>OX376665.1:5000-1255000 GCA_947386135.1 Melanchra persicariae
TAACCTAACCTAACCTAACCTAACCTAACCTAACCTAACCTAACCTAACCTAACCTAACCTAACCTAACCTAACCTAACCTAACCTAACCTAACCTAACCTAACCTAACCTAACCTAACCTAACCTAACCTAACCTAACCTAACCTAACCTAACCTAACCTAACCTAACCTAACCTAACCTAACCTAACCTAACCTAACCTAACCTAACCTAACCTAACCTAACCTAACCTAACCTAACCTAACCTAACCTAACCTAACCTAACCTAACCTAACCTAACCTAACCTAACCTAACCTAACCTAACCTAACCTAACCTAACCTAACCTAACCTAACCTAACCTAACCTAACCTAACCTAACCTAACCTAACCTAACCTAACCTAACCTAACCTAACCTAACCTAACCTAACCTAACCTAACCTAACCTAACCTAACCTAACCTAACCTAACCTAACCTAACCTAACCTAACCTAACCTAACCTAACCTAACCTAACCTAACCTAACCTAACCTAACCTAACCTAACCTAACCTAACCTAACCTAACCTAACCTAACCTAACCTAACCTAACCTAACCTAACCTAACCTAACCTAACCTAACCTAACCTAACCTAACCTAACCTAACCTAACCTAACCTAACCTAACCTAACCTAACCTAACCTAACCTAACCTAACCTAACCTAACCTAACCTAACCTAACCTAACCTAACCTAACCTAACCTAACCTAACCTAACCTAACCTAACCTAACCTAACCTAACCTAACCTAACCTAACCTAACCTAACCTAACCTATACCTAACCTAACCTAACCTAACCTAACCTAACCTAACCTAACCTAACCTAACCTAACCTAACCTAACCTAACCTAACCTAACCTAACCTAACCTAACCTAACCTAACCTAACCTAACCTAACCTAACCTAACCTAACCTAACCTAACCTAACCTAACCTAACCTAACCTAACCTAACCTAACCTAACCTAACCTAACCTAACCTAACCTAACCTAACCTAACCTAACCTAACCTAACCTAACCTAACCTAACCTAACCTAACCTAACCTAACCTAACCTAACCTAACCTAACCTAACCTAACCTAACCTAACCTAACCTAACCTAACCTAACCTAACCTAACCTAACCTAACCTAACCTAACCTAACCTAACCTAACCTAACCTAACCTAACCTAACCTAACCTAACCTAACCTAACCTAACCTAACCTAACCTAACCTAACCTAACCTAACCTAACCTAACCTAACCTAACCTAACCTAACCTAACCTAACCTAACCTAACCTAACCTAACCTAACCTAACCTAACCTAACCTAACCTAACCTAACCTAACCTAACCTAACCTAACCTAACCTAACCTAACCTAACCTAACCTAACCTAACCTAACCTAACCTAACCTAACCTAACCTAACCTAACCTAACCTAACCTAACCTAACCTAACCTAACCTAACCTAACCTAACCTAACCTAACCTAACCTAACCTAACCTAACCTAACCTAACCTAACCTAACCTAACCTAACCTAACCTAACCTAACCTAACCTAACCTAACCTAACCTAACCTAACCTAACCTAACCTAACCTAACCTAACCTAACCTAACCTAACCTAACCTAACCTAACCTAACCTAACCTAACCTAACCTAACCTAACCTAACCTAACCTAACCTAACCTAACCTAACCTAACCTAACCTAACCTAACCTAACCTAACCTAACCTAACCTAACCTAACCTAACCTAACCTAACCTAACCTAACCTAACCTAACCTAACCTAACCTAACCTAACCTAACCTAACCTAACCTAACCTAACCTAACCTAACCTAACCTAACCTAACCTAACCTAACCTAACCTAACCTAACCTAACCTAACCTAACCTAACCTAACCTAACCTAACCTAACCTAACCTAACCTAACCTAACCTAACCTAACCTAACCTAACCTAACCTAACCTAACCTAACCTAACCTAACCTAACCTAACCTAACCTAACCTAACCTAACCTAACCTAACCTAACCTAACCTAACCTAACCTAACCTAACCTAACCTAACCTAACCTAACCTAACCTAACCTAACCTAACCTAACCTAACCTAACCTAACCTAACCTAACCTAACCTAACCTAACCTAACCTAACCTAACCTAACCTAACCTAACCTAACCTAACCTAACCTAACCTAACCTAACCTAACCTAACCTAACCTAACCTAACCTAACCTAACCTAACCTAACCTAACCTAACCTAACCTAACCTAACCTAACCTAACCTAACCTAACCTAACCTAACCTAACCTAACCTAACCTAACCTAACCTAACCTAACCTAACCTAACCTAACCTAACCTAACCTAACCTAACCTAACCTAACCTAACCTAACCTAACCTAACCTAACCTAACCTAACCTAACCTAACCTAACCTAACCTAACCTAACCTAACCTAACCTAACCTAACCTAACCTAACCTAACCTAACCTAACCTAACCTAACCTAACCTAACCTAACCTAACCTAACCTAACCTAACCTAACCTAACCTAACCTAACCTAACCTAACCTAACCTAACCTAACCTAACCTAACCTAACCTAACCTAACCTAACCTAACCTAACCTAACCTAACCTAACCTAACCTAACCTAACCTAACCTAACCTAACCTAACCTAACCTAACCTAACCTAACCTAACCTAACCTAACCTAACCTAACCTAACCTAACCTAACCTAACCTAACCTAACCTAACCTAACCTAACCTAACCTAACCTAACCTAACCTAACCTAACCTAACCTAACCTAACCTAACCTAACCTAACCTAACCTAACCTAACCTAACCTAACCTAACCTAACCTAACCTAACCTAACCTAACCTAACCTAACCTAACCTAACCTAACCTAACCTAACCTAACCTAACCTAACCTAACCTAACCTAACCTAACCTAACCTAACCTAACCTAACCTAACCTAACCTAACCTAACCTAACCTAACCTAACCTAACCTAACCTAACCTAACCTAACCTAACCTAACCTAACCTAACCTAACCTAACCTAACCTAACCTAACCTAACCTAACCTAACCTAACCTAACCTAACCTAACCTAACCTAACCTAACCTAACCTAACCTAACCTAACCTAACCTAACCTAACCTAACCTAACCTAACCTAACCTAACCTAACCTAACCTAACCTAACCTAACCTAACCTAACCTAACCTAACCTAACCTAACCTAACCTAACCTAACCTAACCTAACCTAACCTAACCTAACCTAACCTAACCTAACCTAACCTAACCTAACCTAACCTAACCTAACCTAACCTAACCTAACCTAACCTAACCTAACCTAACCTAACCTAACCTAACCTAACCTAACCTAACCTAACCTAACCTAACCTAACCTAACCTAACCTAACCTAACCTAACCTAACCTAACCTAACCTAACCTAACCTAACCTAACCTAACCTAACCTAACCTAACCTAACCTAACCTAACCTAACCTAACCTAACCTAACCTAACCTAACCTAACCTAACCTAACCTAACCTAACCTAACCTAACCTAACCTAACCTAACCTAACCTAACCTAACCTAACCTAACCTAACCTAACCTAACCTAACCTAACCTAACCTAACCTAACCTAACCTAACCTAACCTAACCTAACCTAACCTAACCTAACCTAACCTAACCTAACCTAACCTAACCTAACCTAACCTAACCTAACCTAACCTAACCTAACCTAACCTAACCTAACCTAACCTAACCTAACCTAACCTAACCTAACCTAACCTAACCTAACCTAACCTAACCTAACCTAACCTAACCTAACCTAACCTAACCTAACCTAACCTAACCTAACCTAACCTAACCTAACCTAACCTAACCTAACCTAACCTAACCTAACCTAACCTAACCTAACCTAACCTAACCTAACCTAACCTAACCTAACCTAACCTAACCTAACCTAACCTAACCTAACCTAACCTAACCTAACCTAACCTAACCTAACCTAACCTAACCTAACCTAACCTAACCTAACCTAACCTAACCTAACCTAACCTAACCTAACCTAACCTAACCTAACCTAACCTAACCTAACCTAACCTAACCTAACCTAACCTAACCTAACCTAACCTAACCTAACCTAACCTAACCTAACCTAACCTAACCTAACCTAACCTAACCTAACCTAACCTAACCTAACCTAACCTAACCTAACCTAACCTAACCTAACCTAACCTAACCTAACCTAACCTAACCTAACCTAACCTAACCTAACCTAACCTAACCTAACCTAACCTAACCTAACCTAACCTAACCTAACCTAACCTAACCTAACCTAACCTAACCTAACCTAACCTAACCTAACCTAACCTAACCTAACCTAACCTAACCTAACCTAACCTAACCTAACCTAACCTAACCTAACCTAACCTAACCTAACCTAACCTAACCTAACCTAACCTAACCTAACCTAACCTAACCTAACCTAACCTAACCTAACCTAACCTAACCTAACCTAACCTAACCTAACCTAACCTAACCTAACCTAACCTAACCTAACCTAACCTAACCTAACCTAACCTAACCTAACCTAACCTAACCTAACCTAACCTAACCTAACCTAACCTAACCTAACCTAACCTAACCTAACCTAACCTAACCTAACCTAACCTAACCTAACCTAACCTAACCTAACCTAACCTAACCTAACCTAACCTAACCTAACCTAACCTAACCTAACCTAACCTAACCTAACCTAACCTAACCTAACCTAACCTAACCTAACCTAACCTAACCTAACCTAACCTAACCTAACCTAACCTAACCTAACCTAACCTAACCTAACCTAACCTAACCTAACCTAACCTAACCTAACCTAACCTAACCTAACCTAACCTAACCTAACCTAACCTAACCTAACCTAACCTAACCTAACCTAACCTAACCTAACCTAACCTAACCTAACCTAACCTAACCTAACCTAACCTAACCTAACCTAACCTAACCTAACCTAACCTAACCTAACCTAACCTAACCTAACCTAACCTAACCTAACCTAACCTAACCTAACCTAACCTAACCTAACCTAACCTAACCTAACCTAACCTAACCTAACCTAACCTAACCTAACCTAACCTAACCTAACCTAACCTAACCTAACCTAACCTAACCTAACCTAACCTAACCTAACCTAACCTAACCTAACCTAACCTAACCTAACCTAACCTAACCTAACCTAACCTAACCTAACCTAACCTAACCTAACCTAACCTAACCTAACCTAACCTAACCTAACCTAACCTAACCTAACCTAACCTAACCTAACCTAACCTAACCTAACCTAACCTAACCTAACCTAACCTAACCTAACCTAACCTAACCTAACCTAACCTAACCTAACCTAACCTAACCTAACCTAACCTAACCTAACCTAACCTAACCTAACCTAACCTAACCTAACCTAACCTAACCTAACCTAACCTAACCTAACCTAACCTAACCTAACCTAACCTAACCTAACCTAACCTAACCTAACCTAACCTAACCTAACCTAACCTAACCTAACCTAACCTAACCTAACCTAACCTAACCTAACCTAACCTAACCTAACCTAACCTAACCTAACCTAACCTAACCTAACCTAACCTAACCTAACCTAACCTAACCTAACCTAACCTAACCTAACCTAACCTAACCTAACCTAACCTAACCTAACCTAACCTAACCTAACCTAACCTAACCTAACCTAACCTAACCTAACCTAACCTAACCTAACCTAACCTAACCTAACCTAACCTAACCTAACCTAACCTAACCTAACCTAACCTAACCTAACCTAACCTAACCTAACCTAACCTAACCTAACCTAACCTAACCTAACCTAACCTAACCTAACCTAACCTAACCTAACCTAACCTAACCTAACCTAACCTAACCTAACCTAACCTAACCTAACCTAACCTAACCTAACCTAACCTAACCTAACCTAACCTAACCTAACCTAACCTAACCTAACCTAACCTAACCTAACCTAACCTAACCTAACCTAACCTAACCTAACCTAACCTAACCTAACCTAACCTAACCTAACCTAACCTAACCTAACCTAACCTAACCTAACCTAACCTAACCTAACCTAACCTAACCTAACCTAACCTAACCTAACCTAACCTAACCTAACCTAACCTAACCTAACCTAACCTAACCTAACCTAACCTAACCTAACCTAACCTAACCTAACCTAACCTAACCTAACCTAACCTAACCTAACCTAACCTAACCTAACCTAACCTAACCTAACCTAACCTAACCTAACCTAACCTAACCTAACCTAACCTAACCTAACCTAACCTAACCTAACCTAACCTAACCTAACCTAACCTAACCTAACCTAACCTAACCTAACCTAACCTAACCTAACCTAACCTAACCTAACCTAACCTAACCTAACCTAACCTAACCTAACCTAACCTAACCTAACCTAACCTAACCTAACCTAACCTAACCTAACCTAACCTAACCTAACCTAACCTAACCTAACCTAACCTAACCTAACCTAACCTAACCTAACCTAACCTAACCTAACCTAACCTAACCTAACCTAACCTAACCTAACCTAACCTAACCTAACCTAACCTAACCTAACCTAACCTAACCTAACCTAACCTAACCTAACCTAACCTAACCTAACCTAACCTAACCTAACCTAACCTAACCTAACCTAACCTAACCTAACCTAACCTAACCTAACCTAACCTAACCTAACCTAACCTAACCTAACCTAACCTAACCTAACCTAACCTAACCTAACCTAACCTAACCTAACCTAACCTAACCTAACCTAACCTAACCTAACCTAACCTAACCTAACCTAACCTAACCTAACCTAACCTAACCTAACCTAACCTAACCTAACCTAACCTAACCTAACCTAACCTAACCTAACCTAACCTAACCTAACCTAACCTAACCTAACCTAACCTAACCTAACCTAACCTAACCTAACCTAACCTAACCTAACCTAACCTAACCTAACCTAACCTAACCTAACCTAACCTAACCTAACCTAACCTAACCTAACCTAACCTAACCTAACCTAACCTAACCTAACCTAACCTAACCTAACCTAACCTAACCTAACCTAACCTAACCTAACCTAACCTAACCTAACCTAACCTAACCTAACCTAACCTAACCTAACCTAACCTAACCTAACCTAACCTAACCTAACCTAACCTAACCTAACCTAACCTAACCTAACCTAACCTAACCTAACCTAACCTAACCTAACCTAACCTAACCTAACCTAACCTAACCTAACCTAACCTAACCTAACCTAACCTAACCTAACCTAACCTAACCTAACCTAACCTAACCTAACCTAACCTAACCTAACCTAACCTAACCTAACCTAACCTAACCTAACCTAACCTAACCTAACCTAACCTAACCTAACCTAACCTAACCTAACCTAACCTAACCTAACCTAACCTAACCTAACCTAACCTAACCTAACCTAACCTAACCTAACCTAACCTAACCTAACCTAACCTAACCTAACCTAACCTAACCTAACCTAACCTAACCTAACCTAACCTAACCTAACCTAACCTAACCTAACCTAACCTAACCTAACCTAACCTAACCTAACCTAACCTAACCTAACCTAACCTAACCTAACCTAACCTAACCTAACCTAACCTAACCTAACCTAACCTAACCTAACCTAACCTAACCTAACCTAACCTAACCTAACCTAACCTAACCTAACCTAACCTAACCTAACCTAACCTAACCTAACCTAACCTAACCTAACCTAACCTAACCTAACCTAACCTAACCTAACCTAACCTAACCTAACCTAACCTAACCTAACCTAACCTAACCTAACCTAACCTAACCTAACCTAACCTAACCTAACCTAACCTAACCTAACCTAACCTAACCTAACCTAACCTAACCTAACCTAACCTAACCTAACCTAACCTAACCTAACCTAACCTAACCTAACCTAACCTAACCTAACCTAACCTAACCTAACCTAACCTAACCTAACCTAACCTAACCTAACCTAACCTAACCTAACCTAACCTAACCTAACCTAACCTAACCTAACCTAACCTAACCTAACCTAACCTAACCTAACCTAACCTAACCTAACCTAACCTAACCTAACCTAACCTAACCTAACCTAACCTAACCTAACCTAACCTAACCTAACCTAACCTAACCTAACCTAACCTAACCTAACCTAACCTAACCTAACCTAACCTAACCTAACCTAACCTAACCTAACCTAACCTAACCTAACCTAACCTAACCTAACCTAACCTAACCTAACCTAACCTAACCTAACCTAACCTAACCTAACCTAACCTAACCTAACCTAACCTAACCTAACCTAACCTAACCTAACCTAACCTAACCTAACCTAACCTAACCTAACCTAACCTAACCTAACCTAACCTAACCTAACCTAACCTAACCTAACCTAACCTAACCTAACCTAACCTAACCTAACCTAACCTAACCTAACCTAACCTAACCTAACCTAACCTAACCTAACCTAACCTAACCTAACCTAACCTAACCTAACCTAACCTAACCTAACCTAACCTAACCTAACCTAACCTAACCTAACCTAACCTAACCTAACCTAACCTAACCTAACCTAACCTAACCTAACCTAACCTAACCTAACCTAACCTAACCTAACCTAACCTAACCTAACCTAACCTAACCTAACCTAACCTAACCTAACCTAACCTAACCTAACCTAACCTAACCTAACCTAACCTAACCTAACCTAACCTAACCTAACCTAACCTAACCTAACCTAACCTAACCTAACCTAACCTAACCTAACCTAACCTAACCTAACCTAACCTAACCTAACCTAACCTAACCTAACCTAACCTAACCTAACCTAACCTAACCTAACCTAACCTAACCTAACCTAACCTAACCTAACCTAACCTAACCTAACCTAACCTAACCTAACCTAACCTAACCTAACCTAACCTAACCTAACCTAACCTAACCTAACCTAACCTAACCTAACCTAACCTAACCTAACCTAACCTAACCTAACCTAACCTAACCTAACCTAACCTAACCTAACCTAACCTAACCTAACCTAACCTAACCTAACCTAACCTAACCTAACCTAACCTAACCTAACCTAACCTAACCTAACCTAACCTAACCTAACCTAACCTAACCTAACCTAACCTAACCTAACCTAACCTAACCTAACCTAACCTAACCTAACCTAACCTAACCTAACCTAACCTAACCTAACCTAACCTAACCTAACCTAACCTAACCTAACCTAACCTAACCTAACCTAACCTAACCTAACCTAACCTAACCTAACCTAACCTAACCTAACCTAACCTAACCTAACCTAACCTAACCTAACCTAACCTAACCTAACCTAACCTAACCTAACCTAACCTAACCTAACCTAACCTAACCTAACCTAACCTAACCTAACCTAACCTAACCTAACCTAACCTAACCTAACCTAACCTAACCTAACCTAACCTAACCTAACCTAACCTAACCTAACCTAACCTAACCTAACCTAACCTAACCTAACCTAACCTAACCTAACCTAACCTAACCTAACCTAACCTAACCTAACCTAACCTAACCTAACCTAACCTAACCTAACCTAACCTAACCTAACCTAACCTAACCTAACCTAACCTAACCTAACCTAACCTAACCTAACCTAACCTAACCTAACCTAACCTAACCTAACCTAACCTAACCTAACCTAACCTAACCTAACCTAACCTAACCTAACCTAACCTAACCTAACCTAACCTAACCTAACCTAACCTAACCTAACCTAACCTAACCTAACCTAACCTAACCTAACCTAACCTAACCTAACCTAACCTAACCTAACCTAACCTAACCTAACCTAACCTAACCTAACCTAACCTAACCTAACCTAACCTAACCTAACCTAACCTAACCTAACCTAACCTAACCTAACCTAACCTAACCTAACCTAACCTAACCTAACCTAACCTAACCTAACCTAACCTAACCTAACCTAACCTAACCTAACCTAACCTAACCTAACCTAACCTAACCTAACCTAACCTAACCTAACCTAACCTAACCTAACCTAACCTAACCTAACCTAACCTAACCTAACCTAACCTAACCTAACCTAACCTAACCTAACCTAACCTAACCTAACCTAACCTAACCTAACCTAACCTAACCTAACCTAACCTAACCTAACCTAACCTAACCTAACCTAACCTAACCTAACCTAACCTAACCTAACCTAACCTAACCTAACCTAACCTAACCTAACCTAACCTAACCTAACCTAACCTAACCTAACCTAACCTAACCTAACCTAACCTAACCTAACCTAACCTAACCTAACCTAACCTAACCTAACCTAACCTAACCTAACCTAACCTAACCTAACCTAACCTAACCTAACCTAACCTAACCTAACCTAACCTAACCTAACCTAACCTAACCTAACCTAACCTAACCTAACCTAACCTAACCTAACCTAACCTAACCTAACCTAACCTAACCTAACCTAACCTAACCTAACCTAACCTAACCTAACCTAACCTAACCTAACCTAACCTAACCTAACCTAACCTAACCTAACCTAACCTAACCTAACCTAACCTAACCTAACCTAACCTAACCTAACCTAACCTAACCTAACCTAACCTAACCAGTCCCCCCGCAGCCCTCGTGGTGGTCGGATCGTTTTTAGAGTCGCTCCGCACGAAAAAATTCTAAAAAACGGGTAAAAGTGCTCCGATTTCCATAAATCAAGTGTTGCTGTGTAGAGGAAAGTTGCCTCCACACGACTAAGTGAAAATTATAAATCGGATTGCAGTGTTGTGTCGTGAAAAACTGAAAAACCTCTAATTTAGAGGTTAACTTAAGATAGAAAAAACTAAAATCGCAAACGCTGCTGAATCCAGATCGATACCCCCCCTTTTTTATTGAAGAAAAAGGTGGGGGCACACCCCGCACACCCGTCGGACCGCCCAGAAGCTTCAAAAATTCAAGCTTATTGAAGATATTCTGAAAAAAGTGAAAACCACGTGGAGCTGAAAACGCTGAAAACGCAAGCCAGACACCTGAAACTTGGCAGCCGTGAACCGCAACATTATTGCAGACTAGTGACACAGGTATTTCTGTTGTACCTATAATTCCTGATTTTTAAGAAGACATTGAAGTCTCAAAGTTTCGACCGTTATATCTTCGGTTATAATCAAGATTTTCAAGATCGTCAACTGCAGTCCTTGGCGCGCTCATTAGTTTAACTGATATTCTAAATTCTAGATTTTTTAATTTATTAGTTTTTAAGATACCACTGATTTTCTCGAAAAATCACTTTTTCAAAATTTTTTCAACTGAAATTTATGTTTTCAGCAACATTGTTTATTTACTTGCATAGAACATTATTTTTCCTATTTTTTGACATTTTTCCAGAATTTTTTGTGAAGTGGATCCTGAGATATTGAATTTTAACTGTTTTTTGACAATAATTCTAAAATTAATAGAAAAATACCAATTTTGACATCTGGACTAGGTCCAATACGCCTATTGTGACCTATACAAGCCCAAACACGGGCTGCATATCTTCAAATTTGAGAGTTTGACTAAATTTCGCCATCTTGGTTTTTTAGGTTTCAAATTTCAAAGCGATATATCTCGGGACCCACTGGACCGATTATTCTCGGATTTTTAATATTAGTTGTGGCTATCCTTAAATTTTAGTAATAGCAAGGTTTCAGGACTTTTCAGCGCAACAAATTTTTTGTCGCTGAAATTGTTTTCGGGAGATACGGAGGGTGACGCCGATCTGTACATCCAAAACCCGGACTTTCTCGGACAAGGGGTTCCGAAGTTACGGCCCTTTTAAGTCGGGTTTTGACAGTTCGGCGGCCATTTTGTTTGGTTTCAAACTGCAATAACTCCTGAACCGGGAGTCGTAGGAGGTTGCGGTTTTAAAATTTATACTTGGGGGCTTCCTGCCTTCCCTACCCAACGTTTTCAGGCGGTTTGGAGCCAAAAATTTTCAGTGTCCTGAAAGCGGTTTTCAGCAGACAGTGGAGCTCAGTCCGAGCTGAAAGAGTCCAAACTCGGGCGTTCTGCGGCCGCCTGAGCCGGAGATATTGCCTGTCAAAGATTGACTTTGACAGCTGCGCCGCCATCTTGGTTGATATTCAAACACCTATATCTCCGCAACGGTGTGCCGTAGAGCGACGGGGTTTTCACTATTAATAATAGCAAACTGTAAGCTATCGGGTGGGATACTTTCAGACGATTTTCAGGTGTCAAAAATTTTCAGCCTGAAAACAGTGTCAGTGGATGGGTCTCACCGAGCCAAGTGTGGGAAGCCCGAGCACGGTGGGTTTTGGACCGGTGGTTCCGGAGATAACCTCTTGTAACCATTTTCTGGTTATCATTTTGGCGAAAAACCAAAATATTTAAACTTGAATATCTCCGGAACCCCTTGGTGGGGTTGCACCGAGTTTGGGGTCGTTTTAAAGGGCTCGAGGAGAGCTATCCATTGACGTTACTAAATCGGCTCTACGTAGAGCTCTTTAAACTTTTGCTCGAAATCGGCAGTTTTTTGACGCCTGGAAGCAAAAACTTTTGAAAACATTTTGCACGCTCGATGTTTGACCTGTTTAATTAAATAAAAAGACTGACAGTTTAACTCTAGGTTAAACAACTCATTATTTGTACAGGAGATCTCTACGATCTTGAGCGCACTTTTATTCCTTTTTATATACACTTTTACACTTTTTACACTTTTATTTACATTTATTGACGCATACCTCCAATATGCTCGGGATGCGGACCCCACAAAAGAAGGTGGATGGTGATAAATCACCATCGAAAGCCAGAACATCACCTCCGAGTGTTCGACGCAGCGTCGGGGAATGGGAAGCTGCAAAACAGCCCACGAGCACAAATCCGACACCCCCCTTAACTACCAAGACGATACAGGCTGGCCCTGCAAAATCATCACAGAAACCTCTAGAGCCGCAGGAGATTAAAACCCTCCCAATGCGCACGACATCAACAGAGCACCACACGCCGCCAAAGCTACAGTACGCGGATCGGTCGACAGAAGCTAGGGCCTGCTTGAACAAAGCCAAACTTCACCTGAGCAGTTCAAGGAATTTAAAGACCGAAATAAAAACCGGCATCACGGAAGCGTTAGACCGTCTGTTTCACCTAGTGAAAGAAGCCGAGAAGGAGGCCAAAGCAAAAAGCGCAGGAGGGGTGAAGGAAAGTGCAGTGTTTGAAACTGCTGCTATCGACGCTACCTTTTCGATTCACGCCGAACAAAGCCTGTTAGCAACGCGAATCGAGGAACACTCGAAGTTGCTGCAGGAAAATAATAAAAAGATGGAGGAACTGAAGGCTGCAATGGAGCAGAGCACAGCAACAACGTACGCAAATGTAACTGCGACCCACAGTGGAAAGTGGAGTCCAAAGCGAAGTACGCTGCACTCTATCGTTGTTACTTCAAAAGACGACGCAGAATCGGGGGAAGAAGTACTAGACAAAATTCGGAAGGCGGTGGATGCGAAAGAGGGCTGGGTTAAGGTCGAAAAAGTACGAAAGGCAAAGGATAGGAAAATTATAATGGGATTCGAGACTAGAGAAGAAAGGAATAAAATTAAAAATAGATTGGAAGGAGAAGGACGGGACCTCAATGTCGAGGAAATGAAAAACAAAGACCCACTGTTGATCCTCAAGAGCGTCCTCTCTGCTAACACAGACGAGGAGGTTCTCAAGGCATTGAGGAATCAAAATAGGAGTGTTTTTCATCATCTCGACAAAGAGGAGGACAGAGTGGTAATAAAGTTCAGGAGAAGAACAAGGAATCCACATACCAACCACATTGTGGTCAGCGTCTCTCCGACCATCTGGAGAAGGGCAACAGAAGCCGGATGCCTGCACGTGGATCTTCAGCGCGTTAGGGTAGAAGATCAAACCCCGCTGATTCAGTGTACGCGCTGTTTAGGCTACGGGCATGGCAGACGATTCTGCAAGGAACCAGCCGACTTGTGCAGCCATTGTGGTGGTCCACACCTGAAGCCGGAATGTGCCGATTGGCTCGCCGGTGTTCCACCCAAATGCCAGAACTGCTCAAGGGCTAAGCTCGATAATACTGACCACAATGCCTTCAGCCCTGATTGCCCAACACGCCGCAAGTGGGATGAAATAGCGAGGTCAACGGTAGCGTATTGCTAAGGGCACCCTGGGCAACCCAAACCCCTACAGAATGATCCAGGTAAACCTCCAGCGCAAAAAACTCGCAACAGACGAGCTCTTGGTTGAAGCCGTAAAGCGCGGAGTTGCCGTTGCTCTCCTCCAGGAACCATACGTGGGGGGTGCAAAGACCATGAGGAACCACAGGGGCGTTCGGATCTTCCAGAGCACTGATACTGGAGACGGGACTGTTAAGGCCGCAATAGCGGTCTTCGATCCAGACCTTATAGTTATACAGCACCCAAAACTCACCACGAACAACATCACCGTGGTGGGGATCCAGACCAGTGCCTGGAGGATCACGCTGGTCTCTTTTTATTTCGAGCCAGATCAGCCGATGGGACCATATTTGGAGCACCTCAAACGCGTCGAGGAGGAAGTGGGTTCCAGAATGTGGATTGTTGGAGGAGATGCGAACGCAAAAAGCAGCTGGTGGGGAAGCTTGTCCATCGACAACAGGGGCGAAGAAGTATCTGGAGTTCTCGATGAGCTGAGTCTGAACATACTCAACAGAGGGGAAATTCCGACCTTCGATACGATCAGAGGGGGAAAACGTTACTGCAGCCACATCGACATCACAGCGTGCTCGACGGATATCCTGGATCTGGTAGGCGACTGGAAGGTAGATGAGGGTCTGACGAGCTCGGATCACAACGGCATCGTTTTTAACATCAAATTGAAAAGGTCTAAAGGCATAACAATTAACAGAACCACAAGAATATACAACACGAAAAAAGCTAATTGGTCTGAGTTTCGTGAGAAACTCAGCCAATTAATGCGAGAGAACAAAATTAACAAAACAGAAATAGATAAAGTAGAGTCAGTTGATCAACTTAACACAATAGTCAATGAATACACGAAACTAATAAGAGACGCATGCACCTCATCAATGCCTATGAGGAAGAGAAACGAAGTGCTCACTTTGCCGTGGTGGTCCGAGAAACTCGAAAGGATGAAACGAGAAGTCGCTACCAGGAAACGCAGGATTAGGTGTGCTGCACCATCCCGAAGATCGAAGGTCGTTGAAGAGTACCTGAAACGGAAAGTTGAGTATGAAACGGAAGCAGCCAAAGACATCGCCGAGAGTTGGAAGAACTTCTGCGCAAAACAGGACAGAGAAGGGGTTTGGGAAGGGATCTACCGGGTGATAGGCAGGACCAAGGGTAGAGGAGAGGACCAACCGCTGGTGAAGGACGCGGAGGTGTTAGACACCAAAGGTTCAGTGGAGCTACTGGCAAATACGTTCTATCCAGAAGACCGTACGGATAGTGACAGTACATGCCACCGCATTACAAGAGAAAAGGCTGAAGCTGTGAATGCTGGAGATCATGATAACTCATGCGATCCACCATTCACGATGGCGGAACTAATGGTGGCGTGTAGGTCTTTTAACGCTAAAAAAGCTCCAGGGGCAGACGGATTCACCGCCGATATATGTTGCCAAGCCATCGGAGGTGCCCCCGAGGTAGCCCTTGCTCTCTTGAATGGCTGCCTGAAGCGTTACCACTTCCCTGAAGTATGGAAGGAGGCGATTGTGATCGTACTGAAAAAGCCTGAAAAAGAAGACTACAGTAACCCAAAGTCGTACAGACCAATTGGCCTTTTGCCAATATTAGGCAAAATTTATGAGAAGATGTTGGTGGCCCGCCTCAAGTTCCATTTGATCCCAAGGATGAGTACTCGCCAGTACGGATTCATGCCCCAGAGAAGCACGGAAGACTCCCTCTATGCACTAATGCAACATATACGTAACAAGCTAGAATTAAAGAAAATAATAGTATTAATATCTTTGGACATAGAGGGAGCTTTCGACAGCGCATGGTGGCCTGCCATAAGAGTCCGTCTGGCTGAGGAAAAGTGTCCAATCGGCTTGAGGAGGGTCATCGACAGCTATCTCAAAGACAGAAAAGTCAGGGTCAGGTATGCAGGTGAGGAGTTCACTAAGGCCACAGATAAGGGGTGCGTCCAGGGTTCCATAGGGGGTCCAATATTCTGGAACGTTTTATTGGACCCACTTCTAAAGAGCCTAGAAGCTAGCGGTAACTATTGCCAGGCCTTTGCAGACGACGTTGTGCTGATCTTCGATGGTGACACAGCGCTGGAGATCCAGGGACGTGCCAATGCCGCTCTCGAACATGTTCGGGAGTGGGGTGTACAAAATAAGTTAAAATTTGCTCCGCATAAAACCAAAGCGATGGTTATTACTCGCAAACTAAAATATGACACCCCACGCTTGAGCATGGGCGGGACCGACATTGCCATGTCCAAAGAGATCAAAATCTTGGGTGTCACCATCGACGAGAAGCTAACATTTAATACACACGTCGCAAACGTATGCAGAAAGGCAATAGGTATCCACAAACAGCTGACCAGGGCTGCCAAGACCAGCTGGGGACTTCACCCTGAAGTCATAAGAGTAATATATGTGGCCACCGTGGAACCAGTTGTCCTGTACGCCGCCAGCGTATGGGCCCCGGCGGTTGGAAAATTGGGCGTCATGAAGCAGTTGAGGACAGTTCAGCGCGGTATTGCACAAAAGCTGTGCAAGGCATACCGGACAGTCTCGTTGAACTCTGCGCTAGTGCTGGCTGGGATACTACCCCTCGACCTCCGTGTCCGTGAGGCGGCATCGTTATACGAGGCCAGGAGGGGAGTGCCTCAGCCAGCGCTTGGCGACAGAAGTGTCGAGCGAGCTGCCTCGGCAATGGAAGCTCCACACCCCGCGGAGCGCGCTGAGCTGGAGCTCGTCAGCCTGGTAAATAAAGAACAACTTGATGCTCAGAGCGACCTGATCGAGGTTCGTATCTTTACGGATGGGAGCAAGATTGGGGGCAAGGTCGGGGCGGCGCTCTCCATGTGGAGCGGCAATGCTGAAACCAAAACTCTCAAGCTTGCTCTTCCACACTACTCCACCGTTTACCAGGCTGAGCTTCTGGCAATATGTGTTGCAACCAGGGAGGCGCTAAAACACAGTGCGCAATCGTTTGGAATTTTCAGCGACTCCATGGCGGCCCTCCAAACAATTCAGAACCACGACCGACACCACGCATTGGCGGTTGAGGCAAGGGCCAACATTAGGTCTCTGTGTATCCAAAACAAGGCTATAACCTTGTTTTGGATCAAGGCTCATGCGGGTTTGGAGGGCAATGAGAGGGCTGATGAATTGGCTAAAAGAGCCGCCGAGGGTTCCAAACGAAAGCCTGACTATGACTTGTGCCCGGTTTCGCACGTCAAGCGATGCATACGTATGGCAACGCTTGACGAATGGAACCGCAGGTACAGCTCCGGAGAAACTGCTTCAGTGACGAAAATCTTTTTCCCGGACGCGGTGGCGGCGTACAGAATAGTCAGGAAGTGCAAAATAGACAACGTAATAACACAGATCATGACGGGGCACGGTGGGTTCTCTGAATACTTGAACCGTTTCAAGTGCAAGGAGAGCCCATCGTGCATCTGTGACCCTGATGTGGATGAAACGGTGCCACATATATTATTCAGCTGTCCTGTCTTTGACAGAGAAAGACTGGAGGCCGAGCATGTTCTCAACACCAAAATCGATGCTGAAACTACGTACCAAATAATAGCGGGCAAAAACAGAGAGTTGTTACTGGAATACTGTGTAAAAATATGTGGAAGGGTGATAAAGAGGAATAAAAGTGCATAAGCAAAAATGTTTACATAATATTATATACAATATTAATGCTAAGCATTGAAATCGAGTCTGTAAGTTATTTATGTTTTAATAAAATATTAATAGTAAGTGAAATTTTGAGATGCCCAAACTATTATTGTAAAGCAAAGTAGTCTAAAACGAAAATATATGTTACTAGTTATAGAAATAAATAAATAAGAAAAATGTATAAAATGGAAATCCATTACGGAATAGTAATAAAAAATATAAATAAGTTAGTGTAAGATATTATAAAGATTAAAAAGAATGTTATTGTGTATTCCTTAAATAAAAAGTAAAAGAATGTAAAATAGAGTAAGAAAGAACAAACATGTAACTAGCTTTAAGAATAGATAAGAATACTGTATAAGACTCACCTGTAAAAATAAATAAAAACGTCCGTTGTTGTGTTTTACCCCTATATAAAGAATATAAAGAGAAATAGTAGTAAAGAGAAATAGTAGAAAGGAGAAATAGTAGTAAAGAAAATTAGTAGTAAAGAGAAACAGTAGAATAGAACCAAGCAGAGTAGAAGGGTGTCCTACCCTTAAAGAAAGAAAGATGATTGAATGCCAGAAAGATCAAGTATGCAGAATGAAAGTACGAGAGGAATAAAAGCGAGAACTGGAATGAATGAGATAGCCAAGAATAGACTCCGATAATGTTGGAGGTAGTAGAAAAAAAAAAAAAAAAAAAAAAAAAAAAAAAAAAAAAAAAAAAAAAAAAAAAACCTAACCTAACCTAACCTAACCTAACCTAACCTAACCTAACCTAACCTAACCTAACCTAACCTAACCTAACCTAACCTAACCTAACCTAACCTAACCTAACCTAACCTAACCCAGTTCCCCCCCGACCCTCGTGGCGATCGGATCGTTTTTGGAGCTGCTCCGCATTTAAAAATTCGTTTGACCGGTATTTTTTCGTGATAGAGAGTCGTGCGATACCTCAAAAGTTGCGTATTTGTGCAGCGCATAGTTTAGTGACAGCAGTTGTTTCCGGAAAAGTGCCAGTGAAAAGTTAACTTGGAAAAACCAAAAAACTTAGCAGTTTTGCAAGTTACGGAGCTCTATAACTTTGGAGTTTCTCGCTGCCTTGCTGTTTTTCCGACGCAGCAGTTTTGGGGGCGCAGAGGCGCTTCTTTTGACACCACTGGTGCGAAATTCCACCTACGCAACGCTGAGAAAACCACGGAAAACTAAGCAACATAACCTCAAATTGGACCACGCGGTTGACGATTCTGATACTACGGAGACCTCATCTTTTGGCAGGAGACGGACCCCATTGAGGCGAGATAAACAACACTCTGACCAGATTTTTATCTCAACGGGGAAAAAAGAAAATTTAATTAGAAGATTGGAACTTTGACCCGCTCTACTGAAAATTCTTCAGGCAGGACCCTACTTTTTTATCGCTGATCCTGCTGCGCGCTTACCAGGAGAAGAACCCTACATTAAGTTAAGATTTTTCCTATTATTATTTTCCGAAATATTAAAGATTTTTCAAAATTTTCAAATTTTCCAAATTTTTATGTGACAGTTTGTTAAAAAATTAAAATTTTATTATCTTATTAGAAAGCCCTATATTTAATACAAATTATACAATTTTTTCCAAATTTTTATTTAGCACAGTTATAAAGTTATTAAAATTTTACCTATTTTTTGGCATAAAATCTAAATAAATAGATATTTATTCAATTTGACCCTAGGATCATCTCCAGGAAGTGTTTTGTGTCTAGATTAAGCCCAAACTTGCCCCCAGTAGCTTCGGAAACGACGGAATTAGCTTCTGGAAGCCATCTTGGTTTTTCTGGTTGCCGGACAAAACCCCAATTATCTCCGAAGCTATTGGTCGTAGAGACTCCGGGTTTCTATAGGTCTCGGATAAATTCAAGCGGGAATATTTTTTGTTTACTTTCAGGTGTTTTCAGGACCTGAAAGTTTTTGGCCCTGAAACCACCTTGGTCGGTTAGAAAAAGTCGATCCAAGCACTGCATACGAAACCGCAGTTCTCTGTGACAAACGGTTGCGGAGTTATAGCCAGTTTAATTTGGCTTTTGACAGCTCGGCGGCCATCTTGGAAAAGTTTGGTCCACCATAGCTCCGGATCTGGTAGTCGTAGAGAGTTGCCGTTTGCGAGGTGGTGTTTGGTGAGACAAACTCTGTCCGATCCACTTGGTTTCGAGCGTTTTGGCGCTGAAAATTTTCAGGCGCCTGAAAACCACCTTGCGCGTCGGAGCGGGACGAGACAAGCCGAATAAGCCCAAACTCGACCGTTCTGCGACCGTTGGAAGGTAAGTTGCACCGGTTTGAAGATTGACTTTGACAGTTCTCGAACTGTCAAACCATTTTTCGAACTCGGGTAACTCCCGAACCGGGGGTCGTAGAGCGTTCGGGTTTTCTTTGGGAGTGTCGGCTTGCCCCTCCCAACCCGACAAGCTACTTTTCAGGGGCTTTCCGACGCCAAAGTTTTTCAGGCCTGAAACCTGCACCACTGGATTGGTCTTGGCGGGCCCATCCAGAAGAGCCCGAGCACGGTGGTATTCGGACAAACGGTTCCGGAGAAAACCACCTGTAACCGAATTCTGGTTGCCATTTTTCCCCGGCAACCAAAACTTTGGATCTGGTTTTCTCGGGAACCCTTTGGGCTAGGGCAGCCGTGTTTGGGTTTGTTGGATCGGGCTCGGCGAGCTCTATCCAGTGATTGCATGGGACCGACTCTACATAGAGCCACTTTCGAAGGACAGCTGAAAATAGGTTTTGACAGCAAAAATTGATACCTAGGCCTATATAAAGCCCCTGAAAGTTGCTCAGAATCTGGAAACTTGGGGTAGAGCCCAAGTACAGACGGTTTTTACAAATTTTTTTTGTAGAAATTATTATAGTTTTAAGGACTTGTGCGGTTTTGTTTCGCATAATTGTGTGACAATTTTATTTTTATTGTTAATTATATACATTTTATTTACTCTGTCGTCCCTATTGACGTTTTAGTGTTATTTGACGCATATTCTCCAACATGTTCGGTTTTAGAACACCACTAAAGGCAGCCGACAGTGAAAAATCACCGTCTAAGACTGGGGCAGTTGCCCCTACAAACGTTAGACGTAGCATAGGAGACTGGGAAGCCACTAGTGGCAGCTCCGACCCCTCTACAACCGAACCGACGTCGCAGGCTGGCCCTGCGCGAATAAAATCTAAGCTCGCCTCGACGCAGGAGAGCCAGGCCGTGACAAAAATAAGAAAGTCTGTTGACACGGTCTCACCGCCAAAACCAAAATACGCGGACCGAACTGCTGAGGCCAAAGCCTGCTTAACTAAGGCTAAACTTCACCTGAACAGCTCCAGGAACACAAAGACGGAGATCAAAACCGCTATCACTGAAGCCACGGAACGGCTATACCAAATAGTGAAAGAAGTCGAATCGGAGCTAAAACTGGCTAAGCAAAACATGACCGGGAGGGGCTCCGTGTTGACAGAACCTGAACCAGTCGCAAAAATTTCCATCGAGAGTACCGATACCGTTAAGATATTTGAAAAAATGGAACTGCAAACAAAGCTCTTAACAGAAAATAATAGGAAGATAGAGGAGTTGAAGGACGCTTTAGACCACCAAAGGAAGTTTCTTGAGATGGGTAACACCTACGCAAGTGTGGCTGCAACTCAGGGTGCAAGGTCACTGCCAGAGCGCAGTACTTTGCATTCGGTTGTAGTCACATCCAAGGATGAAACAGCGACAGGTGACGAGGTACTAAGCAGAGTTCGGCAAGCAGTGAATGCAAAGGATGGGTGGATTAAGGTGGAAAAGGTGAGGAAAGCCAAGGACAGGAAAGTGATAATAGGCTTAAAATCCGAAGAAGAAAGGGCCAGAATAAAAGAGCGACTTCAAAAAGAAGGAGTTGACCTTACCGTCGAGGAAGTCAGAAACAAGGACCCGCTTCTGATCCTAAGGAATGTCTTAGTAGTAAATACTGACGAAGACATCCTAAAGGCGTTAAGGAATCAGAACCAGGGTGTCTTTGACGGCCTCGAAACCGGGGAAAACAGGGTGGAAGTGAGGTACAGGAGAAGGACACGGAACCCTCATACCGGCCATGTTATTATCAGCGTCTCGCCTACCATCTGGCGACGAGCGGTGGAAATAGGGACCGTTCACATAGATCTCCAGCGCATAAGGGTCGAAGATCAGACCCCGTTGGTCCAATGCACTCGCTGCCTGGGCTTTGGTCACGGTAAGCGGTTCTGTAAAGAGCCTGCAGACCTGTGTAGCCACTGCGGTGGTCCTCACATGAGATCAGAGTGTCCAGACTGGCTTTCAGGCTCACCACCCGCTTGCCGTAACTGTACGAAAGCAAAAACAGAACACGATACGCAACATAATGCCTTTAGCCACGATTGTCCAGTACGACAGAAATGGGACAATATAGCCAGATCGACCGTTGCATACTGCTAAGGGCACTTCAATCGAAAACACTCCCTACGGAGTGGTACAGGCAAACCTCCAACGAAAGAAGCTAGCGACCAACGAGCTTCTTACAGAGGCTACAAAGCGCGGAATATCGGTAGCTCTTCTCCAGGAACCGTACGTGGCCGGAGCAAAAGTAATGAGGAGTCACAGGGGCGTCAGGATCTTCCAGAACACTAGCATAGGAAATGGGACTGTTAAAGCGGCAATAGCTATCTTTAATAGTGACCTCACAGTCAAACAGTACCCAAAACTCACCACAAATAACATCTCTGTGGTGGGAATCCAGACTGGTGCCTGGGAGATCACTCTTGTATCCTTTTACTTCGAGCCAGACCAGCCTATTGAGCACTATTTAGAACACCTAAAACAAATAGAGCGCGTAGTCGGTTCCAAAAAACTGATCGTTGGAGGTGATGCCAATGCCAAAAGCATATGGTGGGGCAGCCCGATGGCGGACCTTAGGGGGGAAGAGGTCGTAGGAACTCTCGGCGAGCTAAACCTGAACATACTGAACAGAGGGGAAATTCCGACCTTCGACACTATCCGAGGAGGAAAGCGGTACAGTAGTCACGTGGACATTACCGCCTGCTCCAATGACATCTTGGACATGATAGACGACTGGAAGGTGGACGAAGGACTCACGAGCTCGGATCACAACGGCATTACGTTTAAGATCCTCTTGCAAAAATCGAAAGGCATCAAAATTGAAAGAACCACTAGAAAATTCAACACCAAAAAAGCCAATTGGCAAAAATTTCATGAGAAATTTAGCCAATTGAAAATAGAATTTAAATTTACAGCAGCGGAAATTGACAAAATCAAAAATACACAGCAAATTGACACAATCGTTAATAACCTCAATAAAGCAATAGACGAAGCATGTAAGCAAGCCATACCAATTAAAAAAGTAAAAGAGGATTTTACCTTGCCGTGGTGGTCCGAGAGACTCGATGAGATGAAGAGGGCCGTTGCTACCATGAAGCGCAGGATCCGCTGTGCCGCCCCAATCCGGAGGTCGAAGGTCGTTGAAGAGTACCTGAAACAGAAAGAAGAGTATGAGTCAGAAGCGGCCAAAGCTCAGACCGAGAGCTGGAAGGAATTCTGTGGGAAACAGGACAGGGAGGGGGTTTGGGAGGGAATCTACAGGGTGATAGGTAGGACGCAGCGTAGGGAGGAGGACCTTCCACTGGAAAGAAATGGAGATGTGCTGAATGCGAAGGGTTCCGTGAAATTCTTGGCGGAAACATTTTACCCGGAAGACCTCCCAGAATGTGACAACGCTGATCACCGATCCATTCGAATTAAAGCCGAAACCGTAAACTCTGGTGAACAAAATGATCCTTGCGACCCACCGTTTACGATGGCAGAGTTGAAGAATTCAATGGAATCTTTCAATCCCAGGAAGGCACCGGGTTCAGACGGCTTTACCGCCGACATTTGTTATCATGCCTTGGGTAATGATCCAGAATTAATTTTAAGGCTCCTAAATAAGTGCCTCGAATGCCATTGCTTCCCCACAGCCTGGAAGGAGGCAACAGTCGTGATACTCAGGAAGCCCGGAAAAGACAACTACTCCACTCCTAAATCATATAGGCCGATCGGACTGTTGCCTATAATGGGAAAAATCTTCGAGAAGATGCTGGTGGCCCGTCTAAGGTTCCACCTTCTACCAAGGATGAGTACCCGCCAGTACGGATTCATGCCACAGAAGAGCACTGAGGACTCCCTCTATGATCTCATGCAGCACGTACAAAAGAAACTGCAACAAAAAAGAATTGTTACGATTGTATCCTTGGACATAGAGGGAGCATTTGACAGTGCTTGGTGGCCAGCGATAAGGGTCCGTCTGGCGGAGGAAAAGTGTCCGATTAATCTTAGGCGGGTCATAGACAGTTATCTCAGAGACCGCAAAGTCTCAATCAGGTACGGTGGGGAGGTATATGGCAAAAGCACAAACAAAGGCTGTGTCCAGGGTTCAATAGGGGGCCCAACCCTCTGGAATTTGGTGCTTGACCCCCTCCTAAAAGCAGCAGAAAATAGGGGAACATATATTCAGGCGTTCGCGGATGATGTCGTCTTGGTATTTGACGGAGAGACTGCACAAGAGGTTGAGGAATGTGCCAATGCCGCTCTCAATCATGTTCTGGCGTGGGGTGTCGAGAAGAAACTAAAATTTGCACCGCACAAGACAACTGCCATGGTGATAACCAGAAAGTTGAAATACGACACACCACGCCTGAGCATGGGGGGGATCGACATTGGCATGTCAAAAGAAATGAAGCTTCTGGGTGTAACCATCGACGAAAAATTGACCTTCAACACCCACGTCTCACTCGTTTGTAGCAATCTACAAGCAATCGCGATCTACAAGCAGCTGTGTAGAGCCGCAAAGGTCAGTTGGGGGTTACACCCAGAAGTGATACGGTTGATGTATGTGGCGACCATAGAGCCCATAATACTTTACGCTGCTAGCGTCTGGGCACCGGCCGCAAAAAAGTTGGGCATAATAAAGCAACTCGGGACCGTCCAACGTGGAATTGCTCAGAAGATATGCAAGGCATATCGCACGGTCTCCCTTAATTCAGCACTGGTGTTGTCTGGACTGCTCCCCCTTGACATGCGGGTCCGTGAGGTCGCATCACTCTATGAAGCCAAGAGAGGAGTGCCCCAGGCGTTACTGGGTGACAGGGAGGTCGAGCGAATGACCGCCGCAATAGAGGATCCCCATCCCGTGACACGTGACGTTTTGCAGTTCGACAGCCTGGTGAACCAAGAGCAGCTCGACAACTGCAAATTCGACGTCCGCATCTTTACGGACGGGAGCAAGATTGGAGGAGGGGTCGGCGCCTCATTGTCCATATGGAATGGGGAGGCCGAGACCAGAGCCCTCAAACTCGCTCTATCCAATTACTGCACGGTTTACCAGGCTGAACTCCTAGCAATAGCAAGAGCGACTGCGGAAATTATAAAGCTTAAGGCATCTTCTTTTGGAGTTTTCAGCGACTCAATGGCGGCTCTTCAATCAATAGCAAATCCCGGCTCGCGACACCCTCTTGCTGTAGAAGCTAGGGATAACATAAGATCCGCATCCCGCCAGAACAAGGAAGTAAACTTGTTCTGGATAAAAGCTCACGTAGGTCTACAGGGGAATGAAAGAGCCGACCAGTTAGCAAAGGAGGCCGCTGAGAACTCCAAAAGAAAACCTGATTACGACCAATATCCGGTCTCATTCATCAAGCGAAGCATACGTATGGCGACGCTTGATGAGTGGAACAGTAGGTACGAAGCCGGTAACACAGCATCTGTTACGAAATTATTCTTCCCAGATGTTCGGGTAGCTTACGGAGTTATTAAGAAGATGCGAACTAGCAGCATTACTACGCAAATAATGACGGGGCACGGTGGATTCTCCGAGTACTTGTACCGTTTCAAGCTGAAGGAGAGTCCATCGTGCATCTGTGACCCAGATGCAAATGAATCGGTCCCGCACATAATATTCGACTGCCCTCAATTTGAAAGACACCGCTTTAAAGCCGAGCATGTATTGGACACAAAGATAACACCAGACAACTTAAGGAACATAATAAAAAGTAAAGATAGAGAAGTATTCTTAGATTATTGTAAATACATCGCACAGAAAGTAATAGATCGAAACAAAACCGCATAAGTAAATATGCTGACTTAATATAGTATATTATATTAAAGGCTAGCATAATAATTAAAGCTGGAAAATTGTTAAGTTATAATAGGAAACCAATAAAGATGTGTAAATAGAAACAAGCTTAGAATAAGTCAAGTGTAAGTGTGTTCTTCCTGTAAAAATCTGTGTAAAAATAAAATAATGTAGAAATAAGAAACTGTTATTATAAATATAAGACATGTTTAGAAAAATATCTGTAGCTGTAATATAGTCATAAGATAAGATTAAGTAAAATTGTATGTAGAAAGTCTTAAAATAAAATATTGTCTCCCCACTTCCTTTCGAAAAACCCGAATTATATATAGGTAAATAAAGAAAGTATAAACTTAGATAGATAGAATAGAACATAAATATAGATAGTTGGGAATCCCACCCATAACGGCACAAATGAGGATGAATGAAAGAAAGACCTAGTATGAGGAATAAAAGTACGAGAGGCATAAATGCGAGAACTGGCATGAAAGTGTAAGCAGCCAAGAATAGACTCCAATCATGTTGGGGGTATAAGAGAAAAAAAAAAAAAAAAAAAAAAAAAAAAAAAAAAAAAAAAAAAAAAAAAAAAAACCTAACCTAACCTAACCTTTTTTTTTTTTTTTTTTTTTTTTTTTTTTTTGTTTGCGCTGGGAAAAAATGCATTACGCATACCCTCCCATTGGGGGAATGGGAGGGGTATGTGGGACTCCCCGGGCTGACCCGGTATACCCACTAAAACAACCCAGCGGCATTCCCGCATCGTCTGAGTGGAGGGGGACTGGGAGATCGGCACAGCCTTTGCGTCCAGTCCCTCTCCGACGTACGCCCGCCTACACTGCGGGCCCTACACGTCCTCCCCGTGAGGGGGGAGGGCCGGGAATGACCGGCGGAGGTGGTGTAGAGTGCAATGCGGGCGGAGGCGCCCCCGCACCTGTCGCCCGCCTATCACCACCATGAGGAGGGAGAAGACGGCGTCTTCTCCGACCTCTTCTCCGCCTTCGGAGCGGCGCAGCGAGAGGGTCGTCCTCCCGCGCGCGCTCCGCCGCCTCCTTTTGCGAGATGACGTCCTCGCAAAAGGAGGCGACCGCAGCCCAGGACCCCTCACCGTCCAGCATAGAGTTGACCACGCTGGGAAGTGAGAGGTCCTGTCCGATCTCCGCAGTCAGACTACGGCGCGGCTCAGACCAAGCCGGGCACACCTCGAGTGTGTGCTGTGCCGTGTCCTCCGCCGCGCCGCAGTCGTGGCACGCCGGAGTCTCCTCCCTCCCGATCCGGTGCAGGTGCGTGCCGAAACAGCCGTGGCCTGACAGCACCTGCACCAGACGGAATGAGAGGAAACCGTGGGGCCGCTCGAGCCAGTCCCGCAGGACTGGGCCGAGCGCGTCCAGGGTTCGGCGGCCAAAAGTGGCGGAGGCGAGGTCCTGCGTCCAATGGACGATGATGGCGTCCCTCGCCTCCCGCCGCACGGCCTCCCGCTCTTCCGCGACGGGGCGCTCCCCGAGGGCTTTTCGCCGCGCCGTCCATTAACCTAACCTAACCTAACCTAACCTTTTTTTTTTTTCCCCGTGAGTTCGGCTTCCGCTGCTTTGTAGCAGCTGTACAGTTGGTCAATGGCCTGCATCACTTCCATCTTAATATCCGTCCTCAGGTTCCTAGAACGCTCAAGCCCTGCCTTAGCCCTGCTAATGCAGACTCTGGCTTCTTCCGGTCTCCCTGCTCGTTTTTCCCTCGGTGGCGATGGTGCTTTCACCTCTAGTGACTTCCTGATGGAAGATTTGGGCTTTGTCACTTCTAGAGGGCCTTCCCGAGGGGGTGCAGTGGTCGGCTGTTGTTTTGCCGTGGCTCCGGTGGTACTCGCTGGCTTTCGAGGTGAGTTCTTGGTGGGTTTTTCTGGCCTGCCAGTGTCCCACTCCTCGATGCTGCGCCGTACTCTGGAGCTCTGCCTTTGCGGGCTCACTTCCTCTACTTGAGGAGGAGTTTTTGGCTCCACTGCACCTGATTTTTTCGCTGGGGTGCGTTCGACGGTGTACATGGTGGGTACTTGTCAAAAAGTGGGACAGGTAATAGCACAATAGGGTGCTTTTGTCCTGTTTACTAGCCCAATAAGGCCAGCAACCTGTCTGGGTCAATAAAAAATTGTAGAGTTTTGGTGCTCTACCAGTCCTATCCTAATTTTTTCAGGCCAATAAGCCTGGGTCACTATCCTAAATGTCTTGGCCAATAAGCCCGTCCTTTTTTTTTTTTTTTTTTTTTTTAGCGAATTTTTCAAGACTGAAAAACCAGACTCTATGTAGAGACTTGATTCCAGCGCCAGAAGATAGGTCTCCCCGAGCCCTTTCTAGCGAACCCAAACACGGCTACCTCAGCTCGAAGGGTCCCTGAGATACGGCTGCCCGAAATTCCGGTTGCCAATCCAAGATGGCGCCCGGAATACGGTAACCTGCAATTATCTCCGAGACCGTTCGGCCAAACACCACCGTGCTTGGGCTCCCCTGGCCGAGCTCGACGCAGCCTATCTCTCTGTACAGTTTTCAGGCTGAAAAATTTCAGGTCCTGAAAACCCCCGAAAAGATGCTAGCCAGGTAGGGAAGGGTAAACTAAAGTCCCAAAAGAAAACCCGATCGCTCCACGACCCCCGGTTCAGAAGTTATCCGAGTCCAAAAATCCACTTGACAGTTCCAGAACTGTCAAAGTCAATCCTAAACCCGGGCTAACTTCCCCCCAAATTGTCGTAGAACGTCCGTGTTTGGGCTTATCCGGCCAGGCTCCACCTGCCCTAGCGCGCAAAATGGTTTTCAGGGTCCTGAAATTCTCCAACGCCAAAACGCTTAAAACTAAGTGGGATGGATGAATATTATCTTCCCAAGTTTTTTAGTGAAAACGGCAGCTTTCTACGATCACCGAGTCCGGAGTTACGTCAGGTTTAAGTTTTCCAAGATGGCGTCCAAGATGGCGGCCACTTGTATTAATTTGGCCCCCGTTGTCCAAAACTAGCCGAGTTTGGGCTCTTTGGATTGCGCTTGAAGAGTCCAGTCCAGATTTGTTAGTGTTACCCTTGAAAAACCAACCCCCTATTTTTAAAAGTCAAAAAACCCCCCAAATTCAACAAAAATGACAACCATACAAAATCTACACATCAAAAACAATTAAAACTTAATATTTATTCTAAATCTAGCTATATCTAATTTTTTGGTAGTAATTTTGGAGATGTCAAGCCCTTTTTCGGCAACCCGACAAAATTTTTAGTTCAGTGGATCCAGAGATATTGATTTTTTACTGTTTTTTGTCATTAAATCAAAAACAAATAGGAATTTATTATTTTTGACAACGGGAATGGGTCTAATAGATCTATTGTGACCCATATAAGCCCAAACACGGGTGATATATCTCTTCATTTGAGAGTTTGACCAATTTCCGCCATTTTGGTTTTTTGGGTTTTTATTTTCAGCGAGCTATATCTCGGGATCCGCTGGGCCGATTTTCCTCGGATTTCCGCTTATAGTTGTGGCTATAGGTAAATTTTAGTTATTAGAAAGTTTCAGGAATTTTCAGGGCAAAAAATTTATTGTCGCTGAAACTGCTTTCATGAGATACCTGAAGTGACGCCGAGCTGTATATTCGAAACCCGGACTTTCTCCGACGCGGGGTTCCAAAGTTACGGCCCTTTTAAGTTGACTTTTGACAGTTCGGCGGCCATTTTGTTCAACTTCAAACTGCAATAGCTCCTGAACCGGGAGTCGTAGGAAGTTACGGTTTTTAGATTTATATCCGGGGGCTTTTTGCCTTCCCCACCCTGCGATTTCAGGCGGTTTGGAGCTGAAAATTTTCGGTGTCCTGAAAGCAGTTTCAGCAGATAGCGGAGCTCAGCCCGAGTCGGAAGAGCCCAAGCTCGGGTGTTCTGCGACCACCAGAACCGGAGATAATACCTGTCAAAGTTTGACTTTGACAGCTGCGCCGCCATCTTTGTTAATATTAAAACACACATATCTCCGCAACGGTGTGTCGTAGAGCGACGGGATCTTCGCTATCAATAATAGCAGACTGTAGACTACCGGGTGGGACATCTTTCAGTCGATTTTCAGGTGTAAAAATTTTTCTGCCTGAAAGCTGTGCCAGTGGATAGGTCTCATCGAGCCAAGTGCAGAAAGTCCAAACACGGGGGTTTTTGGGCCAGTGGTTCCGGAGATAACCTCCTGTAACCACTTTCTGGTTGTCATTTTGGCAAAAAACCAAAATATTCGAGTTGGAATATCTTCGGAACCCCTTGGTGGAGTTGTACCGAGTTTGGGGTCATTTGAAAGGGCTCGAGGAGAGCTATCTATTGGCGGTACCAAATCGACTCTACATAGAGCTTTGAAAAATTTTGCTCAAAATCTGCAGTTTTTGACACCAGGAAGAAAAATTTTCTTACCTTCGATGCTTGACTCGTTCTATTGAACGTATAAGCTGACCGTGTTTATTATACGAAAACACTGGGACATTTTTCACAAAAGATTTTTACGATCTTGAGCCCATTTTTATTTCTTTTTATACACTTATACACTTTTACTCTTTTTTATTATTTTGACGCATACCTCCAACATGCTTGGAATGAGGACCCCATTAAAAAAGGTGGATAGTGAGAAATCACCACCAAAACCAAGAACGTCACCTCCAAGTGTTCGACGCAGCGTCGGAGAATGGGAAGCAGCTAAGCCCACTAGCTCAAATCCAACACCCCCCTTATCCACCAAGACGACACAGGCTGGCCCTGCTAAATTATTACCAAAACCTTCAGAGTCCCAGGAGAACAAGACCCTCTCAATGGGCATGAAACCAACAGAAGACCATACGCCGCCAAAGTTTCGGTACGCTGATCGGTCGACAGAAGCTAGGGCCTGCTTGAACAAAGCCAAATTACACCTAAGCAGTTCAAGAAATCTCAAGACTGAGATTAAAACAGGTATCACTGAAGCTCTGGAACGGCTGTATCAGCTAGTGAAGGAAGCTGAAAGGGATACCAAATCAAAAAGTACAGGTGGGGTGAAGGAGAGCACAGAGCCCGAAACTGCCGCTGTCGATGCCACCTTCTCGATTTACGCCGAACAAAGCTTGTTAGTAACAAAAATTGAGGAGCACTCAAAGTTGCTACAAGAGAATAGCAAAAAAATGGAGGAGCTGAAGGCGGCAATGGAACAGAGCACAGCGACAACGTACGCGAGTGTAACTGCGACTTGTAGCGGAAAGTCGAACCCGACGCGAAGTACGCTGCACTCCATCGTAGTTACCTCAAAAGACGACACAGAATCTGGGGATGAAGTATTACACAAAATACGGAAGGCTGTGGACGCGAAAGAGGGCTGGGTTAAAGTCGAAAAGGTGAGGAAGGCTAAGGACAGGAAAATAATATTAGGATTCCAGACCAGGGAAGAGAGGAGTAAAATTAAAAACAGATTGGAAGGAGAAAGAAGGGACCTCAATGTCGAGGAAATGAAGAACAAAGATCCACTGTTGATCCTCAAGAGCGTCCTCTCTGCTAACACAGACGAGGACGTTCTCAAGGCTCTGAGGAACCAGAACAAGGATGTTTTTCACAACCTCGACAAAGAGGAGGATAGAGTGGAAGTGAAGTTTAGGAGAAGAACGAGGAATCCACACACAAGTCACATCGTGGTCAGCGTCTCACCTACCATCTGGAGAAGGGCTACAGAAATCGGATGCCTGCACGTGGATCTTCAGCGCGTTAGGGTTGAAGACCAAACCCCGCTGGTTCAGTGCACGCGCTGTTTAGGCTACGGGCACGGCAGACGATTCTGTAAGGAGCCAGCCGACTTGTGCTGTCATTGTGGCGGACCACATCTGAAGACGGAATGTGCCGATTGGCTCGCAGGTATTCCACCTAAATGCCAGAATTGCACAAAGGCTAAGCTTGACAACGCTGACCATAACGCTTTTAGCACCGATTGCCCAACACGTCGTAAGTGGGATGAAATCGCCAGATCAACGGTGGCGTATTGCTGAGGGCACCCAAAGGAACCCAGACCTCTACAAAATGGTTCAGGTCAACCTCCAGCGCAAAAAACTTGCAACAAACGAGCTCTTAGTGGAAGCCGTTAAGCGTCGAGTTGCTGTTGCTCTCCTCCAGGAGCCTTACGTAGGGGGTGCTAAGGTTATGAGGGACCACAGGGGCGTCCGGGTCTTCCAGAGCACTGACATTGGAGATGGGACTGTTAAGGCCGCAATAGCGGTCTTCGATCAAGACCTTATAGTCAAACAGTACCCGAAACTCACCACGAATAACATCGTCGTGGTGGGAATCCAAACTAGTGCCTGGAGGATTACGCTGGTCTCATTTTATTTTGAGCCAGACCAACCGGTGGGGCCATATCTGGAACACCTCAAACGTGTTGAGGAGGAAGTGGGCTCCAGAATGTGGATTGTTGGAGGAGACGCAAACGCCAAAAGCAGCTGGTGGGGAAGCCTGTCCATCGACAGCAGGGGCGAAGAAGTGTCTGGAGTCCTCGATGAGCTGAGTCTTAACATACTCAACAGAGGGGAAATTCCGACCTTCGACACGATCAGAGGCGGAAAACGCTATTGCAGCCACATCGATATTACAGCATGCTCGATGGACATTCTGGACCTGGTAGGCGACTGGAGGGTAGACGAGGGCCTCACGAGCTCGGATCACAACGGCATTGTTTTTAACATCAAACTAAAAAGATCCAAAGGCATTACAATAAATAGAACCACAAGAATTTATAACACAAAAAAAGCTAATTGGCCTGAGTTTCGTGAGAAACTCAGACAATTAATGCAAGAAAATCAAACCAATATCCAAGAAATAGACAAAATAAATACAGTTGACCAACTTAATATAACAATAAATAAATACACACATATAATAAGAGACGCATGCACCTCATCAATGCCTATGAGGAAAACTAACGAAGTGCTCACTTTGCCGTGGTGGTCCGAGAAACTCGAGAAGATGAAGCGGGAAGTCGCTACCAGGAAACGCAGGATCAGGTGTGCTGCACCGGTCCGAAGATCGAAGGTCGTTGAAGAGTACCTGAAACAGAAAGTTGAGTATGAAACAGAAGCAGCCAAAGATATCATCGAGAGTTGGAAGAACTTTTGCGCAAAACAAGATAAAGAAGGGGTCTGGGAAGGAATCTACCGGGTGATAGGAAGGACCAAGGGAAGGGGGGAGGATCAACCGCTGGTGAAGGACGCAGAGGTGCTGGACACCAAAGGTTCAGTCGAACTATTGGCGAACACCTTTTACCCTGAAGACCATATGGAGAGTGACAGCACATGCCACCGCCTTATCAGAGAAAAGGCCGAAGTCGTGAATGCTGGAGAGCATGATAACTCATGCGATCCGCCATTCACGAAAGCTGAACTGATGGCGGCGTGCAGATCCTTCAACGCTAAAAAAGCTCCAGGAGCAGACGGGTTTACCGCCGACATTTGCTGCCATGCCATCGGATGTGACCCCGAGGTAGCACTTGCTCTTCTAAACAGCTGTCTGAAGTGCTGCCACTTCCCTGAAGTCTGGAAGGAGGCGATTGTCGTCGTGCTGAAGAAACCTGGCAAAGACGATTACAGCAACCCAAAGGCGTACAGACCAATCGGCCTTTTGCCTATATTGGGCAAAATATATGAGAAGATGTTGGTGGCCCGCCTCAAGTTCCATTTGATCCCAAGGATGAGTACTCGCCAGTACGGATTCATGCCCCAAAGAAGTACGGAAGACTCCCTTTATGCTCTTATGCAGCACATACGCAGCAAGCTGCAGCTGAAGAAGATAGTAGTTATGATATCCCTGGACATAGAGGGAGCTTTCGACAGCGCTTGGTGGCCTGCCATAAGGGTCCGTCTGGCTGAGGAAAAGTGTCCAATTGGCTTGAGGAGGGTCATCGACAGTTACCTCAAAAACCGAAGGGTCAGAGTTAGGTACGCGGGTGAGGAATTCAGCAAGGTCACTAATAAGGGCTGCGTCCAGGGTTCCATAGGGGGACCGATATTCTGGAACCTTTTACTGGACCCGCTTCTTAAGAGCCTGGAAGCAAGGGGTGACTATTGCCAGGCCTTTGCAGACGATGTTGTACTTGTCTTCGATGGTGACACATCGTTGGAGATCCAAGGACGTGTCAATGCCGCTCTCGAACATGTTCGGGTGTGGGGAGTACATAATAAGCTCAAATTTGCCCCGCAAAAAACCAATGCGATGGTTATTACCCGCAAATTAAAATATGACACCCCACGCCTGAGCATGGGCGGGGTCGACATTGCCATGTCCAAAGAGATCAAAATCCTGGGTGTCACCATCGATGACAAGCTAACTTTTAACACACACGTCGCAAACGTATGCCGAAAGGCAATAGGGATCCATAAACAACTGACCAGGGCAGCAAAGACCAGCTGGGGACTTCACCCTGAAGTCATCAGAGTGATATATATGGCTACCGTGGAACCAATTGTCCTGTACGCCGCCAGCGTATGGGCCCCAGCCGTTGGAAAGTTGGGCGTCATGAAGCAGTTGAGGACAGTTCAGCGTGGTATTGCGCAAAAACTGTGCAAGGCATATCGGACGGTCTCATTGAACTCTGCGCTAGTGCTGGCTGGGATACTACCTCTCGACCTCCGCGTCCGCGAGGCGGCAGCGTTATACGAGGCCAGGAGGGGGGTGCCTCAGCCAGCACTTGGCGACAGAAGGGTCGAACGAGCAGCCTCAGCAATGGAGGCTCCACACCCCGCGGAGCGCGCTGAGCTGGAGCTCGTAAGCCTGGTAAACCAAGAGCAACTTGATGCCCAAAGCGAACTTGAGGTCCGTATCTTTACGGATGGGAGCAAGATTGGGGGCAAGGTGGGGGCGGCACTCTCCATGTGGAGCGAGGACGCCGAAACCAAAACTCTCAAGCTTGCTCTACCACACTATTCCACCGTTTACCAGGCTGAGCTTCTGGCAATATGCGTTGCAACCAGGGAGGCGCTAAAGCACGGTGCCCAATCGTTTGGAATCTTCAGTGACTCCATGGCGGCCCTCCAAACTATACAAAATTACGACCGACACCACCCACTCGCAGTTGAGGCAAGGGCCAATATTAGGTCTCTGTCAATCCAAAGCAAGGCTATTACCTTGTTTTGGATCAAAGCACATGCGGGGTTGGCAGGCAATGAGAGGGCCGATGAACTAGCCAAAAGAGCCGCTGAAGGTTCTAAACGAAAGCCGGACTACGATCTGTGCCCGGTCTCATACGTCAAGCGATGCATTCGCACGGCAACGCTTGACGAATGGAACCATCGGTACAGCTCCGGAGAGACTGCTTCAGTGACAAAAATCTTTTTCCCGGATGCGGTGGCGGCTTACAGAATAATCAGGAAGTGTAAGATTAACAACTTGGTTACACAAATCATGACGGGGCACGGTGGGTTCTCTGCATACTTGAACCGTTTCAAGTGTAAGGAGAGCCCATCGTGCATCTGCGACCCTGATATTGATGAAACGGTGCCACATGTATTATTCAGTTGTCCCGTCTTTGACAGGGAAAGATTGGAGGCCGAGCACGTGCTCAACAGTAAAATTGACGCCGAAAATATGTACCAATTAGTAGCAGGCAAAAACCGTGAAATTTTATTAGAATATTGCGTAAAAATATGTGAGAGGGTTATAAAAAGAAATAAAAGTGCATAAGGAAAAATGTTTACATAATATTGTGAACAATATTAATGTCAAGCATTGAACATAAGACTGTCAAACATCTATGTAAACGTTAAAAATAAATAGAAAATGTAAAATTGTGTTGCCCAATACTAAAATAATTTAACCAAACGCATGCCACCAGTCATATTGGCAATCCTTTGCAAATAGTATTAAAATATAGAAATAAGTTAACATATAGTACTGTAAAGATTAAAAAGAATGTGGTTGTGTTTTTCTCAGATTAAAAGTAAGATAATGTAAAGAAGACAAAAAAGAATGTATATGTAACTAGTTTAAAGAATAGATAAGAATACTGTGTAAGATTAAGAAACCTGTGAAAAATAAATAACAACGTGTGTTGTTGTGTTTGCCCCTATATAAAATACTTAGACTAAGAAAGAATGTATAAGAAACTAGTCTAAAGAATAGATAAGAATACTGTGTAACATTTAGAAACCTGTGAAAAATAAATAACAACGAGTGTTGTTGTGTATGCCATTGTATAAAATACTTAGAATAAGAAAGAATGTAAATGTAACTAGTTTTAAAGAATAGAGAAGAATTCTGTGAAATATTAAGAAAACCTGTAAAAATAAATAAAAACGTGCGTTGTTGTGTTTGCCCCAATAAAATACCTAAGGAGAAATAGAAGTAAAGAGAAATAGAAGTACAGAGAAATAGTAGAATAGAAATAAATAAAGTAGAAGGGCGTCCTACCCTTAATGAAAGAAAGATGATTGAATGCTAGAAAGATAAAGTATGCAGAATGAAAGTACGAGAGGAATAAAAGCGAGAACTGGAATGAATGAGATAGCTAAGAATAGACTCCGATACTGTTGGAGGTAGTAGAAAAAAAAAAAAAAAAAAAAAAAAAAAAAAAAAAAAAAAAAAAAAAAAAAAAAAAAAACCTAACCTAACCTAACCTAACCTAACCTAACCTAACCTAACCTAACCTAACCTAACCTAACCTAACCTAACCTAACCTAACCTAACCTAACCCCAGTCCCCCCGCAGCCCTCGTGGTGGTCGGATCATTTTTAGAGTCGCTCCGCATATAAAAATTCCAAAAAACGGGTAAAAGTGCTCCGATTTTCATCAAACAAGTGTCGTTGTGTAGAGGAAAGTTGCCTCCACACGACTAAGTGAAAACTAGAAACCGGATTGCAGTGTTGTGCAGTGAAACAACTGAAAACCCTCTTTTTAGAGGTTAAGTTATCAAAACTAAAACTTTAAACACATATTGCGGCGGAACAAGATTGACGACCCCATGTTTTTCTTTTGGAAAACGTAGTGGAATAACTCTTCCTCTCTTCTGGACTGCTCTGACTCCACTTCGATCAAGGATTTTCAGAGTTATTCAAGAAAAACAAAAAAGCACGTGTTCTGAAAAACCTGAACGAGACCTTGCAGCGGCCTGAAACTTTGCAGTACGAAAGAAGCTCTTAAGTAAGGAAGATTTCTGCAAGTACTGGAATTTTATCTTATATTATTTATTTTCTATAACTATTTGAAAACTGTAACTTTGGACATCTGTAACTACTGAAGAACTTAAAATTTCGCAAATCTGGAACTGCTATCTTTTGCGCGCTTATTGGAAGAAGACGCTCCGAAAAAATTAGATTTTTAACTTAATTAGTTTCGAAATAGTAAATAAAAAACCTAAAAAACCAATTAAATGTAAATTTCTCTATTTCAAATTTATTTTTTTTTAGTTTTCATATAAATTTCTGATAGTGTGTTATTTCTTTATAATTTAGCAAATTTTTCCAAATTTTTCCGGTTAGCGGTTACAAAGTTATTAAATTTTTAGCTATTATTCTTCATTAAATTAAAATAAATAGAAATAATTGATTTTTATTAATAGGAATGTATTTTATAAGTGTTTTGTGACTAGTTTAAGCCCAAAGTTGCACCCAATAACTTCAAATTTGACGGAAATAGCTTTTTTCAGCCATATTGGTTATCTTGGTTAAGAAATAAAACTGCTTATATCTCCGAAGTTATTAGGCGTAGAGGACCCGGATTTGCACAGATCTCAGGGGGAGACTTGCAAAAATATTTTAGTTATGTTTTCAGGCGTTTTTCAGGCCTGAAAATTTTCAGCGCTGAAACCACTGTTGACAGATAGGGGAGACTGGGCCATTCTTCTTATTTAAAACCGCAACTCTCTCCGACAAACGGTTGCGGAGCTACAACCATTTAAAGTCGGTGTTTGACAGTTGGGCGGCCATTTTGTAAAACTTTGACCCAACGTGGCTCCGGACTCAGTGGCCGTAGAGAGTTGCCGTTTTCGGATTGTTGTTCTGGGGGACAAACTCTGCCTGACAAAATAGTTTTCAGCTAAATTGGGGCTGAAAATTTTCAGGGACCTGGAAGTCACCTCGCACGGAGGGGGAGGTCAGACCGAGCCAAAAGAGCCCAAACTCGGGTGTTCTGCGACCGTCCAAAGTGGAGATATTACCTGTCAAAGTTAGACTTTGACAGTTGTGCCGCCATCTTTGTGCATTTTTAAACACCCATATCTCCGCAACGGAGGGTCGTGGAGCGACGGGATTTGCTCTGCTGGCATTGGCTGACATTTGCCTTGCAGGAGGGTTGGTTTTCAGGCGTTTTCAGGAGCAAAAATTTTTTCGGCCTGAAACGTATACCACTGCATAGATCTCGACGAGCACAGTAAGATAAGCCTAAGCACGGGGGAATTCGGACTGGTGGTTGCGGAGTAAACCGGCTTTAACCACATTCTGGCCGCCATCTTGGATGGTAACCAGAAATTTTGGACCGTGATTGCTCCGGAACCCCTGGGGCTAGGTATCTCGTGTTTGGGTTTGTTGGAACGGGCTCGGCGAGCTCTATCCAGTGATTGCACTGGACAGACTCTACATAGAGTCACCTTGGGAAAATAGCGGAAAAGTAGTTTTTGACACCAAAAATTGACACAGACCTATGTAAAGCTCCTGAAAACTACCCAGAATCCAACAACCTGGGGTAGAGCTCGAGTAGAGACAGTTTTTACAAAAAATTTGTTTGTAAAATATATATAGTTTTAAGGACTTGTGCGGTTTTATTTCGCATATTGTATGTAGATTGTTTGTTTTATCTTTATATACATTTTTTTTTTTTATATATTATTTTATCGTCCCTATTGACGCAATTTCTATTAGTTGACGTATACTCTCCAACATGTTCGGCTTTAGAACACCGCTAAAGGCAGCCGACGGTGAAAAAACACCACCTAAACCTGGGGCAGTTGCTCCTACAAATGTTAGACGTAGCATAGGGAACTGGGAAGCTACCAATAGCAGCCCCGACCCCTCTACAACTGAACAGACGTCGCAGGCCGGCCCTGCAAAATTAAAATCTAAGGTTGCCTTGACGCAGGAAATCAAAGCAGTGGCAAAAACAAGAAAGTCTGTCGACGCAATCTCACCGCCAAAAATAAAATTCACGGACCGAACTGCGGAGGCAAAAGCCTGCTTAACCAAAGCTAAACTTCACCTGAACAGCTCCAGGAATACAAAAACGGAGATCAAAACCGCTATCACTGAAGCCACGGAACGACTGTACCAATTAGTGAAGGAAGTCGAATCGGAGCTAAAAATGGCTAAGCAAAATATGACCAGGGAAGGGCTCGTTTTGACAGAACCGAAATCAGTCGCCATTACATCTCCCGAAAACACCGATAGTGGTGAGATTTTCCAAAAAATTGAACTACATACTAAGCTTTTAGTAGAAAGCAATAAGAAAATAGAGGAGCTGAAGGACGCCCTAGACCATCAAAGAAAATTCCTTGAACAGGGTAACACCTACGCAAGTGTGGCTGCAACTCAGGGTGCAAGGTCACTGCCAGAGCGCAGTACTTTGCATTCGGTTGTAGTTACATCGAAGGATTTAACAGCGACAGGTGACGAGGTACTCAGCAAAGTTCGGCAAGCAGTGAATGCAAAGGATGGGTGGATTAAGGTGGAAAAGGTGAGGAAAGCTAAGGACAGGAAAGTGATAATAGGTTTAAAATCCGAAGAAGAAAGGGCCAGAATAAAAGAGCGACTTCAAAAAGAAGGAGTTGACCTTACCGTCGAGGAAGTCAGAAACAAGGACCCGCTTCTGATCCTAAGGAATGTCTTAGTAGTAAATACCGACGAAGACATCCTTAAGGCGTTAAGGAATCAGAACCAGGGTGTTTTTGACGGCCTCGAAACGGAGGAAAACAGGGTGGAAGTGAGGTATAGGAGAAGGACACGGAACCCTCATACCGGTCACGTTATTGTCAGCGTCTCGCCTACCATCTGGCGACGAGCGGTGGAAATGGGGACCGTTCACATAGATCTCCAGCGCATAAGGGTCGAAGATCAGACTCCATTGGTCCAATGCACTCGCTGCCTGGGCTTTGGACACGGTAAGCGGTTCTGTAAAGAGCCTGCTGACCTGTGTAGCCATTGCGGCGGTCCTCACATGAGATCAGAGTGTCCAGACTGGCTTTCAGGCTCACCACCCGCTTGCCGAAACTGTACGAAGGCAAAAATAGAACACGAAACGCAACATAATGCCTTTAGCCACGATTGTCCAGTACGACAGAAATGGGACAACATAGCTAGATCGACTGTTGCGTACTGCTAAGGGCACCTCAATGGATAATATCCCCTACGGGATAGTACAGGCAAACCTCCAACGCAAGAAGCTAGCGACCAACGAGCTTTTTACAGAAGCTACGAAACGCGGAATTTCGGTGGCTCTCCTTCAGGAACCGTATGTGGCCGGAGCGAAAGTAATGAAGAGTCACAGGGGCGTTAGGATCTTCCAGAACACTAGTATTGGAAACGGGACTGTCAAAGCGGCAATAGCTGTCTTTAACAGTGACTTCACAGTCAAACAGTACCCAAAACTCACCACTAATAACATCTCTGTGGTGGGAATTCAGACTAGTGCCTGGGAGATCACTCTTGTCTCTTTTTACTTTGAGCCAGACCAGCCTATCGATCACTACTTAGAGCACCTGAAACAAGTAGAGCGCGTAGTCAGTTCCAAAAAACTGATTGTTGGAGGTGATGCTAATGCCAAAAGTATGTGGTGGGGCAGCCCGACGGCTGACCCTAGGGGGGAAGAGGTGGTAGGAACTCTCGGCGAGCTAAACCTGAACATACTGAACAGAGGGGAAATTCCGACCTTCGACACCATCCGAGGGGGAAAGCGGTACAGTAGTCACGTGGACATTACTGCTTGCTCCAATGATATCTTGGACATGATAGACGACTGGAAGGTGGACGAAGGACTTACGAGCTCGGATCACAACGGCATCGTATTTAAAGTTCTCCTGCGGAAATCAAAGGGCATCAAAATTGAAAGGACAACCAGGAAATTCAATACCGGAAAAGCCAATTGGTCTAAATTTCATGAGAAATTTAGACAATTGAAAATAGAATATAAATTTACAGTAGTAGAAATCGACAAAATTAAAAACATAGAACAAATCGACACAACCATAAATAATCTCAACAAAGCAATAGACGAAGCATGCAAGCAAACCATACCATTTAAAAAAGCAAAAGAGGACTTTACCTTGCCGTGGTGGTCCGAGAGACTCGATAAGATGAAGAGAACCGTCACTACCATGAAGCGCAGGATCCGCTGTGCCGCCCCAATCCGGAGGTCGAAGGTCGTTGAAGAGTACCTGAAACAGAAAGAAGAGTATGAGTCAGAAGCGGCCAAAGCTCAGACCGAGAGCTGGAAGGAATTCTGTGGGAGGCAGGACAGGGAAGGGGTTTGGGAGGGTATCTATAGGGTGATAGGTAGGACGCAGCGTAGGGAGGAGGACCTGCCACTGGAAAGGAATGGTGATGCGCTCAATGCAAAAGGTTCTGTGAAGTTGTTGGCGGAAACGTTTTACCCGGAAGACCTCTCAGAATGCGACAACCCTCATCACCGATCCATTCGAGTTAAGGCCGATACCGTGAACTGTGGCGAGCAAAATGATCCTTGCGACCCACCGTTTACGATGGCAGAGTTAAAAAACTCAATGGAGTCCTTTAATCCGAAGAAAGCACCTGGTTCAGACGGCTTTACTGCCGACATTTGTTGTCACGCCGTAGGTAATGATCCGGAACTAATTTTAAGGCTCCTAAACAAGTGCCTCGAATGCCATTGCTTCCCCACAGCCTGGAAGGAGGCAACAGTCGTGATACTCAGGAAGCCCGGAAAAGACAACTACTCCACTCCTAAATCATATAGGCCGATCGGACTGTTGCCTATAATGGGAAAAATCTTCGAGAAGATGCTGGTGGCCCGTCTAAGGTTCCACCTTCTACCAAGGATGAGTACCCGCCAGTACGGATTCATGCCACAGAAGAGCACTGAGGACTCCCTCTATGATCTCATGCGGCACGTTCGAAAGAAACTGCAACAAAAAAGACTGGTAACGATTGTATCATTGGACATAGAGGGAGCCTTTGACAGTGCTTGGTGGCCAGCGATAAGGGTCCGTCTGGCGGAGGAAAAGTGTCCGATTAATCTTAGGCGGGTCATAGACAGTTATCTCAGAGACCGCAAAGTCTCAATCAGGTACGGTGGGGAGGTATATGGCAAAAGCACAAACAAGGGCTGTGTCCAGGGTTCAATAGGGGGCCCAACCCTCTGGAACTTGGTGCTAGACCCCCTCCTAAAAGCAGCTGAGAATAGGGGAATATACATACAGGCGTTTGCGGATGATGTCGTCCTAGTCTTTGACGGAGAGACCGCACAAGAGGTGGAGGAATGTGCCGATGCCGCTCTCAATCATGTACTGGCGTGGGGTGTCGAGAACAAACTCAAATTTGCACCACACAAAACAACTGCCATGGTAATAACCAGGAAATTGAAATATGACACGCCACGTCTGAGCATGGGGGGGATCGGCATCGGCATGTCGAAGGAAATAAAGCTTCTGGGTGTAACCATTGACGAAAAATTGACCTTCAACAACCACGTCTCACACATTTGTAGGAAAGCAATTGCAATCTACAAGCAGCTGTGTAGAGCCGCAAAGGTCAGTTGGGGGCTACACCCAGAAGTTATACGGTTGATGTACGTGGCGACTATAGAGCCCATAATACTTTACGCTGCTAGCGTCTGGGCACCGGCAGCAAAAAAGTTGGGCATAATGAAGCAACTCGGGACCGTCCAGCGTGGAATCGCCCAGAAGATATGCAAGGCATATCGCACGGTCTCTCTTAACTCAGCACTGGTGTTGTCTGGATTGCTCCCTCTTGATATCCGAGTTCGTGAGGCGGCATCACTGTATGAAGCCAAGAGGGGAGCGCCCCAGACGTTGCTGGGGGACAGGGAGGTCGAGCGAATGACTGCTGCGATAGAGGATCCTCATCCCGCGGCACGCGAGAGTTTGCAGTTTGACAGCCTGGTTAACCAAGAGCAGCTGGACAACTGTCATTTTGACGTCCGCATCTTTACGGACGGAAGCAAGATCGGAGGAGGGGTCGGCGCCTCATTGTCCATATGGAATGGGGAGACCGAGACCAGAGCCCTCAAACTCGCTCTATCCAATTACTGCACAGTTTACCAGGCTGAACTCCTAGCAATAGCAAGGGCGACTAGGGAAATAACGAAGCTCAAGGCATCTTCTTTTGGAGTTTTCAGCGACTCAATGGCGGCTCTTCAAACTATAGCAAATCCCGGTTCACACCACCCCCTTGCTGTAGAAGCTAGGGATAATTTAAGATCCGCATCCCGCCAGAACAAGATAGTAAACTTGTTCTGGATTAAAGCTCACGTGGGGCTACAGGGCAACGAAAGAGCCGACCAGTTAGCAAAGGAAGCCGCTGAGAACTCCAAAAGAAAACCTGATTACGACCAATGTCCGATCTCATTCATCAAGCGAAGCATACGTATGGCGACGCTTGATGAATGGAATCGTAGATACGAAACTAGTAACACGGCATCGGTTACAAAACTATTCTTCCCAGATGTTCGGAAAGCTTATGGAGTAATTCGAAAGATAGAAACTAGCAGCGTGAACACGCAAATTATGACGGGGCACGGTGGATTCTCTGAGTACTTGAACCGTTTCAAGCTCAAGGAGAATCCATCGTGCATCTGTGATCCAGATGCAAGTGAAACGGTCCCGCACTTATTATTCGACTGCCCTAAATTCGAAATACACCGCTATAACGTCGAACGTGAAGTGGATATGGAAATAACACCGAACAATTTATATGATATAATCAAGTGTAAAAAAAGGGAAGTATTCCTAGATTACTGTAAATATATCGTACAGAAAGTTGTAGATCGAAATAAAACCGCATAAGTAAATATGCTGTCATAATATAGTGTATTATATTAGAGGCTAGCATAGTAATAAAGTTGTAAAATAGTTAAGCTAAAATAGGAAATAAATTAAACAGGTGTAAATGTAAAGTAGCTAAGTATAATAAGTAAAAATGTGTGTGTGTTCCCCCGTCTCTGTAAGAATAGAATAAGATAGAAAAAAGCAACTGTTTAATAAAATAAGAAATGTTAAGAAATAAATCTAAAACTGTAAAATAGACATAAGATAGAATTAAGTAAAAGTATACTTGTAAAAGAAAGTCATAAATAAAAACTGGCTCCCCGATTCCTTTCTGAAAAACCCCAATAATAATATAAGAGAATAAATAAAAAACAAGGTAGACCGATAAATTAGAGAATAAATAGAGATAGTTGGGAATCCCACCCATATCGGAACAAATGAGGATGAATGAAAGAAAGACCAAGTATGCGGAATGAAATTACGAGAGGCATAAATGCGAGAACTGGTATGAAAGTGTTTACAGATAAGCATAGACTCCAAGATAATGTTGGAGGTAGTAGATTTAAAAAAAAAAAAAAAAAAAAAAAAAAAAAAAAAAAAAAAAAAAAAAAAAAAAAAAAAACCTAACCTAACCTAACCTAACCTAACCTAACCTAACCTAACCTAACCTAACCTAACCTAACCTAACCTAACCTAACCTTTTTTTTTTTTTTTTTTTTTGTTTGCGCTGGGAAAAAATGCATTACGCATACCCTCCCATTGGGGGAATGGGAGGGGTATGTGGGACTCCCCGGGCCAAGACCCGGTATACCCACTAAAACAACCCAGCGGCATTCCCGCATCGTCAGAGTGGAGGGGGACTGGGAGATCGGCATAGCCTTTACGTCCAGTCCCTCTCCGACGTACGCCCGCCTCCAAGGCGGGCCCTTCACGCTCTCCCCGTTGGGGGAGGGCCGGGAATGACCGGCGAGGGTGGTGTAGAGTGCAGTGCGGGCAGAGGCGCCCCCGCGCCTGTCGCCCACCTACACCACCATGAGGAGGGAGAAGACGGCTTCTTCTCCGACCTCTTCTCCGCCTTCGGAGCGGCGCAGCGAGAGGGTCCTCCTCCCGCGCGCGCTCCGTCGCCCCCTTTTGTGAGATGACGTCCTCGCAAAAGGAGGCGAATGCTGCCGCGGCGGCCACGTATCCCGGTCCCCTCTCTAAAGCGAGAGGGGAGGGGAGTCTGTGGAAGACCGCGACACTATTGGGAGGATGCGATGTTCGACCTAATTAAGTCGACATCGCATCCCCCTCCTCCGCTGCCACCGCCGTTCCAGCCTCGCGAACGACGGTGCTAGCAGCAGGCACGACCGGCGCCTGTGCTTTACCCCTCTTTTGGGGAGGATTGCACATCCTCCCCCTCATCACGTGGCCTGCCAGGCAGCCACTTGCGGCACAGACTGCGCAGTGCGGCGTGGCGGCCGTGCAGGAGGCGGCTTTGTGGCCCTCTTTGCCGCAGCGGTAACAGGTCAGAGACCTGTCGACCGCCGACGGGCAAAGGGCTCGGGTGTGTCCGATGCCGCAGCACCTGTAGCAGCGCAGAGGCTGGTCTACAAGTGCCCGGACCGCACCCGAGCTGAAGCCCACAAGAAGCCGTCCTTTGTCAAGGACGGCTTTGGCAGCGGCGACTGGGCACTGGAGACGAATAGTGCCCATGCCACCGCGGCCGGGCCTGATATCCCGGCCCTGCACCGCTGTGACGTCGCAGCCCCCAATGGCTGCGACCGCCGCCACCACCTCCTCCTTGGTGACCGAATCGTCGAGGTCGGTCACCTCGATGGCCGCCGACTTGACAGGTCGGGCCACCTTGGCAGCGTCCGCGATGACCTCTTGCAGCTTGGCTGCAAAGAGGTCAGCGTTGGCACTGCCCTCCGCCCCAGGAAACTCGAAAAGGCGAGCCCCGGCTTGGGTCCTCCGGCAAGAAACTTTGCCGATCCCCAATTGGGTGGGATCAGCATTCGCACGCGCCCGCATCAATATGGACATATATGTCTCCCCTCGCTCCGCGGCCTCTGCAGTGAGCGTCACTACGACGGCCGCGGTTTTTGGGGGAACAAGTTTCCCCTTCCTCTGAAACCTGCCGGTCGCTTGCGACTGGCTGGGCGGCGTGGTGGCGGGGACGGCAGGCACGGCCGTTGCCGCCTTTCTTCCCCTGCCCCTCCTCTTTCCCTTCCCAGTCGCCTGCGACTGGCTGGGCTGCGTGGTGGCGGTGACGGCAGGGACGGCAGTTACCGTCTTCTTCCCCTTGCCCTTCCCCTTCCGGACCACTTCGGTCCAACCCGGCTGGTCGGACGGAGTAGCCGAAGGAAGAAGGGCGTCCTCCCCTTGCGAGGACGGACCCGGCTCGCCTCGCCTCTCGTCCGCGGCAAGTGGCGGTCGGAGGCGCTTCTCCGGCAAGAGCCGGTCCTCAATGCCTGCAAGACAGGCTCTTGTGAAGGCCCGCTCCTCCATAACCACCTTGCGGAAAACGTCCTCAAGGTTGGTGGAGGTAGGGGCCTCCGCCGCAGGTGTCGGTTCGGCCTGAATTGGCCGAGCCGTAACATCGGCCAGCTTCTGATGAAGCTGGCTGACCTCCGACTGCAGGCGATCGACCCTCGCCTGCAACTGCCGCGTTTCCTCGCTCGTCTTCCGCTTGACGAGCTCCTCTATGATGCCGCGCATGCTGGCGGCCCGGCACTTAAGGGCCTTTTGAAAGGTGCCCTTAAGGTTGGTGGACTTAGAGGCGACCTCCGCGATCTCCTCCTCGTCCTCCTCCGCCATCCGCTGCAGCTCGGCCACGGAATGGTCCGCGTACAGAACGCGGGACGCGCCGTACCCGGACTTGGCCCGAGCAGAACGCGCCCGTTGCTCCTTCGCGACGACCCGCTCCTCCAGCTCCTGCTGGTGCAGTGCCCGCCGAGACAGATCAAGCTGGCGTTGGGCGTCAGCGAGACCCACCACATGGGTGTCCGCAACTGTCGTTGGCCTTTTTGCCCTCGACTGCCTAGTCGAGCCCGAAGAGCCCTCGGACCCGAGGAAGGCCCGCTTCCGCGACCGGGAGTCGCCCGCATCCGAGACGCTTGTGACGGACTCGTCGTCAGAGTCCAAAAACTCGACCGCTTCTTCCGAGAAGATAGACGCAGACGGCGCGCGGCTAGCCTCTGACGCCGAAGCGTCGGAGTGGCCCTGAGAAGGGCCTTTTGGTTGGCCCTGAAAAGGGCCTTTGGGTTGGCCCTGAGAAGGGCCTTTTGGTTGGCCCTGAGAAGGGCCTTTTGGTTGGCCCTGAGAAGGGCCTTTTGGGAGGAAACGCCCGAAGGCGTCCCGCGAAGGTTTCGACATTCCGCAAGATCGTAGCTGAAAACCGCAAGAATAAAATGATAGCTACGAAGCACAGAGCACTTTGGCCGATCCCAGTCTGCCACTCCGTTAACCTAACCTAACCTAACCTAACCTAACCTAACCTAACCTAACCTAACCTAACCTTTTTTTTTTTTTTTTTTTTTTTTTTTGTTTGCGCTGGGAAAAAATGCATTACGCATACCCTCCCATTGGGGGAATGGGAGGGGTATGTGGGACTCCCCGGGCTGAGCCGGTATACCCACTAAAACAACCCAGCGGCATTCCCGCAACGTCTGAGTGGAGGGGGACTGGGAGATCGGCAAAGCCTTTGCGTCCAGTCCCTCTCCGACGTCCGCCCGCCTGCACGGCGGGCCCATCACGCCCTCCCCGTGAGGGGAGGACCGGGAACGACCGGCGGAGGTGGTGTAGAGTGCAATGCGGGTGGAGGCGCCCCCACGCCTGTCACCCGCCTACACCACCATGAGGAGGGAGAAGACGGCGTCTTCTCCGACCTCTTCGGCACTTAAGGGCCTTCTGGAAGGTACCCTTAAGGTTTGAGGACTTAGAGGCGACCTCCGCGATCTCCTCCTCGTCCTCCTCCGCAATCTGCTGCAGCTCGGCCAGAGAGTGGTCCGCGTACAGCATGCGGAACGCACCGTAGCCGAGCTGCACGCACCCGCTGCTCCTTCGCATGAGCTTTTGGGTTGGCTCTGAGAAGGGCCTTTGAGTTGGCCCTGAGAAGGGCCTTTGGGATGGCCCTGAGAAGGGCCTTTTGGTTGGCCCTGAAAAGGGCCTTTGGGTTCCAATCAACCCTCACAGGGAAATGGCCACAGTGGCCCGGCCTCTGTCGGGACACTGTGGCCACTCCCCTACCCCCGGCAGGGCAACCGTTTCGCGAGAATTCCAGACCAAAGGGGGCGTGTTGCCTCACGGACACATTACCGCCAGTGCCGATCGGCTCAACCCCCCAGGACACCTTCATCCTCGCTTACGGCGCTCGACCGAGCAGGTCCCAGCGCGGGTGACCGGCTTCCCCTACTCCGCCCGGTGGTTTCAGTTACGTCTATTTCATAAGGAATTAGACCAATAACGGGGTGGCAACCACGAGAAGGAATAACCATCGGACTTGCCTTGAGGATCTACACGACCGTTGCGCTCCCCCTCAAGACCTCGCCACCTTCCCGCCTCTGAAGGAGACGGCAAGGTAGGCCTGTATCTATACTACCAAGCAAAGCAAAGCTAAGCATGTCGTTGTGCAACCGCAAAAGCATACATACAGACCCTCCCCAACCTAACCTTTTTTTTTTTTTTTTTTTTTTTTTTTTTTTTTTTGTTTGCGCTGGGAAAAAATGCATTACGCATACCCTCCCATTGGGGGATGGGAGGGGTATGTGGGACTCCCCGGGCTGACCCGGTATACCCACTAAAACAACCCAGCGGCATTCCCGCATCGTCTGAGTGGAGGGGGACTGGGAGATCGGCATAGCCTTTACGTCCAGTCCCTCTCCGACGTATGCCCGCCTACACGGCGGGCCCTTCACGCCCTCCCTGTTGGGGGACGGCTGGGAATGACCGGCGAGGGTGGTGTAGAGTGCAGTACGAGCGGAGGCGCCCCCGCGCCTGTCGCCCGCCTACACCACCATGAGGAGGGAGAAGACGGCGTCTTCTCCGACCTCTTCTCCGCCTTCGGAGCGGCGCAGCGAGAGGTTCCTCCTCCCGCGCGCGCTCCGTCGCCCCCTTTTGCGAGATGACGTCCTCGCAAAAGGAGGCGAATGCTGCCGCGGCGGCCACGTATCCCGGTCCCCTCTCTAAAGCGAGAGGGGAGGGGAGTCCGTGGAAGACCGCGACACTATTGGGAAGATGCGATGTTCGATTTAATTAAGTCGACATCGCATCCCCCTCCTCCGCTGCCACCGCCGTTCCAGCCTCGCGAACGACGGTGCTAGCAGCAGGCACGACCGGCGCCTGTGCTTTACCCCTCTTGGGGGGAGGATTGCACATCCTCCCCCTCGTCACGTGGCCTGCCGGGCAGCCACTGGCGGCACAGACTGCGCAGTGCGGAGTGGCAGCCGTGCAGGAGGCGGCTTTGTGGCCCTCTTTGCCGCAGCGGTAACAGGTCAGAGACCTGTCAACCGCCGACGGGCAAAGGGCTCGGGTGTGTCCGATGCCGCAGCACCTGTAGCAGCGCAGAGGCTGGTCTACAAGTGCTCGGACCGCACCCGAGCTGAAGCCCACAAGAAGCCGTCCTTTATCAAGGACGGCTTTGGCAACGGCGACTGGGCACTGGAGACGGATAGTGCCCATGCCGCCGCGGCCGGGTCTGATGTCCCGGCCTTGCACCGCTGTGACGTCGCAGCCCCCAATGGCTGCGACCGCTGCCACCACCTCCTCCTTGGTGACCGAATCGTCGAGGTCGGTCACCTCGATGGCCGCCGACTTGACGGGTCGGGCCACCTTGGCAGCGTCCGCGATGACCTCCTGCAGCTTGGCTGCAAAGAGGTCAGCGTTGGCGCTGCCCTCCGCCCCAGGGAACTCGAAAAGCCGAGCCCCGGCTTGGGTCCTCCGGCAAGAGACTTTGCCGATCCCCAGTTGGGTGGGATCGGCATTCGCACGCGCCCGCATCAATATAGACATATATGTCTCCCCTCGCTCCGCGGCCTCTGCAGTGAGCGTCACTACGACGGCCGCGGTCTTTGGGGGAACAAGTTTCCCCTTCCTCTGAAACCTGCCGATCGCCTGCGACTGGCTGGGCGGTGTGGTGGCGGGGATGGCAGGCACGGCCGTTGCCGCCTTTTTGCCCCTGCCCCTCCTCTTTCTCTTTCCAGTCGCCTGCGACTGGCTTGGCTGCGTGGTGGCGGTGACGGCAGGGACTGCAGTCGCCGTCTTCTTCCCCTTGCCCTTCCCCTTCCGGACCACTTCGGTCCAACCCGGCTGGTCGGACGGAGTAGCCGAAGGGAGAAGGGCGTCCTCCCCTTGCGAGGACGGACCCGACTCGCCTCGCCTCTCGTCCGCGGCGAGCGGCGGTCGGAGGCGCTTCTCCGGCAAGAGCCGGTCCTCAATGCCTGCAAGACAGGCTCTTGTGAAGGCCCGCTCCTCCATAACCACCTTGCGGAAGACGTCCTCAAGGTTGGTGGAGGTAGGGGCCTCCGCCGCAGGTGTCGGTTCGGCCTGAATTGGCCGAGCCGTAACATCGGCCAGCTTCTGATGAAGCTGGCTGACCTCCGACTGCAGGCGATCGACTCTCGCCTGCAGCTGTCTCGTCTCTTCGCTCGTCTTGCGCTTGACGAGCTCCTCTATGATGCCGCGCATGCTGGCGGCCCGGCACTTAAGGGCCTTTTGAAAGGTGCCCTTAAGGTTGGTGGACTTAGAGGCGACCTCCGCGATCTCCTCCTCGTCCTCCTCCGCCATCCGCTGCAGCTCGGCCACGGAATGGTCCGCGTACAGAACGCGGGACGCGCCGTACCCGGACTTGGCCCGAGCAGAACGCGCCCGTTGCTCCTTCGCGACGACCCGCTCCTCCAGCTCCTGCTGGTGCAGCGCCCGCCGAGACAGGTCAAGCTGGCGTTGGGCGTCAGCGAGACCCACCACATGGGTGTCCGCAACTGTCGTTGGCCTTTTTGCCCTCGACTGCCTAGCCGAGCCCGAAGAGCCCTCGGACCCGAGGAAGGCCCGCTTCCGCGACCGGGAGTCGCCCGCATCCGAGACGCTTGTGACGGACTCGTCGTCAGAGTCCAAAAACTCAACCGCTTCTTCAGAGAAGATAGACGCAGACGGCGCGCGGCTAGCCTCTGACGCCGAAGCGTCGGAGTGGCCCTGAGAAGGGCCTTTTGGTTGGCCCTGAAAAGGGCCTTTGGGTTGGCCCTGAGAAGGGCCTTTTGGTTGGCCCTGAGAAGGGCCTTTTGGTTGGCCCTGAGAAGGGCCTTTTGGGAGGAAACGCCCGAAGGCGTCCCGCGAAGGTTTCGACATTCCGCAAGATCGTAGCTTAAAACCGCAAGAATAAAATGATAGCTACGAAGCACAGAGCACTTTGGCCGATCCCAGTCTGCCACTCCGTTACGGTGACAGAACTGGGTCGTTTCCAGGGGACGCGACGTGGACGCAAGCTCTGTGGGGGGTCCCCCTCCCCAACCTAACCTTTTTTTTTTTTTTTTTTTTTTTTTTTTTTTTTTTTTTTTTTGTTTGCGCTGGGAAAAAATGCATTACGCATACCCTCCCATTGGGGGAATGGGAGGGGTATGTGGGACTCCCCGGGCTGACCCGGTATACCCACTAAAACAACCCAGCGGCATTCCCGCATCGTCAGAGTGGAGGGGGACTGGGAGATCGGCATAGCCTTTACGTCCAGTCCCTCTCCGACGTACGCCCGCCTGCACGGTGGGCCCTTCACGCCCTCCCGTTGGGGGAGGGCCGGGAATGACCGGCGAGGGTAGTGTAGAGTGCAATGCGGGCGGAGGCACCCCCGCGCCTATCGCCCGCCTACACCACCGTGAGGAGGGAGAAGACGGCTTCTTCTCCGACCTCTTCTCCGCCTTCGGAGCGGCGCAGCGAGAGGGTCCTCCTCCCGCGCGCGCTCCGTCGCCCCCTTTTGCGAGATGACGTCCTCGCAAAAGGAGGCGAATGCTGCCGCGGCGGCCACGTATCCCGGTCCCCTCTCTAAAGCGAGAGGGGAGGGGAGTCTGTGGAAGACCGCGACACTATTGGGAGGATGCGATGTTCAACCTAATTAAGTCGACATCGCATCCCCCTCCTCCGCTGCCACCGCCGTTCCAGCCTCGCGAACGACGGTGCTAGCAGCAGGCACGACCGGCGCCTGTGCTTTACCCCTCTTTTGGGGAGGATTGCACATCCTCCCCCTCATCACGTGGCCTGCCGGGCAGCCACTGGCGGCACAGACCGCGCAGTGCGGAGTTGCGGTCGTGCAGGAGGCGGCTTTGTGGCCCTCTTTGCCGCAGCGGTAACAGGTCAGAGACCTGTCGACCGCCGACGGGCAAAGGGCTCGGGTGTGTCCGATGCCGCAGCACCTGTAGCAGCGCAGAGGCTGGTCTACAAGTGCCCGGACCGCACCCGAGCTGAAGCCCACAAGAAGCCGTCCTTTATCAAGGACGGCTTTGGCAGCGGCGACTGGGCACTGGAGACGAATAGTGCCCATGCCACCGCGGCCGGGCCTGATGTCCCGGCCCTGCACCGCTGTAACGCCGCAGCCCCCAATGGCTGCGACCGCCGCTACCACCTCCTCCTTGGTGACCGAATCGTCGAGGTCGGTCACCTCGATGGCCGCCGACTTCACCGGTCGGGCCACCTTGGCAGCGTCCGCGATGACCTCTTGCAGCTTGGCTGCAAAGAGGTCAGCGTTGGCACTGCCCTCCGCCCCAGGAAACTCGAAAAGGCGAGCCCCGGTTTGGGTCCTCCGGCAAGAAACTTTGCCGATCCCCAACTGAGTGGGATCAGCATTCGCACGCGCCCGCATTAATATTGACATATATGTCTCCCCTCGCTCCGCGGCCTCTGCAGTGAGCGTCACTACGACGGCCGCGGTCTTTGGGGGAAAAAGTTTCCCCTTCCTCTGAAACCTGCCGGTCGCCTGCGACTGGCTGGGCGGCGTGGTGGCGGAGACGGCAGGCACGGCCGTTGCCACCTTTCTGCCCCTGCCCCTCCTCTTTCTCTTTCCAGTCGCCTGCGACCGGCTGGGCTGCGTGGTGGCGGTGACGGCAGGGACTGCAGTCGCCGTCTTCTTCCCCTTGCCCTTCCCCTTCCGAACCACTTCGGTCCAACCCGGCTGGTCAGACGGAGTAGCCGAAGGGAGAAGGGCGTCCTCCCTTTGCGAGGACGGACCCGGCTCGCCTCGCCTCTCGTCCGCGGCAAGCGGCGGTCGAAGGCGTTTCTCCGGCAAGAGCCGGTCCTCAATGCCTGCAAGACAGGCTCTTGTGAAGGCCCGCTCCTCCATAACCACCTTGCGGAAGACGTCCTCAAGGTTGGTGGAGGTAGGGGCCTCTGCCGCAGGTGTCGGTTCGGCCAGAATTGGCCGAGCCGTAACATCGGCCAGCTTCTGATGAAGCTGGCTGACCTCCGACTGCAGGCGATCGACCCTCGCCTGCAGCTGCCGCGTTTCCTCGCTCGTCTTCCGCTTGACGAGCTCCTCTATGATGCCGCGCATGCTGGCGGCCCGGCACTTAAGGGCCTTTTGAAAGGTGCCCTTAAGGTTGGAGGACTTAGAGGCGACCTCCGCGATCTCCTCCTCGTCCTCCTCCGCCATCTGCTGTAGCTCAGCCAGGGAGAAGTCCGCGTACAGCACGCGGGACGCGCCGTACCCGGACTTGGCCCGAGCTGCACGTGCTCGCTGCTCCTTCGCAGCCACCCGCTCCTCCAGCTCTTGCTGGTGCAGCGCCCGCCGTGATAGGTCAAGCTGGCGTTGGGCGTCAGCGAGACCCACTTCGTGGGTGTCCGAGGCTATCGTCAGCCTTTTGGCCTTCGACTGCCTGGCCGAGCTCGAGGAGCCCTCTGACCCATCCTTATGGAAGGCCCGCTTCCGCGACTGGAAGTCGCCCGCGTCCGAGACGCTTAAGACGGACTCGTCGTCAGAGTCCAAAAACTCTACCGCACCTTCAGAGAAGCTAGCCGCAGACGGCGCGCGGCTAGCCTCTGACGCCGAAGCCTCGGAGTGGCCCTGAGAAGGGCCTTTGGGTTGGCCCTTAGAAGGGCCTTTTGGTTGGCCCTGAGAAGGGCCTTTTGGTTGGCCCTGAGAAGGGCCTTTTGGTTGGCCCTGAGAAGGGCCTTTGGGTTTTAAAAAAAAAAAAAAAAAAAAAAAAAAAAAACGCCCGAGGGCGTCCCGCGGGGGTTTTGGCATAGCCACCGCAAGATCGCAGTTAAAAACGCAAGGAGAAAATGATAACTACGAAGCACAGAGCACTTTGGCCGATCCCAGTCTGCCACTCCGTTACGGTGACAGAACTGGGTCGTTTCCAGGGGACGCGACGTGGACGCAAGCTCTGTGGGGGGTCCCCCAACCTAACCTTTTTTTTTTTTTTTTTTTTTTTTTTTTTTTTTTTTTTTTTTTGTTTGCGCTGGGAAAAAATGCATTACGCATACCCTCCCATTGGGGGAATGGGAGGGGTATGTGGGACTCCCCGGGCCTAAGCCCCGGTATACCCACTAAAACAACCCAGCGGCATTCCCGCATCGTCTGAGTGGAGGGGGACTGGGAGATCGGCATAGCCTTTGCGTCCAGTCCCTCTCCGACGTTCGCCCGCCTACACGGGCCCTACACGCCCTCCCCGTAAGGGGGGAGGGCCGGGAATGACCGGCGGAGGTGGTGTAGAGTGCAATGCGGGCGGAGGCGCCCCCGCGCCTGTTGCCCGCCTATCACCACCATGAGGAGGGAGAAGACGGCGTCTTCTCCGACCTCTTCTCCGTCTTCGGAGCGGCGCAGCGAGAGGGTCGTCCTCACGCGCGCGCTCCGCCGCCTCCTTTTGCGAGATGACGTCCTCGCAAAAGGAGGCAACCGCTGCCCAGGACCCCTCACTCTCCAGCATAGAGTTGACCACGCTGGGAAGTGAGAGGTCCTGTCCGATCTCCGCAGTCAGAATGCGGCGCGGCTCAGACCAAGCCGGGCACACTTCGAGCGTGTGCTGTGCCGTGTCCTCCGCCGCGCCGCAGTCGTGGCACGCCGGAGTCTCCTCCCTCCCGATCCGGTGCAGGTGCGTGCCGAAACAGCCGTGGCCTGACAGCACCTGCACCAGACGGAATGAGAGGAAACCGTGGGGCCGCTCGAGCCAGTCCCGCAGGACTGGGCCGAGCGCGTCCAGGGTTCGGCGGCCGAAAGTGGCGGAGGCGAGGTCCTGCGTCCAATGGACGATGATGGCGTCCCTCGCCTCTCGCCGCACGGCCTCCCGCTCTTCCGCGACGGGGCGCTCCCCGAGGGCTTTCCGCCGCGCCGTCCATTCGTACACTCTGGCGAGCACCCACGCCTCCAGCTCCCAAGGAGGGGTGCCAGCCAGAGCGCACGCCGCCGAAAAGCCCACCGAGCGGTAAGCCCTCGCCACCCGCAGTGCAATGGCCCTTTGGGGCCGGCGCATCGCCGTCGCATTCTCCCTCCTATGGAGGGAGTCCGCCCAGATGGGGGCCCCGTACAGGGCCATGCTCCTCAGGATGCCGGCATAAAGGCGCCGGCATCGCGCACTGGGCCCTCCCAGGTTCGGGAGGAGCCAGGAGAGGGCGTCCGCAGCCCTCAGCAGGCGCGTCGACAGCCCGCTGAAATGTGGGCCGAAGCGCCACCTGCTGTCCAGCACTAGACCCAGATATTTGATCTGGGTCTGGACGCCTACCCTGGCGCCCTCCACGACAATGTGGGCGTCAGGAGGGCAGCGCTGCCGAGGCCCGTGAAAGAACACGGCCTCGGTCTTATTCAGCGCCACCTTTAACCCCAAGCGGCGGATCCTCCCCGCCACTAATGACCCGCCGGCCGATGCCAGACAGGCCGCCTCCCCGAAGTTCCTCCCCCGGGCAGTGAGGAGAGTGTCATCCGCGTAGCAGATGACACTCGTGCCCTGGAGGAGGGCTCCCCGCAGCAGCCAGTCGAAGCCGATGTTCCACAGGGGGGGTCCTAAGACTGACCCCTGCGGAACACCACACTCCGCGCCATATCGCTGCAACCTGGCCAGTTTGTCGACAAGGAGGACCTCTCGGTCCTCCAAGTAGCTGGCCAGGAGGCTCTGCAAGTATTGGGGCACTCCGTGATACCGGAGTGCCTCCAGTATGGTCGAGTGGGGGACGGAGTTGAAGGCGTTGGCTATGTCGAATGACACCGCCAGCACTCCGTCCCCTGCCTCGACCGCCCCCTTCACCTGGCCCCTGAGTAGGGCCAGCGCGTCAATGGTCGAACGCCCCTGTCGGAAACCGAACTGGGCGTCCGACAGGTCCGGCCCTACCCTCCGCAGGTGGTTGTTTAGCCGGGAGGCAATGATCCCCTCGAACAATTTACCGACCTCATCGAGCAGAACGATGGGCCGGTATGCCGAGGGGGAATCCGCCGGGCCCCCCAACCTAACCTTTTTTTTTTTTTTTTTTTGTTTGCGCTGGGAAAAAATGCATTACGCATAACCTCCCATTGGGGGAATGGGAGGGGTATGTGGGACTCCCCGGGCTGACCCGGTATACCCACTAAAACAACCCAGCGGCATTCCCGCATCGTCTGAGTGGAGGGGGACTGGGAGATCGGCGTAGCCTTTACGTCCAGTCCCTCTCCGACGTTCGCCCGCCTACACGGCGGGCCCTTCATGCCCTCCCCGTGAAGGGGGAGGGCCGGGAATGACCGGCGAGGGTGGTGTAGAGTGCAGTGCGGGCGGAGGCGCCCCCGCGCCTGTCGCCCGCCTACACCACCATGAGGAGGGAGAAGACGGATTCTTCTCCGACCTCTTCTCCGCCTTCGGAGCGACGCATCGAGAGGATCGTCCTCACGCGGCCGCTCCGTCGCCCCCTTTTGCGAGATGACGTCCTCGCAAAAGGAGGCGAATGCTGCCGCGGCGGCCACGTATCCCGGTCCCCTCTCGAAAGCGAGAGGGGAGGGGAGTCCGCGGAAGACCGCGACACTGTTGGGAGGATGCGATGGTCAACCTAATTAAGTCGACATCGCATCCCCCTCCTCCGCTGCCACCGCCGCTCCTGCCTCGGAACGCGCGGTGCTAGCAGCAGGCATGATAGGCGCCTGCGCTTTGCCCCTCTTTGGGGGAGGATTGCACATCCTCCCCCTCGTCACGTGGCCTGCCGGGCAGCCGCTGGCTGCACAAACTGTGCAGTGCGGCGTGGCGACCGTGCAGGAGGCGGCTTTGTGGCCCTCCTTGCCGCAGCGGTAGCAGCTCAGAGACCGGTCGACCGCTGACGGGCACAGGGCTCGGGTGTGCCCGATGCCGCAGCACCTGTAGCAGCGCAGGGGCTGGTCGGCCAGTGCTCGGACTGCACCCGAGCTGAACCCGACAAGAAGCCGTCCCTTTTCAAGGACGGCTTTGGCAGCGGCGACTGGGCACTCGAGCCTGATAGTGCCCATGCCGCCGCGGCCGGGTCTGATGTCCCGGCCTTGCACCGCCGTGACGCCGCAGCCCCCAATGGCTGCGACCGCCGCCACCACCTCCTCCTTGGTGACCGAATCGTCGAGGTCGGTCACCTCGATGGCCGCCGACTTGACTGGTCGGGCCACCTTGGCAGCGTCCGCGATGACCTCTTGCAGCTTGGCTGCAAAGAGGTCAGCGTTGGCGCTGCCCTCCGCTCCTGGGAACTCAAAAATACGAGCCCCGGCTTGGGTCCTCCGGCAAGAGACTTTGCCGATCCCCAGTTGGGTGGGATCGGCATTCGCACGCGCCCGCATCAAGATCGACATATAGGTCTCCCCTCGCTCCGCGGCCTCCGCAGTGAGCGTCACCACGACGGCCGCGGTTTTTGGGGGAACCAGTTTCCCCTTCCTCTGCTCCCTGCCGGTCGCCTGCGACTGGCTGGGCGGCGTGATGGCGGGGACGGCAGGGGCGGCCGTTGCCGCCTTTCTGCCCCTGCCCCTCCTCTTTCCCTTCCCAGTCGCCTGCGACTGGCTGGGCTGCGTGGTGGCGGTGACGGCAGGGACGGCCGTCGCCGTCTTCTTCCCCTTGCCCTTCCCCTTCCGGACCACTTCGGTCCAACCCTGCTGGTCGGACGGAGTAGCCGAAGGGAGAAGGGCGTCCTCCCCTTGCGAGGACGGACCCGGCTCGCCTCGCCTCTCGTCCGCGGCAAGCGGCGGTCGGAGGCGCTTCTCCGGCAAGAGCCGGTCCTCAATTCCTGCCAAGCAGGCTCTGGTGAAGGCCCTCTCTTCCAAAACCACCTTGCGGATGACGTCCTCAAGGTTGGAGGCGGGGGCTTCTGCCGCAGGTGTCGGTTCGGCCCGAATTGGCCGAGCCGTGACGTCGGCCAGCTTCTGATGAAGCTGGCTGACCTCCAACTGCAGGCGATCGACTGTCGCCTGCAGTTGCTGCGTTTCGTCGGTCGTCTTCCGCTTGACCAGCTCCGACACGATGCCGCGCATGCTCGCGGCCCGACATTTTAGGGCCTTCTGAAAAGTCCCTTTCAGATTAGAGGACTTTGAGGCGACCTCCACGATCTCCTCCTCGTCCTCCTCCGCCATTCGCTCCAGCTCGACCAGGGAATGGTCTGCGTACAGAACGCGGGACGCGCCGTACCCGGACTTGGCCCGAGCAGCACGCGCCCGTTGCTCCTTCGCGACGACCCGCTCCTCCAGCTCCTGCTGGTGCAGCTCCCGCCGAGCCAGGTCGAGCTGGCGTTGGGCGTCCGCAAGACCAAAGTCGTGGGTGTCCGCGGCTATCGTCGGCTTTTTGGCCTTCGACTGCCTGCCTGAGCCCGAGGAGCCCTCGGACCCCTCCTTACGGAAGGCCCGCTTCCGCGACCGGGAATCGACGCTGATGACGGACTCGTCATCGGAGTCCAGAAACTGGTCTACTCCTTCAAAGAAGCTAGCCGCAGACGGCGCGCGGCTAGCCTCTGACTCCGAGGCTTCGGAGTGGCCCTGAAAAGGGCCTTTTGGTTGGCCCTGAGAAGGGCCTTTGGGTTGGCCCTGAGAAGGGCCTTTTTGTTGGCCCTGAGAAGGGCCTTTTGGTTGGCCCTGAGAAGGGCCTTTTGGTTGGCCCTGAGAAGGGCCTTTGGCTTGGCCCTGAGAAGGGCCTTTTGGTTGGCCCTGAGAAGGGCCTTTTGGTTGGCCCTGAGAAGGGCCTTTGGGTTTTAAAAAACGCCCGAAGGCGTCCCGCGGGGTTGAAGGCATAGCCACCGCAGGATCGTAGTTAAAAAGGCAAGATGAATATGTGAACTACGAAAGCACAGAGCACTTTGGCCGAACCCCAGTCTGCCACTCCGTTACGGTGACAGAACTGGGTCGTTTCCAGGGGACGCGACGTGGACGCAAGCTCTGTGGGGGGTCCCCCCCCCCAACCTAACCTAACCTAACCTAACCTAACCTAACCCAGTCCCCCCGCAGCCCTCGTGGTGGTCGGATCATTTTTAGAGTCGCTCCGCATATAAAAATTTCAAAAAACGGGTAAAAGTGCTCCGATTTTCATCAAACAAGTGTCGTTGTGTAGAGGAAAGTTGCCTCCACACGACTAAGTGAAAACTAGAAACCGGATTGCAGTGTTGTGCAGTGAAACAACTGAAAACCCTCTTTTTAGAGGTTAAGTTATCAAAACTAAAACTTTAAACACATATTGCGGCGGAACAAGATTGATGACCCCATGTTTTTCTTTTGGAAAACGTAGTGGAATAACTCTTCCTCTCTTCTGGACTGCTCTGACTCCACTTCGATCAAGGATTTTCAGAGTTATTCAAGAAAAACAAAAAAGCACGTGTTCTGAAAAACCTGAACGAGACCTTGCAGCGGCCTGAAACTTTGCAGTACGAAAGAAGCTCTTAAGTAAGGAAGATTTCTGCAAGTACTGGAATTTTATCTTATATACTTTATTTTCTATAACTATTTGAAAACTGTAACTTTGGACATCTGTAACTACTGAAGAACTTAAAATTTCGCAAATCTGGAACTGCTATCTTTTGCGCGCTCATTGGATGAAGACGCTCCGAAAAAATTAGATTTTTAACTTTATTAGTTTCGAAATAGTAAATAAAAAACCTTAAAAACCAATTAAATGTAAATTTCTCTATTTCATATTTATTTTTTTTTAGTTTTCATATAAATTTCTGATAGGGTATTATTTCTTTATAATTTAGCAAATTTTTCCAAATTTTTCCGGTTAGCGGTTACAAAGTTATTAAATTTTTAGCTATTATTCGTTATTAAATTAAAATAAATAGAAATAATTGATTTTTATTAATAGGAATGTATTTTACAAGTGTTTTGTGACTAGTTTAAGCCCAAAGTTGCACCCAATAACTTCAAATTTGACGGAAATAGCTTTTTTCAGCCATATTGGTTATCTTGGTTAAGAAATAAAACTGCTTATATCTCCGAAGTTATTGGGCGTAGAGGACCCGGATTTGCACAGATCTCAGGGGGAGACTTGCAAAAATATTTTAGTTATGTTTTCAGGCGTTTTTCAGGCCTGAAAATTTTCAGCGCTGAAACCACTGTTGACAGATAGGGGAGACTGGGCCATTCTTCTTATTTAAAACCGCAACTCTCTCCGACAAACGGTTGCGGAGCTACAACCATTTAAAGTCGGTGTTTGACAGTTGGGCGGCCATTTTGTAAAACTTTGACCCAACGTAGCTCCGGACTCAGTGGCCGTAGAGAGTTGCCGTTTTCGGATTGTTGTTCTGGGGGACAAACTCTGCCTGACAAAATAGTTTTCAGGCAAATTGGGGCTGAAAATTTTCAGGGACCTGGAAGTCACCTCGCACGGAGGGGGAGGTCAGACCGAGCAAAAAGAGCCCAAACTCGGGTGTTCTGCGGCCGTCCAAAGTGGAGATATTACCTGTCAAAGTTAGACTTTGACAGTTGTGCCGCCATCTTTGTGCATTTTTAAACACCCATATCTCCGCAACGGAGGGTCGTGGAGCGACGGGATTTGCTCTGCTGGCATTGGCTGACATTTGCCTTGCAGGAGGGTTGGTTTTCAGGCGTTTTCAGGAGCAAAAATTTTTTCGGCCTGAAACGTATACCACTGCATAGATCTCGACGAGCACAGTAAGATAAGCCTAAGCACGGGAGAATTCGGACTGGTGGTTGCGGAGTAAACCGGCTTTAACCACATTCTGGCCGCCATCTTGGATGGTAACCAGAAATTTTGGACCGTGATTGCTCCGGAACCCCTGGGGCTAGGTACCTCGTGTTTGGGTTTGTTGGAACGGGCTCGGCGGGCTCTATCCAGTGATTGCACTGGACAGACTCTACATAGAGTCACCTTGGGAAAATAGCGAAAAAGTAGTTTTTGACACCAAAAAATTGACACAGACCTATTTAAAGCTCCTGAAAACTACCCAGAATTCAACAACCTGGGGTAGAGCTCGAGTAGAGACAGTTTTTACAAAAAATTTGTTTGTAAAATATATATAGTTTTAAGGACTTGTGCGGTTTTATTTCGCATATCTGTTTGTGAATTTTCTTGTTTGTTTTATTCTATATACACTTTTTATTTACTTATCGTCCCTATTGACGTATTTTATAAGTTGACGCATACTCTCCATCATGTTTGGCTTTAGAACACCTGTCAAAGCGGCTGACGGTGAAAAGTCGCCGTCTAAACTTGGGGCAGCTGTCCCACCAAATGTTAGACGCAGCGTAGGGGAGTGGGAAGCTGCAAATAGCAGCCCGACCCCCTCTGTAACTGAAAAAACATCGCAGGCTGGCCCTTCAAAAACTAAAATTAAGCCTGCTTCAACGCAAGAGAGCAAAACAATGAGCACAACGAGGAAGTCAGTCGACGCAAACTCACCGACTAAAATAAAATACGTAGACCGAACAGCGGAAGCGAAAGCTTGTCTGCTTAAAGCAAAGCTGCATATTAATAGCTCTAGGAACACAAAAACGGAGATAAAGACCGCTATTATTGAAGCCTCGGAAAGACTTTACCAATTGGTAAAGGAAGTCGAATCTGAGATGAAAGCGATAAAGCACAAAAATACAAGCCAAGAGCTTGTAGGGACAGAGCCAGGATCAGTCGCCACGAATCCAACTTCTCCTGAACATACGGACACAAGTGAGATATTGCTCAAAATAGAACAACACTCGAAGCTCCTTGTCGAAAGTAGTAAGAAGATAGAGGAGCTAAAGGACACGATAGACCAACAGAGAGAACTCCTGGAGAAGGGTAACACCTATGCGAGCGTGACCGCAACTCAGGGTGTGAAGTCACTGCCAAAGTGTAGTACCTTGCACTCGATTGTGGTCACGTCGAAGGATGAAACAGAGACAGGCGACGAAGTCCTCAATAGAGTCAGAAAGGCAGTAAATGCTAAAGACGGATGGATAAAGGTGGAAAAAGTAAGGAAGGCGAAGGACAGAAAGGTTATAATAGGACTGGAAACCAAAGAGGAAAGAAGTAAGATTAGGGATCGACTTCAAAAGGATGGAGCAGACCTCACTGTCGAGGAAGTGAAAAACAAAGACCCGCTTCTGATTTTAAAGAACGTCTTAACAGTGAATACTGACGAAGACGTTCTTAAAGCGCTAAGAAATCAGAACCAGGGTGTTTTTAACGGCCTCGACAGTGAGGAGAGCAGAGTAGAGGTAAAATATAGAAGAAGAACCCGAAACCCTCATACTGGACACGTCATCATCAGCGTCTCGCCCATCATCTGGCGACGAGCAGTGGACATTGGCACTGTGCACATAGATCTCCAGCGTATTCGGGTCGAAGACCAGACCCCCCTGGTCCAATGCACTCGCTGCCTAGGCTTTGGACACGGTAAGCGGTTTTGTAAAGAGCCGGCAGACCTGTGTGGCCACTGCGGCGGTCCCCACATGAGATCAGAGTGTCCGGATTGGCTTTCGGGCTCACCGCCCGCTTGCCGAAATTGCACAAGGGCGAAAATAGAGCATGGTACGCAACACAATGCGTTTAGTCATGACTGTCCAGTTAGGAAAAAGTGGGATGACATAGCCAGATCTTCTGTTGCTTATTGCTAAGGGCATGTCAAAAGTAAATACCACCTATGGAGTAGTACAAGCGAACCTCCAACGCAAGAAGTTAGCAACCAATGAGCTTCTTATGGAAGCAACGGAGCGTGGAATGGCGATGGCACTTCTTCAGGAACCGTACGTGGGCGGAGAGAAGGTAATGAGGAGTCACAGGGGCGTTAGGGTTTTCCAGAACACTGGCACAGGAGAAGGGGTTGTCAAAGCAGCAATAGCTGTCTTCAACAGCGACTTCATAGTCATACAATACCCGAAACTCACCACTAATAACATCGTAGTGGTGGGAATCCGGACCAGTGCCTGGGAGATCACGCTTGTCTCCTATTACTTTGAGCCAGACCAGCCCATAGATCGCTATTTGGAGCACCTTAAGCGGATTGAGCTCGTAGTAGGTTCCAAAAAGCTGATCGTTGGGGGGGACGCAAACGCCAAGAGCATATGGTGGGGGAGCCCGACGGCTGACCTTAGGGGGGAAGAGATGGCAGGAACTCTCGGTGAGCTAAATCTAAACATATTGAACAGAGGGGAAATTCCGACCTTCGACACTATCCGAGGAGGTAAGCGGTACAGCAGTCATGTGGACATTACCGCCTGCTCCAATGACATGTTGGACTTGATTGACGACTGGAGGGTTGACGAAGGACTGACGAGCTCGGATCATAACGGCATCACGTTCAAAATCCTTTTACAGAAATCTAAAGGCATCAAAGTAGAGCGAACCACAAGGAAATATAATACCAAAAAGGCCAATTGGTCCAAATTTCATGAGAAATTTGGCCAATTGAAAATAGAGTTTAAATTCACAGCAGCAGAAATAGACAACATTAGAAACATAGAGCAAATAGACACAGCAACAGACAACCTCACAGAAGCAATAGACCAAGCATGCACGCAAACAATGCCAACTAGAAAAGCTAAAGAGGTACTTACCTTGCCGTGGATGTCCGAGAGACTCGTTGATATGAGGAAGACTGTCACCACCATGAAACGTCGGATCCGCTGTGCCGCCCCAATCCGGAAGTCGAAGGTCATAGATGAGTACCTGAAACAGAAAGAACAGTATGAGTTAGAAGCGGCCAAAGCTCAGACCGAGAGTTGGAAGGAATTCTGTGGGAAACAGGATAGGGAGGGAGTATGGGAGGGAATATATAGGGTGATGGGTAGGACGCAGCGTAGGGACGAGGACCTGCCACTGGAAAGGGATGGGGCTGTGCTAGATGCGAAGGATTCCGTCAGGTTGCTGGCGGAAACATTCTATCCGGAAGACCTCTCGGAATGTGACAACGCTCATCACCGATCCATCCGAGCTAAGGCCAATAACGTAAACTCTGGAGAACAAAATGATTTTTGCGACCCACCGTTTACGATGGCGGAACTAAAAAATTCGAAAGAGTCTTTCAATCCGAAGAAGGCACCGGGTTTTGACGGTTTCACCGCCGACATTTGCTGTCATGCCATCGATAATGACCCGGAGATTTTCTTAAAGTTTTTAAATAAGTGTCTAGAACATCATCACTTCCCCACGGCTTGGAAAGAGGCAACAGTCGTAATCCTTAAAAAGCCTGGAAAAGAGAACTACTCTACTCCCAAATCATATAGGCCGATTGGACTGTTGCCCATATTGGGAAAAATTTACGAAAAGATGCTGGTGGCCCGCCTTAAGTTCCATCTTTTACCTAGGATGAGTACCCGTCAGTACGGATTCGTGCCGCAGAGGAGCACCGAGGACTCCCTCTATGTCCTCATGCAACATGTTCGCAAAAAACTAGCGCAAAAAAGATTAGTAACGATTGTATCTTTGGACATAGAGGGAGCATTTGACAGTGCTTGGTGGCCAGCGATAAGGGTCCGTCTGGCGGAGGAAAAGTGTTCGATAAATCTTAGGCGGGTCATGGACAGCTATCTCAGAGACCGTAAAGTCTCGATTAGGTACGGTGGGGAGGTTTTTTGCAAGAGCACAAATAAGGGCTGTGTCCAGGGCTCAATAGGGGGCCCAATCTTGTGGAATTTGGTGTTAGACCCCCTCTTAAAAGCAGCGGAGAATAGGGGAACCTATATTCAGGCGTTTGCGGATGACGTCGTCTTGGTTTTTGACGGGGAGACCGCACAAGAGGTGGAGGAATGTGCCAATGCCGCTCTCAATCATGTACTGGCGTGGGGTGTCGAGAATAAACTCAAATTCGCTCCGCATAAAACAACTGCAATGGTAATAACCAGAAAATTGAAATACGATACACCACGCTTGAGCATGGGGGGGATCGGCATTGACATGTCGAAAGAAATAAAGCTTCTGGGTGTAACCTTCGACGAAAAACTGACCTTCAACACCCACGTCTCACTTGTTTGTAGGAAGGCAATCGCGATCTACAAGCAGCTGTGTAGAGCCGCAAAGGTCAGTTGGGGGCTACACCCAGAGGTTATACGGGTCATTTATGTGGCGGCGGTGGAGCCCATTATACTCTACGCAGCAAGCGTCTGGGCACCGGCTGCCAAAAAGTTGGGCATTGTAAAGCAACTGGGGACCGTCCAGCGGGGAATCGCCCAGAAGATGTGCAAGGCATATCGCACGGTCTCCCTGAACTCAGCACTGGTGCTGTCTGGAATGCTCCCCCTTGACCTCCGAGTTGGTGAGGCGGCATCGTTATACGAAGCCAAGAGGGGAGTGCCCCAGACCTCACTGGGGGACAGGGAGGTCGAGCGTATGACCGCTGCAATCGAGGCTCCTCATCCTGCGGAACGCGACATCTTGAAGTTCGACAGCCTGGTAAACCAAGAGCAACTAAACAACAACAGCAATTTTGACGTTCGCATTTTTACAGATGGGAGCAAGATCGGAGGAGGGGTCGGCGCCTCACTGTCCATATGGAACGGTGACGCCGAGACCAGAGCCCTCAAACTTGCACTATCAAAATATTGCACGGTTTACCAGGCTGAACTCCTAGCACTAACAAAGGCTACTAGCGAGATAACCAAACTGAATGCGTCTTCTTTCGGAGTTTTCAGTGACTCAATGGCGGCTCTTCAAACAATCACAAATCCCGGTTCACTCCACCCTCTGGCTGTAGAAGCTAGGGATAATATAAGGTCTGCATCCCACCAAAACAAGGTAGTAAACTTGTTTTGGATCAAAGCTCATGTGGGGCTCCTGGGAAACGAAAGAGCCGACGAGTTAGCAAAAGAGGCCGCTGGGAACTCCAAAAGAAGACCTGACTACGATCGGTGTCCGATATCATTCGTCAAGCGAAGCATACGAATGGCGACGCTTGACGAGTGGAATGGTAGATACGGTGATAGTGATACTGCATCCGTTACAAAAATATTCTTCCCGGATGTGCGGACGGCTTATAGTGTTATTCGCAAAATAGGAACAAATGGACTTAACACACAAATAATGACAGGGCACGGTGGATTCTCTGAGTACTTGAACCGATTCAAGTGCAAGGAGAGTCCATCGTGCATTTGTGACCCGGACACAAGTGAAACGGTCCCGCACATACTGTTTTACTGCCCACAGTTCTCAAAACACCTTTATAACGTCGAGAACGCAATAGGTACGAAAATAACACCGGACAATGCAAAGTTTGTAATTAAAAGTAAAAATGCTGAAATATTCTTACAGTATTGTAGATTTATTGTGAGAAAAGTTATAGATCGAAATAAAACCGCATAAGCAAATATGCTGTCATAATATAATGTAGTATATTAGAGGCTAGCATAGCAATTAAAAGCTGTAAAATAGTTTAAGGTATAATAGAAAACAATTACAATTATCTGTGTGAAAGTATTTATATGCTTGTTAAGGATAAATGTTAACGTAAGATAAGCAATAAAAACTACACCCCGATCTCCGTGTATAAAATAAGTATAGTAATAAGAAAGTAGTTAAGTCTGTAAGTTATAGTTAATATCAAAATGTAAATTAGACATAAGCTAAGGTAGTGGAAATAAAAAACTGTCTCCCTGTTTTCTTGTAACACCCAGAATAAAATAAATAAATTAAAACAATTAGCCAGAAAGTAGGCGATAGTTGGGAATCCCACCCATAAAGGACCAAATGAGGATGAATGATAGAAAGACCAAGTATGAGGAATGAAAGTACGAGAGGCATAAATGCGAGAACTGGTATGAAAGTGTAAGCAGACAAGCATAGACTCCGATCAGTTTGGAGGTAGAAGAAAAAAAAAAAAAAAAAAAAAAAAAAAAAAAAAAAAAAAAAAAAAAAAAACCTAACCTAACCTAACCTAACCTAACCTAACCTAACCTTTTTTTTTTTTTTTTGTTTGCGCTGGGAAAAAATGCATTACGCATACCCTCCCATTGGGGGAATGGGAGGGGTATGTGGGACTCCCCGGGCTGACCCGGTATACCCACTAAAACAACCCAGCGGCATTCCCGCATCGTCTGAGTGGAGGGGGACTGGGAGATCGGCGTAGCCTTTACGTCCAGTCCCTCTCCGACGTTCGCCCGCCTACACGGCGGGCCCTTCATGCCCTCCCCGTGAAGGGAGGGGGCCGGGAATGACCGGCGAGGGTGGTGTAGAGTGCAGTGCGGGCGGAGGCGCCCCCGCGCCTGTCGCCCGCCTACACCACCATGAGGAGGGAGAAGACGGCGTCTTCTCCGACCTCTTCTCCGCCTTCGGAGCGACGCAGCGAGAGGGTCGTCCTCACGCGCGCGCTCCGTCGCCCCCTTTTGCGAGATGACGTCCTCGCAAAGGGAGGCGAATGCTGCCGCGGCGGCCACGTATCCCGGTCCCCTCTCGAAAGTGAGAGGGGAGGGGAGTCCGCGGAAGACCGCGACACTGTTGGGAGGATGCGATGGTCAACCTAATTAAGTCGACATCGCATCCCCCTCCTCCGCTGCCACCGCCGTTCCTGCCTCGGAACGCGCGGTGCTAGCAGCAGGCATGATAGGCGCCTGCGCTTTGCCCCTCTTGGGGGGAGGATTGCACATCCTCCCCCTCGTCACGTGGCCTGCCGGGCAGCCGCTGGCAGCACAAACTGTGCAGTGCGGCGTGGCGACCGTGCAGGAGGCGGCTTTGTGGCCCTCCTTGCCGCAGCGGTAGCAGCTCAGAGACCGGTCGACCGCTGACGGGCACAGGGCTCGGGTGTGCCCGATGCCGCAGCACCTGTAGCAGCGCAGGGGCTGGTCGGCCAGTGCTCGGACTGCACCCGAGCTGAACCCGACAAGGAGCCGTCCCTTTTCAAGGACGGCTTTGGCAGCGGCGACTGGGCACTCGAGCCTGATAGTGCCCATGCCGCCGCGGCCGGGTCTGATGTCCCGGCCTTGCACCGCCGTGACGCCGCAGCCCCCAATGGCTGCGACCGCCGCCACCACCTCCTCCTTGGTGACCGAATCGTCGAGGTCGGTCACCTCGATGGCCGCCGACTTGACTGGTCGGGCCACCTTGGCAGCGTCCGCGATGACCTCTTGCAGCTTGGCTGCAAAGAGGTCAGCGTTGGCGCTGCCCTCCGCTCCTGGGAACTCAAAAATACGAGCCCCGGCTTGGGTCCTCCGGCAAGAGACTTTGCCGATCCCCAGTTGGGTGGGATCGGCATTCGCACGCGCCCGCATCAAAATAGACATGTATGTCTCCCCTCGCTCCGCGGCCTCCGCAGTGAGCGTCACCACGACGGCCGCGGTTTTTGGGGGAACCAGTTTCCCCTTCCTCTGCTCCCTGCCAGTCGCCTGCGACTGGCTGGGCGGCGTGATGGCGGGGACGGCAGGGGCGGCCGTTGCCGCCTTTCTGCCCCTGCCCCTCCTCTTTCCCTTCCCAGTCGCCTGCGACTGGCTGGGCTGCGTGGTGGCGGTGACGGCAGGGACGGCCGTCACCGTCTTCTTCCCCTTGCCCTTCCCCTTCCGGACCACTTCGGTCCAACCCTGCTGGTCGGACGGAGTAGCCGAAGGGAGAAGGGCGTCCTCCCCTTGCGAGGACGGACCCGGCTCGCCTCGCCTCTCGTCCGCGGGAAGCGGCGGTCGGAGGCGCTTCTCCGGCAAGAGCCGGTCCTCAATTCCTGCCAAGCAGGCTCTGGTGAAGGCCCTCTCTTCCAAAACCACCTTGCGGATGACGTCCTCAAGGTTGGAGGCGGGGGCTTCTGCCGCAGGTGTCGGTTCGGCCCGAATTGGCCGAGCCGTGACGTCGGCCAGCTTCTGATGAAGCTGGCTGACCTCCAACTGCAGGCGATCGACTGTCGCCTGCAGTTGCTGCGTTTCGTCGGTCGTCTTCCGCTTGACCAGCTCCGACACGATGCCGCGCATGCTCGCGGCCCGACATTTTAGGGCCTTCTGAAAAGTCCCTTTCAGATTTGAGGACTTTGAGGCGACCTCCACGATCTCCTCCTCGTCCTCCTCCGCCATTCGCTCCAGCTCGACCAGGGAATGGTCTGTGTACAGAACGCGGGACGCGCCGTACCCGGACTTGGCCCGAGCAGCACGCGCCCGTTGCTCCTTCGCGACGACCCGCTCCTCCAGCTCCTGCTGGTGCAGCTCCCGCCGAGCCAGGTCGAGCTGGCGTTGGGCGTCCGCAAGTCCAAAGTCGTGGGTGTCCGCGGCTATCGTCGGCTTTTTGGCCTTCGACTGCCTGCCTGAGCCCGAGGAGCCCTCGGACCCCTCCTTACGGAAGGCCCGCTTCCGCGACCGTGAATCGACGCTGATGACGGACTCGTCATCGGAGTCCAGAAACTGGTCTACTCCTTCAAAGAAGCTAGCCGCAGACGGCGCGCGGCTAGCCTCTGACTCCGAGGCTTCGGAGTGGCCCTGAAAAGGGCCTTTTGGTTGGCCCTGAGAAGGGCCTTTGGGTTGGCCCTGAGAAGGGCCTTTTGGTTGGCCCTGAGAAGGGCCTTTGGCTTGGCCCTGAGAAGGGCCTTTTGTTTGGCCCTGAGAAGGGCCTTTTGGTTGGCCCTGAGAAGGGCCTTTGGGTTTTAAAAAACGCCCGAAGGCGTCCCGCGGGGTTGAAGGCATAGCCACCGCAAGATCGCAGTTAAAACAAGGCAAGGATAAAAAGATAACTACGAAGCACAGAGCACTTTGGCCGAACCCCAGTCTGCCACTCCGTTACGGTGACAAAACTGGGTCGTTTCCAGGGGACGCGACGTGGACGCAAGCTCTGTGGGGGGTCCCCCAACCTAACCTAACCTTTTTTTTTTTTTTTTTTTTTTTTTTTTTTGTTTGCGCTGGGAAAAAATGCATTACGCATACCCTCCCATTGGGGGAATGGGAGGGGTATGTGGGACTCCCCGGGCCAAGGCCCGGTATACCCACTAAAACAACCCAGCGGCATTCCCGCATCGTCTGAGTGGAGGGGGACTGGGAGATCGGCGTAGCCTTTACGTCCAGTCCCTCTCCGACGTTCGCCCGCCTACACGGCGGGCCCTTCATGCCCTCCCCGTAAAGGGGGAGGGCCGGGAATGACCGGCGAGGGTGGTGTAGAGTGCAGTGCGGGCGGAGGCGCCCCCGCGCCTGTCGCCCACATACACCACGATGAGGAGGGAGAAGACGGCGTCTTCTCCGACCTCTTCTCCGCCTTCGGAGCAGCGCAGCGAGAGGGTCGTCCTCCCGCGCGCGCTCCGCCGCCCCCTTTTGCGAGGTGACGTCCTTGCAATAGGAGGCGAATGCTGCCGCGGCGGCCACGTATCCCGGTCCCCTCTCTAAAGCGAGAGGGGAGGGGAGTCCGTGGAAGACCGCGACACTATTGGGGAGATGCGATGGTCGCCCTAATTAAGTCGACATCGCATCCCCCTCCTCCGCTGCCACCGCTGTTCCTGCCTCGGAACGCGCGGTGCTAGCGGCAGGCACGATCGGCGCCTGCGCTTTGCCCCTCTTGGGGGGAGGATTGCACATCCTCCCCCTCGTCACGTGGCCTGCCGGGCAGCCGCTGGCAGCACAAACTGTGCAGTGCGGCGTGGCGACCGTGCAGGAGGCGGCTTTGTGGCCCTCCTTGCCGCAGCGGTAGCAGCTCAGAGACCGGTCGACCGCTGACGGGCACAGGGCTCGGGTGTGCCCGATGCCGCAGCACCTGTAGCAGCGCAGGGGCTGGTCGGCCAGTGCTCGGACTGCACCCGAGCTGTACCCGACAAGGAGCCGTCCCTTTTCAAGGACGGCTTTGGCAGCGGCGACTGGGCACTCGAGCCTGATAGTGCCCATGCCGCCGCGGCCGGGTCTGATGTCCCGGCCTTGCACCGCCGTGACGCCGCAGCCACCAATGGCTGCGACCGCCGCCACCACCTCCTCCTTGGTGACCGAATCGTCGAGGTCGGTTATCTCGATGGCCGCCGACTTGACTGGTCGGGCCACCTTGGCAGCGTCCGCGATGACCTCTTGCAGCTTGGCTGCAAAGAGGTCAGCGTTGGCGCTGCCCTCCGCTCCTGGGAACTCAAAAATACGAGCCCCGGCTTGGGTCCTCCGGCAAGAGACTTTGCCGATCCCCAGTTGGGTGGGATCGGCATTCGCACGCGCCCGCATCAATATGGACATATATGTCTCCCCTCGCTCCGCGGCCTCTGCAGTGAGCGTCACTACGACGGCCGCGGTTTTTGGGGGAACAAGTTTCCCCTTCCTCTGAAACCTGCCGGTCGCCTGCGACTGGCTGGGCGGCGTGGTGGCGGGGACGGCAGGCACGGCCGTTGCCGCCTTTCTTCCCCTGCCCCTCCTCTTTCCCTTCCCAGTCGCCTGCGACTGGCTGGGCTGCGTGGTGGCGGTGACGGCAGGGACGGCCGTCGCCGTCTTCTTCCCCTTGCCCTTCCCCTTCCGGACCACTTCGGTCCAACCCTGCTGGTCGGACGGAGTAGCCGGAGGGAGAAGGGCGTCCTCCCCTTGCGAGGACGGACCCGGCTCGCCTCGCCTCTCGTCCGCGGCAAGCGGCGGTCGGAGGCGCTTCTCCGGCAAGAGCCGGTCCTCAATTCCTGCCAAGCAGGCTCTGGTGAAGGCCCTCTCCTCCAAAACCACCTTGCGGATGACGTCCTCAAGGTTGGAGGCGGGGGTCTCTGCCGCAGGTGTAAGTTCGGCCCGAATTGGCCGAGCCGTGACGTCGGCCAGCTTCTGATGAAGTTGGCTGACCTCCAACTGCAGGCGATCGACTGTCGCCTGCAGTTGCTGCGTTTCGTCGGTCGTCTTCCGCTTGACCAGCTCCGACACGATGCCGCGCATGCTCGCGGCCCGACATTTTAGGGCCTTCTGAAAAGTCCCTTTCAGATTTGAGGACTTTGAGGCGACCTCCACGATCTCCTCCTCGTCCTCCTCCGCCATTCGCTCCAGCTCGACCAGGGAATGGTCTGCGTACAGAACGCGGGACGCGCCGTACCCGGACTTGGCCCGAGCAGCACGCGCCCGTTGCTCCTTCGCGACGACCCGCTCCTCCAGCTCCTGCTGGTGCAGCTCCCGCCGAGCCAGGTCGAGCTGGCGTTGGGCGTCCGCAAGACCAAAGTCGTGGGTGTCCGCGGCTATCGTCGGCTTTTTGGCCTTCGACTGCCTGCCTGAGCCCGAGGAGCCCTCAGACCCCTCCTTACGGAAGGCCCGCTTCCGCGACCGTGAATCGACGCTGATGACGGACTCGTCATCGGAGTCCAGAAACTGGTCTACTCCTTCAAAGAAGCTAGCCGCAGACGGCGCGCGGCTAGCCTCTGACTCCGAGGCTTCGGAGTGGCCCTGAAAAGGGCCTTTTGGTTGGCCCTGAGAAGGGCCTTTTATTTGGCCCTGAGAAGGGCCTTTGGCTTGGCCCTGAGAAGGGCCTTTTGTTTGGCCCTGAGAAGGGCCTTTTGGTTGGCCCTGAGAAGGGCCTTTGGGTTTTAAAAAAAACGCCCGAAGGCGTCCCGCGGGGTTGAAGGCATAGCCACCGCAAGATCGCAGTTAAAACAAGGCAAGGATAAAAAGATAACTACGAAGCACAGAGCACTTTGGCCGAACCCCAGTCTGCCACTCCGTTACGGTGACAGAACTGGGTCGTTTCCAGGGGACGCGACGTGGACGCAAGCTCTGTGGGGGGTCCCCCAACCTAACCTTTTTTTTTTTTTTTTTTTTTTGTTTGCGCTGGGAAAAAATGCATTACGCATACCCTCCATTGGGGGAATGGAAGGGGTATGTGGGACTCCCCGGGCTGAGCCGGTATACCCACTAAAACAACCCAGCGGCATTCCCGCAACGTCTGAGTGGAGGGGGACTGGGAGATCGGCATAGCCTTTGCGTCCAGTCCCTCTCCGACGTCCGCCCGCCTGCACGGCAGGCCCTTCACGCCCTCCCCGTGAGGGGAGGACCGGGAACGACCGGCGGAGGTGGTGTAGAGTGCAATGCGGGTGGAGGCGCCCCCACGCCTGTCACCCGCCTACACCACCATGAGGAGGGAGAAGACGGCGTCTTCTCCGACCTCTTCGGCACTTAAGGGCCTTCTGGAAGGTACCCTTAAGGTTTGAAGACTTAGAGGCGACCTCCGCGATCTCCTCTTTGTCCTCCTCCGCAATCTGCTGCAGCTCGGCCAGAGAGTGGTCCGCGTACAGCATGCGGAACGCACCGTAGCCGAGCTGCACGCACCCGCTGCTCCCCCAACCTAACCTTTTTTTTTTTTTTTTTTTTTTTTTTTTTTTTTGTTTGCGCTGGGAAAAAATGCATTACGCATACCCTCCCATTGGGGGAATGGGAGGGGTATGTGGGACTCCCCGGGCCAAGGCCCGGTATACCCACTAAAACAACCCAGCGGCATTCCCGCATCGTCTGAGTGGAGGGGGACTGGGAGATCGGCATAGCCTTTACGTCCAGTCCCTCTCCGACGTACGCCCGCCTACACGGCGGGCCCTACGCGCCCACCCCGTGAGGGGCGAGGGCCGGAAATGACCGGCGGAGGTGGTGTAGAGTGCAATGCGGGCGGAGGCGCCCCCGCGCCTGTCGCCCGCCTATCACCACCATGAGGAGGGAGAAGACGGCGTCTTCTCCGACCTCTTCTCCGCCTTCGGAGCGGCGCTGCGAGAGGGTCGTCCTCACGCGCGCGCTCCGCCGCCTCCTTTTGCGAGATGACGTCCTCGCAAAAGGAGGCGACCGCTGCCCAGGACCCCTCACTCTCCAGCATAGAGTTGACCACGCTGGGAAGTGAGAGGTCCTGTCCGATCTCCGCAGTCAGAATGCGGCGCGGCTCAGACCAGGCCGGGCACACTTCGAGCGTGTGCTGTGCCGTGTCCTCCGCCGCGCCGCAGTCGTGGCACGCCGGAGTCTCCTCCCTCCCGATCCGGTGCAGGTGCGTGCCGAAACAGCCGTGGCCTGACAGCACCTGCACCAGACGGAATGAGAGGAAACCGTGGGGCCGCTCGAGCCAGTCCCGCAGGACTGGGCCGAGCGCGTCCAGGGTTCGGCGGCCAAAAGTGGCGGAGGCGAGGTCCTGCGTCCAATGGACGATGATGGCGTCCCTCGCCTCCCGCCGCACGGCCTCCCGCTCTTCCGCGACGGGGCGCTCCCCGAGGGCTTTTCGTCGCGCCGTCCATTCGTACACTCTGGCGAGCACCCACGCCTCCAGCTCCCAAGGAGGGGTGCCAGCCAGAGCGCACGCCGCCGATCCCCCAACCTAACCTAACCTTTTTTTTTTTTTGTTTGCGCTGGGAAAAAATGCATTACGCATACCCTCCCATTGGGGGAATGGGAGGGGTATGTGGGACTCCCCGGGCCTAGACCCGGTATACCCACTAAAACAACCCAGCGGCATTCCCGCATCGTCTGAGTGGAGGGGGACTGGGAGATCGGCACAGCCTTTGCGTCCAGTCCCTCTCCGACGTTCGCCCGCCTACACGGGCCCTACACGCCCTCCCCGTGAGGGGGGAGGGCCGGGAATGACCGGCGGAGGTGGTGTAGAGTGCAATGCGGGCGGAGGCGCCCCCGCGCCTGTCGCCCGCCTATCACCACCATGAGGAGGGAGAAGACGGCGTCTTCTCCGACCTCTTCTCCGTCTTCGGAGCGGCGCAGCGAGAGGGTCGTCCTCACGCGCGCGCTCCGCCGCCTCCTTTTGCGAGATGACGTCCTCGCAAAAGGAGGCGACCGCTGCCCAGGACCCCTCACTCTCCAGCATAGAGTTGACCACGCTGGGAAGTGAGAGATCCTGTCCGATCTCCGCAGTCAGAATGCGGCGCGGCTCAGACCAAGCCGGGCACACCTCGAGCGTGTGCTGTGCCGTGTCCTCCGCCGCGCCGCAGTCGTGGCACGCCGGAGTCTCCTCCCTCCCGATCCGGTGCAGGTGCGTGCCGAAACAGCCGTGGCCTGACAGCACCTGCACCAGACGGAATGAGAGGAAACCGTGGGGCCGCTCGAGCCATTCCCGCAGGAAACCTAACCTAACCTAACCTTTTTTTTTTTTTTTTTTTTTTTTTTTTTTTGTTTGCGCTGGGAAAAAATGCATTACGCATACCCTCCCATTGGGGGAATGGGAGGGGTATGTGGGACTCCCCGGGCCAAGGCCCGGTATACCCACTAAAACAACCCAGCGGCATTCCCGCATCGTCTGAGTGGAGGGGGACTGGGAGATCGGCACAGCCTTTGCGTCCAGTCCCTCTCCGACGTCTGCCCGCCTACACGGCGGGCCCTGCACGCCCTCCCCGTGAGGAGGGAGGGCCGGGAATGACCGGCGGAGGTGGTGTAGAGTGCAATGCGGGCGGAGGCGCCCCCGCGCCTGTCGCCCGCCTATCACCACCATGAGGAGGGAGAAGACGGCGTCTTCTCCGACCTCTTCTCCGCCTTCGGAGCGGCGCAGCGAGAGGGTCGTCCTCCCGCGCGCGCTCCGCCGCCTCCTTTTGCGAGATGACATCCTCGCAAAAGGAGGCGACCGCAGCCCAGGACCCCTCACTCTCGAGCATAGAGTTGACCACGCTGGGAAGTGAGAGGTCCTGTCCGATCTCCGCAGTCAGACTACGGCGCGGCTCAGACCAAGCCGGGCACACCTCGAGTGTGTGCTGTGCCGTGTCCTCCGCCGCGCCGCAGTCGTGGCACGCCGGAGTCTCCTCCCTCCCGATCCGGTGCAGGTGCGTGCCGAAACAGCCGTGGCCTGACAGCACCTGCACCAGACGGAATGAGAGGAAACCGTGGGGCCGCTCGAGCCAGTCCCGCAGGACTGGGCCGAGCGCGTCCAGGGTTCGGCGGCCAAAAGTGGCGGAGGCGAGGTCCTGCGTCCAATGGACGATGATGGCGTCCCTCGCCTCCCGCCGCACGGCCTCCCGCTCTTCCGCGACGGGGCGCTCCCCGAGGGCTTTTCGCCGCGCCGTCCATTCGTACACTCTGGCGAGCACCCACGCCTCCAGCTCCCAAGGAGGGGTGCCGGCCAGAGCGCACGCCGCCGAAAAGCCCACCGAGCGGTAGGCCCTCGCCACCCGCAGTGCAATGGCCCTTTGGGGCCGGCGCATCGCCGTCGCATTTTCCCTCCTATGGAGGGAGTCTGCCCAGATGGGGGCCCCGTAAAGGGCCATGCTCCGCAAGATGCCGGCATATAGGCGCCGGCAACGCGCACTGGGCCCTCCCAGGTTCGGGAGGAGCCAGGAGAGGGCGTCCGCAGCCCTCAACAGGCGCGTCGACAGCCCGCTGAAATGCGGGCCGAAGCGCCACCTGCTGTCCAGCACTAGACCCAGATATTTGATCTGGGTCTGGACGCCTACCCTGGCGCCCTCTACGATAATGTGGGCGTCAAGAGGGCAGCGCTGCCGAGGCCCGTGAAAGAACACGGCCTCGGTCTTGTTCAGCGCCACCTTCAACCCCAGGCGGCGGATCCTCCCCGCCACTAATGACCCGCCGGCCGATGCCAGACAGGCCGCCTCCCCGAAGTTCCTCCCCCGGGCAGTGAGGAGAGTGTCATCCGCGTAACAGATGACACTCGTGCCCTGGAGGAGGGCTCCCCGCAGCAGCCAGTCAAAGCCGATGTTCCACAGGGGGGGTCCTAAGACTGACCCCTGCGGAACACCAGACTCCGCGCCATATCGCCGCAACCTGGCCAGTTTGTCGACAAGGAGGACCTCTCGGTCCTCCAAGTAGCTGGCCAGGAGGCTCCGCAAGTATTGGGGCACTCCGTGATATCGGAGTGCCTCCAGTATGGTCGAGTGGGGCACGGAGTTGAAGGCGTTGGCTATGTCGAATGACACCGCCAGCACTCCGTCTCCTGCCTCGACCGCCCCCTTCACCTGGCCCTTGAGTAGGGCCAGCGCGTCGATGGTCGAACGCCCCTGTCGAAAACCGAACTGGGCGTCCGACAGGTCCGGCCCTACCCTCCGCAGGTGGCCATTCAGCCGGGAGGCAATGATCCCCTCGAACAATTTACCGACCTCATCGAGCAGAACGATGGGCCGGTATGCCGAGGGGGAATCCGCCGGGAACCTAACCTTTTTTTTTTTTTTTTTTTTTTTTTTTTTTTTTTTTTTGTTTGCGCTGGGAAAAAATGCATTACGCATACCCTCCCATTGGGGGAATGGGAGGGGTATGTGGGACTCCCCGGGCCAAGGCCCGGTATACCCACTAAAACAACCCAGCGGCATTCCCGCATCGTCTGAGTGGAGGGGGACTGGGAGATCGGCATAGCCTTTGCGTCCAGTCCCTCTCCGACGTCCGCCCGCCTACACGGCGGGCCCTTCACGCCCTCCCCGTGAGGGGGGAGGGCCGGGAATGACCGGCGGAGGTGGTGTAGAGTGCAATGCGGGCGGAGGCGCCCCCGCGCCTGTCGCCCGCCTATCACCAACATGAGGAGGGAGAAGACGGCGTCTTCTCCGACCTCTTCTCCGTCTTCGGAGCGGCGCAGCGAGAGGGTCGTCCTCACGCGCGCGCTCCGCCGCCTCCTTTTGCGAGATGACGTCCTCGCAAAAGGAGGCGACCGCTGCCCAGGACCCCTCACTCTCCAGCATAGAGTTGACCACGCTGGGAAGTGAGAGGTCCTGTCCGATCTCCGCAGTCAGAATGCGGCGCGGCTCAGACCAAGCCGGGCACACTTCGAGCGTGTGCTGTGCCGTGTCCTCCGCCGCGCCGCAGTCGTGGCACGCCGGAGTCTCCTCCCTCCCGATCCGGTGCAGGTGCGTGCCGAAACAGCCGTGGCCTGACAGCACCTGCACCAGACGGAATGAGAGGAAACCGTGGGGCCGCTCGAGCCATTCCCGCAGGACTGGGCTGAGCGCGTCCAGGGTTCGGCGGCCAAAAGTGGCGGAGGCGAGGTCCTGCGTCCAATGGACGATGATGGCGTCCCTCGCCTCCCGCCGCACGGCCTCCCGCTCTTCCGCGACGGGGCGCTCCCCGAGGGCTTTTCGCCGCGCCGTCCATTCGTACACTCTGGCGAGCACCCACGCCTCCAGCTCCCAAGGAGGGGTGCCAGCCAGAGCGCACGCCGCCGAAAAGCCCACCGAGCGGTAGGCCCTCGCCACCCGCAGTGCAATGGCCCTTTGGGGCCGGCGCATCGCCGTCGCGTTCTCCCTCCTATGCAGGGAGTCTGCCCAGATGGGGGCCCCGTACAGGGCCATGCTTCTCAGGATGCCGGCATATAGGCGCCGGCATCGCGCACTGGGCCCTCCCAGATTCGGGAGGAGCCAGGAGAGGGCGTCCGCAGCCCTCAGCAGGCGCGTCGACAGCCCGCTGAAATGCGGGCCGAAGCGCCACCTGCTGTCCAGCACTAGACCCAGATATTTCAGCTGGGTCTGGACGCCTACCCTGGCGCCCTCCACGACAATGTGGGCGTCAGGAGGGCAGCGCTGCCGAGGCCCGTGAAAGAACACGGCCTCGGTCTTGTTCAGCGCCACCCTCAATCCCAGGCTGCGTATCCTACCCGCCACCAATGACCCGCCGGCCGATGCCAGACAGGCCGCCTCCCCGAAGTTCCTCCCCCGGGCAGTGAGGAGAGTGTCATCTGCGTAACAGATGACACTCGTGCCCTGGAGGAGGGCTCCCCGCAACAGCCAGTCGAAACCGATGTTCCACAGGGGAGGTCCTAAGACTGACCCCTGCGGAACACCAGACTCCGCGCAGTATCTGCGCAACCTGGCCAGTTTGTCGACAAGGAGGACCTCTCGGTCCTCCAAGTAGCTGGCCAGGAGGCTCCGCAAGTATTGGGGCACTCCGTGATATCGGAGTGCCTCCAGTATGGTCGAGTGGGGCACGGAGTTGAAGGCGTTGGCTATGTCGAATGACACCGCCAGCACTCCGTCTCCTGCCTCGACCGCCCCCTTCACCTGGCCCTTGAGTAGGGCCAGCGCGTCGATGGTCGAACGCCCCTGTCGAAAACCGAACTGGGCGTCCGACAGGTCCGGCCCTACCCTCCGCAGGTGGCCATTCAGCCGGGAGGCAATGATCCCCTCGAACAATTTACCGACCTCATCGAGCAGAACGATGGGCCGGTATGCCGAGGGGGAATCCGCCGGGAACCTAACCTAACCTAACCTAACCTAACCTAACCTAACCTTTTTTTTTTTTTTTTTTTTTTTACGGGGGGAAATCCTCATGGATGTCCTCCGCCCTGGGGCGGGCGGAGGGGTCTGTCAGACTCTTACTGACTAAAACCACCCCGGTGTTCCATCTTCCACCTACGCCGGGGATCGCGGGAACGTAAGCGACTTCCGTAATCCCCGGCTGGTGCCGGCCCGCCTCTGCGGGCCACATCTCGTAAGCGGGGGGAGTGAGGTGTTTAACTCCCCCCGCGACGTCAGAGGGGCGCACGGGAACACCACGCGCCGCCACCTCGGGTCCGGATGAATGGGGGGCAACGGACATCCCCAAGTCCGCCGCCCCTGGACCCAATTAGGGGGGCCGAAGGAGGGCAGCGTACGCCCTCCTCCGACGCCCGGTGCGCCTGCTGCGGGCCGGGAGAGCACTCGACATCTCCCTCTCCCTTTCCGCAGCCTCCTTCTGCGCGATGACAGTTTCGCAGAAGGAGACCACCGCGTCCCAGGACTCCTCACCGCCGACCATAGAACGTACTACAGCCGGCAGCGAGAGGTCACTGCCTACCACAGAGACGAGAGCACGGCGCGGCTCCTCCCAAGCGGCACACTCTGCCAGCGTATGCCGCGCCGTGTCCTCCCGACAGTCGACGCAGTGGTGACACCGAGCGTCCGGCTCCCTGCCTATGCGACACAGGAACCTCCCGAAGCAGCCATGCCCCGTGAGGACCTGCGTCGCACGAAACGACAGGGAGCCGTGCCTTCTCCCGAGCCACAGGTCGAGCACTGGCCGGATGGCCTCGATAGTGACGAGGCCGGCGGTAGGGCGTGAAAGCCGGTTCCGCCATTCCGCCACCAGGACCTCGCGCAGCTGCGACCGACGCAGCTCAAAATGTCGCTGCGTCAGTCGCTCCCCGCGCGCCCGCGCGTCCTCGCGCCACCGATGCATTGACGCGAGGACTTTTGCCTCCAGGTCCCAGGGCGGAGATCCGGCCAGTGCGCAAGCCGCCTCGTAGGAGATCGTGCGATAACCCCTGATGACTCTGACGGCCATCACCCTCTGCGGCTTCCGCAGAACAGAGATGGTGCCGGCCGTCAGGTCAGCCGCCCAGATCGGGGCCCCATACAGGGCCATCGATCGCACGATCCCCACGTACAACCGCCTACATACGGTGCTCGGGTCCCCCAGATTGGGAAGCAGCGTTGACAGCGCCCCAGCCGCGCCCAACAACTTGGGCGCCAGCCGTCGGAAGTGGGGTCCGAAATCCCACCGGCTGTCGAGCACCAATCCCAGGTACTTCATGGTGGACTCGACAGCGATACGGACCCCACCGACCACGATGTGTGATCCCGCCGGCGGCGCCCGCCGGGGGCCATGAAAAAGTATGGCCTCCGACTTGTCGAGGGCCACCTCCAGGCCAAGGCGCCGTATGCGGCTCACCACCTGTGAGACCGCGGCCGTCGCCAGCAACGCTGCCTCCCTGTACGAGCTCCCCCGGGCAGTGACCAGCGTGTCGTCAGCGTAACACGTCAGGTCCACTCCCGGCTGGAGCTCGCCTCTCAGCACCCAGTCGTACCCGATGTTCCACAGGGGCGGGCCCAAGACCGAACCCTGCGGAACACCGCACGACATGGGGTGCTGGTGTATACCATCACGTCCCAGATAGGTGACACACCTCTCCGCCAAATAAGCCCCAATGACGCGGCGGAGGTAGGGAGGCACTCGGTGATAGCGGAGTGCCTCCCGAATACAACTCCAGGGCAGGGTGTTGAAGGCGTTGGAGATGTCCAAGGACACCGCCAACATCACCCCGCCCCGGGACACCGCTTCCTCCGCCAGGACTCTCACACGCGATATCGCCGTGATAGTGGAGCGCCCGCGCCGAAACCCGAACTGGCATTCGGCCAGGTCCGGCCCCTCTTCGCACAAGTGGCTGACGAGGCGGGCTGCGATTATCCGCTCGAACAGCTTTCCCACCTCGTCCAGCAGCACTATGGGCCGGTACGCGGACGGCGAGTCCGCAGGGCGCCCCACCTTCCTGAGCAGGACCAGACGTCCAGATTTCCACTGAACGGGAAACTGGTCGGGTTCACTGGACGGGTCAGCAAGAGCCCCGCCAATGATGGCCACCGAGTCGTCCAGGTCACCCACCCAGTTATCTCGGGGGGGGACGTAGTACGGTTCGGCGACCACAGCCACATGGATCGACCACTCTGCCATGCTCTGGAGCACAAGGTCCTGAGCCCTGGCAGAGTGGTTGAGATTGCCCTGGAGGAAACGGAATTGTGGCATTATCCACAATCCATTCCCTCGGCACCAGTCCTAGGCCGGGAGTCGGCCGGTGAGCAACCAGGCTGAGGGGGGTGTAAAGAGCCCCCGGCAGCCTGAGTTGCCCCCTTCTTTTTCCTGCCCTTCTTGGGGGCGGGTGCGCCACAGGCCTTTACGCCCACATTGTGCTCCGCGGGCCTCCCTGCATCCGCACAGAGGCTGCAGTTCGGCGTCGCAGAGCACTGAGCCGCCTTGTGGCCGGGCTTACCGCAGCGATAACATAGCTCGCTGCGGTCGATTGCGGCGGTGCACCGTGCCCTGACGTGCCCAACGTCGAGGCATCGGTAGCACCGCATAGCCCTGGGTTGCAGCAGCTTCACCCGTGCTGCAACCCACCCCACCAAAAGCCGCCCGCTGTCGGCGATCTTCTTCGCCGCCGCTACCGGGCACTTCACCCAAATGGTGCCGAGCCCGGCAGTGTCGGCGCGAATCTCGCCCACCCGCACGTCACCCGGCGGACACCCACTATTTCGGGCGACGGCCGCCACGACCTCCTCCGGGGTCGTCGAGTCGTCCAGGCCATCGACGCGCAATTCAGCGGTCTTCACGGGCCTGGATACTCGAACGTCCTCCTCATTGAGGACCTCTCTTAGTTTGGCGGCCAATATGTCCGCCTTCTCGCTGCCCGAGGGTCCGGAGACCTCGAACAGCCGCGCCCCCGTAACCGCCGACCTCATCTTGAAGCCGGTCGGTGTGCCAAGGTCGGGGAACGCGACCTTCGCCTTCGCCTGCGTGAGGACCTCCTTGTAAGTAAGGCCCCTCTCGACGGCTCCGGGCTGCAGTGTAATCACCACAGCCGCGGAGCGTAGGGCCCTACCCTTTCGGGACCTCCGCTTCTTTTTTGGCGCTGGCTTGGGCTGAGCGGGTGCCGGCGGCGCCGCCTTCTTCTTGCGGCCCTTCTTGGTGACCGTCGTCCAAGCCTCTGCAGTGGCGTCGGACGCGGTCGCCGGGGTCGCATTTGAGCTGGAAGGGGGTGCTGACACACCCTCCGCGGGCTTCTTGGGCCCCTCCGCGGGCTTTTTGCCCCCCTTTCCAGCTCTAGCTGCCTCCATCTTTGCGGCCTCCTCCATCCTCCTTTTGTCCGCCGCTAGCGGTGGCCGGAGGTTCTGTGCCGGGAGAAGCCTTGACTCCAAGGCCTCCAGGCGGGCATTCATCATGCCCCCACACTGCTGCATGCAGATGCGGACGATCTTCTCCGTGTCCGCATCGGGCGCAGTTGCAGGGGCAGGGGCAGGGGCCAACGGCGGGGCTGCAACCACCGGGGAGCCGGGAGCTACCCTTTGTGCGGCAAACTCCCGTTTGAGGTCCTCCAGCTCAGCCCGGAGACGGCCGTTCTCCTCCCACAGCTTCGCCGTCTCTTCTGAGCTAGTACGATCAAGAAGGACCTCAACCGCCTCCTTAATTCCCTCAGCCGCCTCTTTGAGGGCGCGCGTGAACGTGCCCTTCAAGCTGCCCGATTTCGTGGCAACCTTCAGGACAACGTCCACGCCGTCCAGAACCTGGCGACTGAGTGCCGCCGCCGTTACGCCCGCCCCGGAGGCCGTCTGAGCAGCCCGCCGCTCTCGAGCCTTTCGAGCTAGCTCGCCGACTTCGTCAGCCGCGGCCACCTTCCGCTGCGCCCGCTTTGCAGCGCTAGCCTCCGCTTTATTGCTGCCTAGCAAAAGCGGGGATGCAGCGGAGTCTCCGCTGAGGTCAGCGAGCGTGGTCTCGTCGCTCACCGCTTCTTCCTGGGGTCGGTCTGAACTGACCCCTGGAATCGGCGTAGCGGGTCGCAAGAACCGACCCTTTTGGTCGCGCTGCGGCAGCCGGGCGGAAGTTCCGCCCACCACTGCGCGACCACCTCTTCGTGATGTCGGCACTTTCGCGACCGACAATTCTTCCTCGCTGGAGGAGGGATTTAAGCCCTCCCCGCGCGAGCGCTTCCCCCAAAATTTTGAGGGGGTGCTTGAGCCTCCTCGGCTCTCGCTGCCGCTTCCGGCAGACGTCTCCATCTCCGCCAAAACTGGCCCATCATCCTTCTTTTTGTTTCTTTGTGTGTCCATTTGGTTCCCACGAGTCGATATAGGTCAAGTGTCCACCGAGCAGAGCCTAGGTACTCGGTAAGCCTACATACTGTAGGGGGTCGGCAGGTACCCTACAGGGGAAGCGCTAACGACTGGTAACCCCACCAGCCATTCATCCTATCGCCGCGCTTCAGAACTTAGGATTGGGGGTTTTTTATCTTAGAGGTGTCCTTCCTCTGGGCCGGGCGGTAAAGCCAAGCCCCCGACGGCGGCATTAAACATGCCTCCGTCCGCTGTCCGGCCAACCCGACTCAGCGGACCCGCCGAAAGCTCTCTCCTCAGGATTGCTCCGTGAGGAGAGAGCAACTGCCGCGTTGGTGCGCCTGCACCGCAGCGGCATTGGTCGCATCCTTTGCCAATCGACGACTGTCGATCGGACAGGAGCGACCCCATCTCGCAGAAATTCGCCACAGACAATAGCCCCTCCGACATGGAGAGACTATTGCCCGTGCCCAGGGTGCACCGGCCCGTCAACTGCTCTTTCCCCCGAACGGATTCGTAAGGAACCAGCAGCCGTTAGGCACACGAGGAGGTTTTCTGCACGCACCCCAACCTAACCTAACCTAACCTAACCTTTTTTTTTTTTTTTTTTTTTTTTGTTTGCGCTGGGAAAAAATGCATTACGCATACCCTCCCATTGGGGGAATGGGAGGGGTATGTGGGACTCCCCGGGCCAAGGCCCGGTATACCCACTAAAACAACCCAGCGGCATTCCCGCATCGTCTGAGTGGAGGGGGACTGGGAGATCGGCACAGCCTTTGCGTCCAGTCCCTCTCCGACGTCTGCCCGCCTACACGGCGGGCCCTGCACGCCCTCCCCGTGAGGAGGGAGGGCCGGGAATGACCGGCGGAGGTGGTGTAGAGTGCAATGCGGGCGGAGGCGCCCCCGCGCCTGTCGCCCGCCTATCACCACCATGAGGAGGGAGAAGACGGCGTCTTCTCCGACCTCTTCTCCGCCTTCGGAGCGGCGCAGCGAGAGGGTCGTCCTCCCGCGCGCGCTCCGCCGCCTCCTTTTGCGAGATGACGTCCTCGCAAAAGGAGGCGACCGCAGCCCAGGACCCCTCACTCTCCAGCATAGAGTTGACCACGCTGGGAAGTGAGAGGTCCTGTCCGATCTCCGCAGTCAGACTACGGCGCGGCTCAGACCAAGCCGGGCACACCTCGAGTGTGTGCTGTGCCGTGTCCTCCGCCGCGCCGCAGTCGTGGCACGCCGGAGTCTCCTCCCTCCCGATCCGGTGCAGGTGCGTGCCGAAACAGCCGTGGCCTGACAGCACCTGCACCAGACGGAATGAGAGGAAACCGTGGGGCCGCTCGAGCCAGTCCCGCAGGACTGGGCCGAGCGCGTCCAGGGTTCGGCGGCCAAAAGTGGCGGAGGCGAGGTCCTGCGTCCAATGGACGATGATGGCGTCCCTCGCCTCCCGCCGCACGGCCTCCCGCTCTTCCGCGACGGGGCGCTCCCCGAGGGCTTTTCGCCGCGCCGTCCATTCGTACACTCTGGCGAGCACCCACGCCTCCAGCTCCCAAGGAGGGGTGCCGGCCAGAGCGCACGCCGTCGAAAAGCCCACCGAGCGGTAGGCCCTCGCCACCCGCAGTGCAATGGCCCTTTGGGGCCGGCGCATCGCCGTCGCATTTTCCCTCCTATGGAGGGAGTCTGCCCAGATGGGGGCCCCGTAAAGGGCCATGCTCCGCAAGATGCCGGCATATAGGCGCCGGCAACGCGCACTGGGCCCTCCCAGGTTCGGGAGGAGCCAGGAGAGGGCGTCCGCAGCCCTCAACAGGCGCGTCGACAGCCCGCTGAAATGCGGGCCGAAGCGCCACCTGCTGTCCAGCACTAGACCCAGATATTTCATCTGGGTCTGGACGCCTACCCTGGCGCCCTCCACGACAATGTGGGCGTCAGGAGGGCAGCGCTGCCGAGGCCCGTGAAAGAACACGGCCTCGGTCTTATTTAGCGCCACCCTCAATCCCAGGCTGCGTATCCTCCCCGCCACCAATGACCCGCCAGCCGATGCCAGGCAGGCCGCCTCCCCGAAGTTCCTCCCCCGGGCAGTGAGCAGAGTGTCATCCGCGTAACATATGACACTCGTGCCCTGGAGGAGGGCTCCCCGCAGCAGCCAGTCGAAGCCGATGTTCCACAGGGGGGGTCCTAAGACAGACCCCTGCGGAACACCAGACTCCGCGCCATATCGCCGCAACCTGGCCAGTTTGTCGACAAGGAGGACCTCTCGATCCTCCAAGTAGCTGGCCAGGAGTCTCCGCAAGTATTGGGGCACTCCGTGATATCGGAGTGCCTCCAGTATGGTCGAGTGGGGCACGGAGTTGAAGGCGTTGGCTATGTCGAATGACACCGCCAGCACTCCGTCCCCAGCATCCACCGCCCCCTTCACCTGGCCCTTGAGTAGGGCCAGCGCGTCGATGGTCGAACGCCCTTGTCGGAAACCGAACTGGGCGTCCGACAGGTCCGGCCCAACCCTCCGCAGGTGACCATTCAGCCGGGAGGCAATGATCCCCTCGAACAATTTACCGACCTCATCGAGCAGAACGATGGGCCGGTATGCCGAGGGGGAATCCGCCGGGCGTCCCTCCTTTCGGAGGAGGCACAGCTGCCCCTCCTTCCACAGTTTCGGGAACCTCCCAGCCGTAAGGCACGCGCTGAAGAGTTCCCGAAATCTGTCCTCCATTTGAGCGGCAGCTATGGCCACCACTCGAGCAGGGACGCCGTCCGGCCCAGGGGCCGTCTTCTTGGCGCGGAGGCTGAGAACCCCCGCGTAAAACTCATCCGCCGTCACCGGGGGTACCTCCTCCTCCGGCGGTGAAGCCGCCTCCTGCGGGGGGTCCATCGTTGGTGGGGTGAAGTCGGTCCTGCGCGGAAACAGGGACCGGACCACCCCATCCAGCAACGCTGGCTCGAGGGTCTCTGTCAGAGGGGGACCATGGGGCCGCAGTTGGTTCCGCGCCACCCTGTATGGTCTCCCATACGGGTCTCTGTCGAGACCCTCCAGCATCTCGGCCCTCGCCGAGTCCTTGGCAGCGCCCATAGCCGACTTGAGGACCGTCTGAGCCTCTCTGTAAGAGGCGTAGAGGCGGTCCTCGTCCGCTTGGCAACGGACGCTGCGCCGTCGGCTCCGCGTGTAGGCCCTCCTAGCCGCCACACAGGTGGCCCGGAGCCCCGCCAGTTCCTCCGACCACCAATAGACGGCGCGACGGGGAGGCGGGCGACGGGACCGAGGCATGCTGGAGTTGCACACCTCGGTCAGGGATCTCTTGAGCCGGACCGCTGCGGCGTCAACGTCCGGGACGTCCTCGACAGGGGGGGGCGACAGCCAGTCCTGGAGGAAGGCCGCCTCCTTGGCTGCCTCCCGGTCCAGGCGAGTGAGAGCCCACCGTGGGAAGGGAGACCTGCTAGAGCGGGCCATCTCCCCCCGGGGGCCCTGGGTGGAGATGTCGAACCGCACATATCGGTGGTCCGACAAGGTCTCCACCGTCTCCACCCGCCAGTTCACGACGCGTGCGGCCAGCACGGGGGTGGCAAACGAGACGTCCACCACCGACCCTCCCTGCTGCCGCACACACGTGTGGACCGCCCCCTTGTTGAGGAGGGACACACCGCACGACGCCGCCCAGAACTCGACGGCGCGTCCCCGGACGTTGCAGGAGCCAACCGGGTTGCCCCAGGCCACCGACTTGGCGTTCAGGTCGCCCAACACCACGACCTGGCGCGGCGCCGCCCTCCCTACGACTGCAGTGAGGACTTCGAGGAAATCCTCAAAGTCCGAGAGAGGGCGGTTTGGGGAGAAATAGACCCCTACCAGGGCCACACCTCCCCACGCGGTGGCCACGTATCCCGGTCCTCTCTCTAAAAGCGAGAGGGGAGGGGAGTCTGTGGAAGACCGCGTCACCATTGCCACCAGGCCGTCCCGATCGCCCAGCCAATTGCCAGGGACCGAGTAGGGCTCGGCGACCACCGCCAAGTCCACCAACCACTCAGCCATGGTCTGCATCAGCAGATCCTGGGCTGTTCTGCAGTGGTTGGTGTTCGCCTGGAGGATGCGATGATCGACCCTATCCATCAATCGACATCGCACCCTCCTCCTCCGCCGCCACCGCCGTTCCTGCCTCGGGAACGACGGTGCTAGCAGCAGGCGCGATCGGCGCCTGCGCTTTGCCCCTCTTAGGGGGAGGATTGCACATCCTCCCCCTCGTCACGTGGCCTGCCGGGCAGCCACTGGCGGCGCACACTGCGCAGTGCGGCGTGGCAGCCGTGCAGGAGGCGGCTTTGTGGCCCTCCTTGCCACAGCGGTAGCAGGTCAGAGATCTGTCGACCGCTGATGGGCACAGGGCTCGGGTGTGCCCTATGCCGCAGCACCTGAAGCAGCGCAGGGGCTGGTCTTCAAGTGCTCGGACTGCACCCGAGCTGAACCCGACCAAGAGCCGTCCCTTTCCAAGGACGACTTTGGCGGCGGCGACCGGGCACTCGAGACGGATAGTTCCCATGCCGCCGCGGCCGGGCCTGATGTCCCGGCCCTGCACCGCTGTGACGCTGCAGCCCCCAATAGCTGCGACCGCCGCCACCACCTCCTCCTTGGTGACCGAGTCGTCAAGATCGGTCACCTCGATGGCCGCCGACTTGACAGGTCGGGCCACCTTGGCCGCGTCCGCAATGACCTCCTGCAGCTTGGCTGCAAAGAGGTCAGCGTTTGCGTTTCCCTCCGCGCCAGGGAACTCGAAAATTCGAGCCCCGGCTTGGGTCCTGCGGCAGGAGACTTTGCCGATCCCCAGTTGGGTGGGATCGGCGTTAGCACGCGCCCGCACCAATATGGACGCGTACGTCTCCCCTCGTTCCGCGGCCTCCGCGGTGAGCGTCACGACGACGGCCGCGGACTTCGGGGGAACCAATTTCCCCTTTCTCTTCCCTGTGCCGATCGCCTGCGACTGGCTGGGAGGCGTGGTGACGGGGGCGACCGGGACGGCCGTTGCCGCCTGTCTGCCCCTGCCCCTCCTCCTTCCCTTCCCGGTCGTCTGCGACTGGCTGGGAGTCGTGGTGGCCGTGGTGGCCGCGACAGCAGGGGCGGCTGTCGCCGTCTTCTTTCCTCTGCCCTTCCCCTTCCCGACCGCTTCGGTCCAACCCTGCTGGTTGGACGGAGTAGTGGAAGGGAGAAGGGCGTCCTCCCCTTGCGAGGACGGCCCCGGCTCGCTTTGCCTCTTGTCCGCGGCAAGCGGCGGTCGGAGGCGTTGCTCCGGCAAGAGCCGGTCCTCTATTCCTGCTAAGCAGGCTCGCGTGAAGGCCCTCTCCTCCATAACCACCTTGCGGATGACATCCTCAAGGTTGGAGGCGGGGGCCTCTGCCGCTGGTCTTGGTTCGGTCTGATGTGGCCGAGCCGTGGCTTCAGCTAGCTTCGTATGAAGCTGGCTGACCTCCAACTGCAGCCGATTGACTGTCGCCTGCAGTTGCCGCGTTTCGTCAGTCGCCTTGCGCTGGACCAGCTCCATAACGATACCGCGCATGCTCGCGGCCCGGCACTTAAGGGCCTTTTGGAAAGTCCCTTTTAAATTTGAGGACTTGGAGGCGACCTCAACGATCTCTTCCTCGTCCTCCTCCGCCATCTGCTGCAGCTCGGCCAAGGAGTGGTCCGCGTACAGAACGCGGGACGCACCATACCCGGACTTGGCCCGAGCAGCACGCGCCCGTTGCTCCTTCGCAACGACCCGCTCCTCCAGCTCCTGCTGGTGCAGCTCCCGCCGAGCCAGGTCGAGCTGACGTTGGGCGTCCGCAAGACCCACCTCGTGGGTGTCTGCAGCTATTGACGGCCTTTTGGCTTTCGACCGCCTGGACGAGCCCGAAGAGCCCTCTGACCCATCCTTACGGAAGGCCCGCTTCCGCGACCGGGAGTCGCCCGCATCCGAGACACTCGTGACGGACTGGTCGTCAGAGTCCAAAAACTCGACTGCACCTTCAGAGAAGCTAGCCGCAGACGGCGCGCGGCTAGCCTCTGACGCCGAAGCGTCAGAGTGGCCCTGAAAAGGGCCTTTTGGTTGGCCCTGAGAAGGGCCTTTTGGTTGGCCCTGAGAAGGGCCTTTGGGTTGGCCCTGAGAAGGGCCTTTGGGTGGGCCCTGAGAAGGGCCTTTTGTTTGGCCCTGAGAAGGGCCTTTGGGTTTTAAAAAGCGCCCGAAGGCGTCCCGCGGGGGTGTAGGCATAGCCACCGCAGGATCGTAGTTAAAAAGGCAAGATGAATATGTGAACTACGAAAGCACAGAGCACTTTGGCCGAACCCCAGTCTGCCACTCCGTTACGGTGACAGAACTGGGTCGTTTCCAGGGGACGCGACGTGGACGCAAGCTCTGTGGGGGGTCCCCCAACCTTTTTTTTTTTTTTTTTTTTTTTTTTTTTTTTTTTTTTTTTTTGTTTGCGCTGGGAAAAAATGCATTACGCATACCCTCCCATTGGGGGAATGGGAGGGGTATGTGGGACTCCCCGGGCCAAGGCCCGGTATACCCACTAAAACAACCCAGCGGCATTCCCGCATCGTCTGAGTGGAGGGGGACTGGGAGATCGGCATAGCCTTTACGTCCAGTCCCTCTCCGACGTACGCCCGCCTACACGGCGGGCCCTACGCGCCCACCCCGTGAGGGGCGAGGGCCGGGAATGACCGGCGGAGGTGGTGTAGAGTGCAATGCGGGCGGAGGCGCCCCCGCGCCTGTCGCCCGCCTATCACCACCATGAGGAGGGAGAAGACGGCGTCTTCTCCGACCTCTTCTCCGCCTTCGGAGCGGCGCTGCGAGAGGGTCGTCCTCACGCGCGCGCTCCGCCGCCTCCTTTTGCGAGATGACGTCCTCGCAAAAGGAGGCGACCGCTGCCCAGGACCCCTCACTCTCCAGCATAGAGTTGACCACGCTGGGAAGTGAGAGGTCCTGTCCGATCTCCGCAGTCAGAATGCGGCGCGGCTCAGACCAGGCCGGGCACACTTCGAGCGTGTGCTGTGCCGTGTCCTCCGCCGCGCCGCAGTCGTGGCACGCCGGAGTCTCCTCCCTCCCGATCCGGTGCAGGTGCGTGCCGAAACAGCCGTGGCCTGACAGCACCTGCACCAGACGGAATGAGAGGAAACCGTGGGGCCGCTCGAGCCAGTCCCGCAGGACTGGGCCGAGCGCGTCCAGGGTTCGGCGGCCAAAAGTGGCGGAGGCGAGGTCCTGCGTCCAATGGACGATGATGGCGTCCCTCGCCTCCCGCCGCACGGCCTCCCGCTCTTCCGCGACGGGGCGCTCCCCGAAGGCTTTTCGTCGCGCCGACCATTCGTACACTCTGGCGAGCACCCACGCCTCCAGCTCCCAAGGAGGGGTGCCAGCCAGAGCGCACGCCGCCGAAAAGCCCACCGAGCGGTAAGCCCTCGCCACCCGCAGTGCAATGGCCCTTTGGGGCCGGCGCATCGCCGTCGCATTCTCCCTCCTATGGAGGGAGTCCGCCCAGATGGGGGCCCCGTACAGGGCCATGCTCCTTAGGATGCCGGCATAAAGGCGCCGGCATCGCGCACTGGGCCCTCCCAGGTTCGGGAGGAGCCAGGAGAGGGCGTCCGCAGCCCTCAGCAGGCGCGTCGACAGCCCGCTGAAATGTGGGCCGAAGCGCCACCTGCTGTCCAGCACTAGACCCAGATATTTGATCTGGGTCTGGACGCCTACCCTGGCGCCCTCCACGACAATGTGGGCGTCAGGAGGGCAGCGCAGCCGAGGCCCGTGAAAGAACACGGCCTCGGTCTTATTCAGCGCCACCTTCAACCCCAGGCGGCGGATCCTCCCTGCCACCAATGACCCGCCGGCCGATGCCAGACAGGCCGCCTCCCCGAAGTTCCTCCCCCGGGCAGTGAGGAGAGTGTCATCCGCGTAGCAGATGACACTCGTGCCCTGGAGGAGGGCTCCCCGCAGCAGCCAGTCGAAGCCGATGTTCCACAGGGGGGGTCCTAAGACTGACCCCTGCGGAACACCACACTCCGCGCCATATCGCTGCAACCTGGCCAGTTTGTCGACAAGGAGGACCTCTCGGTCCTCCAAGTAGCTGGCCAGGAGGCTCTGCAAGTATTGGGGCACTCCGTGATATCGGAGTGCCTCCAGTATGGTCGAGTGGGGCACGGAGTTGAAGGCGTTGGCTATGTCGAATGACACCGCCAGCACTCCGTCCCCCGCCTCGACCGCCCCCTTCACCTGGCCCTTGAGTAGGGCCAGCGCGTCAATGGTCGAACGCCCCTGTCGGAAACCGAACTGGGCGTCCGACAGGTCCGGCCCTACCCTCCGCAGGTGGTTGTTTAGCCGGGAGGCAATGATCCCCTCGAACAATTTACCGACCTCATCGAGCAGAACGATGGGCCGGTATGCCGAGGGGGAATCCGCCGGGCGTCCCTCCTTTCGGAGGAGGCATAGCTGCCCCTCCTTCCACAGTTTCGGGAACCTCCCAGCCGTAAGGCATGCGCTGAAGAGGTCCCGAAATCTGTCCTCCATTTGAGCGGCAGCTATGGCCACCACTCGAGCAGGGACGCCGTCCGGCCCAGGGGCCGTCTTCTTGGCGCGGAGGCTGAGAACCCCCGCGTAAAACTCATCCGCCGTCACCGGGGGTACCTCCTCCTCCGGCGGTGAAGCCGCCTCCTGCGGGGGGTCCATCGATGGTGGGTTGAAGTCGGTCCTGCGCGGAAACAGGGACCGGACCACCCCATCCAGCAACGCTGGCTCGAGGGTCTCTGTCAGAGGGGGACCATGGGGCCGCAGTTGGTTCCGCGCCGCCCTGTATGGTCTCCCATACGGGTCTCTGTCGAGACCCTCCAGCATCTCGGCCCTCGCCGAGTCCTTGGCAGCGCCCATAGCCGACTTGAGGACCGTCTGAGCCTCTCTGTAAGAGGCGTAGAGGCGGTCCTCGTCTGCTTGACTACGGACGCTGCGCCGTCGGCTCCGCGTGTAGGCCCTTCTGGCCGCCACGCAGGTGGCCCGGAGCCCTGCAAGTTCTTCCGACCACCAATAGACGGCGCGACGGGGAGGCGGGCGACGGGACCGAGGCATGCTGGAGTTGCACACCTCGGTCAAGGATCTCCTGAGGCGGACCGCTGCGTCGTCAACGTCCGGGACGTCCTCGACAGGGGGGGGAGACAGCCAGTCCTGGAGGAAGGCCGCCTCCTTGGCTGCCTCCCGGTCCAGGCGAGTCAGAGCCCACCGTGGGAAGGGAGACCTGCTAGAGCGGGCCATCTCCCCCCGGGGGCCCTGGGTGGAGATGTCGAACCGCACATATCGGTGGTCCGACAGGGTCTCCACCGTCTCCACTCGCCAGTTAACAATGCGTGCGGCCAGCACGGGGGTGGCAAACGAGACGTCGACCACCGACCCTCCCTGTTGCCGCACACACGTGTGGACCGCCCCCCTGTTGAGGAGGGACACACCGCACGACGCCGCCCAGAACTCGACGGCGCGTCCCCGGACGTTGCACGAGGCAGCCGGGTTGCCCCAGGCCGCCGACTTGGCGTTCAGGTCGCCCAACACCACGACCTGGCGCGGCGCCGCCCTCCCTACGACAGCAGTGAGGACTTCAAGGAAATCCTCAAAGTCTGAGAGAGGGCGGTTTGGGGAGAAATAGACCCCTACCAGGGCCACACCTCCCCACGCGGCGGCCACGTATCCCGGTCCTCTCTCTAAAAGCGAGAGGGGAGGGGAGTCTGTGGAAGACCGCGTCACTATTGCCACCAGGCCGTCCCGATCGCCCAGCCAATTGCCAGGGACCGAGTAGGGCTCGGCGACCACCGCCAAGTCCACCAACCACTCAGCCATGGTCTGCATCAACAGGTCTTGGGCTGTTCTGCAGTGGTTGGTGTTCGCCTGGAGGATGCGATGATCGACCCTATCCATCAATCGACATCGCACCCTCCTCCTCCGCCGCCACCGCCGTTCCTGCCTCGGGAACGACGGTGCTAGCAGCAGGCGCGATTGGCGCCTGCGCTTTGCCCCTCTTAGGGGGAGGATTGCACAACCTCCCCCTCGTCACGTGGCCTGCCGGGCAGCCACTGGCGGCGCACACTGCGCAGTGCGGCGTCGCGGCCGTGCAGGAGGCGGCTTTGTGGTCCTCCTTGCCGCAGCGGTAGCAGGTCAGAGACCTGTCGACCGCTGAAGGGCATAGGGCTCGGGTGTGCCCTATGCCGCAGCACCTGAAGCAGCGCAGAGGCTGGTCTTCAAGTGCTCGGACCGCACCAGAGCTGAAGCCCACAAGAAGGCGTCCTTTTTCAAGGACGGCTTTGGCAACGGCGACTGGGCACTGGAGACGGATAGTGCCCATGCCACCGCGGCCGGGCCTGATGTCCCGGCCCTGCACCGCTGCGACGCTGCAGCCCCCAATAGCTGCGACCGCCGCCACCACCTCCTCTTTAGTGACGGAGTCGTCAAGGTCGGCCACTTCGATGGCCGCCGACTTGACGGGTCGGGCCACCTTGGCTGCGTCCGCGATGACCTCCTGCAGCTTGGCTGCGAAGAGGTCAGCGTTGGCACTGCCCTCCGCCCCAGGGAACTCGAAGATTCGAGCCCCTTTGACCGCCTGGCTGAGCCCGAGGAACCCTCGGACCCATCCTTCAGGAAGGCCCGCTTTCGCGACTGAGAGTCGCCTGCGTCCGAGACGCTAATAAGGGACTCGTCGTCGGAGTCCGACAACTCGCCCGCTCTTCCATGGAAGCTTGCCGCAGACGGCGCGCGGCTTGCCTCTGACGCCGAAGCGTCGGAGTGGCCCTGAAAAGGGCCTTTGGGTTGGCCCTGAGAAGGGCCTTTGGGTTGGCCCTGAGAAGGGCCTTTTGGTTGGCCCTGAGAAGGGCCTTTTGGTTGGCCCTGAGAAGGGCCTTTTGGGAGGAAACGCCCGAAGGCGTCCCGCGAGGGTTTCGACATTCCGCAAAGGTCGCAGCTAAACACAAGGCAAGAATAAAATGATAGCTACGAAGCACAGAGCACTTTGGCCGATCCCAGTCTGCCACTCCGTTACGGTGACAGAACTGCGTCGTTTCCAGGGGACGCGACGTGGACGCAAGCTCTGTGGGGGGTCCCCCAACCTAACCTTTTTTTTTTGTTTGCGCTGGGAAAAAATGCATTACGCATACCCTCCCATTGGGGGAATGGGAGGGGTATGTGGGACTCCCCGGGCCAAGGCCCGGTATACCCACTAAAACAACCCAGCGGCATTCCCGCATCGTCTGAGTGGAGGGGGACTGGGAGATCGGCATAGCCTTTACGTCCAGTCCCTCTCCGACGTACGCCCGCCTACACGGCGGGCCCTACGCGCCCACCCCGTGAGGGGCGAGGGCCGGGAATGACCGGCGGAGGTGGTGTAGAGTGCAATGCGGGCGGAGGCGCCCCCGCGCCTGTCGCCCGCCTATCACCACCATGAGGAGGGAGAAGACGGCGTCTTCTCCGACCTCTTCTCCGCCTTCGGAGCGGCGCTGCGAGAGGGTCGTCCTCACGCGCGCGCTCCGCCGCCTCCTTTTGCGAGATAACGTCCTCGCAAAAGGAGGCGACCGCTGCCCAGGACCCCTCACTCTCCAGCATAGAGTTGACCACGCTGGGAAGTGAGAGGTCCTGTCCGATCTCCGCAGTCAGACTACGGCGCGGCTCAGACCACGCCGGGCACACCTCGAGCGTGTGCTGTGCCGTGTCCTCCGCCGCGCCGCAGTCGTGGCACGCCGGAGTCTCCTCCCTCCCGATCCGGTGCAGGTGCGTGCCGAAACAGCCGTGGCCTGACAGCACCTGCACCAGACGGAATGAGAGGAAACCGTGGGGCCGCTCGAGCCAGTCCCGCAGGACTGGGCCGAGCGCGTCCAGGGTTCGGCGGCCGAAAGTGGCGGAGGCGAGGTCCTGCGTCCAATGGACGATGATGGCGTCCCTCGCCTCCCGCCGCACGGCCTCCCGCTCTTCCGCGACGGGGCGCTCCCCGAGGGCTTTCCGCCGCGCCGTCCATTCGTACACTCTGGCGAGCACCCACGCCTCCAACTCCCAGGGAGGGGTGCCAGCCAGAGCGCACGCCGCCGAAAAGCCCACCGAGCGGTAGGCCCTCGCCACCCGCAGTGCAATGGCCCTTTGGGGCCGGCGCATCGCCGTCGCGTTCTCCCTCCTATGCAGGGAGTCTGCCCAGATGGGGGCCCCGTACTCCCCCAACCTAACCTTTTTTTTTTTTTTTTTTTTTTTTTTTTTTTTTTTTTTGTTTGCGCTGGGAAAAAATGCATTACGCATACCCTCCCATTGGGGGAATGGGAGGGGTATGTGGGACTCCCCGGGCCAAGGCCATGTATACCCACTAAAACAACCCAGCGGCATTCCCGCATCGTCTGAGTGGAGGGGGACTGGGAGATCGGCGTAGCCTTTACGTCCAGTCCCTCTCCGACGTCCGCCCGCCTGCACGGCGGGCCCTTCATGCCCTCCCCGTGAAGGGGAGGGCCGGGAATGACCGGCGAGGGTGGTGTAGAGTGCAGTGCGGGCGGAGGCGCCCCCGCGCCTGTCGCCCGCTTACACCACCATGAGGAGGGAGACGGCTTCTTCTCCGACCTCTTCTCCGCCTTCGGAGCGGCGCAGCGAGAGGGTCGTCCTCACGCGCGCGCTCCGTCGCCCCCTTTTGCGAGATCACGTCCTCGCAAAAGGAGGCGAATGCTGCCGCGGCGGCCACGTATCCCGGTTCCCTCTCGAAAGCGAGAGGGGAGGGGAGTCCGTGGAAGACCGCGACACTATTGGGAGGATGCGATGGTCGACCTAATTAAGTCGACATCGCATCCCCCTCCTCCGCTGCCACCGCCGTTCCTGCCTCGGAACGCGCGGTGCTAGCAGTAGGCATGATAGGCGCCTGCGCTTTGCCCCTCTTGGGGGGAGGATTGCACATCCTCCCCCTCGTCACGTGGCCTGCCGGGCAGCCGCTGGCAGCACAAACTGTGCAGTGTGGCGTGGCGACCGTGCAGGAGGCGGCTTTGTGGCCCTCCTTGCCGCAGCGGTAGCAGCTCAGAGACCGGTCGACCGCTGACGGGCACAGGGCTCGGGTGTGCCCGATGCCGCAGCACCTGTAGCAGCGCAGGGGCTGGTCGGCCAGTGCTCGGACTGCACCCGAGCTGAATCCGACAAGGAGCCGTCCCTTTTCAAGGACGGCTTTGGCAGCGGCGACTGGGCACTCGAGCCTGATAGTGCCCATGCCGCCGCGGCCGGGTCTGATGTCCCGGCCTTGCACCGCCGTGACGCCGCAGCCCCCAATGGCTGCGACTGCCGCCACCACCTCCTCCTTGGTGACCGAATCGTCGAGGTCGGTCACCTCGATGGCCGCCGACTTGACTGGTCGGGCCACCTTGGCAGCGTCCGCGATGACCTCTTGCAGCTTGGCTGCAAAGAGGTCAGCGTTGGCGCTGCCCTCCGCTCCTGGGAACTCAAAAATACGAGCCCCGGCTTGGGTCCTCCGGCAAGAGACTTTGCCGATCCCCAGTTGGGTGGGATCGGCATTCGCACGCGCCCGCATCAAGATCGACATATAGGTCTCCCCTCGCTCCGCGGCCTCCGCAGTGAGCGTCACCACGACGGCCGCGGTTTTTGGGGGAACCAGTTTCCCCTTCCTCTGCTCCCTGCCGGTCGCCTGCGACTGGCTGGGCGGCGTGATGGCGGGGACGGCAGGGGCGGCCGTTGCCGCCTTTCTGCCCCTGCCCCTCCTCTTTCCCTTCCCAGTCGCCTGCGACTGGCTGGGCTGCGTGGTGGCGGTGACGGCAGGGACGGCCGTCGCCGTCTTCTTCCCCTTGCCCTTCCCCTTCCGGACCACTTCGGTCCAACCCTGCTGGTCGGACGGAGTAGCCGAAAGGAGAAGGGCGTCCTCCCCTTGCGAGGACGGACCCGGCTCGCCTCGCCTCTCGTCCGGGGCAAGCGGCGGTCGGAGGCGCTTCTCCGGCAAGAGCCGGTCCTCAATTCCTGCCAAGCAGGCTCTGGTGAAGGCCCTCTCCTCCAAAACCACCTTGCGGATGACGTCCTCAAGGTTGGAGGCGGGGGTCTCTGCCGCAGGTGTCGGTTCGGCCCGAATTGGCCGAGCCGTGACGTCGGCCAGCTTCTGATGAAGCTGGCTGACCTCCAACTGCAGGCGATCGACTGTCGCCTGAAGTTGCTGCGTTTCGTCGGTCGTCTTCCGCTTGACCAGCTCCGACACGATGCCGCGCATGCTCGCGGCCCGACATTTTAGGGCCTTCTGAAAAGTCCCTTTCAGATTTGAGGACTTTGAGGCGACCTCCACGATCTCCTCCTCGTCCTCCTCCGCCATTCGCTCCAGCTCGACCAGAGAATGGTCAGCGTACAGAACGCGGGACGCGCCGTACCCGGACTTAGCCCGAGCAGCACGCGCCCGTTGCTCCTTTGCGACGACCCGCTCCTCCAGCTCCTGCTGGTGCAGCTCCCGCCGAGCCAGGTCGAGCTGGCGTTGGGCATCCGCAAGACCAAAGTCGTGGGTGTCCGCGGCTATCGTCGGCTTTTTGGCCTTCGACTGCCTGCTTGAGCCCGAGGAGCCCTCGGACCCCTCCTTACGGAAGGCCCGCTTCCGCGACCGGGAATCGACGCTGATGACGGACTCGTCATCGGAGTCCAGAAACTGGTCTACTCCTTCAAAGAAGCTAGCCGCAGACGGCGCGCGGCTAGCCTCTGACTCCGAGGCTTCGGAGTGGCCCTGAAAAGGGCCTTTTGGTTGGCCCTGAGAAGGGCCTTTGGGTTGGCCCTGAGAAGAGCCTTTTGGTTGGCCCTGAGAAGGGCCTTTTGGTTGGCCCTGAGAAGGGCCTTTGGCTTGGCCCTGAGAAGGGCCTTTTGTTTGGCCCTGAGAAGGGCCTTTTGGTTGGCCCTGAGAAGGGCCTTTGGGTTTTAAAAAACGCCCGAAGGCGTCCCGCGGGGTTGAAGGCATAGCCACCGCAAGATCGCAGTTAAAACAAGGCAAGGATAAAAAGATAACTACGAAGCACAGAGCACTTTGGCCGAACCCCAGTCTGCCACTCCGTTACGGTGACAGAACTGGGTCGTTTCCAGGGGACGCGACGTGGACGCAAGCTCTGTGGGGGGTCCCCCCCCCCAACCTAACCTAACCTAACCTAACCTAACCTAACCTTTTTTTTTTTTTTTTTTTTTTTTTTTTTTTGTTTGCGCTGGGAAAAAATGCATTACGCATACCCTCCCATTGGGGGAATGGGAGGGGTATGTGGGACTCCCCGGGCCAAGGCCCGGTATACCCACTAAAACAACCCAGCGGCATTCCCGCATCGTCTGAGTGGAGGGGGACTGGGAGATCGGCACAGCCTTTGCGTCCAGTCCCTCTCCGACGTTCGCCCGCCTACACGGCGGGCCCTACACGCCCTCCCCGTGAGGGGGGAGGGCCGGGAATGACCGGCGGAGGTGGTGTAGAGTGCAATGCGGGCGGAGGCGCCCCCGCGCCTGTCGCCCGCCTATCACCACCATGAGGAGGGAGAAGACGGCGTCTTCTCCGACCTCTTCTCCGCCTTCGGAGCGGCGCTGCGAGAGGGTCGTCCTCACGCGCGCGCTCCGCCGCCTCCTTTTGCGAGATGACGTCCTCGCAAAAGGAGGCGACCGCTGCCCAGGACCCCTCACTCTCCAGCATAGAGTTGACCACGCTGGGAAGTGAGAGGTCCTGTCCGATCTCCGCAGTCAGACTACGGCGCGGCTCGGACCAAGCCGGGCACACCTCGAGCGTGTGCTGTGCCGTGTCCTCCGCCGCGCCGCAGTCGTGGCACGCCGGAGTCTCCTCTCTCCCGATCCGGTGCAGGTGCGTGCCGAAACAGCCGTGGCCTGACAGCACCTGCACCAGACGGAATGAGAGGAAACCGTGGGGCCGCTCGAGCCAGTCCCGCAGGACTGGGCCGAACGCGTCCAGGGTTCGGCGGCCAAAGGTGGCGGAGGCGAGGTCCTGCGTCCAATGGACGATGATGGCGTCCCTCGCCTCCCGCCGCACGGCCTCCCGCTCTTCCGCGACGGGGCGCTCCCCGAGGGCTTTTCGCCGCGCCGTCCATTCGTACACTCTGGCGAGCACCCACGCCTCCAGCTCCCAAGGAGGGGTGCCGGCCAGAGCGCACGCCGCCGAAAAGCCCACCGAGCGGTAGGCCCTCGCCACCCGCAGTGCAATGGCCCTTTGGGGCCGGCGCATCGCCGTCGCATTCTCCCTCCTATGGAGGGAGTCTGCCCAGATGGGGGCCCCGTACAGGGCCATGCTTCTCAGGATGCCGGCATATAGGCGCCGGCATCGCGCACTGGGCCCTCCCAGGTTCGGGAGGAGCCAGGAGAGGCCGGCCGCAGCCCTCAGCAGGCGCGTGGACAGCCCACTGAAATGCGGGCCGAAGCGCCACCTGCTGTCCAGCACTAGACCCAGATATTTCAGCTGGGTCTGGACGCCTACCCTGGCGCCCTCCACGACAATGTGGGCGTCAGGAGGGCAGCGCTGCCGAGGCCCGTGAAAGAACACGGCCTCGGTCTTGTTCAGTGCCACCCTCAATCCCAGGCTGCATATCCTCCCCGCCACCAATGACCCGCCAGCCGATGCCAGACAGGCCGCCTCCCCGAAGTTCCTCCCCCGGGCAGTGAGGAGAGTGTCATCCGCGTAACAGATGACACTCGTGCCCTGGAGGAGGGCTCCCCGCAACAGCCAGTCGAAACCGATGTTCCACAGGGGGGGTCCTAAGACTGACCCCTGCGGAACACCAGACTCCGCGCTGTATCTGCGCAACCTGGCCAGTTTGTCGACAAGGAGGACCTCTCGGTCCTCCAAGTAGCTGGCCAGGAGGCTCCGCAAGTATTGGGGCACTCCGTGATATCGGAGTGCCTCCAGTATGGTCGAGTGGGGGACGGAGTTGAAGGCGTTGGTTATGTCGAATGACACCGCCAGCACTCCGTCCCCTGCCTCGACCGCCCCTTTCACCTGGCCCTTGAGTAGGGCCAGCGCGTCGATGGTCGAACGCCCTTGTCGAAAACCGAACTGGGCGTCCGACAGGTCCGGCCCTACCCTCCGCAGATGGCCATTCAGCCGGGAGGCAATGATCCCCTCGAACAATTTACCGACCTCATCGAGCAGAACGATGGGCCGGTATGCCGAGGGGGAATCCGCCGGGCGTCCCTCTTTTCGGAGGAGGCATAGCCGCCCCTCCTTCCACAGTTTCGGGAACCTCCCAGCCGTAAGGCACGCGCTGAAGAGTTCCCGAAATCTGTCCTCCATTTGAGCGGCGGCTATGGCCACCACCCGTGCGGGGACGCCGTCCGGCCCAGGGGCCGTCTTCTTGGCGCGGAGGCTGAGAACCCCCGCGTAAAACTCATCCGCCGTCACCGGGGGTACCTCCTCCTCCGGCGGTGAAGCCACCTCCTGCGGGGGGTCCATCGTTGGTGGGGTGAAGTCGGTCCTGCGCGGAAACAGGGACCGGACCACCCCATCCAGCAACGCCGACTCGAGGGTCTCCGTCAGTGGGGGACCATGGGGCCGCAGTTGGTTCCGCGCCGCCCTGTATGGTCTCCCATATGGATCCCTGTCGAGACCCTCCAGCATCTCGGCCCTCGCCGAGTCCTTGGCAGCGCCCATAGCCGACTTGAGGACCGTCTGAGCCTCTCTGTAAGAGGCGTAGAGGCGGTCCTCGTCCGCTTGGCAACGGACGCTGCGCCGTCGGCTCCGCGTGTAGGCCCTCCTAGCCGCCACACAGGTGGCCCGGAGCCCCGCCAGTTCCTCCGACCACCAATAGACGGCGCGACGGGGAGGCGGGCGACGGGACCGAGGCATGCTGGAGTTGCACACCTCGGTCAGGGATCTCTTGAGCCGGACCGCTGCGGCGTCAACGTCCGGGACGTCCTCGACAGGGGGGGGCGACAGCCAGTCCTGGAGGAAGGCCGCCTCCTTGGCTGCCTCCCGGTCCAGGCGAGTGAGAGCCCACCGTGAGAAGGGAGACCTGTTAGAGCGGGCCATCTCCCCCCGGGGGCCCTGGGTGGAGATGTCGAACCGCACATATCGGTGGTCCGACAAGGTCTCCACCGTCTCCACCCGCCAGTTCACGATGCGTGCGGCCAGCACGGGGGTGGCAAACGAGACGTCCACCACCGACCCTCCCTGCCGCCGCACACACGTGTGGACCGCCCCCCTGTTGAGGAGGGACACACCGCACGACGCCGCCCAGAACTCGACGGCGCGTCCCCGGACGTTGCAGGAGGCAGCCGGGTTGCCCCATGCCACCGACTTGGCGTTCAGGTCGCCCAACACCACGACCTGGCGCGGCGCCGCCCTCCCTACGACAGCAGTGAGGATTTCGAGGAAATCCTCAAAGTCCGAGAGAGGGCGGTTTGGGGAGAAATAGACCCCTACCAGGGCCACACCTCCCCACGCGGTGGCCACGTATCCCGGTCCTCTCTCTAAAAGCGAGAGGGGAGGGGAGTCTGTGGAAGACCGCGTCACCATTGCCACCAGGCCGTCTCGATCGCCCAGCCAATTGCCAGGGATCGAGTAGGGCTCGGCGACCACCGCCAAGTCCACCAACCACTCAGCCATGGTCTGCATCAGCAGATCCTGGGCTGTTCTGCAGTGGTTGGTGTTCGCCTGGAGGATGCGATGATCGACCCTATCCATCAATCGACATCGCACCCTCCTCCTCCGCCGCCACCGCCGTTCCTGCCTCGGGAACGACGGTGCTAGCAGCAGGCCCGACCGGCGCCTGCGCTTTGCCCCTCTTAGGGGGAGGATTGCACATCCTCCCCCTCGTCACGTGGCCTGCCGGGCAGCCACTGGCGGCGCACACTGCGCAGTGCGGCGTGGCGGCCGTGCAGGAGGCGGCTTTGTGGCCCTCCTTGCCACAGCGGTAGCAGGTCAGAGATCTGTCGACCGCTGAAGGGCACAGGGCTCGGGTGTGCCCTATGCCGCAGCACCTGAAGCAGCGCAGGGGCTGGTCTTCAAGTGCTCGGACTGCACCCGAGCTGAACCCGACCAAGAGCCGTCCCTTTCCAAGGACGACTTTGGCGGCGGCGACCGGGCACTCGAGACGGATAGTTCCCATGCCGCCGCGGCCGGGCCTGATGTCCCGGCCCTGCACCGCTGTGACGCTGCAGCCCCCAATAGCTGCGACCGCCGCCACCACCTCCTCCTTGGTGACCGAGTCGTCAAGATCGGTCACCTCGATGGCCGCCGACTTGACAGGTCGGGCCACCTTGGCCGCGTCCGCAATGACCTCCTGCAGCTTGGCTGCAAAGAGGTCAGCGTTTGCGTTTCCCTCCGCGCCAGGGAACTCGAAAATTCGAGCCCCGGCTTGGGTCCTGCGGCAGGAGACTTTGCCGATCCCCAGTTGGGTGGGATCGGCGTTAGCACGCGCCCGCACCAATATGGACGCGTACGTCTCCCCTCGTTCCGCGGCCTCCGCGGTGAGCGTCACGACGACGGCCGCGGACTTTGGGGGAACCAATTTTCCTCTTCTCTTCCCTGTGCCGGTCGCCTGCGACTGGCTGGGAGGCGTGGTGACTGAGGCGACAGGGACGGCCGTTGCCGCCTTTCTGCCCCTGCCCCTCTTCCTTCCCTTCCCGGTCGTCTGCGACTGGCTGGGAGTCGTGGTGGCCGTGGTGGCTGCGACAGCAGGGGTGGCTGTCGCCGTCTTCTTTCCTCTGCCCTTCCCCTTCCCGACCACTTCGGTCCAACCCTGCTGGTTGGACGGAGTAGTGGAAGGGAGAAGGGCGTCCTCCCCTAGCGAGGACGGCCCCGGCTCGCTTTGCCTCTTGTCCGCGGCAAGCGGCGGTCGGAAGCGTTGCTCCGGCAAGAGCCGGTCCTCTATTCCTGCTAAGCAGGCTCGCGTGAAGGCCCTCTCCTCCATAACCACCTTGCGGATGACATCCTCAAGGTTGGAGGCGGGGGCCTCTGCCGCTGGTCTTGGTTCGGTCTGATGTGGCCGAGCCGTGGCTTCAGCTAGTTTCGTATGAAGCTGGCTGACCTCCAACTGCAGCCGATTGACTGTCGCCTGCAGTTGCCGCGTTTCGTCAGTCGCCTTGCGCTGGACCAGCTCCATAACGATACCGCGCATGCTCGCGGCCCGACACTTAAGGGCCTTTTGAAAGGTCCCTTTTAAATTTGAGGACTTGGAGGCGACCTCAACGATCTCCTCCTCGTCCTCTTCCGCCATCTGCTGCAGCTCGGCCAAGGAGTGATCCGCGTAAAGAACGCGGGACGCACCGTACCCGGACTTGGCCCGAGCAGCACGCGCCCGTTGCTCCTTCGCGACGACCCGCTCCTCCAGCTCCTGCTGGTGCAGCTCCCGCCGAGCCAGGTCGAGCTGACGTTGGGCGTCCGCAAGACCCACCTCGTGGGTGTCTGCAGCTATTGTCGGCCTTTTGGCTTTCGACCGCCTGGACGAGCCCGAAGAGCCCTCTGACCCATCCTTACGGAAGGCACGCTTCCGCGACCGGGAGTCGCCCGCATCCGAGACACTCGTGACGGACTGGTCGTCAGAGTCCAAAAACTCGACTGCACCTTCAGAGAAGCTAGCCGCAGACGGCGCGCGGCTAGCCTCTGACGCCGAAGCGTCAGAGTGGCCCTGAAAAGGGCCTTTTGGTTGGCCCTGAGAAGGGCCTTTTGGTTGGCCCTGAGAAGGGCCTTTGGGTTGGCCCTGAGAAGGGCCTTTGGGTTGGCCCTGAGAAGGGCCTTTTGGTTGGCCCTGAGAAGGGCCTTTGGGTTTTAAAAAGCGCCCGAAGGCGTCCCGCGGGGGTGTAGGCATAGCCACCGCAGGATCGTAGTTAAAAAGGCAAGATGAATGTGTGCTACGAAAGCACAGAGCACTTTGGCCGAACCCCAGTCTGCCACTCCGTTACGGTGACAGAACTGGGTCGTTTCCAGGGGACGCGACGTGGACGCAAGCTCTGTGGGGGGTCCCCCAACCTAACCTAACCTTTTTTTTTTTTTTTTTTTTTTTTTTTTTTTTTTTTTTTTTTTTTTTTTTTTTGTTTGCGCTGGGAAAAAATGCATTACGCATACCCTCCCATTGGGGGAATGGGAGGGGTATGTGGGACTCCCCGGGCTGAGACCCGGTATACCCACTAAAACAACCCAGCGGCATTCCCGCATCGTCTGAGTGGAGGGGGACTGGGAGATCGGCGTAGCCTTTACGTCCAGTCCCTCTCCGACGTCCGCCCGCCTACACGGCGGGCCCTACACGCCCTCCCCGTGAGGGGGGGAGGGCCGGGAATGACCGGCGAGGGTGGTGTAGAGTGCAGTGCGGGCGAAGGCGCCCCCGCGCCTGTCGCCCGCCTACACCACCATGAGGAGGGAGAAGACAGCGTCTTCTCCGACCTCTTCTCCGCCTTCGGAGCGGCGCAGCGAGAGGGTCGTCCTCTCGCACGCGCTCCGCCGCCCCCTTTTGCGAGATGACGTCCTCGCAAAAGAGGGCGAATGCTGCCGCGGCGGCCACGTATCCCGGTCCCCTCTCTTAAGCGAGAGGGGAGGGGAGTCTGTGGAAGACCGCGACACTGTTGGGAGGATGCGATGCTCGACCTAATTAAGTCGACATCGCATCCCCCTCCTCCGCTGCCACCGCCGTTCCAGCCTCGCGAACGACGGTGCTAGCAGCAGGCACGACCGGCGCCTGTGCTTTGCCCCTCTTGGGGGGAGGATTGCACATCCTCCCCCTCGTCACGTGGCCTGCCGGGCAGCCACTGGCGGCACACACAGCGCAGTGTGGAGTGGCGGCCGTGCAGGAGGCGGCTTTGTGGCCCTCTTTGCCGCAGCGGTAACAGGTCAGAGACCTGTCGACCGCTGACGGGCAAAGGGCTCGGGTGTGTCCGATGCCGCAGCACCTGTAGCAGCGCAGAGGCTGGTCTACAAGTGCCCGGACCGCACCCGAGCTGAAGCCCACAAGAAGCCGTCCTTTATCAAGGACGGCTTTGGCAGCGGCGACTGGGCACTGGAGACGAATAGTGCCCATGCCACCGCGGCCGGGCCTGATATCCCGGCCGTGCACCGCTGTGACATCGCAGCCCCCAATGGCTGCGACCGCCGCTACCACCTCCTCCTTGGTGACCGAATCGTCGAGGTCGGTCACCTCGATGGCCGCCGACTTGACCGGTCGGGCCACCTTTGCAGCGTCCGCGATGACCTCTTGGAGCTTGGCTGCAAAGAGGTCAGCGTTGGCGCTGCCCTCCGCCCCAGGAAACTCGAAAAGCCGAGCCCCGGTTTGGGTCCTCCGGCAAGAAACTTTACCGATCCCCAGTTGGGTGGGATCGGCGTTGGTACGCGCCCGCATCAAAATAGACATGTATGTCTCCCCTCGCTCCGCGGCCTCCGCGGTGAGTGTCACTACGACGGCCGCGGTCTTTGGGGGAACCAGTTTCCTCCTGCTCTGCTCCTTGCCAGTCGCCTGCGGCTGGCTGGGCGGCGTGGTCGCGGGGACGGCAGGGACGGCCGTTGCCGCCTTTCTGCCCCTGCCCCTGCCCCTCCTCTTTCCCTTCCCAGTCGCCTTCGACTGGCTGGGCTGCGTGGCGGTGACGGCAGGTACGGCCGTCGCCGTCTTCTTCCCTTTGCCCTTCCCCTTTCGGACCACTTCGGTCCAACCCTGCTGGTCGGACGGAGTAGCCGAAGGGAGAAGGGCGTCCTCCCCTTGCGAGGACGGACCCGGCTCGACTCGCCTCTCGTCCGCGGCAAGCGGTGGTCGGAGGCGCTTCTCCGGTAAGAGCCGGTCCTCAATGCCTGCTAAGCAGGCTCTAGTGAAGGCCCTCTCCTCCATAACCACCTTGCGGAAGACTTCCTCAAGGTTGGAGGCGGGGGCCTCTGCCGCAGGTGTCGGTTCGGCCTGAATTGGCCGAGCCGTGACATCGGCCAGCTTCTGATGAAGCTGGCTGACCTCTGACTGCAGGCGATCGACCCTCGCCTGCAGCTGCCGCGTTTCTTCGCTCGTCTTCCTCTTAACGAGCTCCTCTATGATGCCGCGCATGCTAGCAGCCCGGCACTTAAGGGCCTTCTGGAAGGTGCCCTTTAGATTGGTGGACTTGGAGGCGACCTCCGCGATCTCCTCTTCGTCCTCCTCCGCCATCCGTTGCAGCTCGGCCAAGGAGTGGTCCGCGTACAGAACGCGGGACGCGCCGTACCCGGACTTGGCCCGAGCAGCACGCGCCCGTTGCTCCTTCGCGACGACCCGCTCCTCCAGCTCCTGCTGGTGTAGCGCCCGCCGAGACAGGTCAAGCTGGCGTTGGGCGTCAGCGAGACCCACCACATGGGTGTCCGCGACTGTCGTTGGCCTTTTTGCCCTCGACTGCCTAGCCGAGCCCGAAGAGCCCTCGGACCCGAGAAAGGCCCGCTTCCGCGACCGGGAGTCGCCCGCATCCGAGACGCTCGTGACGGACTCGTCGTCAGAGTCCAAAAACTCGACCGCATCTTCAGAGAAGATAGCCGCAGACGGCGCGCGGCTTGCCTCTGACGCCGAAGCGTCGGAGTGGCCCTGAGAAGGGCCTTTTGGTTGGCCCTGAGAAGGGCCTTTGGGTTGGCCCTGAGAAGGGCCTTTTGGTTGGCCCTGAGAAGGGCCTTTTGGTTGGCCCTGAGAAGGGCCTTTTGGGAGGAAACGCCCGAAGGCGTCCCGCGAGGGTTTCGACATTCCGCAAGATCGTAGCTTAAAACCGCAAGAATAAAATGATAGCTACGAAGCACAGAGCACTTTTGCCGATCCCAGTCTACCACTCCGTTACGGTGACAGAACTGGGTCGTTTCCAGGGGACGCGACGTGGACGCAAGCTCTGTGGGGGGTCCCCCAACCTAACCTAACCTAACCTAACCTTTTTTTTTTTTTTTTTTTTGTTTGCGCTGGGAAAAAATGCATTACGCATACCCTCCCATTGGGGGAATGGGAGGGGTATGTGGGACTCCCCGGGCCAAGGCCCGGTATACCCACTAAAACAACCCAGCGGCATTCCCGCATCGTCTGAGTGGAGGGGGACTGGGAGATCGGCACAGCCTTTGCGTCCAGTCCCTCTCCGACGTTTGCCCGCCTACACGGCGAGCCCTACACGCCCTCCCCGTGAGGGGGGAGGGCCGGGAATGACCCGCGAGGGTGGTGTAGAGTGCAGTGCGGGCGGAGGCGCCCCCGCGCCTGTCGCCCGCCTACACCACCATGAGGAGGGAGAAGACGGCTTCTTCTCCGACCTCTTCTCCGCCTTCGGAGCGGCGCGGCGAGAGGGTCCTCCTCCCGCGCGCGCTCCGTCGCCCCCTTTTGCGAGATGACGTCCTCGCAAAAGGAGGCGAATGCTGCCGCGGCGGCCACGTATCCCGGTCCCCTCTCTAAAGCGAGAGGGGAGGGGAGTCCGTGGAAGACCGCGACACTATTGGGAGGATGCGATGTTCGACCTAATTAAGTCGACATCGCATCCCCCTCCTCCGCTCCCACCGCCGTTCCAGCCTCGCGAACGACGGTGCTAGCAGCAGGCACGACCAGCGCCTGTGCTTTACCCCTCTTGGGGGGAGGATTGCACATCCTCCCCCTCGTCACGTGGCCATCCCCCAACCTAACCTTTTTTTTTTTTTTTTTTTTTTTTTTTTTTTTTGTTTGCGCTGGGAAAAAATGCATTACGCATACCCTCCCATTGGGGGAATGGGAGGGGTATGTGGGACTCCCCTCATCGTCTGAGTGGAGGGGGACTGGGAGATCGGCACAGCCTTTGCGTCCAGTCCCTCTCCGACGTTTGCCCGCCTACACGGCGAGCCCTACACGCCCTCCCCGTGAGGGGGGAGGGCCGGGAATGACCCGCGAGGGTGGTGTAGAGTGCAGTGCGGGCGGAGGCGCCCCCGCGCCTGTCGCCCGCCTACACCACCATGAGGAGGGAGAAGACGGCGTCTTCTCCGACCTCTTCTCCGCCTTCGGAGCGGCGCTGCGAGAGGGTCGTCCTCACGCGCGCGCTCCGCCGCCTCCTTTTGCGAGATGACGTCCTCGCAAAAGGAGGCGACCGCTGCCCAGGACCCCTCACTCTCCAGCATAGAGTTGACCACGCTGGGAAGTGAGAGGTCCTGTCCGATCTCCGCAGTCAGAATGCGGCGCGGTTCAGACCAGGCCGGGCACACTTCGAGCGTGTGCTGTGCCGTGTCCTCCGCCGCGCCGCAGTCGTGGCACGCCGGAGTCTCCTCCCTCCCGATCCGGTGCAGGTGCGTGCCGAAACAGCCGTGGCCTGACAGCACCTGCACCAGACGGAATGAGAGGAAACCGTGGGGCCGCTCGAGCCAGTCCCGCAGGACTGGGCCGAGCGCGTCCAGGGTTCGGCGGCCAAAAGTGGCGGAGGCGAGGTCCTGCGTCCAATGGACGATGATGGCGTCCCTCGCCTCCCGCCGCACGGCCTCCCGCTCTTCCGCGACGGGGCGCTCCCCGAGGGCTTTCCGCCGCGCCGTCCATTCGTACACTCTGGCGAGCACCCACGCCTCCAACTCCCAGGGAGGGGTGCCAGCCAGAGCGCACGCCGCCGAAAAGCCCACCGAGCGGTAGGCCCTCGCCACCCGCAGTGCAATGGCCCTTTGGGGCCGGCGCATCGCCGTCGCGTTCTCCCTCCTATGCAAGGAGTCTGCCCAGATGGGGGCCCCGTACAAGGCCATGCTTCGCAAGATGCCGGCATATAAGCGCCGGCATCGCGCACTGGGCCCTCCCAGGTTTGGGAGGAGCCAGGAGAGGGCGTCCGCAGCCCTCAGCAGGCGCGTCGACAGCCCGCTGAAATGTGGGCCGAAGCGCCACCTGCTGTCCAGCACTAGACCCAGATATTTGATCTGGGTCTGGACGCCTACCCTGGCGCCCTCCACGACAATGTGGGCGTCAGGAGGGCAGCGCTGCCGAGGCCCGTGAAAGAACACGGCCTCGGTCTTATTCAGCGCCACCTTCAACCCCAGGCGGCGGTTCCTCCCTGCCACCAATGACCCGCCGGCCGATGCCAGACTGGCCGCCTCCCCGAAGTTCCTCCCCCGGGCAGTGAGGAGAGTGTCATCCGCGTAGCAGATGACACTCGTGCCCTGGAGGAGGGCTCCCCGCAGCAGCCAGTCAAAGCCGATGTTCCACAGGGGGGGTCCTAAGACTGACCCCTGCGGAACACCAGACTCCGCGCCATATCGCCGCAACCTGGCCAGTTTGTCGACAAGGAGGACCTCTCGATCCTCCAAGTAGCTGGCCAGGAGTCTCCGCAAGTATTGGGGCACTCCGTGATATCGGAGTGCCTCCAGTATGGTCGAGTGGGGCACGGAGTTGAAGGCGTTGGCTATGTCGAATGACACCGCCAGCACTCCGTCTCCCGCCTCGACCGCCCCCTTCACCTGGCCCTTGAGTAGGGCCAGCGCGTCGATGGTCGAACGCCCTTGTCGAAACCCGAACTGGGCGTCCGACAGGTCCGGCCCTACCCTCCGCAGGTGGCCATTCAGCCGGGAGGCAATGATCCCCTCGAACAATTTACCGACCTCATCGAGCAGAACGATGGGCCGGTATGCCGAGGGGGAATCCGCCGGGCGTCCCTCCTTTCGGAGGAGGCATAGCTGCCCCTCCTTCCACAGTTTCGGGAACCTCCCAGCCGTAAGGCACGCGCTGAAGAGGTCCCGAAATCTGTCCTCCATTTGAGCGGCAGCTATGGCCACCACTCGAGCAGGGACGCCGTCCGGCCCAGGGGCCGTCTTCTTGGCTCGGAGGCTGAGAACCCCCGCGTAAAACTCATCCGCCGTCACCGGGGGTACCTCCTCCTCCGGCGGTGAAGCCGCCTCCTGCGGGGGGTCCATCGTTGGTGGGGTGAAGTCGGTCCTGCGCGGAAACAGGGACCGGACCACCCCATCCAGCAACGCTGGCTCGAGGGTCTCTGTCAGAGGGGGACCATGGGGCCGCAGTTGGTTCCGCGCCGCCCTGTATGGTCTTCCATACGGGTCTCTGTCGAGACCCTCCAGCATCTCGGCCCTCGCCGAGTCCTTGGCAGCGCCCATAGCCGACTTGAGGACCGTCTGAGCCTCTCTGTAAGAGACGTAGAGGCGGTCCTCGTCTGCTTGACTACGGACGCTGCGCCGTCGGCTCCGCGTGTAGGCCCTTCTGGCCGCCACGCAGGTGGCCCGGAGCCCCGCAAGTTCCTCCGACCACCAATAGACGGCGCGACGGGGAGGCGGGCGACGGGACCGAGGCATGCTGGAGTTGCACACCTCGGTCAAGGATCTCCTGAGGCGGACCGCTGCGGCGTCAACGTCCGGGACGTCCTCGACAGGGGGGGGCGACAGCCAGTCCTGGAGGAAGGCCGCCTCCTTGGCTGCCTCCCGGTCCAGGCGAGTTAGAGCCCACCGTGGGAAGGGAGACCTGCCAGAGCGGGCCATCTCCCCCCGGGGGCCCTGGGTGGAGATGTCGAACCGCACATATCGGTGGTCCGACAGGGTCTCCACCGTCTCCACCCGCCAGTTCACGATGCGTGCGGCCAGCACGGGGGTGGCAAACGAGACGTCCACCACCGACCCGCCGTGTTGCCGCACACATGTGTGGACCGCCCCCCTGTTGAGGAGGGACACACCGCATGACGCCGCCCAGAACTCGACGGCGCGTCCCCGGACGTTGCACGATGCAGCCGGGTTGCCCCAGGCCACCGACTTGGCGTTCAGGTCGCCCAACACCACGACCTGGCGCGGCGCCGCCCTCCCTACGACAGCAGTCAGGACTTCAAGGAAATCCTCAAAGTCCGAGAGAGGGCGGTTTGGGGAGAAATAGACCCCAACTAGGGCCACACCTCCCCACGCGGCGGCCACGTATCCCGGTCCTCTCTCTAAGAGCGAGAGGGGAGGGGAGTCTGTGGAAGACCGCGTCACTATTGCCACCAGGCCGTCTCGATCGCCCAGCCAATTGCCAGGGACCGAGTAGGGCTCGGCGACCACCGCCAAGTCCACCAACCACTCAGCCATGGTCTGCAACAGCAGGTCTTGGGCTGTTCTGCAGTGGTTGGTGTTCGCCTGGAGGATGCGATGATCGACCCTATCCATCAATCGACATCGCACCCTCCTCCTCCGCCGCCACCGCCGTTCCTGCCTCGGGAACGACGGTGCTAGCAGCAGGCCCGACCGACGCCTGCGCTTTGCCCCTCTTAGGGGGAGGATTGCACATCCTCCCCCTCGTCACGTGGCCTGCCGGGCAGCCACTGGCGGCGCACACTGCGCAGTGCGGCGTGGCGGCCGTGCAGGAGGCGGCTTTGTGGCCCTCCTTGCCACAGCGGTAGCATGTCAGTGACCTATCGACCGCTGAAGGGCACAGGGCTCGGGTGTGCCCTATGCCGCAGCACCTGAAGCAGCGCAGGGGCTGGTTCTCTAGTGCTCGGACTGCACCCGAGCTGAATCCGACCAAGAGCCGTCCTTTTTCAAGGACGGCTTTGGCGGCGGCGACTGGGCACTCGAGACGGATAGTGCCCATGCCGCCGCGGCCGGGCCTGATGTCCCGGCCCTGCACCGCTGCGACGCTGCAGCCCCCAATGGCTGCGACCGCTGCCACCACCTCCTCTTTGGTGACCGAGTCGTCAAGGTCGGCCACCTCGATGGCCGCCGACTTGACGGGTCGGGCCACCTTGGCTGCGTCCGCGATGACCTCCTGCAGCTTGGCTGCGAAGAGGTCAGCGTTGGCACTGCCCTCCGCCCCAGGGAACTCGAAGATTCGAGCCCCGGTTTGGGTCCTCGGGCAGGAGACTTTGCCGATCCCCAGTTGGGTGGGATCGGCGTTAGCACGCGCCCGCACCAATATGGACGCGTACGTCTCCCCTCGCTCCGCGGCCTCCGCGGTGAGCGTCACTACGACGGCCGCGGTCTTTGGGGGAACCAATTTCCCCTTCCTCTTTTCTCTGCCGGTCGCCTGCGACTGGCTGGGAGGCGTGGTGGCGGGGGCGGCAGGGACGCCCGTTGCAGCCTTTCTGCCCCTGCCCCTCCTCCTTCCCTTCCCAGTCGTCTGCGACGGGCTGGGAGTCGTGGTGGCCGTGGTGGCTGCGACAGCAGGGGCGGCTGTCGCCGTCTTCTTTCCTTTGCCCTTCCCCTTCCTGACCACTTCGGTCCAGCCCTGCTGGTTGGACGGGGTAGTGGAAGGGAGAAGGGCGCGCTCCCCTTGCGAGGACGGACCCGGCTCGGCTCGCCTCTCGTCAGCGGCAAGCGGCGGTCGGAGGCGCTTTTCCGGCAAGAGCCGGTCCTCGATGCCTGCAAGACAGGCTCGTGTGAAGGCCCGCTCCTCCATTACAACCTTGCGGAGTATATCCTCAAGGTTGGTGGAGGTAGGGGCCTCCGCCGCAGGTGTCGGTTCGGCCTGAATTGGCCGAGCCGTGACATCAGCCAGCTTCTGATGAAGCTGGCTGACCTCTGATTGCAGGCGATCGACCCTCGCCTGCAGCTGCCGCGTTTCTTCACTCGTCTTTCTCTTGACGAGCTCCTTTACGATGCCGCGCATGCTCGCGGCCCGGCACTTAAGGGCCTTCTGGAAGGTGCCCTTTAGATTGGAGGACTTGGAGGCGACCTCCGCAATCTCCTCTTCGTCCTCCTCCGCCATCTGCTGCAGCTCGGCCAAAGAATGGTCCGCGTACAGCACGCGGGACGCGCCGTAACCAGACTTGGCTCGAACTGCACGCGCCCGCTGCTCCTTCGCAGCCACCCGCTCTTCCTGCTCTTGCTGGTGCTGCACACGCCGAGCCAGGTCGAGCTGGCGCTGGGCGTCCGCGAGACCCACCACGTGGGTATCCGCGGCTACTGTGGGCCTTTTGGCCTTTGACCGCCTGGCTGAGCCCGAGGAACCCTCAGACCCATCCTTCAGGAAGGCCCGCTTTCGCGACTGAGAGTCGCCTGCGTCCGAGACGCTAATAAGGGACTCGTCGTCGGAGTCCGACAACTCGCCCGCTCTTCCATGGAAGCTTGCCGCAGACGGCGCGCGGCTTGCCTCTGACGCCGAAGCGTCGGAGTGGCCCTGAAAAGGGCCTTTGGGTTGGCCCTGAGAAGGGCCTTTGGGTTGGCCCTGAGAAGGGCCTTTTGGTTGGCCCTGAGAAGGGCCTTTTGTTTGGCCCTGAGAAGGGCCTTTTGGGAGGAAACGCCCGAAGGCGTCCCGCGAGGGTTTCGACATTCCGCAAGGTCGCAGCTAAACACAAGGCAAGAATAAAATGATAGCTACGAAGCACAGAGCACTTTGGCCGATCCCAGTCTGCCACTCCGTTACGGTGACAGAACTGGGTCGTTTCCAGGGGACGCGACGTGGACGCAAGCTCTGTGGGGGGTCCCCCAACCTAACCTAACCTTTTTTTTTTTTTTTTTTTTTTTTTTTTTTTTTTTTTTTTTTTTTGCGCTGGGAAAAAATGCATTACGCATACCCTCCCATTGGGGGAATGGGAGGGGTATGTGGGACTCCCCGGGCCAAGGCCCGGTATACCCACTAAAACAACCCAGCGGCATTCCCGCATCGTCTGAGTGGAGGGGGACTGGGAGATCGGCATAGCCTTTACGTCCAGTCCCTCTCCGACGTACGCCCGCCTGCACGGCGGGCCCTACACGCGCTCCCCGTGAGGGGGGAGGGCCGGGAATGACCAGCGGAGGTGGTGTAGAGTGCCATGCGGGCGGAGGCGCCCCCGCGCCTGCCGCCCGCCTATCACCAACATGAGGAGGGAGAAGACGGCGTCTTCTCCGACCTCTTCTCCGTCTTCGGAGCGGCGCAGCGAGAGGGTCGTCCTCACGCGCGCGCTCCGCCGCCTCCTTTTGCGAGATGACGTCCTCGCAAAAGGAGGCGACCGCTGCCCAGGACCCCTCACTCTCCAGCATAGAGTTGACCACGCTGGGAAGTGAGAGGTCCTGTCCGATCTCCGCAGTCAGAATGCGGCGCGGTTCAGACCAGGCCGGGCACACTTCGAGCGTGTGCTGTGCCGTGTCCTCCGCCGCGCCGCAGTCGTGGCACGCCGGAGTCTCCTCCCTCCCGATCCGGTGCAGGTGCGTGCCGAAACAGCCGTGGCCTGACAGCACCTGCACCAGACGGAATGAGAGGAAACCGTGGGGCCGCTCGAGCCAGTCCCGCAGGACTGGGCCGAGCGCGTCCAGGGTTCGGCGGCCAAAAGTGGCGGAGGCGAGGTCCTGCGTCCAATGGACGATGATGGCGTCCCTCGCCTCCCGCCGCACGGCCTCCCGCTCTTCCGCGACGGGGCGCTCCCCGAGGGCTTTCCGCCGCGCCGTCCATTCGTACACTCTGGCGAGCACCCACGCCTCCAACTCCCAGGGAGGGGTGCCAGCCAGAGCGCACGCCGCCGAAAAGCCCACCGAGCGGTAGGCCCTCGCCACCCGCAGTGCAATGGCCCTTTGGGGCCGGCGCATCGCCGTCGCGTTCTCCCTCCTATGCAAGGAGTCTGCCCAGATGGGGGCCCCGTACAAGGCCATGCTTCGCAAGATGCCGGCATATAAGCGCCGGCATCGCGCACTGGGCCCTCCCAGGTTTGGGAGGAGCCAGGAGAGGGCGTCCGCAGCCCTCAGCAGGCGCGTCGACAGCCCGCTGAAATGTGGGCCGAAGCGCCACCTGCTGTCCAGCACTAGACCCAGATATTTGATCTGGGTCTGGACGCCTACCCTGGCGCCCTCCACGACAATGTGGGCGTCAGGAGGGCAGCGCTGCCGAGGCCCGTGAAAGAACACGGCCTCGGTCTTATTCAGCGCCACCTTCAACCCCAGGCGGCGGTTCCTCCCTGCCACCAATGACCCGCCGGCCGATGCCAGACTGGCCGCCTCCCCGAAGTTCCTCCCCCGGGCAGTGAGGAGAGTGTCATCCGCGTAGCAGATGACACTCGTGCCCTGGAGGAGGGCTCCCCGCAGCAGCCAGTCAAAGCCGATGTTCCACAGGGGGGGTCCTAAGACTGACCCCTGCGGAACACCAGACTCCGCGCCATATCGCCATATCGGCGGCTGTCGCCGTCTTCTTTCCTTTGCCCTTCCCCTTCCTGACCACTTCGGTCCAGCCCTGCTGGTTGGACGGGGTAGTGGAAGGGAGAAGGGCGTCCTCCCCTTGCGAGGACGGACCCGGCTCGGCTCGCCTCTCGTCAGCGGCAAGCGGCGGTCGGAGGCGCTTTTCCGGCAAGAGCCGGTCCTCGATGCCTGCAAGACAGGCTCGTGTGAAGGCCCGCTCCTCCATTACAACCTTGCGGAGTATATCCTCAAGGTTGGTGGAGGTAGGGGCCTCCGCCGCAGGTGTCGGTTCGGCCTGAATTGGCCGAGCCGTGACATCAGCCAGCTTCTGATGAAGCTGGCTGACCTCTGATTGCAGGCGATCGACCCTCGCCTGCAGCTGCCGCGTTTCTTCACTCGTCTTTCTCTTGACGAGCTCCTTTACGATGCCGCGCATGCTCGCGGCCCGGCACTTAAGGGCCTTCTGGAAGGTGCCCTTTAGATTGGAGGACTTGGAGGCGACCTCCGCAATCTCCTCTTCGTCCTCCTCCGCCATCTGCTGCAGCTCGGCCAAAGAATGGTCCGCGTACAGCACGCGGGACGCGCCGTAACCAGACTTGGCTCGAACTGCACGCGCCCGCTGCTCCTTCGCAGCCACCCGCTCTTCCTGCTCTTGCTGGTGCTGCACACGCCGAGCCAGGTCGAGCTGGCGCTGGGCGTCCGCGAGACCCACCACGTGGGTATCCGCGGCTACTGTGGGCCTTTTGGCCTTTGACCGCCTGGCTGAGCCCGAGGAACCCTCAGACCCATCCTTCAGGAAGGCCCGCTTTCGCGACTGAGAGTCGCCTGCGTCCGAGACGCTAATAAGGGACTCGTCGTCGGAGTCCGACAACTCGCCCGCTCTTCCATGGAAGCTTGCCGCAGACGGCGCGCGGCTTGCCTCTGACGCCGAAGCGTCGGAGTGGCCCTGAAAAGGGCCTTTGGGTTGGCCCTGAGAAGGGCCTTTGGGTTGGCCCTGAGAAGGGCCTTTTGGTTGGCCCTGAGAAGGGCCTTTTGTTTGGCCCTGAGAAGGGCCTTTTGGGAGGAAACGCCCGAAGGCGTCCCGCGAGGGTTTCGACATTCCGCAAGGTCGCAGCTAAACACAAGGCAAGAATAAAATGATAGCTACGAAGCACAGAGCACTTTGGCCGATCCCAGTCTGCCACTCCGTTACGGTGACAGAACTGGGTCGTTTCCAGGGGACGCGACGTGGACGCAAGCTCTGTGGGGGGTCCCCCAACCTAACCTAACCTTTTTTTTTTTTTTTTTTTTTTTTTTTTTTTTTTTTTTTTTTTTTTTGCGCTGGGAAAAAATGCATTACGCATACCCTCCCATTGGGGGAATGGGAGGGGTATGTGGGACTCCCCGGGCCAAGGCCCGGTATACCCACTAAAACAACCCAGCGGCATTCCCGCATCGTCTGAGTGGAGGGGGACTGGGAGATCGGCATAGCCTTTACGTCCAGTCCCTCTCCGACGTACGCCCGCCTGCACGGCGGGCCCTACACGCGCTCCCCGTGAGGGGGGAGGGCCGGGAATGACCAGCGGAGGTGGTGTAGAGTGCCATGCGGGCGGAGGCGCCCCCGCGCCTGCCGCCCGCCTATCACCAACATGAGGAGGGAGAAGACGGCGTCTTCTCCGACCTCTTCTCCGTCTTCGGAGCGGCGCAGCGAGAGGGTCGTCCTCACGCGCGCGCTCCGCCGCCTCCTTTTGCGAGATGACGTCCTCGCAAAAGGAGGCGACCGCTGCCCAGGACCCCTCACTCTCCAGCATACAGTTGACCACGCTGGGAAGTGAGAGGTCCTGTCCGATCTCCGCAGTCAGAATGCGGCGCGGCTCAGACCAAGCCGGGCACACCTCGAGCGTGTGCTGTGCCGTGTCCTCCACCGCGCCGCAGTCGTTGCACGCCGGAGTCTCCTCCCTCCCGATCCGGTGCAGGTGCGTGCCGAAACAGCCGTGGCCTGACAGCACCTGCACCAGACGGAATGAGAGGAAACCGTGGGGCCGCTCGAGCCAGTCCCGCAGGACTGGGCCGAGCGCGTCCAGGGTTCGGCGGCCAAAAGTAGCGGAGGCGAGGTCCTGCGTCCAATGGACGATGATGGCGTCCCTCGCCTCCCGCCGCACGGCCTCCCGCTCTTCCGCGACGGGGCGCTCCCCGAGGGCTTTTCGTCTTGCCGTCCATTCGTACACTCTGGCGAGCACCCACGCCTCCAGCTCCCAAGGAGGGGTGCCAGCCAGAGCGCACGCCGCCGAAAAGCCCACCGAGCGGTAGGCCCTCGCCACCCGCAGTGCAATGGCCCTTTGGGGCCGGCGCATCGCCGTCGCGTTCTCCCTCCTATGCAGGGAGTCTGCCCAGATGGGGGCCCCGTACAGGGCAATGCTTCTCAGGATGCCGGCATATAGGCGCCGGCATCGCGCACTGGGCCCTCCCAGGTTCGGGAGGAGCCAAGAGAGGGCGTCCGCAGCCCTCAACAGGCGCGTCGACAGCCCACTGAAGTGCGGGCCGAAGCGCCACCTGCTGTCCAACACTAGACCCAGATATTTGATCTTAGTCTGGACGCCTACCCTGGCGCCCTCCACGACAATGTAGGCGTCAGGAGGGCAGCGCTGCCGAGGCCCGTGAAAGAACACGGCCTCGGTCTTATTTAGCGCCACCCTCAATCCCAGGCTGCGTATCCTCCCCGCCACCAATGACCCGCCAGCCGATGCCAGGCAGGCCGCCTCCCCGAAGTTCCTCCCCCGGGCAGTGAGCAGAGTGTCATCCGCGTAACATATGACACTCGTGCCCTGGAGGAGGGCTCCCCGCAGCAGCCAGTCGAAGCCGATGTTCCACAGGGGGGGTCCTAAGACAGACCCCTGCGGAACACCAGACTCCGCGCCATATCGCCGCAACCTGGCCAGTTTGTCGACAAGGAGGACCTCTCGGTCCTCCAGGTAGCTGGCCAGGAGGCTCCGCAGGTATAGGGGCACTCCGTGATATCGGAGTGCCTCCAGTATGGTCGAGTGGGGGACGGAGTTGAAGGCGTTGGCTATGTCGAATGACACCGCCAGCACTCCGTCCCCTGCCTCGACCGCCCCCTTCACCTGGCCCTTGAGTAGGGCCAGCGCGTCGATGGTCGAACGCCCCTGTCGGAAACCGAACTGGGCGTCCGACAGGTCCGGCCCTACCCTCCGCAGGTGGCTATTCAGCCGGGAGGCAATGATCCCCTCGAACAATTTACCGGCCTCATCGAGCAGAACGATGGGCCGGTATGCCGAGGGGGAATCCGCCGGGCGTCCCTCCTTTCGGAGGAGGCATAGCTGCCCCTCCTTCCACAGTTTCGGGAACCTCCCAGCCGTAAGGCATGCGCTGAAGAGGTCCCGAAGTCTGTCTTCCATTTGAGCGGCAGCTATGGCCACCACTCGTGCAGGGACGCCGTCCGGCCCAGGGGCCGTTTTCTTGGCGCGGAGGCTGAGAACCCCCGCGTAAAACTCATCCGCCGTCACCGGGGGTACCTCCTCCTCCGGCGGTGAAGCCGCCCCCTGCGGGGGGTCCATCGTTGGTGGGGTGAAGTCGGTCCTGCGCGGAAACAGGGACCGGACCACCCCATCCAGCAACGCCGGCTCGAGGGTCTCCGTCAGTGGGGGACCATGGGGCCGCAGTTGGTTCCGCGCCGCCCTGTATGGTCTCCCATATGGATCCCTGTCGAGACCCTCCAGCATCTCGGCCCTCGCCGAGTCCTTGGCAGCGCCCATAGCCGACTTGAGGACCGTCTGAGCCTCTCTGTAAGAGGCGTAGAGGCGGTCCTCGTCTGCTTGGCTACGGACGCTGCGCCGTCGGCTCCGCGTGTAAGCCCTCCTGGCCGCCACGCAGGTGGCCCGGAGCCCCGCCAGTTCCTCCGACCACCAATAGACGGCGCGTCGGGGAGGCGGGCGACGGGACCGAGGCATGCTGGAGTTGCAGACCTCGGTCAGGGATCGCCTTAGCCGGACCGCTGCGGCGTCAACGTCCGGGACGTCCTCGACAAGGGGGGGTGACAGCCAGTCCTGGAGGAAGGCCGCCTCCTTGGCTGCCTCCCGGTCCAGGCGAGTGAGAGCCCACCGTGGGAAGGGAGACCTGGCAGAGCGGGCCATCTCCCCCCGGGGGCCCTGGGTAGAGATGTCGAACCGCACATATCGGTGGTCCGACAGGGTCTCCACCGTCTCCACCCGCCAGTTCACGATGCGTGCGGCCAGCACGGGGGTGGCAAACGAGACGTCCACCACCGACCCTCCGTGTTGCCGCACACATGTGTGGACCGCCCCCCTGTTGAGGAGGGACACACCGCACGACGCCGCCCAGAACTCGACGGCGCGTCCCCGGACGTTGCACGAGGCAGCCGGGTTGCCCCAGGCCACCGACTTGGCGTTCAGGTCGCCCAACACCACGACCTGGCGCGGCGCTGCCCTCCCTACGACACCAGTGAGGACTTCAAGAAAATCCTCAAAGTCCGAGAGAGGGCGGTTTGGGGAGAAATAGACCCCAACTAGGGCCACACCTCCCCACGCGGCGGCCACGTATCCCGGTCCTCTCTCTAAGAGCGAGAGGGGAGGGGAGTCTGTGGAAGACCGCGTCACTATTGCCACCAGGCCGTCCCGATCGCCCAGCCAATTGCCAGGGACCGAGTAGGGCTCGGCGACCACCGCCAAGTCCACCAACCACTCAGCCATGGTCTGCATCAGCAGGTCTTGGGCTGTTCTGCAGTGGTTGGTGTTCGCCTGGAGGATGCGATGATCGACCCTATCCATCAATCGACATCGCACCCTCCTCCTCCGCCGCCACCGCCGTTCCTGCCTCGGGAACGACGGTGCAAGCAGCAGGCCCGACCGACGCCTGCGCTTTGCCCCTCTTAGGGGGAGGATTGCACATCCTCCCCCTCGTCACGTGGCCTGCCGGGCAGCCACTGGCGGCGCACACTGCGCAGTGCGGCGTGGCGGCCGTGCAGGAGGCGGCTTTGTGGCCCTCCTTGCCACAGCGGTAGCATGTCAGTGACCTATCGACCGCTGAAGGGCACAGGGCTCGGGTGTGCCCTATGCCGCAGCACCTGAAGCAGCGCAGGGGCTGGTTCTCTAGTGCTCGGACTGCACCCGAGCTGAATCCGACCAAGAGCCGTCCTTTTTCAAGGACGGCTTTGGCGGCGGCGACTGGGCACTCGAGACGGATAGTGCCCATGCCACCGCGGCCGGGCCTGATGTCCCGGCCCTGCACCGCTGCGACGCTGCAGCCCCCAATGGCTGCGACCGCTGCCACCACCTCCTCTTTGGTGACCGAGTCGTCAAGGTCGGCCACCTCGATGGCCGCCGACTTGACGGGTCGGGCCACCTTGGCTGCGTCCGCGATGACCTCCTGCAGCTTGGCTGCGAAGAGGTCAGCGTTGGCACTGCCCTCCGCCCCAGGGAACTCGAAGATTCGAGCCCCGGTTTGGGTCCTCCGGCAGGAGACTTTGCCGATCCCCAGTTGGGTGGGATCGGCCCCCCAACCTAACCTAACCTTTTTTTTTTTTTTTTTTTTTTGTTTGCGCTGGGAAAAAATGCATTACGCATACCCTCCCATTGGGGGAATGGGAGGGGTATGTGGGACTCCCCGGGCCAAGGCCCGGTATACCCACTAAAACAACCCAGCGGCATTCCCGCATCGTCTGAGTGGAGGGGGACTGGGAGATCGGCATAGCCTTTACGTCCAGTCCCTCTCCGACGTACGCCCGCCTACACGGCGGGCCCTACACGCGCTCCCCGTGAGGGGGGAGGGCCGGGAATGACCGGCGGAGGTGGTGTAGAGTGCCATGCGGGCGGAGGCGCCCCCGCGCCTGCCGCCCGCCTATCACCAACATGAGGAGGGAGAAGACGGCGTCTTCTCCGACCTCTTCTCCGTCTTCGGAGCGGCGCAGCGAGAGGGTCGTCCTCACGCGCGCGCTCCGCCGCCTCCTTTTGCGAGATGACGTCCTCGCAAAAGGAGGCGACCGCTGCCCAGGACCCCTCACTCTCCAGCATACAGTTGACCACGCTGGGAAGTGAGAGGTCCTGTCCGATCTCCGCAGTCAGAATGCGGCGCGGCTCAGACCAAGCCGGGCACACCTCGAGCGTGTGCTGTGCCGTGTCCTCCACCGCGCCGCAGTCGTTGCACGCCGGAGTCTCCTCCCTCCCGATCCGGTGCAGGTGCGTGCCGAAACAGCCGTGGCCTGACAGCACCTGCACCAGACGGAATGAGAGGAAACCGTGGGGCCGCTCGAGCCATTCCCGCAGGACTGGGCCGAGCGCGTCCAGAGTTCGGCGGCCAAAAGTGGCGGAGGCGAGGTCCTGCGTCCAATGGACGATGATGGCGTCCCTCGCCTCCCGCCGCACGGCCTCCCGCTCTTCCGCGACGGGGCGCTCCCCGAGGGCTTTTCGCCGCGCCGTCCATTCGTACACTCTGGCGAGCACCCACGCCTCCAGCTCCCAAGGAGGGGTGCCAGCCAGAGCGCACGCCGCCGAAAAGCCCACCGAGCGGTAGGCCCTCGCCACCCGCAGTGCAATGGCCCTTTGGGGCCGGCGCATCGCCGTCGCGTTCTCCCTCCTATGCAGGGAGTCCGCCCAGATGGGGGCCCCGTACAGGGCCATGCTCCTCAGGATGCCGGCATATAGGCGCCGGCATCGCGCACTGGGCCCTCCCAGGTTCGGGAGGAGCCAGGAGAGGGCGTCCGCAGCCCTCAGCAGGCGCGTCGACAGCCCGCTGAAATGCGGGCCGAAGCGCCACCTGCTGTCCAGCACTAGACCCAGATATTTCAGCTGGGTCTGGACGCCTACCCTGGCGCCCTCCACGACAATGTGGGCGTCAGGAGGGCAGCGGTGCCGAGGCCCGTGAAAGAACACGGCCTCGGTCTTATTCAGCGCCACCTTCAACCCCAGGCGGCGGATCCTCCCTGCCACCAATGACCCGCCGGCCGATGCCAGACAGGCCGCCTCCCCGAAGTTCCTCCCCCGGGCAGTGAGGAGAGTGTCATCCGCGTAGCAGATGACACTCGTGCCCTGGAGGAGGGCTCCCCGCAGCAGCCAGTCGAAGCCGATGTTCCACAGGGGGGGTCCTAAGACTGACCCCTGCGGAACACCAGACTCCGCGCCATATCGCCGCAACCTGGCCAGTTTGTCGACAAGGAGGACCTCTCGATCCTCCAAGTAGCTGGCCAGGAGTCTCCGCAAGTATTGGGGCACTCCGTGATATCGGAGTGCCTCCAGTATGGTCGAGTGGGGCACGGAGTTGAAGGCGTTGGCTATGTCGAATGACACCGCCAGCACTCCGTCCCCCGCCTCGACCGCCCCCTTCACCTGGCCCTTGAGTAGGGCCAGCGCGTCGATGGTCGAACGCCCTTGTCGAAACCCGAACTGGGCGTCCGACAGGTCCGGCCCTACCTCTCATCGAGCAGAACGATGGGCCGGTATGCCGAGGGGGAATCCGCCGGGCGTCCCTCCTTTCGGAGGAGGCATAGCTGCCCCTCCTTCCACAGTTTCGGGAACCTCCCAGCCGTAAGGCACGCGCTGAAGAGGTCCCGAAATCTGTCCTCCATTTGAGCGGCAGCTATGGCCACCACTCGAGCAGGGACGCCGTCCGGCCCAGGGGCCGTCTTCTTGGCTCGGAGGCTGAGAACCCCCGCGTAAAACTCATCCGCCGTCACCGGGGGTACCTCCTCCTCCGGCGGTGAAGCCGCCTCCTGCGGGGGGTCCATCGTTGGTGGGGTGAAGTCGGTCCTGCGCGGAAACAGGGACCGGACCACCCCATCCAGCAACGCTGGCTCGAGGGTCTCTGTCAGAGGGGGACCATGGGGCCGCAGTTGGTTCCGCGCCGCCCTGTATGGTCTCCCATACGGGTCTCTGTCGAGACCCTCCAGCATCTCGGCCCTTGCCGAGTCCTTGGCAGCGCCCATAGCCGACTTGAGGACCGTCTGAGCCTCTCTGTAAGAGACGTAGAGGCGGTCCTCGTCTGCTTGACTACGGACGCTGCGCCGTCGGCTCCGCGTGTAGGCCCTTCTGGCCGCCACGCAGGTGGCCCGGAGCCCCGCAAGTTCCTCCGACCACCAATAGACGGCGCGACGGGGAGGCGGGCGACGGGACCGAGGCATGCTAGAGTTACACACCTCGGTCAAGGATCTCCTGAGGCGGACCGCTGCGGCGTCAACGTCCGGGACGTCCTCGACAGGGGGGGGAGACAGCCAGTCCTGGAGGAAGGCCGCCTCCTTGGCTGCCTCCCGGTCCAGGTGAGTTAGAGCCCACCGTGGGAAGGGAGACCTGCCAGAGCGGGCCATCTCCCCCCGGGGGCCCTGGGTGGAGATGTCGAACCGCACATATCGGTGGTCCGACAGGGTCTCCACCGTCTCCACCCGCCAGTTCACGATGCGTGCGGCCAGCACGGGGGTGGCAAACGAGACGTCCACCACCGACCCTCCGTGTTGCCGCACACATGTGTGGACCGCCCCCCTGTTGAGGAGGGACACACCGCATGACGCCGCCCAAACCTAACCTAACCTAACCTTTTTTTTTTTTTTTTTTTTTTTTGTTTGCGCTGGGAAAAAATGCATTACGCATACCCTCCCATTGGGGGAATGGGAGGGGTATGTGGGACTCCCCGGGCCAAGACCTGGTATACCCACTAAAACAACCCAGCGGCATTCCCGCATCGTCAGAGTGGAGGGGGACTGGGAGATCGGCATAGCCTTTACGTCCAGTCCCTCTCCGACGTACGCCCGCCTGCACGGCGGGCCCTTCACGCCCTCCCCGTTGGGGGAGGGCCGGGAATGACCGGCGAGGGTGGTGTAGAGTGCAGTGCGGGCGGAGGCGCCCCCGCGCCTGTCGCCCGCCTACACCACCATGAGGAGGGAGAAGACGGCTTCTTCTCCGACCTCTTCTCCGCCTTCGGAGCGGCGCAGCGAGAGGGTCCTCCTCCCGCGCGCGCTCCGTCGCCCCATTTGCGAGATGACGTCCTCGCAAAAGGAGGCGAATGCTGCCGCGGCGGCCACGTATCCCGGTCCCCTCTCTAAAGCGAGAGGGGAGGGGAGTCTGTGGAATACCGCGACACTATTGGGAGGATGCGATGTTCGACCTAATTAAGTCGACATCGCATCCCCCTCCTCCGCTGCCACCGCCGTTCCAGCCTCGCGAACGACGGTGCTAGCAGCAGGCACGACCGGCGCCTGTGCTTTACCCCTCTTTTGGGGAGGATTGCACATCCTCCCCCTCATCACGTGGCCTGCCGGGCAGCCACTGGCGGCACAGACTGCGCAGTGCGGAGTTGCGGCCGTGCAGGAGGCGGCTTTGTGTCCCTCTTTGCCGCAGCGGTAACAGGTCAGAGACCTGTCGACCGCCGACGGGCAAAGGGCTCGGGTGTGTCCGATGCCGCAGCACCTGTAGCAGCGCAGAGGCTGGTCTACAAGTGCCCGGACCGCACCCGAGCTGAAGCCCACAAGTAGCCGTCCTTTATCAAGGACGGCTTTGGCAGCGGCGACTGGGCACTGGAGACGAATAGTGCCCATGCCACCGCGGCCGGGCCTGATGTCCCGGCCGTGCACCGCTGTGACGCCGCAGCCCCCAATGGCTGCGACCGCCGCTACCACCTCCTCCTTGGTGACCGAATCGTCGAGGTCGGTCACCTCGATGGCCGCCGACTTGACCGGTCGGGCCACCTTGGCAGCGTCCGCGATGACCTATTGCAGCTTGGCTGCAAAGAGGTCAGCGTTGGCACTGCCCTCCGCCCCGGGAAACTCGAAAAGGCGAGCCCCGGTTTGGGTCCTCCGGCAAGAAACTTTGCCGATCCCCAACTGAGTGGGATCAGCATTCGCACGCGCCCGCATTAATATTGACATATATGTCTCCCCTCGCTCCGCGGCCTCTGCAGTGAGCGTCACTACGACGGCCGCGGTCTTTGGGGTAACAAGTTTCCCCTTCCTCTGAAACCTGCCGGTCGCCTGCGACTGGCTGGATGGCGTGGTAGCGGGGACGGCAGGAACGGCCGTTGCCGCCTTTCTGCCCCTGCCCCTCCTCTTTCCCTTTCCAGTCGCCTGCGACTGGCTGGGCTGCGTGGTGGCGGTGACGGCAGGGACCGCAGTCGCCGTCTTCTTCCCCTTGCCCTTTCCCTTCCGGACCACTTCGGTCCAACCCGGCTGGTCGGACGGAGTAGCCGAAGGGAGAAGGGCGTCCTCCCCTTGCGAGGACGGACCCGGCTCACCTCGCCTCTCGTCCGCGGCAAGCGGCGGTCGGAGGCGCTTCTCCGGCAAGAGCCGGTCCTCAATGCCTGCAAGACAGGCTCTTGTGAAGGCCCGCTCCTCCATTACCACCTTGCGGAAGACGTCCTCAAGGTTGGTGGAGGTAGGGGCCTCCGCCGCAGGTGTCGGTTCGGCCAGAATTGGCCGAGCCGTAACATCGGCCAGCTTCTGATGAAGCTGGCTGACCTCCGACTGCAGGCGATCGACCCTCGCCTGCAGCTGCCGCGTTTCCTCGCTCGTCTTCCGCTTGACGAGCTCCTCTATGATGCCGCGCATGCTGGCGGCCCGGCACTTAAGGGCCTTTTGAAAGGTGCCCTTAAGGTTGGAGGACTTAGAGGCGACCTCCGCGATCTCCTCCTCGTCCTCCTCCGCCATCTGCTGTAGCTCAGCCAGGGAGAAGTCAGCGTACAGCACGCGGGACGCGCCGTACCCGGACTTGGCCCGAGCTGCACGTGCTCGCTGCTCCTTCGCAGCCACCCGCTCCTCCAGCTCTTGCTGGTGCAGCGCCCGCCGTGATAGGTCGAGCTGGCGTTGGGCGTCAGCGAGACCCACTTCGTGGGTGTCCGAGGCTATCGTCGGCCTTTTGGCCTTCGACTGCCTGGCCGAGCTCGAGGAGCCCTCTGACCCATCCTTATGGAAGGCCCGCTTCCGCGACTGGAAGTCGCCCGCGTCCGAGACGCTTAAGACGGACTCGTCGTCAGAGTCCAAAAACTCTACCGCACCTTCAGAGAAGCTAGCCGCAGACGGCGCGCGGCTAGCCTCTGACGCCGAAGCGTCGGAGTGGCCCTGAGAAGGGCCTTTGGGTTGGCCCTTAGAAGGGCCTTTTGGTTGGCCCTGAGAAGGGCCTTTTGGTTGGCCCTGAGAAGGGCCTTTGGGTTTTAAAAAACGCCCGAGGGCGTCCCGCGGGGGTTTTGGCATAGCCACCGCAAGATCGCAGTTAAAAACGCAAGGAGAAAATGATAACTACGAAGCACAGAGCACTTTGGCCGATCCCAGTCTGCCACTCCGTTACGGTGACAGAACTGGGTCGTTTCCAGGGGACGCGACGTGGACGCAAGCTCTGTGGGGGGTCCCCCAACCTTTTTTTTTTTTTTTTTTTTTTTTTTTTTTTTTTTTTTTTTTTTTGTTTGCGCTGGGAAAAAATGCATTACGCATACCCTCCCATTGGGGGAATGGGAGGGGTATGTGGGACTCCCCGGGCCAAGGCCCGGTATACCCACTAAAACAACCCAGCGGCATTCCCGCATCGTCTGAGTGGAGGGGGACTGGGAGATCGGCATAGCCTTTGCGTCCAGTCCCTCTCCGACGTACGCCCGCCTACACGGCGGGCCCTGCACGCCCTCCCCGTGAGGGGGGAGGGCCGGGAATAACCGGCGGAGGTGGTGTAGAGTGCAATGCGGGCGGAGGCGCCCCCGCGCCTGTCGCCCGCCTATCACCACCATGAGGAGGGAGAAGACGGCGTCTTCTCCGACCTCTTCTCCGCCTTCGGAGCGGCGCTGCGAGAGGGTCGTCCTCACGCGCGCGCTCCGCCGCCTCCTTTTGCGAGATGACGTCCTCGCAAAAGGAGGCGACCGCTGCCCAGGACCCCTCACTCTCCAGCATAGAGTTGACCACGCTGGGAAGTGAGAGGTCCTGTCCGATCTCAGCAGTCAGACTACGGCGCGGCTCAGACCAAGCCGGGCACACCTCGAGCGTGTGCTGTGCCGTGTCCTCCGCCGCGCCGCAGTCGTGGCACGCCGGAGTCTCCTCCCTCCCGATCCGGTGCAGGTGCGTGCCGAAACAGCCGTGGCCTGACAGCACCTGCACCAGACGGAATGAGAGGAAACCGTGGGGCCGCTCGAGCCAGTCCCGCAGGACTGGGCCGAGCGCGTCCAGGGTTCGGCGGCCAAAGGTGGCGGAGGCGAGGTCCTGCGTCCAATGGACGATGATGGCGTCCCTCGCCTCCCGCCGCACGGCCTCCCGCTCTTCCGCGACGGGGCGCTCCCCGAGGGCTTTTCGTCGCGCCGTCCATTCGTACACTCTGGCGAGCACCCACGCCTCCAGCTCCCAAGGAGGGGTGCCAGCCAGAGCGCACGCCGCCGAAAAGCCCACCGATCGGTAAGCCCTCGCCACCCGCAGTGCAATGGCCCTTTGGGGCCGGCGCATCGCCGTCGCATTCTCCCTCTTATGGAGGGAGTCCGCCCAGATGGGGGCCCCGTATAGGGCCATGCTCCTCAGGATGCCGGCATAAAGGCGCCGGCATCGCGCACTGGGCCCTCCCAGGTTTGGGAGGAGCCAGGAGAGGGCGTCCGCAGCCCTCAGCAGGCGCGTCGACAGACCGCTGAAATGCGGGCCGAAGCGCCACCTGCTGTCCAGCACTAGACCCAGATATTTTAACTGGGTCTGGACGCCTACCCTGGCGCCCTCCACGAAAATGTGGGCGTCAGGAGGGCAGCGCTGCCGAGGCCCGTGAAAGAACACGGCCTCGGTCTTATTCAGCGCCACCCTCAATCCCAGGCTGCGTATCCTCCCCGCCACCAAGGAACCGCCAGCCGATGCCAGACAGGCCGCCTCCCCGAAGTTCCTCCCCCGGGCAGTGAGGAGAGTGTCATCCGCGTAGCAGATGACACTCGTGCCCTGGAGGAGGGCTCCCCGCAGCAGCCAGTCGAAGCCGATGTTCCACAGGGGGGGTCCTAAGACTGACCCCTGCGGAACACCAGACTCCGCGCTGTATCTGCGCAACCTGGCCATTTTGTCGACAAGGAGGACCTCTCGGTCCTCCAGGTAGCTGGCCAGAAGGCTCCGCAAGTATTGGGGCACTCCGTGATATCGGAGTGCCTCCAATATGGTCGAGTGGGGGACGGAGTTGAAGGCGTTGGCTATGTCGAATGACACCGCCAGCACTCCGTCCCCGGCCTCTACCGCCCCCTTCACCTGGCCCTTGAGTAGGGCCAGCGCGTCGATGGTCGAACGCCCCTGTCGGAAACCGAACTGGGCGTCCGACAGGTCCGGCCCTACCCTCCGCAGATGGCCATTCAGCCGGGAGGCAATGATCCCCTCGAACAATTTACCGACCTCATCGAGCAGAACGATGGGCCGGTATGCCGAGGGGGAATCCGCCGGGCGTCCCTCCTTTCGGAGGAGGCATAGCTGCCCCTCCTTCCACAGTTTCGGGAACCTCCCAGCCGTAAGGCACGCGCTGAAGAGGTCCCGAAATCTGTCCTCCATTTGAGCGGCAGCTATGGCCACCACTCGAGCAGGGACGCCGTCCGGCCCAGGGGCCGTCTTCTTGGCTCGGAGGCTGAGAACCCCCGCGTAAAACTCATCCGCCGTCACCGGGGGTACCTCCTCCTCCGGCGGAGAAGCCGCCTCCTGCGGGGGGTCCATCGTTGGTGGGGTGAAGTCGGTCCTGCGCGGAAACAGGGACCGGACCACCCCATCCAGCAACGCTGGCTCGAGGGTCTCTGTCAGAGGGGGACCATGGGGCCGCAGTTGGTTCCGCGCCGCCCTGTATGGTCTCCCATACGGGTCTCTGTCGAGACCCTCCAGCATCTCGGCCCTCGCCGAGTCCTTGGCAGCGCCCATAGCCGACTTGAGGACCGTCTGAGCCTCTCTGTAAGAGACGTAGAGGCGGTCCTCGTCTGCTTGACTACGGACGCTGCGCCGTCGGCTCCGCGTGTAAGCCCTTCTGGCCGCCACGCAGGTGGCCCGGAGCCCCGCAAGTTCCTCCGACCACCAATAGACGGCGCGACGGGGAGGCGGGCGACGGGACCGAGGCATGCTGGAGTTGCACACCTCGGTCAAGGATCTCCTGAGGCGGACCGCTGCGGCGTCAACGTCCGGGACGTCCTCGACAGGGGGGGGAGACAGCCAGTCCTGGAGGAAGGCCGCCTCCTTGGCTGCCTCCCGGTCCAGGCGAGTTAGAGCCCACCGTGGGAAGGGAGACCTGCCAGAGCGGGCCATCTCCCCCCGGGGGCCCTGGGTGGAGATGTCGAACCGCACATATCGGTGGTCCGACAGGGTCTCCACCGTCTCCACCCGCCAGTTCACGATGCGTGCGGCCAGCACGGGGGTGGCAAACGAGACGTCCACCACCGACCCTCCGTGTTGCCGCACACATGTGTGGACCGCCCCCCTGTTGAGGAGGGACACACCGCATGACGCCGCCCAGAACTCGACGGCGCGTCCCCGGACGTTGCACGAGGCAGCCGGGTTGCCCCAGGCCACCGACTTGGCGTTCAGGTCGCCCAACACCACGACCTGGCGCGGCGCCGCCCTCCCTACGACAGCAGTCAGGACTTCAAGAAAATCCTCAAAGTCCGAGAGAGGGCGGTTTGGGGAGAAATAGACCCCAACTAGGGCCACACCTCCCCACGCGGCGGCCACGTATCCCGGTCCTCTCTCTAAGAGCGAGAGGGGAGGGGAGTCTGTGGAAGACCGCGTCACTATTGCCACCAGGCCGTCTCGATCGCCCAGCCAATTGCCAGGGACCGAGTAGGGCTCGGCGACCACCGCCAAGTCCACCAACCACTCAGCCATGGTCTGCATCAGCAGGTCTTGGGCTGTTCTGCAGTGGTTGGTGTTCGCCTGGAGGATGCGATGATCGACCCTATCCATCAATCGACATCGCACCCTCCTCCTCCGCCGCCACCGCCGTTCCTGCCTCGGGAACGACGGTGCTAGCAGCAGGCCCGACCGACGCCTGCGCTTTGCCCCTCTTAGGGGGAGGATTGCACATCCTCCCCCTCGTCACGTGGCCTGCCGGGCAGCCACTGGCGGCGCACACTGCGCAGTGCGGCGTGGCGGCCGTGCAGGAGGCGGCTTTGTGGCCCTCCTTGCCACAGCGGTAGCATGTCAGTGACCTATCGACCGCTGAAGGGCACAGGGCTCGGGTGTGCCCTATGCCGCAGCACCTGAAGCAGCGCAGGGGCTGGTTCTCTAGTGCTCGGACTGCACCCGAGCTGAATCCGACCAAGAGCCGTCCTTTTTCAAGGACGGCTTTGGCGGCGGCGACTGGGCACTCGAGACGGATAGTGCCCATGCCGCCGCGGCCGGGCCTGATGTCCCGGCCCTGCACCGCTGCGACGCTGCAGCCCCCAATGGCTGCGACCGCTGCCACCACCTCCTCTTTGGTGACCGAGTCGTCAAGGTCGGCCACCTCGATGGCCGCCGACTTGACGGGTCGGGCCACCTTGGCTGCGTCCGCGATGACCTCCTGCAGCTTGGCTGCGAAGAGGTCAGCGTTGGCACTACCCTCCGCCCCAGGGAACTCGAAGATTCGAGCCCCGGTTTGGGTCCTCCGGCAGGAGACTTTGCCGATCCCCAGTTGGGTGGGATCGGCATTAGCACGCGCCCGCACCAATATGGACGCGTACGTCTCCCCTCGCTCCGCGGCCTCCGCGGTGAGCGTCACTACGACGGCCGCGGTCTTTGGGGGAACCAATTTCCCCTTCCTCTTTCCTCTGCCGGTCGCCTGCGACTGGCTGGGAGGCGTGGTGGCGGGGGCGGCAGGGACGCCCGTTGCAGCCTTTCTGCCCCTGCCCCTCCTCCTTCCCTTCCCAGTCGTCTGCGACGGGCTGGGAGTCGTGGTGGCCGTGGTGGCTGCGACAGCAGGGGCGGCTGTCGCCGTCTTCTTTCCTTTGCCCTTCCCCTTCCTGACCACTTCGGTCCAGCCCTGCTGGTTGGACGGGGTAGTGGAAGGGAGAAGGGCGTCCTCCCCTTGCGAGGACGGACCCGGCTCGGCTCGCCTCTCGTCAGCGGCAAGCGGCGGTCGGAGGCGCTTTTCCGGCAAGAGCCGGTCCTCGATGCCTGCAAGACAGGCTCGTGTGAAGGCCCGCTCCTCCATTACAACCTTGCGGAGTATATCCTCAAGGTTGGTGGAGGTAGGGGCCTCCGCCGCAGGTGTCGGTTCGGCCTGAATTGGCCGAGCCGTGACATCAGCCAGCTTCTGATGAAGCTGGCTGACCTCTGATTGCAGGCGATCGACCCTCGCCTGCAGCTGCCGCGTTTCTTCACTCGTCTTTCTCTTGACGAGCTCCTCTACGATGCCGCGCATGCTCGCGGCCCGGCACTTAAGGGCCTTCTGGAAGGTGCCCTTTAGATTGGAGGACTTGGAGGCGACCTCCGCAATCTCCTCTTCGTCCTCCTCCGCCATCTGCTGCAGCTCGGCCAAAGAATGGTCCGCGTACAGCACGCGGGACGCGCCGTAACCAGACTTGGCTCGAACTGCACGCGCCCGCTGCTCCTTCGCAGCCACCCGCTCTTCCAGCTCTTGCTGGTGCTGCACACGCCGAGCCAGGTCGAGCTGGCGCTGGGCGTCCGCGAGACCCACCACGTGGGTATCCGCGGCTACTGTGGGCCTTTTGGCCTTTGACCGCCTGGCTGAGCCCGAGGAACCCTCGGACCCATCCTTCAGGAAGGCCCGCTTTCGCGACTGAGAGTCGCCTGCGTCCGAGACGCTAATAAGGGACTCGTCGTCGGAGTCCGACAACTCGCCCGCTCTTCCATGGAAGCTTGCCGCAGACGGCGCGCGGCTTGCCTCTGACGCCGAAGCGTCGGAGTGGCCCTGAAAAGGGCCTTTGGGTTGGCCCTGAGAAGGGCCTTTGGGTTGGCCCTGAGAAGGGCCTTTTGGTTGGCCCTGAGAAGGGCCTTTTGTTTGGCCCTGAGAAGGGCCTTTTGGGAGGAAACGCCCGAAGGCGTCCCGCGAGGGTTTCGACATTCCGCAAGGTCGCAGCTAAACACAAGGCAAGAATAAAATGATAGCTACGAAGCACAGAGCACTTTGGCCGATCCCAGTCTGCCACTCCGTTACGGTGACAGAACTGGGTCGTTTCCAGGGGACGCGACGTGGACGCAAGCTCTGTGGGGGGTCCCCCAACCTAACCTAACCTTTTTTTTTTTTTTTTTTTTTTTTTTTTTTTTTTTTTTTTTTTTTTGCGCTGGGAAAAAATGCATTACGCATACCCTCCCATTGGGGGAATGGGAGGGGTATGTGGGACTCCCCGGGCCAAGGCCCGGTATACCCACTAAAACAACCCAGCGGCATTCCCGCATCGTTTGAGTGGAGGGGGACTGGGAGATCGGCATAGCCTTTACGTCCAGTCCCTCTCCGACGTACGCCCGCCTACACGGCGGGCCCTACGCGCCCACCCCGTGAGGGGCGAGGGCCGGGAATGACCGGCGGAGGTGGTGTAGAGTGCAATGCGGGCGGAGGCGCCCCCGCGCCTGTCGCCCGCCTATCACCACCATGAGGAGGGAGAAGACGGCGTCTTCTCCGACCTCTTCTCCGCCTTCGGAGCGGCGCTGCGAGAGGGTCGTCCTCACGCGCGCGCTCCGCCGCCTCCTTTTGCGAGATAACGTCCTCGCAAAAGGAGGCGACCGCTGCCCAGGACCCCTCACTCTCCAGCATAGAGTTGACCACGCTGGGAAGTGAGAGGTCCTGTCCGATCTCCGCAGTCAGACTACGGCGCGGCTCAGACCAAGCCGGGCACACTTCGAGCGTGTGCTGTGCCGTGTCCTCCGCCGCGCCGCAGTCGTGGCACGCCGGAGTCTCCTCCCTCCCGATCCGGTGCAGGTGCGTGCCGAAACAGCCGTGGCCTGACAGCACCTGCACCAGACGGAATGAGAGGAAACCGTGGGGCCGCTCGAGCCAGTCCTGCGTCCAATGGACGATGATGGCGTCCCTCGCCTCCCGCCGCACGGCCTCCCGCTCTTCCGCGACGGGGCGCTCCCCGAGGGCTTTTCGTCGCGCCGTCCATTCGTACACTCTGGCGAGCACCCACGCCTCCAGCTCCCAAGGAGGGGTGCCGGCCAGAGCGCACGCCGCCGAAAAGCCCACCGAGCGGTAAGCCCTCGCCACCCGCAGTGCAATGGCCCTTTGGGGCCGGCGCATCGCCGTCGCATTCTCCCTCCTATGGAGGGAGTCCGCCCAAATGGGGGCCCCGTACAGGGCCATGCTCCTCAGGATGCCGGCATAAAGGCGCCGGCATCGCGCACTGGGCCCTCCCAGGTTCGGGAGGAGCCAGGAGAGGGCGTCCGCAGCCCTCAGCAGGCGCGTCGACAGCCCGCTGAAATGTGGGCCGAAGCGCCACCTGCTGTCCAGCACTAGACCCAGATATTTGATCTGGGTCTGGACGCCTACCCTGGCGCCCTCCACGACAATGTGGGCGTCAAGAGGGCAGCGCTGCCGAGGCCCGTGAAAGAACACGGCCTCGGTCTTATTCAGCGCCACCCTCAATCCCAGGCGTCGTATTCGCCCCGCCACCAATGACCCGCCAGCCGATGCTAGACAGGCCGCCTCCCCGATGTTCCTCCCCCGGGCAGTGAGGAGAGTGTCATCTGCGTAACAGATGACACTCGTGCCCTGGAGGAGGGCTCCCCGCAACAGCCAGTCGAAACCGATGTTCCACAGGGGGGGTCCTAAGACTGACCCCTGCGGAACACCAGACTCCGCGCCATATCGCCGCAACCTGGCCAGTTTGTCGACAAGGAGGACCTCTCGGTCCTCCAAGTAGCTGGCCAGGAGTCTCCGCAAGTATTGGGGCACTCCGTGATATCGGAGTGCCTCCAGTATGGTCGAGTGGGGCACGGAGTTGAAGGCGTTGGCTATGTCGAATGACACCGCAAGCACTCCGTCCCCCGCCTCAACCGCCGCCTTTACCTGGCCCTTGAGTAGGGCCAGCGCGTCGATGGTCGAACGCCCTTGTCGAAAACCGAACTGGGCGTCCGACAGGTCCGGCCCTACCCTCCGCAGGTGGCCATTCAGCCGGGAGGCAATGATCCCCTCGAACAATTTACCGACCTCATCGAGCAGAACGATGGGCCGGTATGCCGAGGGGGAATCCGCCGGGCGTCCCTCCTTTCGGAGGAGGCATAGCTGCCCCTCCTTCCACAGTTTCGGGAACCTCCCAGCCGTAAGGCACGCGCTGAAGAGGTCCCGAAATCTATCCTCCATTTGAGCGGCAGCTATGGCCACTACTCGTGCTGGGACGCCGTCCGGCCCAGGGGCTGTCTTCTTGGTGCGGAGGCTGAGAACCCCCGCGTAAAACTCATCCGCCGTCACCGGGGGTACCTCCTCCTCCGGCGGTGAAGCCGCCCCCTGCGGGGGGTCCATCGTTGGTGGGGTGAAGTCGGTCCTGCGCGGAAACAGGGACCGGACCACCCCATCCAGCAACGCCGGCTCGAGGGTCTCCGTCAGTGGGGGACCATGGGGCCGCAGTTGGTTCCGCGCCGCCCTGTATGGTCTCCCATATGGATCCCTGTCGAGACCCTCCAGCATCTCGGCCCTCGCCGAGTCCTTGGCAGCGCCCATAGTCGACTTGAGGACCGTCTGAGCCTCTCTGTAAGAGGCGTAAAGGCGGTCCTCGTCTGCTTGACTACGGACGCTGCGCCGTCGGCTCCGTGTGTAGGCCCTCCTGGCCGCCACGCAGGTGGCCCGGAGCCCCGCCAGTTCCTCCGACCACCAATAGACGGCGCGACGGGGAGGCGGGCGACGGGACCGAGGCATGCTGGAGTTGCACACCTCGGTCAGGGATCGCCTTAGCCGGACCGCTGCGGCGTCAACGTCCGGGACGTCCTCGACAGGGGGGGGCGACAGCCAGTCCTGGAGGAAGGCCGCCTCCTTGGCTGCCTCCCGGTCCAGGCGAGTTAGAGCCCACCGTGGGAAGGGAGACCTGCCAGAGCGGGCCATCTCCCCCCGGGGGCCCTGGGTGGAGATGTCGAACCGCACATATCGGTGGTCCGACAAGGTCTCCACCGTCTCCACCCGCCAGTTCACGATGCGTGCGGCCAGCACGGGGGTGGCAAACGAGACGTCCACCACCGACCCTCCGTGTTGCCGCACACATGTGTGGACCGCCCCCCTGTTGAGGAGGGACACACCGCATGACGCCGCCCAGAACTCGACGGCGCGTCCCCGGACGTTGCACGAGGCAGCCGGGTTGCCCCAGGCCACCGACTTGGCGTTCAGGTCGCCCAACACCACGACCTGGCGCGGCGCCGCCCTCCCTACGACAGCAGTCAGGACTTCAAGAAAATCCTCAAAGTCCGAGAGAGGGCGGTTTGGGGAGAAATAGACCCCAACTAGGGCCACACCTCCCCACGCGGCGGCCACGTATCCCGGTCCTCTCTCTAAGAGCGAGAGGGGAGGGGAGTCTGTGGAAGACCGCGTCACTATTGCCACCAGGCCGTCTCGATCGCCCAGCCAATTGCCAGGGACCGAGTAGGGCTCGGCGACCACCGCCAAGTCCACCAACCACTCAGCCATGGTCTGCATCAGCAGGTCTTGGGCTGTTCTGCAGTGGTTGGTGTTCGCCTGGAGGATGCGATGATCGACCCTATCCATCAATCGACATCGCACCCTCCTCCTCCGCCGCCACCGCCGTTCCTGCCTCGGGAACGACGGTGCTAGCAGCAGGCGCGATCGGCGCCTGCGCTTTGCCCCTCTTGGGGGGAGGATTGCACATCCTCCCCCTCGTCACGTGGCCTGCCGGGCAGCCACTGGCGGCACACACTGCGCAGTGTGGCGTGGCGGCCGTGCAGGAGGCGGCTTTGTGGCCCTCCTTGCCGCAGCGGTAGCAGGTCAGGGACCTGTCGACCGCTGATGGGCACAGGGCTCGGGTATGCCCTATGCCGCAGCACCTGAAGCAGCGCAGGGGCTGGTCCTCAAGGGCTCGGACTGCACCCGAGCTGAATCCGACTAAGAGCCGTCCTTTTTCAAGGACGGCTTTGGCCGCGGCGACTGGGCACTCGAGACGGATAGTGCCCATGCCACCGCGGCCGGGCCTGATGTCCCGGCCCTGCACCGCTGCGACGCTGCAGCCCCCTATTGCTGCGACCGCCGCCACCACCTCCTCCTTAGTGACGGAGTCATCAAGGTCGGCCACCTCGATGGCCGCCGACTTGACGGGTCGGGCCACCTTGGCTGCGTCTGCGATGACCTCCTGCAGCTTGGCTGCGAAGAGGTCAGCGTTGGCACTGCCCTCCGCCCCAGGGAACTCGAAGATTCGAGCCCCGGTTTGGGTCCTCCGGCAGGAGACTTTGCCGATCCCCAGTTGAGTGGGATCGGCGTTAGCACGCGCCCGCACCAATATGGACGCGTACGTCTCCCCTCGTTCCGCGGCCTCCGCGGTGAGCGTCACAACGACGGCCGCGGTCTTTGGGAGTACCAATTTCCCCTTCCTCTTCCCCCTGCCGGTCGCCTGCGACTGGCTGGGAGGCGTCGTGGCGGGGGCGGCAGGGACGGCCGTCGCCGCCTTTCTGCCCCTGCCCCTCCTCCTTCCCCTCCCAGTCGTCTGCGACTGGTTGGGAGTCGTGGTGGCCGTGGTGGCTGCGACAGCAGGGGCGGCTGTCGCCGTCTTTTTTCCCTTGCCCTTCCCCTTCCTGACCACTTCGGTCCAGCCCTGCTGGTTGGACGGGGTAGAGGAAGGGAGAAGGGCGTCCTCCCCTTGCGAGGACGGACCCGGCTCGGCTCGCCTCTCGTCAGCGGCAAGCGGCGGTCGGAGGCGCTTTTCCGGCAAGAGCCGGTCCTCGATACCTGCAAGACAGGCTCGTGTGAAGGCCCGCTCCTCCATTACAACCTTGCGGAGAATATCCTCAAGGTTGGTGGAGGTAGGGGCCTCCGCCGCAGGTGTCGGTTCGGCCTGAATTGGCTGAGCCGTGACATCAGCCAGCTTCTGATGAAGCTGGCTGACCTCTGATTGCAGGCGATCGACCCTCGCCTGCAGCTGCCGCGTTTCTTCACTCGTCTTTCTCTTGACGAGCTCCTCTACGATGCCGCGCATGCTTGCGGCCCGGCACTTAAGGGCCTTCTGGAAGGTGCCCTTTAGATTGGAGGACTTGGAGGCGACCTCCGCAATCTCCTCTTCGTCCTCCTCCGCCATCTGCTGCAGCTCGGCCAAAGAATGGTCCGCGTACAGCACGCGGGACGCGCCGTAGCCAGACTTGGCTCGAACTGCACGCGCCCGCTGCTCCTTCGCAGCCACCCGCTCTTCCAGCTCTTGCTGGTGCTGCACACGCCGAGCCAGGTCAAGCTGGCGCTGGGCGTCCGCGAGACCCACCACGTGGGTATCCGCGGCTACTGTGGGCCTTTTGGCCTTTGACCGCCTGGCTGAGCCCGAGGAACCCTCAGACCCATCCTTCAGGAAGGCCCGCTTTCGCGACTGAGAGTCGCCTGCGTCCGAGACGCTAATAAGGGACTCGTCGTCGGAGTCCGACAACTCGCCCGCTCTTCCACGGAAGCTTGCCGCAGACGGCGCGCGGCTAGCCTCTGACGCCGAAGCGTCGGAGTGGCCCTGAAAAGGGCCTTTGGGTTGGCCCTGAAAAGGGCCTTTGGGTTGGCCCTGAGAAGGGCCTTTGGGTTGGCCCTGAGAAGGGCCTTTTGGTTGGCCCTGAGAAGGGCCTTTTGGTTGGCCCTGAGAAGGGCCTTTTGGTTGGCCCTGAGAAGGGCCTTTTGGGAGGAAACGCCCGAAGGCGTCCCGCGAGGGTTTCGACATTCCGCAAGGTCGCAGCTAAACACACGGCAAGAATAAAATGATAGCTACGAAGCACAGAGCACTTTGGCCGATCCCAGTCTGTCACTCCGTTACGGTGACAGAACTGGGTCGTTTCCAGGGGACGCGACGTGGACGCAAGCTCTGTGGGGGGTCCCCCATCCCCCAACCTAACCTTTTTTTTTTTTTTTTTTTTTTTTTTTTTTTTTTTTTTTTTTTTGTTTGCGCTGGGAAAAAATGCATTACGCATACCCTCCCATTGGGGAAATAGGAGGGCTATGTGGGACTCCCCGGACCAAGGCCCGGTATACCCACTAAAACAACCCAGCGGCATTCCCGCATCGTCAGAGTGGAGGGGGACTGGGAGATCGGCATAGCCTTTACGTCCAGTCCCTCTCCGACGTACGCCCGCCTGCACGGCGGGCCCTTCACGCCCTCCCCGTTGGGGGAGGGCCGGGAATGACCGGCGAGGGTGGTGTAGAGTGCAGTGCGGGCGAAGGCGCCCCCGCGCCTGTCGCCCGCCTACATCACCATGAGGAGGGAGAAGACAGCGTCTTCTCCGACCTCTTCTCCGCCTTTGGAGCGGTGCAGCGAGAGGGTCGTCCTCTCGCGCGCGCTCCGTCGCCCCCTTTTGCGAGATGACGTCCTCGCAAAAGAGGGCGAACGCTGCCGCGGCGGCCACGTATCCCGGTCCCCTCTCTTAAGCGAGAGGGGAGGGGAGTCTGTGGAAGACCGCGACACTGTTGGGAGGATGCGATGTTCGACCTATCAAGTCGACATCGCATCCCCCTCCTCCGCTGCCACCGCCGTTCCAGCCTCGCGAACGACGGTGCTAGCAGCAGGCACGACCGGCGCCTGTGCTTTGCCCCTCTTGGGGGGAGGATTGCACATCCTCCCCCTCGTCACGTGGCCTGCCGGGCAGCCACTGGCGGCACACACTGCGCAGTGCGGAGTGGCGGCCGTGCAGGAGGCGGCTTTGTGGCCCTCTTTGCCGCAGCGGTAACAGGTCAGAGACCTGTCGACCGCTGACGGGCACAGGGCTCGGGTGTGTCCGATGCCGCAGCACCTGTAGCAGCGCAGAGGCTGGTCTACAAGTGCCCGGACCGCACCCGAGCTGAAGCCCACAAGAAGCCGTCCTTTATCAAGGACGGCTTTGGCAGCGGCGACTGGGCACTGGAGACGAATAGTGCCCATGCCACCGCGGCCGGGCCTGATGTCCCGGCCGTGCATCGCTGTGACGCCGCAGCCCCCAATGGCTGCGACCGCCGCTACCACCTCCTCCTTGGTGACCGAATCGTCGAGGTCGGTCACCTCGATGGCCGCCGACTTGACCGGTCGGGCCACCTTTGCAGCGTCCGCGATGACCTCTTGCAGCTTGGCTGCAAAGAGGTCAGCGTTGGCGCTGCCCTCCGCCCCAGGAAACTCGAAAAGTCGAGCCCCGGTTTGGGTCCTCCGGCAAGAAACTTTGCCGATCCCCAGTTGGGTGGGATCGGCGTTAGCACGCGCCCGCATCAAAATAGACATGTATGTCTCCCCTCGCTCCGCGGCCTTCGCGGTGAGCGTCACTACGACGGCCGCGGTCTTTGGGGGAACCAGTTTCCTCCTCCTCTGCTCCTTGCCAGTCGCCTGCGGCTGGCTGGGCGGCGTGGTCGCGGGGACGGCAGGGACGGCCGTTGCCGCCTTTCTGCCCCTGCCCCTGCCCCTCCTCTTTCCCTTCCCAGTCACCTGCGACTGGCTGGGCTGCGTGGTGGCGGTGACGGCAGGGACAGCCGTCGCCGTCTTCTTCCCTTTGCCCTTCCCCTTTCGGACCACTTCGGTCCAACCCTGCTGGTCGGACGGAGTAGCCGAAAGGAGAAGGGCGTCCTCCCCTTGCGAGGACGGACCCGGCTCGACTCGCCTCTCGTCCGCGGCAAGCGGCGGTCGGAGGCGCTTCTCCGGCAAGAGCCGGTCCTCAATGCCTGCTAAGCAGGCTCTAGTGAAGGCCCTCTCCTCCATAACCACCTTGCGGAAGACTTCCTCAAGGTTGGAGGCGGGGGCCTCTGCTGCAGGTGTCGGTTCGGCCTGAGGTGGCCGAGCCGTGACATCAGCCAGCTTCTGATGAAGTTGGCTGACCTCTGACTGCAGGCGATCGACTCTCGCCTGCAGCTGTGTCGTCTCTTCGCTCGTCTTGCGCTTGACGAGCTCCTCTATGATGCCGCGCATGCTGGCGGCCCGGCACTTAAGGGCCTTTTGAAAGGTGCCCTTAAGGTTCGTGGACTTAGAGGCGACCTCCGCGATCTCCTCCTCGTCCTCCTCCGCCATCCGCTGCAGCTCGGCCACGGAATGGTCCGCGTACAGAACGCGGGACGCGCCGTACCCGGACTTGGCCCGAGCAGAACGCGCCCGTTGCTCCTTCGCGACGACCCGCTCCTCCAGCTCCTGCTGGTGCAGTGCCCGCCGAGACAGGTCAAGCTGGCGTTGGGCGTCAGCGAGACCCACCACATGGGTGTCCGCAACTGTCGTTGGCCTTTTAGCCCTCGACTGCCTAGTCGAGCCCGAAGAGCCCTCGGACCCGAATAAGGCCCGCTTCCGCGACCGGGAGTCGCCCGCATCCGAGACGCTTGTGACGGACTCGTCGTCAGAGTCCAAAAACTCGACCGCTTCTTCAGAGAAGATAGACGCAGACGGCGCGCGGCTAGCCTCTGACGCCGAAGCGTCGGAGTGGCCCTGAGAAGGGCCTTTTGGTTGGCCCTGAAAAGGGCCTTTGGGTTGGCCCTGAGAAGGGCCTTTTGGTTGGCCCTGAGAAGGGCCTTTTGGTTGGCCCTGAGAAGGGCCTTTTGGTTGGCCCTGAGAAGGGCCTTTTGGGAGGAAACGCCCGAAGGCGTCCCGCGAAGGTTTCGACATTCCGTAAGATCGTAGCTGAAAACCGCAAGAATAAAATGATAGCTACGAAGCACAGAGCACTTTGGCCGATCCCAGTCTGCCACTCCGTTACGGTGACAGAACTGGGTCGTTTCCAGGGGACGCGACGTGGACGCAAGCTCTGTGGGGGGTCCCCCATCCCCCAACCTAACCTTTTTTTTTTTTTTTTTTTTTTTTTTTTTTTTTTTTTTTTTGTTTGCGAAAAATGCATTACGCATACCCTCCCATTGGGGGAATGGGAGGGGTATGTGGTACTCCCCGGGCCAAGGCCCGGTATACCCACTAAAACAACCCAGCGGCATTCCCGCATCGTCTGAGTGGAGGGGGACTGGGAGATCGGCACAGCCTTTGCGTCCAGTCCCTCTCCGACGTTTGCCCGCCTACACGGCGAGCCCTACACGCCCTCCCCGTGAGGGGGGAGGGCCGGGAATGACCCGCGAGGGTGGTGTAGAGTGCAGTGCGGGCGGAGGCGCCCCCGCGCCTGTCGCCCGCCTACACCACCATGAGGAGGGAGAAGACGGCTTCTTCTCCGACCTCTTCTCCGCCTTCGGAGCGGCGCGGCGAGAGGGTCCTCCTCCCGCGCGCGCTCCGTCGCCCCCTTTTGCGAGATGACGTCCTCGCAAAAGGAGGCGAATGCTGCCGCGGCGGCCACGTATCCCGGTCCCCTCTCTAAAGCGAGAGGGGAGGGGAGTCCGTGGAAGACCGCGACACTATTGGGAGGATGCGATGTTCGACCTAATTAAGTCGACATCGCATCCCCCTCCTCCGCTCCCACCGCCGTTCCAGCCTCGCGAACGACGGTGCTAGCAGCAGGCACGACCAGCGCCTGTGCTTTACCCCTCTTGGGGGGAGGATTGCACATCCTCCCCCTCGTCACGTGGCCATCCCCCAACCTAACCTTTTTTTTTTTTTTTTTTTTTTTTTTTTTTTTGTTTGCGCTGGGAAAAAATGCATTACGCATACCCTCCCATTGGGGGAATGGGAGGGGTATGTGGGACTCCCCGGGCCAAGGCCCGGTATACCCACTAAAACAACCCAGCGGCATTCCCGCATCGTCTGAGTGGAGGGGGACTGGGAGATCGGCATAGCCTTTACGTCCAGTCCCTCTCCGACGTACGCCCGCCTACACGGCGGGCCCTACGCGCCCACCCCGTGAGGGGCGAGGGCCGGGAATGACCGGCGGAGGTGGTGTAGAGTGCAATGCGGGCGGAGGCGCCCCCGCGCCTGTCGCCCGCCTATCACCACCATGAGGAGGGAGAAGACGGCGTCTTCTTCGACCTCTTCTCCGTCTTCGGAGCGGCGCAGCGAGAGGGTCGTCCTCACGCGCGCGCTCCGCCGCCTCCTTTTGCGAGATGACGTCCTCGCAAAAGGAGGCAACCGCTGCCCAGGACCCCTCACTCTCCAGCATAGAGTTGACCACGCTGGGAAGTGAGAGGTCCTGTCCGATCTCCGCAGTCAGAATGCGGCGCGGCTCAGACCAAGCCGGGCACACTTCGAGCGTGTGCTGTGCCGTGTCCTCCGCCGCGCCGCAGTCGTGGCACGCCGGAGTCTCCTCCCTCCCGATCCGGTGCAGGTGCGTGCCGAAACAGCCGTGGCCTGACAGCAACTGCACCAGACGGAATGAGAGGAAACCGTGGGGCCGCTCGAGCCAGTCCCGCAGGACCGGGCCGAGCGCGTCCAGGGTTCGGCGGCCGAAAGTGGCGGAGGCGAGGTCCTGCGTCCAATGGACGATGATGGCGTCCCTCGCCTCTCGCCGCACGGCCTCCCGCTCTTCCGCGACGGGGCGCTCCCCGAGGGCTTTCCGCCGCGCCGTCCATTCGTACACTCTGGCGAGCACCCACGCCTCCAGCTCCCAAGGAGGGGTGCCAGCCAGAGCGCACGCCGCCGAAAAGCCCACCGAGCGGTAAGCCCTCGCCACCCGCAGTGCAATGGCCCTTTGGGGCCGGCGCATCGCCGTCGCATTCTCCCTCCTATGGAGGGAGTCCGCCCAGATGGGGGCCCCGTACAGGGCCATGCTCCTCAGGATGCCGGCATAAAGGCGCCGGCATCGCGCACTGGGCCCTCCCAGGTTCGGGAGGAGCCAGGAGAGGGCGTCCGCAGCCCTCAGCAGGCGCGTCGACAGCCCGCTGAAATGTGGGCCGAAGCGCCACCTGCTGTCCAGCACTAGACCCAGATATTTGATCTGGGTCTGGACGCCTACCCTGGCGCCCTCCACGACAATGTGGGCGTCAGGAGGGCAGCGCTGCCGAGGCCCGTGAAAGAACACGGCCTCGGTCTTATTCAGCGCCACCTTTAACCCCAGGCGGCGGATCCTCCCCGCCACTAATGACCCGCCGGCCGATGCCAGACAGGCCGCCTCCCCGAAGTTCCTCCCCCGGGCAGTGAGGAGAGTGTCATCCGCGTAGCAGATGACACTCGTGCCCTGGAGGAGGGCTCCCCGCAGCAGCCAGTCGAAGCCGATGTTCCACAGGGGGGTCCTAAGACTGACCCCTGCGGAACACCACACTCCGCGCCATATCGCTGCAACCTGGCCAGTTTGTCAACAAGGAGGACCTCTCGGTCCTCCAAGTAGCTGGCCAGGAGGCTCTGCAAGTATTGGGGCACTCCGTGATACCGGAGTGCCTCCAGTATGGTCGAGTGGGGGACGGAGTTGAAGGCGTTGGCTATGTCGAATGACACCGCCAGCACTCCGTCCCCTGCCTCGACCGCCCCCTTCACCTGGCCCTTGAGTAGGGCCAGCGCGTCAATGGTCGAACGCCCCTGTCGGAAACCGAACTGGGCGTCCGACAGGTCCGGCCCTACCCTCCGCAGGTGGTTGTTCAGCCGGGAGGCAATGATCCCCTCGAACAATTTACCGACCTCATCGAGCAGAACGATGGGCCGGTATGCCGAGGGGGAATCCGCCGGGCGTCCCTCCTTTCGGAGGAGGCATAGCTGCCCCTCCTTCCACAGTTTCGGGAACCTCCCAGCCGTAAGGCATGCGCTGAAGAGGTCCCGAAATCTGTCCTCCATTTGAGCGGCAGCTATGGCCACCACTCGAGCAGGGACGCCGTCCGGCCCAGGGGCCGTCTTCTTGGCACGGAGGCTGAGAACCCCCGCGTAAAACTCATCCGCCGTCACCGGGGGTACCTCCTCCTCCGGCGGTGAAGCCGCCTCCTGCGGGGGGTCCATCGTTGGTGGGGCGAAGTCGGTCCTGCGCGGAAACAGGGACCGGACCACCCCATCCAGCAACGCTGGCTCGAGGGTCTCTGTCAGAGGGGGACCATGGGGCCGCAGTTGGTTCCGCGCCGCCCTGTATGGTCTCCCATACGGGTCTCTGTCGAGACCCTCCAGCATCTCGGCCCTCGCCGAGTCCTTGGCAGCGCCCATAGCCGACTTGAGGACCGTCTGAGCCTCTCTGTAAGAGACGTAGAGGCGGTCCTCGTCTGCTTGACTACGGACGCTGCGCCGTCGGCTCCGCGTGTAGGCCCTTCTGGCCGCCACGCAGGTGGCCCGGAGCCCCGCAAGTTCCTCCGACCACCAATAGACGGCGCGACGGGGAGGCGGGCGACGGGACCGAGGCATGCTGGAGTTGCACACCTCGGTCAAGGATCTCCTGAGGCGGACCGCTGCGGCGTCAACGTCCGGGACGTCCTCGACAGGGGGGGGAGACAGCCGGTCCTGGAGGAAGGCCGCCTCCTTGGCTGCCTCCCGGTCCAGGCGAGTTAGAGCCCACCGTGGGAAGGGAGACCTGCCAGAGCGGGCCATCTCCCCCCGGGGGCCCTGGGTGGAGATGTCGAACCGCACATATCGGTGGTCCGACAAGGTCTCCACCGTCTCCACCCGCCAGTTCACGATGCGTGCGGCCAGCACGGGGGTGGCAAACGAGACGTCCACCACCGACCCTCCGTGTTGCCGCACACATGTGTGGACCGCCCCCCTGTTGAGGAGGGACACACCGCATGAGGCCGCCCAGAACTCGACGGCGCGTCCCCGGACGTTGCACGAGGCAGCCGGGTTGCCCCAGGCCACCGACTTAGCGTTCAGGTCGCCCAACACCACGACCTGGCGCGGCGCCGCCCTCCCTACGACAGCAGTGAGGACTTCAAGAAAATCCTCAAAGTCCGAGAGAGGGCGGTTTGGGGAGAAATAGACCCCAACTAGGGCCACACCTCCCCACGCGGCGGCCACGTATCCCGGTCCTCTCTCTAAGAGCGAGAGGGGAGGGGAGTCTGTGGAAGACCGCGTCACTATTGCCACCAGGCCGTCTCGATCGCCCAGCCAATTGCCAGGGACCGAGTAGGGCTCGGCGACCACCGCCAAGTCCACCAACCACTCAGCCATGGTCTGCATCAGCAGGTCTTGGGCTGTTCTGCAGTGGTTGGTGTTCGCCTGGAGGATGCGATGATCGACCCTATCCATCAATCGACATCGCACCCTCCTCCTCCGCCGCCACCGCCGTTCCTGCCTCGGGAACGACGGTGCTAGCAGCAGGCCCGACCGACGCCTGCGCTTTGCCCCTCTTAGGGGGAGGATTGCACATCCTTCCCCTCGTCATGTGGCCTGCCGGGCAGCCACTGGCGGCACACACTGCGCAGTGCGGCGTGGCGGCCGTGCAGGAGGCGGCTTTGTGGCCCTCCTTGCCGCAGCGGTAGCAGGTCAGGGACCTGTCGACTGCTGACGGGCACAGGGCTCGGGTGTGCCCTATGCCGCAGCACCTGAAGCAGCGCAGGGGCTGGTCCTCAAGTGCTCGGACTGCACCCGAGCTAAACCCGACCAAGAGTCGTCCTTTCTCAAGGACGGCTTTGGCGGCGGCGACTGGGCACTCGAGACGGAGAGTGCCCATGCCGCCGCGGCCGGGCCTGATGTCCCGGCCCTGCACCGCTGCGATGCTGCAGCACCCTATTGCTGCAACCGCCGCCACCACCTCCTCTTTAGTGACGGAGTCATCAAGGTCGGCCACCTCGATGGCCGCCGACTTGACGGGTCGGGCCACCTTGGCTGCGTCCGCGATGACCTCCTGCAGCTTGGCTGCGAAGAGGTCAGCGTTGGCACTGCCCTCCGCCCCAGGGAACTCGAAGATTCGAGCCCCGGTTTGGGTCCTGCGGCAGGAGACTTTGCCGATCCCCAGTTGGGTGGGATCGGCGTTAGCACGCGCCCGCACCAATATGGACGCGTATGTTTCCCCTCGCTCCGCGGCCTCCGCGGTGAGCGTCACTACGACGGCCGCGGTCTTTGGGGGAACCAATTTCCCCTTCCTCTTTCCTCTGCCGGTCGCCTGCGACTGGCTGGGAGGCGTGGTGGCGGGGGCGGCAGGGACGCCCGTTGCAGCCTTTCCGCCCCTGCCCCTCCTCCTTCCCTTCCCAGTCGTCTGCGACGGGCTGGGAGTCGTGGTGGCCGTGGTGGCTGCGACAGCAGGGGCGGCTGTCGCCGTCTTCTTTCCTTTGCCCTTCCCCTTCCTGACCACTTCGGTCCAGCCCTGCTGGTTGGACGGGGTAGTGGAAGGGAGAAGGGCGTCCTCCCCTTGCGAGGACGGACCCGGCTCGGCTCGCCTCTCGTCGGCGGCAAGCGGCGGTCGGAGGCGCTTTTCCGGCAAGAGCCGGTCCTCGATGCCTGCAAGACAGGCTCGTGTGAAGGCCCGCTCCTCCATTACAACCTTGCGGAGTATATCCTCAAGGTTGGTGGAGGTAGGGGCCTCCGCCGCAGGTGTCGGTTCGGCCTGAATTGGCCGAGCCGTGACGTCAGCCAGCTTCTGATGTAGCTGGCTTACCTCTGATTGCAGGCGATCGACCCTCGCCTGCAATTGCCGCGTTTCCTCGCTCGTCTTGCGCTTGACGAGCTCCTCAACTATGCCACGCATGCTCGCGGCCCGGCACTTAAGGGCCTTCTGGAATGTGCCCTTTAGATTGGAGGACTTGGAGGCGACCTCCGCGATCTCCTCCTCGTCCTCCTCCGCCATCTGCTGCAGCTCGGCCAAAGAATGGTCCGCGTACAGCACGCGGGACGCACCGTAGCCAGACTTGGCTCGAGCTGCACGCGCCCGCTGCTCCTTCGCAGCCACCCGCTCTTCCAGCTCTTGCTGGTGCTGTACACGCCGAGCCAGGTCCAGCTGGCGCTGGGCGTCCGCGAGACCCACCACGTGGGTATCCGCAGCTACCGTTGGCCTTTTGGCCTTTGACCGCCTGGCTGCGCCCGAGGAACCCTCGGACCCATCCTTCAGGAAGGCCCGCTTTCGCGACTGAGAGTCGCCTGCGTCCGAGACGCTGATCAGGGACTCGTCGTCGGAGTCCGATAACTCGTCCGCTCTTCCACAGAAGTTAGCCGCAGACGGCGCGCGGCTAGCCTCTGACGCCGAAGCGTCCGAGTGGCCCTGAAAAGGGCCTTTTGGTTGGCCCTGAGAAGGGCCTTTTGGTTGGCCCTGAGAAGGGCCTTTTGGTTGGCCCTGAGAAGGGCCTTTTGGTTGGCCCTGAGAAGGGCCTTTTGGTTGGCCCTGAGAAGGGCCTTTTGGGAGGAAACGCCCGAAGGCGTCCCGCGAGGGTTTCGACATTCGCAAGATCGTAGCTTAAAACCGCAAGAATAAAATGATAGCTACGAAGCACAGAGCACTTTGGCCGATCCCAGTCTGCCACTCCGTTACGGTGACAGAACTGGGTCGTTTCCAGGGGACGCGACGTGGACGCAAGCTCTGTGGGGGGTCCCCCATCCCCCAACCTAACCTAACCTAACCTAACCTAACCTAAACTTTTTTTTTTTTTTTTTTTTTTTTTTTTTTTTTTTTTTTTTTTTTTTTTTTTTTTTTTTTTTTTGCGCTGGGAAAAAATGCATTACGCATACCCTCCCATTGGGGGAATGGGAGGGGTATGTGGGACTCCCCGGGCCAAGGCCCGGTATACCCACTAAAACAACCCAGCGGCATTCCCGCATCGTCTGAGTGGAGGGGGACTGGGAGATCGGCACAGCCTTTGCGTCCAGTCCCTCTCCGACGTTTGCCCGCCTACACGGCGGGCCCTGCACGCCCTCCCCGTGAGGAGGGAGGGCCGGGAATGACCGGCGGAGGTGGTGTAGAGTGCAATGCGGGCGGAGGCGCCCCCGCGCCTGTCGCCCGCCTATCACCACCATGTGGAGGGAGAAGACGGCGTCTTCTCCGACCTCTTCTCCGCCTTCGGAGCGGCGCAGCGAGAGGGTCGTCCTCCCGCGCGCGCTCCGCCGCCTCCTTTTGCGAGATGACGTCCTCGCAAAAGGAGGCGACCGCAGCCCAGGACCCCTCACTCTCCAGCATAGAGTTGACCACGCTGGGAAGTGAGAGGTCCTGTCCGATCTCCGCAGTCAGACTACGGCGCGGCTCAGACCAAGCCGGGCACACCTCGAGTGTGTGCTGTGCCGTGTCCTCCGCCGCGCCGCAGTCGTGGCACGCCGGAGTCTCCTCCCTCCCGATCCGGTGCAGGTGCGTGCCGAAACAGCCGTGGCCTGACAGCACCTGCACCAGACGGAATGAGAGGAAACCGTGGGGCCGCTCGAGCCAGTCCCGCAGGACAACCTAACCTTTTTTTATTTTTTTTTTTTTTTTGTTTGCGCTGGGAAAAAATGCATTACGCATACCCTCCCATTGGGGGAATGGGAGGGGTATGTGGGACTCCCCGGGCTGACCCGGTATACCCACTAAAACAACCCAGCGGCATTCCCGCATCGTCTGAGTGGAGGGGGACTGGGAGATCGGCGTAGCCTTTACGTCCAGTCCCTCTCCGACGTTCGCCCGCCTGCACGGCGGGCCCTGCACGCCCTCCCCGTGAGGGGAGAGGGCCGGGAATGACCGGCGAGGGTGGTGTAGAGTGCAGTGCGGGCGGAGGCGCCCCCGCGCCTGTCGCCCGCCTACACCACCATGAGGAGGGAGAAGACAGCGTCTTCTCCAACCACTTCTCCGCCTTCGGAGCGGCGCAGCGAGAGGGTCGTCCTCTCGCACGCGCTCCGCCGCCCCCTTTTGCGAGATGACGTCCTTGCAAAAGAGGGTGAATGCTGCCGCGGCGGCCACGTATCCCGGTCCCCTCTCTTAAGCGAGAGGGGAGGGGAGTCTGTGGAAGACCGCGACACTGTTGGGAGGATGCGATGTTCGACCTAATTAAGTCGACATCGCATCCCCCTCCTCCGCTGCCACCGCCGTTCCTGCCTCGGAACGCGCGGTGCTAGCAGCAGGCATGATAGGCGCCTGCGCTTTGCCCCTCTTGGGGGGAGGATTGCACATCCTCCCCCTCGTCACGTGGCCTGCCGGGCAGCCGCTGGCAGCACAAACTGTGCAGTGCGGCGTGGCGACCGTGCAGGAGGCGGCTTTGTGGCCCTCCTTGCCACAGCGGTAGCAGCTCAGAGACCGGTCGACCGCTGACGGGCACAGGGCTCGGGTGTGCCCGATGCCGCAGCACCTGTAGCAGCGCAGGGGCTGGTCGGCCAGTGCTCGGACTGCACCCGAGCTGAACCCGACAAGGAGCCGTCCCTTTTCAAGGACGGCTTTGGCAGCGGCGACTGGGCACTCGAGCCTGATAGTGCCCATGCCGCCGCGGCCGGGTCTGATGTCCCGGCCTTGCACCGCCGTGACGCCGCAGCCCCCAATGGCTGCGACCGCCGCCACCACCTCCTCCTTGGTGACCGAATCGTCTAGGTCGGTCACTTCGATGGCCGCCGACTTGACTGGTCGGGCCACCTTGGCAGCGTCCGCGATGACCTCTTGCAGCTTGGCTGCAAAGAGGTCAGCGTTGGCGCTGCCCTTCGCTCCTGGGAACTCAAAAATACGAGCCCCGGCTTGGGTCCTCCGGCAAGAGACTTTGCCGATCCCCAGTTGGGTGGGATCGGCATTCGCACGCGCCCGCATCAAGATCGACATATAGGTCTCCCCTCGCTCCGCGGCCTCCGCAGTGAGCGTCACCACGACGGCCGCGGTTTTTGGGGGAACCAGTTTCCCCTTCCTCTGCTCCCTGCCGGTCGCCAGCGACTGGCTGGGCGGCGTGATGGCGGGGACAGCAGGGGCGGCCGTTGCCGCCTTTCTGCCCCTGCCCCTCCTCTTTCCATTCCCAGTCGCCTGCGACTGGCTGGGCTGCGTGGTGGCGGTGACGGCAGGGACGGCCGTCACCGTCTTCTTCCCCTTGCCCTTCCCCTTCCGGACCACTTCGGTCCAACCCAGCTGATCGGACGGAGTAGCCGAAGGGAGAAGGGCGTCCTCCCCTTGCGAGGACGGACCCGGCTCGCCTCGCCTCTCGTCCGCGGCAAGCGGCGGTCGGAGGCGCTGGCTCCGGCGAAAGCCTGCTCCTGTTACGTATAGAGGAACACACGAACCTAATACGGGAAAGCGGCAGGAAAATGGAAGAATTGAAGTCGACAATAGAAAAGCATGCCGAAGAAATGGGAAAGGTAGAAACGCCTTCCTACGCCGAGGTGACCGTGACCCGGGGTGACGGGACGCTGAAAAAGCGTACGCTGCACTCGGTCGCGGTTGCCTCGACCGTGGAAACGGAAACAGGAGAAGAGGTGCTCGAAAGAGTAAGAAAGGCCGTAGACGCTAAAGAAGGATGGGTTAAGGTGGAGAGGGTGAGAAAGGCCAAAAACAGAAAAGTAATTATGGGTTTTGGGTCCAAGGAGGAACGAGACAAGATGAAGAATAGAATAGAGAAAGAAGGAGGCAGCCTCACCATCGAGGACGTGGAGAACAAGGACCCGCTGGTCAGGCTTGGGGATGTCTTGTCTGTAAATACCGATGAGGACATCCTCAAGGCTCTCCGGAACCAAAATGGGGCTGTTTTCCACGGCCTCGATGAGGGGGAGGATAGGATAGCTATAAAATTTAGAAGGAGGGCCAGAAACCCTCACACCAGCCATGTTATTTTAAGCGTGTCGCCCAGTATCTGGAAGCGGGTGACGGAAAGGGGCTATGTGTACATAGACCTCCAGCGGGTCCGAGCGGAAGACCAGACTCCACTGGTCCAGTGCACGCGCTGCCTGGGGTACGGTCACGGCAAAAAGTACTGCCAAGAGACTGCAGACGCATGCAGTCATTGTGGGGGACCCCATGTGAGAGCAGAGTGCCCCGACTGGCTCGAAGGAGCGGCCCCGTCTTGCTGCAACTGTATGCGCTCGAAGATAGAGAAGGCATCTCACAACGCCTTCAGCCGGGACTGCCCCATCAGATTAAAATGGGATGCGATAGCAAGATCTAGGGTGGCATACTGCTAAGGTGGTTCCAGGAGAAAACTCTGTCTCTCGAAAAGGGCCATACCTCGTGGCACAAGCAAATCTGCAGAGAAAGGCTCTGGCCACGAATGAGATTATGCTCGAGGCTCACAAGAAGGGGGTGGCCTTTGCACTGCTCCAGGAGCCGTACATCGGAAGCTTGGGTAGAATGAAAGACTACCGCGGTGCTAGAATATACCAGCACGCCGGGGATAGGGACGGCGTAATCAAGTCTGCAATCGCAGTCTTTGATGACAACTTAGACGTGGTTCACTGTCCGAACCTCACCACGCCCAACATCACAGTGGTGAAGGTAAAGACAATTGCTTGGGAGATCGCGGTGGTCTCATTCTACCTAGAGCCAAAACCAACGCCGATAGGGCCATACCTGGAGCAGCTTGCCGAGATAGAGAGGACTTTTGGCCGCAGAATCATCCTGGGTGGAGATGCTAACGCCAAAAACTCCTGGTGGGGCAGTCGAAAAATCGATCAAAGGGGGACCGAAATGGCACACCAGCTGTGTGGACATCACGGCATGTACGGCGGACCTGCTCGACCTGGTCGAAAACTGGAGAGTGGACGAAGACATGACGAGCTCAGACCACAACACCATTCTTTTTAAAATTAAACTGGGAAGGGAAAAAGGATTACATATTAGTAGAACCACCAGAATATTTAATAGTAAAAAAGCAAACTGGGGCGAATTTCGTGAGAAATTGGCACAGTTGCTAGAAGACAACAAACTAACTAAAATTGAAATTAAGGAAATTAATAATAAGTCAGAACTAGAACAAAAAATAGAATCATATATTAACTTAATACTAGAGTCATGCAATATAAATATACCAAAGATTAGGATAAATAATAAAATTAAATTACCTTGGTGGTCCGAAGAGCTCGCCATGATGAAAAAGGAGGTCGCCACTAGGAAGCGCAGAGTCCGTTGTGCAGCGCCGATCCGAAGAGAGAGAGTCGTCCGGGAGTACCTGGAAACAAAAGAAAAATATGAGCAAGAGGCGAGAGCAGCACAGACACAAAGCTGGATAAGCTTTTGTGAAAGACAGGATAAGGAGGGACTATGGGAAGGAATTTACAGGGTCATCGGAAGGACAGTAAAAAGACAGGAGGATTTGCCCCTGACTAAGGAAGGTAGAACGTTGAGCCCCCTAGAATCTGCAACACTGCTGGCGGAAACATTTTACCCCGAGGACAATAAGGAAGAAGACAGCGAAGAACACCGACAGGTCAGGGCAGAAGCCGAAAAAGTAAACGAGATGGGTCATGATGAAGAACATGACCCTCCGTTTACTCAGGAAGAGCTGAACATAGCCCTACGCAGCTTCAACCCTAAAAAAGCCCCCGGGGCAGATGGCCTTACGGCAGATATCTGCCAGCAAGCGGTGAACCGCGATCCGGAGCTCTTCCTATCACTGGCTAACAAATGCCTAGAGCTGGGCTACTTCCCGAGGATCTGGAAAGAAGCGACAGTAGTCATATTGAGGAAACCCGGGAAGGAGAGCTATACAGCTCCTAAATCTTATAGGCCAATAGGACTGTTGCCAGTGATGGGAAAAGTTCTGGAGAAAATGATGATAGGAAGGGTGAAGTGGCACATCATTCCCGGACTCAGTCCACGCCAGTACGGGTTTATGCCACAGAGAAGCACCGAAGACTCCCTCTATGACCTGCTAGATAACATACGCAAAAAACTGAACGACAAAAAGCTGATCGTTATGATATCGCTTGACATAGAGGGAGCCTTCGATAGTGCGTGGTGGCCCGCCATAAGAACTAGGCTGGCGGAAACCAAATGTCCGGTAAATGTAAGGAGAATGGTGGACAGCTACCTGGAACACAGGAAGGTTAGGGTAAGATACGCGGGACAAGAAGTCGCCAGGGAAACCAACAAAGGCTGTGTGCAAGGATCGATAGGGGGTCCAATAGTCTGGAACCTACTACTGGACCCCCTACTGAAAGGCCTAACACAAAGGGGAGACTGCTGCCAGGCCTTCGCGGATGACGTAGTGTTGACGTTCGAGGGGAACTCGGCGACGGAGGTCCAGGCGCGTGCCAATGGCGCACTCGGGTACGTTCATCGCTGGGGTGTCAAAAATAAGTTAAAGTTCGCACCGCAAAAGACCAACGCAATGGTCATCACGCGGAAACTTAAATATGACACCCCGCGATTGAGCATGGGCGGGGTCGCTATTGGCATGTCGCGTGAAATCAAAATCCTGGGGCTGACCCTTGACGACAAGCTAACGTTTAATGCCCATGCATCTAACGTATGTAAGAGGGCATTAAACCTTTACAAGCAGTTGTCGAGGGCAGCCAGGGTCAGCTGGGGACTCAATACGGATGTCATACGGTCCATCTACACGGCAGTAGTCGAACCTACCATCTTGTATACGGCAAGTGCGTGGGCACCAGCAACCAAAAAGCTGATGGTACGCAAACAGTTGAACGCGGTCCAAAGGGGTTTTGCACAGAAACTGTGCAAATCCTATCGCACAGTCTCCTTGAACTCGGCACTGGTGCTGGCTGGGTTACTACCCCTTGATCTTCGAATACAAGAGGCAGCTGCCCTCTATGAAGCGAGAAGGGGAGTACCCCAGCCAGCGCTAGGAGATATTGAGGTTGAGCGACGTACCGCGTTCAACAAAACTCCTCACCCAGCCAAACATATAAGCCTGCAGTTCATATGCCTGGCAGACCAAGATCAGCACAACCACCACTGCACTCAAGCAGTGCGGATATACACGGACGGCAGCAAGATCGAGGGCAAGGTGGGGGCATCATTGTCTCATTGGAGCAATGATGCGGAAACCAAAACCCAAAAGCTCAAGCTGTCGTCCCACTGCACTGTCTTCCAGGCGGAACTGCTGGCTATATGTAAAGCTACGAGGGAAATTCTGCGCAGCCCAAAAAACAGCTTTGGAATTTACAGCGATTCCAGGTCATCGCTGGAAGCGGTCACCAACCATCGCTCTCTCCATCCCCTCGCAGTCGAAATTCGCGAAAACCTGCGACAGTGCCAGGATCGATCCAAAAAAGTCGAACTTTTTTGGATCAAAGCTCATGCGGGACTGGAGGGTAATGAGAGAGCAGACCAGCTAGCTAAGGACGCCGCCCTCAAGACCAAAACAAGGCCAGAGTATGACCAATGCCCGGTTTCGTTCGTCAAGCGGCAGATCCGTGCCGATACGCTTGAGGAATGGAACCGGAGGTATACATCTGAAGAAACAGCCGGCGTAACAAAAATATTTTTCCCGGACGCCATCCAAGCGTATCAACGAGTCAGAGCACTCAAACCGACAGGACTGTTGACACAACTTCTGACAGGACACGGTGGGTTCTCCGAATACCTAAATAGGTTTAAGTGCAAGGAGAGTCCATCGTGCATATGTGACCCTGACAAACAGGAAACCGTGGTACACATTCTGACCGAATGCCCCACCTACGGTCTGGAGAGGTATGCGGTTGAACAGGAACTGGGCATTGAGATTGCGACAGCAAATTTCAACGCAATTATCACAGACAAGAGTAAGAGCGAAAAATTTCTATGTTATTGCTTAAAAGTAGTTAGCCAAACAATCACTAGGAATAAGTAAACAATATGCTTAGGATTAATATTTGTACATAATATTTAACAGTAGCATACGAACAGATCGTTGAAAATGTCCGAAATGTGATTAGCAAAGTGAGCTGTGACTGTAATGTTCAGTGTGATAAATAGTACATGGTGAATAAAGGGTAAAAAACAATAAATAATAAATAATAAATAATAAATAATAAATAATAAATAATAAATAATAAATAATAAATAATAAATAATAAATAATAAATAATAAATAATAAATAATAAATAATAAATAATAAATAATAAATAATAAATAATAAATAATAAATAATAAATAATAAATAATAAATAATAAATAATAAATAATAAATAATAAATAATAAATTATAAATTATAAATAATACACAATAAACAACAAATAACAAACAATAAATGATAAATAATACACAAACAACAACAAATAACAAACAACAAATGATAAATAATACATAACAAGAATTGAAAATTAAAAACCGCAAAATAAAGTCTCTGATAATGTCAGAGGACAATAAGCGTGGCAGGAGTGGGTTTTAGCCGGTAAGAGTCCGGCACTGCCCCAACCGTCTTGTATAGCAAGGCAGTTGGGGCGTCCATGAGGATTTCCCACTCCTGCCAAAACAAAAAAAAAAAAAAAAAAAAAACCTAACCTTGGGTTCCTGGCGCTGTTCGCGAACTGAAACCCCTCCTGGTCGATGAAAACACGTTTTTTGCTTGAAAACAACTCGTTTTTTGAACACGTTTTTTTGTTTTGGCTCGAACCCCTTTTTGACAAAGTTCTTGATACTTACTTGGTTCTAACTACGGAACCCTTCAGAATGGTGTTTTCGCTATACTTTCCTTGGGTTCCCGGCGCTGTGCGCGAACTGAAACCCCTCCTGGTCGATGAAAACACGTTTTTTGCCTGAAAAAAACTCGTTTTTTGAACACGTTTTTTTATTTTGGCTCGAACCCCTTTTTGACAAAGTTCTTGATACTTACTTGGTTCTAACTACGGAACCCTTCTGAAAAAAACTGTTCTTTGAACACGTTTTTTAATTTTGGCCCGAACCTCTTTTTGACAAAATTCTTGATACTTACTCGGTTCTAACTACGGAATTCTTCATTAGATTTTCGATCTGTTTGCAGAATCGTGTTTTCGCCATACTAACCTTGGGTTCCTGGCGCTGTTCGCGAACTGAAACCCCTCCTGGTCGCTAAAAACACGTTTTTTGCCTGATAATAACCGGTTTTTTTAAAACTTTTTTTAATTTTGGCACCAACCCCTTTTTGACAAAGTTCTTGATACTTACTTGGTTCTAACTACGGAACCCTTCAGAATCGTGTTTTCGCTATACTTTCCTTGGGTTCCCGGCGCTGTGCGCGAACTGAAACCCCTCCTGGTCGATGAAAACACGTTTTTTGCTTGAAAAAAACTCGTTTTTTGAACACGTTTTTTTGTTTTGGCTCGAACCCCTTTTTGACAAAGTTCTTGATACTTACTTGGTTCTAACTACGGAACCCTTCAGAATCGTGTTTTCGCTATACTTTCCTTGGGTTCCTGGCGCTGTGCGCGAACTGAAACCCCTCCTGGTCGATGAAAACACGTTTTTGGCCTGAAACAAACTCGTTTTTTGAACACGTTTTTTTATTTTGGCTGGAACCCTTTTTTGACAAAGTTCTTGATACTTACTTGGTTCTAACTACGGAACCCTTCTGAAAAAACTGTTTTTTGAACACGTTTTTTAATTTTTGGCCCGAACCTCTTTTTGACAAAATTCTTGATACTTACTCGGTTCTAACTACGGAACCTTCATTAGATTTTCGATCTGTTTGCAGAATCGTGTTTTCGCCATACTAACCTTGGGTTCCTGGCGCTGTTCGCGAACTGAAACCCCTCCTGGTCGCTGAAAACACATTTTTTGCCTGAAAAGAACTGTTTTTTTGAAAACGTTTTTTAATTTTGGCACCAACCCCTTTTTGACAAAGTTCTTGATACTTACTTGGTTCTAACTACGGAACCCTTCAGAATCGTGTTTTCGCTATTTTTTCCTTGGGTTCCCGGCGCTGTGCGCGAACTGAAACCCCTCCTGGTCGCTGAAAACACGTTTTTTGCCTGATAATAACTGTTTTTTTGAACACGTTTTTTAATTTTGGCACCAACCCCTTTTTGACAAAGTTCTTGATACTTACTTGGTTCTAACTACGGAACCCTTCAGAATCGTGTTTTCGCTATACTTTCCTTGGGTTCCCGGCGCTGTGCGCGAACTGAAACCCCTCCTGGTCGATGAAAACACGTTTTTTGCTTGAAAAAAACTCGTTTTTTGAACACGTTTTTTTGTTTTGGCTCGAACCCCTTTTTGACAAAGTTCTTGATACTTACTTGGTTCTAACTACGGAACCCTTCAGAATCGTGTTTTCGCTATACTTTCCTTGGGTTCCTGGCGCTGTGCGCGAACTGAAACCCCTCCTGGTCGATGAAAACACGTTTTTGGCCTGAAACAAACTCGTTTTTTGAACACGTTTTTTTATTTTGGCTGGAACCCTTTTTTGACAAAGTTCTTGATACTTACTTGGTTCTAACTACGGAACCCTTCTGAAAAAACTGTTTTTTGAACACGTTTTTTAATTTTTGGCCCGAACCTCTTTTTGACAAAATTCTTGATACTTACTTGGTTCTAACTACGGAACCCTTCAGAATCGTGTTTTCGCTATACTTTCCTTGAGTTGCCGGCGCTGTGCGCGAACTGAAACCCCTCCTGGTCGATGAAAACACGTTTTTTGCCTGATAATAACCGGTTTTTTTAAAACTTTTTTTAATTTTGGCACCAACCCCTTTTTGACAAAGTTCTTGATACTTACTTGGTTCTAACTACGGAACCCTTCAGAATCGTGTTTTCGCTATACTTTCCTTGGGTTCCCGGCGCTGTGCGCGAACTGAAACCCCTCCTGGTCGATGAAAACACGTTTTTTGCTTGAAAAAAACTCGTTTTTTGAACACGTTTTTTTGTTTTGGCTCGAACCCATTTTTGACAAAGTTCTTGATACTTACTTGGTTCTAACTACGGAACCCTTCAGAATCGTGTTTTCGCTATACTTTCCTTGAGTTGCCGGCGCTGTGCGCGAACTGAAACCCCTCCTGGTCGATGAAAACACGTTTTTTGCCTGAAAAAAACTCGTTTTTTGAACACGTTTTTTTATTTTGGCTCGAACCCCTTTTTTGACAAAGTTCTTGATACTTACTTGGTTCTAACTACGGAACCCTACTGAAAAAAACTGTTTTTTGAACACGTTTTTTAATTTTGGCCCAAACCTCTTTTTGACAAAATTCTTGATACTTACTCGGTTCTAACTACGGAATTCTTCATTAGATTTTCGATCTGTTTGCAGAATCGTGTTTTCGCCATACTAACCTTGGGTTCCTGGCGCTGTTCGCGAACTGAAACCCCTCCTGGTCGCTGAAAACACGTTTTTTGCCTGATAATAACTGTTTTTTTGAACTCGTTTTTTAATTTTGGCACCAACCCCTTTTTGACAAAGTTCTTGTTACTTACTTGGTTCTAACTACGGAACCCTACTGAAAAAAACTGTTTTTTGAACACGTTTTTCAATTTTGGCCCGAACCTCTTTTTGACAAAATTCTTGATACTTACTCGGTTCTAACTACGGAATTCTTCATTAGATTTTCGATCTGTTTGCAGAATCGTGTTTTCGCCATACTAACCTTGGGTTCCCGGCGCTGTGCGCGAACTGAAACCCCTCCTGGTCGATGAAAATACGTTTTTTGCTTGAAAAAAACTCGTTTTTTGAACACGTTTTTTTGTTTTGGCTCGAACCCCTTTGTGACAAAGTTCTTGATACTTACTTGGTTCTAACTACGGAACCCTTCAGAATCGTGTTTTCGCTATACTATCCTTGGGTTCCCGGCGCTGTGCGCGAACTGAAACCCCTCCTGGTCGATGAAAACACGTTTTTTGCCTGAAAAAAACTCGTTTTTTGAACACGTTTTTTTATTTTGGCTCGAACCCCTTTTTGACAAAGTTCTTGATACTTACTTGGTTCTAACTACGGAACCCTTCTGAAAAAAACTGTTTTTTGAACACGTTTTTTAATTTTGGCCCGAACCTCTTTTTGACTAAATTCTTGATACTTACTCGGTTCTAACTACGGAATTCTTCATTAGATTTTCGATCTGTTTGCAGAATCGTGTTTTCGCCATACTAACCTTGGGTTCCTGGCGCTGTTCGCGAACTGAAACCCCTCCTGGTCGCTGAAAACACGTTTTTTGCCTGATAATAACTGTTTTTTTGAACACGTTTTTTAATTTTGGCACCAACCCCTTTTTGACAAAGTTCTTGATACTTACTTGGTTCTAACTACGGAACCCTTCAGAATCGTGTTTTCGCTATACTTTCCTTGGGTTGCCGGCGCTGTGCGCGAACTGAAACCCCTCCTGGTCGATGAAAATACGTTTTTTGCTTGAAAAAAACTCGTTTTTTGAACACGATTTTTTGTTTTGGCTCGAACCCCTTTTTGACAAAGTTCTTGATACTTACTTGGTTCTTACTACGGAACCCTTTAGAATCGTGTTTTCGCTATACTTTCCTTGGGTTCCCGGCGCTGTGCGCGAACTGAAACCCCTCCTGGTCGATGAAAACACGTTTTTGGCCTGAAACAAACTCGTTTTTTGAACACGTTTTTTTATTTTGGCTGGAACCCTTTTTTGACAAAGTTCTTGATACTTACTTGGTTCTAACTACGGAACCCTTCTGAAAAAACTGTTTTTTGAACACGTTTTTTTAATTTTTGGCCCGAACCTCTTTTTGACAAAATTCTTGATACTTACTCGGTTCTAACTACGGAACCTTCATTAGATTTTCGATCTGTTTGCAGAATCGTGTTTTCGCCATACTAACCTTGGGTTCCTGGCGCTGTTCGCGAACTGAAACCCCTCCTGGTCGCTGAAAACACATTTTTTGCCTGAAAAGAACTGTTTTTTTGAAAACGTTTTTTAATTTTGGCACCAACCCCTTTTTGACAAAGTTCTTGATACTTACTTGGTTCTAACTACGGAACCCTTCAGAATCGTGTTTTCGCTATTTTTTCCTTGGGTTCCCGGCGCTGTGCGCGAACTGAAACCCCTCCTGGTCGCTGAAAACACGTTTTTTGCCTGATAATAACAGTTTCTTTGAACACGTTTTTTAATTATGGCACCAACCCCTTTTTGACAAAGTTCTTGATACTTACTTGGTTCTAACTACGGAACCCTTCAGAATCGTGTTTTCGCTATACTTTCCTTGGGTTCCCGGCGCTGTGCGCGAACTGAAACCCCTCCTGGTCGATGAAAACACGTTTTTTGCCTGAAAAAAACTCGTTTTTTCAACACGTTTTTTTATTTTGGCTCGAACTCCTTTTTGACAAAATTCTTGATACTTACTCGGTTCTAACTACGGAATTCTTTATTAGATTTTCGATCTGTTTGCAGAATCGTGTTTTCGCCATACTAACCTTGGGTTTTCGGCGCTGTGCGCGAACTGAAACCCCTCCTTGTTGATGAAAACACGTTTTTTGCTTGAAAAAAACACGTTTTTTGGACACGTTTTTTTATTTTGGCTCGAACCCCTTTTTGACAAAGTTCTTGATACTTACTTGGTTCTAACTACGGAACCCTTCAGAATCGTGTTTTCGCTATACTTTCCTTGAATTCCCGGCAATGTGCGCGAACTGAAACCCCTCCTGGTCGATGAGAACACGTTTTCTTGCTTGACAAAAACTCGTTTTTTGAACACGTTTTTTTATTTTGGCTCGAACCCCTTTTTGACAAAGTTCTTGATACTTACTTGGTTCTAACTACGGAACCCTTCTGAAAAAAACTGTTTTTTGAACACGTTTTTTAATTTTGGCCTGAACCTCTTTTTGACGAAATTCTTGACACTTACTCGGTTCTAACTACGGAATTCTTCATTAGATTTTCGATCTGTTTGCAGAATCGTGTTTTCGCCATACTAACCTTGGGATCCTGGCGCTGTTCGCGAACTGAAACCCCTCCTGGTCGCTGAAAACACGTTTTTTGCCTGTTAATAACTGTTTTTTTAACACTTTTTTTAATTTTGGCACCAACCCCTTTTTGACAAAGTTCTTGATACTTACTTGGTTCTAACTACGGAACCCTTCAGAAACGTGTTTTCGCTATACTTTCCTTGGGTTCCCGGCGCTGTGCGCGAACTGAAACCCCTCCTGGTCGATGAAAACACGTTTTTTGCTTGAAAAAAACTCGTTTTTTGAACACGTTTTTTTGTTTTGGCTCGAACCCCTTTTTGACAAAGTTCTTGATACTTACTTGGTTCTAACTACGGAACCCTTCAGAATCGTGTTTTCGCTATACTTTCCTTGGGTTCCCGGCGCTGTGCGCGAACTGAAACCCCTCCTGGTCGATAAAAACACGTTTTTTGCCTGAAAAAAACTCGTTTATTGAACACGTTTTTTTATTTTGGCTCGAACTCCTTTTTGACAAAATTCTTGATACTTACTCGGTTCTAACTACGGAATTCTTCATTAGATTTTCGATCTGTTTGCAGAATCGTGTTTTAGCCATACTAACCTTGGGTTTTCGGCGCTGTGCGCGAACTGAAACCCCTCCTTGTCGATGAAAACACGTTTTTTGCTTGAAAAAAACACGTTTTTTGAACACGTTTTTTTATTTTGGCTCGAACCCCTTTTTGACAAAGTTCTTGATACTTACTTGGTTCTAACTACGGAACCCTTCAGAATCGTGTTTTCGCTTTACTTTCCTTGGGTTCCCGGCGCTGTGCGCGAACTGAAACCCCTCCTGGTCGATGAAAACACGTTTTTTGCCTGAAAAAAACTCGTTTTTTCAACACGTTTTTTTATTTTGGCTCGAACTCCTTTTTGACAAAATTCTTGATACTTACTCGGTTCTAACTACGGAATTCTTTATTAGATTTTCGATCTGTTTGCAGAATCGTGTTTTCGCCATACTAACCTTGGGTTTTCGGCGCTGTGCGCGAACTGAAACCCCTCCTTGTTGATGAAAACACGTTTTTTGCTTGAAAAAAACACGTTTTTTGGACACGTTTTTTTATTTTGGCTCGAACCCCTTTTTGACAAAGTTCTTGATACTTACTTGGTTCTAACTACGGAACCCTTCAGAATCGTGTTTTCGCTATACTTTCCTTGGGTTCCCGGCGCTGTGCGCGAACTGAAACCCCTCCTGGTCGATGAGAACACGTTTTATTGCTTGACAAAAACTCGTTTTTTGAACACGTTTTTTTATTTTGGTTTGAACCCCTTTTTGACAAAGTTCTTGATACTTACTTGGTTCTAACTACGGAACCCTTCTGAAAAAAACTGTTTTTTGAACACGTTTTTTAATTTTGGCCTGAACCTCTTTTTGACAAAATTCTTGACACTTACTCGGTTCTAACTACGGAATTCTTTATTAGATTTTCGATCTGTTTGCAGAATCGTGTTTTCGCCATACTAACCTTGGGTTCCTGGCGCTGTTCGCGAACTGAAACCCCTCCTGGTCGCTGAAAACACGTTTTTTGCCTGTTAATAACTGTTTTTTTTAACACTTTTTTTAATTTTGGCACCAACCCCTTTTTGACAAAGTTCTTGATACTTACTTGGTTCTAACTACGGAACCCTTCAGAATCGTGTTTTCGCTATACTTTCCTTGGGTTCCCGGCGCTGTGCGCGAACTGAAACCCCTCCTGGTCGATGAAAACACGTTTTTTGCCTGAAAAAAACTCGTTTTTTGAACACGTTTTTTTATTTTGGCTCGAACTCCTTTTTGACAAAATTCTTGATACTTACTCGGTTCTTATTACGGAATTCTTCATTAGATTTTCGATCTGTTTGCAGAATCGTGTTTTCGCCATACTAACCTTGGGTTTTCGGCGCTGTGCGCGAACTGAAACCCCTCCTGGTCGCTGAAAACACGTTTTTTGCCTGATAATAACTGTTTTTTTGAACACGTTTTTTAATTTTGGCACCAACCCCTTTTTGACAAAGTTCTTGATACTTACTTGGTTCTAACTACGGAACCCTTCAGAATCGTGTTTTCGCTATTTTTTCCTTGGGTTCCTGGCGCTGTGCGCGAACTGAAACCCCTCCTGGTCGATGAAAACACGTTTTTTGCTTGAAAATAACTCGTTTTTTGAACACGTTTTTTTGTTTTGGCTCAAACCCCTTTTTGACAAAGTTCTTGATACTTACTTGGTTCTAACTACGGAACCCTTCTGAAAAAAACTGTTTTTGAACACGTTTTTTAATTTTGGCACCAACCCCTTTTTGACAAAGTTCTTGATACTTACTTAGTTCTAACTATGGAACCCTTAAGAATCGTGTTTTCGCTATACTTTTCTTGGGTTCCCGGCGCTGTGCGCGAACTGAAACCCCTCCTGGTCGATGAAAACACGTTTTTTGCTTGAAAATAACTCGTTTTTTGAACACGTTTTTTTGTTTTGTCTCGAACCCCTTTTTGACAAAGTTTTTAATACTTACTTGGTTCTAACTACGGAACCCTTCAGAATCGTGTTTTCGCTATACTTTCCTTGGGTTCCCGGCGCTGTGCGCGAACTGAAACCCCTCCTGGTCGATGAAAACACGTTTTTTGCTTAAAAAAAAACTCGTTTTTTGAACACGTTTTTTGTTTTGGCTCGAACCCCTTTGTGACAAAGTTCTTGATACTTACTTGGTTCTAACTACGGAACCCTTCAGAATCGTGTTTTCGCTATACTTTCCTTGGGTTCCCGGCGCTGTGCGCGAACTGAAACCCCTCCTGGTCGATGAAAACACGTTTTTTGCCTGAAAAAAACTCGTTTTTTGAACACGTTTTTTTATTTTGGCTCGAACCCCTTTTTAACAAAGTTCTTGATACTTACTCGGTTCTAACTACGGAATTCTTCATTAGATTTTCGATCTGTTTGCAGAATCGTGTTTTCGCCATACTAACCTTGGGTTCCTGGCGCTGTTCGCGAACTGAAACCCCTCCTGGTCGCTGAAAACACGTTTTTTGCCTGATAATAACTGTTTTTTTTAAACACGTTTTTTAATTTTGGCACCAACCCCTTTTTGACAAAGTTCTTGATACTTACTTGGTTCTAACTACGGAAGCCTTCAGAATCGTGTTTTCGCTATACTTTCCTTGGGTTCCCGGCGCTGTGCGCGAACTGAAACCCCTCCTGGTCGATGAAAACACGTTTTTTGCCTGAAAAAAACTCGTTTTTTGAACACGTTTTTTTATTTTGGCTCGAACTCCTTTTTGACAAAATTCTTGATACTTACTCGGTTCTAATTAAGGAATTCTTCATTAGATTTTCGATCTGTTTGCAGAATCGTGTTTTCGCCATACTAACCTTGGGTTTTCGGCGCTGTGCGCGAACTGAAACCCCTCCTGGTCGCTGAAAACACGTTTTTTGCCTGATAATAACTGTTTTTTTGAACACGTTTTTTAATTTTGGCACCAACCCCTTTTTGACAAAGTTCTTGATACTTACTTGGTTCTAACTACGGAACCCTTCAGAATCGTGTTTTCGCTATACTTTCCTTGGGTTCCCGGCGCTGTTCGCGAACTGAAACCCCTCCTGGTCGCTGAAAACACGTTTTTTGCCTGATAATAACTGGTTTTTTGAACACGTTTTTTAATTTTGGCACCAACCTCTTTTTGACAAAGTTCTTGATACTTACTTGGTTCTAACTACGGAACCCTTCTGAAAAAAACTGTTTTTTGAACACGTTTTTTAATTTTGGCCCGAACCTCTTTTTGACAAAATTCTTGATACTTACTCGGTTCTAACTACGGAATTCTTCATTAGATTTTCGATCTGTTTGCAGAATCGTGTTTTCGCCATACTAACCTTGGATTCCTGGCGCTGTTCGCGAACTGAAACCCCTCCTGGTCGCTGAAAACACGTTTTTTGCCTGATAATAACTGTTTTTTTGAACACGTTTTTTAATTTTGGCACAAACCCCTTTTTGACAAAGTTCTTGATACTAACTTGGTTCTAACTACGGAACCCTTCAGAATCGTGTTTTCGCTATACTTTCCTTGGGTTCCCGGCGCTGTGCGCGAACTGAAACCCCTCCTGGTCGATGAAAACACGTTTTTTGCTTGAAAAAAACTCGTTTTTTGAACACGTTTTTTTATTTTGGCTCGAACCCCTTTTTGACAAAGTTCTTGATACTTACTTGGTTCTAACTACGGAACCCTTCAGAATCGTGTTTTCGCTATACTTTCCTTGGGTTCCCGGCGCTGTTCGCGAACTGAAACCCCTCCTGGTCGCTGAAAACACGTTTTTTGCCTGATAATAACTGGTTTTTTGAACACGTTTTTTAATTTTGGCACCAACCTCTTTTTGACAAAGTTCTTGATACTTACTTGGTTCTAACTACGGAACCCTTCTGAAAAAAACTGTTTTTCGAACACGTTTTTTAATTTTGGCCCGAACCTCTTTTTGACAAAATTCTTGATACTTACTCGGTTCTAACTACGGAATTCTTCATTATATTTTCGATCTGTTTGCAGAATCGTGTTTTCGCCATACTAACCTTGGATTCCTGGCGCTGTTCGCGAACTGAAACCCCTCCTGGTCGCTGAAAACACGTTTTTTGCCTGATAATAACTGTTTTTTTGAACACGTTTTTTAATTTTGGCACCAACCACTTTTTGACAAAGTTCTTGATACTTACTTGGTTCTAACTACGGAACCCTTCAGAATCGTGTTTTCGCTATACTTTCCTTGGGTTCCCGGCGCTGTGCGCGAACTAAAACCCCTCCTGGTCGATGAAAACACGTTTTTTGCTTGAAAAAAACTCGTTTTTTGAACACGTTTTTTTGTTTTGGCTCGAACCCCTTTTTGACAAAGTTCTTGATACTTACTTGGTTCTAACTACGGAACCCTTCAGAATCGTGTTTTCGCTATACTTTCCTTGGGTTCCCGGCGCTGTGCGCGAACTGAAACCCCTCCTGGTCGATGAAAACACGTTTTTTGCTTGAAAAAAACTCGTTTTTTGAAAACGTTTTTTTGTTTTGGCTCGAACCCCTTTTTGACAAAGTTCTTGATACTTACTTGGTTCTAACTACGGAACCCTTCAGAATCGTGTTTTCGCTATACTTTCCTTGGGTTCCCGGCGCTGTTCGCGAACTGAAACCCCTCCTGGTCGATGAAAACACGTTTTTTGCCTGAAAAAAACTCGTTTTTTGAACACAATTTTTTGTTTTGGCTCGAACCCCTTTTTGACAAAGTTCTTGATACTTACTTGGTTCTAACTACGGAACCCTTCTGAAAAAAACTGTTTTTTGAACACGTTTTTTAATTTTGGCCCGAACCTCTTTTTGACAAATTTCTTGATACTTACTCGGTTCTAACTACGGAATTCTTCATTAGATTTTCGATCTGTTTGCAGAATCGTGTTTTCGCCATACTAACCTTGGGTTCCTGGCGCTGTTCGCGAACTGAAACCCCTCCTGGTCGCTGAAAACACGTTTTTTGCCTGATGATATGAATAACTACAGTGTTCAAGAATATTTAGAGGATAAGTCGTTACTGACATAGGTTATACAATTTTTATTCATTATTAATCACTACAATTTTAATTTAATACAATTTTTATTCATATGTAATTATAATAATTTCAAATCAATACAATTACAATTCTTATTTATTGAGCAATATAAATTAATTTTGTATTCTCTATTCCACTTTGCTTTGTTTAAATTGTTAATTTATAAATATTTGTACGCCATATTATGGCAGGATATGCTGGAACCATTATCATACCACCTATTGTACCATATTCTGATGAATAAATATTTGATTGATTGATTGATTGATTGATAACTGTTTTTTTGAACACGCTTTTTAATTTTGGCACCAACCCCTTTTTGACAAAGTTCTTGATACTAACTTGGTTCTAACTACGGAACCCTTCAGAATCGTGTTTTCGCTATACTTTCCTTGGGTTCCCGGCGCTGTGCGCGAACTGAAACCCCTCCTGGTCGATGAAAACACGTTTTTTGCCTGAAAAAAACTCGTTTTTTGAACACGTTTTTTTATTTTGGCTCGAACCCCTTTTTGACAAAGTTCTTGATACTTACTTGGTTCTAACTACGGAACCGTTCTGAAAAAAACTGTTTTTTGAACACGTTTTTTTATTTTGGCTCGAACCCGTTTTTACAATGTTCTTGATACTTACTTGGTTCTAACTACGGAACCCTTTTGAAAAAAACTGTTTTTTGAACACGTTTTTTAATTTTGGCCCGAACTTCTTTTTGACAAAGTTCTTGATACTTACTTGGTTCTAACTACGGAACCCTTCAGAATCGTGTTTTCGCTATACTTTCCTTGGGTTCCCGGCGCTGTGCGCGAACTGAAACCCCTCCTGGTCGATGAAAACACGTTTTTTGCTTGAAAAAAACTCGGTTTTTGAAAACGTTTTTTTGTTTTGGCTCGAACCCCTTTTTGACAAAGTTCTTGATACTTACTTGGTTCTAACTACGGAACCCTTCAGAATCGTGTTTTCGCTATACTTTCCTTGGGTTCCCGGCGCTGTTCGCGAACTGAAACCCCTCCTGGTCGCTGAAAACACGTTTTTTGCCTGATAATAACTGTTTTTTGTAACTCGTTTTTTAATTTTGGCACCAACCCCTTTTTGACAAAGTTCTTGATACTTACTTGGTTCTAACTACAGAACCCTTCAGAATCGTGTTTTCGCTATACTTTCCTTGGGTTCCCGGCGCTGTGCGCGAACTGAAACCCCTCCTGGTCGATGAAAACACGTTATTTGCTTGAAAAAAACTCGTTTTTTGAACACGTTTTTTTGTTTTGGCTCGAACCCCTTTTTGACAAAGTTCTTGATACTTTCTTGGTTCTAACTACGGAACCCTTCAGAATCGTGTTTTCGCTATACTTTCCTTGGGTTCCCGGCGCTGTGCGCGAACTGAAACCCCTCCTGGTCGATGAAAACACGTTTTTTGCCTGAAAAAAACTCGTTTTTTGAACACAATTTTTTATTTTGGCTCGAACCCCTTTTTGACAAAGTTCTTGATACTTACTTGGTTCTAACTACGGAACCCTTCTGAAAAAAACTGTTTTTTGAACACGTTTTTTAATTTTGGCCCGAACCTCTTTTTGACAAAATTCTTGATACTTACTCGGTTCTAACTACGGAATTCTTCATTAGATTTTCGATCTGTTTGCTGAATCGTGTTTTCGCCATACTAACCTTGGGTTCCTGGCGCTGTGCGCGAACTGAAACCCCTCCTGGTCGATGAAAACACGTTTTTTGCCTGAAAAAAACTCGTTTTTTGAACACGTTTTTTTATTTTGGCTCAAACCCCTTTTTGACAAAGTTCTTGATACTTACTTGGTTCTAACTACGGAACCATTCTGAAAAAAACTGTTTTTTGAACACGTTTTTTAATTTTGGCCCGAACCTCTTTTTGACAAAATTCTTGATACTTACTCGGTTCTAACTACGGAATTCTTCATTAGATTTTCGATCTGTTTGCAGAATCGTGTTTTCGCCATACTAACCTTGGGTTCCTGGCGCTGTTCGCGAACTGAAACCCCTCCTGGTCGCTAAAAACACGTTTTTTGCCTGATAATAACTGTTTTTTTGAAAACGTTTTTTAATTTTGGCACCAACCCCTTTTTGACAAAGTTCTTGATACTTACCTACTTGGTTCTAACTACGGAACCCTTCAGAATCGTGTTTTCGCTATACTTTCCTTGGGTTCCCGGCGCTGTGCGCGAACTGAAACCCCTCCTGGTCGATGAAAACACGTTTTTTGCTTGAAAAAAACTCGTTTTTTAAACACGTTTTTTTGTTTTGGCTCGAACCCCTTTTTGACAAAGTTCTTGATACTTACTTGGTTCTTACTACGGAACCCTTTAGAATCGTGTTTTCGCTATACTTTCCTTGGGTTCCCGGCGCTGTGCGCGAAATGAAACCCCTCCTGGTCAATGAAAACACGTTTTTTGCTTGAAAAAAACTCGTTTTTTGAACACGTTTTTTTTTGTTTTAGCTCGAACCCCTTTTTGACAAAGTTCTTGATACTTACTTGGTTCTAACTAGGGAACCCTACAGAATCGTGTTTTCGCTATACTTTCCTTGGGTTCCCGGCGCTGTTCGCGAACTGAAACCCCTCCTGGTCGCTGAAAACACGTTTTTTGCCTGATAATAACTGTTTTTTGTAACACGTTTTTTAATTTTGGCACCAACCCCTTTTTGACAAAGTTCTTGATACTTACTTGGTTCTAACTACAGAACCCTTCAGAATCGTGTTTTCGCTATACTTTCCTTGGGTTCCCGGCGCTGTGCGCGAACTGAAACCCCTCCTGGTCGATGAAAACACGTTTTTTGCTTGAAAAAAACTCGTTTTTTGAACACGTTTTTTTGTTTTGGCTCGAACCCCTTTTTGACAAAGTTCTTGATACTTTCTTGGTTCTAACTACTGCACCCTTCAGAATCGTGTTTTCGCTATACTTTCCTGGGGTTCTTGGCGCTGTGCGCGAACTGAAACCCCTCCTGGTCGATGAAAACACGTTTTTTGCCTGAAAAAAACTCGTTTTTTGAACACGGTTTTTAATTTTGGCCAGAACCTCTTTTTGACAAAATTCTTGATACTTACTCGGTTCTAACTACGGAATTCTTCATTAGATTTTCGATCTGTTTGCAGAATCGTGTTTTCGCCATACTAACCTTGGGTTCCTGGCGCTGCTCGCGAATTGAAACCCCTCCTGGTCGCTGAAAACACGTTTTTTGCCTGATAATAACTGTTTTTTTGAACACGTTTTTTAATTTTGGCACCAACCCCTTTTTGACAAAGTTCTTGATACTTACTTGGTTCCAACTACGGAACGCTTTAGAATCGTGTTTTCGCTATACTTTCCTTGGGTTCCCGGCGCTGTGCGCGAACTAAAACCCCTACTGGTCGATGAAAACACGTTTTTTGCTCGAAAAAAACTCGTTTTTTGAACACGTTTTTTTGTTTTGGCTCGAACCCCTTTTTGACAAAGTTCTTGATACTTACTTGGTTCTAACTACGGAACCCTTCTGAAAAAAACTGTTTTTTGAACACGTTTTTTAATTTTGGCCCGAACCTCTTTTTGACAAAATTCTTGATACTTACTCGGTTCTAACTACGGAATTCTTCATTAGATTTTCGATCTGTTTGCAGAATCGTGTTTTCGCCATACTAACCTTGGGTTCCTGGCGCTGCTCGCGAATTGAAACCCCTCCTGGTCGCTGAAAACACGTTTTTTGCCTGATAATAACTGTTTTTTTGAACACGTTTTTTAATTTTGGCACCAACCCCTTTTTGACAAAGTTCTTGATACTTACTTGGTTCCAACTACAGAACCCTTCAGAATCGTGTTTTCGCTATACTTTCCTTGGGTTCCCGGCGCTGTGCGCGAACTGAAACCCCTCCTGGTCGATGAAAACACGTTTTTTGCTCGAAAAAAACTCGTTTTTTGAACACGTTTTTTTGTTTTGGCTCGAACCCCTTTTTGACAAAGTTCTTGATACTTACTTGGTTCTAACTACGGAACCCTTCTGAAAAAAACTATTTTTTGAATACGTTTTTTTAATTTTGGCCCGAACCTCTTTTTGACAAAATTCTTGATACTTATTCGGTTCTAACTACGGAATTCTTCATTAGATTTTCGATCTGTTTGCAGAATCGTGTTTTCGCCATACTAACCTTGGGTTTCTGGCGCTGTTCGCGAACTAAAACCCCTCTTGGTCGCTGAAAACATGTTTTTTGCCTGATAATAACTGTTTTTTTGCACACGTTTTTTAATTTTGGCACCAACCCCTTTTTGACAAAGTTCTTGATACTTACTTGGTTCTAACTACGGAACCCTTCAGAATCGTGTTTCCGCCATACTAACCTTGGGTTCCTGGCGCTGCTCGCGAATTGAAACCCCTCCTGGTCGCTGAAAACACGTTTTTTGCCTGAAAATAACCGATTTTTTGAACACGTTTTTTAATTTTGGCACCAACCCCTTTTTGACAAAGTTCTTGATACTTACTTGGTTCCAACTACGGAACCCTTCAGAATCGTGTTTTCGCTATACTTTCCTTGGGTTCCCGGCGCTGTGCGCGAACTGAAACCCCTCCTGGTCGATGAAAACACGTTTTTTGCTCGAAAAAAACTCGTTTTTTGAACACGTTTTTTTGTTTTGGCTCGAACCCCTTTTTGACAAAGTTCTTGATACTAACTTGGTTCTAACTACGGAACCCTTCTGAAAAAAACTGTTTTTTGAACACGTTTTTTAATTTTGGCCCGAACCTCTTTTTGACAAAATTCTTGATACTTATTCGGTTCTAACTACGGAATTCTTCATTAGATTTTCGATCTGTTTGCAGAATCGTGTTTTCGCCATACTAACCTTGGGTTCCTGGCGCTGTTCGCGAACTGAAACCCCTCCTGGTCGCTGAAAACACGTTTTTTGCCTGATAATAACTGTTTTTTTGAACACGTTTTTTAATTTTGGCACCAACCCCTTTTTGACAAAGATCTTGATACTTACTTGGTTCTAACTACGGAACCCTTCAGAATCGTGTTTTCGCTATACTTTTCTTGGGTTCCCGGCGCTGTGCGCGAACTGAAACCCCTCCTGGTCGATGAAAACACGTTTTTTGCCTGAAAAAAAACTCGTTTTTTGAACACGTTTTTTTATTTTGGCTCGAACCCCTTTTTGACAAAGTTCTTGATACTTACTTGGTTCTAACTACGGAACCCTTCTGAAAAAAACTGTTTTTTGAACACGTATTTTTATTTTAGCCCGAACCTCTTTTTGACGAAATTCTTGATACTTACTCGGTTCTAACTACGGAATTCTTTATTAGATTTTCGATCTGTTTGCAGAATCGTGTTTTCGCCATACTAACCTTGGGTTCCTGGCGCTGTTCGCGAACTGAAACCCCTCCTGGTCGATGAAAACACGTTTTTTGCTTGAAAAAAACTCGTTTTTGGAACACGTTTTTTTGTTTTGGCTCGAACCCCTTTTTGACAAAGTTCTTGATACTTACTTGGTTCTAACTACGGAACCCTTCAGAATCGTGTTTTCGCTATACATTCCTTGGGTTCCCGGTGCTGTGCGCGAACTGAAACCCCTCTGGTCGATGAAAACACGTTTTGTGCTTGAAAAAAACTCGTTTTTTGAACACGTTTATTTGTTTTGGCTCGAACCCCTTTTTGACAAAGTTCTTGATACTTACTTGGTTCTAACTACGGAACCCTTCAGAATCGTGTTATCGCTATACTTTCCTTGGGTTCCCGGCGCTGTGCGCGAACTGAAACCCCTCCTGGTCGATGAAAACACGTTTGTTGCATGAAAAAAACTCGTTTTTTGAACACGTTTTTTTGTTTTGGCTCGAACCCCTTTTTGACAAAGTTCTTGATACTTACTTGGTTCTAACTACGGAACCCTTCAGAATCGTGTTTTCGCTATACTTTCCTTGGGTTCCCGGCGCTGTGCGCGAACTGAAACCCCTCCTGGTCGATGAAAACACGTTTTTTGCCTGAGAAAAACTCGTTTTTTGAACACGTTTTTTTATTTTGGCTCGAACCCCTTTTTGACAAAGTTCTTGATACTTACTTGGTTCTAACTACGGAACCCTTCAGAATCGTGTTTTCGCTATACTTTCCTTGGGTTCCCGGCGCTGTGCGCGAACTGAAACCCCTCCTGGTCGCTGAAAACACGTTTTTTGCTTGATAATAACTGTTTTCTTGAACACGTTTTTTAATTTTGGCACCAACCCCTTTTTGACAAAGTTCTTGATACTTACTTGGTTCTAACTACGGAACCCTTCAAAATCGTGTTTTCGCTATACTTTCCTTGGGTTCCCGGCGCTGTGCGCGAACTGAAACCCCTCCTGGTCGCTGAAAACACGTTTTTTGCCTGATAATAACTGTTTTTTTGAACACGTTTTTTAATTTTGGCACCAACCCCTTTTTGACAAAGTTCTTGATACTTACTTGGTTCTAACTACGGAACCCTTCAGAATCGTGTTTTCGCTATACTTTCCTTGGGTTCCCGGCGCTGTGCGCGAACTGAAACCCCTCCTGGTCGATGAAAACACGTTTTTTGCCTGAAAAAAACTCGTTTTTTGAACACGTTTTTTTATTTTGGCTCGAACCCCTTTTTGACAAAGTTCTTGATACTTACTTGGTTCTAACTACGGAACCCTTCAGAATCGTGTTTTCGCTATACTTTCCTTGGGTTCCCGGCGCTGTGCGCGAACTGAAACCCCTCCTGGTCGATGAAAACACGTTTTTTGCTTGAAAATAACTCGTTTTTTGAACACGTTTATTTGTTTTGGCTCGAACCCCTTTTTGACAAAGTTCTTGATACTTACTTGGTTCTAACTACGGAACCCTTCAGAATCGTGTTTTCGCTATACTTTTCTTGGGTTCCCGGCGCTGTTCGCGAACTGAAACCCCTCCTGGTCGCTGAAAACACGTTTTTTGCCTGATAATAACTGTTTTTTGTAATTCGTTTTTTAATTTTGGCACCAACCCCTTTTTGACAATGTTCTTGATACTTACTTGGTTCTAACTACGGAACCCTTTTGAAAAAAACTGTTTTTGAACACGTTTTTTAATTTTGGCCCGATCCTCTTTTTGACAAAATTCTTGATACTTATTCGGTTCTAACTACGGAATTCTTCATTAGATTTTCGATCTGTTTGCAGAATCGTGTTTTCGCCATACTAACCTTGGGTTCCTGGCGCTGTTCGCGTACTAAAACCCCTCCTGGTCGCTGAAAACACGTTTTTTGCCTGATAATAACTGTTTTTTTGAACACGTTTTTTAATTTTGGCACAAACCCCTTTTTGACAAAGTTCTTGATACTTACTTGGTTCTAACTACGGAACCCTTCAGAATCGTGTTTTCGCTATAATTTCCTTGGGTTCCCGGCGCTGTGCGCGAACTGAAACCCCTCCTGGTCGATGAAAACACGTTTTTTGCTTGAAAAAAACTCGTTTTTTGAACACGTATTTTTGTTTTGGCTCGAACCCCTTTTTGACAAAGTTCTTGATACTTACTTGGTTCTAACTACGGAACCCTTCAGAATCGTGTTTTCGCTATACTTTCCTTGGGTTCCCGGCGCTGTGCGCGAACTGAAACCCCTCCTGGTCGATGAAAACACGTTTTATGCCTGAAAAAAACTCGTTTTTTGAACACGTTTTTTTATTTTGGCTCGAACCCCTTTTTGACAAAGTTCTTGATACTTACTTGGTTCTAACTACGGAACCCTTCAGAATCGTGTTTTCGCTATTTTTTCTTGGGTTCCCGGCGCTGTGCGCGAACTGAAACCCCTCCTGGTCGCTGAAAACACGTTTTTTGCCTGATAATAACTGTTTTTTTGAACACGTTTTTTAATTTTGGCACCAACCCCTTTTTGACGAAGTTCTTGATACTTACTTGGTTCTAACTACGGAACCCTTCAGAATCGTGTTTTCGCTATACTTTCCTTGGGTTCCCGGCGCTGTGCGCGAACTGAAACCCCTCCTGGTCGATGAAAACACGTTTTTTGCCTGAAAAAAACTCGTTTTTTGAACACGTTTTTTAATTTTGGCACCAACCCCTTTTTGACAAAGTTCTTGATACTTACTTGGTTCTAACTACGGAACCCTTCAGAATCGTGTTTTCGCTATAATTTCCTTGGGTTCCCGGCGCTGTGCGCGAAATGAAACCCCTCCTGGTCGATGAAAACACGTTTTTTGCTTGAAAAAAACTCGTTTTTTGAACACGATTTTTTGTTTTGGCTCGAACCCCTTTTTGACAAAGTTCTTGATACTTACTTGGTTCTAACTACGGAACCCTTCAGAATCGTGTTTTCGCTATACTTTCCTTGGATTCCCGGCGCTGTGCGCGAACTGAAACCCCTCCTGGTCGATGAAAACACGTTTTTTGCCTGAAAAAAACTCGTTTTTTCAACACGTTTTTTTATTTTGGCTCGAACTCCTTTTTGACAAAATTCTTGATACTTACTCGGTTCGAACTACGGAATTCTTTATTAGATTTTCGATCTGTTTGCAGAATCGTGTTTTCGCCATACTAACCTTGGGTTCCTGGCGCTGTTCGCGTACTAAAACCCCTCCTGGTCGCTGAAAACACGTTTTTTGCCTGATAATAACTGTTTTTTTGAACACGTTTTTTAATTTTGGCACCAACCCCTTTTTGACAAAGTTCTTGATACTTACTTGGTTCTAACTACGGAACCCTTCAGAATCGTGTTTTCGCTATAATTTCCTTGGGTTCCCGGCGCTGTGCGCGAACTGAAACCCCTCCTGGTCGATGAAAACACGTTTTTTGCTTGAAAAAAACTCGTTTTTTGAACACGTTTTTTTGTTTTGGCTCGAACCCCTTTTTGACAAAGTTCTTGATACTTACGTGGTTCTAACTACGGAACCCTTCAGAATCGTGTTTTCGCTATACTTTCTTTGGGTTACCGGCGCTGTGCGCGAACTGAAACCCCTCCTGGTCGATGAAAACACGGTTTTTGCTTGAAAAAAACTCGTTTTTTGACCACGTTTTTTTGTTTTTGCTCGAACCCCTTTTTGACAAAGTTCTTGATACTTACTTGGTTCTAACTACGGAACCCTTCAGAATCGTGTTTTCGCTATACTTTTCTTGGGTTCCCGGCGCTGTGCGCGAACTGAAACCCCTCCTGGTCGATGAAAACACGTTTTTTGCTTGAAAAAAACTCGTTTTTTGAACACGTTTTTTTGTTTTGGCTCGAACCCCTTTTTGACAAAGTTCTTGATACTTACTTGGTTCTAACTACGGAACCCTTCAGAATCGTATTTTCGCTATACTTTCCTTGGGTTCCTTGCGCTGTGCGCGAAGTGAAACCCCTCCTGGTCGATGAAAACACGTTTTTTGCTTGAAAAAAACTCGTTTTTTGAACACGTTTTTTTGTTTTGGCTCGAACCCCTTTTTGACAAAGTTCTTGATACTTACTTGGTTCTAACTACGGAACCCTTCAGAATCGTGTTTTCGCTATACATTTCTTGGGTTCCCGGCGCTGTTCGCGAACTGAAACCCCTCCTGGTCGCTGAAAACATGTTTTTTGCCTGATAATAACTGTTTTTTGTAATTCGTTTTTTAATTTTGGCACCAACCCCTTTTTGACAAAGTTCTTGATACTTACTTGGTTCTTACTACAGAACCCTTCAGAATCGTGTTTTCGCTATACTTTCCTTGGGTTCCCGGCGCTGTGAGCGAACTGAAACCCCTCCTGGTCGATGAAAACACGTTTTTTGCTTGAAAAAAACTCGTTTTTTGAACACGTTTTTTTGTTTTGGCTCGAACCCCTTTTTGAAAAAGTTCTTGATACTTACTTGGTTCGAACTACGGAACCCTTCTGAAAAAAACTGTTTTTTGAACACGTTTTTTAATTTTGGCCCGAACCTCTTTTTGACAAAATTCTTGATACTTACTCGGTTCTAACTACGGAATCCTTCATTAGATTTTCGATCTGTTTGCAGAATCGTGTTTTCGCCATACTAACCTTAGGTTCCTGGCGCTGTTCGCGAACTGAAACCCCTCCTGGTCGCTGTAAACACGTTTTTTGCCTGATAATAACTGTTTTTTTGAACACGTTTTTTAATTTTGGCACCAACCCCTTTTTGACGAAGTTCTTGATACTTACTTGGTTCTAACTACGGAACCCTTCAGAATCGTGTTTTCGCTATACTTTCCTTGGGTTCCCGGCGCTGTTCGCGAACTGAAACCCCTCCTGGTCGCTGAAAACACGTTTTTTGCCTGATAATAACTGTTTTTTTGAACACGTTTTTTAATTTTGGCACCAACCTCTTTTTGACAAAGTTCTTGATACTTACTTGGTTCTAACTACGGAACCCTTCTGAAAAAAACTGTTTTTTGAACACGTTTTTTAATTTTGGCCCGAACCTCTTTTTGACAAAATTCTTGATACTTACTCGGTTCTAACTACGGAATTCTTCATTAAATTTTCGATCTGTTTGCAGAATCGTGTTTTCGCCATACTAACCTTGGGTTCCTGGCGCTGTTCGCGAACTGAAACCCCTCCTGGTCGCTGAAAACACGTTTTTTGCCTGATAATAACTGTTTTTTTGAACACGTTTTTTAATTTTGGCACCAACCTCTTTTTGACAAAGTTCTTGATACTTACTTGGTTCTAACTACGGAACCCTTCAGAATCGTGTTTTCGCTATACTTTCCTTGTGTTCCCGGCGCTGTGCGCGAACTAAAACCCCTCCTGGTCGATGAAAACACGTTTTTTGCTTGAAAAAAACTCGTTTTTTGAACACGTTTTTTTGTTTTGGCTCGAACCCCTTTTTGACAAAGTTCTTGATACTTACTTGGTTCTAACTACGGAACCCTTCAGAATCGTGTTTTCGCTATACTTTCCTTGGGTTCCCGGCGCTGTGCGCGAACTGAAACCCCTCCTGGTCGATGAAAACACGTTTTTTGCTTGAAAAAAACTCGTTTTTTGAAAACGTTTTTTTGTTTTGGCTCGAACCCCTTTTTGACAAAGTTCTTGATACTTACTTGGTTCTAACTACGGAACCCTTCAGAATCGTGTTTTCGCTATACTTTCCTTGGGTTCCCGGCGCTGTTCGCGAACTGAAACCCCTCCTGGTCGCTGAAAACACGTTTTTTGCCTGATAATAACTGTTTTTTGTAACTCGTTTTTTAATTTTGGCACCAACCCCTTTTTGACAAAGTTCTTGATACTTACTTGGTTCTAACTACAGAACCCTTCAGAATCGTGTTTTCGCTATACTTTCCTTGGGTTCCCGGCGCTGTGCAGGAACTGAAACCCCTCCTGGTCGATGAAAACACGTTTTTTGCTTGAAAAAAACTCGTTTTTTGAACACGTTTTTTTGTTTTGGCTCGAACCCCTTTTTGACAAAGTTCTTGATACTTACTTGGTTCTAACTACGGAACCCTTCAGAATCGTGTTTTCGCTATACTTTCCTTGGGTTCCCGGCGCTGTTCGCGAACTGAAACCCCTCCTTGTCGCTGAAAACACGTTTTTTGCCTGATAATAACTGTTTTTTGTAATTCGTTTTTTAATTTTGGCACCAACCCCTTTTTGACAAAGTTCTTGATACTTACTTGGTTCTAACTACAGAACCCTTCAGAATCGTGTTTTCGCTATACTTTCCTTGGGTTCCCGGCGCTGTGAGCGAACTGAAACCCCTCCTGGTCGATGAAAACACGTTTTTTGCTTGAAAAAAACTCGTTTTTTGAACACGTTTTTTTGTTTTGGCTCGAACCCCTTTTTGACAAAGTTCTTGATACTTACTTGGTTCGAACTACGGAACCCTTCTGAAAAAAATTGTTTTTTGAACACGTTTTTTAATTTTGGCCCGAACCTCTTTTTGACAAAATTCTTGATACTTACTCGGTTCTAACTACGGAATCCTTCATTAGATTTTCGATCTGTTTGCAGAATCGTGTTTTCGCCATACTAACCTTGGGTTCCTGGCGCTGTTCGCGAACTGAAACCCCTCCTGGTCGCTGTAAACACGTTTTTTGCCTGATAATAACTGTTTTTTTGAACACGTTTTTTAATTTTTGCACCAACCCCTTTTTGACAAAGTTCTTGATACTTACTTGGTTCTAACTACGGAACCGTTCTGAAAAAAACGGTTTTTTGAACAAGTTTTTTTATTTTGGCTCGAACCCCTTTTTGACAAAGTTCTTGATACTTACTTGGTTCTAACTACGGAACCCTTCTAAAAAAAACTGTTTTTTGAACACGTTTTTTAATTTTGGCCCGAACTTCTTTTTGACAAAATTCTTGATACTTACTTGGTTCTAACTACGGAATTCTTCATTAGATTTTCGATCTGTTTGCAGAATCGTGTTTTCGCCATACTTACCTTGGGTTCCTGGCGCTGTTCGCGAACTGAAACCCCTCCTGGTCGCTGAAAACACGTTTTTTGCCTGATAATAACTGTTTTTTTGAACACGTTTTTAATTTTGGCACCAACCCCTTTTTGACAAAGTTCTTGATACTAACTTGGTTCTAACTACGGAACCCTTCAGAATCATGTTTTCGCTATACTTTCCTTGGGTTCCCGGCGCTGTGCGCGAACTGAAACCCCTCCTGGTCGATGAAAACACGTTTTTTGCTTGAAAAAAACTCGTTTTTTGAACACGTTTTTTTGTTTTGGCTCGAACCCCTTTTTGACAAAGTTCTTGATACTTACTTGGTTCTAACTACGGAACCCTTCAGAATCGTGTTTTCGCTATACTTTCCTTGGGTTCCCGGCGCTGTTCGCGAACTGAAACCCCTCCTGGTCGCTGAAAACACGTTTTTTGCCTGATAATAACTGTTTTTTGTAATTCGTTTTTTAATTTTGGCACCAACCCCTTTTTGACAAAGTTCTTGATACTTACTTGGTTCTAACTACGGAACCCTTCAGAATCGTGTTTTCGCTATACTTTCCTTGGGTTCCCGGCGCTGTGCGCGAACTGAAACCCCTCCTGGTCGATGAAAACACGGTTTTTGCTTGAAAAAAACTCGTTTTTTGAACACGTTTCTTTGTTTTTGCTCGAACCCCTTTTTGACAAAGTTCTTGATACTTACTTGGTTCTAACTACGGAACCCTTCAGAATCGTGTTTTCGCTATACTTTCCTTGGGTTCCCGGCGCTGTTCGCGAACTGAAACCCCTCCTGGTCGCTGAAAACACGTTTTTTGCCTGATAATAACTGTTTTTTGTAATTCGTTTTTTAATTTTGGCACCAACCCCTTTTTGACAAAGTTCTTGATACTTACTTGGTTCTAACTACAGAACCCTTCAGAATCGTGTTTTCGCTATACTTTCCTTGGGTTCCCGGCGCTGTGAGCGAACTGAAACCCCTCCTGGTCGATGAAAACACGTTTTTTGCTTGAAAAAAACTCGTTTTTTGAACACGTTTTTTTGTTTTGGCTCGAACCCCTTTTTGACAAAGTTCTTGATACTTACTTGGTTCGAACTACGGAACCCTTCTGAAAAAAACTGTTTTTTGAACACGTTTTTTAATTTTGGCCCGAACCTCTTTTTGACAAAATTCTTGATACTTACTCGGTTCTAACTACGGAATCCTTCATTAGATTTTTGATCTGTTTGCAGAATCGTGTTTTCGCCATACTAACCTTAGGTTCCTGGCGCTGTTCGCGAACTGAAACCCCTCCTGGTCGCTGTAAACACGTTTTTGCCTGATAATAACTGTTTTTTTGAACACGTTTTTTAATTTTTGCACCAACCCCTTTTTGACAAAGTTCTTGATACTTACTTGGTTCTAACTACGGAACCGTTCTGAAAAAAACGGTTTTTTGAACACGTTTTTTTATTTTGGCTCGAACCCCTTTTTGACAAAGTTCTTGATACTTACTTGGTTCTAACTACGGAACCCTTCTAAAAAAAACTGTTTTTTGAACACGTTTTTTAATTTTGGCCCGAACTTCTTTTTGACAAAATTCTTGATACTTACTTGGTTCTAACTACGGAATTCTTCAATAGATTTTCGATCTGTTTGCAGAATCGTGTTTTCGCCATACTTACCTTGGGTTCCTGGCGCTGTTCGCGAACTGAAACCCCTCCTGGTCGCTGAAAACACGTTTTTTGCCTGATAATAACTGTTTTTTTGAACACGTTTTTTAATTTTGGCACCAACCCCTTTTTGACAAAGTTCTTGATACTAACTTGGTTCTAACTACGGAACCCTTCAGAATCATGTTTTCGCTATACTTTCCTTGGGTTCCCGGCGCTGTGCGCGAACTGAAACCCCTCCTGGTCGATGAAAACACGGTTTTTGCTTGAAAAAAACTCGTTTTTTGAACACGTTTTTTTGTTTTTGCTCGAACCCCTTTTTGACAAAGTTCTTGATACTTACTTGGTTCTAACTACGGAACCCTTCAGAATCGTGTTTTCGCTATACTTTCCTTGGGTTCCCGGCGCTGTGCGCGAACTGAAACCCCTCCTGGTCGATGAAAACACGTTATTTGCTTGAAAAAAACTCGTTTTTTGAACACGTTTTTTTGTTTTGGCTCGAACCCCTTTTTGACAAAGTTCTTGATACTTACTTGGTTCTAACCACGGAACCCTTCAGAATCGTGTTATAGCTATACTTTCCTTGGGTTCCCGGCGCTGTGCGCGAACTGAAACCCCTCCTGGTCGATGAAAACACGTTTGTTGCATGAAAAAAACTCGTTTTTTGAACACGTTTTTTTATTTTGGCTCGAACCCCTTTTTGGCAAAGTTCTTGATACTTACTTGGTTCTTACTACGGAACCCTTCAGAATCGTGTTTTCGCTATACTTTCCTTGGGTTCCCGGCGCTGTTCGCGAACTGAAACCCCTCCTGGTCGCTGAAAACACGTTTTTTGCCTGATAATAACTGTTTTTTGTAACACGTTTTTTAATTTTGGCACCAACCCCTTTTTGACAAAGTTCTTGATACTTACTTGGTTCTAACTACGGAACCCTTCAGAATCGTGTTTTCGCTATACTTTCCTTGGGTTCCCGGCGCTGTGCGCGAACTGAAACCCCTCCTGGTCGATGAAAATACGTTTTTTGCTTGAAAAAAACTCGTTTTTTGAACACGTTTTTTTGTTTTGGCTCGAACCCCTTTTTGACAAAGTTCTTGATACTTACTTGGTTCTAACTACGGAACCCTTCAGAATCGTGTTTTCGCTATACTTTCCTTGGGTTCCCGGCGCTGTGCGCGAACTGAAACCCCTCCTGGTCGATGAAAACACGTTTTTTGCCTGAAAAAAACTAGTTTTTTGAACACGTTTTTTTATTTTGGCTCGAACCCCTTTTTGACAAAGTTCTTGATACTTACTTGGTTCTAACTACGGAACCCTTCTGAAAAAAACTGTTTTTTGAACACGTTTTTTAATTTTGGCCTGAACCTCTTTTTGACAAAGTTCTTGATACTTACTTGGTTCTAACCACGGAACCCTTCAGAATCGTGTTTTCGCTATACTTTCTTTGGGTTCCCGGCATTGTGCGCGAACTGAAACCCCTCCTGGTCGATGAAAACACGTTTGTTGCATGAAAAAAACTCGTTTTTTGAACACGTTTTTTTATTTTGGCTCGAACCCCTTTTTGACAAAGTTCTTGATACTTACTTGGTTCTAACTATGGAACCCTTCTGAAAAAAACTGTTTTTTGAACACGTTTTTTTGTTTTGGCTCGAACCCCTTTTTGACAAAGTTCTTGATACTTACTTGGTTCTAACTACGGAACCCTTCAGAATCGTGTTTTCGCCATACATTCCTTGGGTTCCCGGCGCTGTGCGCGAACTAAAACTCCTCCTGGTCGATGAAAACATGTTTTTTGCTTGAAAAAAACTCGTTTTTGGAACACGTTTTTTTGTTTTGGCTCGAACCCCTTTTTGACAAAGTTCTTGATACTTACTTGGTTCTAACTACGGAACCCTTCAGAATCGTGTTTTCGCCATACATTCCTTGGGTTCCCGGCGCTGTGCGCGAACTGAAACCCCTCCTGGTCGATGAAAACACGTTTTTTGCTTGAAAAAAACTCGTTTTTTGAACACGTTTATTTGTTTTGGCTCGAACCCCTTTTTGACAAAGTTCTTGATACTTACTTGGTTCTAACCACGGAACCCTTAGAATCGTGTTTTCGCTATACTTTCCTTGGGTTCCCGGCGCTGTGCGCGAACTGAAACCCCTCCTGGTCGATGAAAACACGTTTGTTGCATGAAAAAAACTCGTTTTTTGAACACGTTTTTTTATTTTGGCTCGAACCCCTTTTTGACAAAGTTCTTGATACTTTCTTGGTTCTAACTACGAAACCCTTCTAAAAAAAACTGTTTTTTGAACACGTTTTTTAATTTTGGCCCGAACCTCTTTTTGACAAACTTCTTGATACTTACTCGGTTCTAACTACGGAATTCTTCATTAGATTTTTGATCTGTTTGCAGAATCGTGTTTTCGCCATACTAACCTTGGGTTCCTGGCGCTGTGCGCGAACTGAAACCCCTCCTGGTCGATGAAAACACGTTTTTTGCTTGAAAAAAACTCGTTTTTTGAACATGTTTTTTTGTTTTGGCTCGAACCCCTTTTTGACAAAGTTCTTGATACTTACTTGGTTCTAACTACGGAACCCTTCAGAATCGTGTTTTCGCTATACTTTCCTTGGGTTCCCGGCGCTGTGAGCGAACTGAAACCCCTCCTGGTCGATGAAAACACGTTTTTTGCTTGAAAAAAACTCGTTTTTTGAACACGTTTTTTTGTTTTGGCTCGAACCCCTTTTTGACAAAGTTCTTGATACTTACTTGGTTCGAACTACGGAACCCTTCTGAAAAAAACTGTTTTTTGAACACGTTTTTTAATTTTGGCCCGAACCTCTTTTTGACAAAATTCTTGATACTTACTCGGTTCTAACTACGGAATTCTTCATTAGATTTTTGATCTGTTTGCAGAATCGTGTTTTCGCCATACTAACCTTGGGTTCCTGGCGCTGTGCGCGAACTGAAACCCCTCCTGGTCGATGAAAACACGTTTTTTGCTTGAAAAAAACTCGTTTTTTGAACATGTTTTTTTGTTTTGGCTCGAACCCCTTTTTGACAAAGTTCTTGATACTTACTTGGTTCTAACTACGGAACCCTTCAGAATCGTGTTTTCGCTATACTTTCCTTGGGTTCCCGGCGCTGTGAGCGAACTGAAACCCCTCCTGGTCGATGAAAACACGTTTTTTGCTTGAAAAAAACTCGTTTTTTGAACACGTTTTTTTGTTTTGGCTCGAACCCCTTTTTGACAAAGTTCTTGATACTTACTTGGTTCGAACTACGGAACCCTTCTGAAAAAAACTGTTTTTTGAACACGTTTTTTTGTTTTGGCTCGAACCCCTTTTTGACAAAGTTCTTGATACTTACTTGGTTCTAACTACGGAACCCTTCAGAATCGTGTTTTCGCTATTTTTTCCTTGGGTTCCCGGCGCTGTGCGCGAACTGAAACCCCTCCTGGTCGCTGAAAACACGTTTTTTGCCTGATAATAACTGTTTTTTTGAACACGTTTTGTAATTTTGGCACCAACCCCTTTTTGACAAAGTTCTTGATACTTACTTGGTTCTAACTACGGAACCCTTCAGAATCGTGTTTTCGCTATACTTTCCTTGGGTTCCCGGCGCTGTGCGCGAATTGAAACCCCTCCTGGTCGATAAAAACACGTTTTTTGCCTGAAAAAAACTCGTTTTTTGAACACGTTTTTTTATTTTGGCTCGAACCCCTTTTTGACAAAGTTCTTGATACTTACTTGGTTCTAACTACGGAACCCTTCAGAATCGTGTTTTCGCTATACTTTCCTTGGGTTCCCGGCGCTGTGCGCGAACTAAAACTCCTCCTGGTCGATGAAAACATGATTTTTGCTTGAAAAGAACTCGTTTTTGGAACACGTTTTTTTGTTTTGGCTCGAACCCCTTTTTGACAAAGTTCTTGATACTTACTTGGTTCTAACTACGGAACCCTTCAGAATCGTGTTTTCGCCATACATTTCTTGGGTTCTCGGCGCTGTGCGCGAACTGAAACCCCTCCTGGTCGATGAAAACACGTTTTTTGCTTGAAAAAAACTCGTTTTTTGAACACGTTTATTTGTTTTGGCTCGAACCCCTTTTTGACAAAGTTCTTGATACTTACTTGGTTCTAACCACGGAACCCTTAGAATCGTGTTTTCGCTATACTTTCCTTGGGTTCCCGGCGCTGTACGCGAACTGAAACCCCTCCTGGTCGATGAAAACACGTTTGTTGCATGAAAAAAACTCGTTTTTTGAACACGTTTTTTTATTTTGGCTCGAACCCCTTTTTGACAAAGTTCTTGATACTTTCTTGGTTCTAACTACGAAACCCTTCTAAAAAAAACTGTTTTTTGAACACGTTTTTTAATTTTGGCCCGAACCTCTTTTTGACAAAATTCTTGATACTTACTTGGTTCTAACTACGGAATTCTTCATTAGATATTTGATCTGTTTGCAGAATCGTGTTTTCGCCATACTAACCTTGGGTTCCTGGCGCTGTGCGCGAACTGAAACCCCTCCTGGTCGATGAAAACACGTTTTTTGCCTGAAAAAAACTCGTTTTTTGAACACGTTTTTTTATTTTGGCTCGAACCCCTTTTTGACAAAGTTCTTGATACTTACTTGGTTCTAACTACGGAACCCTTCTGAAAAAAACTGTTTTTTGAACACGTTTTTTAATTTTGGCACCAACCCCTTTTTGACAAAGTTCTTGATACTTACTTAGTTCTAACTATGGAACCCTTAAGAATCGTGTTTTCGCTATTCTTTCCTTGGGTTCCCGGCGCTGTGCGCGAACTGAAACCCCTCCTGGTCGATGAAAACACGTTTTTCGCTTGAAAATAACTCGTTTTTTGAACACGTTTTTTTGTTTTGGCTCGAACCCCTTTTTGACAAAGTTTTTGATACTTACTTGGTTCTAACTACGGAACCCTTCAGAATCGTGTTTTCGCTATACTTTCCTTGGGTTCCCGGCGCTGTGCGCGAACTAAAACTCCTCCTGGTCGATGAAAACATGTTTTTTGCTTGAAAAAAACTCGTTTTTGGAACACGTTTTTTTGTTTTGGCTCGAACCCCTTTTTGACAAAGTTCTTGATACTTACTTGGTTCTAACTACGGAACCCTTCAGAATCGTGTTTTCGCCATACATTCCTTGGGTTCCCGGCGCTGTGCGCGAACTGAAACCCCTCCTGGTCGATGAAAACACGTTTTTTGCTTGAAAAAAACTCGTTTTTTGAACACGTTTATTTGTTTTGGCTCGAACCCCTTTTTGACAAAGTTCTTGATACTTACTTGGTTCTAACCACGGAACCCTTAGAATCGTGTTTTCGCTATACTTTCCTTGGGTTCCCGGCGCTGTGCGCGAACTGAAACCCCTCCTGGTCGATGAAAACACATTTGTTGCATGAAAAAAACTCGTTTTTTGAACACGTTTTTTTATTTTGGCTCGAACCCCTTTTTGACAAAGTTTTTGATACTTTCTTGGTTCTAACTACGAAACCCTTCTAAAAAAAACTGTTTTTTGAACACGTTTTTTAATTTTGGCCCGAACCTCTTTTTGACAAACTTCTTGATACTTACTCGGTTCTAACTACGGAATTCTTCATTAGATTTTTGATCTGTTTGCAGAATCGTGTTTTCGCCATACTAACCTTGGGTTCCTGGCGCTGTGCGCGAACTGAAACCCCTCCTGGTCGATGAAAACACGTTTTTTGCTTGAAAAAAACTCGTTTTTGGAACACGTTTTTTTGTTTTGGCTCGAACCCCTTTTTGACAAAGTTCTTGATACTTACTTGGTTCTAACTACGGAACCCTTCAGAATCGTGTTTTCGCTATACTTTCCTTGGGTTCCCGGCGCTGTGCGCGAACTAAAACTCCTCCTGGTCGATGAAAACATGTTTTTTGCTTGAAAAAAACTCGTTTTTGGAACACGTTTTTTTGTTTTGGCTCGAACCCCTTTTTGACAAAGTTCTTGATACTTACTTGGTTCTAACTACGGAACCCTTCAGAATCGTGTTTTCGCCATACATTCCTTGGGTTCCCGGCGCTGTGCGCGAACTGAAACCCCTCCTGGTCGCTGAAAACACGTTTTTTGCTTGATAATAACTGTTTTTTTGAACACGTTTTTTAATTTTGGCACCAACCCCTTTTTGACAAAGTTCTTGATACTTACTTGGTTCTAACTACGGAACCCTTCAAAATCGTGTTTTCGCTATACTTTCCTTGGGTTCCCGGCGCTGTGCGCGAACTGAAACCCCTCCTGGTCGCTGAAAACACGTTTTTTGCCTGATAATAACTGTTTTTTTGAACACGTTTTTTAATTTTGGCACCAACCCCTTTTTGACAAAGTTCTTGATACTTACTTGGTTCTAACTACGGAAACCTTCAGAATCGTGTTTTCGCTATTTTTTCCTTGGGTTCCCGGCGCTGTGCGCGAACTGAAACCCCTCCTGGTCGATGAAAACACGTTTTTTGCTTGAAAAAAACTCGTTTTTTGAACACGTTTTTTTGTTTTGGCTCGAACCCCTTTTTGACAAAGTTCTTGATACTTACTTGGTTCTAACTACGGAACCCTTCAGAATCGTGTTTTCGCTATACTTTCCTTGGGTTCCCGGCGCTGTGCGCGAACTGAAACCCCTCCTGGTCGATGAAAACACGTTTTTTGCCTGAAAAAAACTCGTTTTTTGAACACGTTTTTTTATTTTGGCTCGAACCACTTTTTGACAAAGTTCTTGATACTTACTTGGTTCTAACTACGGAACCCTTCAGAATCGTGTTTTTGCTATTTTTTCCTTGGGTTCCCGGCGCTGTGCGCGAACTGAAACCCCTCCTGGTCGCTGAAAACACGTTTTTTGCCTGATAATAACTGTTTTTTTGAACACGTTTTGTAATTTTGGCACCAACCCCTTTTTGACAAAGTTCTTGATACTTACTTGGTTCTAACTACGGAACCCTTCAGAATCGTGTTTTCGCTATACTTTCCTTGGGTTCCCGGCGCTGTGCGCGAACTGAAACCCCTCCTGGTCGATGAAAACACGTTTTTTGCCTGAAAAAAACTCGTTTTTTGAACACGTTTTTTTATTTTGGCTCGAACCCCTTTTTGACAAAGTTCTTGATACTTACTTGGTTCTAACTACGGAACCCTTCAGAATCGTGTTTTCGCTATACTTTCCTTGGGTTCCCGGCGCTGTGCGCGAACTGAAACCCCTCCTGGTCGCTGAAAACACGTTTTTTGCTTGATAATAACTGTTTTTTTGAACACGTTTTTTAATTTTGGCACCAACCCCTTTTTGACAAAGTTCTTGATACTTACTTGGTTCTAACTACGGAACCCTTCAAAATCGTGTTTTCGCTATACTTTCCTTGGGTTCCCGGCGCTGTGCGCGAAATGAAACCCCTCCTGGTCGCTGAAAACACGTTTTTTGCCTGATAATAACTGTTTTTTTGAACACGTTTTTTAATTTTGGCACCAACCCCTTTTTGACAAAGTTCTTGATACTTACTTGGTTCTATCTACGGAACCCTTCAGAATCGTGTTTTCGCTATTATTTCCTTGGGTTCCCGGCGCTGTGCGCGAACTGAAACCCCTCCTGGTCGATGAAAACACGTTTTTTGCTTGAAAATAACTCGTTTTTTGAACACGTTTATTTGTTTTGGCTCGAACCCCTTTTTGACAAAGTTCTTGATACTTACTTGGTTCTAACCACGGAACCCTTAGAATCGTGTTTTCGCTATACTTTCCTTGGGTTCCCGGCGCTGTGCGCGAACTGAAACCCCTCCTGGTCGATGAAAACACGTTTGTTGCATGAAAAAAACTCGTTTTTTGAACACGTTTTTTTATTTTGGCTCGAACCCCTTTTTGACAAAGTTCTTGATACTTTCTTGGTTCTAACTAGGAAACCCTTCTAAAAAAAACTGTTTTTTGAACACGTTTTTTAATTTTGGCCCGAACCTCTTTTTGACAAAATTCTTGATACTTACTCGGTTCTAACTACGGAATTCTTCATTAGATTTTTGATCTGTTTGCAGAATCGTGTTTTCGCCATACTAACCTTGGGTTCCTGGCGCTGTGCGCGAACTGAAACCCCTCCTGGTCGATGAAAACACGTTTTTTGCTTGAAAAAAACTCGTTTTTTGAACACGTTTTTTTATTTTGGCTCGAACCCCTTTTTGACAAAGTTTTTGATACTTTCTTGGTTCTAACTACGAAACCCTTCTAAAAAAAACTGTTTTTTAAACACGTTTTTTAATTTTGGCCCGAACCTCTTTTTGACAAACTTCTTGATACTTACTTGGTTCTAACTACGGTACCCTTCTGAAAAAAACTATTTTTTGAATACGTTTTTTTAATTTTGGCCCGAACCTCTTTTTGACAAAATTCTTGATACTTATTCGGTTCTAACTACGGAATTCTTCATTAGATTTTCGATCTGTTTGCAGAATCGTGTTTTCGCCATACTAACCTTGGGTTCCTGGCGCTGTTCGCGAACTAAAACCCCTCTTGGTCGCTGAAAACATGTTTTTTGCCTGATAATAACTGTTTTTTTGCACACGTTTTTTAATTTTGGCACCAACCCCTTTTTGACAAAGTTCTTGATACTTACTTGGTTCTAACTACGGAACCCTTCAGAATCGTGTTTCCGCCATACTAACCTTGGGTTCCTGGCGCTGCTCGCGAATTGAAACCCCTCCTGGTCGCTGAAAACACGTTTGTTGCATGAAAAAAACTCGTTTTTTTGCACACGTTTTTTAATTTTGGCACCAACCTCTTTTTGACAAAGTTCTTGATACTTACTTGGTTCTAACCACGGAACCCTTCAGAATCGTGTTTTCGCTATACTTTCCTTGGGTTCCCGGCGCTGTGCGCGAACTGAAACCCCTCCTGGTCGATGAAAACACGTTTGTTGCATGAAAAAAACTCGTTTTTTGAACACGTTTTTTTATTTTGGCTCGAACCCCTTTTTGACAAAGTTGTTGATACTTACTTGGTTCTAACTACGGAACCCTTCTAAAAATAACTCGTTTTTTGAACACGTTTTTTTGTTTTGGCTCGAACCCCTTTTTGACAAAGTTCTTGATACTTACTTGGTTCTAACTATGGAACCCTTAAGAATCGTGTTTTCGCTATTCTTTCCTTGGGTTCCCGGCGCTGTGCGCGAACTGAAACCCCTCCTGGTCGATGAAAACACGTTTTTTGCTTGAAAATAACTCGTTTTTTGAACACGTTTTTTTGTTTTGGCTCGAACCCCTTTTTGACAAAGTTCTTGATACTTACTTGGTTTTAACTACGGAACCCTTCAGAATCGTGTTTTCGCTATACTTTCCTTGGGTTCCCGGCGCTGTGCGCGAACTAAAACTCCTCCTGGTCGATGAAAACATGTTTTTTGCTTGAAAAAAACTCGTTTTTGGAACATGTTTTTTTGTTTTGACTTGAACCCCTTTTTGACAAAGTTCTTGATACTTACTTGGTTCTAACTACGGAACCCTTCAGAATCGTGTTTTCGCCATACATTCCTTGGGTTCCCGGCGCTGTGCGCGAACTGAAACCCCTCCTGGTCGATGAAAACACGTTTTTTGCTTGAAAAAAACTCGTTTTTTGAACACGTTTATTTGTTTTGGCTCGAACCCCTTTTTGACAAAGTTCTTGATACTTACTTGGTTCTAACCACGGAACCCTTAGAATCGTGTTTTCGCTATACTTTCCTTGGGTTCCCGGCGCTGTGCGCGAACTGAAACCCCTCCTGGTCGATGAAAACACGTTTGTTGCCTGAAAAAAACTCGTTTTTTGAACACGTTTTTTTATTTTGGCTCGAACCCCTTTTTGACAAAGTTCTTGATACTTTCTTAGTTCTAACTACGAAACCCTTCTAAAAAAAACTGTTTTTTGAACACGTTTTTTAATTTTGGCCCGAACCTCTTTTTGACAAAATTCTTGATACTTACTCGGTTCTAACTACGGAATTCTTCATTAGATTTTTGATCTGTTTGCAGAATCGTGTTTTCGCCATACTAACCTTGGGTTCCTGGCGCTGTGCGCGAAATGAAACCCCTCCTGGTCGATGAAAACACGTTTTTTGCCTGAAAAAAACTCGTTTTTTGAACACGTTTTTTTATTTTGGCTCGAACCCCTTTTTGACAAAGTTCTTGATACTTACTTGGTTCTAACTACGGAACCCTTCTGAAAAAAACTGTTTTTTGAACACGTTTTTAATTTTGGCACCAACCCCTTTTTGACAAAGTTCTTGATACTTACTTAGTTCTAACTATGGAACACTTAAGAATCGTGTTTTCGCTGTTCTTTCCTTGGGTTCCCGGCGCTGTGCGCGAACTGAAACCCCTCCTGGTCGATGAAAACACGTTTTTTGCCTGAAAAAAACTCGTTTTTTGAACACGTTTTTTTATTTTGGCTCAAACCCCTTTTTGACAAAGTTCTTGATACTTACTTGGTTCTAACTACGGAACCCTTCTGAAAAAAACTGTTTTTTGAACACGTTTTTTAATTTTGGCCCGAACCTCTTTTTGACAAAATTCTTGATACTTACTCGGTTCTAACTACGGAATTCTTCATTAGATTTTTGATCTGTTTGCAGAATAGTGTTTTTTTGCCATACTAACCTTGGGTTCCTGGCGCTGTGCGCGAACTGAAACCCCTCCTGGTCGATGAAAACACGTTTTTTGCCTGAAAAAAACTCGTTTTTTGAACATGTTTTTTTGTTTTGGCTCGAACCCCTTTTTGACAAAGTTCTTGATACTTACTTGGTTCTAACTACGGAACCCTTCAGAATCGTGTTTTCGCTATACTTTCCTTGGGTTCCCGGCGCTGTGCGCGAACTGAAACCCCTCCTGGTCGATGAAAACACGTTTTTTGCTTGAAAAAAACTCGTTTTTTGAACACGTTTTTTTGTTTTGGCTCGAACCCCTTTTTGACAAAGTTCTTGATACTTACTTGGTTCTAACTACGGAACCCTTCAGAATCGTGTTTTCGCTATACTTTCCTTGTGTTCCCGGCGCTGTGCGCGAACTGAAACCCCTCCTGGTCGATGAAAACACGTTTTTTGCCTGAAAAAAACTCGTTTTTTGAACACGTTTTTTTATTTTGGCTGGAACCCCTTTTTGACAAAGTTCTTGATACTTACTTGGTTCTAACTACGGAACCCTTCAGAATCGTGTTTTCGCTATTTTTTCCTTGGGTTCCCGGCGCTGTGCGCGAACTGAAACACCTCCTGGTCGATGAAAACACGTTTTTTGCTTGAAAATAACTCGTTTTTTGAACACGTTTATTTGTTTTGGCTCGAACCCCTTTTTGACAAAGTTCTTGATACTTACTTGGTTCTAACCACGGAACCCTTAGAATCGTGTTTTCGCTATACTTTCCTTGGGTTCCCGGCGCTGTGCGCGAACTGAAACCCCTCCTGGTCGATGAAAACACGTTTGTTGCCTGATAATAACTGTTTTTTTGAACACGTTTTTTAATTTTGGCACCAACCCCTTTTTGACAAAGTTCTTGATACTTACTTGGTTCTAACTACGGAACCCTTCAGAATCGTGTTTTCGCTATTTTTTCCTTGGGTTCCCGGCGCTGTGCGCGAACTGAAACACCTCCTGGTCGATGAAAACACGTTTTTTGCTTGAAAATAACTCGTTTTTTGAACACGTTTATTTGTTTTGGCTCGAACCCCTTTTTGACAAAGTTCTTGATACTTACTTGGTTCTAACCACGGAACCCTTAGAATCGTGTTTTCGCTATACTTTCCTTGGGTTCCCGGCGCTGTGCGCGAACTGAAACCCCTCCTGGTCGATGAAAACACGTTTGTTGCCTGATAATAACTGTTTTTTTGAACACGTTTTTTAATTTTGGCACCAACCCCTTTTTGACAAAGTTCTTGATACTTACTTGGTTCTAACTACGGAACCCTTCAGAATCGTGTTTTCGCTATTATTTCCTTGGGTTCCCGGCGCTGTGCGCGAACTGAAACCCCTCCTGGTCGATGAAAACACGTTTTTTGCTTGAAAATAACTCGTTTTTTGAACACGTTTATTTGTTTTGGCTCGAACCCCTTTTTGACAAAGTTCTTGATACTTACTTGGTTCTAACCACGGAACCCTTAGAATCGTGTTTTCGCTATACTTTCCTTGGGTTCCCGGCGCTGTGCGCGAACTGAAACCCCTCCTGGTCGATGAAAACACGTTTGTTGCATGAAAAAACTCGTTTTTTGAACACGTTTTTTTATTTTGGCTCGAACCCCTTTTTGACAAAGTTCTTGATACTTTCTTGGTTCTAACTACGAAACCCTTCTAAAAAAAACTGTTTTTTGAACACGTTTTTTAATTTTGGCCCGAACCTCTTTTTGACAAAATTCTTGATACTTACTCGGTTCTAACTACGGAATTCTTCATTAGATTTTTGATCTGTTTGCAGAATCGTGTTTTCGCCATACTAACCTTGGGTTCCTGGCGCTGTGCGCGAACTGAAACCCCTCCTGGTCGATGAAAACACGTTTTTTGCTTGAAAAAAACTCGTTTTTTGAACACGTTTTTTTATTTTTGCTCGAACCCCTTTTTGACAAAGTTTTTGATACTTTCTTGGTTCTAACTACGAAACCCTTCTAAAAAAAACTGTTTTTTGAACACGTTTTTTAATTTTGGCCCGAACCTCTTTTTGACAAACTTCTTGATACTTACTTGGTTCTAACTACGGTACCCTTCTGAAAAAAACTATTTTTTGAATACGTTTTTTTAATTTTGGCCCGAACCTCTTTTTGACAAAATTCTTGATACTTATTCGGTTCTAACTACGGAATTCTTCATTAGATTTTCGATCTGTTTGCAGAATCGTGTTTTCGCCATACTAACCTTGGGTTCCTGGCGCTGTTCGCGAACTAAAACCCCTCTTGGTCGCTGAAAATATGTTTTTTGCCTGATAATAACTGTTTTTTTGCACACGTTTTTTAATTTTGGCACCAACCCCTTTTTGACAAAGTTCTTGATACTTACTTGGTTCTAACTACGGAACCCTTCAGAATCGTGTTTCCGCCATACTAACCTTGGGTTCCTGGCGCTGCTCGCGAATTGAAACCCCTCCTGGTCGCTGAAAACACGTTTGTTGCATGAAAAAAACTCGTTTTTTTGCACACGTTTTTTAATTTTGGCACCAACCTCTTTTTGACAAAGTTCTTGATACTTACTTGGTTCTAACCACGGAACCCTTCAGAATCGTGTTTTCGCTATACTTTCCTTGGGTTCCCGGCGCTGTGCGCGAACTGAAACCCCTCCTGGTCGATGAAAACACGTTTGTTGCATGAAAAAAACTCGTTTTTTGAACACGTTTTTTTATTTTGGCTCGAACCCCTTTTTGACAAAGTTCTTGATACTTACTTGGTTCTAACTACGGAACCCTTCTAAAAATAACTCGTTTTTTGAACACGTTTTTTTGTTTTGGCTCGAACCCCTTTTTGACAAAGTTCTTGATACTTACTTGGTTCTAACTATGGAACCCTTAAGAATCGTGTTTTCGCTATTCTTTCCTTGGGTTCCCGGCGCTGTGCGCGAACTGAAACCCCTCCTGGTCGATGAAAACACGTTTTTTGCTTGAAAATAACTCGTTTTTTGAACACGTTTTTTTGTTTTGGCTCGAACCCCTTTTTGACAAAGTTCTTGATACTTACTTGGTTTTAACTACGGAACCCTTCAGAATCGTGTTTTCGCTATACTTTCCTTGGGTTCCCGGCGCTGTGCGCGAACTAAAACTCCTCCTGGTCGATGAAAACATGTTTTTTGCTTGAAAAAAACTCGTTTTTGGAACATGTTTTTTTGTTTTGGCTCGAACCCCTTTTTGACAAAGTTCTTGATACTTACTTGGTTCTAACTACGGAACCCTTCAGAATCGTGTTTTCGCCATACATTCCTTGGGTTCCCGGCGCTGTGCGCGAACTGAAACCCCTCCTGGTCGATGAAAACACGTTTTTTGCTTGAAAAAAACTCGTTTTTTGAACACGTTTATTTGTTTTGGCTCGAACCCCTTTTTGACAAAGTTCTTGATACTTACTTGGTTCTAACCACGGAACCCTTAGAATCGTGTTTTCGCTATACTTTCCTTGGGTTCCCGGCGCTGTGCGCGAACTAAAACCCCTCCTGGTCGATGAAAACACGTTTGTTGCCTGAAAAAAACTCGTTTTTTGAACACGTTTTTTTATTTTGGCTCGAACCCCTTTTTGACAAAGTTCTTGATACTTTCTTAGTTCTAACTACGAAACCCTTCTAAAAAAAACTGTTTTTTGAACACGTTTTTTAATTTTGGCCCGAACCTCTTTTTGACAAAATTCTTGATACTTACTCGGTTCTAACTACGGAATTCTTCATTAGATTTTTGATCTGTTTGCAGAATCGTGTTTTCGCCATACTAACCTTGGGTTCCTGGCGCTGTGCGCGAATTGAAACCCCTCCTGGTCGATGAAAACACGTTTTTTGCCTGAAAAAAACTCGTTTTTTGAACACGTTTTTTTATTTTGGCTCGAACCCCTTTTTGACAAAGTTCTTGATACTTACTTGGTTCTAACTACGGAACCCTTCTGAAAAAAACTGTTTTTTGAACACGTTTTTAATTTTGGCACCAACCCCTTTTTGACAAAGTTCTTGATACTTACTTAGTTCTAACTATGGAACCCTTAAGAATCGTGTTTTCGCTGTTCTTTCCTTGGGTTCCCGGCGCTGTGCGCGAACTGAAACCCCTCCTGGTCGATGAAAACACGTTTTTTGCCTGAAAAAAACTCGTTTTTTGAACACGTTTTTTTATTTTGGCTCAAACCCCTTTTTGACAAAGTTCTTGATACTTACTTGGTTCTAACTACGGAACCCTTCTGAAAAAAACTGTTTTTTGAACACGTTTTTTAATTTTGGCCCGAACCTCTTTTTGACAAAATTCTTGATACTTACTCGGTTCTAACTACGGAATTCTTCATTAGATTTTTGATCTGTTTGCAGAATAGTGTTTTTTTGCCATACTAACCTTGGGTTCCTGGTGCTGTGCGCGAACTGAAACCCCTCCTGGTCGATGTAAACACGTTTTTTGCTTGAAAAAAACTCGTTTTTTGAACATGTTTTTTTGTTTTGGCTCGAACCCCTTTTTGACAAAGTTCTTGATACTTACTTGGTTCTAACTACGGAACCCTTCAGAATCGTGTTTTCGCTATACTTTCCTTGGGTTCCCGGCGCTGTGCGCGAACTGAAACCCCTCCTGGTCGATGAAAACACGTTTTTTGCTTGAAAAAAACTCGTTTTTTGAACACGTTTTTTTGTTTTGGCTCGAACCCCTTTTTGACAAAGTTCTTGATACTTACTTGGTTCTAACTACGGAACCCTTCAGAATCGTGTTTTCGCTATACTTTCCTTGTGTTCCCGGCGCTGTGCGCGAACTGAAACCCCTCCTGGTCGATGAAAACACGTTTTTTGCCTGAAAAAAACTCGTTTTTTGAACACGTTTTTTTATTTTGGCTCGAACCCCTTTTTGACAAAGTTCTTGATACTTACTTGGTTCTAACTACGGAACCCTTCAGAATCGTGTTTTCGCTATTTTTTCCTTGGGTTCCCGGCGCTGTGCGCGAACTGAAACACCTCCTGGTCGATGAAAACACGTTTTTTGCTTGAAAATAACTCGTTTTTTGAACACGTTTATTTGTTTTGGCTCGAACCCCTTTTTGACAAAGTTCTTGATACTTACTTGGTTCTAACCACGGAACCCTTAGAATCGTGTTTTCGCTATACTTTCCTTGGGTTCCCGGCGCTGTGCGCGAACTGAAACCCCTCCTGGTCGATGAAAACACGTTTGTTGCATGAAAAAAACTCGTTTTTTGAACACGTTTTTTTATTTTGGCTCGAACCCCTTTTTGACAAAGTTCTTGATACTTTCTTGGTTCTAACTACGAAACCCTTCTAAAAAAACTGTTTTTTGAACACGTTTTTTAATTTTGGCCCGAACCTCTTTTTGACAAAATTCTTGATACTTACTCGGTTCTAACTACGGAATTCTTCATTAGATTTTTGATCTGTTTGCAGAATCGTGTTTTCGCCATACTAACCTTGGGTTCCTGGCGCTGTGCGCGAACTGAAACCCCTCCTGGTCGATGAAAACACGTTTTTTGCTTGAAAAAAACTCGTTTTTTGAACATGTTTTTTTGTTTTGGCTCGAACCCCTTTTTGACAAAGTTCTTGATACTTACTTGGTTCTAACTACGGAATCCTTCAGAATCGTGTTTTCGCTATACTTTCCTTGGGTTCCCGGCGCTGTGCGCGAACTGAAACCCCTCCTGGTCGATGAAAACACGTTTTTTGCTTGAAAAAAACTCGTTTTTTGAACACGTTTTTTTGTTTTGGCTCGAACCCCTTTTTGACAAAGTTCTTGATACTTACTTGGTTCTAACTACGGAACCCTTCAGAATCGTGTTTTCGCTATACTTTCCTTGTGTTCCCGGCGCTGTGCGCGAACTGAAACCCCTCCTGGTCGATGAAAACACGTTTTTTGCCTGAAAAAAACTCGTTTTTTGAACACGTTTTTTTATTTTGGCTCGAACCCCTTTTTGACAAAGTTCTTGATACTTACTTGGTTCTAACTACGGAACCCTTCAGAATCGTGTTTTCGCTATACTTTCCTTGGGTTCCCAGCGCTTTGCGCGAACTGAAACCCCTCCTGGTCGATGAAAACACGTTTTTTGACTGAAAAAAACTCGTTTTTTGAACACGTTTTTTTATTTTGGCTCGAACCCCTTTTTGACAAAGTTCTTGATACTTACTTGGTTCTAACTACGGAACCCTTCAGAATCGTGTTTTCGCTATTTTTTCCTTGGGTTCCCGGCGCTGTGCGCGAACTGAAACCCCTCCTGGTCGCTGAAAACACGTTTTTTGCCTGATAATAACTGTTTTTTTGAACACGTTTTTTAATTTTGGCTCGAACCCCTTTTTGACAAAGTTCTTGATACTTACTTGGTTCTAACTACGGAACCCTTCAGAATCGTGTTTTCGCTATACTTTCCTTGGGTTCCCGGCGCTGTGCGCGAACTGAAACCCCTCCTGGTCGATGAAAACACGTTTTTTGCCTGAAAAAAACTCGTTTTTTGAACTTGTTTTTTTATTTTGGCTCGAACCCCTTTTTGACAAAGTTCTTGATACTTACTTGGTTCTAACTACGGAACCCTTCAGAATCGTGTTTTCGCTATACTTTCCTTGGGTTCCCGGCGCTGTGCGCGAACTGAAACCCCTCCTGGTCGCTGAAAACACGTTTTTTGCCTGATAATAACTGTTTTTTTGAACACGTTTTTTAATTTTGGCACCAACCCCTTTTTGACAAAGTTCTTGATACTTACTTGGTTCTAACTACGGAACCCTTCAAAATCGTGTTTTCGCTATACTTTCCTTGGGTTCCCGGCGCTGTGCGCGAACTGAAACCCCTCCTGGTCGCTGAAAACACGTTTTTTGCCTGATAATAACTGTTTTTTTGAACACGTTTTTTAATTTTGGCACCAACCCCTTTTTGACAAAGTTCTTGATACTTACTTGGTTCTAACTACGGAACTCTTCAGAATCGTGTTTTCGCTATTTTTTCCTTGGGTTCCCGGCGCTGTGCGCGAACTGAAACCCCTCCTGGTCGATGAAAACACGTTTTTTGCTTGAAAATAACTCGTTTTTTGAACACGTTTTTTTGTTTTGGCTCGAACCCCTTTTTGACAAAGTTCTTGATACTTACTTGGTTCTAACTACGGAACCCTTCAGAATCGTGTTTTCGCTATACTTTCCTTGGGTTCCCGGCGCTGTGCGCGAACTGAAACTCCTCCTGGTCGATGAAAACACGTTTTTTGCTTGAAAAAAACTCGTTTTTGGAACACGTTTTTTTGTTTTGGCTCGAACCCCTTTTTGACAAAGTTCTTGATACTTACTTGGTTCTAACTACGGAACCCTTCAAACCCCACCAACCGTGTCTCCACGTTGTCGTCGTGGTGGGGCTTGCGTGTCTCAATGATCTTGGGGGCTTTGCCGGTAGAGCCACTCATGCCGGAAGGTCCCAAGTGAGAGACCAGACCAAGAGAGACACAAGAGGGGCACACCGTTCGGAGACTTGAGCAGTGTTCGGGTCCTCGGACGGTGTGCGTCTCATTGGCTTGCTCGCTGCTCTCTGGTACGCGTCTGATCATCAGACGTGACTGTGAGGGCAGCGAGCAAGCACTGAGAGAGAGGGGGAGAGGAGGGGAGATAGGGACCGCACCCTCAAAAAGGAAACAATGAATAGAGACACTGCAAGAGATGATATACCCCAGGGCGGTCCGGACTGCACAGCAGCCCGGGAATCCGCCACGCCTCGTGCGTCAAGCCCCTCGTATTCTGGGGGGGGCAACAGTGCTCTCTATTTTCCGTTTGCCAAGGGCAACAGTGGCCGAGGAGGCCCCCGATCCGAATTATCCTTTCAGGAGCTGATCGGGTTTGATGTCAGCTCGCCCGACGAAGAGTCGGCCGGGCAGAGCGCGGGCGAAGGCGCGCTGCACTGGGAGGAGGGCTCGCTTGAGCGTCGCACGGGTGTAGAGTCGGAGTCCGAGTTGGACTCCGACGACCTGGCGACCGTTAGCTCGGCGAGCCCTGTACCCGAGGGGGCGGGGGCTGCTTCGGAGGACTCCAGGTCCTTCCGCAAGCGGCCCAGATCATAGGAGGACCGGGGGTCGTCCGGCAGCGAGGAGGTAGCCTCGGCTCGCAAGATCCCCACCAGCAGGCGGGGCAAGGGCCGAGAGGGAGGCAAGGGGAGACTGCCCGCCTCCAAGGTGGCTGGTCAGCGAGCCGGGGGGCTCGTCGCTGACGGACGACCCCTCGTAGAGGGCGGTCGCAGGGCTCCTGGTTCGGAGTCCTCCGGCGGTGGGCCGGATGACTCCGGACAGGAGCTTCGGAGGGCCGGGTTTGCGGAGGCGGTGGAGGCCGCGCTTCGCGATGTGGCCCTGAAGAGGAAACTCTCCTCTAAAAACAGGGCCATAAGAGAAGCGCTGACCTCCATCCTGGCGGCAGCGGAGGCTAATCGAGGTGGGCCTCCGGTGGACGAGATGTCCAACCTGCGGGCGGAGGTCGCCCGCTTGGCTGCCGCCACGGAGCGCCTCCAGAGGGAGAATACGGGGCTCCGAGCAGACCTGGCCAGGCTACAGGGAGCCGGCCCACAGGGGGCGCCTAAAGGGGGGCGCAGGGAGAACAGCCACCCCGTGCCGCAGGAGGGCCAGGTGCTGGACCTGGTGCGGCAGGAGATGGCTGCCTTCCAGGCGCGGTTTTCCGTCCTGGAGGGCATCGTCTTGCGCCCCCCGTTAGCGGCGAGTGGGAAGGCTCCAGCCCAAAAAAAGGCGGCGTCGTACGCGGCCGCCGTGGCTGCCACACCGGGGTCGTCCGGCCAGGACAAAGGGTCCGGGCCGGTACCCGCGAAGCCGGTGTCGGGAAATCCGGACCCGGCCCCGGGAAGGAAGAGGAAGGGTGGGGTTGCTGCGCGGACGGCGAAGGCTCCTGCGCCGTCTGAGCAGCAGCTCCCCCCGGCTTCCTCGCCTTCAGCTCCTCCCCCGGCTCAAGCCGAATGGCAAGTTGCCGGGGAGAAGAAGAAGGCGGGAAAGGCAGCCAGGGCGGCAAAGAGGCGGGAAAGAAGGCGGCTGCAGCGAGCGCGAGGCGTCGCGGCTGCGCTCCGCGCCCCGAAGACCGCGGCTGTAGTCTTAACGCTGCAGCCGGACGCGGTGAAGAGGGGCGTGACGTATGCCAATACGCTCACCAAGGCCAAGGAGGCCATCAACCTCGGTGAGCTTGGCATCGTCGGGGGTCTCCGGCTCAGGGTCACCATGACCGGGGCCAGGATGCTCGAGATCCCTGGAGCAGGCAGCGGTCCGGCCGCGGACGCACTAGCCGAAAGGCTTAGGGCGTCCTTGGGCGCGGATGACGTCCGAGTGTCCAGGCCCACGAAGTGCATAGATATGCGCATCTTGGGCCTGGACGACTCCGTCACGGAGGAGAAGGTGTTGGCCGCCGTCGTCAGGACGGGGGGGTGCTCTGCAGAGGAGGTGAAGGCGGGCACCATCCGTCCTGACAACACGGGCATGCGAACCGTAGTGGTGAGCTGCCCCGTGTCGGCGGCCAAGAAAGTCTCGGAGGGCCGAAGGCTTTTGGTGGGCTGGGTCTCCGCGCAGGTAAAACTGCTGGAGCCCAGACCTCTGAGGTGCTTCCGTTGCCAAGTTGGCAACCACGTGGGAGTACGCTGCACCTCGGAGGTGGACCGCAGTGACCACTGCTTCCGCTGTGGTCAGCCCGGTCACAGGGCCGGCTCGTGCGACGCCGCGCCGCACTGCTTCGCATGTGCGGCAGCTGGCAAGCCGGCCGATCACTGGGCTGGGGGCAAAGCCTGCGGTCCACCCGCCAGGGCCGGGTCGAGGAGAAAACCCTCCTCCACCGCCGCCGCCGCCGCCGTCGCTTCCGCCGCAGCCGCCGCCACCGTCGCCGCCGCTGCCACTGCTCGGGAGGGGGCCGAAATGGAGTGCCAGTAATGGCCCCATTTCGCCTCCTCCAGACGAACATCAGTCGCTGCGCCTCTCAGGAACTGACGCTCCTGGGCAAGGCGCAGTGACTGACGCCTGCGGACAGCGAGCAATGGGTAGCTCGCTGTCCGATCAGGTCAGGCCAGAGTCGACGGCGCGTTCACTCCAAACGCGCCGTCAGCAACGAGCAGTCAGCGACGGAGACGGGGCCCGCCAGGGCCAGAGCCTGCCAGGGTTGCGGAATTGTTCGAAAGAGTTACCGCGGCCCTGGGAAGAAAGGCACTAGGAGGACTAAGGGTGGGTTTTAGTCAGTAAAAGTCTGACACTCCCTGCCGCTCCACCCAGAGCGGGAGGGGTCATTTGATGATTTCCCATCCTATAAAAAAAAAAAAAAAAAAACCCTTCAGAAAAAAACTGTTTTTTGAACACGTTTTTTAATTTTGGCCCGAACCTCTTTTTGACAAAATTCTTGATACTTACTCGGTTCTAACTACGGAATCCTTCATTAGATTTTCGATCTGTTTGCAGAATCGTGTTTTCGCCATACTAACCTTGGGTTCCTGGCGCTGTTCGCGAACTGAAACCTCTCCTGGTCGATAAAAACACGTTTTTTGCCTGATAATAACTGTTTTTTGGAACACGTTTTTTAATTTTGGCACCAACCCCTTTTTGACAAAGTTCTTGATACTTACTTGGTTCTAACTACGGAACCCTTCAGAATCGTGTTTTCGCTATACTTTCCTTGGGTTGCCGGCGCTGTGCGCGAACTGAAACCCCTCCAGGTCGATGAAAACACGTTTTTTGCCTGAAAAAAACTCGTTTTTTGAACACGTTTTTTTATTTTGGCTCGAACCCCTTTTTGACAATGTTCTTGATACTTACTTGGTTCTAACTACGGAACCCTTTTGAAAAAAACTGTTTTTTGGACACGTTTTTTAAATTTGGCCCGATCCTCTTTTTGACAAAATTCTTGATACTTATTCGGTTCTAACTACGGAATTCTTCATTAGATTTTCGATCTGTTTGCAGAATCGTGTTTTCGCCATACTAACCTTGGGTTCCTGGCGCTGTTCGCGTACTAAAACCCCTCCTGGTCGCTGAAAACACGTTTTTTGCCTGATAATAACTGTTTTTTGGAACACGTTTTTTAATTTTGGCACCAACCCCTTTTTGACAAAGTTCTTGATACTTACTTGGTTCTAACTACGGAACCCTTCAGAATCGTGTTTTCGCTATAATTTCCTTGGGTTCCCGGCGCTGTGCGCGAACTGAAACCCCTCCTGGTCGATGAAAACACGTTTTTTGCTTGAAAAAAACTCGTTTTTTGAACACGTTTTTTTGTTTTGGCTCGAACCCCTTTTTGACAAAGTTCTTGATACTTACTTGGTTCTAACTACGGAACCCTTCAGAATCGTGTTTTCGCTATACTTTCCTTGGGTTCCCGGCGCTGTGCGCGAACTGAAACCCCTCCTGGTCGCTGAAAACAAGTTTTTTGCCTGATAATAACTGTTTTTTTGAACACGTTTTTTTGTTTTGGCTCGAACCCCTTTTTGACAAAGTTCTTGATACTTACTTGGTTCTAACTACGGAACCCTTCAGAATCGTGTTTTCGCTATACTTTCCTTGGGTTCCCGGCGCTGTTCGCGAACTGAAACCCCTCCTGGTCGCTGAAAACACGTTTTTTGCCTGATAATAACTGTTTTTTGTAACTCGTTTTTTAATTTTGGCACCAACCCCTTTTTGACAAAGTTCTTGATACTTACTTGGTTCTAACTACAGAACCCTTCAGAATCGTGTTTTCGCTATACTTTCCTTGGGTTCCCGGCGCTGTGAGCGAACTGAAACCCCTCCTGGTCGATGAAAACACGTTTTTTGCCTGAAAAAAACTCGTTTTTTGAACACGTTTTTTTATTTTGGCTCGAACCCCTTTTTGACAATGTTCTTGATACTTACTTGGTTTTAACTACGGAACCCTTTTGAAAAAAACTGTTTTTTGAACACGTTTTTTAATTTTGGCCCGATCCTCTTTTTGACAAAGTTCTTGATACTTACTTGGTTCTAACTACGGAACCCTTCAGAATCGTGTTTTCGCTATACTTTCCTTGGGTTACCGGCGCTGTGCGCGAACTGAAACCCCTCCTGGTCGATGAAAACACGGTTTTTGCTTGAAAAAAACTCGTTTTTTGAACACGTTTTTTTGTTTTTGCTCGAACCCCTTTTTGACAAAGTTCTTGATACTTACTTGGTTCTAACTACGGAACCCTTCAGAATCGTGTTTTCGCTATACTTTCCTTGGGTTCCCGGCGCTGTGCGCGAACTGAAACCCCTCCTGGTCGATGAAAACACGTTTTTTGCTTGAAAAAAACTCGTTTTTTAAACACGTTTTTTTGTTTTGGCTCGAACCCCTTTTTGACAAAGTTCTTGATACTTACTTGGTTCTAACTACGGAACCCTTCAGAATCGTGTTTTCGCTATACTTTCCTTGGGTTCCCGGCGCTGTGCGCGAACTGAAACCCCTCCTGGTCGATGAAAACACGTTTTTTGCTTGAAAAAAACTCGTTTTTTGAACACGTTTTTTTGTTTTGGCTCGAACCCCTTTTTGACAAAGTTCTTGATACTTACTTGGTTCTAACTACGGAACCCTTCAGAATCGTGTTTTCGCTATACTTTCCTTGGGTTCCCGGCGCTGTTCGCGAACTGAAACCCCTCCTGGTCGCTGAAAACACGTTTTTTGCCTGATAATAACTGTTTTTTTGAACACGTTTTTTAATTTTGGCACCAACCCCTTTTTGACAAAGTTCTTGATACTTACTTGGTTCTAACTACGGAACCCTTCAGAATCGTTTTTTCGCTATAATTTCCTTGGGTTCCCGGCGCTGTGCGCGAACTGAAACCCCTCCTGGTCGATGAAAACACGTTTTTTGCTTGAAAAAAACTCGTTTTTTGAACACGTTTTTTTGTTTTGGCTCGAACCCCTTTTTGACAAAGTTCTTGATACTTACTTGGTTCTAACTACGGAACCCTTCAGAATCGTGTTTTCGCTATACTTTCCTTGGGTTCCCGGCGCTGTGCGCGAACTGAAACCCCTCCTGGTCGCTGAAAACAAGTTTTTTGCCTGATAATAACTGTTTTTTTGAACACGTTTTTTTGTTTTGGCTCGAACCCCTTTTTGACAAAGTTCTTGATACTTACTTGGTTCTAACTACGGAACCCTTCAGAATCGTGTTTTCGCTATACTGTCCTTGGGTTCCCGGCGCTGTGCGCGAACTGAAACCCCTCCTGGTCGATGAAAACACGTTTTTTGCTTGAAAAAAACTCGTTTTTTGAACACGTTTTTTTGTTTTGGCTCGAACCCCTTTTTGACAAAGTTCTTGATACTTACTTGGTTCTAACTACGGAACCCTTCAGAATCGTGTTTTCGCTATACTTTCCTTGGGTTCCCGGCGCTGTTCGCGAACTGAAACCCCTCCTGGTCGCTGAAAACACGTTTTTTGCCTGATAATAACTGTTTTTTGTAACTCGTTTTTTAATTTTGTCACCAACCCCTTTTTGACAAAGTTCTTGATACTTACTTGGTTCTAACTACAGAACCCTTCAGAATCGTGTTTTCGGTATACTTTCCTTGGGTTCCCGGCGCTGTGAGCGAACTGAAACCCCTCCTGGTCGATGAAAACACGTTTTTTGCCTGAAAAAAACTCGTTTTTTGAACACGTTTTTTTATTTTGGCTCGAACCCCTTTTTGACAAAGTTCTTGATACTTACTTGGTTCTAACCACGGAACCCTTAGAATCGTGTTTTCGCTATTCTTTCCTTGGGTTCCCGGCGCTGTGCGCGAACTGAAACCCCTCCTGGTCGATGAAAACACGTTTTTTGCTTGAAAATAACTCGTTTTTTGAACACGTTTTTTTGTTTTGGCTCGAACCCCTTTTTGACAAAGTTCTTGATACTTACTTGGTTTTAACTACGGAACCCTTCAGAATCGTGTTTTCGCTATACTTTCCTTGGGTTCCCGGCGCTGTGCGCGAACTAAAACTCCTCCTGGTCGATGAAAACATGTTTTTTGCTTGAAAAAAACTCGTTTTTGGAACACGTTTTTTTGTTTTGGCTCGAACCCCTTTTTGACAAAGTTCTTGATACTTACTTGGTTCTAACTACGGAACCCTTCAGAATCGGGTTTTCGCTATACTTTCCTTGGGTTGCCGGCGCTGTGCGCGAACTGAAACCCCTCCAGGTCGATGAAAACACGTTTTTTGCCTGAAAAAAACTCGTTTTTTGAACACGTTTTTTTATTTTGGCTCGAACCCCTTTTTGACAATGTTCTTGATACTTACTTGGTTCTAACTACGGAACCCTTTTGAAAAAAACTGTTTTTTGGACACGTTTTTTAAATTTGGCCCGATCCTCTTTTTGACAAAATTCTTGATACTTATTCGGTTCTAACTACGGAATTCTTCATTAGATTTTCGATCTGTTTGCAGAATCGTGTTTTCGCCATACTAACCTTGGGTTCCTGGCGCTGTTCGCGTACTAAAACCCCTCCTGGTCGCTGAAAACACGTTTTTTGCCTGATAATAACTGTTTTTTGGAACACGTTTTTTAATTTTGGCACCAACCCCTTTTTGACAAAGTTCTTGATACTTACTTGGTTCTAACTACGGAACCCTTCAGAATCGTGTTTTCGCTATAATTTCCTTGGGTTCCCGGCGCTGTGCGCGAACTGAAACCCCTCCTGGTCGATGAAAACACGTTTTTTGCTTGAAAAAAACTCGTTTTTTGAACACGTTTTTTTGTTTTGGCTCGAACCCCTTTTTGACAAAGTTCTTGATACTTACTTGGTTCTAACTACGGAACCCTTCAGAATCGTGTTTTCGCTATACTTTCCTTGGGTTCCCGGCGCTGTGCGCGAACTGAAACCCCTCCTGGTCGCTGAAAACAAGTTTTTTGCCTGATAATAACTGTTTTTTTGAACACGTTTTTTTGTTTTGGCTCGAACCCCTTTTTGACAAAGTTCTTGATACTTACTTGGTTCTAACTACGGAACCCTTCAGAATCGTGTTTTCGCTATACTTTCCTTGGGTTACCGGCGCTGTGCGCGAACTGAAACCCCTCCTGGTCGATGAAAACACGGTTTTTGCTTGAAAAAAACTCGTTTTTTGAACACGTTTTTTTGTTTTTGCTCGAACCCCTTTTTGACAAAGTTCTTGATACTTACTTGGTTCTAACTACGGAACCCTTCAGAATCGTGTTTTCGCTATACTTTCCTTGGGTTCCCGGCGCTGTGCGCGAACTGAAACCCCTCCTGGTCGATGAAAACACGTTTTTTGCTTGAAAAAAACTCGTTTTTTGAACACGTTTTTTTGTTTTGGCTCGAACCCCTTTTTGACAAAGTTCTTGATACTTACTTGGTTCTAACTACGGAACCCTTCAGAATCGTGTTTTCGCTATACTTTCCTTGGGTTCCCGGCGCTGTGCGCGAACTGAAACCCCTCCTGGTCGATGAAAACACGTTTTTTGCTTGAAAAAAACTCGTTTTTTGAACACGTTTTTTTGTTTTGGCTCGAACCCCTTTTTGACAAAGTTCTTGATACTTACTTGGTTCTAACTACGGAACCCTTCAGAATCGTGTTTTCGCTATACTTTCCTTGGGTTCCCGGCGCTGTTCGCGAACTGAAACCCCTCCTGGTCGCTGAAAACACGTTTTTTGCCTGATAATAACTGTTTTTTTGAACACGTTTTTTAATTTTGGCACCAACCCCTTTTTGACAAAGTTCTTGATACTTACTTGGTTCTAACTACGGAACCCTTCAGAATCGTTTTTTCGCTATAATTTCCTTGGGTTCCCGGCGCTGTGCGCGAACTGAAACCCCTCCTGGTCGATGAAAACACGTTTTTTGCTTGAAAAAAACTCGTTTTTTGAACACGTTTTTTTGTTTTGGCTCGAACCCCTTTTTGACAAAGTTCTTGATACTTACTTGGTTCTAACTACGGAACCCTTCAGAATCGTGTTTTCGCTATACTTTCCTTGGGTTCCCGGCGCTGTGCGCGAACTGAAACCCCTCCTGGTCGCTGAAAACAAGTTTTTTGCCTGATAATAACTGTTTTTTTGAACACGTTTTTTTGTTTTGGCTCGAACCCCTTTTTGACAAAGTTCTTGATACTTACTTGGTTCTAACTACGGAACCCTTCAGAATCGTGTTTTCGCTATACTGTCCTTGGGTTCCCGGCGCTGTGCGCGAACTGAAACCCCTCCTGGTCGATGAAAACACGTTTTTTGCTTGAAAAAAACTCGTTTTTTGAACACGTTTTTTTGTTTTGGCTCGAACCCCTTTTTGACAAAGTTCTTGATACTTACTTGGTTCTAACTACGGAACCCTTCAGAATCGTGTTTTCGCTATACTTTCCTTGGGTTCCCGGCGCTGTTCGCGAACTGAAACCCCTCCTGGTCGCTGAAAACACGTTTTTTGCCTGATAATAACTGTTTTTTGTAACTCGTTTTTTAATTTTGTCACCAACCCCTTTTTGACAAAGTTCTTGATACTTACTTGGTTCTAACTACAGAACCCTTCAGAATCGTGTTTTCGGTATACTTTCCTTGGGTTCCCGGCGCTGTGAGCGTGAAGTGTAGACGGGGTAAAAATAAGTTAAACGCGCGTGAGTTTAGGTTTATGTATTTTTTAATTACCACGTCTCTTCTTTATAACATGTAATGTTACAATAAATATAATTTTTAAGACAAAACACTGTTTTATTGATTACGAGCACAATACGGACAAACAAGTAACAATTAAGGGATCTAGGCTTTAGCGGGGATCTAGATTTCGCGAAGGAGATTTGGCGTGCGATCAGGTAAGAGGCTATGTTCGCACTAATGAGATCGGCCTTTGAACCCGCTATTAAAAGCGCCGGTCATTGCAACCATATGGGTGCGTTCCGTCGATGCTCACACGCCATATCCCGAACGCACTATTTACTAAAACAATAATGTTACTATTTACGATTTGTGTAGTGTTGATATTGGTTAGTATTGTTAATTTATTTCATTAAATAATGTGTGCTATGTAAACAAGTTCTAATGAATTTATATGTGATATGTAATGCTTTTATTAATATGATTAGTCATAGATAATGCGTTCCATGTGAGTATGTGTTTATGGTAATTATGAATGGAACGTTTATGCAAAAATGTCATGTGTCAAAACTGTCAAACGTGAAAATAACAAACGAAATGAAGAAAGTAGAATGTTGTGTTATGGTCGAATGTTTAGTGTTTTTACAATTATATATGGATGTGAAATAGGGTGTAGACCGCTACACTACTCCCCCCCTGAGACCGTAGCTACTGCTACGGGCGATAGTAGTCCGGGAAGCGAACAGTTCGACCGGAACGGGTTTTTTTAACGTCGACGGTATTTGGCGGCAACTGTGTGGCGGTTGGTGTCGAACTCGGAGTTGCGCTGCTTGGGACGACGTCTTCTTCGATGCTGAGGTAAGCGGGCTTCAACCTATCTATTGAGACGGTTGTCTCCTTACCCTTTACCTCTATCTTATAAGTTTTCTCGCCCTTTTGCAGCACTTTGAACGGCCCGGTGTATGGCGGGTCGAGTGGACGGCGCACGGCGTCATGTCGCAGGAAGACATGCGTCGCCGTTGCCAAGCTGCGGGGCACGTAAAATGCCTTCTGGCCGTGGCGGCTCGCCGGTGTCGGCGTCAGGTTGGCCATCTGCTGCCGAAGACGTGCTGTGTAGTCGGCGTAGTCTACGGTGCCGGACCCTGATGGTGAGATAAATTGGCCCGGTAAGCGTAGCGGTTCACCGTAGACTAGCTCTGCAGCTGACGCGTTGATGTCCTCCTTCCAGGCACTGCGGATGCCGAGCAGCACGAGGGGAAGAACTTCGGACCAGTTGGTGTCGGTGTGGCATCGGATGGCCGCCTTGAGCTGGCGGTGCAGGCGCTCCACCATGCCATTGCAGGCTGGGTGGTACGCCGTGGTTGGTCGATGCTGGCTGCCGAGGGTCGCAGCGAGAGCGTGGAAGAGCTTGCTCTCAAACTGCGCGCCCCGGTCGGTGGTGATGCGATGCGGGCAGCCGAAGCGAGACACCCAGCCGGCAATGAAAGTGCGGGCACAGGTCTCAGCGGTGATGTCAGCGATGGGGTATGCCTCAGGCCAGCGGGTGAAGCGATCAATGACGGTGAGGACATACCTGTAACCATTTGAGTAATTTAATGGGCCCACGATGTCGGCGTGGACATGTGAGAAGCGCTGGGAAGGAATAGGGAAAGGAGAGGTGGGAGAGGATGTGTGCCGCGAGATCTTGTTCTTCTGGCACTCTATACACTCTCTGGACCATGCCCGGCAATCCTTCTTCAGACCAGGCCAAACAAATCGGGATGAAATTAATTTGACCGTGGCCTGTCTACCGGGGTGGCTCAGCTGATGAAGCTTCTGGAACACACGCCTTCTGAATGGCTCTGGAACAAAAGGGCGTATGTTGTCAGTGGAGGTGTCGCAGTATAGCTCTATGTCCGAGTCTGGATACTGTACTCTCTTGAGCTTGAGGGACGTGTTGTTGCACGTTAGGAGTCCATGCAGTTCAGGATCGCTTTCCTGGGTATGTGCAAGGGCTGCGTAATCCAGTGTTGGGACTGATAAGGCTTCCACACGTGATAGGGCATCAGCCACGACGTTGTCCTTTCCTGCGATGAACTGGATGTCCGTGGTGAACTGCGCAATGAAGTCCAGGTATCGGTACTGTCGTGGTGAGCAGTTCTCCCGGTTGTGCGCATACGCGTATGACAGGGGTTTGTGGTCTGTGAAGATGGTGAAGTGCCTACCCTCGACCATGTGGCGGAAGTACCTGACGGCATCGTGGATGGCTAAGAGCTCCCTGTCATACGGGCTGTACTTCTTCTGCGATGAGGACAAACGACGCGAGAAGAATGCCAGAGGGCTCCAGGTGTCACCCGTCTTCTGCTGCAGCACTGCACCTATGGAGGCGTCAGACGCATCTGTAAAAATTGCAAGGCCAGCAGTGGTGTCCGGGTGGACAAGTAAAGCAGCTGAAGCTAAGCCTTGCTTGCAAGCATCAAAAGCTGTATGCATATCTGGTGTCATCTGTATAGCCTGTGTTCCTCTCGTTTTAGGGCCAGTGAGGACGACGTTGAGTGGCGATTGCAAGCGAGCTGCGTCAGGAACAAAGCGGCGGTAGAAATTGAACATACCCAGGAAGCGACGCATCTCCTTGACGGTCTTGGGAGCTGGGTAATCCTGGATCGCCTGTACCTTCTCCGGTAAGGGACGAACACCTTCTGCAGACACCTCATGCCCTAGAAAGGTGATGGTGGCTCGGCCGAACTCACACTTAGCCGTGTTGATTAAAATTCCATACGTGGACAGTCGCTTGAGGAGTTGGTGCATATGTTCAGTATGCTGGGCTGCCGTCTGTGAAAATAAAAGCACATCATCTAAGTAACAGTAGCAGAACGGCAGCCCGCGGAGCACCTCGTCCATGAATCGCTGGAAAGTCTGCGCTGCGTTCCTCAGTCCAAACGTCATGTATGGGAACTCGTAGAGTCCGAACGGTGTGGTGATGGCTGTCTTGTGAATATCAGCTGGCTGGACAGGGATCTGATTATAAGCTTTTACTAGGTCAATTTTGCTGAATATTGTGCTGCCAGCCAGCTGATGTGTGAAGTCCTGGATGTGTGGTATAGGGTACCGGTCCGGGATGGTACGGGCATTCAATGCCCTGTAGTCCCCACATGGTCGCCAGCTGTTGTCCTTTTTAGGAGCGAGGTGGAGTGGTGATGACCATGAGCTCTCTGATGGTCTAGCCGTTCCATTAGCCATCATTGCCTCGAACTCCTTCTGGGCGACCTTGAGCTTGTCCGGAGCAAGGCGGCGTGGTCGGCTGAAAACAGGTGGGCCAGGCATAGTCCGTATGTGGTGTACGGTGTTGTGACTGACCTGACGTTGTGTTCCAGCTGGCCGCGTGGTCTCCGGGTACTGACGCAGGACCTCGTGGTACACGGTGGTACCACCGATCGACTTCACGGAGGCGATGTCTGTTGTTGAGCCGGCCGCAGATGACGCCGTAGACGACAGCTGGGTCAGCCCATCGATGAGCCGGTAATTTTTTAAATCTATTAAAAGATTGTAGTGTGCCAGTAAGTCGGCACCGATGATGGGTTTGGTGACGTCCGCGACCACGAACTTCCACGTGTACACGCGGCGGAGCCCTAAGTTCAGATGGAGCTCGACCCAGCCGTACGTGTCGATGGCGGTTCCGTTGGCCGCGAAAAGTTGGTACCCAGTTTTGTTGCGCCGCTGCTGGAGTGATGCACGTGGGTACACGCACAGGTCGGACCCTGTGTCCACAAGAAATGTGGTTTTAGTTGTCCGGTCAGTCACAAATAGGCGGCGTGGTTGGTTGGGGCAGCCATTTGCCGCTACTTCTGGCTGCCGGCGGCATTTCCCGCATACGTGCACGGCGTGGCGCACCGCGTGGCCTTGTCACCGAACCTGTTATGGTAAAAACAGTGGGCCTCGTTCCACGTGGTTCTGGAGCGCGAGCGACTACGGCGGCGGCCTGAGGACGGTCCTCTGCCACCACGTTGGTGCCTATGATGGCTACGCGAGCCGTGGTGTACCTGTCCTCTCTGCAGGGCCGCTACCTGGAGCGTTAATGCAGCGATGCACTGTTTCAGCTCGCTGATCTCGCTGCTGCTGGTGCTCGCGCTCGCCACTGCTGCTACGGCGGATGTTGCTGCGAGCGCTGGTGCTGGTGTCGGCGCGATCTCGTGCACGCGGTCGGCTAAATCTGCGACAGACTGAAGAGGAAGATTAGGTTGCGAAGCGATAACAGTCTGGATATTAGTGGGCAACCTACTCGCCCACAACGTGGCCAAGAATGACTCGGGCACATGTGGTCCGGCTAGCGTCTGCAGGTGCCGTAAAAACTGCGACGGCTTGCGGTCGCATAGCTCCTCGCGGTTGAGGATCTGCTGGACCTTCTTCTCGTGCGAGTCGGAGAGTCGCCGTGTCAGCTCAGCTTTCAGCTTTAGGTACTTTTCCTGAGCTGGGGGATTTTCGATTATGTCCCTGGCCTCTACCATATATCGGTGGTCAAGCTGCGCGACGACTGTATAAAATTTGGTAGAATCGGCAGTAATGCCCGCGATGGTGAACTGACCTTCGACCTGGGCAAACCAAAGTGCCGGCTCCTCAGGCCAAAATGGCGGCAATTTCACGCTGACACGGCAGACGTCCTGGCTCTCCGACGACGCTCCTACGCTCGTTCCCTGGGCTGCTCCGGTAGACATGCTGGCTCCTGAAGGCTTCAGTGTTCTTTATCGGGGTCACCAGTGAAGTGTAGACGGGGTAAAAATAAGTTAAACGCGCGTGAGTTTAGGTTTATGTATTTTTTAATTACCACGTCTCTTCTTTATAACATGTAATGTTACAATAAATATAATTTTTAAGACAAAACACTGTTTTATTGATTACGAGCACAATACGGACAAACAAGTAACAATTAAGGGATCTAGGCTTTAGCGGGGATCTAGATTTCGCGAAGGAGATTTGGCGTGCGATCAGGTAAGAGGCTATGTTCGCACTAATGAGATCGGCCTTTGAACCCGCTATTAAAAGCGCCGGTCATTGCAACCATATGGGTGCGTTCCGTCGATGCTCACACGCCATATCCCGAACGCACTATTTACTAAAACAATAATGTTACTATTTACGATTTGTGTAGTGTTGATATTGGTTAGTATTGTTAATTTATTTCATTAAATAATGTGTGCTATGTAAACAAGTTCTAATGAATTTATATGTGATATGTAATGCTTTTATTAATATGATTAGTCATAGATAATGCGTTCCATGTGAGTATGTGTTTATGGTAATTATGAATGGAACGTTTATGCAAAAATGTCATGTGTCAAAACTGTCAAACGTGAAAATAACAAACGAAATGAAGAAAGTAGAATGTTGTGTTATGGTCGAATGTTTAGTGTTTTTACAATTATATATGGATGTGAAATAGGGTGTAGACCGCTACAAGCGAACTGAAACCCCTCCTGGTCGATGAAAACACGTTTTTTGCCTGAAAAAAACTCGTTTTTTGAACACGTTTTTTTATTTTGGCTCGAACCCCTTTTTGACAAAGTTCTTGATACTTACTTGGTTCTAACCACGGAACCCTTAGAATCGTGTTTTCGCTATTCTTTCCTTGGGTTCCCGGCGCTGTGCGCGAACTGAAACCCCTCCTGGTCGATGAAAACACGTTTTTTGCTTGAAAATAACTCGTTTTTTGAACACGTTTTTTTGTTTTGGCTCGAACCCCTTTTTGACAAAGTTCTTGATACTTACTTGGTTTTAACTACGGAACCCTTCAGAATCGTGTTTTCGCTATACTTTCCTTGGGTTCCCGGCGCTGTGCGCGAACTAAAACTCCTCCTGGTCGATGAAAACATGTTTTTTGCTTGAAAAAAACTCGTTTTTGGAACACGTTTTTTTGTTTTGGCTCGAACCCTTTTTTGACAAAGTTCTTGATACTTACTTGGTTCTAACTACGGAACCCTTCAGAATCGTGTTTTCGCCATACATTCCTTGGGTTCCTGGCGCTGTGCGCGAACTGAAACCCCTCCTGGTCGATGAAAACACGTTTTTTGCCTGAAAAAAACTCGTTTTTTGAACACGTTTTTTTATTTTGGCTCGAACCCCTTTTTGACAAAGTTCTTGATACTTACTTGGTTCTAACTACGGAACCCTTCAGAATCGTGTTTTCGCTATACTTTCCTTGGGTTCCCGGCGCTGTGCGCGAACTGAAACCCCTCCTGGTCGCTGAAAACAAGTTTTTTGCCTGATAATAACTGTTTTTTTGAACACGTTTTTTTGTTTTGGCTCGAACCCCTTTTTGACAAAGTTCTTGATACTTACTTGGTTCTAACTACGGAACCCTTCAGAATCGTGTTTTCGCTATACTGTCCTTGGGTTCCCGGCGCTGTGCGCGAACTGAAACCCCTCCTGGTCGATGAAAACACGTTTTTTGCTTGAAAAAAACTCGTTTTTTAAACACGTTTTTTTGTTTTGGCTCGAACCCCTTTTTGACAAAGTTCTTGATACTTACTTGGTTCTAACTACGGAACCCTTCAGAATCGTGTTTTCGCTATACTTTCCTTGGGTTCCCGGCGCTGTTCGCGAACTGAAACCCCTCCTGGTCGCTGAAAACACGTTTTTTGCCTGATAATAACTGTTTTTTGTAACTCGTTTTTTAATTTTGGCACCAACCCCTTTTTGACAAAGTTCTTGATACTTACTTGGTTCTAACTACAGAACCCTTTAGAATCGTGTTTTCGGTATACTTTCCTTGGGTTCCCGGCGCTGTGAGCGAACTGAAACCCCTCCTGGTCGATGAAAACACGTTTTTTGCCTGAAAAAAACTCGTTTTTTGAACACGTTTTTTTATTTTGGCTCGAACCCCTTTTTGACAAAGTTCTTGTTACTTGCTTGGTTCTAACTACGGAACCCTTCTGAAAAAAACTGTTTTTTGAACACGTTTTTTAATTTTGGCCCGAACCTCTTTTTGACAAAATTCTTGATAACTTACTCGGTTCTAACTACGGAATCCTTCATTAGATTTTCGATCTGTTTGCAGAATCGTGTTTTCGCCATACTAACCTTGGGTTCCTGGCGCTGTTCGCGAACTGAAACCCCTCCTGGTCGATGAAAACACGTTTTTTGCCTGATAATAACTGTTTTTTGGAACACGTTTTTTAATTTTGGCACCAACCCCTTTTTGACAAAGTTCTTGATACTTACTTGGTTCTAACTACGGAACCCTTCAGAATCGTGTTTTCGCTATACTTTCCTTGGGTTGCCGGCGCTGTGCGCGAACTGAAACCCCTCCTGGTCGATGAAAACACGTTTTTTGCCTGAAAAAAACTCGTTTTTTGAACACGTTTTTTTATTTTGGCTCGAACCCCTTTTTGACAATGTTCTTGATACTTACTTGGTTTTAACTACGGAACCCTTTTGAAAAAAACTGTTTTTTGAACACGTTTTTTAATTTTGGCCCGAACCCCTTTTTGACAAAGTTCTTGATACTTACTTGGTTTTAACTACGGAACCCTTCAGAATCGTGTTTTCGCTATACTTTCCTTGGGTTCCCGGCGCTGTGCGCGAACTAAAACTCCTCCTGGTCGATGAAAACATGTTTTTTGCTTGAAAAAAACTCGTTTTTGGAACACGTTTTTTTGTTTTGGCTCGAACCCTTTTTTGACAAAGTTCTTGATACTTACTTGGTTCTAACTACGGAACCCTTCAGAATCGTGTTTTCGCCATACATTCCTTGGGTTCCTGGCGCTGTGCGCGAACTGAAACCCCTCCTGGTCGATGAAAACACGTTTTTTGCCTGAAAAAAACTCGTTTTTTGAACACGTTTTTTTATTTTGGCTCGAACCCCTTTTTGACAAAGTTCTTGATACTTACTTGGTTCTAACTACGGAACCCTTCAGAATCGTGTTTTCGCTATACTTTCCTTGGGTTCCCGGCGCTGTGCGCGAACTGAAACCCCTCCTGGTCGCTGAAAACAAGTTTTTTGCCTGATAATAACTGTTTTTTTGAACACGTTTTTTTGTTTTGGCTCGAACCCCTTTTTGACAAAGTTCTTGATACTTACTTGGTTCTAACTACGGAACCCTTCAGAATCGTGTTTTCGCTATACTGTCCTTGGGTTCCCGGCGCTGTGCGCGAACTGAAACCCCTCCTGGTCGATGAAAACACGTTTTTTGCTTGAAAAAAACTCGTTTTTTAAACACGTTTTTTTGTTTTGGCTCGAACCCCTTTTTGACAAAGTTCTTGATACTTACTTGGTTCTAACTACGGAACCCTTCAGAATCGTGTTTTCGCTATACTTTCCTTGGGTTCCCGGCGCTGTTCGCGAACTGAAACCCCTCCTGGTCGCTGAAAACACGTTTTTTGCCTGATAATAACTGTTTTTTGTAACTCGTTTTTTAATTTTGGCACCAACCCCTTTTTGACAAAGTTCTTGATACTTACTTGGTTCTAACTACAGAACCCTTTAGAATCGTGTTTTCGGTATACTTTCCTTGGGTTCCCGGCGCTGTGAGCGAACTGAAACCCCTCCTGGTCGATGAAAACACGTTTTTTGCCTGAAAAAAACTCGTTTTTTGAACACGTTTTTTTATTTTGGCTCGAACCCCTTTTTGACAAAGTTCTTGTTACTTGCTTGGTTCTAACTACGGAACCCTTCTGAAAAAAACTGTTTTTTGAACACGTTTTTTAATTTTGGCCCGAACCTCTTTTTGACAAAATTCTTGATAACTTACTCGGTTCTAACTACGGAATCCTTCATTAGATTTTCGATCTGTTTGCAGAATCGTGTTTTCGCCATACTAACCTTGGGTTCCTGGCGCTGTTCGCGAACTGAAACCCCTCCTGGTCGATGAAAACACGTTTTTTGCCTGATAATAACTGTTTTTTGGAACACGTTTTTTAATTTTGGCACCAACCCCTTTTTGACAAAGTTCTTGATACTTACTTGGTTCTAACTACGGAACCCTTCAGAATCGTGTTTTCGCTATACTTTCCTTGGGTTGCCGGCGCTGTGCGCGAACTGAAACCCCTCCTGGTCGATGAAAACACGTTTTTTGCCTGAAAAAAACTCGTTTTTTGAACACGTTTTTTTATTTTGGCTCGAACCCCTTTTTGACAATGTTCTTGATACTTACTTGGTTTTAACTACGGAACCCTTTTGAAAAAAACTGTTTTTTGAACACGTTTTTTAATTTTGGCCCGATCCTCTTTTTGACAAAGTTCTTGATACTTACTTGGTTCTAACTACGGAACCGTTCTGAAAAAAACTGTTTTTTGAACACGTTTTTTTATTTTGGCTCGAACCCCTTTTTGACAATGTTCTTGATACTTACTTGGTTCTAACTACGGAACTCTTTTGAAAAAAACTGTTTTTTGAACACGTTTTTTAATTTTGGCCCGATCCTCTTTTTTTTACAAAATTCTTGATACTTATTCGGTTCTAACTACGGAATTCTTCATTAGATTTTCGATCTGTTTGCAGAATCGTGTTTTCGCCATACTAACCTTGGGTTCCTGGCGCTGTTCGCGTACTAAAACCCCTCCTGGTCGCTGAAAACACGTTTTTTGCCTGATAATAACTGTTTTTTTGAACACGTTTTTTAATTTTGGCACCAACCATTTTTTGACAAAGTTCTTGATACTTACTTGGTTCTAACTACGGAACCCTTCAGAATCGTGTTTTCGCTATAATTTCCTTGGGTTCCCGGCGCTGTGCGCGAACTGAAACCCCTCCTGGTCGATGAAAACACGTTTTTTGCTTGAAAAAAACTCGTTTTTTGAACACGTTTTTTTGTTTTGGCTCGAACCCCTTTTTGACAAAGTTCCTGATACTTACTTGGTTCTAACTACGGAACCCTTCAGAATCGTGTTTTCGCTATACTTTCCTTGGGTTCCCGGCGCTGTGCGCGAACTGAAACCCCTCCTGGTCTATGAAAACACGGTTTTTGCTTGAAAAAAACTCGTTTTTTGAACACGTTTTTTTGTTTTTGCTCGAACCCCTTTTTGACAAAGTTCTTGATACTTACTTGGTTCTAACTACGGAACCCTTCAGAATCGTGTTTTCGCTATACTTTCCTTGGGTTCCCGGCGCTGTGCGCGAACTGAAACCCCTCCTGGTCGATGAAAACACGTTTTTTGCTTGAAAAAAACTCGTTTTTTGAACACGTTTTTTAATTTTGGCACCAACCCCTTTTTGACAAAGTTCTTGATACTTACTTGGTTCTAACTACGGAACCCTTCAGAATCGTGTTTTCGCTATACTTTCCTTGGGTTGCCGGCGCTGTGCGCGAACTGAAACCCCTCCTGGTCGATGAAAACACGTTTTTTGCCTGAAAAAAACTCGTTTTTTGAACACGTTTTTTTATTTTGGCTCGAACCCCTTTTTGACAATGTTTTTGATACTTACTTGGTTTTAACTACGGAACCCTTTTGAAAAAAACTGTTTTTTGAACACGTTTTTTAATTTTGGCCCGATCCTCTTTTTGACAAAGTTCTTGATACTTACTTGGTTCTAACTACGGAACCGTTCTGAAAAAAACTGTTTTTTGAACACGTTTTTTTATTTTGGCTCGAACCCCTTTTTGACAATGTTCTTGATACTTACTTGGTTCTAACTACGGATCTCTTTTGAAAAAAACTGTTTTTTGAACACGTTTTTTAATTTTGGCCCGATCCTCTTTTTGACAAAATTCTTGATACTTATTCGGTTCTAACTACGGAATTCTTCATTAGATTTTCGATCTGTTTGCAGAATCGTGTTTTCGCCATACTAACCTTGGGTTCCTGGCGCTGTTCGCGTACTAAAACCCCTCCTGGTTGCTGAAAACACGTTTTTTGCCTGATAATAACTGTTTTTTTGAACACGTTTTTTAATTTTGGCACCAACCATTTTTTGACAAAGTTCTTGATACTTACTTGGTTCTAACTACGGAACCCTTCAGAATCGTGTTTTCGCTATAATTTCCTTGGGTTCCCGGCGCTGTGCGCGAACTGAAACCCCTCCTGGTCGATGAAAACACGTTTTTTGCTTGAAAAAAACTCGTTTTTTGAACACGTTTTTTTGTTTTGGCTCGAACCCCTTTTTGACAAAGTTCTTGATACTTACTTGGTTCTAACTACGGAACCCTTCAGAATCGTGTTTTCGCTATACTTTCCTTGGGTTCCCGGCGCTGTGCGCGAACTGAAACCCCTCCTGGTCGATGAAAACACGTTTTTTGCTTGAAAAAAACTCGTTTTTTGAACACGTTTTTTTGTTTTGGCTCGAACCCCTTTTTGACAAAGTTCTTGATACTTACTTGGTTCTAACTACGGAACCCTTCAGAATCGTGTTTTTGCTATACTTTCCTTGGGTTCCCGGCGCTGTGCGCGAACTGAAACCCCTCCTGGTCGATGAAAACACGTTTTTTGCTTGAAAAAAACTCGTTTTTTGAACACGTTTTTTTGTTTTGGCTCGAACCCCTTTTTGACAAAGTTCTTGATACTTACTTGGTTCTAACTACGGAACCCTTCAGAATCGTGTTTTCGCTATACTTTCCTTGGGTTCCCGGCGCTGTGCGCGAACTGAAACCCCTCCTGGTCGATGAAAACACGTTATTTGCTTGAAAAAAACTCGTTTTTTGAACACGTTTTTTTGTTTTGGCTCGAACCCCTTTTTGACAAAGTTCTTGATACTTTCTTGGTTCTAACTGCGGAACCCTTCAAAATCGTGTTTTCGCTATACTTTCCTTGGGTTCCCGGCGCTGTGCGCGAACTGAAACCCCTCCTGGTCGATGAAAACACGTTTTTTGCCTGAAAAAAACTCGTTTTTTGAACACAATTTTTTATTTTGGCTCGAACCCCTTTTTGACAAAATTCTTGATACTTACTCGGTTCTAACTACGGAATTCTTCATTAGATTTTCGATCTGTTTGCAGAATCGTGTTTTCGCCATACTAACCTTGGGTTCCTGGCGCTGTTCGCGAACTGAAACCCCTCCTGGTCGCTGAAAACACGTTTTTTGCCTGATGATATGAATAACTACAGTGTTTAAGAATATTTAGAGGATAAGTCGTTACTGACATAGGTTATACAATTTTTATTCATTATTAATCACTACAATTTTAATTTAATTCAATTTTTATTCATATGTAATTATAATAATTTCAAATCAATACAATTACAATTCTTATTTATTGAGCAATATAAATTAATTTTGTATTGTCTATTCCACTTTGCTTTGTTTAAATTGTTAATTTATAAATATTTGTACGCCATATTATGGCAGGATATGCTGGAACCATTATCATACCACCTATTGTACCATATTCTGATGAATAAATATTTGATTGATTGATTGATTGATTGATAACTGTTTTTTTGAACACGCTTTTTAATTTTGGCACCAACCCCTTTTTGACAAAGTTCTTGATACTTACTTGGTTCTAACTACGGAACCCTTCAGAATCGTGTTTTCGCTATACTTTCCTTGGGTTCCCGGCGCTGTGCGCGAACTGAAACCCCTCCTGGTCTATGAAAACACGGTTTTTGCTTGAAAAAAACTCGTTTTTTGAACACGTTTTTTTGTTTTTGCTCGAACCCCTTTTTGACAAAGTTCTTGATACTTACTTGGTTCTAACTACGGAACCCTTCAGAATCGTGTTTTCGCTATACTTTCCTTGGGTTCCCGGCGCTGTGCGCGAACTGAAACCCCTCCTGGTCGATGAAAACACGTTTTTTGCTTGAAAAAAACTCGTTTTTTGAACACGTTTTTTTGTTTTGGCTCGAACCCCTTTTTGACAAAGTTCTTGATACTTACTTGGTTCTAACTACGGAACCCTTCAGAATCGTGTTTTCGCTATACTTTCCTTGGGTTCCCGGCGCTGTGCGCGAACTGAAACCCCTCCTGGTCGATGAAAACACGTTATTTGCTTGAAAAAAACTCGTTTTTTGAACACGTTTTTTTGTTTTGGCTCGAACCCCTTTTTGACAAAGTTCTTGATACTTTCTTGGTTCTAACTGCGGAACCCTTCAAAATCGTGTTTTCGCTATACTTTCCTTGGGTTCCCGGCGCTGTGCGCGAACTGAAACCCCTCCTGGTCGATGAAAACACGTTTTTTGCCTGAAAAAAACTCGTTTTTTGAACACAATTTTTTATTTTGGCTCGAACCCCTTTTTGACAAAATTCTTGATACTTACTCGGTTCTAACTACGGAATTCTTCATTAGATTTTCGATCTGTTTGCAGAATCGTGTTTTCGCCATACTAACCTTGGGTTCCTGGCGCTGTTCGCGAACTGAAACCCCTCCTGGTCGCTGAAAACACGTTTTTTGCCTGATGATATGAATAACTACAGTGTTCAAGAATATTTAGAGGATAAGTCGTTACTGACATAGGTTATACAATTTTTATTCATTATTAATCACTACAATTTTAATTTAATTCAATTTTTATTCATATGTAATTATAATAATTTCAAATCAATACAATTACAATTCTTATTTATTGAGCAATATAAATTAATTTTGTATTCTCTATTCCACTTTGCTTTGTTTAAATTGTTAATTTATAAATATTTGTACGCCATATTATGGCAGGATATGCTGGAACCATTATCATACCACCTATTGTACCATATTCTGATGAATAAATATTTGATTGATTGATTGATTGATTGATAACTGTTTTTTTGAACACGCTTTTTAATTTTGGCACCAACCCCTTTTTGACAAAGTTCTTGATACTTACTTGGTTCTAACTACGGAACCCTTCAGAATCGTGTTTTCGCTATACTTTCCTTGGGTTCCCGGCGCTGTGCGCGAACTGAAACCCCTCCTGGTCGATGAAAACACGTTTTTTGCCTGAAAAAAACTCGTTTTTTGAACACGTTTTTTTATTTTGGCTCGAACCCCTTTTTGACAAAGTTCTTGATACTTACTTGGTTCTAACTACGGAACCGTTCTGAAAAAAACTGTTTTTTGAACACGTTTTTTTATTTTGGCTCGAACCCCTTTTTGACAATGTTCTTGATACTTACTTGGTTCTAACTACGGAACTCTTTTGAAAAAAACTGTTTTTTGAACACGTTTTTTAATTTTGGCCCGATCCTCTTTTTGACAAAATTCTTGATACTTATTCGGTTCTAACTACGGAATTCTTAATTAGATTTTCGATCTGTTTGCAGAATCGTGTTTTCGCCATACTAACCTTGGGTTCCTGGCGCTGTTCGCGTACTAAAACCCCTCCTGGTCGCTGAAAACACGTTTTTTGCCTGATAATAACTGTTTTTTTGAACACGTTTTTTAATTTTGGCACCAACCATTTTTTGACAAAGTTCTTGATACTTACTTGGTTCTAACTACGGAACCCTTCAGAATCGTGTTTTCGCTATAATTTCCTTGGGTTCCCGGCGCTGTGCGCGAACTGAAACCCCTCCTGGTCGATGAAAACACGGTTTTTGCTTGAAAAAAACTCGTTTTTTGAACACGTTTTTTTGTTTTGGCTCGAACCCCTTTTTGACAAAGTTCTTGATACTTACTTGGTTCTAACTACGGAACCCTTCAGAATCGTGTTTTCGCTATACTTTCCTTGGGTTCCCGGCGCTGTGCGCGAACTGAAACCCCTCCTGGTCGATGAAAACACGGTTTTTGCTTGAAAAAAACTCGTTTTTTGAACACGTTTTTTTGTTTTTGCTCGAACCCCTTTTTGACAAAGTTCTTGATACTTACTTGGTTCTAACTACGGAACCCTTCAGAATCGTGTTTTCGCTATACTTTCCTTGGGTTCCCGGCGCTGTGCGCGAACTGAAACCCCTCCTGGTCGATGAAAACACGTTTTTTGCTTGAAAAAAACTCGTTTTTTGAACACGTTTTTTTGTTTTGGCTCGAACCCCTTTTTGACAAAGTTCTTGATACTTACTTGGTTCTAACTACGGAACCCTTCAGAATCGTGTTTTCGCTATACTTTCCTTGGGTTCCCGGCGCTGTTCGCGAACTGAAACCCCTCCTGGTCGCTGAAAACACGTTTTTTGCCTGATAATAACTGTTTTTTGTTATTCGTTTTTTAATTTTGGCACCAACCCCTTTTTGACAAAGTTCTTGATACTTACTTGGTTCTAACTACAGAACCCTTCAGAATCGTGTTTTTGCTATACTTTCCTTGGGTTCCCGGCGCTGTGAGCGAACTGAAACCCCTCCTGGTCGATGAAAACACGTTTTTTGCTTGAAAAAAACTCGTTTTTTGAACACGTTTTTTTGTTTTGGCTCGAACCCCTTTTTGACAAAGTTCTTGATACTTACTTGGTTCGAACTACGGAACCCTTCTGAAAAAAACTGTTTTTTGAACACGTTTTTTAATTTTGGCCCGAACCTCTTTTTGACAAAATTCTTGATACTTACTCGGTTCTAACTACGGAATCCTTTATTAGATTTTCGATCTGTTTGCAGAATCGTGTTTTCGCCATACTAACCTTAGGTTCCTGGCGCTGTTCGCGAACTGAAACCCCTCCTGGTCGCTGTAAACACGGTTTTTGCCTGATAATAACTGTTTTTTTGAACACGTTTTTTAATTTTGGCACCAACCCCTTTTTGACAAAGTTCTTGATACTTACTTGGTTCTAACTACGGAACCGTTCTGAAAAAAACTGTTTTTTGAACACGTTATTTTATTCTGGCTCGAACCCCTTTTTGACAAAGTTCTTGATACTTACTTGGTTCTAACTACGGAACCCTTTTAAAAATAACTGTTTTTTGAACACGTTTTTTAATTTTGGCCCGAACTTCTTTTTGACAAAATTCTTGATACTTACTTGGTTCTAACTACGGAATTCTTCATTAGATTTTCGATCTGTTTGCAGAATCGTGTTTTCGCCATACTTACCTTGGGTTCCTGGCGCTGTTCGCGAACTGAAACCCCTCCTGGTCGCTGAATACACGTTTTTTGCCTGATAATAACTATTTTTTTGAACACGTTTTTTAATTTTGGCACCAACCTCTTTTTGACAAAGTTCTTGATACTTACTTGGTTCTAACTACGGAACCCTTCTGAAAAAAACTGTTTTTTGAACACGTTTTTTAATTTTGGCCCGAACCTCTTTTTGACAAAATTCTTGATACTTACTCGGTTCTAACTACGGAATTCTTCATTAGATTTTCGATCTGTTTGCAGAATCGTGTTTTCGCTATACTAACCTTGGGTTCCTGGCGCTGTTCGCGAACTGAAACCCCTCCTGGTCGCTGAAAACACGTTTTTTGCCTGATAATAACTGTTTTTTTGAACACGTTTTTTAATTTTGGCACCAACCTCTTTTTGACAAAGTTCTTGATACTTACTTGGTTCTAACTACGGAACCCTTCAGAATCATGTTTTCGCTATACTTTCCTTGGGTTCCCGGCGCTGTGCGCGAACTAAAACCCCTCCTGGTCGATGAAAACACGTTTTTTGCTTGAAAAAAACTCGTTTTTTGAACACGTTTTTTTGTTTTGGCTCGAACCCCTTTTTGACAAAGTTCTTGATACTTACTCGGTTCTAACTACGGAACCCTTCAGAATCGTGTTTTCGCTATACTTTCCTTGGGTTCCCGGCGCTGTGCGCGAACTGAAACCCCTCCTGGTCGATGAAAACACGTTTTTTGCTTGAAAAAAACTCGTTTTTTGAAAACGTTTTTTTGTTTTGGCTCGAACCCCTTTTTGACAAAGTTCTTGATACTTACTTGGTTCTAACTACGGAACCCTTCAGAATCGTGTTTTCGCTATACTTTCCTTGGGTTCCCGGCGCTGTTCGCGAACTGAAACCCCTCCTGGTCGCTGAAAACACGTTTTTTGCCTGATAATAACTGTTTTTTGTAACTCGTTTTTTAATTTTGGCACCAACCCCTTTTTGACAAAGTTCTTGATACTTACTTGGTTTTAACTACAGAACCCTTCAGAATCGTGTTTTCGCTATACTTTCCTTGGGTTCCCGGCGCTGTGCGAGAACTGAAACCCCTCCTGGTCGATGAAAACACGTTATTTGCTTGAAAAAAACTCGTTTTTTGAACACGTTTTTTTGTTTTGGCTCGAACCCCTTTTTGACAAAGTTCTTGATACTTTCTTGGTTCTAACTACGGAACCCTTCAGAATCGTGTTTTCGCTATACTTTCCTTGGGTTCCCGGCGCTGTGCGCGAACTGAAACCCCTCCTGGTCGATGAAAACACGTTTTTGCCTGAAAAAAACTCGTTTTTTGAACACAATTTTTTATTTTGGCTCGAACCCCTTTTTGACAAAGTTCTTGATACTTACTTGGTTCTAACTACGGAACCCTTCTGAAAAAAACTGTTTTTTGAACACGTTTTTTAATTTTGGCCCGAACCTCTTTTTGACAAAGTTCTTGATACTTACTCGGTTCTAACTACGGAATTCTTCATTAGATTTTCGATCTGTTTGCAGAATCGTGTTTTCGCCATACTAACCTTGGGTTCCTGGCGCTGTTCGCGAACTGAAACCCCTCCTGGTCGCTGAAAACACGTTTTTTGCCTGATGATATGAATAACTACAGTGTTCAAGAATATTTAGAGGATAAGTCGTTACTGACATAGGTTATACAATTTTTATTCATTATTAATCACTACAATTTTAATTTAATACAATTTTTATTCATATGTAATTATAATAATTTCAAATCAATACAATTACAATTCTTATTTATTGAGCAATATAAATTAATTTTGTATTCTCTATTCCACTTTGCTTTGTTTAAATTGTTAATTTATAAATATTTGTACGCCATATTATGGCAGGATATGCTGGAACCATTATCATACCACCTATTGTACCATATTCTGATGAATAAATATTTGATTGATTGATTGATTGATTGATAACTGTTTTTTTGAACACGCTTTTTAATTTTGGCACCAACCCCTTTTTGACAAAGTTCTTGATACTTACTTGGTTCTAACTACGGAACCCTTCAGAATCGTGTTTTCGCTATACTTTCCTTGGGTTCCCGGCGCTGTGCGCGAACTGAAACCCCTCCTGGTCGATGAAAACACGTTTTTTGCCTGAAAAAAACTCGTTTTTTGAACACGTTTTTTTATTTTGGCTCGAACCCCTTTTTGACAAAGTTCTTGATACTTACTTGGTTCTAACTACGGAACCGTTCTGAAAAAAACTGTTTTTTGAACACGTTTTTTTATTTTGGCTCGAACCCCTTTTTGACAATGTTCTTGATACTTACTTGGTTCTAACTACGGAACTCTTTTGAAAAAAACTGTTTTTTGAACACGTTTTTTAATTTTGGCTCGAACTTCTTTTTGACAAAATTCTTGATACTTACTTGGTTCTAACTACGGAATTCTTCATTAGATTTTCGATCTGTTTGCAGAATCGTATTTTCGCCAAACTTACCTTGGGTTCCTGGCGCTGTTCGCGAACTGAAACCCCTCCTGGTCGCTGAAAACACGTTTTTTGCCTGATAATAACTGTTTTTTTGAACACGTTTTTTAATTTTGGCACCAACCCCTTTTTGACAAAGTTCTTGATACTTACTTGGTTCTAACTACGGAACCCTTCAGAATCGTGTTTTCGCTATACTTTCCTTGGGTTCCCGGCGCTGTGCGCGAACTGAAACCCCTCCTGGTCGATGAAAACACGTTTTTTGCTAGAAAAAAACTCGTTTTTTGAACACGTTTTTTTATTTTGGCTCGAACCCCTTTTTGACAAAGTTCTTGATACTTACTTGGTTCTAACTACGGAACCCTTCAGAATCGTAATATCGCTATACTTTCCTTGGGTTCCCGGCGCTGTGCGAGAACTGAAACCCCTCCTGGTCGATGAAAACACGTTATTTGCTTGAAAAAAACTCGTTTTTTGAACACGTTTTTTTGTTTTGGCTCGAACCCCTTTTTGACAAAGTTCTTGATACTTTCTTGGTTCTAACTACGGAACCCTTCAGAATCGTGTTTTCGCTATACTTTCTTTGGGTTCCCGGCGCTGTGCGCGAACTGAAACCCCTCCTGGTCGATGAAAACACGTTTTTGCCTGAAAAAAACTCGTTTTTTGAACACAATTTTTTATTTTGGCTCGAACCCCTTTTTGACAAAGTTCTTGATACTTACTTGGTTCTAACTACGGAACCCTTCTGAAAAAAACTGTTTTTTGAACACGTTTTTTAATTTTGGCCCGAACCTCTTTTTGACAAAGTTCTTGATACTTACTCGGTTCTAACTACGGAATTCTTCATTAGATTTTCGATCTGTTTGCAGAATCGTGTTTTCGCCATACTAACCTTGGGTTCCTGGCGCTGCTCGCGAATTGAAACCCCTCCTGGTCGCTGAAAACACGTTTTTTGCCTGATAATAACTGTTTTTTTGAACACGTTTTTTAATTTTGGCACCAACCCCTTTTTGACAAAGTTCTTGATACGAACTTGGTTCTAACTACGGAACCCTTCAGAATCGTGTTTTCGCTATACTTTCCTTGGGTTCCCGGCGCTGTGCGCGAACTGAAACCCCTCCTGGTCGATGAAAACACGTTTTTTGCTCGAAAAAAACTCGTTTTTTGAACACGTTTTTTTATTTTGGCTCGAACCCCTTTTTGACAAAGTTCTTGATACTTACTTGGTTCTAACTACGGAACCCTTCAGAATCGTGTTTTCGCTATACTTTCCTTGGGTTCCCGGCGCTGTGCGCGAACTGAAACCCCTCCTGGTCGATGAAAACACGTTTTTTGCTTGAAAAAAACTCGTTTTTTGAAAACGTTTTTTTGTTTTGGCTCGAACCCCTTTTTGACAAAGTTCTTGATACTTACTTGGTTCTAACTACGGAACCCTTCAGAATCGTGTTTTCGCTATACTTTCCTTGGGTTCCCGGCGCTGTTCGCGAACTGAAACCCCTCCTGGTCGCTGAAACCACGTTTTTTGCCTGATAATAACTGTTTTTTGTAACTCGTTTTTTAATTTTGGCACCAACCCCTTTTTGACAAAGTTCTTGATACTTACTTGGTTGTAACTACAGAACCCTTCAGAATCGTGTTTTCGATATACTTTCCTTGGGTTCCCGGCGCTGTGCGCGAACTGAAACCCCTCCTGGTCGATGAAAACACGTTATTTGCTTGAAAAAAACTCCTTTTTTGAACTCGTTTTTTTGTTTTGGCTCGAACCCCTTTTTGACAAAGTTCTTGATACTTTCTTGGTTCTAACTACGGAACCCTTCAGAATCGTGTTTTCGCTATACTTTCCTTGGGTTCCCGGCGCTGTGCGCGAACTGAAACCCCTCCTGGTCGATGAAAACACGTTTTTTGCCTGAAAAAAACTTGTTTTTTGAACACAATTTTTTATTTTGGCTCGAACCCCTTTTTGACAAAGTTCTTGATACTTACTTGGTTCTAACTACGGAACCCTTCAGAATCGTGTTTTCGCTATACTTTCCTTGGGTTCCCGGCGCTGTTCGCGAACTGAAACCCCTCCTGGTCGCTGAAAACACGTTTTTTGCCTGATAATAACTGTTTTTTGTAACTCGTTTTTTAATTTTGGCACCAACCCCTTTTTGACAAAGTTCTTGATACTTACTTGGTTCTAACTACAGAACCCTTCAGAATCGTGTTTTCGCTAATAATACTTTCCTTGGGTTCCCGGCGCTGTGCGCGAACTGAAACCCCTCCTGGTCGATGAAAACACGTTATTTGCTTGAAAAAAACTGTTTTTTGAACACGTTTTTTAATTTTGGCCCGAACCTCTTTTTGACAAAATTCTTGATACTTACTCGGTTCTAACTACGGAATTCTTCATTAGATTTTCGATCTGTTTGCAGAATCGTGTTTTCGCCATACTAACCTTGGGTTCCTGGCGCTGTGCGCGAACTGAAACCCCTCCTGGTCGATGAAAACACGTTTTTTGCCTGAAAAAAACTCGTTTTTTGAACACGTTTTTTTATTTTGGCTCGAACCCCTTTTTGACAAAGTTCTTGATACTTACTTGGTTCTAACTACGGAAACGTTCTGAAAAAAACTGTTTTTTGAACACGTTTTTTAATTTTGGCCCGAACCTCTTTTTGACATAACTCTTGATACTTACTCGGTTCTAACTACGGAATTCTTCATTAGATTTTCGATCTGTTTGCAGAATCGTGTTTTCGCCATACTAACCTTGGGTTCCTGGCGCTGTGCGCGAACTGAAACCCCTCCTGGTCGATGAAAACACGTTTTTTGCCTGAAAAAAACTCGTTTTTTGAACACGTTTTTTTATTTTGGCTCGAACCCCTTTTTGACAAAGTTCTTGATACTTACTTGGTTCTAACTACGGAACCGTTCTGAAAAAAACTGTTTTTTGAACACGTTTTTTAATTTTGGCCCGAACCTCTTTTTGACAAAATTCTTGATACTTACTCGGTTCTAACTACGGAATTCTTCATTAGATTTTCGATCTGTTTGCAGAATCGTGTTTTCGCTATACTTTCCTTGGATTCCCGGCGCTGTGCGCGAACTGAAACCCCTCCTGGTCGATGAAAACACGTTTGTTGCATGAAAAAAACTCGTTTTTTGAACACGTTTTTTTATTTTGGCTCGAACCCCTTTTTGACAAAGTTCTTGATACTTACTTGGTTCTAACTACGGAACCCTTCTTAAAAAAAAAGTGTTTTTTGAACACGTTTTTTAATTTTGGCCCGAACCTCTTTTTGACAAAATTCTTGATACTTACTCGGTTCTAACTACGGAATTCTTCATTAGATTTTCGATCTGTTTGCAGAATCGTGTTTTCGCCATACTAACCTTGGGTTCCTGGCGCTGTTCGCGAACTGAAACCGCTCCTGGTCACTGAAATCACGTTTTTGGCCTGATAATAACTGTTTTTTTGAACACGTTTTTTAATTTTGACACCAACCCCTTTTTGACAAAGTTCTTGATACTTACTTAATTCTAACTACAGAACCCTTCAGAATCGTGTTTTCGCTATACTTTCCTTGGGTTCCCGGCGCTGTGCGCGAACTGAAACCCCTCCAGGTCGATAAAACACGTTTTTTGCTTGAAAAAAACTCGTTTTTTGGACACGTTTTTTTGTTTTGGCTCGAACCCCTTTTTGACAAAGTTCTTGATACTTACTTGGTTCTAACTACGGAACCCTACAGAATCGTGTTTTCGCTATACTTTCCTTGGGTTCCCGGCGCTGTGCGCGAACTGAAACCCCTCCTGGTCGATGAAAACACGTTTTTTGCCTGAAAAAAACTCGTTTTTTAAACACGTTTTTTTTATTTTGGCTCGAACCCCTTTTTGACAAAGTTCTTGATACTTACTTGGTTCTAACTACGGAACCCTTCTGAAAAAAACTGTTTTTTGAACACGTTTTTTAATTTTGGCCCGAACCTCTTTTTGACAAAATTCTTGATACTTACTCGGTTCTAACTACGGAATTCTTCATTAGATTTTCGATCTGTTTGCAGAATCGTGTTTTCGCCATACTAACCTTGGGTTCCTGGCGCTGTTCGCGAACTGAAACCCCTCCTGGTCACTGAAATCACGTTTTTTGCCTGATAATAACTGTTTTTTTGAACACGTTTTTAATTTTGGCACCAACCCCTTTTTGACAAAGTTCTTGATACTTACTTGGTTCTAACTACGGAACCCTTCAGAATCGTGTTTTCGCTATACTTTCCTTGGGTTCCCGGCGCTGTGCGCGAACTGAAACCCCTCCTGGTCGATGAAAACACGTTTTTTGCCTGAAAAAAACTCGTTTTTTGAACACGTTTTTTTATTTTGGCTCGAACCCCTTTTTGACAAAGTTCTTGATACTTACTTGGTTCTAACTACGGAACCCTTCTGAAAAAAACTGTTTTTTGAACACGTTTTTTAATTTTGGCCCGAACCTCTTTTTGACAAAATTCTTGATACTTACTCGGTTCTAACTACGGAATCCTTCATAAGATTTTCGATCTGTTTGCAGAATCGTGTTTTCGCCATACTAACCTTGGGTTCCTGGCGCTGTTCGCGAACTGGGGGTTTCAGTTCGCGAACAGCGCCAGGAACCCAAGGTTTTTTGAACACGTTTTTTAATTTTGGCCCGAACCTCTTTTTGACAAAATTCTTGATACTTACTCGGTTCTAACAACGGAATTCTTCATTAGATTTTCGATCTGTTTGCAGAATCGTGTTTTCGCCATACTAACCTTGGGTTCCTGGCGCTGTTCGCGAACTGAAACCCCTCCTGGTCGCTAAAAACACGTTTTTTGCCTGATAATAACTGTTTTTTTGAAAACGTTTTTTAATTTTGGCACCAACCCCTTTTTGACAAAGTTCTTGATACTTACCTACTTGGTTCTAACTACGGAACCCTTCAGAATCGTGTTTTCGCTATACTTTCCTTGGGTTCCCGGCGCTGTGCGCGAACTGAAACCCCTCCTGGTCGATGGAAACACGTTTTTTGCTCGAAAAAAACTCGTTTTTTGAACACGTTTTTTTGTTTTGGCTCGAACCCCTTTTTGACAAAGTTCTTGATACTTACTTGGTTCTAACTACGGAACCCTTCAGAATCGTGTTTTCGCTATACTTTCCTTGGGTTCCCGGCGCTGTGCGCGAACTGAAACCCCTCCTGGTCAATGAAAACACGTTTTTTGCTTGAAAAAAACTCGTTTTTTGAACACGTTTTTTTGTTTTGGCTCGAACAACTTTTTGACAAAGTTCTTGATACTTACTTGGTTCTAACTAGGGAACCCTTCAGAATCGTGTTTTCGCTATACTTTCCTTGGGTTCCCGGCGCTGTTCGCGAACTGAAACCCCTCCTGGTCGCTGAAAACACGTTTTTTGCCTGATAATAACTGTTTTTTGTAACACGTTTTTTAATTTTGGCACCAACCCCTTTTTGACAAAGTTCTTGATACTTACTTGGTTCTAACTACAGAACCCTTCAGAATCGTGTTTTCGCTATACTTTCCTTGGGTTCCCGGCGCTGTGCGCGAACTGAAACCCCTCCTGGTCGATGAAAACACGTTTTTTGCTTGAAAAAAACTCGTTTTTTGAACACGTTTTTTTGTTTTGGCTCGAACCCCTTTTTGACAAAGTTCTTGATACTTTCTTGGTTCTAACTACTGCACCCTTCAGAATCGTGTTTTCGCTATACTTTCCTGGGGTTCCCGGCGCTGTGCGCAAACTGAAACCCCTCCTGGTCGATGAAAACACGTTTTTTGCTTGAAAAAAACTCGTTTTTTGAACACGTTTTTTTATTTTTTCTCAAACCCCTTTTTGACAAAGTTCTTGATACTTACTTGGTTCTTACTACGGAACCCTTCTGAAAAAAACTGTTTTTTGAACACGTTTTTTATTTTTTTCCAGAACCTCTTTTTGACAAAATTCTTGATACTTACTCGGTTCTAACTACGGAATTCTTCATTAGATTTTCGATCTGTTTGCAGAATCGTGTTTTCGCCATACTAACCTTGGGTTCCTGGCGCTGCTCGCGAATTGAAACCCCTCCTGGTCGCTGAAAACACGTTTTTTGCCTGATAATAACTGTTTTTTTGAACACGTTTTTTAATTTTGGCACCAACCCCTTTTTGACAAAGTTCTTGATACTTACTTGGTTCCAACTACGGAACGCTTTAGAATCGTGTTTTCGCTATACTTTCCTTGGGTTCCCGGCGCTGTGCGCGAACTAAAACCCCTACTGGTCGATGAAAACACGTTTTTTGCTCGAAAAAAACTCGTTTTTTGAACACGTTTTTTTGTTTTGGCTCGAACCCCTTTTTGACAAAGTTCTTGATACTTACTTGGTTCTAACTACGGAACCCTTCTGAAAAAAACTGTTTTTTGAACACGTTTTTTAATTTTGGCCCGAACCTCTTTTTGACAAAATTCTTGATACTTACTCGGTTCTAACTACGGAATTCTTCATTAGATTTTCGATCTGTTTGCAGAATCGTGTTTTCGCCATACTAACCTTGGGTTCCTGGCGCTGCTCGCGAATTGAAACCCCTCCTGGTCGCTGAAAACACGTTTTTTGCCTGATAATAACTGTTTTTTTGAACACGTTTTTTAATTTTGGCACCAACCCCTTTTTGACAAAGTTCTTGATACTTACTTTGTTCTAACTACGGAACCCTTCAGAATCGTGTTTCCGCCATAATAACCTTGGGTTCCTGGCGCTGCTCGCGAATTGAAACCCCTCCTGGTCGCTGAAAACACGTTTTTTGCCTGAAAATAACCGTTTTTTTGAACACGTTTTTTAATTTTGGCACCAACCCCTTTTTGACAAAGTTCTTGATACTTACTTGGTTCCAACTACGGAACCCTTCAGAATCGTGTTTTCGCTATACTTTCCTTGGGTTCCCGGCGCTGTGCGCGAACTGAAACCCCTCCTGGTTGATGAAAACACGTTTTTTGCTCGAGAAAAACTCGTTTTTTGAACACGTTTTTTTGTTTTGGCTCGAACTTCTTTTTGACAAAGTTCTTGATACTAACTTGGTTCTAACTACGGAACCCTTCTGAAAAAAAACTGTTTTTTGAACACGTTTTTTAATTTTGGCCCGAACCTCTTTTTGACAAAGTTCTTGATACTTACTTGGTTCCAACTACGGAACCCTTCAGAATCGTGTTTTTGCTATACTTTCCTTGGGTTCCCGGCGCTGTGCGCGAACTGAAACCCCTCATGGTCGATGAAAACACGTTTTTTGCTTGAAAGAAACTCGTTTTTTGAACACATTTTTTTTGTTTTGGCTCGAACCCCTTTTTGACAAAGTTCTTGATACTTACTTGGTTCTAACTACGGAACCCTTCAGAATCGTGTTTTCGCTATACTTTCCTTGGGTTCCCGGCGCTGTGCGCGAACTGAAACCCCTCCTGGTCGATGAAAACACGTTTTTTGCCTGAAAAAAACTCGTTTTTTGAACACGTTTTTTTATTTTGGCTCGAACCCCTTTTTGACAAAGTTCTTGATACTTACTTGGTTCTAACTACGGAACCCTTCTGAAAAAAACTGTTTTTTGAACACGTTTTTTAATTTTGGCCCGAACCTCTTTTTGACAAAATTCTTGATACTTACTCGGTTCTAACTACGGAATCCTTCATAAGATTTTCGATCTGTTTGCAGAATCGTGTTTTCGCCATACTAACCTTGGGTTCCTGGCGCTGTTCGCGAACTGGGGGTTTCAGTTCGCGAACAGCGCCAGGAACCCAAGGTTTTTTGAACACGTTTTTTAATTTTGGCCCGAACCTCTTTTTGACAAAATTCTTGATACTTACTCGGTTCTAACTACGGAATTCTTCATTAGATTTTCGATCTGTTTGCAGAATCGTGTTTTCGCCATACTAACCTTGGGTTCCTGGCGCTGTTCGCGAACTGAAACCCCTACTGGTCGCTAAAAACACGTTTTTTGCCTGATAATAACTGTTTTTTTGAAAACGTTTTTTAATTTTGGCACCAACCCCTTTTTGACAAAGTTCTTGATACTTACCTACTTGGTTCTAACTACGGAACCCTTCAGAATCGTGTTTTCGCTATACTTTCCTTGGGTTCCCGGCGCTGTGCGCGAACTGAAACCCCTCCTGGTCGATGGAAACACGTTTTTTGCTTGAAAAAAACTCGTTTTTTGAACACGTTTTTTTGTTTTGGCTCGAACCCCTTTTTGACAAAGTTCTTGATACTTACTTGGTTCTAACTACGGAACCCTTCAGAATCGTGTTTTCGCTATACTTTCCTTGGGTTCCCGGCGCTGTTCGCGAACTGAAACCCCTCCTGGTCGCTGAAAACACGTTTTTTGCCTGATAATAACTGTTTTTTGTAACACGTTTTTTAATTTTGGCACCAACCCCTTTTTGACAAAGTTCTTGATACTTACTTGGTTCTTACTACAGAACCCTTCAGAATCGTGTTTTCGCTATACTTTCCTTGGGTTCCCGGCGCTGTGCGCGAACTGAAACCCCTCCTGGTCGATGAAAACACGTTTTTTGCTTGAAAAAAACTCGTTTTTTGAACACGTTTTTTTGTTTTGGCTCGAACCCCTTTTTGACAAAGTTCTTGATACTTTCTTGGTTCTAACTACTGCACCCTTCAGAATCGTGTTTTCGCTATACTTTCCTGGGGTTCCCGGCGCTGTGCGCGAACTGAAACCCCTCCTGGTCGATGAAAACACGTTTTTTGCCTGAATAAAACTCGTTTTTTAAACACGTTTTTTTTTTTTCTCAAACCCCTTTTTGACAAAGTTCTTGATACTTACTTGGTTCTAACTACGGAACCCTTCTGAAAAAAACTGTTTTTTGAACACGTTTTTTAATTTTTTCCAGAACCTCTTTTTGACAAAATTCTTGATACTTACTCGGTTCTAACTACGGAATTCTTCATTAGATTTTCGATCTGTTTGCAGAATCGTGTTTTCGCCATACTTACCTTGGGTTCCTGGCGCTGCTCGCGAATTGAAACCCCTCCTGGTCGCTGAAAACACGTTTTTTGCCTGATAATAACTGTTTTTTTAAACACGTTTTTTAATTTTGGCACCAACCCCTTTTTGACAAAGTTCTTGATACTTACTTGGTTCCAACTACGGAACGCTTTAGAATCGTGTTTTCGCTATACTTTCCTTGGGTTCCCGGCGCTGTGCGCGAACTGAAACCCCTACTGGTCGATGAAAACACGTTTTTTGCTCGAAAAAAACTCGTTTTTTGAACACGTTTTTTTGTTTTGGCTCGAACCCCTTTTTGACAAAGTTCTTGATACTTACTTGGTTCTAACTACGGAACCCTTTTGAAAAAAACTGTTTTTTGAACACGTTTTTTAATTTTGGCCCGAACCTCTTTTTGACAAAATTCTTGATACTTACTCGGTTCTAACTACGGAATTCTTCATTAGATTTTCGATCTGTTTGCAGAATCGTGTTTTCGCCATACTAACCTTGGGTTCCTGGCGCTGCTCGCGAATTGAAACCCCTCCTGGTCGCTGAAAACACGTTTTTTGCCTGATAATAACTGTTTTTTTGAACACGTTTTTTAATTTTGGCACCAACCCCTTTTTGACAAAGTTCTTGATACTTACTTTGTTCTAACTACGGAACCCTTCAGAATCGTGTTTCCGCCATAATAACCTTGGGTTCCTGGCGCTGCTCGCGAATTGAAACCCCTCCTGGTCGCTGAAAACACGTTTTTTGCCTGAAAATAACCGTTTTTTTAAACACGTTTTTTAATTTTGGCACCAACCCCTTTTTGACAAAGTTCTTGATACTTACTTGGTTCCAACTACGGAACCCTTCAGAATCGTGTTTTCGCTATACTTTCCTTGGGTTCCCGGCGCTGTGCGCGAACTGAAACCCCTCCTGGTCGATGAAAACACGTTTTTTGCTCGAAAAAAACTCGTTTTTTGAACACGTTTTTTTGTTTTGGCTCGAACTTCTTTTTGACAAAGTTCTTGATACTAACTTGGTTCTAACTACGGAACCCTTCTGAAAAAAACTGTTTTTTGAACACGTTTTTTAATTTTGGCCCGAACCTCTTTTTGACAAAGTTCTTGATACTTACTTGGTTCCATCTACGGAACCCTTCAGAATCGTGTTTTTGCTATACTTTCCTTGGGTTCCCGGCGCTGTGCGCGAACTGAAACCCCTCATGGTCGATGAAAACACGTTTTTTGCTTGAAAGAAACTCGTTTTTTGAACACATTTTTTTTGTTTTGGCTCGAACCCCTTTTTGACAAAGTTCTTGATACTTACTTGGTTCTAACTACGGAACCCTTCAGAATCGTGTTTTCGCTATACTTTCCTTGGGTTCCCGGCGCTGTGCGCGAACTGAAACCCCTCCTGGTCGATGAAAACACGTTTTTTGCTTGAAAAAAACTCGTTTTTTGAACACGTTTTTTTGTTTTTGCTCGAACCCCTTTTTGACAAAGTTCTTGATACTTACTTGGTTCTTACTACGGAACCCTTCAGAATCGTGTTTTCGCTATACTTTCCTTGGGTTCCCGGCGCTGTGCGCGAACTGAAACCCCTCCTGGTCGATGAAAACACGTTTTTTGCTTGAAAAAAACTCGTTTTTTGAACACGTTTTTTTGTTTTGGCTCGAACCCCTTTTTGACAAAGTTCTTGATACTTACTTGGTTCTTACTACGGAAGCCTTCAGAATCGTGTTTTCGCTATACTTTCCTTGGGTTCCCGGCGCTGTTCGCGAACTGAAACCCCTCCTGGTCGATGAAAACACGTTTTTTGCCTGAAAAAAACTCGTTTTTTAAACACGTTTTTTTATTTTTTCTCAAACCCCTTTTTGACAAAGTTCTTGATACTTACTTGGTTCTAACTACTGCACCCTTCAGAATCGTGTTTTCGCTATACTTTCCTGGGGTTCCCGGCGCTGTGCGCAAACTGAAACCCCTCCTGGTCGATGAAAACACGTTTTTTGCCTGAAAAAAACTCGTTTTTTGAACACGTTTTTTTATTTTTTCTCAAACCCCTTTTTGACAAAGTTCTTGATACTTAATTGGTTCTAACTACGGAACCCTTCTGAAAAAAACTGTTTTTTGAACACGTTTTTTAATTTTTTCCAGAACCTCTTTTTGACAAAATTCTTGATACTTACTCGGTTCTAACTACGGAATTCTTCATTAGATTTTCGATCTGTTTGCAGAATCGTGTTTTCGCCATACTAACCTTGGGTTCCTGGCGCTGCTCGCGAATTGAAACCCCTCCTGGTCGCTGAAAACACGTTTTTTGCCTGATAATAACTGTTTTTTTGAACACGTTTTTTAATTTTGGCACCAACCCCTTTTTGACAAAGTTCTTGATACTTACTTGGTTCCAACTACGGAACGCTTTAGAATCGTGTTTTCGCTATACTTTCCTTGGGTTCCCGGCGCTGTGCGCGAACTGAAACCCCTACTGGTCGATGAAAACACGTTTTTTGCTCGAAAAAAACTCGTTTTTTGAACACGTTTTTTTGTTTTGGCTCGAACCCCTTTTTGACAAAGTTCTTGATACTTACTTGGTTCTAACTACGGAACCCTTCAGAATCGTGTTTTCGCTATACTTTCCTTGGGTTCCCGGCGCTGTGCGCGAACTGAAACCCCTCCTGGTCGATGAAAACACGGTTTTTGCTTGAAAAAAACTCGTTTTTTGAACACGTTTTTTTGTTTTTGCTCGAACCCCTTTTTGACAAAGTTCTTGATACTTACTTGGTTCTAACTACGGAACTCTTTTGAAAAAAACTGTTTTTTGAACACGTTTTTTAATTTTGGCCCGATCCTCTTTTTGACAAAATTCTTGATACTTATTCGGTTCTAACTACGGAATTCTTCATTAGATTTTCGATCTGTTTGCAGAATCGTGTTTTCGCCATACTAACCTTGGGTTCCTGGCGCTGTTCGCGTACTAAAACCCCTCCTGGTCGCTGAAAACACGTTTTTTGCCTGATAATAACTGTTTTTTTGAACACGTTTTTTAATTTTGGCACCAACCATTTTTTGACAAAGTTCTTGATACTTACTTGGTTCTAACTACGGAACCCTTCAGAATCGTGTTTTCGCTATAATTTCCTTGGGTTCCCGGCGCTGTGCGCGAACTGAAACCCCTCCTGGTCGATGAAAACACGTTTTTTGCTTGAAAAAAACTCGTTTTTTGAACACGTTTTTTTGTTTTGGCTCGAACCCCTTTTTGACAAAGTTCCTGATACTTACTTGGTTCTAACTACGGAACCCTTCAGAATCGTGTTTTCGCTATACTTTCCTTGGGTTCCCGGCGCTGTGCGCGAACTGAAACCCCTCCTGGTCTATGAAAACACGGTTTTTGCTTGAAAAAAACTCGTTTTTTGAACACGTTTTTTTGTTTTTGCTCGAACCCCTTTTTGACAAAGTTCTTGATACTTACTTGGTTCTAACTACGGAACCCTTCAGAATCGTGTTTTCGCTATACTTTCCTTGGGTTCCCGGCGCTGTGCGCGAACTGAAACCCCTCCTGGTCGATGAAAACACGTTTTTTGCTTGAAAAAAACTCGTTTTTTGAACACGTTTTTTAATTTTGGCACCAACCCCTTTTTGACAAAGTTCTTGATACTTACTTGGTTCTAACTACGGAACCCTTCAGAATCGTGTTTTCGCTATACTTTCCTTGGGTTGCCGGCGCTGTGCGCGAACTGAAACCCCTCCTGGTCGATGAAAACACGTTTTTTGCCTGAAAAAAACTCGTTTTTTGAACACGTTTTTTTATTTTGGCTCGAACCCCTTTTTGACAATGTTTTTGATACTTACTTGGTTTTAACTACGGAACCCTTTTGAAAAAAACTGTTTTTTGAACACGTTTTTTAATTTTGGCCCGATCCTCTTTTTGACAAAGTTCTTGATACTTACTTGGTTCTAACTACGGAACCGTTCTGAAAAAAACTGTTTTTTGAACACGTTTTTTTATTTTGGCTCGAACCCCTTTTTGACAATGTTCTTGATACTTACTTGGTTCTAACTACGGATCTCTTTTGAAAAAAACTGTTTTTTGAACACGTTTTTTAATTTTGGCCCGATCCTCTTTTTGACAAAATTCTTGATACTTATTCGGTTCTAACTACGGAATTCTTCATTAGATTTTCGATCTGTTTGCAGAATCGTGTTTTCGCCATACTAACCTTGGGTTCCTGGCGCTGTTCGCGTACTAAAACCCCTCCTGGTTGCTGAAAACACGTTTTTTGCCTGATAATAACTGTTTTTTTGAACACGTTTTTTAATTTTGGCACCAACCATTTTTTGACAAAGTTCTTGATACTTACTTGGTTCTAACTACGGAACCCTTCAGAATCGTGTTTTCGCTATAATTTCCTTGGGTTCCCGGCGCTGTGCGCGAACTGAAACCCCTCCTGGTCGATGAAAACACGTTTTTTGCTTGAAAAAAACTCGTTTTTTGAACACGTTTTTTTGTTTTGGCTCGAACCCCTTTTTGACAAAGTTCTTGATACTTACTTGGTTCTAACTACGGAACCCTTCAGAATCGTGTTTTCGCTATACTTTCCTTGGGTTCCCGGCGCTGTGCGCGAACTGAAACCCCTCCTGGTCTATGAAAACACGGTTTCTGCTTGAAAAAAACTCGTTTTTTGAACACGTTGTTTTGTTTTTGCTCGAACCCCTTTTTGACAAAGTTCTTGATACTTACTTGGTTCTAACTACGGAACCCTTCAGAATCGTGTTTTCGCTATACTTTCCTTGGGTTCCCGGCGCTGTGCGCGAACTGAAACCCCTCCTGGTCGATGAAAACACGTTTTTTGCTTGAAAAAAACTCGTTTTTTGAACACGTTTTTTTGTTTTGGCTCGAACCCCTTTTTGACAAAGTTCTTGATACTTACTTGGTTCTAACTACGGAACCCTTCAGAATCGTGTTTTTGCTATACTTTCCTTGGGTTCCCGGCGCTGTGCGCGAACTGAAACCCCTCCTGGTCGATGAAAACACGTTTTTTGCTTGAAAAAAACTCGTTTTTTGAACACGTTTTTTTGTTTTGGCTCGAACCCCTTTTTGACAAAGTTCTTGATACTTACTTGGTTCTAACTACGGAACCCTTCAGAATCGTGTTTTCGCTATACTTTCCTTGGGTTCCCGGCGCTGTGCGCGAACTGAAACCCCTCCTGGTCGATGAAAACACGTTATTTGCTTGAAAAAAACTCGTTTTTTGAACACGTTTTTTTGTTTTGGCTCGAACCCCTTTTTGACAAAGTTCTTGATACTTTCTTGGTTCTAACTGCGGAACCCTTCAAAATCGTGTTTTCGCTATACTTTCCTTGGGTTCCCGGCGCTGTGCGCGAACTGAAACCCCTCCTGGTCGATGAAAACACGTTTTTTGCCTGAAAAAAACTCGTTTTTTGAACACAATTTTTTATTTTGGCTCGAACCCCTTTTTGACAAAATTCTTGATACTTACTCGGTTCTAACTACGGAATTCTTCATTAGATTTTCGATCTGTTTGCAGAATCGTGTTTTCGCCATACTAACCTTGGGTTCCTGGCGCTGTTCGCGAACTGAAACCCCTCCTGGTCGCTGAAAACACGTTTTTTGCCTGATGATATGAATAACTACAGTGTTTAAGAATATTTAGAGGATAAGTCGTTACTGACATAGGTTATACAATTTTTATTCATTATTAATCACTACAATTTTAATTTAATTCAATTTTTATTCATATGTAATTATAATAATTTCAAATCAATACAATTACAATTCTTATTTATTGAGCAATATAAATTAATTTTGTATTGTCTATTCCACTTTGCTTTGTTTAAATTGTTAATTTATAAATATTTGTACGCCATATTATGGCAGGATATGCTGGAACCATTATCATACCACCTATTGTACCATATTCTGATGAATAAATATTTGATTGATTGATTGATTGATTGATAACTGTTTTTTTGAACACGCTTTTTAATTTTGGCACCAACCCCTTTTTGACAAAGTTCTTGATACTTACTTGGTTCTAACTACGGAACCCTTCAGAATCGTGTTTTCGCTATACTTTCCTTGGGTTCCCGGCGCTGTGCGCGAACTGAAACCCCTCCTGGTCTATGAAAACACGGTTTTTGCTTGAAAAAAACTCGTTTTTTGAACACGTTTTTTTGTTTTTGCTCGAACCCCTTTTTGACAAAGTTCTTGATACTTACTTGGTTCTAACTACGGAACCCTTCAGAATCGTGTTTTCGCTATACTTTCCTTGGGTTCCCGGCGCTGTGCGCGAACTGAAACCCCTCCTGGTCGATGAAAACACGTTTTTTGCTTGAAAAAAACTCGTTTTTTGAACACGTTTTTTTGTTTTGGCTCGAACCCCTTTTTGACAAAGTTCTTGATACTTACTTGGTTCTAACTACGGAACCCTTCAGAATCGTGTTTTCGCTATACTTTCCTTGGGTTCCCGGCGCTGTGCGCGAACTGAAACCCCTCCTGGTCGATGAAAACACGTTATTTGCTTGAAAAAAACTCGTTTTTTGAACACGTTTTTTTGTTTTGGCTCGAACCCCTTTTTGACAAAGTTCTTGATACTTTCTTGGTTCTAACTGCGGAACCCTTCAAAATCGTGTTTTCGCTATACTTTCCTTGGGTTCCCGGCGCTGTGCGCGAACTGAAACCCCTCCTGGTCGATGAAAACACGTTTTTTGCCTGAAAAAAACTCGTTTTTTGAACACAATTTTTTATTTTGGCTCGAACCCCTTTTTGACAAAATTCTTGATACTTACTCGGTTCTAACTACGGAATTCTTCATTAGATTTTCGATCTGTTTGCAGAATCGTGTTTTCGCCATACTAACCTTGGGTTCCTGGCGCTGTTCGCGAACTGAAACCCCTCCTGGTCGCTGAAAACACGTTTTTTGCCTGATGATATGAATAACTACAGTGTTCAAGAATATTTAGAGGATAAGTCGTTACTGACATAGGTTATACAATTTTTATTCATTATTAATCACTACAATTTTAATTTAATTCAATTTTTATTCATATGTAATTATAATAATTTCAAATCAATACAATTACAATTCTTATTTATTGAGCAATATAAATTAATTTTGTATTCTCTATTCCACTTTGCTTTGTTTAAATTGTTAATTTATAAATATTTGTACGCCATATTATGGCAGGATATGCTGGAACCATTATCATACCACCTATTGTACCATATTCTGATGAATAAATATTTGATTGATTGATTGATTGATTGATAACTGTTTTTTTGAACACGCTTTTTAATTTTGGCACCAACCCCTTTTTGACAAAGTTCTTGATACTTACTTGGTTCTAACTACGGAACCCTTCAGAATCGTGTTTTCGCTATACTTTCCTTGGGTTCCCGGCGCTGTGCGCGAACTGAAACCCCTCCTGGTCGATGAAAACACGTTTTTTGCCTGAAAAAAACTCGTTTTTTGAACACGTTTTTTTATTTTGGCTCGAACCCCTTTTTGACAAAGTTCTTGATACTTACTTGGTTCTAACTACGGAACCGTTCTGAAAAAAACTGTTTTTTGAACACGTTTTTTTATTTTGGCTCGAACCCCTTTTTGACAATGTTCTTGATACTTACTTGGTTCTAACTACGGAACTCTTTTGAAAAAAACTGTTTTTTGAACACGTTTTTTAATTTTGGCCCGATCCTCTTTTTGACAAAATTCTTGATACTTATTCGGTTCTAACTACGGAATTCTTAATTAGATTTTCGATCTGTTTGCAGAATCGTGTTTTCGCCATACTAACCTTGGGTTCCTGGCGCTGTTCGCGTACTAAAACCCCTCCTGGTCGCTGAAAACACGTTTTTTGCCTGATAATAACTGTTTTTTTGAACACGTTTTTTAATTTTGGCACCAACCATTTTTTGACAAAGTTCTTGATACTTACTTGGTTCTAACTACGGAACCCTTCAGAATCGTGTTTTCGCTATAATTTCCTTGGGTTCCCGGCGCTGTGCGCGAACTGAAACCCCTCCTGGTCGATGAAAACACGGTTTTTGCTTGAAAAAAACTCGTTTTTTGAACACGTTTTTTTGTTTTGGCTCGAACCCCTTTTTGACAAAGTTCTTGATACTTACTTGGTTCTAACTACGGAACCCTTCAGAATCGTGTTTTCGCTATACTTTCCTTGGGTTCCCGGCGCTGTGCGCGAACTGAAACCCCTCCTGGTCGATGAAAACACGGTTTTTGCTTGAAAAAAACTCGTTTTTTGAACACGTTTTTTTGTTTTTGCTCGAACCCCTTTTTGACAAAGTTCTTGATACTTACTTGGTTCTAACTACGGAACCCTTCAGAATCGTGTTTTCGCTATACTTTCCTTGGGTTCCCGGCGCTGTGCGCGAACTGAAACCCCTCCTGGTCGATGAAAACACGTTTTTTGCTTGAAAAAAACTCGTTTTTTGAACACGTTTTTTTGTTTTGGCTCGAACCCCTTTTTGACAAAGTTCTTGATACTTACTTGGTTCTAACTACGGAACCCTTCAGAATCGTGTTTTCGCTATACTTTCCTTGGGTTCCCGGCGCTGTTCGCGAACTGAAACCCCTCCTGGTCGCTGAAAACACGTTTTTTGCCTGATAATAACTGTTTTTTGTTATTCGTTTTTTAATTTTGGCACCAACCCCTTTTTGACAAAGTTCTTGATACTTACTTGGTTCTAACTACAGAACCCTTCAGAATCGTGTTTTTGCTATACTTTCCTTGGGTTCCCGGCGCTGTGAGCGAACTGAAACCCCTCCTGGTCGATGAAAACACGTTTTTTGCTTGAAAAAAACTCGTTTTTTGAACACGTTTTTTTGTTTTGGCTCGAACCCCTTTTTGACAAAGTTCTTGATACTTACTTGGTTCGAACTACGGAACCCTTCTGAAAAAAACTGTTTTTTGAACACGTTTTTTAATTTTGGCCCGAACCTCTTTTTGACAAAATTCTTGATACTTACTCGGTTCTAACTACGGAATCCTTTATTAGATTTTCGATCTGTTTGCAGAATCGTGTTTTCGCCATACTAACCTTAGGTTCCTGGCGCTGTTCGCGAACTGAAACCCCTCCTGGTCGCTGTAAACACGGTTTTTGCCTGATAATAACTGTTTTTTTGAACACGTTTTTTAATTTTGGCACCAACCCCTTTTTGACAAAGTTCTTGATACTTACTTGGTTCTAACTACGGAACCGTTCTGAAAAAAACTGTTTTTTGAACACGTTATTTTATTCTGGCTCGAACCCCTTTTTGACAAAGTTCTTGATACTTACTTGGTTCTAACTACGGAACCCTTTTAAAAATAACTGTTTTTTGAACACGTTTTTTAATTTTGGCCCGAACTTCTTTTTGACAAAATTCTTGATACTTACTTGGTTCTAACTACGGAATTCTTCATTAGATTTTCGATCTGTTTGCAGAATCGTGTTTTCGCCATACTTACCTTGGGTTCCTGGCGCTGTTCGCGAACTGAAACCCCTCCTGGTCGCTGAATACACGTTTTTTGCCTGATAATAACTATTTTTTTGAACACGTTTTTTAATTTTGGCACCAACCTCTTTTTGACAAAGTTCTTGATACTTACTTGGTTCTAACTACGGAACCCTTCTGAAAAAAACTGTTTTTTGAACACGTTTTTTAATTTTGGCCCGAACCTCTTTTTGACAAAATTCTTGATACTTACTCGGTTCTAACTACGGAATTCTTCATTAGATTTTCGATCTGTTTGCAGAATCGTGTTTTCGCTATACTAACCTTGGGTTCCTGGCGCTGTTCGCGAACTGAAACCCCTCCTGGTCGCTGAAAACACGTTTTTTGCCTGATAATAACTGTTTTTTTGAACACGTTTTTTAATTTTGGCACCAACCTCTTTTTGACAAAGTTCTTGATACTTACTTGGTTCTAACTACGGAACCCTTCAGAATCATGTTTTCGCTATACTTTCCTTGGGTTCCCGGCGCTGTGCGCGAACTAAAACCCCTCCTGGTCGATGAAAACACGTTTTTTGCTTGAAAAAAACTCGTTTTTTGAACACGTTTTTTTGTTTTGGCTCGAACCCCTTTTTGACAAAGTTCTTGATACTTACTCGGTTCTAACTACGGAACCCTTCAGAATCGTGTTTTCGCTATACTTTCCTTGGGTTCCCGGCGCTGTGCGCGAACTGAAACCCCTCCTGGTCGATGAAAACACGTTTTTTGCTTGAAAAAAACTCGTTTTTTGAAAACGTTTTTTTGTTTTGGCTCGAACCCCTTTTTGACAAAGTTCTTGATACTTACTTGGTTCTAACTACGGAACCCTTCAGAATCGTGTTTTCGCTATACTTTCCTTGGGTTCCCGGCGCTGTTCGCGAACTGAAACCCCTCCTGGTCGCTGAAAACACGTTTTTTGCCTGATAATAACTGTTTTTTGTAACTCGTTTTTTAATTTTGGCACCAACCCCTTTTTGACAAAGTTCTTGATACTTACTTGGTTTTAACTACAGAACCCTTCAGAATCGTGTTTTCGCTATACTTTCCTTGGGTTCCCGGCGCTGTGCGAGAACTGAAACCCCTCCTGGTCGATGAAAACACGTTATTTGCTTGAAAAAAACTCGTTTTTTGAACACGTTTTTTTGTTTTGGCTCGAACCCCTTTTTGACAAAGTTCTTGATACTTTCTTGGTTCTAACTACGGAACCCTTCAGAATCGTGTTTTCGCTATACTTTCCTTGGGTTCCCGGCGCTGTGCGCGAACTGAAACCCCTCCTGGTCGATGAAAACACGTTTTTGCCTGAAAAAAACTCGTTTTTTGAACACAATTTTTTATTTTGGCTCGAACCTCTTTTTGACAAAGTTCTTGATACTTACTCGGTTCTAACTACGGAATTCTTCATTAGATTTTCGATCTGTTTGCAGAATCGTGTTTTCGCCATACTAACCTTGGGTTCCTGGCGCTGTTCGCGAACTGAAACCCCTCCTGGTCGCTGAAAACACGTTTTTTGCCTGATGATATGAATAACTACAGTGTTCAAGAATATTTAGAGGATAAGTCGTTACTGACATAGGTTATACAATTTTTATTCATTATTAATCACTACAATTTTAATTTAATACAATTTTTATTCATATGTAATTATAATAATTTCAAATCAATACAATTACAATTCTTATTTATTGAGCAATATAAATTAATTTTGTATTCTCTATTCCACTTTGCTTTGTTTAAATTGTTAATTTATAAATATTTGTACGCCATATTATGGCAGGATATGCTGGAACCATTATCATACCACCTATTGTACCATATTCTGATGAATAAATATTTGATTGATTGATTGATTGATTGATAACTGTTTTTTTGAACACGCTTTTTAATTTTGGCACCAACCCCTTTTTGACAAAGTTCTTGATACTTACTTGGTTCTAACTACGGAACCCTTCAGAATCGTGTTTTCGCTATACTTTCCTTGGGTTCCCGGCGCTGTGCGCGAACTGAAACCCCTCCTGGTCGATGAAAACACGTTTTTTGCCTGAAAAAAACTCGTTTTTTGAACACGTTTTTTTATTTTGGCTCGAACCCCTTTTTGACAAAGTTCTTGATACTTACTTGGTTCTAACTACGGAACCGTTCTGAAAAAAACTGTTTTTTGAACACGTTTTTTTATTTTGGCTCGAACCCCTTTTTGACAATGTTCTTGATACTTACTTGGTTCTAACTACGGAACTCTTTTGAAAAAAACTGTTTTTTGAACACGTTTTTTAATTTTGGCTCGAACTTCTTTTTGACAAAATTCTTGATACTTACTTGGTTCTAACTACGGAATTCTTCATTAGATTTTCGATCTGTTTGCAGAATCGTATTTTCGCCAAACTTACCTTGGGTTCCTGGCGCTGTTCGCGAACTGAAACCCCTCCTGGTCGCTGAAAACACGTTTTTTGCCTGATAATAACTGTTTTTTTGAACACGTTTTTTAATTTTGGCACCAACCCCTTTTTGACAAAGTTCTTGATACTTACTTGGTTCTAACTACGGAACCCTTCAGAATCGTGTTTTCGCTATACTTTCCTTGGGTTCCCGGCGCTGTGCGCGAACTGAAACCCCTCCTGGTCGATGAAAACACGTTTTTTGCTAGAAAAAAACTCGTTTTTTGAACACGTTTTTTTATTTTGGCTCGAACCCCTTTTTGACAAAGTTCTTGATACTTACTTGGTTCTAACTACGGAACCCTTCAGAATCGTAATATCGCTATACTTTCCTTGGGTTCCCGGCGCTGTGCGAGAACTGAAACCCCTCCTGGTCGATGAAAACACGTTATTTGCTTGAAAAAAACTCGTTTTTTGAACACGTTTTTTTGTTTTGGCTCGAACCCCTTTTTGACAAAGTTCTTGATACTTTCTTGGTTCTAACTACGGAACCCTTCAGAATCGTGTTTTCGCTATACTTTCTTTGGGTTCCCGGCGCTGTGCGCGAACTGAAACCCCTCCTGGTCGATGAAAACACGTTTTTGCCTGAAAAAAACTCGTTTTTTGAACACAATTTTTTATTTTGGCTCGAACCCCTTTTTGACAAAGTTCTTGATACTTACTTGGTTCTAACTACGGAACCCTTCTGAAAAAAACTGTTTTTTGAACACGTTTTTTAATTTTGGCCCGAACCTCTTTTTGACAAAGTTCTTGATACTTACTCGGTTCTAACTACGGAATTCTTCATTAGATTTTCGATCTGTTTGCAGAATCGTGTTTTCGCCATACTAACCTTGGGTTCCTGGCGCTGCTCGCGAATTGAAACCCCTCCTGGTCGCTGAAAACACGTTTTTTGCCTGATAATAACTGTTTTTTTGAACACGTTTTTTAATTTTGGCACCAACCCCTTTTTGACAAAGTTCTTGATACGAACTTGGTTCTAACTACGGAACCCTTCAGAATCGTGTTTTCGCTATACTTTCCTTGGGTTCCCGGCGCTGTGCGCGAACTGAAACCCCTCCTGGTCGATGAAAACACGTTTTTTGCTCGAAAAAAACTCGTTTTTTGAACACGTTTTTTTATTTTGGCTCGAACCCCTTTTTGACAAAGTTCTTGATACTTACTTGGTTCTAACTACGGAACCCTTCAGAATCGTGTTTTCGCTATACTTTCCTTGGGTTCCCGGCGCTGTGCGCGAACTGAAACCCCTCCTGGTCGATGAAAACACGTTTTTTGCTTGAAAAAAACTCGTTTTTTGAAAACGTTTTTTTGTTTTGGCTCGAACCCCTTTTTGACAAAGTTCTTGATACTTACTTGGTTCTAACTACGGAACCCTTCAGAATCGTGTTTTCGCTATACTTTCCTTGGGTTCCCGGCGCTGTTCGCGAACTGAAACCCCTCCTGGTCGCTGAAACCACGTTTTTTGCCTGATAATAACTGTTTTTTGTAACTCGTTTTTTAATTTTGGCACCAACCCCTTTTTGACAAAGTTCTTGATACTTACTTGGTTGTAACTACAGAACCCTTCAGAATCGTGTTTTCGATATACTTTCCTTGGGTTCCCGGCGCTGTGCGCGAACTGAAACCCCTCCTGGTCGATGAAAACACGTTATTTGCTTGAAAAAAACTCCTTTTTTGAACTCGTTTTTTTGTTTTGGCTCGAACCCCTTTTTGACAAAGTTCTTGATACTTTCTTGGTTCTAACTACGGAACCCTTCAGAATCGTGTTTTCGCTATACTTTCCTTGGGTTCCCGGCGCTGTGCGCGAACTGAAACCCCTCCTGGTCGATGAAAACACGTTTTTTGCCTGAAAAAAACTTGTTTTTTGAACACAATTTTTTATTTTGGCTCGAACCCCTTTTTGACAAAGTTCTTGATACTTACTTGGTTCTAACTACGGAACCCTTCAGAATCGTGTTTTCGCTATACTTTCCTTGGGTTCCCGGCGCTGTTCGCGAACTGAAACCCCTCCTGGTCGCTGAAAACACGTTTTTTGCCTGATAATAACTGTTTTTTGTAACTCGTTTTTTAATTTTGGCACCAACCCCTTTTTGACAAAGTTCTTGATACTTACTTGGTTCTAACTACAGAACCCTTCAGAATCGTGTTTTCGCTAATAATACTTTCCTTGGGTTCCCGGCGCTGTGCGCGAACTGAAACCCCTCCTGGTCGATGAAAACACGTTATTTGCTTGAAAAAAACTGTTTTTTGAACACGTTTTTTAATTTTGGCCCGAACCTCTTTTTGACAAAATTCTTGATACTTACTCGGTTCTAACTACGGAATTCTTCATTAGATTTTCGATCTGTTTGCAGAATCGTGTTTTCGCCATACTAACCTTGGGTTCCTGGCGCTGTGCGCGAACTGAAACCCCTCCTGGTCGATGAAAACACGTTTTTTGCCTGAAAAAAACTCGTTTTTTGAACACGTTTTTTTATTTTGGCTCGAACCCCTTTTTGACAAAGTTCTTGATACTTACTTGGTTCTAACTACGGAAACGTTCTGAAAAAAACTGTTTTTTGAACACGTTTTTTAATTTTGGCCCGAACCTCTTTTTGACATAACTCTTGATACTTACTCGGTTCTAACTACGGAATTCTTCATTAGATTTTCGATCTGTTTGCAGAATCGTGTTTTCGCCATACTAACCTTGGGTTCCTGGCGCTGTGCGCGAACTGAAACCCCTCCTGGTCGATGAAAACACGTTTTTTGCCTGAAAAAAACTCGTTTTTTGAACACGTTTTTTTATTTTGGCTCGAACCCCTTTTTGACAAAGTTCTTGATACTTACTTGGTTCTAACTACGGAACCGTTCTGAAAAAAACTGTTTTTTGAACACGTTTTTTAATTTTGGCCCGAACCTCTTTTTGACAAAATTCTTGATACTTACTCGGTTCTAACTACGGAATTCTTCATTAGATTTTCGATCTGTTTGCAGAATCGTGTTTTCGCTATACTTTCCTTGGATTCCCGGCGCTGTGCGCGAACTGAAACCCCTCCTGGTCGATGAAAACACGTTTGTTGCATGAAAAAAACTCGTTTTTTGAACACGTTTTTTTATTTTGGCTCGAACCCCTTTTTGACAAAGTTCTTGATACTTACTTGGTTCTAACTACGGAACCCTTCTTAAAAAAAAAGTGTTTTTTGAACACGTTTTTTAATTTTGGCCCGAACCTCTTTTTGACAAAATTCTTGATACTTACTCGGTTCTAACTACGGAATTCTTCATTAGATTTTCGATCTGTTTGCAGAATCGTGTTTTCGCCATACTAACCTTGGGTTCCTGGCGCTGTTCGCGAACTGAAACCGCTCCTGGTCACTGAAATCACGTTTTTGGCCTGATAATAACTGTTTTTTTGAACACGTTTTTTAATTTTGACACCAACCCCTTTTTGACAAAGTTCTTGATACTTACTTAATTCTAACTACAGAACCCTTCAGAATCGTGTTTTCGCTATACTTTCCTTGGGTTCCCGGCGCTGTGCGCGAACTGAAACCCCTCCAGGTCGATAAAACACGTTTTTTGCTTGAAAAAAACTCGTTTTTTGGACACGTTTTTTTGTTTTGGCTCGAACCCCTTTTTGACAAAGTTCTTGATACTTACTTGGTTCTAACTACGGAACCCTACAGAATCGTGTTTTCGCTATACTTTCCTTGGGTTCCCGGCGCTGTGCGCGAACTGAAACCCCTCCTGGTCGATGAAAACACGTTTTTTGCCTGAAAAAAACTCGTTTTTTAAACACGTTTTTTTTATTTTGGCTCGAACCCCTTTTTGACAAAGTTCTTGATACTTACTTGGTTCTAACTACGGAACCCTTCTGAAAAAAACTGTTTTTTGAACACGTTTTTTAATTTTGGCCCGAACCTCTTTTTGACAAAATTCTTGATACTTACTCGGTTCTAACTACGGAATTCTTCATTAGATTTTCGATCTGTTTGCAGAATCGTGTTTTCGCCATACTAACCTTGGGTTCCTGGCGCTGTTCGCGAACTGAAACCCCTCCTGGTCACTGAAATCACGTTTTTTGCCTGATAATAACTGTTTTTTTGAACACGTTTTTAATTTTGGCACCAACCCCTTTTTGACAAAGTTCTTGATACTTACTTGGTTCTAACTACGGAACCCTTCAGAATCGTGTTTTCGCTATACTTTCCTTGGGTTCCCGGCGCTGTGCGCGAACTGAAACCCCTCCTGGTCGATGAAAACACGTTTTTTGCCTGAAAAAAACTCGTTTTTTGAACACGTTTTTTTATTTTGGCTCGAACCCCTTTTTGACAAAGTTCTTGATACTTACTTGGTTCTAACTACGGAACCCTTCTGAAAAAAACTGTTTTTTGAACACGTTTTTTAATTTTGGCCCGAACCTCTTTTTGACAAAATTCTTGATACTTACTCGGTTCTAACTACGGAATCCTTCATAAGATTTTCGATCTGTTTGCAGAATCGTGTTTTCGCCATACTAACCTTGGGTTCCTGGCGCTGTTCGCGAACTGGGGGTTTCAGTTCGCGAACAGCGCCAGGAACCCAAGGTTTTTTGAACACGTTTTTTAATTTTGGCCCGAACCTCTTTTTGACAAAATTCTTGATACTTACTCGGTTCTAACAACGGAATTCTTCATTAGATTTTCGATCTGTTTGCAGAATCGTGTTTTCGCCATACTAACCTTGGGTTCCTGGCGCTGTTCGCGAACTGAAACCCCTCCTGGTCGCTAAAAACACGTTTTTTGCCTGATAATAACTGTTTTTTTGAAAACGTTTTTTAATTTTGGCACCAACCCCTTTTTGACAAAGTTCTTGATACTTACCTACTTGGTTCTAACTACGGAACCCTTCAGAATCGTGTTTTCGCTATACTTTCCTTGGGTTCCCGGCGCTGTGCGCGAACTGAAACCCCTCCTGGTCGATGGAAACACGTTTTTTGCTCGAAAAAAACTCGTTTTTTGAACACGTTTTTTTGTTTTGGCTCGAACCCCTTTTTGACAAAGTTCTTGATACTTACTTGGTTCTAACTACGGAACCCTTCAGAATCGTGTTTTCGCTATACTTTCCTTGGGTTCCCGGCGCTGTGCGCGAACTGAAACCCCTCCTGGTCAATGAAAACACGTTTTTTGCTTGAAAAAAACTCGTTTTTTGAACACGTTTTTTTGTTTTGGCTCGAACAACTTTTTGACAAAGTTCTTGATACTTACTTGGTTCTAACTAGGGAACCCTTCAGAATCGTGTTTTCGCTATACTTTCCTTGGGTTCCCGGCGCTGTTCGCGAACTGAAACCCCTCCTGGTCGCTGAAAACACGTTTTTTGCCTGATAATAACTGTTTTTTGTAACACGTTTTTTAATTTTGGCACCAACCCCTTTTTGACAAAGTTCTTGATACTTACTTGGTTCTAACTACAGAACCCTTCAGAATCGTGTTTTCGCTATACTTTCCTTGGGTTCCCGGCGCTGTGCGCGAACTGAAACCCCTCCTGGTCGATGAAAACACGTTTTTTGCTTGAAAAAAACTCGTTTTTTGAACACGTTTTTTTGTTTTGGCTCGAACCCCTTTTTGACAAAGTTCTTGATACTTTCTTGGTTCTAACTACTGCACCCTTCAGAATCGTGTTTTCGCTATACTTTCCTGGGGTTCCCGGCGCTGTGCGCAAACTGAAACCCCTCCTGGTCGATGAAAACACGTTTTTTGCTTGAAAAAAACTCGTTTTTTGAACACGTTTTTTTATTTTTTCTCAAACCCCTTTTTGACAAAGTTCTTGATACTTACTTGGTTCTTACTACGGAACCCTTCTGAAAAAAACTGTTTTTTGAACACGTTTTTTATTTTTTTCCAGAACCTCTTTTTGACAAAATTCTTGATACTTACTCGGTTCTAACTACGGAATTCTTCATTAGATTTTCGATCTGTTTGCAGAATCGTGTTTTCGCCATACTAACCTTGGGTTCCTGGCGCTGCTCGCGAATTGAAACCCCTCCTGGTCGCTGAAAACACGTTTTTTGCCTGATAATAACTGTTTTTTTGAACACGTTTTTTAATTTTGGCACCAACCCCTTTTTGACAAAGTTCTTGATACTTACTTGGTTCCAACTACGGAACGCTTTAGAATCGTGTTTTCGCTATACTTTCCTTGGGTTCCCGGCGCTGTGCGCGAACTAAAACCCCTACTGGTCGATGAAAACACGTTTTTTGCTCGAAAAAAACTCGTTTTTTGAACACGTTTTTTTGTTTTGGCTCGAACCCCTTTTTGACAAAGTTCTTGATACTTACTTGGTTCTAACTACGGAACCCTTCTGAAAAAAACTGTTTTTTGAACACGTTTTTTAATTTTGGCCCGAACCTCTTTTTGACAAAATTCTTGATACTTACTCGGTTCTAACTACGGAATTCTTCATTAGATTTTCGATCTGTTTGCAGAATCGTGTTTTCGCCATACTAACCTTGGGTTCCTGGCGCTGCTCGCGAATTGAAACCCCTCCTGGTCGCTGAAAACACGTTTTTTGCCTGATAATAACTGTTTTTTTGAACACGTTTTTTAATTTTGGCACCAACCCCTTTTTGACAAAGTTCTTGATACTTACTTTGTTCTAACTACGGAACCCTTCAGAATCGTGTTTCCGCCATAATAACCTTGGGTTCCTGGCGCTGCTCGCGAATTGAAACCCCTCCTGGTCGCTGAAAACACGTTTTTTGCCTGAAAATAACCGTTTTTTTGAACACGTTTTTTAATTTTGGCACCAACCCCTTTTTGACAAAGTTCTTGATACTTACTTGGTTCCAACTACGGAACCCTTCAGAATCGTGTTTTCGCTATACTTTCCTTGGGTTCCCGGCGCTGTGCGCGAACTGAAACCCCTCCTGGTTGATGAAAACACGTTTTTTGCTCGAGAAAAACTCGTTTTTTGAACACGTTTTTTTGTTTTGGCTCGAACTTCTTTTTGACAAAGTTCTTGATACTAACTTGGTTCTAACTACGGAACCCTTCTGAAAAAAAACTGTTTTTTGAACACGTTTTTTAATTTTGGCCCGAACCTCTTTTTGACAAAGTTCTTGATACTTACTTGGTTCCAACTACGGAACCCTTCAGAATCGTGTTTTTGCTATACTTTCCTTGGGTTCCCGGCGCTGTGCGCGAACTGAAACCCCTCATGGTCGATGAAAACACGTTTTTTGCTTGAAAGAAACTCGTTTTTTGAACACATTTTTTTTGTTTTGGCTCGAACCCCTTTTTGACAAAGTTCTTGATACTTACTTGGTTCTAACTACGGAACCCTTCAGAATCGTGTTTTCGCTATACTTTCCTTGGGTTCCCGGCGCTGTGCGCGAACTGAAACCCCTCCTGGTCGATGAAAACACGTTTTTTGCCTGAAAAAAACTCGTTTTTTGAACACGTTTTTTTATTTTGGCTCGAACCCCTTTTTGACAAAGTTCTTGATACTTACTTGGTTCTAACTACGGAACCCTTCTGAAAAAAACTGTTTTTTGAACACGTTTTTTAATTTTGGCCCGAACCTCTTTTTGACAAAATTCTTGATACTTACTCGGTTCTAACTACGGAATCCTTCATAAGATTTTCGATCTGTTTGCAGAATCGTGTTTTCGCCATACTAACCTTGGGTTCCTGGCGCTGTTCGCGAACTGGGGGTTTCAGTTCGCGAACAGCGCCAGGAACCCAAGGTTTTTTGAACACGTTTTTTAATTTTGGCCCGAACCTCTTTTTGACAAAATTCTTGATACTTACTCGGTTCTAACTACGGAATTCTTCATTAGATTTTCGATCTGTTTGCAGAATCGTGTTTTCGCCATACTAACCTTGGGTTCCTGGCGCTGTTCGCGAACTGAAACCCCTACTGGTCGCTAAAAACACGTTTTTTGCCTGATAATAACTGTTTTTTTGAAAACGTTTTTTAATTTTGGCACCAACCCCTTTTTGACAAAGTTCTTGATACTTACCTACTTGGTTCTAACTACGGAACCCTTCAGAATCGTGTTTTCGCTATACTTTCCTTGGGTTCCCGGCGCTGTGCGCGAACTGAAACCCCTCCTGGTCGATGGAAACACGTTTTTTGCTTGAAAAAAACTCGTTTTTTGAACACGTTTTTTTGTTTTGGCTCGAACCCCTTTTTGACAAAGTTCTTGATACTTACTTGGTTCTAACTACGGAACCCTTCAGAATCGTGTTTTCGCTATACTTTCCTTGGGTTCCCGGCGCTGTTCGCGAACTGAAACCCCTCCTGGTCGCTGAAAACACGTTTTTTGCCTGATAATAACTGTTTTTTGTAACACGTTTTTTAATTTTGGCACCAACCCCTTTTTGACAAAGTTCTTGATACTTACTTGGTTCTTACTACAGAACCCTTCAGAATCGTGTTTTCGCTATACTTTCCTTGGGTTCCCGGCGCTGTGCGCGAACTGAAACCCCTCCTGGTCGATGAAAACACGTTTTTTGCTTGAAAAAAACTCGTTTTTTGAACACGTTTTTTTGTTTTGGCTCGAACCCCTTTTTGACAAAGTTCTTGATACTTTCTTGGTTCTAACTACTGCACCCTTCAGAATCGTGTTTTCGCTATACTTTCCTGGGGTTCCCGGCGCTGTGCGCGAACTGAAACCCCTCCTGGTCGATGAAAACACGTTTTTTGCCTGAATAAAACTCGTTTTTTAAACACGTTTTTTTTTTTTCTCAAACCCCTTTTTGACAAAGTTCTTGATACTTACTTGGTTCTAACTACGGAACCCTTCTGAAAAAAACTGTTTTTTGAACACGTTTTTTAATTTTTTCCAGAACCTCTTTTTGACAAAATTCTTGATACTTACTCGGTTCTAACTACGGAATTCTTCATTAGATTTTCGATCTGTTTGCAGAATCGTGTTTTCGCCATACTTACCTTGGGTTCCTGGCGCTGCTCGCGAATTGAAACCCCTCCTGGTCGCTGAAAACACGTTTTTTGCCTGATAATAACTGTTTTTTTGAACACGTTTTTTAATTTTGGCACCAACCCCTTTTTGACAAAGTTCTTGATACTTACTTGGTTCCAACTACGGAACGCTTTAGAATCGTGTTTTCGCTATACTTTCCTTGGGTTCCCGGCGCTGTGCGCGAACTGAAACCCCTACTGGTCGATGAAAACACGTTTTTTGCTCGAAAAAAACTCGTTTTTTGAACACGTTTTTTTGTTTTGGCTCGAACCCCTTTTTGACAAAGTTCTTGATACTTACTTGGTTCTAACTACGGAACCCTTTTGAAAAAAACTGTTTTTTGAACACGTTTTTTAATTTTGGCCCGAACCTCTTTTTGACAAAATTCTTGATACTTACTCGGTTCTAACTACGGAATTCTTCATTAGATTTTCGATCTGTTTGCAGAATCGTGTTTTCGCCATACTAACCTTGGGTTCCTGGCGCTGCTCGCGAATTGAAACCCCTCCTGGTCGCTGAAAACACGTTTTTTGCCTGATAATAACTGTTTTTTTGAACACGTTTTTTAATTTTGGCACCAACCCCTTTTTGACAAAGTTCTTGATACTTACTTTGTTCTAACTACGGAACCCTTCAGAATCGTGTTTCCGCCATAATAACCTTGGGTTCCTGGCGCTGCTCGCGAATTGAAACCCCTCCTGGTCGCTGAAAACACGTTTTTTGCCTGAAAATAACCGTTTTTTTAAACACGTTTTTTAATTTTGGCACCAACCCCTTTTTGACAAAGTTCTTGATACTTACTTGGTTCCAACTACGGAACCCTTCAGAATCGTGTTTTCGCTATACTTTCCTTGGGTTCCCGGCGCTGTGCGCGAACTGAAACCCCTCCTGGTCGATGAAAACACGTTTTTTGCTCGAAAAAAACTCGTTTTTTGAACACGTTTTTTTGTTTTGGCTCGAACTTCTTTTTGACAAAGTTCTTGATACTAACTTGGTTCTAACTACGGAACCCTTCTGAAAAAAACTGTTTTTTGAACACGTTTTTTAATTTTGGCCCGAACCTCTTTTTGACAAAGTTCTTGATACTTACTTGGTTCCATCTACGGAACCCTTCAGAATCGTGTTTTTGCTATACTTTCCTTGGGTTCCCGGCGCTGTGCGCGAACTGAAACCCCTCATGGTCGATGAAAACACGTTTTTTGCTTGAAAGAAACTCGTTTTTTGAACACATTTTTTTTGTTTTGGCTCGAACCCCTTTTTGACAAAGTTCTTGATACTTACTTGGTTCTAACTACGGAACCCTTCAGAATCGTGTTTTCGCTATACTTTCCTTGGGTTCCCGGCGCTGTGCGCGAACTGAAACCCCTCCTGGTCGATGAAAACACGTTTTTTGCTTGAAAAAAACTCGTTTTTTGAACACGTTTTTTTGTTTTTGCTCGAACCCCTTTTTGACAAAGTTCTTGATACTTACTTGGTTCTTACTACGGAACCCTTCAGAATCGTGTTTTCGCTATACTTTCCTTGGGTTCCCGGCGCTGTGCGCGAACTGAAACCCCTCCTGGTCGATGAAAACACGTTTTTTGCTTGAAAAAAACTCGTTTTTTGAACACATTTTTTTGTTTTGGCTCGAACCCCTTTTTGACAAAGTTCTTGATACTTACTTGGTTCTTACTACGGAAGCCTTCAGAATCGTGTTTTCGCTATACTTTCCTTGGGTTCCCGGCGCTGTTCGCGAACTGAAACCCCTCCTGGTCGATGAAAACACGTTTTTTGCCTGAAAAAAACTCGTTTTTTAAACACGTTTTTTTATTTTTTCTCAAACCCCTTTTTGACAAAGTTCTTGATACTTACTTGGTTCTAACTACTGCACCCTTCAGAATCGTGTTTTCGCTATACTTTCCTGGGGTTCCCGGCGCTGTGCGCAAACTGAAACCCCTCCTGGTCGATGAAAACACGTTTTTTGCCTGAAAAAAACTCGTTTTTTGAACACGTTTTTTTATTTTTTCTCAAACCCCTTTTTGACAAAGTTCTTGATACTTAATTGGTTCTAACTACGGAACCCTTCTGAAAAAAACTGTTTTTTGAACACGTTTTTTAATTTTTTCCAGAACCTCTTTTTGACAAAATTCTTGATACTTACTCGGTTCTAACTACGGAATTCTTCATTAGATTTTCGATCTGTTTGCAGAATCGTGTTTTCGCCATACTAACCTTGGGTTCCTGGCGCTGCTCGCGAATTGAAACCCCTCCTGGTCGCTGAAAACACGTTTTTTGCCTGATAATAACTGTTTTTTTGAACACGTTTTTTAATTTTGGCACCAACCCCTTTTTGACAAAGTTCTTGATACTTACTTGGTTCCAACTACGGAACGCTTTAGAATCGTGTTTTCGCTATACTTTCCTTGGGTTCCCGGCGCTGTGCGCGAACTGAAACCCCTACTGGTCGATGAAAACACGTTTTTTGCTCGAAAAAAACTCGTTTTTTGAACACGTTTTTTTGTTTTGGCTCGAACCCCTTTTTGACAAAGTTCTTGATACTAACTTGGTTCTAACTACGGAACCCTTCTGAAAAAAACTGTTTTTTGAACACGTTTTTTAATTTTGGACCGAACCTCTTTTTGACAAAATTCTTGATACTTACTCGGTTCTAACTACGGAATTCTTCATTAGATTTTCGATCTGTTTGCAGAATCGTGTTTTCGCCATACTAACCTTGGGTTCCTGGCGCTGCTCGCGAATTGAAACCCCTCCTGGTCGCTGAAAACACGTTTTTTGCCTGATAATAACTGTTTTTTTGAACACGTTTTTTAATTTTGGCACCAACCCCTTTTTGACAAAGTTCTTGATACTTACTTTGTTCTAACTACGGAACCCTTCAGAATCGTGTTTCCGCCATAATAACCTTGGGTTCCTGGCGCTGCTCGCGAATTGAAACCCCTCCTGGTCGCTGAAAACACGTTTTTTGCCTGAAAATAACCGTTTTTTTGAACACGTTTTTTAATTTTGGCACCAACCCCTTTTTGACAAAGTTCTTGATACTTACTTGGTTCCAACTACGGAACCCTTCAGAATCGTGTTTTCGCTATACTTTCCTTGGGTTCCCGGCGCTGTGCGCGAACTGAAACCCCTCCTGGTCGATGAAAACACGTTTTTGCTCGAAAAAAACTCGTTTTTTGAACACGTTTTTTTGTTTTGGCTCGAACTTCTTTTTGACAAAGTTCTTGATACTAACTTGGTTCTAACTACGGAACCCTTCTGAAAAAAACTGTTTTTTGAACACGTTTTTTAATTTTGGCCCGAACCTCTTTTTGACAAAGTTCTTGATACTTACTTGGTTCCAACTACGGAACCCTTCAGAATCGTGTTTTTGCTATACTTTCCTTGGGTTCCCGGCGCTGTGCGCGAACTGAAACCCCTCATGGTCGATGAAAACACGTTTTTTGCTTGAAAGAAACTCGTTTTTTGAACACATTTTTTTTGTTTTGGCTCGAACCCCTTTTTGACAAAGTTCTTGATACTTACTTGGTTCTTACTACGGAACCCTTCAGAATCGTGTTTTCGCTATACTTTCCTTGGGTTCCCGGCGCTGTGCGCGAACTGAAACCCCTCCTGGTCGATGAAAACACGTTTTTTGCCTGAAAAAAACTCGTTTTTTGAACACGTTTTTTTATTTTGGCTCGAACCCCTTTTTGACAAAGTTCTTGATACTTACTTGGTTCTAACTACGGAACCCTTCTGAAAAAAACTGTTTTTTGAACACGTTTTTTAATTTTGGCCCGAACCTCTTTTGACAAAATTCTTGATACTTACTCGGTTCTAACTACGGAATCCTTCATAAGATTTTCGATCTGTTTGCAGAATCGTGTTTTCGCCATACTAACCTTGGGTTCCTGGCGCTGTTCGCGAACTGGGGGTTTCAGTTCGCGAACAGCGCCAGGAACCCAAGGTTTTTTGAACACGTTTTTTAATTTTGGCCCGAACCTCTTTTTGACAAAATTCTTGATACTTACTCGGTTCTAACTACGGAATTCTTCATTAGATTTTCGATCTGTTTGCAGAATCGTGTTTTCGCCATACTAACCTTGGGTTCCTGGCGCTGTTCGCGAACTGAAACCCCTCCTGGTCGCTAAAAACACGTTTTTTGCCTGATAATAACTGTTTTTTTGAAAACGTTTTTTAATTTTGGCACCAACCCCTTTTTGACAAAGTTCTTGATACTTACCTACTTGGTTCTAACTACGGAACCCTTCAGAATCGTGTTTTCGCTATACTTTCCTTGGGTTCCCGGCGCTGTGCGCGAACTGAAACCCCTCCTGGTCGATGGAAACACGTTTTTTGCTTGAAAAAATCTCGTTTTTTGAACACGTTTTTTTGTTTTGGCTCGAACCCCTTTTTGACAAAGTTCTTGATACTAACTTGGTTCTAACTACGGAACCCTTCAGAATCGTGTTTTCGCTATACTTTCCTTGGGTTCCCGGCGCTGTGCGCGAACTGAAACCCCTCCTGGTCAATGAAAACACGTTTTTTGCTTGAAAAAAACTCGTTTTTTGAACACGTTTTTTTGTTTTGGCTCGAACCACTTTTTGACAAAGTTCTTGATACTTACTTGGTTCTAACTAGGGAACCCTTCAGAATCGTGTTTTCGCTATACTTTCCTTGGGTTCCCGGCGCTGTTCGCGAACTGAAACCCCTCCTGGTCGCTGAAAACACGTTTTTTGCCTGATAATAACTGTTTTTTGTAACACGTTTTTTAATTTTGGCACCAACCCCTTTTTGACAAAGTTCTTGATACTTACTTGGTTCTAACTACAGAACCCTTCAGAATCGTGTTTTCGCTATACTTTCCTTGGGTTCCCGGCGCTGTGCGCGAACTGAAACCCCTCCTGGTCGATGAAAACACGTTTTTTGCTTGAAAAAAACTCGTTTTTTGAACACGTTTTTTTGTTTTGGCTCGAACCCCTTTTTGACAAAGTTCTTGATACTTTCTTGGTTCTAACTACTGCACCCTTCAGAATCGTGTTTTCGCTATACTTTCCTGGGGTTCCCGGCGCTGTGCGCGATCTGAAACCCCTCCTGGTCGATGAAAACACGTTTTTTGCCTGAAAAAAACTCGATTTTTAAACACGTTTTTTTATTTTTTCTCAAACCCCTTTTTGACAAAGTTCTTGATACTTACTTGGTTCTAACTACGGAACCCTTCTGAAAAAAACTGTTTTTTGAACACGTTTTTTAATTTTTTCCAGAACCTCTTTTTGACAAAATTCTTGATACTTACTCGGTTCTAACTACGGAATTCTTCATTAGATTTTCGATCTGTTTGCAGAATCGTGTTTTCGCCATACTAACCTTGGGTTCCTGGCGCTGCTCGCGAATTGAAACCCCTCCTGGTCGCTGAAAACACGTTTTTTGCCTGATAATAACTGTTTTTTTGAACACGTTTTTTAATTTTGGCACCAACCCCTTTTTGACAAAGTTCTTGATACTTACTTGGTTCCAACTACGGAACGCTTTAGAATCGTGTTTTCGCTATACTTTCCTTGGGTTCCCGGCGCTGTGCGCGAACTGAAACCCCTACTGGTCGATGAAAACACGTTTTTTGCTCGAAAAAAACTCGTTTTTTGAACACGTTTTTTTGTTTTGGCTCGAACCCCTTTTTGACAAAGTTCTTGATACTTACTTGGTTCTAACTACGGAACCCTTCTGAAAAAAACTGTTTTTTGAACACGTTTTTTAATTTTGGCCCGAACCTCTTTTTGACAAAATTCTTGATACTTACTCGGTTCTAACTACGGAATTCTTCATTAGATTTTCGATCTGTTTGCAGAATCGTGTTTTCGCCATACTAACCTTGGGTTCCTGGCGCTGCTCGCGAATTGAAACCCCTCCTGGTCGCTGAAAACACGTTTTTTGCCTGATAATAACTGTTTTTTTGTACACGTTTTTTAATTTTGGCACCAACCCCTTTTTGACAAAGTTCTTGATACTTACTTTGTTCTAACTACGGAACCCTTCAGAATCGTGTTTCCGCCATAATAACCTTGGGTTCCTGGCGCTGCTCGCGAATTGATACCCCTCCTGGTCGCTGAAAACACGTTTTTTGCCTGAAAATAACCGTTTTTTTAAACACGTTTTTTAATTTTGGCACCAACCCCTTTTTGACAAAGTTCTTGATACTTACTTGGTTCTAACTAGGGAACCCTTCAGAATCGTGTTTTCGCTATACTTTCCTTGGGTTCCCGGCGCTGTGCGCGAACTGAAACCCCTCCTGGTCGATGAAAACACGTTTTTTGCTTGAAAAAAACTCGTTTTTTGAACACGTTTTTTTGTTTTGGCTCGAACCCCTTTTTGACAAAGTTCTTGATACTTTCTTGGTTCTAACTACTGCACCCTTCAGAATCGTGTTTTCGCTATACTTTCCTTGGGTTCCCGGCGCTGTGCGCGAACTGAAACCCCTCCTGGTCGATGAAAACACGTTTTTTGCTCGAAAAAAACTCGTTTTTTGAACACGTTTTTTTGTTTTGGCTCGAACCCCTTTTTGACAAAGTTCTTGATACTTACTTGGTTCTAACTACGGAACCCTTCTGAAAAAAACTATTTTTTGAATACGTTTTTTTAATTTTGGCCCGAACCTCTTTTTGACAAATTTCTTGATACTTATTCGGTTCTAACTACGGAATTCTTCATTAGATTTTCGATCTGTTTGCAGAATCGTGTTTTCGCCATACTAACCTTGGGTTCCTGGCGCTGTTCGCGAACTAAAACCCCTCTTGGTCGCTGAAAACATGTTTTTTGCCTGATAATCACTGTTTTTTTGCACACGTTTTTTAATTTTGGCACCAACCCCTTTTTGACAAAGTTCTTGATACTTACTTTGTTCTAACTACGGAACTCTTCAGAATCGTGTTTCCGCCATACTAACCTTGGGTTCCTGGCGCTGCTCGCGAATTGAAACCCCTCCTGGTCGCTGAAAACACGTTTTTTGCCTGAAAATAACCGTTTTTTTGAACACGTTTTTTAATTTTGGCACCAACCCCTTTTTGACAAAGTTCTTGATACTTACTTGGTTCCAACTACGGAACCCTTCAGAATCGTGTTTTCGCTATACTTTCCTTGGGTTCCCGGCGCTGTGCGCGAACTGAAACCCCTCCTGGTCGATGAAAACACGTTTTTTGCTCGAAAAGAACTCGTTTTTTGAACACGTTTTTTTGTTTTGGCTCGAACTTCTTTTTGACAAAGTTCTTGATACTAACTTGGTTCTAACTACGGAACCCTTCTGAAAAAAACTGTTTTTTGAACACGTTTTTTAATTTTGGCCCGAACCTCTTTTTGACAAAGTTCTTGATACTTACTTGGTTCCAACTACGGAACCCTTCAGAATCGTGTTTTCGCTATACTTTCCTTGGGTTCCCGGCGCTGTGCGCGAACTGAAACCCCTCATGGTCGATGAAAACACGTTTTTTGCTTGAAAGAAACTCGTTTTTTGAACACATTTTTTTTGTTTTGGCTCGAACCCCTTTTTGACAAAGTTCTTGATACTTACTTGGTTCTAACTACGGAACCCTTCAGAATCGTGTTTTCGCTATACTTTCCTTGGGTTCCCGGCGCTGTGCGCGAACTGAAACCCCTCCTGGTCGATGAAAACACGTTTTTTGCTTGAAAAAAACTCGTTTTTTGAACACGTTTTTTTGTTTTAGCTCGAACCCCTTTTTGACAAAGTTCTTGATACTTACTTTGTTCTTACTACGGAACCCTTCAGAATCGTGTTTTCGCTATACTTTCCTTGGGTTCCCGGCGCTTAGCGCGAACTGAAACCCCTCCTGGTCGATGAAAACACGTTTTTTGCTTGAAAAAAACTCGTTTTTTGAACACGTTTTTTTGTTTTGGCTCGAACCCCTTTTTGACAAAGTTCTTGATACTTACTTGGTTCTTACTACGGAACCCTTCAGAATCGTGTTTTCGCTATACTTTCCTTGGGTTCCCGGCGCTGTTCGCGAACTGAAACCCCTCCTGGTCGCTGAAAACACGTTTTTTGCCTGATAATAACTGTTTTTTGTAACACGTTTTTTAATTTTGGCACCAACCCCTTTTTGACAAAGTTCTTGATACTTACTTGGTTCTAACTACGGAACCCTTCAGAATCGTGTTTTCGCTATACTTTCCTTGGGTTCCCGGCGCTGTGCGCGAACTGAAACCCCTCCTGGTCGATGAAAATACGTTTTTTGCTTGAAAAAAACTCGTTTTTTGAACACGTTTTTTTGTTTTGGCTCGAACCCCTTTTTGACAAAGTTCTTGATACTTACTTGGTTCTAACTACGGAACCCTTCAGAATCGTGTTTTCGCTATACTTTTCTTGGGTTCCCGGCGCTGTGCGCGAACTGAAACCCCTCCTGGTCGATGAAAACACGTTTTTTGCCTGAAAAAAACTAGTTTTTTGAACACGTTTTTTTATTTTGGCTCGAACCCCTTTTTTACAAAGTTCTTGATACTTACTTGGTTCTTACTACGGAACCCTTCTGAAAAAAACTGTTTTTTGAACACGTTTTTTAATTTTGGCCCGAACCTCTTTTTGACAAAATTCTTGATACTTACTCGGTTCTAACTACGGAATCCTTCATAAGATTTTCGATCTGTTTGCAGAATCGTGTTTTCGCCATACTAACCTTGGGTTCCTGGCGCTGTTCGCGAACTGGGGGTTTCAGTTCGCGAACAGCGCCAGGAACCCAAGGTTTTTTGAACACGTTTTTTAATTTTGGCCCGAACCTCTTTTTGACAAAATTCTTGATACTTACTCGGTTCTAACTACGGAACCGTTCTGAAAAAAACTGTTTTTTGAACACGTTTTTTAATTTTGGCCCGAACCTCTTTTTGACAAAATTCTTGATACTTACTCGGTTCTAACTACGGAATTCTTCATTAGATTTTCGATCTGTTTGCAGAATCGTGTTTTCGCCATACTAACCTTGGGTTCCTGGCGCTGTTCGCGAACTGAAACCCCTCCTGGTCGCTAAAAACACGTTTTTTGCCTGATAATAACTGTTTTTTTGAAAACGTTTTTTAATTTTGGCACCAACCCCTTTTTGACAAAGTTCTTAATACTTACCTACTTGGTTCTAACTACGGAACCCTTCAGAATCGTGTTTTCGCTATACTTTCCTTGGGTTCCCGGCGCTGTGCGCGAACTGAAACCCCTCCTGGTCGATGGAAACACGTTTTTTGCTTGAAAAAAACTCGTTTTTTGAACACGTTTTTTTGTTTTGGCTCGAACCCCTTTTTGACAAAGTTCTTGATACTTACTTGGTTCTAACTACGGAACCCTTCAGAATCGTGTTTTCGCTATACTTTCCTTGGGTTCCCGGCGCTGTGCGCGAACTGAAACCCCTCCTGGTCGATGAAAACACGTTTTTTGCTCGAAAAAAACTCGTTTTTTGAACACGTTTTTTTGTTTTGGCTCGAACCCCTTTTTGACAAAGTTCTTGATACTTACTTGGTTCTAACTACGGAACCCTTCTGAAAAAAACTGTTTTTTGAATACGTTTTTTTAATTTTGGCCCGAACCTCTTTTTGACAAAATTCTTGATACTTATTCGGTTCTAACTACGGAATTCTTCATTAGATTTTCGATCTGTTTGCAGAATCGTGTTTTCGCCATACTAACCTTGGGTTCCTGGCGCTGTTCGCGAACTAAAACCCCTCTTGGTCGCTGAAAACATGTTTTTTGCCTGATAATCACTGTTTTTTTGCACACGTTTTTTAATTTTGGCACCAACCCCTTTTTGACAAAGTTCTTGATACTTACTTTGTTCTAACTACGGAACTCTTCAGAATCGTGTTTCCGCCATACTAACCTTGGGATCCTGGCGCTGCTCGCGAATTGAAACCCCTCCTGGTCGCTGAAAACACGTTTTTTGCCTGAAAATAACCGTTTTTTTGAACACGTTTTTTAATTTTGGTACCAACCCCTTTTTGACAAAGTTCTTGATACTTACTTGGTTCCAACTACGGAACCCTTCAGAATCGTGTTTTCGCTATACTTTCCTTGGGTTCCCGGCGCTGTGCGCGAACTGAAACCCCTCCTGGTCGATGAAAACACGTTTTTTGCTCGAAAAAAACTCGTTTTTTGAACACGTTTTTTTGTTTTGGCTCGAACTTCTTTTTGACAAAGTTCTTGATACTAACTTGGTTCTAACTACGGAACCCTTCTGAAAAAAACTGTTTTTTGAACACGTTTTTTAATTTTGGCCCGAACCTCTTTTTGACAAAGTTCTTGATACTTACTTGGTTCCAACTACGGAACCCTTCAGAATCGTGTTTTCGCTATACTTTCCTTGGGTTCCCGGCGCTGTGCGCGAACTGAAACCCCTCATGGTCGATGAAAACACGTTTTTTGCTTGAAAGAAACTCGTTTTTTGAACACATTTTTTTTGTTTTGGCTCGAACCCCTTTTTGACAAAGTTCTTGATACTTACTTGGTTCTAACTACGGAACCCTTCAGAATCGTGTTTTCGCTATACTTTCCTTGGGTTCCCGGCGCTGTGCGCGAACTGAAACCCCTCCTGGTCGATGAAAACACGTTTTTTGCTTGAAAAAAACTCGTTTTTTGAACACGTTTTTTTGTTTTAGCTCGAACCCCTTTTTGACAAAGTTCTTGATACTTACTTGGTTCTTACTACGGAACCCTTCAGAATCGTGTTTTCGCTATACTTTCCTTGGGTTCCCGGCGCTTAGCGCGAACTGAAACCCCTCCTGGTCGATGAAAACACGTTTTTTGCTTGAAAAAAACTCGTTTTTTGAACACGTTTTTTTGTTTTGGCTCGAACCCCTTTTTGACAAAGTTCTTGATACTTACTTGGTTCTTACTACGGAACCCTTCAGAATCGTGTTTTCGCTATACTTTCCTTGGGTTCCCGGCGCTGTTCGCGAACTGAAACCCCTCCTGGTCGCTGAAAACACGTTTTTTGCCTGATAATAACTGTTTTTTGTAACACGTTTTTTAATTTTGGCACCAACCCCTTTTTGACAAAGTTCTTGATACTTACTTGGTTCTAACTACGGAACCCTTCAGAATCGTGTTTTCGCTATACTTTCCTTGGGTTCCCGGCGCTGTGCGCGAACTGAAACCCCTCCTGGTCGATGAAAATACGTTTTTTGCTTGAAAAAAACTCGTTTTTTGAACACGTTTTTTTGTTTTGGCTCGAACCCCTTTTTGACAAAGTTCTTGATACTTACTTGGTTCTAACTACGGAACCCTTCAGAATCGTGTTTTCGCTATACTTTTCTTGGGTTCCCGGCGCTGTGCGCGAACTGAAACCCCTCCTGGTCGATGAAAACACGTTTTTTGCCTGAAAAAAACTAGTTTTTTGAACACGTTTTTTTATTTTGGCTCGAACCCCTTTTTTTCAAAGTTCTTGATACTTACTTGGTTCTTACTACGGAACCCTTCTGAAAAAAACTGTTTTTTGAACACGTTTTTTAATTTTGGCCCGAACTTCTTTTTGACAAAATTCTTGATACTTACTCGGTTCTAACTACGGAATTCTTCATTAGATTTTCGATCTGTTTGCAGAATCGTGTTTTCGCCATACTAACCTTGGGTTCCTGGCGCTGTTCGCGAACTGAAACCCCTCCTGGTCGCTGAAAACACGTTTTTTGCCTGATAATATATGTTTTTTTGAACACGTTTTTTAATTTTGGCACCAACCCCTTTTTGACAAAGATCTTGATACTTACTTGGTTCTAACTACGGAACCCTTCAGAATCGTGTTTTCGCTATACTTTTCTTGGGTTCCTGGCGCTGTTCGCGAACTGAAACCCCTCCTGGTCGATGAAAACACGTTTTTTGCTTGAAAAAAACTCGTTTTTGGAACACGTTTTTTTGTTTTGGCTCGAACCCCTTTTTGACAAAGTTCTTGATACTTACTTGGTTCTAACTACGGAACCCTTCAGAATCGTGATTTCGCTATACATTCCTTGGGTTCCCGGTGCTGTGCGCGAACTGAAACCCCTCCTGGTCGATGAAAACACGTTTTTTGCTTGAAAAAAACTCGTTTTTTGAACACGTTTATTTGTTTTGGCTCGAACCCCTTTTTGACAAAGTTCTTGATACTTACTTGGTTCTTACTACGGAACCCTTCAGAATCGTGTTTTCGCTATACTTTCCTTGGGTTCCCGGCGCTGTTCGCGAACTGAAACCCCTCCTGGTCGCTGAAAACACGTTTTTTGCCTGATAATAACTGTTTTTTGTAACACGTTTTTTAATTTTGGCACCAACCCCTTTTTGACAAAGTTCTTGATACTTACTTGGTTCTAACTACGGAACCCTTCAGAATCGTGTTTTCGCTATACTTTCCTTGGGTTCCCGGAGCTGTGCGCGAACTGAAACCCCTCCTGGTCGATGAAAATACGTTTTTTGCTTGAAAAAAACTCGTTTTTTGAACACGTTTTTTTGTTTTGGCTCGAACCCCTTTTTGACAAAGTTCTTGATACTTACTTGGTTCTAACTACGGAACCCTTCAGAATCGTGTTTTCGCTATACTTTCCTTGGGTTCCCGGCGCTGTGCGCGAACTGAAACCCCTCCTGGTCGATGAAAACACGTTTTTTGCCTGAAAAAAACTAGTTTTTTGAACACGTTTTTTTATTTTGGCTCGAACCCCTTTTTGACAAAGTTCTTGATACTTACTTGGTTCTAACTACGGAACCCTTCAGAATCGTGTTTTCGCTATACTTTCCTTGGGTTCCCGGCGCTGTTCGCGAACTGAAACCCCTCCTGGTCGCTGAAAACACGTTTTTTGCCTGATAATAACTGTTTTTTTGAACACGTTTTTTAATTTTGGCACCAACCTCTTTTTGACAAAGTTCTTGATACTTACTTGGTTCTAACTACGGAACCCTTCTGAATCGTGTTTTCGCTATACTTTCCTTGGGTTCCCGGCGCTGTGCGCGAACTAAAACCCCTCCTGGTCGATGAAAACACGTTTTTTGCTTGAAAAAAACTCGTTTTTTGAACACGTTTTTTTGTTTTGGCTCGAACCCCTTTTTGACAAAGTTCTTGATACTTACTTGGTTCTAACTACGGAATTCTTCATTAGATTTTCGATCTGTTTGCAGAATCGTGTTTTCGCCATACTAACCTTGGGTTCCTGGCGCTGTTCGCGAACTGAAACCCCTCCTGGTCGATGAAAACACGTTTTTTGCCTGAAAAAAACTCGTTTTTTGAACACGTTTTTTTATTTTGGCTCGAACCCCTTTTTGACAAAGTTCTTGATACTTACTTGGTTCTAACTACGGAACCGTTCTGAAAAAAACTGTTTTTTGAACACGTTTTTTAATTTTGGCCCGAACCTCTTTTTGACAAAATTCTTGATACTTACTCGGTTCTAACTACGGAATTCTTCATTAGATTTTCGATCTTTTTGCAGAATCGTGTTTTCGCTATACTTTCCTTGGGTTCCCGGCGCTGTGCGCGAACTGAAACCCCTCCAGGTCGATGAAAACATGTTTGTTGCATGAAAAAAACTCGTTTTTTGAACACGTTTTTTTATTTTGGCTCGAACCCCTTTTTGACAAAGTTCTTGATACTTACTTGGTTCTAACTACGGAACCCTTCAGAATCGTGTTTTCGCTATACTTTCCTTGGGTTCCCGGCGCTGTGCGCTAACTGAAACCCCTCCTGGTCGATGAAAACACGTTTGTTGTATGAAAAAAACTCGTTTTTTGAACACGTTTTTTTATTTTGGCTCGAACCCCTTTTTGACAAAGTTCTTGATACTTACTTGGTTCTAACTACGGAACCCTTTTGAAAAAAACTGTTTTTTGAACACGTTTTTTTATTTTGGCCCGAACCTCTTTTTGACGAAATTCTTGATACTGATACGTATGAGGACGGGTCGCTTAGACGTACGGACAATTGAAAGACTCGCTGGCTCGCAACGCACTGTTTATTCAGTTCAAGTTCAACATAGCGCCGCGTGGCGCGCGGAGAGGGCGCGCGGGGAGGGGCGCGGTACACATTCATAACATTCCTCCCTCTATTATAAAACTAGGGAACACAATCTTTTACCGTATTACTTAATTAACACTGCGATATAACAACATTTAAAAATACTTTTTAAAACAAATAGCAGGGCGTTTTCGTAACGATCTCTTTGGTGTAACCATTATTGAACTATCATCGTGTTGTGATTTCTGGGTGTCGGTATCGGCTTCTTGGGTCTCATCCTTAGAGTCCGAATGCCTCTCTATTGTTTCAACACCTACCTCACTCGAGATAGTCTGCTGCTCTTGCTCATGAACCCGAGGTGAGTCAGAGTCGGACGTGTCCTCCCTCTGCGACGAAGACGACGACGGCGGCGGCGGTGTTGGAGGCAGCGACGGTGGAGGGGATGGCGGCGATGATGATGGCAGCGGAGACGACCCAGGTAAGTTCAATAAAGCATTCTGTGCATAATGCTCATTATTGTTACGTGTTCCTTTATAAGGCATCAGCTGATTTATGTGTCTCTTGTAGCTTACTGAACCATCGAGATCTTTCACTAGATACAACACTTTACCTATTCTTTTCAATATGGTGCCCTTACACCATGTATAATTTGTTTTGTTAACAAACCTTTTGTACAATACAATATCGTTTATATCTAATTTTTTCGTTTTATTTTTCCTTTGTTGTTTAGTTTGTATACACTGTTGATTTTTTACGTGATCGGATACAGACGGTGACGAGGGTGCCGATGACTTTGGATTAATTAAATCCAAGCGCGACCTTAACTTGCGCCCGAAAACCAATTGAGCCGGGGATGACCCAGTAGCAGTGTGAACCGAATTACGGTAATCCATGAGATATTTTAGTAATCTTACGGATGATTCTTTCGTGCTATGGCTCGACATTAAACATGATTTTATTCCTTTTTTAACTATTTTTACTAAACTTTCAGCTTGGCCGTTGCTCTGTGGGTGATACACCGGTGACGTCATGTGAGAAATTCCGTTAGTCGCGCAAAACTGTTCGAAATCCCGTGAACAAAAAGCTGTGCCATTATCACTTACTATAGATTTCGGAACTCCGAATCGTGACATAAATTCATATAGCTTCCCAATAACTGCAGCCGTAGACGTAGCCGTATTCATATTATATACTTCTACCCACTTGGTATGCGCGTCGACCGCTACTAAATAAACACAACCTTTAATCGGACCAAGAAAGTCTATGTGTATTCGATGGAAGGGATGCGGTGGAAATTCCCAATGGGCCAGCGGGGCTCGTGGTGGTGAAGGGCGCAGCTGAATACATACATCGCATGAAGCTATCATTGTTTCTACAGCTTGATCGATTCCCGGAAACCAAAATCTTGATCGAGCTTCGGCCTTTGTTTTGACTATACCTAAATGCGAAGAATGTAACTCTCTCAGAATTAATTGGTATAAGCTTGTTGGTATAACCACCTTGTGACCTCTCATTACGCAACCATTCTCAAGGGATAATTGTGTTCTACACATGTGATACGGTTTTAACCTTATGTCGTTTATCTTCGGCGGCCAACCCTTCGAAATGAAGTCTATCACTTGCCTTAAAATTACGTCACTCCTTGTTTCCTCGCGTAATTTTTCTAACGTCACGGGCATGCTACCATCCACAACAAAACAAACATAAGTCGCCCGGTCGTATGCCACTTCGCAATCGCAGCACTTACATTGCTCTGTGCACGCACACGCATGCATCACGCGCGGTAGGCTTGCGCGTGACAAGTAGTCCGCACTGTTATCACTGCTACGCACATATTCAATTTTATAGTTGTAACTACTTAAGAACAACGCGTAACGTTGTAGTCTATTTGCTGACATCTCTGGTATTCCCTTATCAGGCCCAAAAATGGATAATAGGGGTTTGTGGTCCGTTCGTAAAATGAACGGATCAGACCTGCCATACAAATATTGGTCGTCGCACGCCGTAAATAATGGCGGTTGCCTCTTTTTGAATTTGTGCGTATCGCTTTTCCGCCGTGTTTAAGGTACGCGACACAAATGAAATAGGTCTTTCGACACCGTCTAACCCTACTTGTGAGAGGACTGCTCCTAGCGCACTTGGAGAAGCGTCTACAGTTAATATTATTCGAGCGTTCGGGTCAAAATGTGTAAGGACTTGTTCCGATGTCATTAAAGTTTTTATTGATTTAAATGCCTTATCATGATTATCAGTCCAAACCCACTTAGCGCTCTTTTTTAATAAGTCGTATAAGGGACTGAGAATAGTAGACGCGTTGGGTACGAAATTTCTGTAATAATTAATTAGTCCCAAGAACGACTGTAACTGATTGATATTTGAGGGAATTGGTGCATCCAACATCGCCTTAATTTTTTCTGGAGCTTTTTTTAGACCATCCTTAGTAATAATGTAACCTAAATAACTGATTTCATCTTGAAAAAAACTACATTTTTCTTTTTGTAATGTTAAACCAGCGTCCTCTAAGCGTTTTAAAACAGAGTTCAATTTTTGTAAAGGCTCCTGCCTATCCTTTCCCGTTACTAAAATATCATCAAGCAGGCAGAGCACTCCATCTAAACCGGATAGCAAGCCCTCGATCGCGCGCTGGAAAATGGACGGCGCGCTGGCTAATCCAAACACCAAGCGCGTAAATCTATACAGGCCGCGGTTTGTATTTATGCACGTTAAGTTTTTAGACTCGTTATCTAAAACGAGTTGGTTATAAGCCATTGATAAATCGAGCTTGCTAAATTGCTGACCCCCATGGATCCTCGAAAATAATTCGCTAGTAGTGGGTAGCGGGTACTGTTCTACTAGTAATTGTTTATTTATACTTATGGAGTAATCTGCACACAATCTCACTGTCCCATTCCGTTTTAAAACTGGTACTATCGGTGACGCGTAATCCGAATATTCTATTGGTTCAAGAATACCTAAATCGACCAATCTATCGATTTCTTTCTCGACCTTATCCCGTAACGCAAAAGCTACCGGGCGTGCTTTACAAAAAACCGGTTTTGCGCCTTCTTTCAGCAATAATTTGATTTTGTATTTGTTAAAAAAACCTAATTTGTCTGAAAATAATTTTGGATATTGCAATTGTAAATCTTTGATGGATACTTCTGAATCTTTTACGTAATTAACCGGCATCAAATGTAAGCTAAACTGCGATATAAAATCCCTGCCAAGAAGCGGGGGCCCTCCGTCGCGAACTACGTAAATGATTATAACGTGCGTTTGGTCCGCATAACGTAGCGGTAACCGCATTGTACCTACACAATACTATTTTGCCCCCGTTGTACGTCCTCAGCTGTTTACCAGTATTTGATAATGGCACATCTTTAAAATGAGTTTTGTAAAAGCATTCTGATACGACTGTCACCGCAGATCCGCTATCGACTTCGAATTTAAATGGAACATTATTAATAAAAATAGTTTCTGCCATGGGTTCTCCCTTTAATGAACGGATATAATAAAGCTTACCGTCATCGTCATCCTCACCCTTGACACCGCCATCCACCTGTACGTAATTCACTTTCGTGCACATTCTACGCAAGTGGCCTTTTACGTGACACTTTTTACAAACGTAATTTGCGAATCTACAATCGGCCGACTTGTGATTCGTATACCCACACACATCACATTTCACTTTCGCTACACTACCACTTTTCTCATTGTTCGTTATCTTGAAAAGCTGGTCTGGCGTGGACACCTGTGACGGCGCGGCTGCGCTGACCGCGGCGGCCGCGTTCGCGCAGCTCATGTTCTCTGCCATCTCCAAGACCTTGGCCAACGTGAGGTCGGTGAGGTCCTTCGTGTACAGCTTCTCTTTTTCTCGCCCTGGCTGCAACCCCATGATAAACTTGTCACGGAGCGCCTCTTCCACGTTGAGAAAATTGCACTTTGCTGTAAGGCCCCGTAGTCTCGCCGCCCACTCAGAGTGAGTTTCCCCCGCTCGTTGAGTCGCCGCGTAAAAGTTGTGGCGCTCGCCAAACCCAACGCTCTTGGGGGTAAAATGGTTGTCCAGTCGTGATAAAATGTCTTCATAGGGCACCTCTGTAACGTCTTTAGGCAGTACCAAATCCGTTACCAATTTGTAGGTTCCTTCCGTGAGTGCGCTGAGAAGGATCGCTTTCCTCTTCTCGCCTGCCGGGTCTGACTTTCCGTTGAAATCGTTTGCCGCGAAATATTGGGCAATGCGACCCTTGTACGTTTTCCACGTCTGTGTATTGTGGTCGAAACTATGTAGAATACCAAATAGTGCAGACATTTCGACAATTTGTTGATAATTTTACTGTGGATAACTCGTCGCCACTAATACGTATGAGGACGGGTCGCTTAGACGTACGGACAATTGAAAGACTCGCTGGCTCGCAACGCACTGTTTATTCAGTTCAAATTCAACATAGAGAGGGCGCGCGGGGAGGGGCGCGGTACACATTCATAACAGATACTTACTCGGTTCTAACTACGGAATTCTTCATTAGATTTTCGATCTGTTTGCAGAATCGTGTTTTCGCCATACTAACCTTGGGTTCCTGGCGCTGTTCGCGAACTGAAACCCCTCCTGGTCGATGAAAACACGTTTTTTGCTTGAAAAAAACTCGTTTTTGGAACACGTTTTTTTGTTTTGGCTCGAACCCCTTTTTGACAAAGTTCTTGATACTTACTTGGTTCTAACTACGGAACCCTTCAGAATCGTGTTTTCGCTATACATTCCTTGGGTTCCCGGTGCTGTGCGCGAACTGAAACCCCTCCTGGTCGATGAAAACACGTTTTTTGCTTGAAAAAAACTCGTTTTTTGAACACGTTTATTTGTTTTGGCTCGAACCCCTTTTTGACAAAGTTCTTGATACTTACTTGGTTCTAACCACGGAACCCTTCAGAATCGTGTTTCCGCTATACTTTCCTTGGGTTCCCGGCGCTGTGCGCGAACTGAAACCCCTCCTGGTCGATGAAAACACGTTTGTTGCCTGATAATAACTGTTTTTTTGAACACGTTTTTTAATTTTGGCACCAACCCCTTTTTGACAAAGTTCTTGATACTTACTTGGTTCTAACTACGGAACCCTTCAGAATCGTGTTTTCGCTATACTTTCCTTGGGTTCCCGGCGCTGTGCGCGAACTGAAACCCCTCCTGGTAGATGAAAACACGTTTTTTGCTTGAAAAAAACTCGTTTTTTGAACACGTTTTATTGTTTTGGCTCGAACCCCTTTTTGACAAAGTTCTTGATACTTACTTGGTTCTAACTACGGAACCCTTCTGAATCGTGTTTTCGCTATACTTTTCTTGGGTTCCCGGCGCTGTGCGCGAACTGAAACCCCTCCTGGTCGATGAAAACACGTTTTTTGCTTGAAAAAAACTCGTTTTTTGAACACGTTTATTTGTTTTGGCTCGAACCCCTTTTTGACAAAGTTCTTGATACTTACTTGGTTCTAACTACGGAACCCTTCAGAATCGTGTTTTCGCTATACTTTCCTTGGGTTCCCGGCGCTGTGCGCGAACTGAAACCCCTCCTGGTCGATGAAAACACGTTTTATGCTTGAAAAAACTCGTTTTTTGAACACGTTTTTTTGTTTTGGCTCGAACCCCTTTTTGACAAAGTTCTTGATACTTACTTGGTTCTAACTACGGAACCCTTCTAAAAAAAACTGTTTTTTGAACACGTTTTTTAATTTTGGCCCGAACCTCTTTTTGACAAAATTCTTGATACTTACTCGATTCTAACTACGGAATTCTTCATTAGATTTTCGATCTGTTTGCAGAATCGTGTTTTCGCCATACTAACCTTGGGTTCCTGGCGCTGTTCGCGAACTGAAACCCCTCCTGGTCGCTGAAAACACGTTTTTTGCCTGATAATAACTGTTTTTTTGAACACGTTTTTTAATTTTGGCACCAACCCCTTTTTGACAAAGTTCTTGATACTTACTTGGTTCTAACTACAGAACCCTTCATAATCGTGTTTTCGCTATACTTTCCCTGGGTTCCCGGCGCTGTGCGCGAACTGAAACCCCTCCTGGTCGATAAAAACACGTTTTTTGCTTGAAAAAAACTCGTTTTTTGAACACGTTTTTTTGTTTTGGCTCGAACCCCTTTTCGACAAAGTTCTTGATACTTACTTGGTTCTAACTACGGAACCGTTCTGAAAAAAACTGTTTTTTGAACACGTTTTTTAATTTTGGCCCGAACTTCTTTTTGACAAAATTCTTGATACTTACTCGGTTCTAACTACGGAATTCTTCATTAGATTTTCGATCTGTTTGCAGAATCGTGTTTACGCCATACTAACCCTGGGTTCCTGGCGCTTTTCGCGAACTGAAACCCCTCCTGGTCGCTGAAAACACGTTTTTTGCCTGATAATAACTGTTTTTTTGAACACGTTTTTTAATTTTGGCACCAACCCCTTTTTGACAAAGTTCTTGATACTTACTTGGTTCTAACTACGGAACCCTTTTTTTTTTTTTTTTTTTTTTTTCTAGGATGGGAAATCATCAAATGACCCCTCCCGCTCTGGGTGGAGCAGCAGGGAGTGTCAGACTTTTACTGACTAAAACCCACCCTTTAGTCCTCCTAGTGCCTTTCTTCCCAGGGCCGCGGTAACTCTTTCGAACAAATCCGCAACCCTGGTAGGCTCTGGCCCTATTGGGCTCCGACCCATGCTGACGTCTGCTGGTTTGGCGCGCGTAGGACACAGCGCGCCGTCAACCCGGGCCTGTTCTGATCGGACGGCGAGCTACCCATTGCTCGCCGTCCACAGGCATCAGTCACTGCGCCATGCTCAGGAGCATCAGTTCCTGGGCGGCGCAGTGGCTGACGTTCAACAGAAGGGGGTGAAATGGGGCCATTACTGGCACTCCATTTCAGCCCCCTCCGGAGCCCTTTGTAGGGGCTCTACTGCGGCTGCCGCAGTAGCAGCAGCCGCAGTGGAACCGGCAATGGCGGTAGAAGAAGCGGCGGCAGCGGCGGCGGTCGCGGCAGAGACGGCGGTGGCGGAGGGCTTCCTCCTGTTTCCGGCTTTGGTGGGTGGGGCGCAGGCCCTACCCCCAGCCCAGTGGTCGGCCGGCTTGCCAGCTGCCGCACAGACTACGCAGTGCGGCGCGGCGACGCAAGAGCCGGCCCTGTGACCGGGCTGACCGCAGCGGAAACAAAGACCGCTGCGGTCCACCTCCGAGGTGCATTGTGCTCCCACATGGTGGCCCACTTGGCACCGGAAGCACCTCAGAGGTCGGGGTTCCAGCAGTTTGACCTGCGCGGAAACCCAACCCACCAAAAACCTTCGGCCCTCCGTGATGGTTTTGGCCGCCGACACGGGGCAGCTCACCACAATGGTGCGCGTGCCCGTGTTGTCAGGACGTAGGGTGCCCGCCTTCACCTCCTCTGCTGAGCACCCCCCCGTCCTAACGACGGCGGCCACCACCTCCGCCTCCGTGACGGAGTCGTCCAGGCCCAAGATGCGCATGTCGATGCGCTTGGTGGGCCTGGACACTCGGGCATCGTCCGCGCTTAGGGACGCCCTGAGCCTTTCGGCTAGAGCGTCCGCGGTTGGGCCGCTGGCTGCCCCGGGGAGCTCCAGCATCCGGGCCCCAGTCATGGTGACCCGGAGCCGAAGGCCCCCCACGATGCCTAGCTCACCAAGGTTTATCGCCTCCTTCGCCTTGGTGAGCACGTCCGCGTACGTCACGCCCCTCTTCACCGCATCCGGCTGCAGTGTAACCACTACAGCCGCGGTTTTCGGGGGGCGCAGCGCAGCCGCGACGCTTCGCGCCTTCTGCCGCCGCTTCCTCTCCCGCCTCTTGGCCGCCCTGGCTGCCTTTCCCGCCTTCCTCTTCTCCCCGGCCACTTGCCATTCGGCTTGAGCCGGGGGAGGAGCTGAAGGCGAGGAAGCCGGGGGGAGCTGCTGCTCAGACGGCGTAGGAGCCTTCGCCGTCCGCGCAGCAACCCCACCCTTCCTCTTCCTTCCCGGGGCCGGGTCCGGTTTTCCCGGCACCGGCTTCGCGGGTGCCGGCCCGGACCCTTTGTCCTGGCCGGACGACCCCGGTGTGGCAGCCACGGCGGCCGCGTACGACGCCGCCTTCCGGCCTGGAGCCTTCCCACTCGCCGCTAACGGGGGGCGCAGGACGATGCCCTCCAGGACGGAAAACCGCGCCTGGAAGGCAGCCATCTCCTGCCGCACCAGGTCCAGCACCTGGCTCTCCTGCGGCACGGGCTGGCCGTCCTTCTTGCGCCCCCCTTGCGGCGCCCCCTGTGGGCCGGCTCCCCGGAGCCTGGCCAGGTCTGCGCGGAGCCCCTCGTTCTCCTTTCGGAGACGCTCCGTGGCGGCAGCTAAGCGGGCGACCTCCGCCCGCAGCTCGGACATCTCGTCCGGTGGAGGCCCACCCCTGGTAACCTCCGCTGCCGCCAGAATGGAGGCCATCGCCTCGCTTATGGCCTTGTTCTTGGAGGAAAGCTTCCTCTTCAAGGCCACATCGCGAAGCGCGGCCTCCACCACCTCCGCAAACCTGGCCCTCCGGTCATCCGGCTCGCCGCCGGAGGACTCCGAGCCATGAGCCCCACGACCGCCATCTTCGGGGGGTCGTCCAGCATCCTTGGAGGCAAGGACTCTGCCCTTGCCTCCCTCTCGGCCCTTACCCCGCCTGCTGGTGGGGATCTTACGGGCCGAGGCCACCTCTTCACTACAAGACGACCCCCGGTCGTCTTCCGGCCTAGGCCGCTTGCGGAAGGACCTCGAGTCCTCCGCTGCAGTCCCTGCCCCCTCGGGTTCAGAGCTCGCCGAGCTAACTGTCACCAGGTCGTCGGAGTCCAACTCGGACCCCGACTCTGCACCCGGGTGACGCTCAGGCGAGCCCCTCCTCCAGTACAACGCGCCTCTTGCCGCGCTCCGCCCGACCGACGCTTTGTCGGACGAGCCAAAATCGAACCCGATCATGTCCTCAAAGGACGGCTTGGATCGGGGGCCTCCTCGGCCACTGTTGCCCTAGGCAAGTGGAATGTGGACAGCATTGTTGCCCCCCCCAGAATACGAGGGGCTTGACGCGCGAGGCGTGGCGGATTCCCGAACTGCTGTGCAGTCCGGACCGCCCTGGGGTACAAAATCTCTTTCAATACTGTCCATTTTATTTTCCTTTTTGAGGGTGCGGTCCCTGTCTCCCCTCCTCTCTCCCTCTCTCTCACTGCTTGCTCGCTGCCCTCACAGTCACGTCTGATGATCAGACGCGTACCAGAGAGCAGCGAGCAAGCCAATGAGACGCACACCGTCCGAGGACCCGAACACTGCTCAAGTCTCCGAACGGTGTGCCCCTCTTGTGTATCTCTTGGTCTGGTCTCTCACTTGGGACCTTCCGGCATGAGTGGCTCTACCGGCAAAGCCCCCAAGATCACTGAGACACGCAAGCCCCACCACGACGGCAACGTGGAGACACGGTTGGTGGGGAACTACGGAACCCTTCAGAATCGTGTTTTCGCTATACTTTCCTTGGGTTCCCGGCGCTGTGCGCGAACTGAAATCCTTCCTGGTCGCTGAAAACACGTTTTTTGCCTGATAATAACTGTTTTTTTGAACACGTTTTTTAATTTTGGCACCAACCCCTTTTTGACAAAGTTCTTGATACTTACTTGGTTCTAACTACGGAACCCTTCAGAATCGTGTTTTCGATATACTTTCCTTGGGTTCCCGGCGCTGTGCGCGAACTGAAACCCCTCCTGGTCGATGAAAACACGTTTTTTGCTTGAAAAAAACTCGTTTTTTGAACACGTTTTTTTGTTTTGGCTCGAACCCCTTTTTGACAAAGTTCTTGATACTTACTTGGTTCTTACTACGGAACCCTTAAGAATCGTGTTTTCGCTATACTTTCCTTGGGTTCCCGGCGCAGTGCGCGAACTGAAACCCCTCCTGGTCGATGAAAACACGTTTTCTGCTTGAAAAAAACTCGTTTTTTGAGCACGTTTTTTTATTTTTGCTCGAACCCCTTTTTGACAAAGTTCTTGATACTTACTTGGTTCTAACTACGGAACCCTTCTAAAAAAAACTGTTTTTTGAACACGTTTTTTAATTTTGGCCCGAACCTCTTTTTGACAAAATTCTTGATACTTACTCGATTCTAACTACGGAATTCTTCATTAGATTTTCGATCTGTTTGCAGAATCGTGTTTTCGCCATACTAACCTTGGGTTCCTGGCGCTGTTCGCGAACTGAAACCCCTCCTGGTCGCTGAAAACACGTTTTTTGCCTGATAATAACTGTTTTTTTGAACACGTTTTTTAATTTTGGCACCAACCCCTTTTTGACAAAGTTCTTGATACTTACTTGGTTCTAACTACAGAACCCTTCATAATCGTGTTTTCGCTATACTTTCCCTGGGTTCCCGGCGCTGTGCGCGAACTGAAACCCCTCCTGGTCGATAAAAACACGTTTTTTGCTTGAAAAAAACTCGTTTTTTGAACACGTTTTTTTGTTTTGGCTCGAACCCCTTTTCGACAAAGTTCTTGATACTTACTTGGTTCTAACTACGGAACCGTTCTGAAAAAAACTGTTTTTTGAACACGTTTTTTAATTTTGGCCCGAACTTCTTTTTGACAAAATTCTTGATACTTACTCGGTTCTAACTACGGAATTCTTCATTAGATTTTCGATCTGTTTGCAGAATCGTGTTTTCGCCATACTAACCTTGGGTTCCTGGCGCTGTTCGCGAACTGAAACCCCTCCTGGTCGATGAAAACACGTTTTTTGCCTAAAAAAAACTTGTTTTTTGAACACGTTTTATTGTTTTGGCTCGAACCCCTTTTTGACAAAGTTCTTGATACTTACTTGGTTCTAACTACGGAACCCTTCAGAATCGTGTTTTCGCTATACTTTCCTTGGGTTCCCGGCGCTGTGCGCGAACTGAAACCCCTCCTGGTCGATGAAAACACGTTTTTTGCTTGAAAAAAACTCGTTTTTTGAACACGTTTTTTTGTTTTGGCTCGAACCCCTTTTTGACAAAGTTCTTGATACTTACTTGGTTCTAACTACGGAACCCTTCAGAATCGTGTTTTCGCTATACTTTCCTTGGGTTCCCGGCGCTGTGCGCGAACTGAAACCCCTCCTGGTCGATGAAAACACGTTTTCTGCTTGAAAAAAACATGTTTTTTGAACACGTTTTTTTATTTTTGCTCGAACCTCTTTTTTACAAAGTTCTTAAATTAAAAAACATGTTCAAAAAAATGTTTTTTTCAGAATGGTTCCGTAGTTAGAACCAAGTCAGTATCTTGGTTCTAACTACGGAACCCTTCTGAAAAAAACATTTTTTTGAACATGTTTTTTAATTTTGGCCCAAACCTCTTTTTGACAAAATTCTTGATACTTACTCGGTTCTAACTACGGAATTCTTCATTAGATTTTCGATCTGTTTGCAGAATCGTGTTTTCGCCATACTAACCTGGGGTTCCCGGCGCTGTTCGCGAACTGAAACCCCTCCTGGTCGCTGAAAACACGTTTTTTGCCTGATAATAACTGTTTTTTTGAACACGTTTTTTAATTTTGGCACCAACCCCTTTTTGACAAAGTTCTTGATACTTACTTGGTTCTAACTACGGAACCCTTCAGAATCGTGTTTTCGCTATACTTTCCTTGGGTTCCCGGCGCTGTGCGCGAACTGAAACCCCTCCTGGTCGATGAAAACACGTTTTTTGCTTGAAAAAAACTCGTTTTTTGAACACGTTTTTTTGTTTTGGCTCGAACCCCTTTGTGACAAAGTTCTTGATACTTACTTGGTTCTAACTACGGAACCCTTAAGAATCGTGTTTTCGCTATACTTTCCTTGGGTTCCCGGCGCTGTGCGCGAACTGAAACCCCTACTGGTCGATGAAAACACGTTTTTTGCCTGAAAAAAAACTCGTTTTTTGAACACGTTTTTTTATTTTGGCTCGAACCCCTTTTTGACAAAGTTCTTGATACTTACTCGGTTCTAACTACGGAATTCTTCATTAGATTTTCGATCTGTTTGCAGAATCGTGTTTTCGCCATACTAACCTTGGGTTCCTGGCGCTGTTCGCGAACTGAAACCCCTCCTCGTCGCTGAAAACACGTTTTTTGCCTGATAATAACTGTTTTTTTGAACACGTTTTTTAATTTTGGCACCAACCCCTTTTTGACAAAGTTCTTGATACTTACTTGGTTTTTACTACAGAACCCTTCATAATCGTGTTTTCGCTATACTTTCCTTGGGTTCCCGGCGCTGTGCGCGAACTGAAACCCCTCCTGGTCGATGAAAACACGTTTTTTGCTTGGAAAAACTCGTTTTTTGAACACGTTTTTTTGTTTTGGCTCGAACCCCTTTTTGACAAAGTTCTTGATACTTACTTGGTTCTAACTACGGAACCCTTCTAAAAAAAACTGTTTTTTGAACACGTTTTTTAATTTTGGCCCGAACCTCTTTTTGACAAAATTCTTGATACTTACTCGGTTCTAACTACGGAATTCTTCATTAGATTTTCGATCTGTTTGCAGAATCGTGTTTTCGCCATACTAACCTTGGGTTCCTGGCGCTGTTCGCGAACTGAAACCCCTCCTGGTCGCTGAAAACACGTTTTTTGCCTGATAATAACTGTTTTTTTGAACACGTTTTTTAATTTTGGCACCAACACCTTTTTGACAAAGTTCTTGATACTTACTTGGTTCTAACTACAGAACCCTTCATAATCGTGTTTTCGCTATACTTTTCCTGGGTTCCCGGCGCTGTGCGCGAACTAAAACCCCTCCTGGTCGATGAAAACACGTTTTTTGCTTGAAAAAAACTCGTTTTTTTAACACGTTTTTTTGTTTTGGCTCGAACCCCTTTTTGACAAAGTTCTTGATACTTACTTGGTTCTAACTACGGAACCCTTCAGAATCGTGTTTTCGCTATACTTTCCTTGGGTTCCCGGCGCTGTGCGCGAACTGAAACCCCTCCTGGTCGATGAAAACACGTTTTTTGCTTGAAAAAAACTCGTTTTTTTAACACGTTTTTTTGTTTTGGCTCGAACCCCTTTTTGACAAAGTTCTTGATACTTACTTGGTTCTAACTACGGAACCCTTCAGAATCGTGTTTTCGCTATACTTTCCTTGGGTTCCCGGCGCTGTGCGCGAACTGAAACCCCTCCTGGTTGCTGAAAACACGTATTTTGCTTGAAAAAAAGAATAAAAACTGATTTTTTGAACACGTATTTTTATTATGGCACCAACCCCTTTTCGACAAAGTTCTTGATACTTACTTGGTTCTAACTACGGAACCCTTCAGAATCGTGTTTTCGCTATACTTTCCTTGGGTTCCCGGCGCTGTGCGCGAACTGAAACCCCTCCTGGTCGATGAAAACACGTTTTTTGCTTGAAAAAAACTCGTTTTTTTAACACGTTTTTTTGTTTTGGCTCGAACCCCTTTTTGACAAAGTTCTTGATACTTACTTGGTTCTAACTACGGAACCCTTCAGAATCGTGTTTTCGCTATACTTTCCTTGGGTTCCCGGCGCTGTGCGCGAACTGAAACCCCTCCTGGTTGCTGAAAACACGTATTTTGCTTGAAAAAAAGAATAAAAACTGATTTTTTGAACACGTATTTTTATTATGGCACCAACCCCTTTTCGACAAAGTTCTTGATACTTACTTGGTTCTAACTACGGAACCCTTCAGAATCGTGTTTTCGCTATATAATACTTTCCTTGTGTTACCGGCGCTGTGCGCGAACTGCAACCCCTCCTGGTCGATGAAAACACGGTTTTTGCTTGAAAAAAACTCGTTTTTTGAACACGTTTTTTTATTTTGGCTCAAACCCCTTTTTGACAAAGTTTTTGATACTTACTTGGTTCAAACTACGGAACCCTTCAGAATTGTGTTTTCGCCATACTAACCTTGGGTTCCTGGCGCTGTTCGCGAACAGAAACCCCTCCTGGTCGCTGAAAACACGTTTTTTGCCTGATAATAACTGTTTTTTTGAACACGTTTTTTAATTTTGGCACCAACCCCTTTTTGACAAAGTTCTTGATACTTACTTGGTTCTAACTACGGAACCCTTCAGAATCGTGTTTTCGCTATACTTTCCTTGGGTTCCCGGCGCTGTGCGCGAACTGAAACCCCTCCTGGTCGATGAAAACACGTTTTTTGCCTGAAAAAAACTCGTTTTTTGAACACGTTTTTTTGTTTTGGCTCGATTCCCTTTTTGACAAAGTTCTTGATACTTACTTGGTTCTAACTACGGAACCCTTCTGAAAAAAACTGTTTTTTGAACACGTTTTTTAATTTTGGCCCGAACCTCTTTTTGGCAAAATTCTTGATACTTACTCGGTTCTAACTACGGAATTCTTCATGAGATTTTCGATCTGTTTGCAGAATCGTGTTTTCGCTATTTTTTCCTTGGGTTCCCGGCGCTGTGCGCGAACTGAAACCCCTCCTGGTCGATGAAAACACGTTTTATGCCTGAAAAAAAATCGTTTTTTGAACACGTTTTTTTATTTTGGCTCGAACCCCTTTTTGACAAAGATCTTGATACTAACTTGGTTCTAACTACGGAACCCTTCAGAATCGTGTTTTCGCTATATAATACTTTCCTTGGGTTACCGGCGCTGTGCGCGAACTGAAACCCCTCCTGGTCGATGAAAACACGTTTTTTGCCTGAAAGAAACTCGTTTTTTGAACACGTTTTTTATTTTGGCTCGAACCCCTTTTTGACAAAGTTCTTGATACTTACTTGGTTCTAACTACGGAACCCTTCAGAATCGTATTTTCGCTATACTTTCCTTGGGTTCCCGGCGCTGTGCGCGAACCGAAACCCCTCGTGGTCGATGAAAACACGTTTTTTGCTTGAAAAAAACTCGTTTTTTGAACACGTTTTTTTATTTTGGCTCGAACCCCATTTTGACAAAGTTCTTGATACGTACTTGGTTCTAACTACGGAACCCTTCAGAATCGTGTTTTCGCTATTCTTTGCTTGGGTTCCCGGCGCTGTGCGCGAACTGAAACCCCTCCTGGTCGATGAAAACACGTTTTTTGCTTGAAAAAAACTCGTTTTTTGAACACGTTTTTTATTTTGGCTCGAACACATTTTTACAAAGTTCTTGATACTTACTTGGTTCTAACTACGGAAACCTTCTAAAAAAAACTGTTTTTTTTAAACACTTTTTATAATTTTGGCGTGAACCCCTTTTTGACAAAGTTCTTGATACCTACTTGGTTCTAACAACGAAATTCTTCATTAGATTTTCGATCTGTTTGCGGAATCGTGTTTTCGCCATACTAACCTTGGGTTCCCAGCGCTGTGCGCGAACTGAAACCCCTCCTGGTCGTTGAAAACACGTTTTTTGCCTGGAAGAAACTCGTTTTTTGAACACGTTTTTTTATTTTGTCTCGAACCCCTTTTTGACAAAGTTCTTGATACTTACTTGGTTCTAACTACGAAATTCTTCATAAGATTTTCGATCTATTTTCGGAATCGTGTTTTCGCCATAAAAACATTGGGTTCCTGGCGCTGTGCGCGAACTAAAACCCCTCCTGGTTGCTGAAAACACGTATTTTGCTTGAAAAAAAGAATAAAAACTGGTTTTTTGAACACGTATTTTTATTATGGCACCAACCCCTTTTTGACAAAGTTCTTAATACTTACTTGGTTCTTACTACGGAACCCTTCTAAAAAAAACTGTCTTTTTGAATACGTTTTTTTATTTTGGCACCAACCCATTTTGACAAAATTCTTGATACTTACTCGGTTCTAACTACGGAATTCTTCATTAGATTTTCGATCTGTTTGCGGAATCGTGTTTTCGCAGTACTAACCTTGGGTGCCCGGTGCTGAATGGAACTAAAACCCCTCCTGGTCGCTGAAAACTCGTTTTTTGCTTGAAAAAAACTGGTTTTTAACACGTTTTTTATTTTGGCTCGAACCCCTGTTTGACAAAGATCTTGATACTTACTTGGTTCTAACTACGGAACCCTTCAGAATCGTGTTTTCGCTATATAATACTTTCTTTGTGTTACCGGCGCTGTGCGCGAACTGAAACCCCTCCTGGTCGATGAAAACACGTTTTTTGCTTGAAAAAAACTCGTTTTTTGAACACGTTTTTTTGTTTTGGCTCGAACCCCTTTTTGACAACGTTCTTGATACTTACTCGGTTTTAACTACGGAACCCTTCAGAATCGTGTTTTCGCTATACTTTCCTTGGGTTCCCGGCGCTGTGCGCGAATTGAAACCCCTCCTGGTCGCTGAAAACACGTTTTTTGCCTGATAATAACTGTTTTTTTGAACACGTTTTTTAATTTTGGCACCAACCCCTTTTTGACAAAGTTCTTGATCTTTACTTGGTTCTAACTACGGAACCCTTCAGAATCGTGTTTTCGCTATACTTTCCTTGGGTTCCCGGCGCTGTGCGCGAACTGAAACCCCTCCTGGTCGCTGAAAACACGTTTTTTGCCTGATAATAACTATTTTTTTGAACACGTTTTTTAATTTTGGCACCAACCCCTTTTTGACAAAGTTCTTGATACTTACTTGGTTCTAACTACGGAACCCTTCAGAATCGTGTTTTCGCTATACTTTCCTTGGGTTACCGGCGCTGTGCGCGAACTGAAACCCCTCCTGGTCGATGAAAACACGTTTTTTGCCTGATAATAACTGTTTTTTTGAACACGTTTTTTAATTTTGGCACCAACCCCGTTTTGACAAAGTTCTTGATACTTACTTGGTTCTAACTACGGAACCCTTCAGAATCGTGTTTTCGCTATACTTTCCTTGGGTTCCCGGCGCTGTGCGCGAACTGAAACCCCTCCTGGTCGATGAAAACACGTTTTTTGCTTGAAAAAAAATCGTTTTTTGAACACGTTTTTTTATTTTGGCTCGAACCCCTTTTTGACAAAGTTCTTGATACTAACTTGGTTCTAACTACGGAACCCTTCAGAATCGTGTTTTCACTATATAATACTTTCCTTGGGTTACTGGCGCTGTGCGCGAACTGAAACCCCTCCTGGTCGATGAAAACACGTTTTTTGCCTGAAAGAAACTCGTTTTTTGAACACGTTTTTTTATTTTGGCTCGAACCCCTTTTTGACAAAGTTCTTGATACTTACTTGGTTCTAACTACGGAACCCTTCAGAACCGTGTTTTCGCTATAATTTTCTTGGGTTCCCGGCGCTGTGCGCCAACTGAAACCCCTCGTGGTCGATGAAAACACGTTTTATGCTTGAAAAAAACTCGTTTATTGAACACGTTTTTTTATTTTGGCTCGAACCCCATTTTGACAAAGTTCTTGATACGTACTTGGTTCTAACTACGGAACCCTTCAGAATCGTGTTTTCGCTATACTTTCCTTGGGTTCCCGGCTCTGTGCGCGAACTGAAACCCCTACTGGTCGATGAAAACACGTTTTTTGCTTGATAATAACTGTTTTCTTGAACACGTTTTTTTATTTTGGCACCAACCCCTTTTTGACAACGTTCTTGATACTTACTTGGTTCTAACTACGGAACCCTTCTGAAAAAAACTGTTTTTTGAACACGTTTTTTAATTTTGGCCCGAACCTCTTTTTGACAAAATTCTTGATACTTACTCGGTTCTAACTACGGAATTCTTCATTAGATTTTCGATCTGTTTTCAAAATCGTGTTTTCGCCATACTAACCTTGGGTTCCTGGCGCTGTTCGCGAACTGAAACCCCTCCTGGTCGCTGAAAACACGTTTTTTGCCTGATAATAACTGTTTTTTTGAACACGTTTTTTAATTTTGGCACCAACCCCTTTTTGACAAAGTTCTTGATACTTACTTGGTTCTAACTACGGAACCCTTCTGAAAAAAACTGTTTTTTGAACACGTTTTTTAATTTTGGCCCGAACCTCTTTTTGACAAAGTTCTTGATACTTACTTGGTTCTAACTACGGAACCCTTCAGAACCGTGTTTTCGCTATAATTTTCTTGGGTTCCCGGCGCTGTGCGCCAACTGAAACCCCTCGTGGTCGATGAAAACACGTTTTTTGCTTGAAAAAAACTCGTTTATTGAACACGTTTTTTTATTTTGGCTCGAACCCCATTTTGACAAAGTTCTTGATACGTACTTGGTTCTAACTACGGAACCCTTCAGAATCGTGTTTTCGCTATACTTTCCTTGGGTTCCCGGCGCTGTGCGCGAACTGAAACCCCTCCTGGTCGATGAAAACACGTTTTTTGCTTGAAAAAAACTCGTTTTTTGAACACGTTTTTTTGTTTTGGCTCGAACCCCTTTTAGACAAAGTTCTTGATACTTACTTGGTTCTAACTACTGAACCCTTCTGAAAAAAACTGTTTTTTAAACACGTTTTTTAATTTTGGCCCGAACCTCTTTTTGACAAAATTCTTGATACTTACTCGGTTCTAACTACGGAATTCTTCATTAGATTTTCGATCTGTTTGCAGAATCGTGTTTTCGCCATACTAACCTTGGGTTCCTGGCGCTGTTCGCGAACTGAAACCCCTCCTGGTCGCTGAAAACACGTTTTTTGCCTGATAATAACTGTTTTTTTGAACACGTTTTTTAATTTTGGCACCAACCCCTTTTTGACAAAGTTCTTGATACTTACTTGGTTCTAACTACGGAAACTTTAAGAATTGTGTCTTTGCTATACTTTCCTTGGGTTCCCGGCGCTGTGCGCGAACTGAAACCCCTCGTGGTCGATGAAAACACGGTTTTTGCTTGAAAAAAACTCGTTTTTTGAACACGTTTTTTTATTTTGGCTCGAACCCCTTTTTGACAAAGTTCTTGATACTTACTTGGTTCTAACTACGGAACCCTTCAGAATCGTGTTTTCGCTATACTTTCCTTGGGTTCCCGGCGCTGTGCGCGAACTGAAAACCCTCCTGGTCGATGAAAACACGTTTTTTGCTTGAAAAAAACTCGTTTTTTGAACACGTTTTTTTGTTTTGGCTCGAACCCCTTTTTGACAAAGTTCTTGATACTTCCATGGTTCTAACTACGGAACCCTTCAGAATCGTGTTTTCGCCATACTAACCTTGGGTTCCTGGCGCTTTTCGCGAACTGAAACCCCTCCTGGTCGCTGAAAACACGTTTTTTGCCTGATAATAACTGTTTTTTTGAACGCGTTTTTTAATTTTGGCACCAAACCCTTTTTGACAAAGTTCTTGATACTTACTTGGTTCTAACTACGGAACCCTTCAGAATCGTGTTTTCGCTATACTTTCCTTGGGTTCCCGGCGCTGTGCGCGAACTGAAACTCCTCCTGGTCGATAAAAACACGGTTTTTGCTTGAAAAAAACTCGTTTTTTGAACACGTTTTTTTATTTTGGCTCGTACCCCTTTTTGACAAAGTTCTTGATACTTACTTGGTTCTAACTACGGAACCCTTCTGAAAAAAACTCGTTTTTTGAACACGTTTTTTTATTTTGGCTAGAACCCCTTTTTGACAAAGTTCTTGATACTTACTTGGTTCTAACTACGGAACCCTTCAGAATCGTGTTTTCGCTATACTTTCCTTGGGTTCCCGGCGCTGTGCGCGAACTGAAACCCCTCCTGGTCGATGAAAACACGTTTTTTGCTTGAAAAAAACTCGTTTTTTGAACACGTTTTTTTGTTTTGGTTCGAACCCCTTTTTGACAAAGTTCTTGATACTTACTTGGTTCTAACTACGGAACCTTTCTGAAAAAAACTGTTTTTTGAACACGTTTTTTAATTTTGGCCCGAACCTCTTTTTGACAAAATTCTTGATACTTACTCGGTTTTAACTACGGAATTCTTCATTAGATTATAGATCTGTTTACAGAATCGTGTTGTCGCCATACTAACCTTGGGTTCCTGGCGCTGTTCGCGAACTGAAACCCCTCCTAGTCGCTGAAAACACGTTTTTTGCCTGATAATAACTGTTTTTTTGAACACGTTTTTTAATTTTGGCACCAACCCCTTTTTGACAAAGTTCTTGATACTTACTTGGTTCTAACTACGGAACCCTTCAGAATCGTGTTTTCGCTATACTTTCCTTGGGTTCCCGGCGCTGTGCGCGAACTGAAACCCCTCCTGGTCGATGAAAACACGTTTTTTGCCTGAAAGAAACTCGTTTTTTGAACACGTTTTTTTCATTTTGGCTCGAACCCCTTTTTGACAAAGTTCTTGATACTTACTTGGTTCTAACTACGGAACCCTTCAGAATCGTGTTTTCGCTATACTTTCCTTGGGTTCCCGGCGCTGTGCGCGAACTGAAACCCCTCGTTGTCGATGAAAACACGTTTTTTGCTTGAAAAATACTCGTTTTTTGAACACGTTTTTTATTTTGGCTCGAACCCCATTTTGACAAAGTTCTTGATACGTACTTGGTTCTAACTACGGAACCCTTCAAAATCGTGTTTTCGCTATACTTTTCTTGGGTTCCCGGCGCTGTGCGCGAACTGAAACCCCTCCTGGTCGATGAAAACACGTTTTTTGCTTGAAAAAAACTCGTTTTTTGAACACGTTTTTTTATTTTGGCTCGAACCCCTTTTTGACAAAGTTCTTGATACTTACTTGGTTCTAACTACGGAACCCTTTTTTTTTTTTTTTTTTTTTTTTTTTTTTTTTATAGGATGGGAAATCATCAAATGACCCCTCCCGCTCTGGGTGGAGCGGCAGGGAGTGTCAGACTTTTACTGACTAAAACCCACCCTTAGTCCTCCTAGTGCCTTTCTTCCCAGGGCCGCGGTAACTCTTTCGAACAATTCCGCAACCCTGGCAGGCTCTGGCCCTGGCGGGCCCCGTCTCCGTCGCTGACTGCTCGTTGCTGACGGCGCGTTTGGAGTGAACGCGCCGTCGACTCTGGCCTGACCTGATCGGACAGCGAGCTACCCATTGCTCGCTGTCCGCAGGCGTCAGTCACTGCGCCTTGCCCAGGAGCGTCAGTTCCTGAGAGGCGCAGCGACCGACGTTCGTCTGGAGGAGGCGAAATGGGGCCATTACTGGCACTCCATTTCGGCCCCCTCCCGAGCAGTGGCAGCGGCGGCGACGGTGGCGGCGGCTGCGGCGGAAGCGACGGCGGCGGCGGCGGCGGTGGAGGAGGATTTTCTCCTCGACCCGGCCCTGGCGGGTGGACCGCAGGCTTTGCCCCCAGCCCAGTGATCGGCCGGCTTGCCAGCTGCCGCACATGCGAAGCAGTGCGGCGCGGCGTTGCACGAGCCGGCCCTGTGACCGGGCTGACCACAGCGGAAGCAGTGGTCACTGCGGTCCACCTCCGAGGTGCAGCGTACTCCCACGTGGTTGCCAACTTGGCAACGGAAGCACCTCAGAGGTCTGGGCTCCAGCAGTTTTACCTGCGCGGAGACCCAGCCCACCAAAAGCCTTCGGCCCTCCGAGACTTTCTTGGCCGCCGACACGGGGCAGCTCACCACTACGGTTCGCATGCCCGTGTTGTCAGGACGGATGGTGCCCGCCTTCACCTCCTCTGCAGAGCACCCCCCCGTCCTGACGACGGCGGCCAACACCTCCTCCTCCGTGACGGAGTCGTCCAGGCCCAAGATGCGCATATCTATGCACTTCGTGGGCCTGGACACTCGGACGTCATCCGCGCCCAAGGACGCCCTAAGCCTTTCGGCTAGAGCGTCCGCGGCCGGACCGCTGCCTGCTCCAGGGATCTCGAGCATCCTGGCCCCGGTCATGGTGACCCTGAGCCGGAGACCCCCGACGATGCCAAGCTCACCGAGGTTGATGGCCTCCTTGGCCTTGGTGAGCGTATTGGCATACGTCACGCCCCTCTTCACCGCGTCCGGCTGCAGCGTTAAGACTACAGCCGCGGCCTTCGGGGCGCGGAGCGCAGCCGCGACGCCTCGCGCTCGCTGCCGCCGCCTTCTTTCCCGCCTCTTTGCCGCCCTGGCTGCCTTTCCCGCCTTCCTCTTCTCCCCGGCAACTTGCCATTCGGCTTGAGCCGGGGGAGGAGCTGAAGGCGAGGAAGCCGGGGGGAGCTGCTGCTCAGACGGCGCAGGAGCCTTCGCCGTCCGCGCAGCAACCCCACCCTTCCTCTTCCTTCCCGGGGCCGGGTCCGGTTTTCCCGACACCGGCTTCGCGGGTGCCGGCCCGGACCCTTTGTCCTGGCCGGACGACCCCGGTGTGGCAGCCACGGCGGCCGCGTACGACGCCGCCTTTTTTTGGGCTGGAGCCTTCCCACTCGCCGCTAACGGGGGGCGCAAGACGATGCCCTCCAGGACGGAAAACCGCGCCTGGAAGGCAGCCATCTCCTGCCGCACCAGGTCCAGCACCTGGCCCTCCTGCGGCACGGGGTGGCTGTTCTCCCCGCGCCCCCCTTTAGGCGCCCCCTGTGGGCCGGCTCCCTGTAGCCTGGCCAGGTCTGCTCGGAGCCCCGTATTCTCCCTCTGGAGGCGCTCCGTGGCGGCGGCCAAGCGGGCGACCTCCGCCCGCAGGTTGGACATCTCGTCCACCGGAGGCCCACCTCGATTAGCCTCCGCTGCCGCCAGGATGGAGGTCAGCGCTTCTCTTATGGCCCTGTTTTTAGAGGAGAGTTTCCTCTTCAGGGCCACATCGCGAAGCGCGGCCTCCACCGCCTCCGCAAACCCGGCCCTCCGAAGCTCCTGTCCGGAGTCATCCGGCTCACCGCCGGAGGACTCCGAACCAGGAGCCCTGCTACCGCCCTCTCCGGGGGGTCGTCCAGCATCGGCGAGCTCCCCGGCTCGCCGGCCAGTCTCCTTGGGGGCAGGAGCTCTGCTCTTGACTCCCTCTCGGCCCTTACCCCGCCTACTGGTGGGGATTTTGCGAGCCGAGGCAACCTCGTCGCTGCAGGACGACCCCTGGTCTTGCTCTGGTCTGGGCCGCTTGCGGAAGGACCTGGAGTCCTCCGAAGCAGCCCCCGCTCCCTCGGGTACAGAGCTCGCCGAGCTAACGGTCGCTAGGTCGTCGGAGTCCAACTCAGACTCCGACTCTACACCCGCGCGACGCTCAAGCGAGCCCTCCTCCCAATACAGCGCACCTTCGCCCGTGCTCCGCCCGACCGACACTCTGTCGGGCGAGTCAAAACTTAAACCGATCAGGTCCTCCTCGGATAATATAGATCGGGGGCCTCCTCGGCCCTTGTTGCCAACGGCAAACGGTTGGTGGACAGCCCTGTTGCCCCCCCCAGAATACGAGGGGCTTGACGCACGAGGCGTGGCGGATTCTCGGACCGCTGTGCAGTCCGTACCGCCCTAGGGTAGTTTCTGTTTAGCAGAACTGTCCATTGTTGTCCTTTTAAAGGGTGCGGTCCCTATCTCCCCTCCTCTCTTCCTCTCTCTCACTGCTTGCTCGCTGCCCTCACAGTCACGTCTGATGATCAGACGCGTACCAGAGAGCAGCGAGCAAGCCAATGAGACGCACACCGTCCGAGGACCCGAACACTGCTCAAGTCTCCGAACGGTGTGCCCCTCTTGTGTCTCTCTTGGTCTGGTCTCTCACTTGGGACCTTCCGGCATGAGTGGCTCTACCGGCAAAGCCCCCAAGATCACTGAGACACGCAAGCCCCACCACGACGGCAACGTGGAGACACGGTTGGTGGGGAACTACGGAACCCTTCAGAATCGTGTTTTCGCTATACTTTCCTTGGGTTCCCGGCGCTGTGCGCGAACTGAAACCCCTCCTGGTCGATGAAAACACGTTTTTTGCTTGAAAAAAAACTCGTTTTTTGAACACGTTTTTTTGTTTTGGCTCGAACCCCTTTTTGACAACGTTCTTGATACTTACTTGGTTCTAACTACGGAACCCTTCTGAAAAAAACTGTTTTTTGAACACGTTTTTTAATTTTGGCCCGAACCTCTTTTTGACAAAATTCTTGATAATTACTCGGTTCTAACTACGGAATTCTTCATTAGATTACCGATCTGTTTGCAGAATCGTGTTTTCGCCATACTAACCTTGGGTTCCTGGCGCTGTTCGCGAACTGAAACCCCTCCTGGTCGCTGAAAACACGTTTTTTGCCTGATAATAACTGTTTTTTTGAACACGTTTTTTAATTTTGGCACCAACCCCTTTTTGACAAAGTTCTTGATACTTACTCGGTTCTAACTACGGAATTCTTCATTAGATTTTCGATCTGTTTGCAGAATCGTGTTTTCGCCATACTAACCTTGGGTTCCTGGCGCTGTTCGCGAACTGAAACCCCTCCTGGTCGCTGAAAACACGTTTTTTGCCTGATAATAACTGTTTTTTTGAACACGTTTTTTAATTTTGGCACCAACCCCTTTTTCACAAAGTTCTTGATACTTACTTGGTTCTAACTACGGAACTCTTCAGAATCGTGTTTTTGCTATACTTTCCTTGGGTTCCCGGCGCTGTGCGCGAACTGAAACCCCTCCTGGTCGATGAAAACACGTTTTTTGCTTGAAAAAAACTCGTTTTTTGAACACGTTTTTTTGTTTTGGCTCGAACCCCTTTTTGACAAAGTTCTTGATACTTACTTGGTTCTAACTACGGAACCCTTCAGAATCGTGTTTTCGCTATACTTTCCTTGGGTTCCCGACGCTGTGTGCGAACTGTAATCCTTCCTGGTCGCTGAAAACTCGGTTTTTGCTTGAAAAAAGTGGTTTTTTGAACAGGTTTTTTTATTTTGGCTCGAACCCTTTTTGACAAAGTTCTTGATACTAACTTGGTTCTAACTACGGAACCCATCAGAATCGTGTTTTCGCTATACTTTCCTTGGGTTCCCGGCGCTGTGCGCGAACTGAAACCCCTCCTGGTCGATGAAAACACGGTTTTTGCCTGATAATAACTGTTTTTTTGAACACGTTTTTTAATTTTGGCACCAACCCCTTTTTGACAAAGTTCTTGATACTTACTTGGTTCTAACTACGGAACTCTTCAGAATCGTGTTTTTGCTATACTTTCCTTGGGTTCCCGGCGCTGTGCGCGAACTGAAACCCCTCCTGGTCGATGAAAACACGGTTTTTGCTTGAACAAAACTCGTTTTTTGAACACGTTTTTTTGTTTTGGCTCGAACCCCTTTTTGACAAAGTTCTTGATACTTACTTGGTTCTAACTACGGAAACCTTCTGAAAAAAACTGTTTTTTGAACACGTTTTTTAATTTTGGCCCGAACCTCTTTTTGACAAAATTCTTGATACTTACTCGGTTCTAACTACGGAATTCTTCATTAGATTTTCGATCTGTTTGCAGAATCGCGTTTTCGCCATACTAACCTTGGGTTCCTGGCGCTGTTCGCGAACTGAAACCCCTCCTGTTCGCTGAAAACACGTTTTTTGCCTGATAATAACTGTTTTTTTGAACACGTTTTTTAATTTTGGCACCAACCCCTTTTTGACAAAGTTCTTGATACTTACTTGGTTCTAACTACGGAACCCTTCAGAATCGTGTTTTTGCTATACTTTCCTTAGGTTCCCGGCGCTCTGCGCGAACTGAAACGCCTCCTGGTCGATGAAAACACGGTTTTTGCTTGAAAAAAACTCGTTTTTTGAACACGTTTTTTTATTTTGGCTCGAACCCCTTTTTGACAAAGTTCTTGATACTTACTTGGTTCTAACTACGGAACCCTTCAGAATCGTGTTTTCGCTATACTTTCCTTGGGTTCCCGGCGCTGTGCGCGAACTGAAACCCCTCCTGGTCGATGAAAACACGTTTTTTGCCTGAAAATAACTCGTTTTTTGAACACGTTTTGTTATTTTGGCTCGAACCCCTTTTTGACAAAGTTCTTGATACTTACTTGGTTCTAACTACGGAACCCTTCAGAATCGTGTTTTCGCTATACTATCCTTGGGTTCCCGGCACTGTGCGCGAACTGAAACCCCTCCTGGTCGATGAAAACACGTTTTTTGCCAGAAAGAAACTCGTTTTTTGAACACGTTTTTTTATTTTGGCTCGAACCCCTTTTTGACAAAGTTCTTGATACTTACTTGGTTCTAACTACGGAACCCTTCAAAATCGTGTTTTCGCTATACTTTCCTTGGGTTCCCGGCGCTGTGCGCGAACTGAAACCCCTCCTGGTCGATGAAAACACGTTTTTTGCCTGAAAAAAACTCGTTTTTTGAACACGTTTTGTTATTTTGGCTCGAACCCCTTTTTGACAAAGTTCTTGATACTTACTTGGTTCTAACTACGGAACCCTTCAGAATCGTGTTTTCGCTATACTATCCTTGGGTTCCCGGCGCTGTGCGCGAACTGAAACCCCTCCTGGTCGATGAAAACACGTTTTTTGCCAGAAAGAAACTCGTTTTTTGAACACGTTTTTTTATTTTGGCTCGAACCCCTTTTTGACAAAGTTCTTGATACTTACTTGGTTCTAACTACGGAACCCTTCAGAATCGTGTTTTCGCTATACTTTCCTTGGGTTCCCGGCGCTGTGCGCGAACTGAAACCCCTCCTGGTCGCTGAAAACACGTTTTTTGCCTGATAATAACTGTTTTTTTGAACACGTTTTTTAATTTTGGCACCAACCCCTTTTTGACAAAGTTCTTGATACTCACTTGGTTCTAACTACGGAACCCTTCAGAATCGTGTTTTCGCTATACTATCCTTGGGTTCCCGGCGCTGTGCGCGAACTGAAACCCCTCCTGGTCGATGAAAACACGTTTTTTGCCAGAAAGAAACTCGTTTTTTGAACACGTTTTTTTATTTTGGCTCGAACCCCTTTTTGACAAAGTTCCTGATACTTACTTGGTTCTAACTACGGAACTCTTCAGAATCGTGTTTTTGCTATACTTTCCTTGGGTTCCCGGCGCTGTGCGCGAACTGAAACCCCTCCTGGTCGATGAAAACACGGTTTTTGCTTGAAAAAAACTCGTTTTTTGAACACGTTTTTTTATTTTGGCTCGAACCCCTTTTTGACAAAGTTCTTGATACTTACTTGGTTCTAACTACGGAATTCTTCATTAGATTTTCGATCTGTTTGCAGAATCGTGTTTTCGCCATACTAACCTTGGGTTCCTGGCGCTGTTCGCGAACTGAAACCCCTCCTGGTCGCTGAAAACACGTTTTTTGCCTGATAATAACTGTTTTTTTGAACACGTTTTTTAATTTTGGCACCAACCCCTTTTTGACAAAGTTCTTGATACTTACTCGGTTCTAACTACGGAATTCTCCATTAGATTTTCGATCTGTTTGCAGAATCGTGTTTTCGCCATACTAACCTTGGGTTCCTGGCGCTGTTCGCGAACTGAAACCCCTCCTGGTCGCTGAAAACACGTTTTTTGCCTGATAATAACTGTTTTTTTGAACACGTTTTTTAATTTTGGCACCAACCCCTTTTTGACAAAGTTCTTGATACTTACTTGGTTCTAACTACGGAACCCTTCAGAATCGTGTTTTCGCTATACTTTCCTTGGGTTCCCGGCGCTGTGCGCGAACTGAAACCCCTCCTGGTCGATGAAAACACGTTTTTTGCTTGAAAGAAAACTCGTTTTTTGAACACGTTTTTTTGTTTTGGCTCGAACCTCTTTTTGACAACGTTCTTGATACTTACTTGGTTCTAACTACGGAACCCTTCTGAAAAAAACTGTTTTTTGAACACGTTTTTTAATTTTGGCCCGAACATCTTTTTGACAAAATTCTTGATACTTACTCGGTTCTAACTACGGAATTCTTCATTAGATTTTCGATCTGTTTGCAGAATCGTGTTTTCGCTATACTTTCCTTGGGTTCCCGGCGCTGTGCGCGAACTGAAACCCCTCCTGGTCGATGAAAACACGTTTTTTGCCTGAAAGAAACTCGTTTTTTTAAACATGTTTTTTTATTTTGGCTCGAACCCCTTTTTGACAAAGTTCTTGATACTTACTCGGTTCTAACTACGGAACCCTTCAGAATCGTGTTTTCGCTATACTTTTCTTGGGTTCCCGGCGCTGTGCGCGAACTGAAACCCCTCCTGGTCGATGAAAACACGTTTTTTGCCTGAAAGAAACTCGTTTTTTGAACACGTTTTTTTATTTTGGCTTGAACCCCTTTTTGACAAAGTTCTTGATACTTACTTGGTTCTAACTACGGAACCCTTCAGAATCGTGTTTTCGCTATACTTTCCTTGGGTTCCCGGCGCTGTGCGCGAACTGAAACCCCTCGTGGTCGATGAAAACACGTTTTTTGCTTGAAAAATACTCGTTTTTTGAACACGTTTTTTATTTTGGCTCGAACCCCATTTTGACAAAGTTCTTGATACGTACTTGGTTCTAACTACGGAACCCTTCAGAATCGTGTTTTCGCTATACTTTTCTTGGCTTCCCGGCGCTGTGCGCGAACTGAAACCCCTCCTGGTCGATGAAAACACGTTTTTTGCTTGAAAAAAACTCATTTTTTGAACACGTTTTTTTATTTTGGCTCGAACCCCTTTTTGACAAAGTTCTTGATACTTACTTGGTTCTAACTACGGAACCCTTCAGAATCGTGTTTTCGCTATACTTTCCTTGGGTTCCCGGCGCTGTGCGCGAACTGAAACCCCTCCTGGTCGATGAAAACACGTTTTTTGCTTGAAAAAAAACTCGTTTTTTGAACACGTTTTTTTGTTTTGTCTCAAACCCCTTTTTGACAACGTTCTTGATACTTACTTGGTTCTAACTACGGAACCCTTCTGAAAAAAACTGTTTTTTGAACACGTTTTTTAATTTTGGCCCGAACCTCTTTTTGACAAAATTCTTGATACTTACTCGGTTCTAACTACGGAATTCTTCATTAGATTTTCGATCTGTTTGCAGAATCGTGTTTTTGCCATACTAACCTTGGGTTCCTGGCGCTGTTCGCGAACTGAAACCCCTCCTGGTCGCTGAAAACACGTTTTTTGCCTGATAATAACTGTTTTTTTGAACACGTTTTTTAATTTTGGCACCAACCCCTTTTTGACAAAGTTCTTGATACTTACTTGGTTCTAACTACTGAACCCTTCAGAATCGTGTTTTTGCTATACTTTCCTTGGGTTCCCGGCGCTGTGCGCGAACTGAAACCCCTCCTGGTCGATGAAAATACGTTTTTTGCTTGAAAAAAACTCGTTTTTTGAACACGTTTTTTTATTTTGGCTCGAACCCCTTTTTGACAAAGTTCTTGATACTTACTTTGTTCTAACTACGGAACCCTTCAGAATCGTGTTTTCGCTATACTTTCCTTGGGTTCCCGGCGCTGTGCGCGAACTGAAACTCCTCCTGGTCGATGAAAACACGTTTTTTGCTTGAAAAAAACTCGTTTTTTGAACACGTTTTTTTATTTTGGCTCGAACCCCTTTTTGACAAAGTTCTTGATACTTACTTGGTTCTAACTACGGAACCCTTCAGAATCGTGTTTTCGCTATACTTTCCTTGGATTTCCGGCGCTGTGCGCGAACTGAAACCTCTCCTGGTCGATGAAAACACGTTTTTTGCCTGAAAGAAACTCGTTTTTTGAACACGTTTTTTTATTTTGGCTCGAACCCCTTTTTGACAAAGTTCTTGATACTTACTTGGTTCTTACTACGGAACCCTTCAGAATCGTGTTTTCGCTATACTTTCCTTGGGTTCCCGGCGCTGTGCGCGAACTGAGACCCCTCGTGGTCGATGAAAACACGTTTTTTGCTTGAAAAAAACTCGTTTTTTGAACACGTTTTTTTATTTTGGCTCGAACCCCATTTTGACAAAGTTCTTGATACGTACTTGGTTCTTACTACGGAACCCTTCAGAATCGTGTTTTCGCTATACTTTCCTTGGGTTCCCGGCGCTGTGCGCGAACTGAAACCCCTCCTGGTCGATGAAAACACGTTTTTTGATTGAAAAAAACTCGTTTTTTCAACACGTTTTTTTATTTTGGCTCGAACCCCTTTTTGACAACGTTCTTGATACTTACTTGGTTCTAACTACGGAACCCTTCTGAAAAAAACTGTTTTTTGAACACGTTTTTTTTATTTTGGCCCGAACCTCTTTTTGACAAAATTCTTGATACTTACTCGGTTCTAACTACGGAATTCTTCATTAGATTTTCGATCTGTTTGCAGAATCGTGTTTTCGCCATACTAACCTTGGGTTCCTGGCGCTGTTCGCGAACTGAATGCCCTCCTGGTCGCTGAAAACACGTTTTTTGCCTGATAATAACTGTTTTTTTGAACACGTTTTTTAATTTTGGCACCAACCCCTTTTTGACAAAGTTCTTGATACTTACTTGGTTCTTACTACGGAACCCTTCAGAATCGTGTTTTTGCTATACTTTCCTTGGGTTCCCGGCGCTGTGCGCGAACTGAAACCCCTCCTGGTCGATGAAAACACGTTTTTTGCTTGAAAAAAACTCGTTTTTTGAGCACGTTTTTTTGTTTTGGCTCGAACCCCTTTTTGACAAAGTTCTTGATACTTACTTGGTTCTAACTACGGAACCCTTCAGAATCGTGTTTTCGCTATACTTTCCTTGGGTTTCCGGCGCTGTGCGCGAACTGAAACCTCTCCTGGTCGATGAAAACACGTTTTTTGCCTGAAAGAAACTCGTTTTTTGAACACGTTTTTTTATTTTGGCTCGAACCCCTTTTTGACAAAGTTCTTGATACTTACTTGGTTCTAACTACGGAACCCTTCAGAATCGTGTTTTCGCTATACTTTCCTTGGGTTCCCGGCGCTGTGCGCGAACTGAAACCCCTCGTGGTCGATGAAAACACGTTTTTTGCTTGAAAAAAACTCGTTTATTGAACACGTTTTTTTATTTAAGCTCGAACCCCATTTTGACAAAGTTCTTGATACGTACTTGGTTCTAACTACGGAACCCTTCAGAATCGTGTTTTCGCTATACTTTCCTTGGGTTCCCGGCGCTGTGCGCGAACTGAAACCGCTCCTGGTCGATGAAAACACGTTTTTTTTTGAAAAAAACTAGTTTTTTGAACACGTTTTTTTTTATTTTGGCTCGAACCCCTTTGTGACAAAGTTCGTGATACTTACTTGGTTCTAACTACTGAACCCTTCAGGATCGTGTTTTCGCTATACTTTCCTTGGGTTCCCGGCGCTGTGCGCGAACTGAAACCCCTCCTGGTCGATGAAAACACGTTTTTTGCCTGAAAGAAACTCGTTTTTTGAACACGTTTTTTATTTTGGCTCGAACCCCTTTTTGACAAAGTTCTTGATACTTACTTGGTTCTAACTACGGAACCCTTCAGAATCGTGTTTTCGCTATACTTTCCTTGGGTTCCCGGCGCTGTGCGCGAACTGAAACCCCTCGTTGTCGATGAAAACACGTTTTTTGCTTGAAAAATACTCGTTTTTTGAAAACGTTTTTTATTTTGGCTCGAACCCCATTTTGACAAAGTTCTTGATACGTACTTGGTTCTAACTACGGAACCCTTCAGAATCGTGTTTTCGCTATACTTTTCTTGGGTTCCCGGCGCTGTGCGCGAACTGAAACCCCTCCTCGTCGATGAAAACACGTTTTTTGCTTGAAAAAAACTCGTTTTTTGAACACGTTTTTTTATTTTGGCTCGAACCCCTTTTTGACAAAGTTCTTGATACTTACTTGGTTCTAACTACGGAACCCTTCAGAATCGTGTTTTCGCTATACTTTACTTGGGTTCCCGGCGCTGTGCGCGAACTGAAACCCCTCCTGGTCGATGAAAACACGTTTTTTGCTTGAAAAAAAACTCGTTTTTTGAACACGTTTTTTTGTTTTGGCTCGAACCCCTTTTTGACAACGTTCTTGATACTTACTTGGTTCTAACTACGGAACCCTTCTGAAAAAAACTGTTTTTTGAACACGTTTTTTAATTTTGGCCCGAACCTCTTTTTGACAAAATTCTTGATACTTACTCGGTTCTAACTACGGAATTCTTCATTAGATTACCGATCTGTTTGCAGAATCGTGTTTTCGCCATACTAACCTTGGGTTCCTGGCGCTGTTCGCGAACTGAAACCCCTCCTGGTCGCTGAAAACACGTTTTTTGCCTGATAATAACTGTTTTTTTGAACACGTTTTTTAATTTTGGCACCAACCCCTTTTTGACAAAGTTCTTGATACTTACTCGGTTCTAACTACGGAATTCTTCATTAGATTTTCGATCTGTTTGCAGAATCGTGTTTTCGCCATACTAACCTTGGGTTCCTGGTGCTGTTCGCGAACTGAAACCCCTCCTGGTCGCTGAAAACACGTTTTTTGCCTGATAATAACTGTTTTTTTGAACACGTTTTTTAATTTTGGCACCAACCCCTTTTTGACAAAGTTCTTGATATTTACTTGGTTCTAACTACGGAACTCTTCAGAATCGTGTTTTTGCTATACTTTCCTTGGGTTCCCGGCGCTGTGCGCGAACTGAAACCCCTCCTGGTCGATGAAAACACGTTTTTTGCTTGAAAAAAACTCGTTTTTTGAACACGTTTTTTTGTTTTGGCTCGAACCCCTTTTTGACAAAGTTCTTGATACTTACTTGGTTCTAACTACGGAACCCTTCAGAATCGTGTTTTCGCTATACTTTCCTTGGGTTCCCGACGCTGTGCGCGAACTGTAATCCTTCCTGGTCGCTGAAAACTCGGTTTTTGCTTGAAAAAAGTGGTTTTTTGAACAGGTTTTTTTATTTTGGCTCGAACCCTTTTTGACAAAGTTCTTGATACTAACTTGGTTCTAACTACGGAACCCATCAGAATCGTGTTTTCGCTATACTTTCCTTGGGTTCCCGGCGCTGTGTGCGAACTGAAACCCCTCCTGGTCGATGAAAACACGGTTTTGCCTGATAATAACTGTTTTTTTGAACACGTTTTTTAATTTTGGCACCAACCCCTTTTTGACAAAGTTCTTGATACTTACTTGGTTCTAACTACGGAACTCTTCAGAATCGTGTTTTTGCTATACTTTCCTTGGGTTCCCGGCGCTGTGCGCGAACTGAAACCCCTCCTGGTCGATGAAAACACGGTTTTTGCTTGAAAAAAACTCGTTTTTTGAACACGTTTTTTTGTTTTGGCTCGAACCCCTTTTTAACAAAGTTCTTGATACTTACTTGGTTCTAACTACGGAAACCTTCTGAAAAAAACTGTTTTTTGAACACGTTTTTTAATTTTGGCCCGAACCTCTTTTTGACAAAATTCTTGATACTTACTCGGTTCTAACTACGGAATTCTTCATTAGATTTTCGATTTGTTTGCAGAATCGCGTTTTCGCCATACTTACCTTGGGTTCCTGGCGCTGTTCGCGAACTGAAACCCCTCCTGGTCGCTGAAAACACGTTTTTTGCCTGATAATAACTGTTTTTTTGAACACGTTTTTTAATTTTGGCACCAACCCCTTCTTGACAAAGTTCTTGATACTTACTTGGTTCTAACTACGGAACCCTTCAGAATCGTGTTTTTGCTATACTTTCCTTAGGTTCCCGGCGCTGTGCGCGAACTGAAACCCCTCCTGGTCGATGAAAACACGGTTTTTGCTTGAAAAAAACTCGTTTTTTGAACACGTTTTTTTATTTTGGCTCGAACCCCTTTTTGACAAAGTTCTTGATACTTACTTGGTTCTAACTACGGAACCCTTCAGAATCGTGTTTTCGCTATACTTTCCTTGGGTTCCCGGCGCTGTGCGCGAACTGAAACCCCTCCTGGTCGATGAAAACACGTTTTTTGCCTGAAAATAACTCGTTTTTTGAACACGTTTTGTTATTTTGGCTCGAACCCCTTTTTGACAAAGTTCTTGATACTTACTTGGTTCTAACTACGGAACCCTTCAGAATCTTGTTTTCGCTATACTATCCTTGGGTTCCCGGCACTAAGCGCGAACTGAAACCCCTCCTGGTCGATGAAAACACGTTTTTTGCCAGAAAGAAACTCGTTTTTTGAACACGTTTTTTTATTTTGGCTCGAACCCCTTTTTGACAAAGTTCTTGATACTTACTTGGTTCTAACTACGGAACCCTTCAGAATCGTGTTTTCGCTATACTTTCCTTGGGTTCCCGGCGCTGTGCGCGAACTGAAACCCCTCCTGGTCGATGAAAACACGTTTTTTGCCTGATAATAACTGTTTTTTTAAACACGTTTTTTAATTTTGGCACCAACCCCTTTTTGACAAAGTTCTTGATACTTACTTGGTTCTAACTACGGAACCCTTCAGAATCGTGTTTTCGCTATACTATCCTTGGGTTCCCGGCGCTGTGCGCGAACTGAAACCCCTCCTGGTCGATGAAAACACGTTTTTTGCCAGAAAGAAACTCGTTTTTTGAACACGTTTTTTTTATTTTGGCTCGAACCCATTTTTGACAAAGTTCTTGATACTTACTTGGTTCTAACTACGGAACCCTTCAAAATCGTGTTTTCGCTATACTTTCCTTGGGTTCTCGGCGCTGTGCGCGAACTGAAACCCCTCCTGGTCGATGAAAACACGATTTTTGCCTGAAAAAAACTCGTTTTTTGAACACGTTTTGTTATTTTGGCTCGAACCCCTTTTTGACAAAGTTCTTGATACTTACTTGGTTCTAACTACGGAACCCTTCAGAATCGTGTTTTCGCTATACTATCCTTGGGTTCTCGGCGCTGTGCGCGAACTGAAACCCCTCCTGGTCGATGAAAACACGTTTTTTGCCAGAAAGAAACTCGTTTTTTGAACACGTTTTTTTATTTTGGCTCGAACCCCTTTTTGACAAAGTTCTTGATACTTACTTGGTTCTAACTACGGAACCCTTCAGAATCGTGTTTTCGCTATACTTTCCTTGGGTTCCCGGCGCTGTGCGCGAACTGAAACCCCTCCTGGTCGCTGAAAACACGTTTTTTGCCTGATAATAACTATTTTTTTGAACACGTTTTTTAATTTTGGCACCAACCCCTTTTTGACAAAGTTCTTGATACTCACTTGGTTCTAACTACGGAACCCTTCAGAATCGTGTTTTCGCTATACTATCCTTGGGTTCCCGGCGCTGTGCGCGAACTGAAACCCCTCCTGGTCGATGAAAACACGTTTTTTGCCAGAAAGAAACTCGTTTTTTGAACACGTTTTTTTATTTTGGCTCGAACCCCTTTTTGACAAAGTTCTTGATACTTACTTGGTTCTAACTACGGAACTCTTCAGAATCGTGTTTTTGCTATACTTTCCTTGGGTTCCCGGCGCTGTGCGCGAACTGAAACCCCTCCTGGTCGATGAAAACACGGTTTTTGCTTGAAAAAAACTCGTTTTTTGAACACGTTTTTTTATTTTGGCTCGAACCCCTTTTTGACAAAGTTCTTGATACTTACTTGGTTCTAACTACGGAACCCTTCAGAATCGTGTTTTCGCTATACTTTCCTTGGGTTCCCGGCGCTGTGCGCGAACTGAAACCCCTCCTGGTCGATGAAAACACGTTTTTTGCTTGAAAAAAATTCGTTTTTTGAACACGTTTTTTTGTTTTGGCTCGAACCCCTTTTTGACAACGTTCTTGATACTTACTTGGTTCTAACTACGGAATCCTTCTGAAAAAAACTGTTTTTTGAACACGTTTTTTAATTTTGGCCCGAACCTCTTTTTGACAAAATTCTTGATACTTACTCGGTTCTAACTACGGAATTCTTCATTAGATTTTCGATCTGTTTGCAGAATCGTGTTTTCGCCATACTAACCTTGGGTTCCTGGCGCTGTTCGCGAACTGAAACCCCTCCTGGTCGCTGAAAACACGTTTTTTGCCTGATAATAACTGTTTTTTTGAACACGTTTTTTTAATTTTGGTACCAACCCCTTTTTGACAAAGTTCTTGATACTTACTTGGTTCTTACTACGGAACCCTTTAGAATCGTGTTTTTGCTATACTTTCCTTAGGTTCCCGGCGCTGTGCGCGAACTGAAACCCCTCCTGGTCGATGAAAACACGTTTTTTGCTTGAAAAAAACTCGTTTTTTGAACACGTTTTTTATTTTGGCTCGAACCCCTTTTTGACAAAGTTCTTGATACTTACTTTGTTCTAACTACGGAACCCTTCAGAATCGTGTTTTCGCTATACTTTCCTTGGGTTCCCGGCGCTGTGCGCGAACTGAAACTCCTCCTGGTCGATGAAAACACGTTTTTTGCTTGAAAAAAACTCGTTTTTTGAACACGATTTTTTATTTTGGCTCGAACCCCTTTTTGACAAAGTTCTTGATATTTACTTGGTTCTAACTACGGAACCCTTCAGAATCGTGTTTTCGCTATACTTTCCTTGGATTTCCGGCGCTGTGCGCGAACTGAAACCTCTCCTGGTCGATGAAAACACGTTTTTTGCCTGAAAGAAACTCGTTTTTTGAACACGTTTTTTTATTTTGGCTCGAACCCCTTTTTGACAAAGTTCTTGATACTTACTTGGTTCTTACTACGGAACCCTTCAGAATCGTGTTTTCGCTATACTTTCCTTGGGTTCCCGGCGCTGTGCGCGAACTGAGACCCCTCGTGGTCGATGAAAACACGTTTTTTGCTTGAAAAAAACTCGTTTTTTGAACACGTTTTTTTATTATGGCTCGAACCCCATTTTGACAAAGTTCTTGATACGTACTTGGTTCTTACTACGGAACCCTTCAGAATCGTGTTTTCGCTATACTTTCCTTGGGTTCCCGGCGCTGTGCGCGAACTGAAACCCCTCCTGGTCGATGAAAACACGTTTTTTGATTGAAAAAAACTCGTTTTTTCAACAGGTTTTTTTATTTTGGCTCGAACCCCTTTTTGACAACGTTCTTGATACTTACTTGGTTCTAACTACGGAACCCTTCTGAAAAAAACTGTTTTTTGAACACGTTTTTTAATTTTGGCCCGAACCTTTTTTTGACAAAATTCTTGATACTTACTCGGTTCTAACTACGGAATTCCTCATTAGATTTTCGATCTGTTTGCAGAATCGTGTTTTCGCCATACTAACCTTGGGTTCCTGGCGCTGTTCGCGAACTGAATGCCCTCCTGGTCGATGAAAACACGTTTTTTGCCTGATAATAACTGTTTTTTTGAACACGTTTTTTAATTTTGGCACCAACCCTTTTTTGACAAAGTTCTTGATACTTACTTGGTTCTTACTACGGAACCCTTCAGAATCGTGTTTTTGCTATACTTTCCTTGGGTTCCCGGCGCTGTGCGCGAACTGAAACCCCTCCTGGTCGATGAAAACACGTTTTTTGCTTGAAAAAAACTCGTTTTTTGAACACGTTTTTTTGTTTTGGCTCGAACCCCTTTTTGACAAAGTTCTTGATACTTACTTGGTTCTAACTACGGAACCCTTCAGAATCGTGTTTTCGCTATACTTTCCTTGGGTTTCCGGCGCTGTGCGCGAACTGAAACCTCTCCTGGTCGATGAAAACACGTTTTTTGCCTGAAAGAAACTCGTTTTTTGAACACGTTTTTTTATTTTGGCTCGAACCCCTTTTTGACAAAGTTCTTGATACTTACTTGGTTCTAACTACGGAACCCTTCAGAATCGTGTTTTCGCTATACTTTCCTTGGGTTCCTGGCGCTGTGCGCGAACTGAAACCCCTCGTGGTCGATGAAAACACGTTTTTTGCTTGAAAAAAACTCGTTTTTTGAACACGTTTTTTTATTTAGGCTCGAACCCCATTTTGACAAAGTTCTTGATACGTACTTGGTTCTAACTACGGAACCCTTCAGAATCGTGTTTTCGCTATACTTTCCTTGGGTTCCCGGCGCTGTGCGCGAACTGAAACCACTCCTGGTCGATGAAAACACGTTTTTTTTTGAAAAAAACTCGTTTTTTGAACACGTTTTTTTTTATTTTGGCTCGAACCCCTTTGTGACAAAGTTCTTGATACTTACTTGGTTCTAACTACTGAACCCTTCAGGATCGTGTTTTCGCTATACTTTCCTTGGGTTCCCGGCGCTGTGCGCGAACTGAAACCCCTCCTGGTCGATGAAAACACGTTTTTTGCCTGAAAGAAACTCGTTTTTTGAACACGTTTTTTTATTTTGGCTCGAACCCCTTTTTGACAAAGTTCTTGATACTTACTTGGTTCTAACTACGGAACCCTTCAGAATCGTGTTTTCGCTATACTTTCCTTGGGTTCCCGGCGCTGTGCGCGAACTGAAACCCCTCGTTGTCGATGAAAACACGTTTTTTGCTTGAAAAATACTCGTTTTTTGAACACGTTTTTTATTTTGGCTCGAACCCCATTTTGACAAAGTTCTTGATACGTACTTGGTTCTAACTACGGAACCCTTCAGAATCGTGTTTTCGCTATACTTTTCTTGGGTTCCCGGCGCTGTGCGCGAACTGAAACCCCTCCTGGTCGATGAAAACACGTTTTTTGCTTGAAAAAAACTCGTTTTTTGCACACGTTTTTTTATTTTGGCTCGAACCCCTTTTTGACAAAGTTCTTGATACTTACTTGGTTCTAACTACGGAACCCTTCAGAATCGTGTTTTCGCTATACTTTCCTTGGGTTCCCGGCGCTGTGCGCGAACTGAAACCCCTCCTGGTCGATGAAAACACGTTTTTTGCTTGAAAAAAAACTCGTTTTTTGAACACGTTTTTTTGTTTTGGCTCGAACCCCTTTTTGACAACGTTCTTGATACTTACTTGGTTCTAACTACGGAACCCTTCTGAAAAAAACTGTTTTTTGAACACGTTTTTTAATTTTGGCCCGAACCTCTTTTTGACAAAATTCTTGATACTTACTCGGTTCTAACTACGGAATTCTTCATTAGATTACCGATCTGTTTGCAGAATCGTGTTTTCGCCATACTAACCTTGGGTTCCTGGCGCTGTTCGCGAACTGAAACCCCTCCTGGTCGCTGAAAACACGTTTTTTGCCTGATAATAACTCGTTTTTTGAACACGTTTTGTTATTTTGGCTCGAACCCCTTTTTGACAAAGTTCTTGATACTTACTTGGTTCTAACTACGGAACCCTTCAGAATCGTGTTTTCGCTATACTATCCTTGGGTTCCCGGCACTTTTCGCGAACTGAAACCCCTCCTGGTCGATGAAAACACGTTTTTTGCCAGAAAGAAACTCGTTTTTTGAACACGTTTTTTTATTTTGGCTCGAACCCCTTTTTACAAAGTTCTTGATACTTACTTGGTTCTAACTACAGAACCCTTCAGAATCGTGTTTTCGCTATACTTTCCTTGGGTTCCCGGCGCTGTGCGCGAACTAAAACCCCTCCTGGTCGCTGAAAACACGTTTTTTGCCTGATAATAACTGTTTTTTTAAACACGTTTTTTAATTTTGGCACCAACCCCTTTTTGACAAAGTTCTTGATACTTACTTGGTTCTAACTACGGAACCCTTCAGAATCGTGTTTTCGCTATACTATCCTTGGGTTCCCGGCGCTGTGCGCGAACTGAAACCCCTCCTGGTCGATGAAAACACGTTTTTTGCCAGAAAGAAACTCGTTTTTTGAACACGTTTTTTTATTTTGGCTCGAACCCATTTTTGACAAAGTTCTTGATACTTACTTGGTTCTAACTACGGAACCCTTCAAAATCGTGTTTTCGCTATACTTTCCTTGGGTTCCCGGCGCTGTGCGCGAACTGAAACCCCTCCTGGTCGATGAAAACACGTTTTTTGCCTGAAAAAAACTCGTTTTTTGAACACGTTTTGTTATTTTGGCTCGAACCCCTTTTTGACAAAGTTCTTGATACTTACTTGGTTCTAACTACGGAACCCTTCAGAATCGTGTTTTCGCTATACTATCCTTGGGTTCCCGGCGCTGTGCGCGAACTGAAACCCCTCCTGGTCGATGAAAACACGTTTTTTGCCAGAAAGAAACTCGTTTTTTGAACACGTTTTTTTATTTTGGCTCGAACCCCTTTTTGACAAAGATCTTGATACTTACTTGGTTCTAACTACGGAACCCTTCAAAATCGTGTTTTCGCTATACTTTCCTTGGGTTCCCGGCGCTGTGCGCGAACTGAAACCCCTCCTGGTCGATGAAAACACGGTTTTTGCCTGATAATAACTGTTTTTTTGAACACGTTTTTTAATTTTGGCACCAACCCCTTTTTGACAAAGTTCTTGATACTTACTTGGTTCTAACTACGGAACTCTTCAGAATCGTGTTTTTGCTATACTTTCCTTGGGTTCCCGGCGCTGTGCGCGAACTGAAACCCCTCCTGGTCGATGAAAACACGGTTTTTGCTTGAAAAAAACTCGTTTTTTGAACACGTTTTTTTGTTTTGGCTCGAACCCCTTTTTGACAAAGTTCTTGATACTTACTTGGTTCTAACTACGGAAACCTTCTGAAAAAAACTGTTTTTTGAACACGTTTTTTAATTTTGGCCCGAACCTCTTTTTGACAAAATTCTTGATACTTACTCGGTTCTAACTACGGAATTCTTCATTAGATTTTCGATCTGTTTGCAGAATCGCGTTTTCGCCATACTAACCTTGGGTTCCTGGCGCTGTTCGCGAACTGAAACCCCTCCTGGTCGCTGAAAACACGTTTTTTGCCTGATAATAACTGTTTTTTTGAACACGTTTTTTAATTTTGGCACCAACCCCTTTTTGACAAAGTTCTTGATACTTACTTGGTTCTAACTACGGAACCCTTCAGAATCGTGTTTTTGCTATACTTTCCTTAGGTTCCCGGCGCTGTGCGCGAACTGAAACCCCTCCTGGTCGATGAAAACACGGTTTTTGCTTGAAAAAAACTCGTTTTTTGAACACGTTTTTTTATTTTGGCTCGAACCCCTTTTTGACAAAGTTCTTGATACTTACTTGGTTCTAACTACGGAACCCTTCAGAATCGTGTTTTCGCTATACTTTCCTTGGGTTCCCGGCGCTGTGCGCGAACTGAAACCCCTCCTGGTCGATGAAAACACGTTTTTTGCCAGAAAGAAACTCGTTTTTTGAACACGTTTTTTTATTTTGGCTCGAACCCCTTTTTACAAAGTTCTTGATACTTACTTGGTTCTAACTACGGAACCTTTCAGAATCGTGTTTTCGCTATACTTTCCTTGGGTTCCCGGCGCTGTGCGCGAACTGAAACCCCTCCTGGTCGCTGAAAACACGTTTTTTGCCTGATAATAACTGTTTTTTTAAACACGTTTTTTAATTTTGGCACCAACCCCTTTTTGACAAAGTTCTTGATACTTACTTGGTTCTAACTACGGAACCCTTCAGAATCGTGTTTTCGCTATACTATCCTTGGGTTCCCGGCGCTGTGCGCGAACTGAAACCCCTCCTGGTCGATGAAAACACGTTTTTTGCCAGAAAGAAACTCGTTTTTTGAACACGTTTTTTTATTTTGGCTCGAACCCATTTTTGACAAAGTTCTTGATACTTACTTGGTTCTAACTACGGAACCCTTCAAAATCGTGTTTTCGCTATACTTTCCTTGGGTTCCCGGCGCTGTGCGCGAACTGAAACCCCTCCTGGTCGATGAAAACACGTTTTTTGCCTGAAAAAAACTCGTTTTTTGAACACGTTTTGTTATTTTGGCTCGAACCCCTTTTTGACAAAGTTCTTGATACTTACTTGGTTCTAACTACGGAACCCTTCAGAATCGTGTTTTCGCTATACTATCCTTGGGTTCCCGGCGCTGTGCGCGAACTGAAACCCCTCCTGGTCGATGAAAACACGTTTTTTGCCAGAAAGAAACTCGTTTTTTGAACACGTTTTTTTATTTTGGCTCGAACCCCTTTTTGACAAAGTTCTTGATACTTACTTGGTTCTAACTACGGAACTCTTCAGAATCGTGTTTTTGCTATACTTTCCTTGGGTTCCCGGCGCTGTGCACGAACTGAAACCCCTCCTGGTCGATGAAAACACGTTTTTTGCTTGAAAAAAACTCGTTTTTTGAACACGTTTTTTTGTTTTGGCTCGAACCCCTTTTTGACAAAGTTCTTGATACTTACTTGGTTCTAACTACGGAACCCTTCAGAATCGTGTTTTCGCTATACTTTCCTTGGGTTCCCGACGCTGTGCGCGAACTGTAATCCTTCCTGGTCGCTGAAAACTCGGTTTTTGCTTGAAAAAAGTGGTTTTTTGAACAGGTTTTTTTATTTTGGCTCGAACCCTTTTTGACAAAGTTCTTGATACTAACTTGGTTCTAACTACGGAACCCATCAGAATCGTGTTTTCGCTATACTTTCCTTGGGTTCCCGGCGCTGTGCGCGAACTGAAACCCCTCCTGGTCGATGAAAACACGGTTTTTGCCTGAAAATAACTGTTTTTTTGAACACGTTTTTTAATTTTGGCACAAACCCCTTTTTGACAAAGTTCTTGATACTTACTTGGTTCTAACTACGGAACTCTTCAGAATCGTGTTTTTGCTATACTTTCCTTGGGTTCCCGGCGCTGTGCGCGAACTGAAACCCCTCCTGGTCGATGAAAACACGGTTTTTGCTTGAAAAAAACTCGTTTTTTGAACACGTTTTTTTGTTTTGGCTCGAACCCCTTTTTGACAAAGTTCTTGATACTTACTTGGTTCTAACTACGGAAACCTTCTGAAAAAAACTGTTTTTTGAACACGTTTTTTAATTTTGGCCCGAACCTCTTTTTGACAAAATTCTTGATACTTACTCGGTTCTAACTACGGAATTCTTCATTAGATTTTCGATCTGTTTGCAGAATCGCGTTTTCGCCATACTAACCTTGGGTTCCTGGCGCTGTTCGCGAACTGAAACCCCTCCTGGTCGCTGAAAACACGTTTTTTGCCTGATAATAACTGTTTTTTTGAACACGTTTTTTAATTTTGGCTCGAACCCCTTTTTGACAAAGTTCTTGATACTTACTTGGTTCTAACTACGGAACCCTTCAGAATCGTGTTTTCGCTATACTTTCCTTGGGTTCCCGGCGCTGTGCGCGAACTAAAACCCCTCCTGGTCGATGAAAACACGTTTTTAGCCTGATAATAACTGTTTTTTTAAACACGTTTTTTAATTTTGGCACCAACCACTTTTTGACAAAGTTCTTGATACTTACTTGGTTCTAACTATGGAACCCTTCAGAATCGTGTTTTCGCTATACTTTCCTTGGGTTCCCGGCGCTGTGCGCGAACTGAAACCCCTCCTGGTCGATGAAAACACGGTTTTTGCTTGAAAAAAACTCGTTTTTTTAAACACGTTTTTTTCATTTTGGCTCGAACCCCTTTTTGACAAAGTTCTTGATACTTACTTGGTTCTAACTACGGAACACTTCAGAATCGTGTTTTCGCTATACTTTCCTTGGGTTCCCGGCGCTGTGCGCGAACTGAAACCCCTCCTAGTCGATGAAAACACGGTTTTTGCTTGAAAAAAACTCGTTTTTTGAACACGTTTTTTTATTTTGGCTCGAACCCCTTTTTGACAAAGTTCTTGATACTTACTTGGTTCTAACTACGGAACCCTTCAGAATCGTGTTTTCGCTATACTTTCCTTGGGTTCCTGGCGCTGTGCGCGAACTGAAACCCCTCCTGGTCGATGAAAACACGTTTTTTGCTTGAAAAAAACTCGTTTTTTGAACACGTTTTTTTGTTTTGGCTCGAACCCCTTTTTGACAACGTTCTTGATACTTACTTGGTTCTAACTACGGAACCCTTCAGAATCGTGTTTTCGTTATACTTTCCTTGGGTTCCCGGCGCTGTGCGCGAACTGAAACCCCTCCTGGTCGATGAAACCACGTTTTTTGCTTGAAAAAAACTCGTTTTTTGAACACGTTTTTTTGTTTTGGCTCGAAACCCTTTATGACAACGTTCTTGATACTTACTTGGTTCTAACTACGGAACCCTTCAGAATCGTGTTTTCGCTATACTTTCCTTGGGTTCCCGGCGCTGTGCGCGAACTGAAACCCCTCCTGGTCGATGAAAACACGTTTTGTGCTTGAAAAAAACTCGTTTTTTGAACACGTTTTTTTGTTTTGGCTCGAACCCCTTTTTGACAAAGTTCTTGATACTTACTTGGTTCTTACTACGGAACCCTTCTGAAAAAAACTGTTTTTTGAACACGTTTTTTAATTTTGGCCCGAACCTCTTTTTGACAAAATTCTTGATTCTTACTTGGTTCTAACTACGGAACCCTTTAGAATCGTGTTTTCGCTATACTTTCCTTGGGTTCCCGGCGCTGTGCGCGAACTGAAACCCCTCCTAGTCGATGAAAACACGGTTTTTGCTTGAAAAAAACTCGTTTTTTGAACACGTTTTTTTATTTTGGCTCGAACCCCTTTTTGACAAAGTTCTTGATACTTACTTGGTTCTAACTACGGAACCCTTCAGAATCGTGTTTTCGCTATACTTTCCTTGGGTTCCTGGCGCTGTGCGCGAACTGAAACCCCTCCTGGTCGATGAAAACACGTTTTTTGCTTGAAAAAAACTCGTTTTTTGAACACGTTTTTTTGTTTTGGCTCGAACCCCTTTTTGACAACGTTCTTGATACTTACTTGGTTCTAACTACGGAATCCTTCAGAATCGTGTTTTCGTTATACTTTCCTTGGGTTCCCGGCGCTGTGCGCGAACTGAAACCCCTCCTGGTCGATGAAACCACGTTTTTTGCTTGAAAAAAACTCGTTTTTTGAACACGTTTTTTTGTTTTGGCTCGAAACCCTTTATGACAACGTTCTTGATACTTACTTGGTTCTAACTACGGAACCCTTCAGAATCGTGTTTTCGCTATACTTTCCTTGGGTTCCCGGCGCTGTGCGCGAACTGAAACCCCTCCTGGTCGATGAAAACACGTTTTTTGCTTGAAAAAAACTCGTTTTTTGAACACGTTTTTTTGTTTTGGCTCGAACCCCTTTTTGACAACGTTCTTGATACCTACTTGGTTCTAACTACGGAACCCTTCTGAAAAAAACTGTTTTTTGAACACGTTTTTTAATTTTGGCCCGAACCTCTTTTTGACAAAATTCTTGATACTTACTCGATTCTAACTACGGAATTCTTTATTAGATTTTCGATCTGTTTGCAGAATCGTGTTTTCGCCATACTAACCTTGGGTTCCTGGCGCTGTTCGCGAACTGAAACCCCTCCTGGTCGCTGAAAACACGTTTTTTGCCTGATAATAACTGTTTTTTTGAACACGTTTTTTAATTTTGGCACCAACCCCTTTATGACAAAGTTCTTGATACTTACTTGGTTCTAACTACGGAACCCTTCAGAATCGTGTTTTTGCTATACTTTCCTTAGGTTCCCGGCGCTGTGCGCGAACTGAAACCCCTCCTGGTCGATGAAAACACGTTTTTTGCTTGAAAAAAACTCGTTTTTTGAACACGTTTTTTTGTTTTGGCTCGAACCCCTTTTTGACAACGTTCTTGATACTTACTTGGTTCTAACTACGGAACCCTTCAGAATCGTGTTTTCGCTATACTTTCCTTGGGTTCCCGGCGCTGTGCGCGAACTGAAACCCCTCCTGGTCGATGAAAACACGTTTTTTGCTTGAAAAAAACTGGTTATTTGAACACGCTTTTTTATTTTGGCTCGAAAGCCTTTTTAAAAAAAATCTTGATACTAAGTTGGTTCTAACTACGGAACCCTTCTGAAAAAAACTGTTTTTTTGAACACGTTTTTTAATTTTGGCACCAATCTCTGTTTGAAAAAGTTCTTGATACTTACTTGGTTCTAACTACGGAATTCTTCATTAGATTTTCGATCTGTTTGCGGAATCGTGTTTTCGCAATACTAACCTAGGGTGCCCGATGCTGAACGCGAACTGAAACCCCTCCTGGTCGCTGAAAACTCGTTTTTTGTATGAAAAAAACTGGTTTTTAACACGTTTTTTATTTTGGCTCGAACCCCTGTTTGACAAAGTTTTTGATACTTACTTGGTTCTAACTACGGAAACCTGAAAAAACTGTTTTTTTGAACACGTTTTTTATTTTTGGCCCGAACCCCTTTTTGACAAAGTTCTTGATACTTACTTGGTTCTAACTACGGAATTCTTCAGAATCCTGTTTTCGCTATACTTTCCTTGGGTTCCCGGCGCTGTGCGCGAACCGAAACCCTTCCGGGTCGCTGAAAACACGTTTTTTGCACGAAAAAGCTGGTTTTTTAAACACGTTTTTTAATTTTGGCACCAACCCCTTTTTGAAAAAGTTCTTGATACTTACTTGGTTCTAACTACGGAACCCTTTAGAATCCTGTATTCGCTATACTTTCCTTGGGTTCCCGGAGCTGTGCGCGAACTGAAACCCCTCCTGGTCGCTGAAAACACGTTTTTTGCTTGAAAAAAACTGGTTATTTGAACTTGCTTTTTTATTTTGGCTCGAAAGCCTTTTTAAAAAAAATCTTGATACTAAGTTGGTTCTTACTACGGAACCCTTCTGAAAAAAACTGTTTTTTTGAACACGTTTTTTTATTTTGGTTCGAACCCCTTTTTGACAAAGTTCTTGATACTTACTTGATTCTAACTACAGAACCCTTCAGAATCGTGTTTTCGCTATACTTTCCTTGGGTTCCCGGCGCTGTGCGCGAACTGAAGCCCCTCCTGGTCGATAAAAACACGTTTTTTGCTTGAAAAAAACTCGTTTTTTGAACACATTTTTTTGTTTTGGCTCGAACCCCTTTTTGACAACGTTCTTGATACTAACTTGGTTCTAACTACGGAACCCTTCTGAAAAAAACTGTTTTTTGAACACGTTTTTTAATTTTGGCCCGAACCTCTTTTTGACAAAATTCTTGATACTTACTCGGTTCTAACTACGGAATTCTTCATTAGATTTTCGATCTGTTTGCAGAATCGTGTTTTAGCCATACTAACCTTGGGTTCCTGGCGCTGTTCGCGAACTGAAACCCCTCCTGGTCGCTGAAAACACGTTTTTTGCCTGATAATAATTGTTTTTTTGAACACGTTTTTTAATTTTGGCACCAACCCCTTTCTGACAAAGTTTTTAATACTTACGTGGTTCTAACTACGGTACCCTTCAAAAAAAAACTGTCTTTTTGAATACGTTTTTTTTATTTTGGCACCAACCCATTTTGACAAAATTCTTGATACTTACTTGGTTCTAACTACGGAATTCTTCATTAGATTTTCGATCTGTTTGCGGAATCGTGTTTTCGCAATACTAACCTAGGGTGCCCGGTGCTGAACGCGAACTGAAACCCCTCCTGGTCGCTGAAAACTCGTTTTTGCTTGAAAAAAACTGGTTTTTAACACGTTTTTTATTTTGGCTCGAACCCCTGTTTGACAAAAATCTTGATACTTACTTGGTTCTAACTACGGAAACCTGAAAAAACTGTTTTTTTGAACACGTTTTTTAATTTTGGCCCGAACCCCTTTTTGACAAAGTTCTTGATACTTACTTGGTTCTAACTACGGAACCCTTTAGAATCCTGTTTTCGCTATACTTTCCTTGGGTTCTTGGAGCTGTGCGCGAACTGAAACCCCTCCTGGTCGCTGAAAACACGTTTTTTGCTTGAAAAAAACTGTTTTTTTGAACACGTTTTTTAATTTTGGCACCAATCCCTGTTTGACAAAGTTCTTGATACTTACTTGGTTCTAACTACGGAACCCTTCTAAAAAAAACTGTCTTTTTGAATACGTTTTTTTATTTTGGTTCGAACCCCTTTTTGACAAAGTTCTTGATACTTTAATGGTTCTTACTACGGAACCCTTCTGAAAAAAAATGTGTTTTTTTGAACACGTTTTTTAATTTTGGCCCTAACCCCTTTTTGACAAAGTTCTTGATACTTACTTGGTTCTAACTACGGAACCCTTCAGAATCCTGTTTTCGCTATACTTTCCTTGGGTTCCCGGCGCTGTGCGCGAACCGAAACCCTTCCGGGTTGCTGAAAACACGTTTTTTGCACGAAAAAGCTGGTTTTTTAAACACGTTTTTTAATTTTGGCACCAACCCCTTTTTGAAAAAGTTCTTGATATTTACTTGGTTCTAACTACGGAACCCTTTAGAATCCTGTATTCGCTATACTTTCCTTGGGTGCCCGGAGCTGTGCGCGAACTGAAACCCCTCCTGGTCGCTGAAAACACGTTTTTTGCTTGAAAAAAACTGGTTATTTGAACTTGCTTTTTTATTTTGGCTCGAAAGCCTTTTTAAAAAAAATCTTGATACTAAGTTGGTTCTAACTACGGAACCCTTCTGAAAAAAACTGTTTTTTTGAACACGTTTTTTAATTTTGGCACCAATCCCTGTTTGACAAAGTTCTTGATACTTACTTGGTTCTAACTACGGAACCCTTCTAAAAAAAAACTGTCTTTTTGAATACGTTTTTTTTATTTTGGCACCAACCTATTTTGACAAAATTCTTAATACTTACTTGGTTCTAACTACGGAATTCTTCATTAGATTTTCGATCTGTTTGCGGAATCGTGTTTTCGCAATACTAACCTTGGGTGCCCGGCGCTGAACGCGAACTGAAACCCCTCCTGGTCTTTGAAAACTCGTTTTTTGCTTGAAAAAAACTGGTTTTTTAACACGTTTTTTTATTTTGGTTCGAACCCCTTTTTGACAAAGTTTTTGATACTTACTTGGTTCTAACTACGGAAACCTGAAAAAACTGTTTTTTTGAACACGTTTTTTAATTTTGGCCCGAACCCCTTTTTGACAAAGTTCTTGATACTTACTTGGTTCTAACTACGGAATTCTTCAGAATCCTGTTTTCGCTATACTTTCCTTGGGTTCCCGGCGCTGTGCGCGAACCGAAACCCTTCCGGGTCGCTGAAAACACGTTTTTTGCACGAAAAAGCTGGTTTTTTAAACACGTTTTGGCCCGAACCTCTTTTTGACAAAATTCTTGATACTTACTCGGTTCTAACTACGGAATTCTTCATTAGATTTTCGATTTGTTTGCAGAATCGTGTTTTCGCCATACTAACCTTGGGTTCCTGGCGCTGTTCGCGAACTGAAACCCCTCCTGGTCGCTGAAAACACGTTTTTGCCTGACAATAACTGTTTTTTAAACACGTTTTTTTATTTTGGTTCGAACCCCTTTTTGACAAAGTTCTTGATACTTTAATGGTTCTTACTACGGAACCCTTCTGAAAAAAAATGTGTTTTTTTGAACACGTTTTTTAATTTTGGCCCTAACCCCTTTTTGACAAAGTTCTTGATACTTACTTGGTTCTAACTACGGAACCCTTCAGAATCCTGTTTTCGCTATACTTTCCTTGGGTTCCCGGCGCTGTGCGCGAACCGAAACCCTTCCGGGTTGCTGAAAACACGTTTTTTGCACGAAAAAGCTGGTTTTTTAAACACGTTTTTTAATTTTGGCACCAACCCCTTTTTGAAAAAGTTCTTGATATTTACTTGGTTCTAACTACGGAACCCTTTAGAATCCTGTATTCGCTATACTTTCCTTGGGTGCCCGGAGCTGTGCGCGAACTGAAACCCCTCCTGGTCGCTGAAAACACGTTTTTTGCTTGAAAAAAACTGGTTATTTGAACTTGCTTTTTTATTTTGGCTCGAAAGCCTTTTTAAAAAAAATCTTGATACTAAGTTGGTTCTAACTACGGAACCCTTCTGAAAAAAACTGTTTTTTTGAACACGTTTTTTAATTTTGGCACCAATCCCTGTTTGACAAAGTTCTTGATACTTACTTGGTTCTAACTACGGAACCCTTCTAAAAAAAAACTGTCTTTTTGAATACGTTTTTTTATTTTGGTTCAAACCCCTTTTTGACAAAGTTCTTGATACTTACTTGGTTCTAACTACAGAACCCTTCAGAATCGTGTTTTCGCTATACTTTCCTTGGGTTCCCGGCGCTGTGCGCGAACTGAAGCCCCTCCTGGTCGATAAAAACACGTTTTTTGCTTGAAAAAAACTCGTTTTTTGAACACATTTTTTTGGTTTTGGCTCGAACCCCTTTTTGACAACGTTCTTGATACTAACTTGGTTCTAACTACGGAACCCTTCTGAAAAAAACTGTTTTTTGAACACGTTTTTTAATTTTGGCCCGAACCTCTTTTTGACAAAATTCTTGATACTTACTCGGTTCTAACTACGGAATTCTTCATTAGATTTTCGATCTGTTTGCAGAATCGTGTTTTAGCCATACTAACCTTGGGTTCCTGGCGCTGTTCGCGAACTGAAACCCCTCCTGGTCGCTGAAAACACGTTTTTTGCCTGATAATAATTGTTTTTTTGAACACGTTTTTTAATTTTGGCACCAACCCCTTTCTGACAAAGTTTTTAATACTTACGTGGTTCTAACTACGGTACCCTTCAAAAAAAAACTGTCTTTTTGAATACGTTTTTTTTATTTTGGCACCAACCCATTTTGACAAAATTCTTGATACTTACTTGGTTCTAACTACGGAATTCTTCATTAGATTTTCGATCTGTTTGCGGAATCGTGTTTTCGCAATACTAACCTAGGGTGCCCGGTGCTGAACGCGAACTGAAACCCCTCCTGGTCGCTGAAAACTCGTTTTTGCTTGAAAAAAACTGGTTTTTAACACGTTTTTTATTTTGGCTCGAACCCCTGTTTGACAAAAATCTTGATACTTACTTGGTTCTAACTACGGAAACCTGAAAAAACTGTTTTTTTGAACACGTTTTTTAATTTTGGCCCGAACCCCTTTTTGACAAAGTTCTTGATACTTACTTGGTTCTACCTACGAAATTCTTCATAAGATTTTCGATCTGTTTGCGGAATCGTGTTTTCGCCATAATAACATTGGGTTCCTGGCGCTGTGCGCGAACTGAAACCCCTCCTGGTCGATGAAAACACGGTTTTTGCTTGAAAAAAACTCGTTTTTTAATTTTGGCCCGAACCTCTTTTTGACAAAATTCTTGATACTTACTCGGTTCTAACTACGGAATTCTTCATTAGATTTTCGATTTGTTTGCAGAATCGTGTTTTCGCCATACTAACCTTGGGTTCCTGGCGCTGTTCGCGAACTGAAACCCCTCCTGGTCGCTGAAAACACGTTTTTTGCCTGACAATAACTGTTTTTTAAACACGTTTTTTTATTTTGGTTCGAACCCCTTTTTGACAAAGATCTTGATACTTTAATGGTTCTTACTACGGAACCCTTCTGAAAAAAAATGTGTTTTTTTGAACACGTTTTTTAATTTTGGCCCTAACCCCTTTTTGACAAAGTTCTTGATACTTACTTGGTTCTAACTACGGAACCCTTCAGAATCCTGTTTTCGCTATACTTTCCTTGGGTTCCCGGCGCTGTGCGCGAACCGAAACCCTTCCGGGTTGCTGAAAACACGTTTTTTGCACGAAAAAGCTGGTTTTTTAAACACGTTTTTTAATTTTGGCACCAACCCCTTTTTGAAAAAGTTCTTGATATTTACTTGGTTCTAACTACGGAACCCTTTAGAATCCTGTATTCGCTATACTTTCCTTGGGTTCCCGGAGCTGTGCGCGAACTGAAACCCCTCCTGGTCGCTGAAAACACGTTTTTTGCTTGAAAAAAACTGGTTATTTGAACTTGCTTTTTTATTTTGGCTCGAAAGCCTTTTTAAAAAAAATCTTGATACTAAGTTGGTTCTAACTACGGAACCCTTCTGAAAAAAACTGTTTTTTTGAACACGTTTTTTAATTTTGGCACCAGTCCCTGTTTGACAAAGTTCTTGATACTTACTTGGTTCTAACTACGGAACCCTTCTAAAAAAAAACTGTCTTTTTGAATACGTTTTTTTATTTTGGTTCGAACCCCTTTTTGACAAAGTTCTTGATACTTACTTGGTTCTAACTACAGAACCCTTCAGAATCGTGTTTTCGCTATACTTTCCTTGGGTTCCCGGCGCTGTGCGCGAACTGAAGCCCCTCCTGGTCGATAAAAACACGTTTTTTGCTTGAAAAAAACTCGTCTTTTGAACACATTTTTTTGTTTTGGCTCGAACCCCTTTTTGACAACGTTCTTGATACTAACTTGGTTCTAACTACGGAACCCTTCTGAAAAAAACTGTTTTTTGAACACGTTTTTTAATTTTGGCCCGAACCTCTTTTTGACAAAATTCTTGATACTTACTCGGTTCTAACTACGGAATTCTTCATTAGATTTTCGATCTGTTTGCAGAATCGTGTTTTCGCCATACTAACCTTGGGTTCCTGGCGCTGTTCGCGAACTGAAACCCCTCCTGGTCGCTGAAAACACGTTTTTTGCCTGATAATAATTGTTTTTTTGAACACGTTTTTTAATTTTGGCACCAACCCCTTTCTGACAAAGTTTTTAATACTTACGTGGTTCTAACTACGGTACCCTTCAAAAAAAAACTGTCTTTTTGAATACGTTTTTTTTATTTTGGCACCAACCCATTTTGACAAAATTCTTGATACTTACTTGGTTCTAACTACGGAATTCTTCATTAGATTTTCGATCTGTTTGCGAAATCGTGTTTTCGCAATACTAACCTAGGGTGCCCGGTGCTGAACGCGAACTGAAACCCCTCCTGGTCGCTGAAAACTCGTTTTTGCTTGAAAAAAACTGGTTTTTAACACGTTTTTTATTTTGGCTCGAACCCCTGTTTGACAAAAATCTTGATACTTACTTGGTTCTAACTACGGAAACCTGAAAAAACTGTTTTTTTGAACACGTTTTTTAATTTTGGCCCGAACCCCTTTTTGACAAAGTTCTTGATACTTACTTGGTTCTAACTACGGAATTCTTCATTAGATTTTCGATCTGTTTGCGGAATCGTGTTTTCGCAATACTAACCTTGGGTGCCCGGCGCTGAACGCGAACTGAAACCCCTCCTGGTCTTTGAAAACTCGTTTTTTGCTTGAAAAAAACTGGTTTTTTAACACGTTTTTTTATTTTGGTTCGAACCCCTTTTTGACAAAGTTTTTGATACTTACTTGGTTCTAACTACGGAAACCTGAAAAAACTGTTTTTTTGAACACGTTTTTTAATTTTGGCCCGAACCCCTTTTTGACAAAGTTCTTGATACTTACTTGGTTCTAACTACGGAATTCTTCAGAATCCTGTTTTCGCTATACTTTCCTTGGGTTCCCGGCGCTGTGCGCGAACCGAAACCCTTCCGGGTCGCTGAAAACACGTTTTTTGCACGAAAAAGCTGGTTTTTTAAACACGTTTTGGCCCGAACCTCTTTTTGACAAAATTCTTGATACTTACTCGGTTCTAACTACGGAATTCTTCATTAGATTTTCGATTTGTTTGCAGAATCGTGTTTTCGCCATACTAACCTTGGGTTCCTGGCGCTGTTCGCGAACTGAAACCCCTCCTGGTCGCTGAAAACACGTTTTTGCCTGACAATAACTGTTTTTTAAACACGTTTTTTTATTTTGGTTCGAACCCCTTTTTGACAAAGTTCTTGATACTTTAATGGTTCTTACTACGGAACCCTTCTGAAAAAAAATGTGTTTTTTTGAACACGTTTTTTAATTTTGGCCCTAACCCCTTTTTGACAAAGTTCTTGATACTTACTTGGTTCTAACTACGGAACCCTTCAGAATCCTGTTTTCGCTATACTTTCCTTGGGTTCCCGGCGCTGTGCGCGAACCGAAACCCTTCCGGGTTGCTGAAAACACGTTTTTTGCACGAAAAAGCTGGTTTTTTAAACACGTTTTTTAATTTTGGCACCAACCCCTTTTTGAAAAAGTTCTTGATATTTACTTGGTTCTAACTACGGAACCCTTTAGAATCCTGTATTCGCTATACTTTCCTTGGGTGCCCGGAGCTGTGCGCGAACTGAAACCCCTCCTGGTCGCTGAAAACACGTTTTTTGCTTGAAAAAAACTGGTTATTTGAACTTGCTTTTTTATTTTGGCTCGAAAGCCTTTTTAAAAAAAATCTTGATACTAAGTTGGTTCTAACTACGGAACCCTTCTGAAAAAAACTGTTTTTTTGAACACGTTTTTTAATTTTGGCACCAATCCCTGTTTGACAAAGTTCTTGATACTTACTTGGTTCTAACTACGGAACCCTTCTAAAAAAAAACTGTCTTTTTGAATACGTTTTTTTATTTTGGTTCAAACCCCTTTTTGACAAAGTTCTTGATACTTACTTGGTTCTAACTACAGAACCCTTCAGAATCGTGTTTTCGCTATACTTTCCTTGGGTTCCCGGCGCTGTGCGCGAACTGAAGCCCCTCCTGGTCGATAAAAACACGTTTTTTGCTTGAAAAAAACTCGTTTTTTGAACACATTTTTTTGGTTTTGGCTCGAACCCCTTTTTGACAACGTTCTTGATACTAACTTGGTTCTAACTACGGAACCCTTCTGAAAAAAACTGTTTTTTGAACACGTTTTTTAATTTTGGCCCGAACCTCTTTTTGACAAAATTCTTGATACTTACTCGGTTCTAACTACGGAATTCTTCATTAGATTTTCGATCTGTTTGCAGAATCGTGTTTTAGCCATACTAACCTTGGGTTCCTGGCGCTGTTCGCGAACTGAAACCCCTCCTGGTCGCTGAAAACACGTTTTTTGCCTGATAATAATTGTTTTTTTGAACACGTTTTTTAATTTTGGCACCAACCCCTTTCTGACAAAGTTTTTAATACTTACGTGGTTCTAACTACGGTACCCTTCAAAAAAAAACTGTCTTTTTGAATACGTTTTTTTTATTTTGGCACCAACCCATTTTGACAAAATTCTTGATACTTACTTGGTTCTAACTACGGAATTCTTCATTAGATTTTCGATCTGTTTGCGGAATCGTGTTTTCGCAATACTAACCTAGGGTGCCCGGTGCTGAACGCGAACTGAAACCCCTCCTGGTCGCTGAAAACTCGTTTTTGCTTGAAAAAAACTGGTTTTTAACACGTTTTTTATTTTGGCTCGAACCCCTGTTTGACAAAAATCTTGATACTTACTTGGTTCTAACTACGGAAACCTGAAAAAACTGTTTTTTTGAACACGTTTTTTAATTTTGGCCCGAACCCCTTTTTGACAAAGTTCTTGATACTTACTTGGTTCTACCTACGAAATTCTTCATAAGATTTTCGATCTGTTTGCGGAATCGTGTTTTCGCCATAATAACATTGGGTTCCTGGCGCTGTGCGCGAACTGAAACCCCTCCTGGTCGATGAAAACACGGTTTTTGCTTGAAAAAAACTCGTTTTTTAATTTTGGCCCGAACCTCTTTTTGACAAAATTCTTGATACTTACTCGGTTCTAACTACGGAATTCTTCATTAGATTTTCGATTTGTTTGCAGAATCGTGTTTTCGCCATACTAACCTTGGGTTCCTGGCGCTGTTCGCGAACTGAAACCCCTCCTGGTCGCTGAAAACACGTTTTTTGCCTGACAATAACTGTTTTTTAAACACGTTTTTTTATTTTGGTTCGAACCCCTTTTTGACAAAGATCTTGATACTTTAATGGTTCTTACTACGGAACCCTTCTGAAAAAAAATGTGTTTTTTTGAACACGTTTTTTAATTTTGGCCCTAACCCCTTTTTGACAAAGTTCTTGATACTTACTTGGTTCTAACTACGGAACCCTTCAGAATCCTGTTTTCGCTATACTTTCCTTGGGTTCCCGGCGCTGTGCGCGAACCGAAACCCTTCCGGGTTGCTGAAAACACGTTTTTTGCACGAAAAAGCTGGTTTTTTAAACACGTTTTTTAATTTTGGCACCAACCCCTTTTTGAAAAAGTTCTTGATATTTACTTGGTTCTAACTACGGAACCCTTTAGAATCCTGTATTCGCTATACTTTCCTTGGGTTCCCGGAGCTGTGCGCGAACTGAAACCCCTCCTGGTCGCTGAAAACACGTTTTTTGCTTGAAAAAAACTGGTTATTTGAACTTGCTTTTTTATTTTGGCTCGAAAGCCTTTTTAAAAAAAATCTTGATACTAAGTTGGTTCTAACTACGGAACCCTTCTGAAAAAAACTGTTTTTTTGAACACGTTTTTTAATTTTGGCACCAGTCCCTGTTTGACAAAGTTCTTGATACTTACTTGGTTCTAACTACGGAACCCTTCTAAAAAAAAACTGTCTTTTTGAATACGTTTTTTTATTTTGGTTCGAACCCCTTTTTGACAAAGTTCTTGATACTTACTTGGTTCTAACTACAGAACCCTTCAGAATCGTGTTTTCGCTATACTTTCCTTGGGTTCCCGGCGCTGTGCGCGAACTGAAGCCCCTCCTGGTCGATAAAAACACGTTTTTGCTTGAAAAAAACTCGTCTTTTGAACACATTTTTTTGTTTTGGCTCGAACCCCTTTTTGACAACGTTCTTGATACTAACTTGGTTCTAACTACGGAACCCTTCTGAAAAAAACTGTTTTTTGAACACGTTTTTTAATTTTGGCCCGAACCTCTTTTTGACAAAATTCTTGATACTTACTCGGTTCTAACTACGGAATTCTTCATTAGATTTTCGATCTGTTTGCAGAATCGTGTTTTCGCCATACTAACCTTGGGTTCCTGGCGCTGTTCGCGAACTGAAACCCCTCCTGGTCGCTGAAAACACGTTTTTTGCCTGATAATAATTGTTTTTTTGAACACGTTTTTTAATTTTGGCACCAACCCCTTTCTGACAAAGTTTTTAATACTTACGTGGTTCTAACTACGGTACCCTTCAAAAAAAAACTGTCTTTTTGAATACGTTTTTTTTATTTTGGCACCAACCCATTTTGACAAAATTCTTGATACTTACTTGGTTCTAACTACGGAATTCTTCATTAGATTTTCGATCTGTTTGCGAAATCGTGTTTTCGCAATACTAACCTAGGGTGCCCGGTGCTGAACGCGAACTGAAACCCCTCCTGGTCGCTGAAAACTCGTTTTTGCTTGAAAAAAACTGGTTTTTAACACGTTTTTTATTTTGGCTCGAACCCCTGTTTGACAAAAATCTTGATACTTACTTGGTTCTAACTACGGAAACCTGAAAAAACTGTTTTTTTGAACACGTTTTTTAATTTTGGCCCGAACCCCTTTTTGACAAAGTTCTTGATACTTACTTGGTTCTAACTACGGAACCCTTTAGAATCCTGTTTTCGCTATACTTTCCTTGGGTTCTTGGAGCTGTGCGCGAACTGAAACCCCTCCTGGTCGCTGAAAACACGTTTTTTGCTTGAAAAAAACTGTTTTTTTGAACACGTTTTTTAATTTTGGCACTAATCCCTGTTTGACAAAGTTCTTGATACTTACTTGGTTCTAACTACGGAACCCTTCTAAAAAAAACTGTCTTTTTGAATACGTTTTTTTATTTTGGTTCGAACCCCTTTTTGACAAAGTTCTTGATACTTTAATGGTTCTTACTACGGAACCCTTCTGAAAAAAAATGTGTTTTTTTGAACACGTTTTTTAATTTTGGCCCTAACCTCTTTTTGACAAAGTTCTTGATATTTACTTGGTTCTAACTACGGAACCCTTTAGAATCCTGTATTCGCTATACTTTCCTTGGGTTCCCGGAGCTGTGCGCGAACCGAAACCCTTCCGGGTTGCTGAAAACACGTTTTTTGCACGAAAAAGCTGGTTTTTTAAACACGTTTTTTAATTTTGGCACCAACCCCTTTTTGAAAAAGTTCTTGATATTTACTTGGTTCTAACTACGGAACCCTTTAGAATCCTGTATTCGCTATACTTTCCTTGGGTTCCCGGAGCTGTGCGCGAACTGAAACCCCTCCTGGTCGCTGAAAACACGTTTTTTGCTTGAAAAAAACTGGTTATTTGAACTTGCTTTTTTATTTTGGCTCGAAAGCCTTTTTAAAAAAAATCTTGATACTAAGTTGGTTCTAACTACGGAACCCTTCTGAAAAAAACTGTTTTTTTGAACACGTTTTTTAATTTTGGCACCAATCCCTGTTTGACAAAGTTCTTGATACTTACTTGGTTCTAACTACGGAACCCTTCTAAAAAAAAACTGTCTTTTTGAATACGTTTTTTTTATTTTGGCACCAACCTATTTTGACAAAATTCTTAATACTTACTTGGTTCTAACTACGGAATTCTTCATTAGATTTTCGATCTGTTTGCGGAATCGTGTTTTCGCAATACTAACCTTGGGTGCCCGGCGCTGAACGCGAACTGAAACCCCTCCTGGTCTTTGAAAACTCGTTTTTTGCTTGAAAAAAACTGGTTTTTTAACACGTTTTTTTATTTTGGTTCGAACCCCTTTTTGACAAAGTTCTTGATACTTTAATGGTTCTTACTACGGAACCCTTCTGAAAAAAAATTTGTTTTTTTGAACACGTTTTTTAATTTTGGCCCGAACCCCTTTTTGACAAAGTTCTTGATACTTACTTGGTTCTACCTACGAAATTCTTCATAAGATTTTCGATCTGTTTGCGGAATCGTGTTTTCGCCATAATAACATTGGGTTCCTGGCGCTGTGCGCGAACTGAAACCCCTCCTGGTCGATGAAAACACGGTTTTTGCTTGAAAAAAACTCGTTTTTTAATTTTGGCCCGAACTTCTTTTTGACAAAATTCTTGATACTTACTCGGTTCTAACTACGGAATTCTTCATTAGATTTTCGATTTGTTTGCAGAATCGTGTTTTCGCCATACTAACCTTGGGTTCCTGGCGCTGTTCGCGAACTGAAACCCCTCCTGGTCGCTGAAAACACGTTTTTTGCCTGACAATAACTGTGTTTTAAACACGTTTTTTTATTTTGGTTCGAACCCCTTTTTGACAAAGTTCTTGATACTTTAATGGTTCTTACAACGGAACCCTTCTGAAAAAAAATGTGTTTTTTTGAACACGTTTTTTAATTTTGGCCCTAACCCCTTTTTGACAAAGTTCTTGATACTTACTTGGTTCTAACTACGGAACCCTTCAGAATCCTGTTTTCGCTATACTTTCCTTGGGTTCCCGGCGCTGTGCGCGAACCGAAACCCTTCCGGGTTGCTGAAAACACGTTTTTTGCACGAAAAAGCTGGTTTTTTAAACACGTTTTTTAATTTTGGCACCAACCCCTTTTTGAAAAAGTTCTTGATATTTACTTGGTTCTAACTACGGAACCCTTTAGAATCCTGTATTCGCTATACTTTCCTTGGGTTCCCGGAGCTGTGCGCGAACTGAAACCCCTCCTGGTCGCTGAAAACACGTTTTTTGCTTGAAAAAAACTGGTTATTTGAACTTGCTTTTTTATTTTGGCTCGAAAGCCTTTTTAAAAAAAATCTTGATACTAAGTTGGTTCTAACTACGGAACCCTTCTGAAAAAAACTGTTTTTTTGAACACGTTTTTTAATTTTGGCACCAATCCCTGTTTGACAAAGTTCTTGATACTTACTTGGTTCTAACTACGGAACCCTTCTAAAAAAAAACTGTCTTTTTGAATACGTTTTTTTTATTTTGGCACCAACCTATTTTGACAAAATTCTTAATACTTACTTGGTTCTAACTACGGAATTCTTCATTAGATTTTCGATCTGTTTGCGGAATCGTGTTTTCGCAATACTAACCTTGGGTGCCCGGCGCTGAACGCGAACTGAAACCCCTCCTGGTCTTTGAAAACTCGTTTTTTGCTTGAAAAAAACTGGTTTTTTAACACGTTTTTTTTATTTTGGTTCGAACCCCTTTTTGACAAAGTTCTTGATACTTTAATGGTTCTTACTACGGAACCCTTCTGAAAAAAAATTTGTTTTTTTGAACACGTTTTTTAATTTTGGTCCGAACCCCTTTTTGACAAAGTTCTTGATACTTACTTGGTTCTACCTACGAAATTCTTCATAAGATTTTCGATCTGTTTGCGGAATCGTGTTTTCGCCATAATAACATTGGGTTCCTGGCGCTGTGCGCGAACTGAAATTCCTCCTGGTCGATGAAAACACGGTTTTTGCTTGAAAAAAACTCGTTTTTTAATTTTGGCCCGAACCTCTTTTTGACAAAATTCTTGATACTTACTCGGTTCTAACTACGGAATTCTTCATTAGATTTTCGATTTGTTTGCAGAATCGTGTTTTCGCCATACTAACCTTGGGTTCCTGGCGCTGTTCGCGAACTTAAACCCCTCCTGGTCGCTGAAAACACGTTTTTTGCCTGACAATAACTGTTTTTTTGAACACGTTTTTTAATTTTGGCACCAACCCCTTTTTGACAAAGTTCTTGATACTTACTTGGTTCTAACTACGGAACCCTTCAGAATCGTGTTTTCGCTATACTTTCCTTGGGTTCCCGGCGCTGCGCGCGAACTGAAACCCCTCCTGGTCGATGAAAACACGTTTTTTGCTTAAAAAAAACTCGTTTTTTGAACAGGTTTTTTTGTTTTGGCTCGAACCCCTTTTTGACAAAATTCTTGATACTTACTCGGTTCTAACTACGGAATTCTTCATTAGATTTTCGATCTGTTTGCAGAATCGTGTTTTCGCCATACTAACCTTGGGTTCCTGGCGCTGTTCGCGAACTGAAACCCCTCCTGGTCGCTGAAAACACGTTTTTTGCCTGATAATAACTGTTTTTTTGAACACGTTTTTTTATTTTGGCTCGAACCCCTTTTTGACAAAGTTCTTGATACTTACTTGGTTCTAACTACGGAACCCTTCAGAATCGTGTTTTCGCTATACTTTCCTTGGGTTCCCGGCGCTGTGCGCGAACTGAAACCCCTCCTGGTCGATGAAAACACGTTTTTTGCTTGAAAACAACTCGTTTTATGAACACGTTTTTTTGTTTTGGCTCGAACCCCTTTTTGACAAGTTCTTGATACTTACTTGGTTCTAACTACGGAACCCTTCTGAAAAAAACTGTTTTTTGAACACGTTTTTTAATTTTGCCCCGAACCTCTTTTTGACAAAATTCTTGATACTTACTCGGTTCTAACTACGGAATTCTTCATTAGATTTTCGATCTGTTTGCAGAATCGTGTTTTCGCCATACTAACCTTGGGTTCCTGGCGCTGTTCGCGAACTGAAACCCCTCCTGGTCGCTGAAAACACGTTTTTTGCCTGATAATAACTGTTTTTTTGAACACGTTTTTTAATTTTGGCACCAACCCCTTTCTGACAAAGTTCTTGATACTTACTTGGTTCTAACTACGGAACCCTTCAGAATCGTGTTTTTGATATACTTTTCTTGGGTTCCCGGCGCTGTGCGCGAACTGAAATCCCTCCTGGTCGATGAAAACACGGTTTTTGCTTGAAAAAAACTCGTTTTTTGAACACGTTTTTTTATTTTGGCTCGAACCCCTTTTTGACAAAGTTCTTGATACTTACTTGGTTCTAACTACAGAACCCTTCAGAATCGTGTTTTCGCTATACTTTCCTTGGGTTCCCAGCGCTGTGCGCGAACTGAAACCCCTCCTGGTCGATGAAAACACGTTTTTTGCTTGAAAAAAACTCGTTTTTTGAACACGTTTTTTTGTTTTGGCTCGAACCCCTTTTTGACAACGTTCTTGATACTTACTTGGTTCTAACTACGGAACCCTTCTGAAAAAAACTGTTTTTTGAACACGTTTTTTAATTTTGGCCCGAACCTCTTTTTGACAAAATTCTTGATTACTCGGTTCTTACTATGGAATTCTTCATTAGATTTTCGATCTGTTTGCAGAATCGTGTTTTCGCCATACTAACCTTGGGTTCCTGGCGCTGTTCGCGAACTGAAACCCCTCCTGGTCGCTGAAAACACGTTTTTTGCCTGATAATAACTGTTTTTTTGAACACGTTTTTTAATTTTGGCACCAACCCCTTTTTGACAAAGTTCTTGATACTTACTTGGTTCTAACTACTGAACCCTTCAGAATCGTGTTTTTGCTATACTTTCCTTGGGTTCCCGGCGCTGTGCGCGAACTGAAACCCCTCCTGGTCGATGAAAACACGGTTTTTGCTTTAAAAAAACTCGTTTTTTGAACACGTTTTATTATTTTGGCTCGAACCCCTTTTTGACAAAGTTCTTGATACTTACTTGGTTCTAACTACGGAACCCTTCAGAATCGTGTTTTTGCTATACTAACCTTGGGTTCCTGGTGCTGTTCGCGAACTGAAACCCCTCCTGGTCGCTGAAAACACGTTTTTTGCCTGATAATAACTGGTTTTTTGAACACGTTTTTTAATTTTGGCACCAACCCCTTTTTGACAAAGTTCTTGATACTTACTTGGTTCTAACTACGGAACCCTTCTGAAAAAAACTGTTTTTTGAACACGTTTTTTAATTTTGGCCCGAACCTCTTTTTGACAAAATTCTTGATACTTACTCGGTTCTAACTACGGAATTCTTCATTAGATTTTCGATTTGTTTGCAGAATCGTGTTTTCGCCATACTAACCTTGGGTTCCTGGCGCTGTTCGCGAACTGAAACCCCTCCTGGTCGCTGAAAACAGGTTTTTTGCCTGATAATAACTGTTTTTTTGAACACGTTTTTTAATTTTGGCACCAACCTCTTTTTGACAAAGTTCTTGATACTTACTTGGTTCTAACTACGGAACCCTTCAGAATCGTGTTTTTGCTATACTTTTCTTGGGTTCCCGGCGCTGTGCGCGAACTGAAATCCCTCCTGGTCGATGAAAACACGGTTTTTGCTTGAAAAAAACTCGTTTTTTGAACACGTTTTTTTATTTTGGCTCGAACCCCTTTTTGACAATGTTCTTGATACTTACTTGGTTCTAACTACGGAACCCTTCAGAATCGTGTTTTCGCTATACTTTCCTTGGGTTCCCAGCGCTGTGCGCGAACTGAAACCCCTCCTGGTCGATGAAAACACGTTTTTTGCTTGAAAAAAACTCGTTTTTTGAACACGTTTTTTTATTTTGGCTCGAACCCCTTTTTGACAACGTTCTTGATACTTACTTGGTTCTAACTACGGAACTCTTCTGAAAAAAACTGTTTTTTGAACAAGTTTTTTAATTTTGGCCCGAACCTCTTTTTGACAAAATTCTTGATACTTACTCGGTTCTAACTACGGAATTTTTCATTAGATTTTCGATCTGTTTGCAGAATCGTGTTTTCGCCATACTAACCTTGGGTTCCTGGCGCTGTTCGCGAACTGAAACCCCTCCTGGTCGCTGAAAACACGTTTTTTGCCTGATAATAACTGTTTTTTTGAACACGTTTTTTAATTTTGGCACCAACCCCTTTTTGACAAAGTTCTTGATACGTACTTGATTCTAACTACGGAACCCTTCAGAATCGTGTTTTCGCTATACTTTCCTTGGGTTCCCGGCGCTGTGCGCGAACTGAAACCCCTCCTGGTCGATGAAAACACGTTTTTTGCTTGAAAAAAACTCGTTTTTTGAACACGTTTTTTTGTTTTGGCTTGAACCCCTTTTTGACAACGTTCTTGATACTTACTTGGTTCTAACTACGGAACCCTTCTGAAAAAAACTGTTTTTTGAACACGTTTTTTAATTTTGGCCCGAACCTCTTTTTGACAAAATTCTTGATACTTACTCGGTTCTAACTACGGAATTAGTAGGGTAAAAGTGGGGCTTCTGCATCACTTGTTCTCGCGCCGCTCGAACTGCGTGATGCAGAAACCCCAATTTTACAATCGAGAACGATTAATACAATGTGTAGGTATAGTAATTTGATTGCATCAATTCAGATTGGGGCTTCTGCATCACTTGTTCTCGCACCGTTCGAACTGTGTGATGCAGACACCCCAATTTTACAATCGAGAACGATTAGTACAATGTGTTTAGTAATCTGATTGCATCAATTCAGACTTCGATGATTATTTTATGTTGTTAGCAGTAGATAAGATTACTAAACAGTTAATAGGTGTGAGGCCATAGTCAGCCACACTGACTAAGTGCGGTTTGGCGGACTTTACAATACCTGCGACAACATTTTGGAGGCATGCTGGTTTCCTTACGATGTTTTTTTTTTCTTTACCATTTCAAAGCACGAGATAATTCATTTTTAATACTCCTGTAAACTCGAAAAGCCAGCAGGGCCTTCGCTTGAACTCGAGACCATTGACTCAACAGTTCGATAAAAAGAGGAGCTTTATTGCCCACCTGCTATTTTTTTTTTTATTCATGCATGTTCTAATGTGATTTGATTGTAAGTATGAATATTTTTGGTAAGTATCTATTAAAGCAGTCATGGTCGATAATAATGCATTAATTATTATTGACGAAACAATATGATGATTCAACTACACAAGTACGAATATTATTTTCTTTTTGGTAAGTAAACTCTAATATAAACAATAATTTTTATTCATATAACATGGTATACAATTTTACTTAGCTTTTATTCTTATTGCTGGTAAAGTAGAATATCAATATATTTTTCCCTTAAAATAAAATAATCTATAATGCAGATTAAGTACTTATTTAAGGAACAATGCTTATTTAGGAATAAATAGAAAAATAATTGCATTATCTAGATTTCTTATTTTGACTGCTCATTTTTACTTTTCAAATTTTCAAAATATTATATGGATGTTTCTAAATCTTATTAATACAGTGGTCATAATATGAAAGCCAATTTATAATGGACACTTTAGTAAGTTAGTACTACAAACCATTTTAATTTAAGCTGCTACAAGCATTTCGCGTTACTTGCGAGTACATATCATTACCTTATAAAAATTTCGTCTCGAATTGCAGCGACACGGCGGCGCCGAGATAGTTTTGCCTCCTAATTTGTCAGGTAAGAGTATGTTTACATTGAAGTGTCTAATTTTAACATACGATAACGAAAACTAAACCCTACACTAGATGGTTATAGAGTCTAATTTAAAATACATAAATTTAATTGTTTTAGCTTGGAAATTAAAATCAATATAGAAAGTATTACTCTGATCGCTGCTTTATAATCTTAGGCTATAAATGAAGACGCTTGAGGTGTTTTGCAACACATCATAGATTCCATTTGACACAATAGATACTGCTCAGGCGCTCAGTATGTATGTAAAAGTATTTGGTTCTCCCTAAATAATATTACTGTTTAACTTTACTCACAATTTTGTTTTTTTTTTTCGTTGCAGGTCTTCAATCAATCCGTTTGAATCGGATGAAGAAGGGCCGAGGCCTTCTACATCAAAAGACAAAAAAGTCAAGCCCCGTACACAGAAAAAACAGCCTCAACAAGCTCTGAAGCCGAAGAAAAAAGCGGTGTTATTAGAAAGTGGTTCAGAATCGGAGACTGATGCAGAGCCAACTACCCGTAAGAAAAAGAAACTCAATGTCTTCCCCGATTCTGAGGTGAGTCGAATTAAATAATATTTAAGCAGTGTTAATTACTACGTTTTATTTTTTATTGTTTTGCTAGTTCAGCGGTATAAGTTTGTGCTGATGATGCTGCCGTAAGGGTTTGGATTCGATACCGAGCAGCAAGTAAAGTGTTATCAGAAACTTCTTACTACTTAATAATTATAATCCGGAATTGGTGTATATATCTCATCAGAAATCAGCAAGCTCGTCCCTTATTGCGAGTCGCTGGTCTGTTACATCCTGCCAAACTCCTTGAGACATAGGCAGCATGATGTAACTTATGTATTTCATGTATGGTGTATATAGATAGAAAAACGAGTTAGTTAAACATAATCGGATGTGGAACGCGCTGCGGACGCGCTAGTCGCATAAAATTTGCTCCAGTCGTTTTTATTTAATTATCTTACTGTTATAATAGTCTTGTATTATAAAGTCAAGTGTCTCTAATCTAACTAACGTAGTGATAACACAACCATACAACGCTTAGCCTCTAAAAGATCGCAAAATACCTATAAAGTGAACTAAGAAAAAAGTTGTTAAATGTGCTTATCATTGTGACTCAAACGCGCGTGCAACGGATTCGCGCGGTTAAGTGGCACTGCGTAAGAGCGGTAACGGCGTGCGTTAGTTGCGCAAAGTTCGCGCGGTGTTATCGTCAGTGCTACCAACACCAAGGGCAGAATTACGTTCCAGTTACCGAAACTACAATAACAAGTTTCTGAGCATTTGATATTTTTTTTGTAAACAAAGTATATTTGGGATATTTTAGTGAAAATTTTGTGGCACCTAAGAGTTTTCAAGACTCGCAGCTCCAGTCACGGCCGGTAAAACAGTTTAGCTACCTATCGTCTTAGCGACCGATAGCGGGACAGAAATCGCTCCCACTGAGGTAATGTCGGAGGGAAGAAACATGGACGATCAGAGTACTTGTGAGATGAGCATGGCATCATCACCTACCCGCCGAGTTCCCAAACCCCGTGTCTCTGTGTCGGTTCCTACTCCCGTTGCGGGTGTTGCGATGGGTGATATGGTCAGTGATGGTCCAGGTAAGGAAGGTTGGACGGAAGTACGTCACAGGCGCTCCCGCCGTTCACTGGGCAATGTTTTGCGGGGGACGGCAGCACCTGGAGTTACCTGCTTAGAGGCATCAGAAAGATGGAGATACCTGCATCTCTTCTACGTAAAGCAGGGCACTACTGAGTCCCAGGTACGTGAGCACTTAACTACTATCTGCGGAGCTGATGTTTGCACGGTGGAAGCTCTGAAACCCCGTGGCAAATACGCATCTTTCAAGCTAGGGGTGCCCTCGAAACTAGCCGAACAAGTTATGGCAGCTCAAAGTTGGGCTGAGGATATTTGCGTCAAACCATGGCGTCGCAACTTTCGTGGTCAAAGCAACGACACCCAATAAGCACCATAGCATTCCTGCTTCTCCTGCCTCTACGGATCACAACGACTATCTGCGGATTCTGTACCAGAATGTGCGTGGGCTCAAAACCAAGTTACCAACATGGCGATCTAGCTTGTTGCTTTCCGAGCACGACCTTATAGCCGTAACAGAGACTAACCTGGACAATTCTGTAGAGGACTCTGAAATATCGATCGGGGATTGGCGCATTCTACGCAGAGACAGAAAGACCCCGGGTGGCGGAGTGTTGCTTGCGGCGCGCCCAGGTGTTACTATGAAAAGGCGGTCTGATCTTGAGACTGAAAGTGGCGAAGATTTATGGGCAACGATTACAATTTTTGGACAGAAAATATCAGTATGTGTTGTCTATATAAAGCCCACTGCAACTGACGACGACTACATGACCTGGTTTTTCAAAGTGGAGAGCATTATACCTTCTCTGAACGGAAGTGTAATAATATTAGGCGACCTTAACTTGAAAAGTGCTTCTGTAAATGTAAACAATTATTACTGTTACTTCTTAAGTTTTTGTGGTATGACTGAGATGAATGAAGTGTGGAATATGTGTGGGAGTAAGTTAGACGTAGTGTTGGCTCAGGAGGGCACCGAAGTAAACTGTGAACATGTCAAAGGAACGGAGCTAGTTCCTATCGACTGGTATCACCCTCCGTTAGATATTGCGTTTACTATCAAGACGCACAAGGAGAGAGAAACATTAGATCCCAGCAACATTGATCGGAGCAGGGATTGGAATTTTGCCAAAGGGGACTACGCACTTTTAAGTGATCTCATTCTTTCTGCTCCATGGCAAGACGTTCTTAGTTGCGACGATGCACCTTCTGCGGCCGGTAAGTTTTATTCAGTCCTTTATGACCTTTTTGATTCCACAATTCCAAAGAAGAGGAGAATGGCTGCTGGTAATAGGAGGTATCCAGTTTGGTTTACGTGGGATATTGTGAACGACACTCGGCACAAAACTAAGCTACATAAAAATTGGAAACATTCGCGATGTGAAGTCACATATGCAGAGTTTAGTAAACTGAGGTCAAACTTAAAATTAAGAATCCAGGACGCCCACAAGTTTCACTGCAGCAGTGTGGAAAATAGCATACGTCGAAATCCACGATATTTTTGGCAGCATTTTTCGAGCCTGCGATCTAAGGGAGGTTTCGAGCCGAATGTTGTTTACAATGGTGAGATTTGCTCGGGTGTAAAAGCGGCTGAGGCATTTGCTCAATATTTTGCTAGCGTTTTTCAGCCCCATACACCTAAATTAGACCCAAAGAACTCCAACCTGTGTGGTGTGGGAAATAATATTGCCCTCCCATTACTGACCCCATCGGACGTAGTAAAGGGGATTGCTAAGCTTAGACCCTGTAGCTCGATTGGCCCAGATAACATTCCAGCCTTTATCCTTAAGGGATGTAATGACACCTTGGCAGCTCCTCTATGTCATATTTTTAACGTAGCCCTTCAGTCCGGCGTATACCCTGCGCAATGGAAAACCTCACGAGTCACTCCAATCCCAAAAACCTCCGACAAAACATCGGTAGAGGAACACAGACCCATTGCTATCCTCCCAACCATCGCCAAGGTTTTCGAGCATATTCTCCACACCTTCATTCACAAACGCGTAAATATGCTTTTGTCTGATGCCCAGCACGGTTTTCGACCAGGTCGCTCCGTCAATTCAAATTTGCTGATTCATGTAGACTACATTTCCAATAGCTTAGACATCGGGAGGCAGGTCGACGCTTTATATTTTGATTTCCGAAAAGCGTTCGACAGAGTTGACAACGATGTACTCTTGCCAAAGCTGGAGGCCATAGGTTTCTCTTTCGGATTTGTCAGGTTCTTTTCCGACTATCTGCGAGATCGCAAGCAGTTTGTTAGACATGGTTGCTTTGAGTCTAAACCCTACAACACCCGCTCGGGCGTGAGTCAGGGATCCGTGTTGGGACCGCCTCTGTTTTTGATCATGATTAATGACCTGATCGGAAGGGTTAAGTTTGCCAAATGCCTGTTATACGCCGATGACCTAAAACTGGTTGCACAGATCAGAACGGACGAGGATTGTAAACTCCTACAGAGGGATATTGATGCCATTTGTGAGTGGAGCATTGTGAACAAGCTGCCTTTTAATACAAGCAAGTGCCACGTCATGACGTTCGGTAGAGGGTTGCGACCGATCCATTACAAGTACAGTTTAGGTGGTGAAGTAATTTCTCGAGTCACCAACGTAAAGGATTTGGGAGTGACTTTTGATCGCTGTCTGACATTTAAAGACCACATTGCTATCCTTGCGAAGGAATCTTTCCGGCGCCTGGGCTTTGTCATGCGTAATGCTCGCGACTTCCGCAATCCTAATGTCATTAGATTGCTATACACTACCCTAGTTCGAAGCAAACTCGAGTCTAGTGCCTGTATCTGGAACCCCTATACCGCTTCCCTAACACTAATGCTTGAAAAGGTGCAGAAAACCTTTCTTAGATATTATTTCCAAAGGCTATACTATTTTTATCCCTTCATGTATCCTACCAACTACCTGCTAGGGATGTTAGGGTTTAACTCTTTGGAGGTGAGAAGAGGCTCTGATCAGCTTAGGATAGCCTGTAAAACCCTACGGGGACTAATCGACTGCCCAGAACTCCACAGCCTTTTATGCCGGCTATTTGTGCCCGACAAATTCCTTAGACACCGTCAGAGCCGCCGGCGCAATCTGTTCGCCCCACCGTCATCCAGAACTATCGCCAGAGCTGAATCTCCTGTGTGTCGTACTCTTATAACGCTCAACGCCCTTCTGTCTGCCAACCCTGAATGTGATGTGTTTGCGGATGAATGGAATAAATTAATGCGTATATGTCTGGCATTCTGTGAGAGGAAGTATGCAAGAGTGTCCACTATTCCTTGTTAGTTTTAATTTTAATTTAATTTAAACCATTGAATGTTGTCCACTAGATGTTTTACTTTTGTCTTGTTTTGTGTTTCCATGTTAATTATTGTAATTGGTATTACACCGTTTTAATTAACTATAATAAATAAATAAAAATAAATAATACTAATAAAACATTACAATTTTTTTCACTTTCTATAGGTATGCTAGTACGATTTTATGATAGGTACATTTTTAAGTGACTCCTTAAATCGTCCTCATTTATGTAAACTACTTGGCTAGCGATAAAGTTAGTTCACAATGCAATATTTCCTATAGTGAATGAAGTAACTTATAATTTATTTTTAATGATTACAGGATGAAGAGACTGCACCCGTTCGAGCTGCAACATTGAAAAACTTCCTGTCACGTCGGGTAGCTTCCGGTAATACTTATCAAAGTGACCCTATCAGGCAAGGCGAGTACTACATCGAAGTACGCATCTCAAACTGCCGCGAACTGGAGGCGGTTACAACCAACAGGTGGCAGCATTCTCTTATTAGTTTGAAAACTGCTGCGGATGTTAAAACACCCACATGGAAAGCAGTTACCCAGTTAGTCTCAGCCGTAAAACAAGATTTTCGCAATATTTCCCCGGTTCTGTACCCCTCTAAACATTAATATATTTTTTGTATCCATATGTGACAACTCTTGTTTCTATTTTGAATATTATTAATATTATTTTAATATTTTGTTAGAATAGGTCTAATTTAATTTAATTTAACACAATGTTTCTTACAGCAATCAAGCAATAAACCAAAAATCAAGCAAAATAAACCAAAAATAAAGCAATAAACCAAAAATACACAAAAACCATAAAATCAAATCTGAAATATAAAAATATAAAGCAAAACTAAGAAATAAAAACATAGTTAAGCTAACTAAGTAAATAAAAAGTAAAAATATATTTGATATACAAAATAATACTGCCGTCCTTTAACTAAAAAGCCGTTAACCCTCAAATGGTCAATTTTCACTTTTAAACAGAGAGTGACAGAGTTCAAAATTCTCTACATTTCTGTCTAAGAAACATTTCTGGAATGTAAATAGTTCCAAAGATATCAACATTTTGTAGGCCGTTAAGTAACATAATTTATGACGACTCCATCACTTGAAAGCGTCTAACCAGCACTTCTTCGCTAAATGTACGTTAAAATACCTTAACTGTTGGATATGTCGATAATTTTCTGATCTTCTACTTAACTAAAAGTACGTTATTTGAATTTTCTTGACTATAAAGACGCAAAAGGACTTTAACTACTTTTAAGTTAAGCATTTCCTTAGGAACAAGTTTAAAAAGCTAGATTAAAAAACAGTTTCAAAGAAAAAACTTAACTTATTTGCAGTTATGCGCCTTTAACGGTTTTTTAGTTAAGTATTTGATTTTATAAATTTCTCACAATACTTTGTTTTAAAACCATTTTTCCTTTTTTGATGTAAACGGTGATAAAATTTTCAAATGATGCTTCTCTACAAAGCAGCTAAGCAACATTCCTTAGCTAAAGGGCAGTTTACCGACTCTCGCACATCGTTCACTCCGGGGGTGAGCGGGGCGCGGCCGATGCGCCATCCTGGCGAAATCAATCCTTTCGCCTAGAGCGCCGACTGGGTGCGGTCGTTTATAACGTCGCTGCGTGTTCCCGCCAAAATTTCGATATGTTTGGGCACGAATTGACGAGGTAAGTTAAAAAAATATTATGATTACTGTACGAGTAGTAACGAAAATAAACGCGTCGTGTTTGTTCACGAAGATCTTTTTTGTTTTGTTTATTCAAAACTGAAGATATTTAGCAACGATTCTATTATAGGTATTTAAATTAATTACTAGGTATAACTTTACTATTCACGGGAGTTTTTGTTTTAATTTTTATTCACTAAATTTCTTCTGCTAAGTATTAAAAAACTTAATTGCATACGAATGAATACATAGACCTACATAAACTCATGCCTACAATGGCATGAGTTTATGTAGGTATTGATATTATGTTTATGTAGGAGGTACCCCGAAGGGGTAAGTAGAAACTCTACTAGAGTCTGTACTCCTACTTTTACCTTTGTTATTAAGTCCTATGTGTAATTAAGGGTCTATTGCCATTTTATTATTATACGCTTTTATTTAACTTGCCTTGTTTAGTTACTACTAACTAAACAAGGCAAGTTAAATAAAAACGTACCTACCAATCTAAAGTTTGATTTCGATTTGTCAAATCATGAAACAAGGGCTGGAATTTGCACATATTTTCATTGGTTCTGGTTACAATACGTTTTTTTGGACAGACATGACTTAATTCTGCAGCTAGGATTGCCTCCTCACGAACTCTTCAACCGTTAATAGCACGGACACAAAAATTTGTGTATGAACTCAATGTTGATAAATAAACCTAATTGTACTCTTTTTATTTGAATAAAATGTGGTTTTTAAAAAGAAAAACATTTCGGTAGTATCTTTTAGGAAACAATTTTCGTAGCAGGTTCGAGTCGTACGTACATTGATAAAACTTGATTTCTAGATTTCGTACAATATATTCATTAATATAATTTAATAACCATATTCATTATTCCCTTTTTCCATATTTATTATTTATTATTATTTCAGACGATCCGGAATCTCTCAAAGGATCAAAAATATTATGAGTCTAGCGAATTCGGAAAACCCTGAGCAGCCTTCGAATGTTGAAAATACAAACACGGACAAGACTTGCCATACAGGTATACAAAGTTCGCACCCTGAACATTACTCATCATCCACAGGTATGATACATACAAAATTGGAAAATAAAAATGACACCCACGATTTTGTTAACGGTCTCTACGCTACTGATTATTCTATGACATCCGAAATGTTTGAAAACTTTTGTGAAACACAGACAACAGCAACCTCACATCATTTTAATAACATGGATTATGTTGTTCATACTTTGAAAGAATCTTTTATATCGCATGTTTCACAACCCGAAATAGCAGAAACTCAGCAAGAGGCAGACCTGTTGTATTGTCTAGAACCAATGCCAGTTGATAGTCCAGCGTTCGATACTCAACGCGTTGGAAAACAAATTCAGCAAGAAACTGGAATATTGTTTTGTGGAGAACCTGCGCAAATAGATAATCCTGTGCAAATAGATAGTCCTGTGCAGGAATTAATGTCATCTCCTATAAAAACATATGATGGTGATTATGATTCCGATGACTCTGTCAAAGATAAGGACTACAAACCCACTGAAGAAGATCAAAGTAGTGACGATACATATGACGATATTGAAACCCAAAAACCTAAAACTACAAAAAAAAAAGCAACAGTTACCTCAATATTCATTGCTCAAAGGAAGCCAAAACCTCTTCGGCGTCGGTCAATGGAAACCATATCATCAAACAGCCTGCCATTACAAAAACGCCGTGTGACCACCGATTCTACCTTTTGTGTTGCCGTTTCAACACATATTGCTTCGGAACAGCCTACTCAAGAATCACACAATTCATTTAAACGACGGAAATATACTACAAGCCTAGACCAACGAAAATTAGAGAAGAAAATTCAAAAACAAAGCCAGTACCAAATTAAAAATGGCTGTGACAACAAGTGCCTTAAAAAATGTTCTACTGTTTTTACTACTGATGAACGTGAGGAAGTACACAGACTATATTGGAAGATGACACGCTCAGAGATGAGGGTGTTTGTAAGATCACATTATGTGACAGCAATTCCAAAAAGAAAATACATAACTGAACCAAAAAGAAACCCGAAAAGGTGTTTTTATTTACCGAAAAAAGATGGCACTGTAGTCTCTGTTTGTAAAATTTTCTTTTTGACAACCTTGGGTTTCAAAAAAACCAATGATAAAATTCTATCAACCTGCCTCGATCACACCAATGATATAGACAAACGGGGCAAACACAATAAAACTCCAAAATTTGATCGTGATGTTATCACTAAACATGTTGAAACTTTTAATCCATCCGCACCGCACTATCGTCGTGAGCATGCCCCAAATCGTCGGTACTTACCAAGTGAAATAAATATTAACTTCATGTACAAAGACTTTTGTACAAAGCACCCCGACGTATCTATTGGATATGAATTGTATAGAACACATTTAAAAACCATGAATGTGTCATTTGCCCGTCTTGGTAATGAGGAATGTGAACTATGCGAGTCATATACATTGCACACACGCGATACTCAGCACGATGCTCGTACAGAAATAACAGCCGATTGCATACGTTGCGAGGAGTGGGCGGCTCACCATGAAAAGTACACGACTGCGAGGCAGTTATATGATTCCCATAAATCGAAAGAAAAAAATGAGGACCACATATATTACAGTAGTGACTTAGAGAAGATTATAATGCTGCCAAGGCTCGAAACATTCAAAGCGGTTATATTTTGTCCAAGACTCACAGCATTCAATCAAACCTTCGCCCCAGTTGGAAAAATTACCACATATTCTAAACCGCTTGCGGCTATTTGGCACGATGGCATCGCTGGTAGAAAACAAGAAGACATAATGAGCGCTTATTATAACTTTTTCTTACGTTTCCGTGATGTGAAAACAATTCACATATGGATGGACAATTGCACGGCTCAGAACAAGAACTGGCTATTTTTTTCTATGTTGGCAGACATTGTCAATAGCGAAGTGATTGCCACAGAACGGATTATATTATACTACTTCGAACCAGGTCATACATTCATGAGTTGCGACCAATTTCACCACCAAGTGGAACTCTCGATGAAAAAAAGGAGTAAAATTTACGATTTCACTGATTTTGAAGACGCCGTGGCCTCAGTTAACAATGGAAAAGTCATTTTAAAGTCTATGCAGCCTCAAGATTTTATAAAATATCAAAATAATGTATCGGAGCGGCGCATTCAACATGCAAATCCAAGACCATATCTCAAAAACATGACTGAAGTTTGTTTCATAAGATCAAGCTATGATCTTCATTATAAAAATAATTTCGCTGAAGACTATAAAACTTTAAAGTTTTTAAATGACAAGTTCTTAAGAAATCCTCAATTGGGAATAACATTTCGTACCCATCCTAAAGGGATCGAAAAGGGAAGAAAACTTAACATAATTAAAACGTTGTCACCTATAATACCCAAACATAAGATGTTGTTCTGGCAAAATTTACCCATCATTCACGATGATGATGCAGGCGGCCAACAAAGTCACAAAAGAGTCACTAATTAATAAGTATTTTTGATAACAACGAAAAAACTTCGTTTATATTTTAATTAGAATTAGAGTTTGATACATTTAATTTTTTACACTTGAAAAGTGCTTTTAGAATGGTTTATGTTTTTGTTTTTTTTTTATATTTTCAGAACGAATGTTTTACTAGTTTTTGGTTACTTTTATTTGTGAAAATGTTATTATAGGTACTTAAAGACTGAATCTTGACTGACATAAGTTTATAAATAAGTAATTTAGTGAAAATAACAATGTAGAAATAGACTATGTTGTCCGTGCCAAATTGTGATCTCATTAACTGTAAGACCTTAATTAGTTAGATATTATTAACTAAATGTTGATTCTAAACCTTTTGATTGTATAAGAAAATATGAGCAATTGTTATAATTGTTATTATTGTAATAAAATTTTATTATTTTTAAAAACACGTCTATATTTTCTCACATTTCTCCGTATAAATGCTTAACTATAAAGAAGTTAACTACAAGCGACATGTTTTTAGCCACGTTTAAGTTAAGTAAAGTAGTTAAGTTTTCACGAGAGTTCATCGCAACATTGACAACAATAAGCTTAAAAGCATCTAAACCACCACAACCACTTTTTAGGAAAGTTATGATAGTTTTTATCTGAGACAATTTCATGACTATAAAGCATTTAAGTCACTGAACTACTTTTTAGTTAAGTATTTCAGAGCAAATTTAACAAACTTTACGAAACTAAAAAAAAATACTAGTATACTTCACTAAAAAGTCGCTAAGGTACGGTTAGCGGCTTTTTTGTACAGTAATACGATGCAATAACTAAATGAAATGCTTAACAAAATAAGAAAAAATAATTTTAAAAACATCTAATACGAGCTTCAGGACATGAAGGATTTTTTAGGGTAAGCAGACAGGAATATCTATTGATATGTCCAAGAATCATTAACCTAAGTGTCATAGTTTTTGAGAAACAGCGATTCCCGCGTTTTTTGCCATTTTCTCGAAAACATCTTTATGGGCTTAACGGCTTTCTTGTTAAAGGACGGCAGAATAATCTATATAGCAAAAACCAATAAAGTAATAAAATCAAATCTGAAATATAAAAATATAAAGCAAAACTAAGAAATAAAAACATAGTTAAGCTTACTAAGTAAATAAAAAGTAAAAATATATTTTATATACAAAATAATAATCTATATAGCAACAAACCAATAAAGTAATAAAAGCATAAAAATCGAATTCAGCAGAAAACGAATAAAACGAACGAAACGAACGAACGAACGAACGAATTAAATTAAATATATTAAATAAATATATAAAAATAACAAAAACCAATAAATGAAAGTATAAAAATTTCGTCAAGAAGTTATTTAAGTAGTATATATTTGATAAGCAAAAATTAAAAAGAAAAAAAAAACAGCAAAGCAAAAAATGTTTCTTTCAGTATCTAATCTATATATAATAAAATAAAAATAAAGTAATAAACTAAAAATCAATAACACAAAACAATAAAGCAAAAGTAAAAAATACATTTTATATTCAAAATAAGTAATAAATATATTTCATTATGCATAATACAAAATCAATAACGCAAAATCTATAAAAAAAAAAAAACATATTTTAAAAACAATGTATTTTTGTCAGTCCTGTAATGTTCATGTTAAACAATATTCAAGTCACAAAAGGTCTAATATTCATAAGTCTAATAGCTTGTTGCAAACTAAACTTGATAACGTTCGTACAATTGCATGTGCTTTTAAGAATAAAATTGTCAGTTACAAAGTAGATCCTAAAAATAAAACAATAATTTCCCCTGAACTTTTTTTTAATGATATTTTATACACATGTTATTATCTTATCAAACAAAAGTTAAAAGTACATACTTCATTAAAAGTAAATTTTGAATTGTTTGTTTCATATATTTTACCAAAAAATAATGAAATATCACTTAAATCTTTTAATACAAAATATGAAATAATTTTTCAAAATACCGATTTGACATCCATTTGTAATACATTTTTCCAAAAAATTATAAACAAATGTTCAGAGTTTGAACTTTGCGAGTCAGGCTGGACAATCGAATCAATAAGTCACTTAGAAATAAACATTTTAAAATACAAGCTTTGCGAGCTGGCTCTTACGTTTCGTTACCTAAAAATATACGTGCAACAAAATTTTGTCTAAATATAATTAATTATGACGAACACTGTTTTCTCTGGAGTATTGTAGCTCATTTGTATCCAGCTATGGCTAATCCAAAGAGTAAAATCATATCCTCATTATTCGAAAGTTCTAAATACAACTAATATGTCCTTTCCTCCGAGTTTTGAGGATATAAAATTATTTAAAGATTTGAATCCTAACGTGAGTGTAAATATTTATGGTTTGGACTCAAAAAATCAAGTTACTGGGCCATTGTATAAAACTGTTAAACGGAAAATAATGCATGTTAACTTACTTTATATTCATAAAAAAGGGAAAAATCATTTTTGTTTAATAAAAAAATTCGATAAACTTGTACACAAACAGTTAACTAAACATAAGTCAAAAATACATTTATGTGATGAATGTTTCACTTATTTTGATACATCGGAAAAATTATTAAATCATAATTGTGCGAGAGTGCAAACTGTACTACCTGAAGACAACACAAAACTTTATTTTTCTAATTTTGAAAGGACTCAAAGGATTCCTATTGTTATTTACGGTGATTTTGAGAGTTTATTACGCGAATATTCAGACAAAAACAAAACTTTATACGTTGAAAATGTTCAAATTCATGAGGCAAGTTGCTTTTCATACTATATTTCTTGTTTTTCTAAGCCTGAACTCAACAAATTTGTGTCATATAGAGGACCAGATTGTTCAAAGAAGTTTACTAAATCAATTATCAGGAACGTAAAAAAACTGTATAAAATACTTTCACATTCAAAGGCAATGGCAATAAGTGAAAATGAACGTAATTCCTTTAACAATGCAAAGAAGTGTCATTTATGTAAAAAATCACTTTCTGATACGGATATAGTTGTTGCAGATCATGATCATTTCACAGGAAAATATCGCGGGCCAGCACATAAAAAATGTAATTTGAATGCTAAAACATGTTCTTTTATTCCTATAATATTTCACAATCTTTCTGGTTATGATTGTCATTTGTTTATTAAAGAGCTTTCCAGTATTTGCGGACGAATAAATCTAATTCCTAAAAATAAAGAAAAATATATCTCCTTCACAAAATTTGTTCCAATCGATAGTAAAAACGTAGCACAGTTAAAGTTTATTGATTCTTTTAATTTTTTAAGTTCAAGTCTAGATAATTTAGTCAAATCAATGAAACCAGAAGATTTTCAAAATATGCGTAAGTTTTTCGAAAATGAACGTTTATTTAATTTAGTTCGAAAAAAGGGTATTTACTGTTATGATTATATTGATTCATGGGATCGTTACGACGAAAGCAAATTACCTGATCAAAAACATTTTTATAATAATCTTACATCTGAAAATGTTTCAGACGAAGATTATATGCACGCATTAACAGTTTGGAATGAATTTAATATTTCAAATTTAGGAGAATATACTGATCTGTATCTAAAATGTGATGTTCTACTTTTATGTGATGTTTTTGAGAAATTTAGATCTATGAGTTTTAACATTTTATAACCTTGATCCATGTTATTATGTATCTTCGCCTTCATTAAGTTGGGATGCTATGTTGCTATATCCCGGAATTAATTTAGATTTAATTTCAGATATCGAAATATATCAAACGTTAGAAAAAGGTATTCGAGGTGGTCTTGCACAATGCTCGTTAAGATATGCAAAGGCAAATAATAAATACCTTCCTAATTATAATGATGAGGAGCCTAATAGTTATTTAGTTTATCTCGATTGTGTTAATTTATATGGTTATGCTATGATGCAAAGGTTACCAACCGGGAACTTTAAATTTCTCACTAAAGAAGAAATAAATAAATTTGATATAATGGCTGTTTCTAATGATAGTGATAAAGGATTTATACTCGAAGTAGATTTGCATTACCCTTCTAAATTACATGATGAGCATGCTGATTTGCCGTTTGCAGCTGAAAAGTTTGTACCACCTGGTAGTAAAAATCCAAAATTAATTGCTAACTTGTACGATAAACATAAATATGTTATTCATTATATTCACTTGAAAGAATGTTTAAAGAATGGTATCATTTTACTCAAGATTCATAGGATATTATCGTTTAATCATAATGCATTTTTAGCGCCTTACACATTATTAAATACAACATTGCGTCAACAAGCACGTTCAGATTTTGAAAGAGACTTTTTTAAAAAACAAAATAACTCTATTTTCGGCAAAACAATAGAAAATAAAAGGAAACAAGTCGATGTGAAATTAGTTAATGTATGGAAAGATGAATTAAATAAAACTAATAAAATTTGTGGCGCAGAAAAATACATAAGCGCGCCAAATTTTAAAAATTTATCGGTGATTACTGAGTCGCTGATCGCAATTCAATTACAGCAAACAAAAATTATCCTTGATCGTCCAATTTACATTGGCTTTTCAATTTTAGAACTAGCTAAGTCTCATTTGTATAAATTTCACTATTCTGTAATGAAACGAATTTATGAAAATTGTATTAAACTATGTTACACTGATACTGACAGTCTTTTGTATTTAATACACACTGAAGACTTTTATAAGGACATGAAAAAACATATTAAATATTTCGATACAAGCAACTTTGAAAACAAGGAATGTGATATGCCAAAACGCAACTGTAAAATACCAGGATTTTTTAAGGACGAAATGGGTGGTGATGTCATAACTGAATTTGTAGGCTTAAGAGCAAAATTATACTGTATAGATTCTATAAATACCTCAATAAGAAAAGCAAAAGGTGTAAAAAAATCCGTTACTAAAAAACTTAATATTAAAAAATATAAAAGAACTTTACAATATAATGAATGTTTGAGAAAAAATATGTGTATCATTAGGTCAAAAAATCATAACATTTTTACACAAAAAATTAATAAACTTGTACTTAGTAGAGATGATGACAAACGACAAATATTGCAAGATGGTTATAAAACTTTACCTTGGGGACATTATAAAACTGTATTTTAGAGAAAAGCTTTTTTTTTTATTAGATATATTATTATGTAAACTATTTTTTACTGTATGCATGTAATAAAAGCTATTTATAAATAAAAAAAATATGTTGCTTTATGATAGGTATTGCAAGAAAAGATTGTATTAAGTTAAAGCTAAGTATATAAGAAAATGTATCAATTGTATTGTGTTAAATAAATGAAATTAAAAAAATTATTACGGAATAAAATGAGTACTTTTTTTTAACTTTACCCTTATCCTTTGCAAATAGATAATGACCGGCATTGCAAGTAGACAATTACGCAGGACCTACCTCATAAAATCTTATTACAATGTCGTACTTTAGGGACAAAGGGTCACTTCTGCATTTTTCCAAAATTATCGAAGAGCATAATTAAAGTTTTTTATTTTAAAGAACTCTACTGTTCGAAGTAAAACGATTCTCAAAGTCTTACAGGGATTCGAATAGTCACTATTAAAAAAAAAAATACAATTGTTAAGTTGAAGAACATGCAGAAGTGACCATTTGTTCCCAAACTTGTGATATAAATATTTTGCAACTATTAATACGTAAACAAAAATAGGTGACATGTTTTATTTCTATTTTGGTCCTGCTTAACTGCTATGCAATACCCATCGTTGTTAATAGGCTGCCTATCCAAAAAAGGGAAAGTTAATAAAACAGCTTTATTGATATTAAGTATTAACATTTATTAAAAAAAAAAATTAAAACATATCTGCATCATTTAAATTATTACTAATTTTTTTGATAAGAGTTTCAGTAATGTCCATAACTTCATCATAATTTTCGCGCACCACATATTGAACACTCACACAAGCATTATTATTATCATTAATAACATCACGCACATTTTCACAATCTTTATCTTAAACGTCAAACACATTCAATTTAATAAGATATCGCCCTCTAGATCCATTTCGACGAATGATGTAGGATGATGATGAGTCCGATGAAAGTTTCCTCTTTTTTGTCTTTTTCAATGTGGCGGCGGCTTGGTTATTGGGAAGGTCTTCATTTAGCCGCCGCTGATTTACTAAGTCATCAAAATACGTGCTGTCATTTCCCTCAGAGTAAAACAGCGGATGATTACTATTGATGCCCTCAGAGTAGTCCTGTAAAAAAAAACAAAATGGTTAAGTGAATGCAAAAAAAAAATAGCCTGCGAAATTATAAAAATCGGTCGAGCCGTTTCGAAGTACTTCGTTAACAAACACCGTGAGACCAGGTTTTTATATATTAGATTAGAAGAAGATATTTCGCAATCAGTAGGTTTGTAACTAAATACTAACCTTGGATGTTCTCAGCTGTTCTAGTTCAATATTATTTACGACTTCATTAAGCGAAACAGGGCTGTAGGACGGAGAGGTAGACATTCTGAGAAAAAAAAAAGAAATTTTCATGAATATAGGGAAACCAAAGTATGTATAAAGTAAAATAATAAACGTATATTTAGTGTGTTTAATTAAAAAAGAAACTTACCTGAGCGAGGAAAAATATAGATGCTATTAACACAAATAATATTAAATTGGTATAGGAGAGTCCTATATCGTTGGATTACGATAAGCAAGTGAACACTGAATTATTTGGAGCATGTACCTAATATGTAAATTTGAATGACGTATGATGTACATATAGGTCGAGAATAATATGATCCAAGTTATTCATTACCTTTTATATCTGAAGCAAACAGCAGCTCCAATAACTTAGAAACTATGAACAGGTTTGGACTTGTTCTTGCGCTCAATATATGTTAATACCCTTTTTTTATAACCTACATATTTTGGTGTAGATATAAATATTTAGACTGTCCATTCATTGTAGTAATCGGCATGATGAAGTTGATCAAGCAACCCATATCTCTGAAGGTTAATAATATCGATTTTAATGAATCTTCCCGCCAGATCAGACACAGCGTTTTATTACCTAATACGATTCGAGGTATAATATGCGGTCCATCAAATTGTGGTAAAACCAATGCCATGATTAGTTTACTGTTGCATGAAAATGGTTTAAAATTTAAACATATTTATCTTTACTCCAAAACTTCTTTTCAACCAAAATATCGTTTCTTAAGCGAAGTATTAAGAAGAGTACCGCAGATTAATTTCTATGAGTTCAACGATGATAAAGAGGTGATATCTTCAAGTGAAGCTTTACCTAATTCTGTATTTATTTTTGATGATGTTGCATGTGAAAAGCAAATAAATATACGCAATTATTTTTGTATGGGAAGACATAAACAAATTGATTGTTTCTATTTATCTCAAACCTATTCTAAAATTCCGAAGCAATTGTTACGCGACAATGTTAATTTTCTTATGATATTCAAACAAGATGATGTGAATTTAAAACATATTTATGAACAACATGTGAGTGGTGATCTACAATGGAATCAGTTTAAAAATATTTGCAAAAATGTTTGGAAAAAACCTTATAGTTTCTTACTTATTAACATAGAATCTTTGTTAAATAGAGGAAGGTACAGACAGAATTTTGATACATTTTTTAAATTTTGAATGAAGTTTTGTAAATATAAATAAATAACATGCAAAGCAAATTTAGTATTAATTCTTCTTCAGACGAGTACGGTTGTCATAATTATGTAACTGAACATGGAGAAACATATTAAAGTAGAATTAATGAAGTCTATAGAAGCCATAAAGAATAAAATAAAAAAAAATGAAGGACGAGGAACAATCAATGAACTTATCACTCGATAAAATACTAAAACCTGTCACAGATCCCCTTAATACCCTGGTTGATTCAAATATATCTTTCGAAAAAATAAAAAATAGAAAAAATAACACAGTTGCTAATTCAGAAGAACTTGAAGCGGATACTGTTAATACTTGCTCATCTACAAAGTTTGAAGACAACTCAAAATTAAATTCTGTTCTATTCGCTGAAAGTCCTAAAAGGGAATTGGCAGATGATTTGGAAATATCGATGGAAGGTGAGGATATCTGCGGTATTTATGATGGTGTCAGTATACCGTTTGGGATAAGAAGTAATAACAAGATTTTATTCATGGGTAATTCAGTGGTATCATTTTCTAAAATTGATAGTTTAAATAATGATACCATTACTTTGGTTAAAATCGGTGACAAAGCTTATAATTTAACTCCAGGTCTGAAAGAACTATTGCTGAAAAGAAAACCTGATGTAAAGTTAATATCAAATGAAGATAAAATTGTTTACAAAGATATGCTACATTTTACAAATGCACATAAAAAAAAATTTAGTCGTAACGGTCAAATAAGAGGTGATAAAAGTATAAAATACCGTGAAATAATTAAACCCCTATTTGCTGGAACGCCCGACAGTAAAACTGAAACTAAACTTGGAGGAAACTTACCGAAACTAAAAAAATATAAAAACTACACTGATTTAGTATACTGGGATGATCCAAATGAATTGGTTGAAAGATTAAAATTATTAGTGGCTTCCAAAGATGCTGGTAATACTAATCACGATAACGAAATATTATCTATTATTGAAGAATTAAAAGAAGCTAACATAATTAAAGAATAAATACTAACAACTTCAGATTTCCAATTTAGTATAAAGTAATTATTCATCATAAAAACATTGAGAAATTAAGTCGCTGAATGTTAAGATAGCTGATACCAGAAATAAAATAATAAGTTGTTTAAATTTATATTATATGACGGGGAACGGGCCCCCTTGTTGTTTTTAAAAACGGTGACGTCAGCAATGCTGACGTCACTATTTCCATATCATCATGGTGCTGGTGGTGGTTACTCATTTCGGAAATGAAATACTTGTTTTCAGTATCAACTTATATTCTCGCTGGTGGATAGCACACAAATGGCACACAGTAAATATTCGTCAACAACAAAGAATGACTCACGATATTACGGAGCTCCGCACTGTCCGACGGCTCGACTTAGAATGAATTGTGAACGGTCGGGCGTTCGTATTTATACCCTTCGGTTAGAGTCGTTACAAATCTATCGACTCATCGTTTTCTTTATGGTTCGTTTTTAAATTCTTGATTTAATTTTACAAATCATAAAATGAATTTAGAAGTACAAATGAATTAGTTTAATCATTTCTAGTAATCAACTAATAAAGTTAATTAAATAATCGTTTGAGTGACTTTTACCAACTTCAAATAAGCAATCACACAGTATTTGAATTTAGAATAATCAAACTGACGCTCGATTACGCCTTTCCGCCGGCATTCATATTGATTTATTCGACGCTTGATTAAGCCTTCGCGCCGATACGGCCATTCTGACAGGCGGTGCGCGCTCTGCACCAGCCTGAATGTAGCTCTTGATAGTTTTAGTCAAAGTCAAAACGTTCATTTATATTAGGCCATGAAACGGTACTTTTGAACGTGATCATTTCCATTTAAAATAATACAAAGTGACTCTACCGTCCGTTCACAAAGGTAGATTCTATGGAGAAGAACGGACAAGAAACTCCATAGTTACTCTCTTCAAATAAATGTTTTACAATATTTATTGCGGGTCTCAAACCACGGATTTTTCACGGATTAACGGAAACCAATCTCAAAGAGATTAGTATCCGACATCCGTAGTCAACCAATGTTGCACTATGGTTTAAATGTTAGGAGGGTCTTGTAGGTTTCTCGGAGGGTCTCGCAGATTTCTCGGAGAGTCTCGTAGATTTCTCCGAGGGTCTCGTAGATTTCTCGGAGGGTCTCGTAGATTTCTCGGAAGGTCTCGTAGATTTAGTCTTCTAATCTGAAACAAGTTATGGTATTTCTTTGAGATTGGTACCTGTAGGCAAATGTTGAACTATGGTTTAAAGATTAGGAGGGTCTCGTAGATTTCTCGGAGGGTCTCGGAGGGTCTCGGAGGGTCTCGAAGATTTCTCGGAGGGTCTCGTAGATTTCTCGGAGGTTCTCGTAGATTTCTCGGAGGGTCTCGTAGATTTCTCGGAGGGTCTCGTAGATTTGGGAAGATGAACAAGGTCGATGCTGTGCTATACACAGAGGCTCTAAATGGTAAAGGATAAGGAGTCATTATTTCTTTATAAAAGCACTTTGTTACTCGCCTTTTGTTGTGGATGTGTGTTTTCTGTATTTGAGTTTTGTGTTTGCTGCTCTTGCCTTAGTTTGTAAGGTGGATGGCACTGGTTGTGTTGCCCCAGCTGGCATTGCAGGTTGTTTATCTTCAGCTGCCGATACGGTTGCCTGATCACCTGGTTTTTGGAGCTGCAGCTGATAATGCGCCACCTTTCGTGGTCATCCTCTTTGGAAAGGATTCATCTTTTGGCTGATTAAATCGGTGTCGTATCTTGATTCGCAGATGGGGCCATTTTTTGTTGAGCAAGTTGAGTCAGGGCTTTCATATTCACTTTTTGGTCATCAATATTAACGAGACTCAGGAGTTCTGGAGGCACACAATGTTTTCGCCAGGTCTTCTTCTTATTCGTGTGGGTAGTAAGATCGAACGACCCCACACACCCTAGTGTCAGAGTTTCTAAACCGCCTCAAGGGCCTCTGACATGGATTGACGACCGCCATTTTCACCAGGTGATGAAAGTGAGTGGAGCTATTCCAGCCACACGCTAAGAAGTACAATTTAAAGCCAACTGCAGTTCTTCGAGAACACTGTGTTATTGCTCGGCTAACTCCTGGCGTAATATAATGGATGTTCATTCCAAATCGATCACAGTAGTTTTTGAATCCCCCCCAGGAACTCTCTTCTTCTATCAACGATGATTTAGGCCGGTGTACCCAAGAGGTGCACAAGGCGATGCAGAGCAGCGAGAGTGCATTGAGGGTGTTTGTTGTTGGCGTAAAAGAATATCACATACTTCATGAAATCGTGACAATGACTTATTGATGTTCATTTCCCAGTTTACCTTTAAGGTACTCCACCTCAAAATCTAAATTTTGCAGGAAAGCCAACCAGCGGAGAATTCTTAGGAGGAGGTCTTTTTTTTTTTGTGTTTCGACGCCTTAAGTGCATTACAGTCCGTTATGACCGTGAACCTACGTCCGTAGAGGTATTGTTGGAAGTGTTTTATGGCGCGAACCACTGCTAGAGTCTCCATTTTGTATGAGTGATACTGACTTTCTGCTGTAGTTGTTCTCATACTCATGAAAGCCACAGCTCATAGTCTTTCATCTTTAATTCGGACAAGTACTGCGCCAAAACCAAGACTACTGGCATCAGTATATAATTGTATGGGTACTGCCTCTTGAAACAATGTCAAAATAAGAGTCGATATTTAAGCATTGTATTATTGTACTTCTTACCTCTTCATGTTTCACCCCATTCCCATTTTGCACCTTGTTTTGTTAATTCGTACAGAGGCACCAATAGATGGGAAGTTTGGGATGTATTTTCTGAAGTAATCAGCTAAACTGATGAACTGCCTAACTTGTTTGTTTGACAGTTATTATTTTTTATTTTTTTGGAACTGGTGCCTTGACGAGAGCTTCCACCTTCCTAGGACTTGGTTGCACTTGTCCATCTGAGACAATGTTTCCCAGATATTCGATGGTTCGCTTGAAGAAGCTGCATTTGCCCGCATTGAAGGAATAGCCAGCTTGCTATAGTGACATCAGAATGCGTTCAAGGTGTAACAATCCTTCAGCAAAATTTGTAAATTTGCTTAGTAAATCATCAAAATATACTTGCACAAACGAGCCAAGGAGTGGTAACAGAGCCCTATTGATGCAGCGTTGGTAAACTGTGCAAGTATTGCTCAATTCGAATGGAATCGTGAAGTACTCATATGAGTCCGTCTAGTGTAACGCAGGCAGTCTTCTCGATTGACCTTTCTGCAATTGGTATTTGGTGAAACCGGCTGCCATGTCCAAGCATATATAGAAATGTCTGTCACATGGTGTGTTTTCTTGCAGTTTTTTTTTTACAGCTCTGGGATGATTTGTTCGGGTTGTGGTTGCTTTTGCGTTGAGCAGCTCTATTCGCAAACAAATAGAGATTCCTCCGTGCCTTGGAAATCACGTTAAGCCGTTGGTCCCGGCCGTCCTTTGTAGATCTTTGGCAGTTGTTACGGATTGTCAGAAGCCAGAAACTCTGACAAGAGTCCTGCCAAGAAGTAACCCAGTTAATGAGTTGTGGAGGTCTGGTAGGCAGCCGCTCCACGTAAAATACTAGTACTTAGAGATTCAGCTAAAGGTTTGACTGGGAGTCGACCCCAATATAGTTGGGAAAAGGCTAGGCAGATGATGACTTCTTGCCCATTGTCTAGGTTATCCTTTGTCACTCTTTTCCAAAGAACCCAAGCACGTGACAAGAACAGCAATGTCCATTGAAGAATCGTAAACATGTCTTCGGAACCTGAAAATATCCCGTGAATGTCTGTTTTCAGGCTCAAGCGTGGTAATCAGGTTGCTGCGTAGTTCTTCCCATGAAGATGTAACTGCATCATCCAGTCGTCAACCCATATCCTGGCACGTCCTTTGAAAGCGGCATTTTTTTCATACGAACGTCGAAATCGTTCAATTTAAATTGGTCCACAGCCTTGTCTATATGCTGGCACCATTCACGTACGCCAACGTTGGTATCAGGATAATTATGATGGCAATTAGCCACCCTTAATTCTGATTTTAGATTCTGCTGATGGTGCACATAGACACTCAGACATTTTCTCCATCATTTGCACGAAGAATTGCGGTGCCCATCACAACCCATCGAAGGATCACGAACCGGGGCGTGAATCATCTCATAATGGTTTGAGATGGATACCCAACGAAGTGGTGGGTACCAGAATTGGTTTCATTTGTTGAGCAGGAACAGTTTCAGGTTGGTCAGCTGGTGATCGAGCTGATGAGGAGGTGGTTTGGATTGGATTCTGATCCAATCCCACTTCTGATGACGGGGAACGGGCCCCCTTGTTGTTTTTAAAAACGGTGACGTCAGCAATGCTGACGTCACTATTTCCATATCATCATGGTGCTGGTGGTGGTTACTCATTTCGGAAATGAAATACTTGTTTTCAGTATCAACTTATATTCTCGCTGGTGGATAGCACACAAATGGCACACAGTAAATATTCGTCAACAACAAAGAATGACTCACGATATTACGGAGCTCCGCACTGTCCGACGGCTCGACTTAGAATGAATTGTGAACGGTCGGGCGTTCGTATTTATACCCTTCGGTTAGAGTCGTTACAAATCTATCGACTCATCGTTTTCTTTATGGTTCGTTTTTAAATTCTTGATTTAATTTTACAAATCATAAAATGAATTTAGAAGTACAAATGAATTAGTTTAATCATTTCTAGTAATCAACTAATAAAGTTAATTAAATAATCGTTTGAGTGACTTTTACCAACTTCAAATAAGCAATCACACAGTATTTGAATTTAGAATAATCAAACTGACGCTCGATTACGCCTTTCCGCCGGCATTCATATTGATTTATTCGACGCTTGATTAAGCCTTCGCGCCGATATATATTATCATGAGCAAAGCAGATGTAGTAAATGAAATTCATAGAAATGCTAGGGTAAATTTTCCACGAAGAAATGTTATTATAAAAGATATAGATGATCTATGGCAAGCAGATTTAATTGATATGCAATCTATTTCAAAACAAAATAAAAGCTTTAAATTTATTCTAGCTGTTATCGATACATTTTCAAAATATGCTTGGGTCTTTCCTCTAAAAAGTAAAAACAAAGAGATTGTATGTAACTCATTCAAAATTTTATTGGAGAGAGGACGTGTTCCTAGAAATCTGCAAACTGATAACGGAACTAAGTTTTATAATAATACATTTAAAAAACTTATTCGCTCTTATAATATTAATCATTATTCAACATTCTCATCCAAAAAAGCTTCAATAGTTGAGAGATTTATCAGAACATTGAAATCTAACTTGTATAAAGAATTCAGTTTAAGAGGTAACTATAACTGGATAAATGACACTCTCGATAGTGTTATTTATAAATACAATCACACTTATCATCGAACGATTGATGAAATTCCTGCAAATGTCAATAAAGTAAACAAAAAACGCATATTAGAAAGATATAAAATGGCGATAAAAAAAGTAAGTGTGAAAAATAAGTTTAAATAGGTGATTATGTGCGTATCAGTAAGTACAAAGCCACATTTGAAAAAGGATATACTCCTAACTGGTCGACAGAAATATTTAAAATTCGAAAAGTGCAAAATACAACTCCTGTCACCTATTTGATTGAAGATACATTTAAAGGTCAGCCTATTTTAGGAACATTTTATGCACAAGAGCTTCAAAAGACTAAACATCCGAATGTATATCTAGTCGAGAAGGTTCTTAAAAGGAGAGGCAATAGGGTTTTAGTAAAATGGTTAGGCTTATCTTCTGCTGAAAATAGTTGGATCGATAAATCGAATGTGTTGTAAAAAATAATGTTATGATCTATTATTGATATATTTAATGAATTTAGCTGGTCTTTTAAACGCAATAATTAGTTGCATAATTATTATAACATGTGATCTTTTATAATATTTGTAATATTTATTAATTGGGGATATAATTGTTATATTATATGTATTAAGGATTATTCCATTATTAGTCAGTCTTATGATGTGTATTGGAGAGAATAGTCTTCTCAATTGGTTAATAAACCACCTACCATTTGAACTACATTTACCAGGATACAATTATTGTGGTCCTGGTACAAGATTAATTAAGAGACTTGCGCAAGGAGACAAAGGTGTTAATAAATTAGACGAATATTGTAAAGAACACGATATTGCATATCACAAGTCGTCAAACTTAAAGGATCGGCACAACGCTGATTTAATTTTATTAAAAATGTCTAAAGAACGATTAGTTGCTCCTGATGCGAGTGCAGGAGAAAAATTTGCAGCACATCTAGTAAGTAATGCTATGTTAGCAAAAATTAAAACCGGTGCAGGCTTAAAAACTCGTAGCCAAAAGTCTTCGAGAAAAATAAAATCTGGAAAAGGACTTAAAAAGAAATTAAAAAATGTTATATCTGTGACGAAAAAACGTATGAAAAAATTAAAACCGAAATGCAAAAAAATGGCGATAGAATTAGCTATGGCCGCTGCCAGAGAATTAACTGATAATTCGTCTATTAAACTTCCTCGAGTTATTCCAATACCAAAAACTGGTGGAGTATTACCTTTAATTCCTATTTTTGCGGGATTATCAGCCGCCGGAGCCTTAGCAGGCGGCGCAGCTGGTATTGCTAAAACTATAAATGAATTTAAGATGGCTAAAAAGCTGTATGAAGAATCGAAGAGACACAATGAAAAAATGGAGGCACTTTGCATCGGAAAAGGACTACATCTTAAACCACATAAAAATGGTCTTGGTATTTTCGTAACAAAAGAAAAAAACTAGGATATCGGCTACCCAAACGAGCCTTAACTAACCTTGATATTTTAAGGTATGGAAATAGTATTCCGTATTTTAGAGGTGTCTTTATGAGAGATCAGCTCCCTAAATTTCCGCTGAAAAAAGAATGTGGAGTTCTTAATTTAGATAGTTCTAAAAATCCTGGTTCTCATTGGGTAGCCTATGCGAAATACAATGATTATATTGAATATTTTGACAGTTACGGAAACCTTAAGCCTCCTAAGGAATTTATAAAATACTTAGGCTCTGAGGTTCGCTATAATTATGAAAATATTCAAGGGGATCACCCTTTTAACTGCGGCCATCTTTGTCTAAAGTTTTTAAGAAAGTTTTGGTGTAGGCAAGGAATAAAATAAATAGGTTTATCAAAAAGTGATCAGTATGCAAGTATGTCTATAACAGTGACTATCTCCGGTAAAAAATCAGAATTAGAATCGTTTTTTCAACCTCCTCTGACTTTATCTGGGAAATATGAGTGCGGATTGCTAAACTTTTCAATTTTAAATTCAATACCAAAAGTACATTTTAATGAAAATAATAATAAAAGTTCACCTGTAATTAGAATTGAATGTGATTTAATCTACGGATCCTACACTAACGGATTACAAACTCATATTATTCATGAATTTATATCTAATTCTGCTGCAGACCGTCAGTACATAGAAACTCCTGCAAATGTTATTTACTTCCCAGTGAACAAAAATATAATTTCATCTATATCTATTAAAGTTGTTGATCAATTTGGTTACTGCATTGATTGGATAGAACACATTCAACTGCGTCTTCACTTAAGGAAGATAAAATGATATTATATAATAGATACCCTCCGGTCAAAATGAAACGTCTTATTTCTTCTACAACCTCAAAGGTGCCCAGACGTAAGAAAAAAGTGAAAAATTTAACTAAAACAAATAAAAATTTTCTTAAAGCCCTAGGTTTTAAACTATGAATATACTACAGATTAATGATTTTCCGCACTTCGATACTTCGATCGAAAGTTATGAAATCCATTCTTACAACCCCTACAATAACTGCTTTAGAGAAAATGATGAAATCAGAATTCCCATCCACCAGCAAGACATATACGTGCTTCCATCAGCCAGCTCAATTTACATCGAAGGTCGAGCAAAGCTCTTTGGAAAAGATGGAAAACCGATTGAAAAAAATATTTCGTTTAGCAATAACTCTGCTATGTTCTTGTTTCAAGACATCAGGTACGAAATAAACGGTATTGAAATAGATCGTATAAAAAACTCAGGCATAACTTCAACAATAAAATCGTACGTTTCATTTAATGATGCTGAAAATAAAGTGGCTGCCCTATGGGGCTGGAATTTAACTGGATTTAAAAGTGCTGGTTATTTTGATGCTTTAATACCATTAAATAAGGTTTTAGGATTTGCGGAAGATTATGATAAGATTATAATAAATTGTAAACATGAGCTTATATTAAATCGAAGTAACTCTAACTTAAATAGCGTTATACTTAATGATGCAGATGTTACACATTTCCAAATAGAAATAGAAAGAATACAATGGAGGGTACCACACATAAAAGTCTCAGATCGTGTGCGTTTGACTCTATTGAAACATTTAGAAAAAGATAAGCCTATTCAAATGGCATTTAGGAATTGGGATTTGTACGAATATCCTTTACTACCTAAAACCACAAAACACTCATGGTCCGTTAAAACTGCATCACAATTGGAAAAACCTAGATATGTCATTCTTTGCCTACAAACTAATAGAAAAAGCAATAAACTAAAAGACAGTTCACTATTCGATCATTGCGAAGTGACAAACGTCACTCTCTTCTTTAAATTCACAATATTATCCATATGAACCTTTAAGTCTAAAGTTTTCTGAGAACAAATACAGTATATTATATGAAATGTATGCTAAATTTCGTCAGTCTTATTACAACTGTCCAGTAGAACCGCTGCTTAATCTAAAGGACTTTAAAGAGAAGGCTCCCCTATTCATTTTAGATTGTTCAAGGCAAAACGATAGTTTAAAAACCGGTCCAGTAGACGTTCGGCTAGAAATTGAATGTTCATCGCCAATACCAGAAAACACTGCTGCATATTGTTTGATTATAAACGATCGACTTGTGGAATACAAACCTCTGAGCAACATAGTTCGTCGATTATCATGACTGCCATTGTAGATGTGCAAGGCTTTAAAACAGAAGCAAATGAATTTGTGCTAAAAGAAATTGCTATATTGTGTAGTGACAAAATTCAAGTGTTTTTAATTAAGCCGCCATTTCCTTTTTGCGATTTGACAAAACAAGAAAGACGGCAAGTAGCGTGGATTGAACGTAACAGGAAGATATACTGGAGTGAAGGGTTTATACCTTATTCAAATTGTCAGTATTTAGTTTTAGATTTTTTAAGAGATAAATGTATTTATATAAAAGGTCTTGAAAAAGTGTTATGGTTAAAAAATATTTTAAATAATAATAATAATAATAATAATGTGATTAATTTAGAAGATAAAGGTTGCCCTAGTTTGCTAAATCTGTATGATCGATATAAGTGTTCTGAAGATTTGTATAGTTGTATGTATCATAACTCAATTTGTGCTTTGAAAAATGTATTGTGTTTAAAAAAATGGTGCTCTGATAATAAACTTTTTATATAATTTTTGTTTCTTTTTTTTCATTATTCAACAAAATAATTTTAAATTAGTTGTAACAGGTATGAAATGAAACTTTTCCTATCTCCCACTCCCATCAATCCTGCCTAATGTTAAACGTTATAAGTTGCTTGCAACAGCTGTGCCTTGTCATTATAGTATTATACTTATTACAAGTACTAGAAAGCGAGTAAGCAGACCATGAGTCAAAATAAATGCAATCCTCGATATGACATGTTTAATACATATAAAATGCGCGAGTTTTCATTTGGGTATTATTGGGCAATGGCTGATTCCAGGAGAAGATTGAAAATGGAAATGGCTGACGCTGGATTTTTTTATTGTGGAAATGGTGTAAATGATAAAGCAGCATGTTTCTCATGTGGAGGTGTTATAGAAGATTGGGAGATTTACGATGATCCTTGGATGCAACATGCTATACATTTTCCTCAATGTTTTTATTTGAACGCTGTGAAGGGAAAATACTATATTGATAACTGTCTTAAACAGTTAGTCTATTAGAATATGCACCAACGTATCGTGCTCCCACATGAGTCGGTTAATATCTACCATATTTGAATGTTTATGTAAGTACCTACATGATGGTGCATTGCACTTAAATGATCAAATCTTGCATATATAATATAGAAGCATCATGCATCACAGCAATTCAACTCTGAACATTACAGCGCAACGGTTCAGTTTTGAATATATCTCCTTAAAAAATAACTAAAATTTATATTTTCTATAATGTTTCACTCAGTGAAATCTGATATAAATGGAATTCACAAAATGATTATGAAGAATGATAGGGGTGAGGTAATTCACATTCAACATATGCAACCTGGAAAAAGAGTATCGAACGCAGGTGAATTAAAACATCAGGATAATGATATAACCCGAACAGAAGATTTATTTTATCAGAAGTTGGAAGATACTCACTACATTATACTCAAAAGCGAACCTGATGAGAAACTTCGCACATTCGTTAAAGTAAGCAACAAACAGGCTGATCCTGAAAAATCGATTGCGAGTTCGTCAAAGACTAGTGGGAGTAGTATATCGACAGCTACAACAGATTTACTCCATCAGGAGAGTGATACAGCTCATGAGTTAGTTTTACCTGCATTAGAAGATATTGATTGCTTCCAGATACTGCCAGGAAGTGAAATTTATTTCATATAAATTGTGTCACTGAAGCGAGAGCCAGGATCCGAAACCCTCAGATAAACTCAAACATCAATTTAATAAAGAAACAAACATATATAATGGTTCTAAGGTGGAGGAGGAAACATATGATACCAGATTTTGTCTGAAGATTAAATTTTTATCCCATCCATTGTTTGAAAACACAAATATATTTATATTTTTTTAATTAACATTATCTTTGGTTTTATTTAATAAAAGACTTGCGATACCTCTAAGACCAATCACACAGTTTTATACTTTGTGTTCATAATACATTCAGAATGTAGATCAGAATTTATTCGCATAGATATTTTCCGATACAATAAACAGTATCAATGCCGCTGCATGTATTGTTTGCTAACAAGATTTCGTTTAGTTGAATATACATTTTTTTAAATTATGATGTAAATCGAACCAGAAATCCGTTCTCGATTGTAAAATTGGGGTTCCTGCATCACGCAGTTCGAGCGGCGCGAGAACAAGTGATGCAGAAGCCCCAATTTTACCCTACTTACGGAACCCTTCAGAATCGTGTTTTCGCTATACTTTTCTTGGGTTCCCGGCAGTGTGCGCGTACTGAAACCCCTCCTTGTCGATGAAAACACGTTTATTGCCTGAAAAAAACTCGTTTTTTGAACACGTTTTTTTAATTTGGCTCGAACCCCTTTTTGACAAAGTTCTTGATACTTACTTGTTTCTAACTACGGAACCCTTCTGAAAAAAACAGTTTTTTTGAACACGTTATTTAATTTTGGCCCGAACCCCGTTTTGACAAAGTTCTTGATACTTACTTGGTTCTAACTACGGAACCCTTCAGAATCCTGTTTTCGCTATACTTTCCTTGGGTTCCCGGCGCTGTGCGCGAACTGAAACCCTTCCTGGTCGGTGAAAACACGTTTTTTGCATGAAAAAACTGGTTTTTTAAACGTTTTTAAATTTTGGCACCAACCCCTTTTTGAAAAAGTTTTTGATACTTACTTGGTTCTAACTACGAAACCCTTCAGAATCGTGTTTTCGCTATACTTTCCTTGGGTTCCCGGCGCTGTGCGTGAACTGAAACCCCTCCTGGTCGATGAAAACACGTTTTTTGCTTAAAAAAATCTCGTTTTTTGAACACGTTTTTTTATTTTGGCTCGAACCCCTTTTTGACAAAGTTCTTGATACTTACTTGGTTCTTACTACGGAACCCTTCAGAAACGTGTTTTCGCTATACTTTCCTTGGGTTCCCGGCGCTGTGCGCGAACTGAAACCCCTTCTGGTCGATGAAAACACGTTTTTTGGCTGATAAAAACTCGTTTTTTGAACACGTTTTTTTATTTTGGCTCGAACCCCTTTTTGACAAAGTTCTTGATACTTACTTGGTTCTAACTACGGAACCCTTCAGAAACGTGTTTTCGCTATACTTTCCTTGGGTTCCCGGCGCTGTGCGCGAACTGAAACCCCTCCTGGTCGATGAAAACACGTTTTTTGCCTGAAAAAACTCGTTTTTTGAACACGTTTTTTTATTTTGGCTCGAACCCCTTGTTGACAAAGTTCTTGATACTTACTTGGTTCTAACTACGGAACCCTTTAGAATCCTGTTTTCGCTATACTTTCCTTGGGTTCCCGGAGCTGTGCGCGAACTGAAACCCCTCCTGGTCGCTGAAAACACGTTTTTTGCTTGAAAAAAACTGGTTTTTTGAACACGCTTTTTTATTTTGGCTCGAAAGCCTTTTTGACAAAAATCTTGATACTTAGTTGGTTCTTACTACGGAACCCTTCTGAAAAAAACTGTTTTTTTGAGCACGTTTTTTAATTTTGGCACCAATCCCTGTCTGATAAAGTTCTTGATACTTACTTGGTTCTAACTACAGAACCCTTCTAAAAAAAACTGTATTTTTGAGTACGTTTTTTTTATTTTGGCACCAACCCATGTTGACAAAATTCTTGATACTTACTTGGTTCTTACTACGGAATTCTTCATTAGATTTTTGATCTGTTTGCGGAATCGTGTTTTCGCAATACTAACCTTGGGTGCCCGGCGCTTAACGCGAACTGAAACCCCTCCTGGTCGCTGAAAACACGTTTTTTGCTTGAAAAAAACTCGTTTTTTGAACACGTTTTTTTATTTTGGCTCGAAACCCTTTTTGACAAAGTTCTTGATACTTACTTGGTTCTAATTACGGAACCCTTCAGACTCGTGTTTTCGCTATACTTTCCTTGGGTTCCCGGTGCTGTGCGCGAACTGAAACCCCTCCTGGTCGCTGAAAACACGTTTTTTGTTTGAAAAAAACTGGTTTTTTGAACATGTTTTTTTATTTTGGCTCGAACCACTTTTTGAAAAGTTCTTGATACTTACTTGGTTCTAACTACGGAACACTTCATAATCGTGTTTTCGCCATACTAACCTTGGGTTCCCGGCGCTGTGCGCGAACTGACAACCCTCCTGGTCGCTGAAAACACGTTTTTTGCCTGATAAAAACTGTTTTCTTTAACACGTTTTTTAATTTTTGCACCAATCCCTTTTTGACAAAGTTCTTGATACTTACTTGGTTCTAACTACGGAACCCTTCTGAAAAAAACTGGTTTTTTGAACACGTTTTTTAATTTTGGCACTAACCCATTTTTACAAAATTCTTGATACTTACTTGGTTCTAACTACGGAATTCTTCATTAGATTTTCGATCTGTTTGCGGAATCGTGTTTTCGCCATTCTAACCTTGGGTTCCCGACTCTGTGCGCGAACTGAAACCCCACCTGGTCGCTAAAAACACGTTTTTTGCCTGATAAAAACTGTTTTTATAAACACGTTTTTTAATTTTGGGCCAAGCCCCTTTTTGACAAAGTTCTTGATACTTACTTGGTTCTAACTACGGAACCCTTCAGAATCGTGTTTTTGCAATACTTTCCTTGGGTTCCCGGCAATGTACGCGAACTGAAACCCCACCTGGTCGCTGAAAACACGTTTTTTGCCTGATAAAACTGTTTTTTTGAACACGTTTTTTAATTTTGGCCCGAACCCCTTTTTGACAAAGTTCTTGATACTTAGGTCTAACTACGGAACCCTTCAGAATCGTGTTTTCGCTTTACTTTTCTTGGGTTCCCGGTGCTGTGCGCGAACTGAAACCCCTCCTGGTCGCTGAAAACACGTTTTTTGCTTGAAAAAAACTGGTTTTTTGAACTCGATTTTTTATTTTGGCTCGAACCCCTTTTTGACAAAGTTCTTGATACTAACTTAGTTCTAACTACGGAACCCTTCTGATAAAAACTGGTTTTTTGAACACGTTTTTTTATTTTGGCTCGAAACCCTTTTTGACAAAGTTCTTGATACTTACTTAGTTTTAACTACGGAACACTTCAGAATCGTGTTTTCGCCATACTAACCTTGGGTTCCCGGCGCTGTGCGCGAACTGAAACCCCTGTTGGTCGCTGAAAACACGTTTTTTGCTTGAAAAAAACTGGTTTTTTGAACACGTTTTTTTATTTTGGCTCGAACCCCTTTTTGACAAAGTTCTTGATACTTACTTGGTTCTAACTACGGAACCCTTCTGAAAGAAACTGTTTCTTTTAAACCGTTTTTTAATTTTGGCCCGAATCCCTTTTTGACAAAGTTCTTGATACTTACTTAGTTCTAACTACGGAACACTTCATAATCGTGTTTTCGCCATACTAACCTTGGGTTCCCGGCGCTGTGCGCGATCTGAAAACCCTCCTGGTCGCTGAAAACACGTTTTTTGCCTGATAAAAACTGTTTTCTTGAACACGTTTTTTAATTTTTGCACCAATCCTTTTTTGACAAAGTTCTTGATACTTACTTGGTTCTAACTACGGAACCCTTCAGAAAAGTGTTTTCGCAATACTTTCCTTGGGTTCCCGGCGCTGTGCGCGAACTGAAACCCCTCCTGGTCGATGAAAACACGTTCTTTGCCTGAAAAAAACTCGTTTTTTGAACACGTTTTTTTATTTTGGCTCGAACCCCTTTTTGACAAAGTTCTTGATACTTACTTGGTTCTAACTACGGAACCCTTCAGAATCGTGTTTTCGCTATACTTTCCTTGGGTTCCCGGCGCTGTGCGCGAACTGAAACCCCTCCTGGTCGATGAAAACACGTTTTTTGCCTGAAAAAAACTCGTTTTTTTAAACACGTTTTTTTATTTTGGCTCGAACCCCTTGTTGACAAAGTTCTTGATACTAACTTGGTTCTAACTACGGAACCCTTCAGAATCGTGTTTTCGCTATACTTTCCTTGGGTTCCCGGCGCTGTGCGCGAACTGAAACCCCTCCTGGTCGATGAAAACACGTTTTTTGGCTGATAAAAACTCGTTTTTTGAACACGTTTTTTTATTTTGGCTCGAACCCCTTTTTGACAAAGTTCTTGATACTTACTTGGTTCTAACTACGGAACCCTTCAGAATCGTGTTTTCGCTATACTTTCCTTGGGTTCCCGGCGCTGTGCGCGAACTGAAACCCCTCCTGGTCGATGAAAACACGTTTTTTGCCTGAAAAAAACTCGTTTTTTGAACACGTTTTTTTATTTTGGCTCGAACCCCTTTTTGACAAAGTTCTTGATACTTACTTGGTTCTAACTACGGAACCCTTCAGAATCGTGTTTTCGCTATACTTTCCTTGGGTTCCCGGCGCTGTGCCCGAACTGAAACCCCTCCTGGTCGATGAAAACAGGTTTTTTGAACACGCTTTTTTATTTTGGCTCGAAAGCCTTTTTGACAAAAATCTTGATACTTAGTTGGTTCTAACTACGGAACCCTTCTGAAAAAAACTGTTTTTTTGAGCACGATTTTTAATTTTGGCACAAATCCCTGTTTGATAAAGTTCTTGATACTTACTTGGTTCTAACTACGAAACCCTTCTAAAAAAAACTGTATTTTTGAATACGTTTTTTTTATTTTGGCACCAACCCATTTTGACAAAGTTCTTGATACTTACTTGGTTCTAACTACGGAACCCTTCAGAATCGTGTTTTCGCTATACTTTCCTTGGGTTCCCGGCGCTGTGCGCGAACTGAAACCCCTCCTGGTCGATGAAAACACGTTTTTTGCCTGAAAAAAACTCGTTTTTTGAACACGTTTTTTTATTTTGGCTCGAACCCCTTTTTGACAAAGTTCTTGATACTTACTTGGTTCTAACTACGGAACCCTTCAGAATCGTGTTTTCGCTATACTTTCCTTGGGTTCCCGGCGCTGTGCCCGAACTGAAACCCCTCCTGGTCGACGAAAACAGGTTTTTTGAACACGCTTTATTATTTTGGCTCGAAAGCCTTTTTGACAAAAATCTTGATACTAAGTTGGTTCTAACTACGAAACCCTTCTAAAAAAAACTGTATTTTTGAATACGATTTTTTTATTTTGGCACCAACCCATTTTGACAAAATTCTTGAAACTTACTTGGTTCTTACTACGGAATTCTTCATTAGATTTTCGATCTGTTTGCGGAATCGTGTTTTCGCAATTTTAACCTTGGTTGCCCGGCGCTCAACGCAAACTGAAACCCCTTCTGGTCGCTGAAAACACGTTTTTTGCTTGAAAAAAACTCGTTTTTTGAACACGTTTTTTTATTTTGGCTCGAACCCCTTTTTGACAAAGTTCTTGATACTTACTTGGTTCTAACTACGGAACCCTTCAGAATCGTGTTTTCGCTATACTTTTCTTGGGTTCCCGGCGCTGTGCGCGAACTGAAACCCCTCCTGGTCGATGAAAACACGTTTTTTGCCTGAAAAAAACTCGTTTTTTGAACACGTTTTTTTATTTTGGCTCGAACCCCTTTTTGACAAAGTTCTTGATACTTACTTGGTTCTAACTACGGAACCCTTCAGAATCGTGTTTTCGCTATACTTTCCTTGGGTTCCCGGCGCTGTGCGCGAACTGAATCCCCTCCTGGTCGATGAAAACACGTTTTTTGCTTAAAAAAAACTCGTTTTTTGAACACGTTTTTTTATTTTGGCTCGAACCCCTTTTTGACAAAGTTCTTGATACTTACTTGGTTCTAACTAAGTAACCCTTCAGAATCGTGTTTTCGCTATACTTTCCTTGGGTTCCCGGCGCTGTGCGCGAACTGAAACCCCTCCTGGTCTATGAAAACACGTTTTTTGCTTGAAAAAAACTGGTATTTTGAACACGTTTTTTTATTTTGGCTCGAACCCCTTTTTGACAAAGTTCTTGATACTTACTTGGTTCTAACTACGGAACCCTTCAGAATCGTGTTTTCGCTATACTTTCCTTGGGTTCCCGGCGCTGTGCGTGAACTGAAACCCCTCCTGGTCGAAGAAAACACGTTTTTTTCTTGAAAAAAACTCGTTTTTTGAACACGTTTTTTTATTTTTGCTCGAACCCCTTTTTGACAAAGTTCTTGATACTTACTTGGTTCTAACTGCGGAACCCTTCAGAATCGTGTTTTCGCTAAACTTTCCTTGGGTTCCCGGCGCTGTGCGCGAACTGAAACCCCGCCTGGTCGATGAAAACACGTATTTTGCCTGAAAAAAACTCGTTTTTGAACACGTTTTTTTATTTTGGCTCGAACCCCTTTTTTACAAAGTTCTTGATACTTACTTGGTTCTAACTACGGAACCCTTCAGAATCGTGTTTTCGCTATACTTTTCTTGGGTTCCCGGCAGTGTGCGCGTACTGAAACCCCAACTTGTCGATGAAAACACGTTTATTGCCTGTAAAAAACTCGTTTTTTGAACACGTTTTTTTATTTTGGCTCGAACCCCTTTTTGACAAAGTTCTTGATACTTACTTGGTTCTAACTACGGAACCCTTCAGAATCGTGTTTTCGCTATACTTTCCTTGGGTTCCCGGCGCTGTGCGCGAACTGAATCCCCTCCTGGTCGATGAAAACACGTTTTTTGCTTAAAAAAAACTCGTTTTTTGAACACGTTTTTTTATTTTGGCTCGAACCCCTTTTTGACAAAGTTCTTGATACTTACTTGGTTCTTACTAAGTAACCCTTCAGAATCGTGTTTTCGCTATACTTTCCTTGGGTTCCCGGCGCTGTGCGCGAACTGAAACCCCTCCTGGTCTATGAAAACACGTTTTTTGCTTGAAAAAAACTGGTATTTTGAACACGTTTTTTTATTTTGGCTCGAACCCCTTTTTGACAAAGTTCTTGATACTTACTTGGTTCTAACTACGGAACCCTTCAGAATCGTGTTTTCGCTATACTTTCCTTGGGTTCCCGGCGCTGTGCGTGAACTGAAACCCCTCCTGGTCGAAGAAAACACGTTTTTTTCTTGAAAAAAACTCGTTTTTTGAACACGTTTTTTTATTTTTGCTCGAACCCCTTTTTGACAAAGTTCTTGATACTTACTTGGTTCTAACTGCGGAACCCTTCAGAATCGTGTTTTCGCTATACTTTCCTTGGGTTCCCGGCGCTGTGCGCGAACTGAAACCCCGCCTGGTCGATGAAAACACGTATTTTGCCTGAAAAAATCTCGTTTTTGAACACGTTTTTTTATTTTGGCTGGAACCCCTTTTTTACAAAGTTCTTGATACTTACTTGGTTTTAACTACGGAACCCTTCAGAATCGTGTTTTCGCTATACTTTTCTTGGGTTCCCGGCAGTGTGCGCGTACTGAAACCCCTCCTTGTCGATGAAAACACGTTTATTGCCTGAAAAAAACTCGTTTTTTGAACACGTTTTTTTAATTTGGCTCGAACCCCTTTTTGACAAAGTTCTTGATACTAACTTGTTTCTAACTACGGAACCCTTCTGAAAAAAGCTGTTTTTTTGAACACGTTTTTTAATTTTGGCCCGAACCCCATTTTGACAAAGTTCTTGATACTTACTTGGTTCTAACTACGGAACCCTTCAGATTCCTGTTTTCGCTATACTTTCCTTGGGTTCCCGGCGCTGCGCGTGAACTGAAACCCCTCCTGGTCGATGAAAACACGTTTTTTGCATGAAAAAACTGGTTTTTTAAAAGTTTTTAAATTTTGGCACCAACCCCTTTTTGAAAAAGTTTTTGATACTTACTTGGTTCTAACTATGGAACCCTTCAGAATCGTGTTTTCGCTATACTTTCCTTGGGTTCCCGGCGCTGTGCGTGAACTGAAACCCCTCCTGGTCGATGAAAACACGTTTTTTGCTTAAAAAAATCTCGTTTTTTGAACACGTTTTTTTATTTTGGCTCGAACCCCTTTTTGACAAAGTTCTTGATACTTACTTGGTTCTTACTACGGAACCCTTCAGAAACGTGTTTTCGCTATACTTTCCTTGGGTTCCCGGCGCTGTGCGCGAACTGAAACCCCTCCTGGTCGATGAAAACACGTTTTTTGGCTGATAAAAACTCGTTTTTTGAACACGTTTTTTTATTTTGGCTCGAACCCCTTTTTGACAAAGTTTTTGATACTTACTTAGTTCTAACTACGGAACCCTTCAGAATCGTGTTTTCGCTATACTTTCCTTGGGTTCCCGGCGCTGTGCGCGAACTGAAACCCCTCCTGGTCGATGAAAACACGTTTTTTGCTTAAAAAAATCTCGTTTTTTGAACACATTTTTTTATTTTGGCTCGAACCCCTTTTTGACAAAGTTCTTGATACTTACTTGGTTCTAACTACGGAACCCTTCAGAAACGTGTTTTCGCTATACTTTCCTTGGGTTCCCGGCGCTGTGCGCGAACTGAAACCCCTCCTGGTCGATGAAAACACGTTTTTTGCCTGAAAAAAACTCGTTTTTTGAACACGTTTTTTTATTTTGGCTCAAACCCCTTTTTGACAAAATTCTTGATACTTACTTGGTTCTAACTACGGAACCCTTTAGAATCCTGTTTTCGCTATACTTTCCTTGGGTTCCCGGAGCTGTGCGCGAACTGAAACCCCTCCTGGTCGCTGAAAACACCTTTTTTGCTTGAAAAAAACTGGTTTTTTGAACACGCTTTTTTATTTTGGCTCGAAAGCCTTTTTGACAAAAATCTTGATACTTAGTTGGTTCTTACTACGGAACCCTTCTGAAAAAAACTGTTTTTTTGAGCACGTTTTTTAATTTTGGCACCAATCCCTGTTTGATAAAGTTCTTGATACTTACTTGGTTCTAACTACAGAACCCTTCTAAAAAAAACTGTATTTTTGAGTACGTTTTTTTTATTTTGGCACCAACCCATGTTGACAAAATTCTTGATACTTACTTGGTTCTTACTACGGAATTCTTCATTAGATTTTTGATCTGTTTGCGGAATCGTGTTTTCGCAATACTAACCTTGGGTGCCCGGCGCTTAACGCGAACTGAAACCCCTCCTGGTCGCTGAAAACACGTTTTTTGCTTGAAAAAAACTCGTTTTTTGAACACGTTTTTTTATTTTGGCTCGAACCCGTTTTTGACAAAGTTCTTGATACTTACTTGGTTCTAATTACGGAACCCTTCAGACTCGTGTTTTCGCTATACTTTCCTTGGGTTCCCGGTGCTGTGCGCGAACTGAAACCCCTCCTGGTCGCTGAAAACACGTTTTTTGTTTGAAAAAAACTGGTTTTTTGAACACGTTTTTTTATTTTGGCTCGAACCACTTTTTGAAAAGTTCTTGATACTTACTTGGTTCTAACTACGGAACACTTCATAATCGTGTTTTCGCCATACTAACCTTGGGTTCCCGGCGCTGTGCGCGAACTGACAACCCTCCTGGTCGCTGAAAACACGTTTTTTGCCTGATAAAAACTGTTTTCTTTAACACGTTTTTTAATTTTTGCACCAATCCCTTTTTGACAAAGTTCTTGATACTTACTTGGTTCTAACTACGGAACCCTTCAGAATCGTGTTTTTGCTATACTTTCCTTGGGTTCCCGGCAATGTGCGCGAATTGAAACCCCACCTGGTCGCTAAAAACACGTTTTTTGCCTGATAAAAACTGTTTTTTTAAACACGTTTTTTAATTTTGGGCTAAGCCCCTTTTTGACAAAGTTCTTGATACTTACTTGGTTCTAACTACGGAACCCTTCAGAATCGTGTTTTCGCCATACTTTCCTTGGGTTCCCGGCGCTGTGCGCGAACTGAATCCCCTCCTGGTCGATGAAAACACGTTTTTTGCTTAAAAAAAACTCGTTTTTTGAACACGTTTTTTTATTTTGGCTCGAACCCCTTTTTGACAAAGTTCTTGATACTTACTTGGTTCTAACTACGGAACCCTTCAGAATCGTGTTTTCGCTATACTTTCCTTGGGTTCCCGGCGCTGTGCGCGAACTGAATCCCCTCCTGGTCGATGAAAACACGTTTTTTGCTTAAAAAAACTCGTTTTTTGAACACGTTTTTTTATTTTGGCTCGAACCCCTTTTTGACAAAGTTCTTGATACTTACTTGGTTCTTACTAAGTAACCCTTTTTTTTTTTTTTTTTTTTTTTTTTTTATAGGATGGGAAATCATCAAATGACCCCTCCCGCTCTGGGTGGAGCGGCAGGGAGTGTCAGACTTTTACTGACTAAAACCCACCCTTAGTCCTCCTAGTGCCTTTCTTCCCAGGGCCGCGGTAACTCTTTCGAACAATTCCGCAACCCTGGCAGGCTCTGGCCCTGGCGGGCCCCGTCTCCGTTGCTGACTGCTCGTTGCTGACGGCGCGTTTGGAGTGAACGCGCCGTCGACTCTGGCCTGACCTGATCGGACAGCGAGCTACCCATTGCTCGCTGTCCGCAGGCGTCAGTCACTGCGCCTTGCCCAGGAGCGTCAGTTCCTGAGAGGCGCAGCGACTGACGTTCGTCTGGAGGAGGCGAAATGGGGCCATTACTGGCACTCCATTTCGGCCCCCTCCCGAGCAGTGGCAGCGGCGGCGACGGTGGCGGCGGCTGCGGCGGAAGCGACGGCGGCGGCGGCGGCGGTGGAGGAGGGTTTTCTCCTCGACCCGGCCCTGGCGGGTGGACCGCAGGCTTTGCCCCCAGCCCAGTGATCGGCCGGCTTGCCAGCTGCCGCACATGCGAAGCAGTGCGGCGCGGCGTCGCACGAGCCGGCCCTGTGACCGGGCTGACCACAGCGGAAGCAGTGGTCACTGCGGTCCACCTCCGAGGTGCAGCGTACTCCCACGTGGTTGCCAACTTGGCAACGGAAGCACCTCAGAGGTCTGGGCTCCAGCAGTTTTACCTGCGCGGAGACCCAGCCCACCAAAAGCCTTCGGCCCTCCGAGACTTTCTTGGCCGCCGACACGGGGCAGCTCACCACTACGGTTCGCATGCCCGTGTTGTCAGGACGGATGGTGCCCGCCTTCACCTCCTCTGCAGAGCACCCCCCCGTCCTGACGACGGCGGCCAACACCTCCTCCTCCGTGACGGAGTCGTCCAGGCCCAAGATGCGCATATCTATGCACTTCGTGGGCCTGGACACTCGGACGTCATCCGCGCCCAAGGACGCCCTAAGCCTTTCGGCTAGAGCGTCCGCGGCCGGACCGCTGCCTGCTCCAGGGATCTCGAGCATCCTGGCCCCGGTCATGGTGACCCTGAGCCGGAGACCCCCGACGATGCCAAGCTCACCGAGGTTGATGGCCTCCTTGGCCTTGGTGAGCGTATTGGCATACGTCACGCCCCTCTTCACCGCGTCCGGCTGCAGCGTTAAGACTACAGCCGCGGTCTTCGGGGCGCGGAGCGCAGCCGCGACGCCTCGCGCTCGCTGCCGCCGCCTTCTTTCCCGCCTCTTTGCCGCCCTGGCTGCTTTTCCCGCCTTCTTCTTCTCCCCGGCAACTTGCCATTCGGCTTGAGCCGGGGGAGGAGCTGAAGGCGAGGAAGCCGGGGGGAGCTGCTGCTCAGACGGCGCAGGAGCCTTCGCCGTCCGCGCAGCAACCCCACCCTTCCTCTTCCTTCCCGGGGCCGGGTCCGGTTTTCCCGACACCGGCTTCGCGGGTGCCGGCCCGGACCCTTTGTTCTGGCCGGACGACCCCGGTGTGGCAGCCACGGCGGCCGCGTACGACGCCGCCTTTTTTTGGGCTGGAGCCTTCCCACTCGCCGCTAACGGGGGGCGCAAGACGATGCCCTCCAGGACGGAAAACCGCGCCTGGAAGGCAGCCATCTCCTGCCGCATCAGGTCCAGCACCTGGCCCTCCTGCGGAACGGGGTGGCTGTTCTCCCCGCGCCCCCCTTTAGGCGCCCCCTGTGGGCCGGCTCCCTGTAGCCTGGCCAGGTCTGCTCGGAGCCCCGTATTCTCCCTCTGGAGGCGCTCCGTGGCGGCAGCCAAGCGGGCGACCTCCGCCCGCAGGTTGGACATCTCGTCCACCGGAGGCCCACCTCGATTAGCCTCCGCTGCCGCCAGGATGGAGGTCAGCGCTTCTCTTATGGCCCTGTTTTTAGAGGAGAATTTCCTCTTCAGGGCCACATCGCGATGCGCGGCCTCCACCGCCTCCGCAAACCCGGCCCTCCGAAGCTCCTGTCCGGAGTCATCCGGCTCACCGCCGGAGGTCTCCGAACCAGGAGCCCTGCTACCGCCCTCTCCGGGGGGTCGTCCAGCATCGGCGAGCTCCCCGGCTCGCCGGCCAGTCTCCTTGGGGGCAGGAGCTCTGCTCTTGCCTCCCTCTCGGCCCTTACCCCGCCTGCTGGTGGGGATCTTCCGGGCCGAGGCAACCTCCTCGCTGCCGGATGACCCCCGGTCCTCCTCTGATCTGGGCCGCTTGCGGAAGGACCTGGAGTCCTCCGCAGCAGCCCTCGCCTCCTCGGGTACAGGGCTCGCCGAGCTAATGGTCGCCAGGTCGTCGGAGTCCAACTCGGACTCCGACTCTACACCCGCGCGACGCTCAAGCGAGCCCTCCTCCCAGCGCAGCGCGCCTTCGCCCGCGCTCTGCCCGGCCGACTCTTCGTCGGGCGAGCTAAAATTAAACCCGATTAATTTTTCGAAGTCGAATTCGAATCGGGGGCCTCCTCGGCCACTGTTGCCCTTGGCAAGCGGAGTGCGGACAGCCCTGTTGCCCCCCCCAGAATACGAGGGGCTTGACGCACTAGGCGTGGCGGATTCCCGGACTGCTGTGCAGTCCGAACCGCCCTGGGGTAATTTCTCTTTTCCAGGCCTGTCCATTGTTTCCTTTTTGAGGGTGCGGTCCCTATCTCCCCTCCTCTCCCCCTCTTTCTCACTGCCTGCTCGCTGCCCTCACAGTCACGTCTGATGATCAGACGCGTACCAGAGAGCAGCGAGCAAGCCAATGAGACGCACACCGTCCGAGGACCCGAACACTGCTCAAGTCTCCGAACGGTGTGCCCCTCTTGTGTCTCTCTTGGTCTGGTCTCTCACTTGGGACCTTCCGGCATGAGTGGCTCTACCGGCAAAGCCCCCAAGATCACTGAGACACGCAAGCCCCACCACGACGGCAACGTGGAGACACGGTTGGTGGGGAACTACGGAACCCTTCAGAATCGTGTTTTCGCTATACTTTCCTTGGGTTCCCGGCGCTGTGCGTGAACTGAAACCCCTCCTGGTCGAAGAAAACACGTTTTTTTCTTGAAAAAAACTCGTTTTTTGAACACGTTTTTTTATTTTTGCTCGAACCCCTTTTTGACAAAGTTCTTGATACTTACTTGGTTCTAACTGCGGAACCCTTCAGAATCGTGTTTTCGCTATACTTTCCTTGGGTTCCCGGCGCTGTGCGCGAACTGAAACCCCGCCTGGTCGATGAAAACACGTATTTTGCCTGAAAAAATCTCGTTTTTGAACACGTTTTTTTATTTTGGCTGGAACCCCTTTTTTACAAAGTTCTTGATACTTACTTGGTTTTAACTACGGAACCCTTCAGAATCGTGTTTTCGCTATACTTTTCTTGGGTTCCCGGCAGTGTGCGCGTACTGAAACCCCTCCTTGTCGATGAAAACACGTTTATTGCCTGAAAAAAACTCGTTCTTTGAACACGTTTTTTTAATTTGGCTCGAACCCCTTTTTGACAAAGTTCTTGATACTAACTTGTTTCTAACTACGGAACCCTTCTGAAAAAAGCTGTTTTTTTGGACACGTTTTTTAATTTTGGCCCGAACCCCTTTTTGACAAAGTTCTTGATACTTACTTGGTTCTTACTACGGAACCCTTCAGAATCCTGTTTTCGCTATACTTTCCTTGGGTTCCCGGCGCTGCGCGTGAACTGAAACCCCTCCTGGTCGATGAAAACACGTTTTTTGCCTGAAAAAAACTCGTTTTTTGAACACGTTTTTTTATTTTGGCTCAAACCCCTTTTTGACAAAATTCTTGATACTTACTTGGTTCTAACTACGGAACCCTTTAGAATCCTGTTTTCGCTATACTTTCCTTGGGTTCCCGGAGCTGTGCGCGAACTGAAACCCCTCCTGGTCGCTGAAAACACCTTTTTTGCTTGAAAAAAACTGGTTTTTTGAACACGCTTTTTTATTTTGGCTCGAAAGCCTTTTTGACAAAAATCTTGATACTTAGTTGGTTCTTACTACGGAACCCTTCTGAAAAAAACTGTTTTTTTGAGCACGTTTTTTAATTTTGGCACCAATCCCTGTTTGATAAAGTTCTTGATACTTACTTGGTTCTAACTACAGAACCCTTCTAAAAAAAACTGTATTTTTGAGTACGTTTTTTTTATTTTGGCACCAACCCATGTTGACAAAATTCTTGATACTTACTTGGTTCTTACTACGGAATTCTTCATTAGATTTTTGATCTGTTTGCGGAATCGTGTTTTCGCAATACTAACCTTGGGTGCCCGGCGCTTAACGCGAACTGAAACCCCTCCTGGTCGCTGAAAACACGTTTTTTGCTTGAAAAAAACTCGTTTTTTGAACACGTTTTTTTATTTTGGCTCGAACCCGTTTTTGACAAAGTTCTTGATACTTACTTGGTTCTAATTACGAAACCCTTCAGACTCGTGTTTTCGCTATACTTTCCTTGGGTTCCCGGTGCTGTGCGCGAACTGAAACCCCTCCTGGTCGCTGAAAACACGTTTTTTGTTTGAAAAAAACTGGTTTTTTGAACACGTTTTTTTATTTTGGCTCGAACCACTTTTCGAAAAGTTCTTGATACTTACTTGGTTCTAACTACGGAACACTTCATAATCGTGTTTTCGCCATACTAACCTTGGGTTCCCGGCGCTGTGCGCGAACTGACAACCCTCCTGGTCGCTGAAAACACGTTTTTTGCCTGATAAAAACTGTTTTCTTTAACACGTTTTTAAATTTTTGCACCAATCCCTTTTTGACAAAGTTCTTGATACTTACTTGGTTCTAACTACAGAACCCTTCAGAATCGTGTTTTTGCTATACTTTCCTTGGGTTCCCGGCAATGTGCGCGAATTGAAACCCCACCTGGTCGCTAAAAACACGTTTTTTGCCTGATAAAAACTGTTTTTTTAAACACGTTTTTTAATTTTGGGCTAAGCCCCTTTTTGACAAAGTTCTTGATACTTACTTGGTTCTAACTACGGAACCCTTCAGAATCGTGTTTTCGCCATACTTTCCTTGGGTTCCCGGCGCTGTGCGCGAACTGAATCCCCTCCTGGTCGATGAAAACACGTTTTTTGCTTAAAAAAAACTCGTTTTTTGAACACGTTTTTTTATTTTGGCTCGAACCCCTTTTTGACAAAGTTCTTGATACTTACTTGGTTCTAACTACGGAACCCTTCAGAATCGTGTTTTCGCTATACTTTCCTTGGGTTCCCGGCGCTGTGCGCGAACTGAATCCCCTCCTGGTCGATGAAAACACGTTTTTTGCTTAAAAAAAACTCGTTTTTTGAACACGTTTTTTTATTTTGGCTCGAACCCCTTTTTGACAAAGTTCTTGATACTTACTTGGTTCTTACTAAGTAACCCTTCAGAATCGTGTTTTCGCTATACTTTCCTTGGGTTCCCGGCGCTGTGCGCGAACTGAAACCCCTCCTGGTCTATGAAAACACGTTTTTTGCTTGAAAAAAACTGGTATTTTGAACACGTTTTTTTATTTTGGCTCGAACCCCTTTTTGACAAAGTTCTTGATACTTACTTGGTTCTAACTACGGAACCCTTCAGAATCGTGTTTTCGCTATACTTTCCTTGGGTTCCCGGCGCTGTGCGCGAACTGAAACCCCGCCTGGTCGATGAAAACACGTATTTTGCCTGAAAAAATCTCGTTTTTGAACACGTTTTTTTATTTTGGCTGGAACCCCTTTTTTACAAAGTTCTTGATACTTACTTGGTTTTAACTACGGAACCCTTCAGAATCGTGTTTTCGCTATACTTTTCTTGGGTTCCCGGCAGTGTGCGCATACTGAAACCCCTCCTTGTCGATGAAAACACGTTTATTGCCTGAAAAAAACTCGTTTTTTGAACACGTTTTTTTAATTTGGCTCGAACCCCTTTTTGACAAAGTTCTTGATACTAACTTGTTTCTAACTACGGAACCCTTCTGAAAAAAGCTGTTTTTTTGAACACGTTTTTTAATTTTGGCCCGAACCCCTTTTTGACAAAGTTCTTGATACTTACTTGGTTCTAACTACGGAACCCTTCAGAATCCTGTTTTCGCTATACTTTCCTTGGGTTCCCGGCGCTGCGCGTGAACTGAAACCCCTCCTGGTCGATGAAAACACGTTTTTTGCATGAAAAAACTGGTTTTTTAAAAGTTTTTAAATTTTGGCACCAACCCCTTTTTGAAAAAGTTTTTGATACTTACTTGGTTCTAACTAAACCCTTCAGAATCGTGTTTTCGCTATACTTTCCTTGGGTTCCCGGCGCTGTGCGTGAACTGAAACCCCTCCTGGTCGATGAAAACACGTTTTTTGCTTAAAAAAATCTCGTTTTTTGAACACGTTTTTTTATTTTGGCTCGAACCCCTTTTTGACAAAGTTCTTGATACTTACTTGGTTCTTACTACGGAACCCTTCAGAAACGTGTTTTCGCTATACTTTCCTTGGGTTCCCGGTGCTGTGCGCGAACTGAAACCCCTCCTGGTCGCTGAAAACACGTTTTTTGTTTGAAAAAAACTGGTTTTTTGAACACGTTTTTTTATTTTGGCTCGAACCACTTTTTGAAAAGTTCTTGATACTTACTTGGTTCTAACTACGGAACACTTCATAATCGTGTTTTCGCCATACTAACCTTGGGTTCCCGGCGCTGTGCGCGAACTGACAACCCTCCTGGTCGCTGAAAACACGTTTTTTGCCTAATAAAAACTGTTTTCTTTAACACGTTTTTTAATTTTTGCACCAATCCCTTTTTGACAAAGTTCTTGATACTTACTTGGTTCTAACTACGGAACCCTTCAGAATCGTGTTTTTGCTATACTTTCCTTGGGTTCCCGGCAATGTGCGCGAATTGAAACCCCACCTGGTCGCTAAAAACACGTTTTTTGCCTGATAAAAACTGTTTTTTTAAACACGTTTTTTAATTTTGGGCCAAGCCCCTTTTTGACAAAGTTCTTGATACTTACTTGGTTCTAACTACGGAACCCTTCAGAATCAAGTTTTCGCCATACTTTCCTTGGGTTCCCGGCGCTGTGCGCGAACTGAAACCCCCCCTGGTAGCTGAAAACACGTTTTTTGCTTGAAAAAAGTTGGTTTTTTGAACACGTTTTTTTATTTTGGCTCGCAACCCTTTTAGACAAAGTTCTTGATACTTACTTGTTTCTAATTAAGGAATTCTTCATAAGATTTTCGATCTGTTTGTGGAATCGTGTTTTCGCCATACCTACTAACCTTGGGTTCCCGGCGCTGTGCGTGAACTGAAACCCCTCCTGGTCATTGGATACACGTTTTTTGCTTGAAAAAAACTGGTATTTTAAACACGTTTTTTTTATTTTAGCTCGAACCCCTTTTTGACAAAGTTCTTGATACTTACTTAGTTCTAACTACGGAACCCTTCAGAATCGTGTTTTCGCTATACTTTCCTGGGGTTCCCGGCGCTGTGCGCGAACTGAAACCCTTCCTGGTCGCTGAAAACACGTTTTTTCCATGAAAAAACTGGTTTTTTAAACACGTTTTTTTATTTTGGCTCGAACCTCTTTTTGACAAAGTTCTTGATACTTACTTGGTTCTTACTACGGAACCCTTCAGAATCGTGTTTTCGCTATACTTCCCTTGGGTTCCCGGCGCTGTGCGCGAACTGAAACCCCTCCTGGTCGCTGAAATCACGTTTTTTGTTTGAAAAAAACTGGTTCTTTGAACACGTTTTTTATTTTGGCTCGAACCCCTTTTTGACAAAGTTCTTGATACTTACATATTTCAAACAACGGAACCCTTCTGAAAAAAACTGTATTTTTTAACCTGTTTTTTAATTTTGGCCCGAACCCCTTTTTGACAAAGTTCTTGATACTTACTTAGTTCTAACTACGGAACACTTCAGAATCGTGTTTTCGCCATACTAACCTTGGGTTCCCGGCTCTGGGTGCGAACTGAAAACACTCCTGGTCGCTGAAAACACGTTTTTTGCCTGATAAAACTGTTTTTTTGAACACGTTTTTTAATTTTGGCCCGAACCCCTTTTTGACAAAGTTCTTGATACTTAGGTCTAACTACGGAACCCTTCAGAATCGTGTTTTCGCTATACTTTTCTTGGGTTCCCGGTGCTGTGCGCGAACTGAAACCCCTCCTGGTCGCTGAAAACACGTTTTTTGCTTGAAAAAAACTGGTTTTTTGAACACGATTTTTTTATTTTGGCTCGAACCCCTTTTTGACAAAGTTCTTGATACTAACTTAGTTCTAACTACGGAACCCTTCTGATAAAAACTGGTTTTTTGAACACGTTTTTTTATTTTGGCTCGAAACCCTTTTTGACAAAGTTCTTGATACTTACTTAGTTTTAACTACGGAACACTTCAGAATCGTGTTCTCGCCATACTAACCTTGGGTTCCCGGCGCTGTGCGTGAACTGAAACCCCTCCTGGTCGATGAAAACACGTTTTTTGCATGAAAAAACTGGTCTTTTAAAAGTTTTTAAATTTTGGCACCAACCCCTTTTTGAAAAAGTTTTTGATACTTATTTGGTTCTAACTACGGAACCCTTCAGAATCGTGTTTTCGCTATACTTTCCTTGGGTTCCCGGCGCTGTGCGTGAACTGAAACCCCTCCTGGTCGATGAAAACACGTTTTTTGCTTAAAAAAATCTCGTTTTTGAACACGTTTTTTTATTTTGGCTCGAACCCCTTTTTGACAAAGTTCTTGATACTTACTTGGTTCTTACTACGGAACCCTTCAGAAACGTGTTTTCGCTATACTTTCCTTGGGTTCCCGGCGCTGTGCGCGAACTGAAACCCCTCCTGGTCGATGAAAACACGTTTTTTGGCTGATAAAAACTCGTTTTTTGAACACGTTTTTTTATTTTGGCTCGAACCCCTTTTTGACAAAGTTTTTGATACTTACTTAGTTCTAACTACGGAACCCTTCAGAATCGTGTTTTCGCTATACTTTCCTTGGAAAAAAACTCGTTTTTTGAACACGTTTTTTTATTTTGGCTCGAACCCCTTTTTGACAAAGTTCTTGATACTTACTTGGTTCTAACTACGGAACCCTTCAGAATCGTGTTTTCGCTATACTTTCCTTGGGTTCCCGGCGCTGTGCGCGAACTGAAACCCCTCCTGGTCGATGAAAACACGTTTTTTGCCTGAAAAAAACTCGTTTTTTGAACACGTTTTTTTATTTTGGCTCGAACCCCTTTTTGACAAAGTTCTTGATACTTACTTGGTTCTAACTACGGAACCCTTCAGAATCGTGTTTTCGCTATACTTTCCTTGGGTTCCCGGCGCTGTGCCCGAACTGAAACCCCTCCTGGTCGATGAAAACAGGTTTTTTGAACACGCTTTTTTATTTTGGCTCGAAAGCCTTTTTGACAAAAATCTTGATACTTAGTTGGTTCTAACTACGGAACCCTTCTGAGAAAAACTGTTTTTTTGAGCACGATTTTTAATTTTGGCACAAATCCCTGTTTGATAAAGTTCTTGATACTTACTTGGTTCTAACTACGAAACCCTTCTAAAAAAAACTGTATTTTTGAATACGTTTTTTTTATTTTGGCACCAACCCATTTTGACAAAGTTCTTGATACTTACTTGGTTCTAACTACGGAACCCTTCAGAATCGTGTTTTCGCTATACTTTCCTTGGGTTCCCGGCGCTGTGCGCGAACTGAAACCCCTCCTGGTCGATGAAAACACGTTTTTTGCTTGAAAAAAACTCGTTTTTTGAACACGTTTTTTTATTTTGGCTCGAACCCCTTTTTGACAAAGTTCTTGATACTTACTTGGTTCTAACTACGGAACCCTTCAGAATCGTGTTTTCGCTATACTTTCCTTGGGTTCCCGGCGCTGTGCGCGAACTGAAACCCCTCCTGGTCGATGAAAACACGTTTTTTGCCTGAAAAAAACTCGTTTTTTGAACACGTTTTTTTATTTTGGCTCGAACCCCTTTTTGACAAAGTTCTTGATACTTACTTGGTTCTAACTACGGAACCCTTCAGAATCGTGTTTTCGCTATACTTTCCTTGGGTTCCCGGCGCTGTGCCCGAACTGAAACCCCTCCTGGTCGATGAAAACAGGTTTTTTGAACACGCTTTTTTATTTCGGCTCGAAAGCCTTTTTGACAAAAATCTTGATACTTACTTGGTTCTAACTACGAAACCCTTCTAAAAAAAACTGTATTTTTGAATACGTTTTTTTTATTTTGGCACCAACCCATTTTGACAAAGTTCTTGATACTTACTTGGTTCTAACTACGGAACCCTTCAGAATCGTGTTTTCGCTATACTTTCCTTGGGTTCCCGGCGCTGTGCGCGAACTGAAACCCCTCCTGGTCGATGAAAACACGTTTTTTGCTTGAAAAAAACTCGTTTTTTGAACACGTTTTTTTATTTTGGCTCGAACCCCTTTTTGACAAAGTTCTTGATACTTACTTGGTTCTAACTACGGAACCCTTCAGAAACGTGTTTTCGCTATACTTTCCTTGGGTTCCCGGCGCTGTGCGCGAACTGAAACCCCTCCTGGTCGATGAAAACACGTTTTTTGCCTGAAAAAAACTCGTTTTTTGAACACGTTTTTTTATTTTGGCTCGAACCCCTTTTTGACAAAGTTCTTGATACTTACTTGGTTCTAACTACGGAACCCTTCAGAATCGTGTTTTCGCTATACTTTCCTTGGGTTCCCGGCGCTGTGCCCGAACTGAAACCCCTCCTGGTCGATGAAAACAGGTTTTTTGAACACGCTTTTTTATTTTGGCTCGAAAGCCTTTTTGACAAAAATTTTGATACTTAGTTGGTTCTAACTACAAAACCCTTCTAAAAAAAACTGTATTTTTGAATACGTTTTTTTTATTTTGGCACCAACCCATTTTGACAAAATTCTTGAAACTTACTTGGTTCTTACTACGGAATTCTTCATTAGATTTTCGATCTGTTTGCGGAATCGTGTTTTCGCAATTTTAACCTTGGTTGCCCGGCGCTCAACGCGAACTGAAACCCCTCCTGGTCGCTGAAAACACGTTTTTTGCTTGAAAAAAACTCGTTTTTTGAACACGTTTTTTTATTTTGGCTCGAACCCCTTTTTGACAAAGTTCTTGATACTTACTTGGTTCTAACTACGGAACCCTTCAGAATCGTGTTTTCGCTATACTTTCCTTGGGTTCCCGGCGCTGTGCGCGAACTGAAACCCCTCCTGGTCGATGAAAACACGGTTTTTGCTTGAAAAAAACTCGTTTTTTGAACACGTTTTTTTATTTTGGCTCGAACCCCTTATTGACAAAGTTCTTGATACTTACTTGGTTCTAACTACGGAACCCTTCAGAAAAGTGTTTTCGCAATACTTTCCTTGGGTTCCCGGCGCTGTGCGCGAACTGAAACCCCTCCTGGTCGATGAAAACACGTTCTTTGCCTGAAAAAAACTCGTTTTTTGAACACGTTTTTTTATTTTGGCTCGAACCCCTTTTTGACAAAGTTCTTGATACTTACTTGGTTCTAACTACGGAACCCTTCAGAATCGTGTTTTCGCTATACTTTCCTTGGGTTCCCGGCGCTGTGCGCGAACTGAAACCCCTCCTGGTCGATGAAAACACGGTTTTTGCTTGAAAAAAACTCGTTTTTTTAAACACGTTTTTTTATTTTGGCTCGAACCCCTTTTTGACAAAGTTCTTGATACTTACTTGGTTCTAACTACGGAACCCTTCAGAAACGTGTTTTCGCAATACTTTCCTTGGGTTCCCGGCGCTGTGCGCGAACTGAAACCCCTCCTGGTCGATGAAAACACGTTTTTTGCCTGAAAAAAACTCGTTTTTTGAACACGTTTTTTTGTTTTGGCTCGAACCCCTTTTTGACAAAGTTCTTGATACTTACTTGGTTCTAACTACGGAACCCTTCAGAATCGTGTTTTCGCTATACTTTCCTTGGGTTCCCGGCGCTGTGCGCGAACTGAAACCCCTCCTGGTCGATGAAAACACGTTTTTTGCTTGAAAAAAACTCGTTTTTTTAAACACGTTTTTTTATTTTGGCTCGAACCCCTTTTTGACAAAGTTCTTGATACTTACTTGGTTCTAACTACGGAACCCTTCAGAAACGTGTTTTCGCTATACTTTCCTTGAGTTCCCGGCGCTGTGCGCGAACTGAAACCCCTCCTGGTCGATGAAAACACGTTTTTTGCCTGAAAAAAACTCGTTTTTTGAACACGTTTTTTTATTTTGGCTCGAACCCCTTTTTGACAAAGTTCTTGATACTTACTTGGTTCTAACTACGGAACCCTTCAGAATCGTGTTTTCGCTATACTTTCCTTGGGTTCCCGGCGCTGTGCGCGAACTGAAACCCCTCCTGGTCGATGAAAACACGTTTTTTGCCTGAAAAAAACTCGTTTTTTGAACACGTTTTTTTATTTTGGCTCGAACCCCTTTATGACAAAGTTCTTGATACTTACTTGGTTCTAACTACGGAACCCTTCAGAATCGTGTTTTCGCTATACTTTCCTTGGGTTCCCGGCGCTGTGCCCGAACTGAAACCCCTCCTGGTCGATGAAAACAGGTTTTTTGAACACGCTTTTTTATTTTGGCTCGAAAGCCTTTTTGACAAAAATCTTGATACTTAGTTGGTTCTAACTACGGAACCCTTCTGAAAAAAACTGTTTTTTTGAGCACGATTTTTAATTTTGGCACAAATCCCTGTTTGATAAAGTTCTTGATACTTACTTGGTTCTAACTACGAAACCCTTCTAAAAAAAACTGTATTTTTGAATACGTTTTTTTTATTTTGGCACCAACCCATTTTGACAAAGTTCTTGATACTTACTTGGTTCTAACTACGGAACCCTTCAGAATCGTGTTTTCGCTATACTTTCCTTGGGTTCCCGGCGCTGTGCGCGAACTGAAACCCCTCCTGGTCGATGAAAACACGTTTTTTGCTTGAAAAAAACTCGTTTTTTGAACACGTTTTTTTATTTTGGCTCGAACCCCTTTTTGACAAAGTTCTCGATACTTACTTGGTTCTAACTACGGAACCCTTCAGAATCGTGTTTTCGCTATACTTTCCTTGGGTTCCCGGCGCTGTGCGCGAACTGAAACCCCTCCTGGTCGATGAAAACACGTTTTTTGCCTGAAAAAACTCGTTTTTTGAACACGTTTTTTTATTTTGGCTCGAACCCCTTTTTGACAAAGTTCTTGATACTTACTTGGTTCTAACTATGGAACCCTTCAGAATCGTGTTTTCGCTGTACTTTCCTTGGGTTCCCGGCGCTGTGCGCGAACTGAAACCCCTCCTGGTCGATGAAAACAGGTTTTTTGAACACGCTTTTTTATTTTGGCTCGAAAGCCTTTTTGACAAAAATCTTGATACTTAGTTGGTTCTAACTACGGAACCCTTCTGAAAAAAACTGTTTTTTTGAGCACGATTTTTAATTTTGGCACAAATCCCTGTTTGATAAAGTTCTTGATACTTACTTGGTTCTAACTACGAAACCCTTCTAAAAAAAACTGTATTTTTGAATACGTTTTTTTTATTTTGGCACCAACCCATTTTGACAAAGTTCTTGATACTTACTTGGTTCTAACTACGGAACCCTTCAGAATCGTGTTTTCGCTATACTTTCCTTGGGTTCCCGGCGCTGTGCGCGAACTGAAACCCCTCCTGGTCGATGAAAACACGTTTTTTGCTTGAAAAAAACTCGTTTTTTGAACACGTTTTTTTATTTTGGCTCGAACCCCTTTTTGACAAAGTTCTTGATACTTACTTGGTTCTAACTACGGAACCCTTCAGAAACGTGTTTTCGCTATACTTTCCTTGGGTTCCCGGCGCTGTGCGCGAACTGAAACCCCTCCTGGTCGATGAAAACACGTTTTTTGCCTGAAAAAAACTCGTTTTTTGAACACGTTTTTTTATTTTGGCTCGAACCCCTTTTTGACAAAGTTCTTGATACTTACTTGGTTCTAACTACGGAACCCTTCAGAATCGTGTTTTCGCTATACTTTCCTTGGGTTCCCGGCGCTGTGCCCGAACTGAAACCCCTCCTGGTCGATGAAAACAGGTTTTTTGAACACGCTTTTTTATTTTGGCTCGAAAGCCTTTTTGACAAAAATCTTGATACTTAGTTGGTTCTAACTACAAAACCCTTCTAAAAAAAACTGTATTTTTGAATACGTTTTTTTTATTTTGGCACCAACCCATTTTGACAAAATTCTTGAAACTTACTTGGTTCTTACTACGGAATTCTTCATTAGATTTTCGATCTGTTTGCGGAATCGTGTTTTCGCAATTTTAACCTTGGTTGCCCGGCGCTCAACGCGAACTGAAACCCCTCCTGGTCGCTGAAAACACGTTTTTTGCTTGAAAAAAACTCGTTTTTTGAACACGTTTTTTTATTTTGGCTCGAACCCCTTTTTGACAAAGTTCTTGATACTTACTTGGTTCTAACTACGGAACCCTTCAGAATCGTGTTTTCGCTATACTTTTCTTGTGTTCCCGGCGCTGTGCGCGAACTGAAACCCCTCCTGGTCGATGAAAACACGTTTTTTGCCTGAAAAAAACTCGTTTTTTGAACACGTTTTTTTATTTTGGCTCGAACCCCTTTTTGACAAAGTTCTTGATACTTACTTGGTTCTAACTACGGAACCCTTCAGAATCGTGTTTTCGCTATACTTTCCTTGGGTTCCCGGCGCTGTGCGCGAACTGAATCCCCTCCTGGTCGATGAAAACACGTTTTTTGCTTAAAAAAAACTCGTTTTTTGAACACGTTTTTTTATTTTGGCTCGAACCCCTTTTTGACAAAGTTCTTGATACTTACTTGGTTCTAACTAAGTAACCCTTCAGAATCGTGTTTTCGCTATACTTTTCTTGGGTTCCCGGCAGTGTGCGCGTACTGAAACCCCTCCTTGTCGATGAAAACACGTTTATTGCCTGAAAAAAACTCGTTTTTTGAACACGTTTTTTTAATTTGGCTCGAACCCCTTTTTGACAAAGTTCTTGATACTTACTTGTTTCTAACTACGGAACCCTTCTGAAAAAAGCTGTTTTTTTGAACACGTTTTTTAATTTTGGCCCGAACCCCTTTTTGACAAAGTTCTTGATACTTACTTGGTTCTAACTACGGAACCCTTCAGAATCCTGTTTTCGCTATACTTTCCTTGGGTTCCCGGCGCTGCGCGTGAACTGAAACCCCTTCTGGTCGATGAAAACACGTTTTTTGCATGAAAAAATCTCGTTTTTTGAACACGTTTTTTTATTTTGGCTCGAACCCCTTTTTGACAAAGTTCTTGATACTTACTTGGTTCTTACTACGGAACCCTTCAGAAACGTGTTTTCGCTATACTTTCCTTGGGTTCCCGACGCTGTGCGCGAACTGAAACCCCTCCTGGTCGATGAAAACACGTTTTTTGGCTGATAAAAACTCGTTTTTTGAACACGTTTTTTTATTTTGGCTCGAACCCCTTTTTGACAAAGTTTTTGATACTTACTTAGTTCTAACTACGGAACCCTTCATAATCGTGTTTTCGCTATACTTTCCTTGGGTTCCCGGCGCTGTGCGCGAACTGAAACCCCTCCTGGTCGATGAAAACACGTTTTTTGCTTAAAAAAATCTCGTTTTTTGAACACGTTTTTTTATTTTGGCTCGAACCCCTTTTTGACAAAGTTCTTGATACTTACTTGGTTCTAACTACGGACCCCTTCAGAAACGTGTTTTCGCTATACTTTCCTTGGGTTCCCGGCGCTGTGCGCGAACTGAAACCCCTCCTGGTCGATGAAAACACGTTTTTTGCCTGAAAAAAACTCGTTTTTTGAACACGTTTTTTTATTTTGGCTCGAACCCCTTTTTGACAAAGTTCTTGATACTTACTTGGTTCTAACTACGGAACCCTTTAGAATCCTGTTTCGCTATACTTTCCTTGGGTTCCCGGAGCTGTGCGCGAACTGAAACCCCTCCTGGTCGCTGAAAACACGTTTTTTGCTTGAAAAAAACTGGTTTTTTGAACACGCTGTTTTATTTTGGCTCGAAAGCCTTTTTGACAAAAATCTTGATACTTAGTTGGTTCTTACTACAGAACCCCTCTAAAAAAAACTGTATTTTTGAGTACGTTTTTTTTATTTTTGCACCAACCCATGTTGACAAAGTTCTTGATACTTACTTGGTTCTAACTACGGAACACTTCATAATCGTGTTTTCGCCATACTAACCTTGGGTTCCCGACTCTGTGCGCGAACTGAAACCCCACCTGGTCGCTAAAAACACGTTTTTTGCCTGATAAAAACTGTTTTCTTTAACACGTTTTTTAATTTTTGCACCAATCCCTTTTTGACAAAGTTCTTGATACTTACTTGGTTCTAACTACGGAACACTTCATAATCGTGTTTTCGCCATACTAACCTTGGGTTCCCGACTCTGTGCGCGAACTGAAACCCCACCTGGTCGCTAAAAACACGTTTTTTGCCTGATAAAAACTGTTTTTATAAACACGTTTTTTAATTTTGGGCCAAGCCCCTTTTTGACAAAGTTCTTGATACTTACTTGGTTCTAACTACGGAACCCTTCAGAATTGTGTTTTTGCTATACTTTCCTTGGGTTCCCGGCAATGTGCGCGAATTGAAACCCCACCTGGTCGCTAAAAACACGTTTTTTGCCTGATAAAAACTGTTTTTTTAAACACGTTTTTTAATTTTGGGCCAAGCCCCTTTTTGACAAAGTTCTTGATACTTACTTGGTTCTAACTACGGAACCCTTCAGAATCGTGTTTTCGCCATACTTTCCTTGGGTTCCCGGCGCTGTGCGCGAACTGAAACCCCCCCTGGTAGCTGAAAACACGTTTTTTGCTTGAAAAAAATTGGTTTTTTGAACACGTTTTTTTATTTTGGCTCGCAACCCTTTTTGACAAAGTTCTTGATACTTACTTGTTTCTAATTAAGGAATTCTTCATAAGATTTTCGATCTGTTTGTGGAATCGTGTTTTCGCCATACCTACTAACCTTGGGTTCCCGGCGCTGTGCGTGAACTGAAACCCCTCCTGGTCATTGGATACACGTTTTTTGCTTGAAAAAAACTGGTATTTTAAACACGTTTTTTTATTTTAGCTCGAACCCCTTTTTGACAAAGTTCTTGATACTTACTTAGTTCTAACTACGGAACCCTTCAGAATCGTGTTTTCGCTATACTTTCCTTGGGTTCCCGGCGCTGTGCGCGAACTGAAACCCTTCCTGGTCGCTGAAAACACGTTTTTTCCATGAAAAAACTGGTTTTTTAAACACGTTTTTTTATTTTGGCTCGAACCCCTTTTTGACAAAGTTCTTGATACTTACTTGGTTCTTACTACGGAACCCTTCAGAATCGTGTTTTCGCTATACTTCCCTTGGGTTCCCGGCGCTGTGCGCGAACTGAAACCCCTCCTGGTCGCTGAAATCACGTTTTTTGTTTGAAAAAAACTGGTTCTTTGAACACGTTTTTTATTTTGGCTCGAACCCCTTTTTGACAAAGTTCTTGATACTTACATATTTCAAACAACGGAACCCTTCTGAAAAAAACTGTATTTTTTAACCCGTTTTTTAATTTTGGCCCGAACCCCTTTTTGACAAAGTTCTTGATACTTATTTAGTTCTAACTACGGAACACTTCAGAATCGTGTTTTCGCCATACTAACCTTGGGTTCCCGGCGCTGTGCGTGAACTGAAACCCCTCCTGGTCGATGAAAACACGTTTTTTGCATGAAAAAACTGGTTTTTTAAAAGTTTTTAAATTTTGGCACCAACCCCTTTTTGAAAAAGTTTTTGATACTTACTTGGTTCTAACTACGGAACCCTTTAGAATCGTGTTTTCGCTATACTTTCCTTGGGTTCCCGGCGCTGTGCGTGAACTGAAACCCCTCCTGGTCGATGAAAACACGTTTTTTGCTTAAAAAAATCTCGTTTTTGAACACGTTTTTTTATTTTGGCTCGAACCCCTTCTTGACAAAGTTCTTGATACTTACTTGGTTCTTACTACGGAACCCTTCAAAAACGTGTTTTCGCTATACTTTCCTTGGGTTCCCGGCGCTGTGCGCGAACTGAAACCCCTCCTGGTCGATGAAAACACGTTTTTTTATTTTGGCTCGAACCCCTTTTTGACAAAGTTTTTGATACTTACTTAGTTCTAACTACGGAACCCTTCAGAATCGTGTTTTCGCTATACTTTCCTTGGGTTCCCGGCGCTGTGCGCGAACTGAAACCCCTCCTGGTCGATGAAAACACGTTTTTTGCTTAAAAAAATCTCGTTTTTTGAACACGTTTTTTTATTTTAGCTCGAACCCCTTTTTGACAAAGTTCTTGATACTTACTTGGTTCTAACTACGGAACCCTTCAGAAACGTGTTTTCGCTATACTTTCCTTGGGTTCCCGGCGCTGTGCGCGAACTGAAACCCCTCCTGGTCGATGAAAACACGTTTTTTGCCTGAAAAAAACTCGTTTTTTGAACACGTTTTTTTATTTTGGCTCGAACCCCTTTTTGACAAAGTTCTTGATACTTACTTGTTTCTAACTACGGAACCCTTTAGAATCCTGTTTTCGCTATACTTTCCTTGGGTTCCCGGAGCTGTGCGCGAACTGAAACCCCTCCTGGTCGCTGAAAACACGTTTTTTGCTTGAAAAAAACTGGTTTTTTGAACACGCTTTTTATTTTGGCTCGAAAGCCTTTTTGACAAAAATCTTGATACTTAGTTGGTTCTTACTACGGAACCCTTCTGAAAAAAACTGTTTTTTTGAGCACGTTTTTTAATTTTGGCACCAATCCCTGTTTGATAAAGTTCTTGATACTTACTTGGTTCTAACTACAGAACCCTTCTAAAAAAAACTGTATTTTTGAGTACGTTTTTTTTATTTTGGCACCAACCCATGTTGACAAAATTCTTGATACTTACTTGGTTCTTACTACGGAATTCTTTATTAGATTTTTGATCTGTTTGCGGAATCGTGTTTTCGCAATACTAACCTTGGGTGCCCGGCGCTTAACGCGAACTGAAACCCCTCCTGGTCATTGGATACACGTTTTTTGCTTGAAAAAAACTGGTATTTTAAACACGTTTTTTTTATTTTAGCTCGAACCCCTTTTTGACAAAGTTCTTGATACTTACTTAGTTCTAACTACGGAACCCTTCAGAATCGTGTTTTCGCTATACTTTCCTTGGGTTCCCGGCGCTGTGCGCGAACTGAAACCCCTCCTGGTCGATGAAAACACGTTTTTTGCCTGAAAAAAACTCGTTTTTTGAACACGTTTTTTTATTTTGGCTCGAACCCCTTTTTGACAAAGTTCTTGATACTTACTTGGTTCTAACTACGGAACCCTTCAGAATCGTGTTTTCGCTATACTTTCCTTGGGTTCCCGGCGCTGTGCCCGAACTGAAACCCCTCCTGGTCGATGAAAACAGGTTTTTTGAACACGCTTTTTTATTTTGGCTCGAAAGCCTTTTTGACAAAAATCTTGATACTTAGTTGGTTCTAACTACAAAACCCTTCTAAAAAAAACTGTATTTTTGAATACGTTTTTTTTATTTTGGCACCAACCCATTTTGACAAAATTCTTGAAACTTACTTGGTTCTTACTACGGAATTCTTCATTAGATTTTCGATCTGTTTGCGGAATCGTGTTTTCGCAATTTTAACCTTGGTTGCCCGGCGCTCAACGCGAACTGAAACCCCTCCTGGTCGCTGAAAACACGTTTTTTGCTTGAAAAAAACTCGTTTTTTGAACACGTTTTTTTATTTTGGCTCGAACCCCTTTTTGACAAAGTTCTTGATACTTACTTGGTTCTAACTACGGAACCCTTCAGAATCGTGTTTTCGCTATACTTTTCTTGGGTTCCCGGCGCTGTGCGCGAACTGAAACCCCTCCTGGTCGATTAAAACACGTTTTTTGCCTGAAAAAAACTCGTTTTTTGAACACGTTTTTTTATTTTGGCTCGAACCCCTTTTTGACAAAGTTCTTGATACTTACTTGGTTCTAACTACGGAACCCTTCAGAATCGTGTTTTCGCTATACTTTCCTTGGGTTCCCGGCGCTGTGCGCGAACTGAATCCCCTCCTGGTCGATGAAAACACGTTTTTTGCTTAAAAAAAACTCGTTTTTTGAACACGTTTTTTTATTTTTGCTCGAACCCCTTTTTGACAAAGTTCTTGATACTTACTTGGTTCTAACTAAGTAACCCTTCAGAATCGTGTTTTCGCTATACTTTTCTTGGGTTCCCGGCAGTGTGCGCGTACTGAAACCCCTCCTTGTCGATGAAAACACGTTTATTGCCTGAAAAAAACTCGTTTTTTGAACACGTTTTTTTAATTTGGCTCGAACCCCTTTTTGACAAAGTTCTTGATACTTACTTGGTTCTAACTACGGAACCCTTCAGAATCGTGTTTTCACTATACTTTCCTTGGGTTCCCGGCGCTGTGCGCGAACTGAAACCCCTTCTGGTCGATGAAAACACGTTTTTTGCCTGAAAAAAACTCGTTTTTTGAACACGTTTTTTTATTTTGGCTCGAACCCCTTATTGACAAAGTTCTTGATACTTACTTGGTTCTAACTACGGAACCCTTCAGAAAAGTGTTTTCGCAATACTTTCCTTGGGTTCCCGGCGCTGTGCGCGAACTGAAACCCCTCCTGGTCGATGAAAACACGTTCTTTGCCTGAAAAAAACTCGTTTTTTGAACACGTTTTTTTATTTTGGCTCGAACCCCTTTTTGACAAAGTTCTTGATACTTACTTGGTTCTAACTACGGAACCCTTCAGAATCGTGTTTTCGCTATACTTTCCTTGGGTTCCCGGCGCTGTGCGCGAACTGAAACCCCTCCTGGTCGATGAAAACACGTTTTTTGCTTGAAAAAAACTCGTTTTTTTAAACACGTTTTTTTATTTTGGCTCGAACCCCTTTTTGACAAAGTTCTTGATACTTACTTGGTTCTAACTACGGAACCCTTCAGAAACGTGTTTTCGCAATACTTTCCTTGGGTTCCCGGCGCTGTGCGCGAACTGAAACCCCTCCTGGTCGATGAAAACACGTTTTTTGCCTGAAAAAAACTCGTTTTTTGAACACGTTTTTTTATTTTGGCTCGAACCCCTTTTTGACAAAGTTCTTGATACTTACTTGGTTCTAACTACGGAACCCTTCAGAATCGTGTTTTCGCTATACTTTCCTTGGGTTCCCGGCGCTGTGCGCGAACTGAAACCCCTCCTGGTCGATGAAAACACGTTTTTTGCCTGAAAAAAACTCGTTTTTTGAACACGTTTTTTTATTTTGGCTCGAACCCCTTTTTGACAAAGTTCTTGATACTTACTTGGTTCTAACTACGGAACCCTTCAGAATCGTGTTTTCGCTATACTTTCCTTGGGTTCCCGGCGCTGTGCCCGAACTGAAACCCCTCCTGGTCGATGAAAACAGGTTTTTTGAACACGCTTTTTTATTTTGGCTCGAAAGCCTTTTTGACAAAAATCTTGATACTTAGTTGGTTCTAACTACGGAACCCTTCTGAAAAAAACTGTTTTTTTGAGCACGATTTTTAATTTTGGCACAAATCCCTGTTTGATAAAGTTCTTGATACTTACTTGGTTCTAACTACGAAACCCTTCTAAAAAAAACTGTATTTTTGAATACGTTTTTTTTATTTTGGCACCAACCCATTTTGACAAAGTTCTTGATACTTACTTGGTTCTAACTACGGAACCCTTCAGAATCGTGTTTTCGCTGTACTTTCCTTGGGTTCCCGGCGCTGTGCGCGAACTGAAACCCCTCCTGGTCGATGAAACCACGTTTTTTGCTTGAAAAAAACTCGTTTTTTGAACACGTTTTTTTATTTTGGCTCGAACCCCTTTTTGACAAAGTTCTTGATACTTACTTGGTTCTAACTACGGAACCCTTCAGAATCGTGTTTTCGCTATACTTTCCTTGGGTTCCCGGCGCTGTGCGCGAACTGAAACCCCTCCTGGTCGATGAAAACACGTTTTTTGCCTGAAAAAAACTCGTTTTTTGAACACGTTTTTTTATTTTGGCTCGAACCCCTTTTTGACAAAGTTCTTGATACTTACTTGGTTCTAACTACGGAACCCTTCAGAATCGTGTTTTCGCTATACTTTCCTTGGGTTCCCGGCGCTGTGCGCGAACTGAAACCCCTCCTGGTCGATGAAAACAGGTTTTTTGAACACGCTTTTTTATTTTGGCTCGAAAGCCTTTTTGACAAAAATCTTGATACTTAGTTGGTTCTAACTACGGAACCCTTCTGAAAAAAACTGTTTTTTTGAGCACGATTTTTAATTTTGGCACAAATCCCTGTTTGATAAAGTTCTTGATACTTACTTGGTTCTAACTACGAAACCCTTCTAAAAAAAACTGTATTTTTGAATACGTTTTTTTTATTTTGGCACCAACCCATTTTGACAAAGTTCTTGATACTTACTTGGTTCTAACTACGGAACCCTTCAGAATCGTGTTTTCGCTATACTTTCCTTGGGTTCCCGGCGCTGTGCGCGAACTGAAACCCCTCCTGGTCGATGAAAACACGTTTTTTGCTTGAAAAAAACTCGTTTTTTGAACACGTTTTTTTATTTTGGCTCGAACCCCTTTTTGACAAAGTTCTTGATACTTACTTGGTTCTAACTACGGAACCCTTCAGAAACGTGTTTTCGCTATACTTTCCTTGGGTTCCCGGCGCTGTGCGCGAACTGAAACCCCTCCTGGTCGATGAAAACACGTTTTTTGCCTGAAAAAAACTCGTTTTTTGAACACGTTTTTTTATTTTGGCTCGAACCCCTTTTTGACAAAGTTCTTGATACTTACTTGGTTCTAACTACGGAACCCTTCAGAATCGTGTTTTCGCTATACTTTCCTTGGGTTCCCGGCGCTGTGCCCGAACTGAAACCCCTCCTGGTCGATGAAAACAGGTTTTTTGAACACGCTTTTTTATTTTGGCTCGAAAGCCTTTTTGACAAAAATCTTGATACTTAGTTGGTTCTAACTACAAAACCCTTCTAAAAAAAACTTTTTTTTTTGAATACGTTTTTTTTATTTTGGCACCAACCCATTTTGACAAAATTCTTGAAACTTACTTGGTTCTTACTACGGAATTCTTCATTAGATTTTCGATCTGTTTGCGGAATCGTGTTTTCGCAATTTTAACCTTGGTTGCCCGGCGCTCAACGCGAACTGAAACCCCTCCTGGTCGCTGAAAACACGTTTTTTGCTTGAAAAAAACTCGTTTTTTGAACACGTTTTTTTATTTTGGCTCGAACCCCTTTTTGACAAAGTTCTTGATACTTACTTGGTTCTAACTACGGAACCCTTCAGAATCGTGTTTTCGCTATACTTTTCTTGGGTTCCCGGCGCTGTGCGCGAACTGAAACCCCTCCTGGTCGATGAAAACACGTTTTTTGCCTGAAAAAAACTCGTTTTTTGAACACGTTTTTTTATTTTGGCTCGAACCCCTTTTTGACAAAGTTCTTGATACTTACTTGGTTCTAACTACGGAACCCTTCAGAATCGTGTTTTCGCTATACTTTCCTTGGGTTCCCGGCGCTGTGCGCGAACTGAATCCCCTCCTGGTCGATGAAAACACGTTTTTTGCTTAAAAAAAACTCGTTTTTTGAACACGTTTTTTTATTTTGGCTCGAACCCCTTTTTGACAAAGTTCTTGATACTTACTTGGTTCTAACTAAGTAACCCTTCAGAATCGTGTTTTCGCTATACTTTTCTTGGGTTCCCGGCAGTGTGCGCGTACTGAAACCCCTCCTTGTCGATGAAAACACGTTTATTGCCTGAAAAAAACTCGTTTTTTGAACACGTTTTTTTAATTTGGCTCGAACCCCTTTTTGACAAAGTTCTTGATACTTACTTGTTTCTAACTACGGAACCCTTCTGAAAAAAGCTGTTTTTTTGAACACGTTTTTTAATTTTGGCCCGAACCCCTTTTTGACAAAGTTCTTGATACTTACTTGGTTCTAACTACGGAACCCTTCAGAATCCTGTTTTCGCTATACTTTCCTTGGGTTCCCGGCGCTGCGCGTGAACTGAAACCCCTTCTGGTCGATGAAAACACGTTTTTTGCATGAAAAAATCTCGTTTTTTGAACACGTTTTTTTATTTTGGCTCGAACCCCTTTTTGACAAAGTTCTTGATACTTACTTGGTTCTTACTACGGAACCCTTCAGAAACGTGTTTTCGCTATACTTTCCTTGGGTTCCCGGCGCTGTGCGCGAACTGAAACCCCTCCTGGTCGATGAAAACACGTTTTTTGGCTGATAAAAACTCGTTTTTTGAACACGTTTTTTTATTTTGGCTCGAACCCCTTTTTGACAAAGTTTTTGATACTTACTTAGTTCTAACTACGGAACCCTTCAGAATCGTGTTTTCGCTATACTTTCCTTGGGTTCCCGGCGCTGTGCGCGAACTGAAACCCCTCCTGGTCGATGAAAACACGTTTTTTGCTTAAAAAAATCTCGTTTTTTGAACACGTTTTTTTATTTTGGCTCGAACCCCTTTTTGACAAAGTTCTTGATACTTACTTGGTTCTAACTACGGAACCCTTCAGAAACGTGTTTTCGCTATACTTTCCTTGGGTTCCCGGCGCTGTGCGCGAACTGAAACCCCTCCTGGTCGATGAAAACACGTTTTTTGCCTGAAAAAAACTCGTTTTTTGAACACGTTTTTTTATTTTGGCTCGAACCCCTTTTTGACAAAGTTCTTGATACTTACTTGGTTCTAACTACGGAACCCTTTAGAATCCTGTTTCGCTATACTTTCCTTGGGTTCCCGGAGCTGTGCGCGAACTGAAACCCCTCCTGGTCGCTGAAAACACGTTTTTTGCTTGAAAAAAACTGGTTTTTTGAACACGCTGTTTTATTTTGGCTCGAAAGCCTTTTTGACAAAAATCTTGATACTTAGTTGGTTCTTACTACAGAACCCCTCTAAAAAAAACTGTATTTTTGAGTACGTTTTTTTTATTTTTGCACCAACCCATGTTGACAAAGTTCTTGATACTTACTTGGTTCTAACTACGGAACACTTCATAATCGTGTTTTCGCCATACTAACCTTGGGTTCCCGACTCTGTGCGCGAACTGAAACCCCACCTGGTCGCTAAAAACACGTTTTTTGCCTGATAAAAACTGTTTTCTTTAACACGTTTTTTAATTTTTGCACCAATCCCTTTTTGACAAAGTTCTTGATACTTACTTGGTTCTAACTACGGAACACTTCATAATCGTGTTTTCGCCATACTAACCTTGGGTTCCCGACTCTGTGCGCGAACTGAAACCCCACCTGGTCGCTAAAAACACGTTTTTTGCCTGATAAAAACTGTTTTTATAAACACGTTTTTTAATTTTGGGCCAAGCCCCTTTTTGACAAAGTTCTTGATACTTACTTGGTTCTAACTACGGAACCCTTCAGAATTGTGTTTTTGCTATACTTTCCTTGGGTTCCCGGCAATGTGCGCGAATTGAAACCCCACCTGGTCGCTAAAAACACGTTTTTTGCCTGATAAAAACTGTTTTTTTAAACACGTTTTTTAATTTTGGGCCAAGCCCCTTTTTGACAAAGTTCTTGATACTTACTTGGTTCTAACTACGGAACCCTTCAGAATCGTGTTTTCGCCATACTTTCCTTGGGTTCCCGGCGCTGTGCGCGAACTGAAACCCCCCCTGGTAGCTGAAAACACGTTTTTTGCTTGAAAAAAATTGGTTTTTTGAACACGTTTTTTTATTTTGGCTCGCAACCCTTTTTGACAAAGTTCTTGATACTTACTTGTTTCTAATTAAGGTGAATGGATGAATGCTCTCACTGCCATTTTGTCGCTAGATGGCGACACATCTACAATTTCGAACATTTTCAATTTTTACACCTAACATAGAAAGTTTTAATAGACAACTTTATTATAGGCGACACCTAGGGCATTACCTTGATTTTTTTTAGATAATCACTATGCTTGTTAACTGCTACCATACAAAGATTACAGCAGAATAAAGATTTAGCCGCATGAATTTACTCTTAACACACACATGCAAAGTAAATAGTAGTAACTTTCGACCCTACTAGATGTCGTTTTATTCAAAAATGGTTGGAAATTAAAATGTCCAGAGGACCAAATTGTTATATTCCAATCTATTTCTTATTAATATAACCTTAGCAATGATTATCATCACGCTATACTTTCGGGAAGCTGAGCAGCTAAAAACCTTGACATAAATAAGGTCGGCTATTTGAAACATTTATCAACCGTACAAATAGACTGTCGGTTTAGAGACTGCCTTTCATTAGGCTTGGTGTGGGTTCAAATCTCAATAGTTGTATTTATTTTTGAATTATTTTTCATCTTTCTTTATCCTTACCAAACCTAATATTTTCAAATATTAATAATAATATAATTATTGGTCTATGCATATTTTTGTTTCTAGGCTCGATATCCTATCGGATTTGGTGGTGAAAAGGTATCCCTTTTCACCATAACAAATTAGGTATTCAGATAAATTATTTTGGGTAATAAACATTGCATGTTACGCTCTAACATCGCAATCAGTAAACATGGGCTCGGCGTACGACTATGCACCGAAACTCACACATCTGTGATCAGTGTCATCACAGTCGCAACCTACTGTTACCGATAGACAAGGATAGAGATAGGAGACGGCGCTGTCGTGCGAGCGAAATCGCGTTAGCTGCCGAATGTTGACGAATGTTTACGATTATGAATGACATGGCATGTGGTAGCGTTAGCAAATAAAATAAAAAACATTAATTATTTTGAGGTACTTAAAAAAAGAAATATTGTTCGCTCGATCGCGCAAGGTTACTAAAGCTTTACTTCTGCCTTTGTTTTCGGACAATAACAAGCCACTTTTGTCTCCTTAATTCATCTTTAGGAAACCTGAATAAAAAAGAGCCTTAAGTATCACCATTATGCATTTATGTATAAATAAATAAAGAATATGGCTGCACATGACGTGCAGTTTGGGAGTTACGAGGAAGCCTTGAAATCATAACCGTTTGCTTTGCCACAGTCGCGTAATAAAGATAACTAAATATAGTGAAGTAGTGATTCTGCACTAACAATTAGGTACTAAAAACTAGACTTTGTCTTATAAAATATTTTTTTTTAAATAAGTACCTGTTGCGTAAAACATAACTGTTATCAATTATTAATAAAATTGACTTGAATTTAAATAATCATGGTTGGTAAAACAATAATAATAAAAAACTATTAATATGTTTGAAGAAATTTGTGTTGCTAACCTTACGTAACCTCGTTCTGATACTAGTCGTCGCGCGCGTTGTTTACAAAATCTCTCAACAACTCGCGAATTGTGCGTATCGTGTCTCTCACGCATGTTTTTAATATCTATCTCGCTCTCACAAACATGGCGAAGCAAACGATAAAATATTTTTGTTATTTTCAACAAATTAACATTTTTGGCTGTATTTACGAGTGGTGTGTCTTATTTTTATTCCTAGTATTATTAAAACACTGTTGAGCTGCAAAGATTAAAGATTTTATTAGGTACAGATTTTTGGTTTCCTATGTTTAGGTAGGTACTACTTGATACAGAAAGTCAAGTGAAGTCAATTTTTTTTCAAGTCTATGCAGTGAAGGTAGTTCAATTTACACGATAATTAGTAATAAGTACTACTAATTAATAACAATTTCCGAGATACTGATAAAAGCTAACATGTGGGTAGAACTAGGTAAGTATATTTATTCATAGTACCTACCTAAACAAAAAATCTAATAAAATTCTTTGCCTTAAAAATCTAGAAAAAATATAGGTATGTTTAGGTATCAAATAGGTACTAAATTTTTGTAAAGGCGAATTGAAATTTTTGAGCCTTTACGTGGAGATCCTAAATGTCGGCAGTCCATCCTGACATCAGAATGACTGCCCATTTTTTAAATTCATTTTCTCAGTTATTAATTAGGTACCAATTATTTAAACAAAGGTATCAAATAGTAGCAAATAGGTATTAGATCTTAGTAATATTTTTAAGCTGATCAGTCATTTTGGCCAATCATTCTGAAGGTCACATCAATGATTTTCCGTGCGCGACTGAGTGCCAATTACGGGCAATCACTTAGTTGAGTAGGACCGCTTGCTGTGACTAAGTCCCGTATCTAATGGTAATAAAGGTATATTGTACCTACACAGGTTGTTGTAATGTGACTGAACCTAAATAGTACCTAACGTGTAAATAAATTGTGACGTGTAGGTACTAAATAAATAAAAGATTATTTATGCAATTATTCGTCGCGATCTAAGAATGTTTTCTTTAGGTGATACAGTCGTAACATTCAGTGATTAGTGTAATTACTGGCGTTCTTTGGTGGAATGGTTTTAGATGGCAAAGCAAAGGGTTGTTATCAGCTTAGAATATCTTGGTATTAGTTGGTTAGAGTAGGTACCTACCTATGTAAGTACTCGTATGTGTCACCGGATAATTCCAAACATCGTAAGATTGTAATAAATGTTGTTTATGTTTTAGACTATAATCTATGATTATGTTGAGAACAGATAATGGATTGTGGAGGTCTGGTAGGCAGCCGCACCACGTAAAATACTGGTATTCAGCTGAATCCGGTTTGACTGGAAGCCAACCCCAGTAGGTATAGTTGGGAAAGGGCTAGGCAGATGATGTGTTGAGAAGAAATAATTTCGAATACACTGAATCACACCCAAATTCAATAGTTTACAATACTTGTCTTATCTAGAAGAAATTATAAGTAAGTAGGTACTTGTAAATATACAATCTTACGCGACTTATAATATTACAATCATGCGATACAAATGCAAAAAAATACATCATCTGTGAAAATGTCAACTGTGTAGCTATCACGGTCCGTGAAATACAGTCTGGTGACAGACAGAGACGGACAGACAGACATACGGACCGACAGACGGACGACCATTGCGTAGGTAGCTAGGAAAAAAATAGGTAAGTTTGCCTACGCTGATCGCCTGATTTAGGTATAGGTACCCTAAGTATACCTACATGAACTTCTTTTCTCTGATTTGATTCAACCCAAATTAACCAATGAATTAGTACTTAACCGTGTCAGAAAATGTTTTATCAGTACCTACTTACATACAGTGGAAAGATTTTTAAATCTTTAGGTAGGTAGGCACTATTTATTTAAAGTAGATAAGTAATACAATAATAACATTAGTATTGTATCTGTGTGAACCAAAGGCAGATCGCAGATAATTGTTTTCACTTTCTAGCATTATTTCTCATTCCCTAAAAAAAACATTTCATCAATCATAAAATATAAAATCCGCGGGCAAACCCGCGCGCCGGCGCTAACTTGCTAGAAACACAATTTTGACACACAATCACGCATGGACTGGAACAATTTGGCAACACGCGTTGTTGCCAAATTGCGTCTTGAATGGCAACGTCGCATCGCCGCGTCCGTCACTCGATAACCTTGGCGCTTGTTCGAATTTTCGAACAGCGCCATCTACTTAAAATGTTCACCGCACGTAAACTCGTAACACAACAGCAATGAACTTTTTCTCGGTGGTTCTATAAATTTCTGTCAGATGGCGCGATTCAGGTCACTCACACATGTAAAGATTTTTCGTTTTTTATTGGGTCTAATTCTCATAGAAAGACTGTTTTTTTTCTAAAATTTGGGCGATAGGCGATCACAATACATTATAAAATCTCATTATACTTGCTTTATTCTGCAGAAACTGTTTATTTACGGAGATTACAGCTACTGAAAAATGTATGGCGAGGTCTCTTTAGGGATCCCCCTTAAGGAATTCTTCATAAGATTTTCGATCTGTTTGTGGAATCGTGTTTTCGCCATACCTACTAACCTTGGGTTCCCGGCGCTGTGCGTGAACTGAAACCCCTCCTGGTCATTGGATACACGTTTTTTGCTTGAAAAAAACTGGTATTTTAAACACGTTTTTTTATTTTAGCTCGAACCCCTTTTTGACAAAGTTCTTGATACTTACTTAGTTCTAACTACGGAACCCTTCAGAATCGTGTTTTCGCTATACTTTCCTTGGGTTCCCGGCGCTGTGCGCGAACTGAAACCCTTCCTGGTCGCTGAAAACACGTTTTTTCCATGAAAAAACTGGTTTTTTAAACACGTTTTTTTATTTTGGCTCGAACCCCTTTTTGACAAAGTTCTTGATACTTACTTGGTTCTTACTACGGAACCCTTCAGAATCGTGTTTTCGCTATACTTCCCTTGGGTTCCCGGCGCTGTGCGCGAACTGAAACCCCTCCTGGTCGCTGAAATCACGTTTTTTGTTTGAAAAAAACTGGTTCTTTGAACACGTTTTTTATTTTGGCTCGAACCCCTTTTTGACAAAGTTCTTGATACTTACATATTTCAAACAACGGAACCCTTCTGAAAAAAACTGTTTTTTTTAACCCGTTTTTTAATTTTGGCCCGAACCCCTTTTTGACAAAGTTCTTGATACTTATTTAGTTCTAACTACGGAACACTTCAGAATCGTGTTTTCGCCATACTAACCTTGGGTTCCCGGCGCTGTGCGTGAACTGAAACCCCTCCTGGTCGATGAAAACACGTTTTTTGCATGAAAAAACTGGTTTTTTAAAAGTTTTTAAATTTTGGCACCAACCCCTTTTTGAAAAAGTTTTTGATACTTACTTGGTTCTAACTACGGAACCCTTTAGAATCGTGTTTTCGCTATACTTTCCTTGGGTTCCCGGCGCTGTGCGTGAACTGAAACCCCTCCTGGTCGATGAAAACACGTTTTTTGCTTAAAAAAATCTCGTTTTTGAACACGTTTTTTTATTTTGGCTCGAACCCCTTCTTGACAAAGTTCTTGATACTTACTTGGTTCTTACTACGGAACCCTTCAAAAACGTGTTTTCGCTATACTTTCCTTGGGTTCCCGGCGCTGTGCGCGAACTGAAACCCCTCCTGGTCGATGAAAACACGTTTTTTTATTTTGGCTCGAACCCCTTTTTGACAAAGTTTTTGATACTTACTTAGTTCTAACTACGGAACCCTTCAGAATCGTGTTTTCGCTATACTTTCCTTGGGTTCCCGGCGCTGTGCGCGAACTGAAACCCCTCCTGGTCGATGAAAACACGTTTTTTGCTTAAAAAAATCTCGTTTTTTGAACACGTTTTTTTATTTTAGCTCGAACCCCTTTTTGACAAAGTTCTTGATACTTACTTGGTTCTAACTACGGAACCCTTCAGAAACGTGTTTTCGCTATACTTTCCTTGGGTTCCCGGCGCTGTGCGCGAACTGAAACCCCTCCTGGTCGATGAAAACACGTTTTTTGCCTGAAAAAAACTCGTTTTTTGAACACGTTTTTTTATTTTGGCTCGAACCCCTTTTTGACAAAGTTCTTGATACTTACTTGTTTCTAACTACGGAACCCTTTAGAATCCTGTTTTCGCTATACTTTCCTTGGGTTCCCGGAGCTGTGCGCGAACTGAAACCCCTCCTGGTCGCTGAAAACACGTTTTTTGCTTGAAAAAAACTGGTTTTTTGAACACGCTTTTTTATTTTGGCTCGAAAGCCTTTTTGACAAAAATCTTGATACTTAGTTGGTTCTTACTACGGAACCCTTCTGAAAAAAACTGTTTTTTTGAGCACGTTTTTTTAATTTTGGCACCAATCCCTGTTTGATAAAGTTCTTGATACTTACTTGGTTCTAACTACAGAACCCTTCTAAAAAAAACTGTATTTTTGAGTACGTTTTTTTTATTTTGGCACCAACCCATGTTGACAAAATTCTTGATACTTACTTGGTTCTTACTACGGAATTCTTCATTAGATTTTTGATCTGTTTGCGGAATCGTGTTTTCGCAATACTAACCTTGGGTGCCCGGCGCTTAACGCGAACTGAAACCCCTCCTGGTCATTGGATACACGTTTTTTGCTTGAAAAAAACTGGTATTTTAAACACGTTTTTTTTATTTTAGCTCGAACCCCTTTTTGACAAAGTTCTTGATACTTACTTAGTTCTAACTACGGAACCCTTCAGAATCGTGTTTTCGCTATACTTTCCTTGGGTTCCCGGCGCTGTGCAAATTCAAATTCAAATTCAAATTATTTATTTCAAATAAACTATTCACAGGCACTTTTGAATTGTCAAGGTCGGTCAGTCAAAAAGATGAAGCTATTTGCACGTTCCAAAGCGTAGATCTCTATGGAGAAGAACGTGCAAGAAACTCCACGGACACTCTTTTAAATTATTTTTCTTTACAATTTTATGGTTACATCATTCCTGTTGAAATTATACAAACATATATGTGAGAACGATGTAAAAAGAAATGCACGTTAAAGTATCCGGAGTAAAAAATAAAAATCAACAACAAATTAAAATAACAAATCATTAAAATAAACCGTGGCAGCCGAGAGATGACCAGTCCAAACTGACGGCGTCCGTTCACGAACATGACGCATGCGCTAGCACCATTCGGCTCAACCATATTTAAGGGAGCCAAATGACCCAACACATGCGCCACCATCAGGTAGACTTTTGAGTGAGCATGACACTCCCAACCGCCAGGGCAGTCAAGTCAATTAAAAAATAAATAAAAGTAGTATAAGGTTCACAGTACTCACACATGTGCCGTTAATTAATGAATTTATACACTGCTAATTACATTGAGTCTATACAATGAAAATATAATGTTTTACAGTCTTCAACGGGTCCAACAATATTTATAAATGCCAAAAGATTAGTTTGTGCGGCCTAGTAACTGTGGAGCTGGACCGGCATTGAGCCAAGCATTATTATCTTCAATATAATCCCCCAACTTATAATATGCTTTCTTGCATAGTGTGCGTTTGATACAAGATTTAAATTTTGTTTCATTCAGTTCTAATATATTAGGAGGTATTTTATTATAACATTTTAAACAGTACCCCATGAAAGATGAGGCTACTTTAGCTAGTCTGAAACTTGGTTGAACTAGTTGATCCCTATTTCTAGTAATATAATTATGTCTGTCGCCTCGTCTACTAAAAAGATGGAGATTCTTTCTAACGTACATAATGTTTTCATATATATATTGACAGGGTACCGTCATGATGTTAATATCCTTAAACAGTTCCCTTAGAGAATCACGTCGGCGGAGATTGTATATCGCTCTTATAGCTCTTTTCTGCAGAATAAAAATAGACTCGATGTCTGCAGCCCGTCCCCATAGTAAAATACCATAAGACATGATACTATGAAAGTAACTAAAATATACTAATCTCGCGGTATCAACATCCGTAAATTGGCGGATTTTTCTAACAGCATATGCCGCTGAACTTAGCCGTCCTGCAAGAGATGTTAAATGAGGACCCCATTGTAGCCTAGAGTCAACCGTAATCCCCAGGAAAACTGTTCTATCGACGAATTCCAGTTTCTCCTTGTTCAACACTATGTCACAATCACTACTTTTGACATTTGGTAAGGAAAATCTTATGCACTTAGTTTTTTTCCCATTTAAAACTAAATTATTAGCAGTGAACCAATTTTGGACCTGCAGAAGGGCGTTATTTACGTCCTCAAGATTATTACTACGTCTGTTTATCTTAAAAATCAAAGAAGTATCGTCGGCAAACAAGACCATGTTTAGTTGGTTTTGCAATAAATGGGGTAAATCATTGATATAAACTAGAAATAAGAAAGGACCTAAAATCGATCCCTGCGGGACGCCCATTTTCACGTTTAATCCCGACGAATTAACACCGTTTATTTGGACTAATTGCTGTCTATCATTCAAATAAGATTTTACTAAGTTTAACGCTGTTTTGCCTAGTCCGTAATGCTCGAGCTTCATGAGTAATGTTTCGTGATTTACACAATCAAACGCCTTAGATAGGTCGCAGAAGATGCCTATGGCGTCTTGCGCCTCTTCCCACGCATTAAAGATATGTTTTAGTAAGGTGACACCGGCGTCAGTTGTACAACGTCCTTTGGTAAAACCATACTGTTTATCGTGTAAGATGTTATTTGTGTTAAAATGATTAAGCATTTGATTAAGCATTACCTTTTCGAATACCTTGCTAAATACTGGCAATACGGACACCGGTCTATAGTTATTTGTGTCTTTACTGTCCCCGGATTTAAAAAGTGGTATAACTTTACTGTATTTCATCAGATCCGGAAATACTCCTTGATCCACACATAAATTAAATATTAAAGCTAAATACGGCGCTATAGTCTCAATAATTGAGGTACATACTTTGATAGACAATCCCCACAGGTCTTCTGTCAATTTAATCTTGATTTGTTTAAAAACCTTTAGTACTGTTATGGGGTTTATATGTTTAAACTCAAATTTAGTTGGGCAGGCTGACACGTTGGCCTGTAATAAATCAAAAGCCAGCGAAGGCGAGGAGTTTAAGGCTTCAGTTGTTTCAATAGGGATACTGGTAAAGAAATTTACAAATTCCTGAGCAACTTTCTTGTTATCGCTAATAAGACCATGAGGAGTCTCCAATGTGTAATCAGTATTATGTCTTTTGTTCCGCTTTGTTTCATTATTAATTATCTTCCAAACCGTCTTTATTTTATTTTCTGATGCTTTAACCTTATTGCTAATATATAAGGCCTTAGCTGCCTTACAAGAAATTTTATAAATTTTTGAGTAGGTAGCAACATATTTATTGAAAGTTTCAGTCATAATAAATGGCTTAAGGCCATACAGCTCATAAAGTCTATCCCTACTTATTCTCAGTCCTTTAGTCGCCCAGTCACTAAATAAAAACTTAGGGCAAATAGTTTTAGTTCTCTTTTTAAAAGTATTATTAAACTCAGTTTGGACTACTGAAAACAATTCTGTATACAAAATATTACCATTATTCATTGTGAAGTCCCGATCACTTAACTTGGTAATTAAAGTGTTGTTAAATTTATTTAAATTACCGGATGTTATTGGTCTGGATTGTATTTGCACTTGTTGAATAGGTATATTGCACTCAAAAGATACCATTAGCCCGCTGTGATCTGAAGGGAGCTCATTTACAATGGCTTTTTCTAAATAGTTGCAGCAACAAAAAACATTATCTATACATGTAGCAGTAGCTGTAGTTATTCTAGTTGGTTCTATGAAAACATTTGACAAATTGAATGATTTAAAGAGATTTAATAATCTACTGCTATCTGAATTATTTTCTAAAATATTAATATTAAAGTCACCACAGATAATTACTAATTTATTACCAGTTGCAAGTTTTGCCAAGACATCTTCCATCACTGACTCAAATATAGAGTAGTTCAGATAATTAGGGGGTCTGTAAACGCACACTATGACATGCTTATCCAGCTCAACACAGGAGAGTTCAATGCTATGTTCAACTGACAGCTCAACTATGTCTCTACGAGTTTTAAATTTAATACAACTTTTGATTAAGATTAATGAACCCCCACGTAGCATTGATTTGCGGTTAAAACAACTTCCCACATTATAATTCTCATAATTAATGAGCATTTCAAAATCCTTTAGCCAATGCTCAGTAAAACAAATAATGTCAAACATTGTTTTTTCTAAAAATAATTCAATTTCGAGTTGTTTCGAAGCAAAACCTTGAATATTCTGATAAAATAATTTCAAGCATTTCAGCTTAGCTCCTTTATTATAATTAGCTGTGTGAGAGCTAGAAGATACCTGGTTGATCGTAGATGTGGCTATACTGTTATTGATATCCTCTGTTGTCTTACAAATTAGTTTAAAGTTACATCCGGAGTGAGCCCTAAGAGTCCCATGCCATCACCAGGCAATGAGACACATGGAACCTCCTTCGTACAATTATTGTAAATATTTATAGCATCAGCGCTACAGTTATTTAGTGTGTCCACCTGAACATTAGTATTATTACTAATAATTGTGGTGCTAATTATAGAACGTGACTTCGACATACTACTTATGTCTGAGTTTATATTATATGCCAATAGCCTAGCTATATGGTGTCTAAATTTAATAGGTAGATACACTGTATTCCTAGTCGACTTTAATTTCTCAACAAAATTGTTGATATCCGCAAAAACAAGTTTGTCGCTATAATGACTCACTAAGAAATGTACATGCTTATTAAGCATATGAATATAATTGTTTTGTTTACTTGACAATTTTTCAAAATATGGGAAAGCACACAATATAATTTTTTTACAATCTATCTTTAGCAACTCAGCGACACAGTCTGTTATATCATCTTTTTTAACATTTAAACTATTTCCTATAAAAACAGTAATATTGGTATCTGGTTTATATATATTTCTAGTAACTAATTCCATTATATGCTTGTAGTTTGACCCAGGCATGCAATAATTCTGAGTAGAATAACTCAGGTTGTTATTTAATAATTTTGCTAAACCTCTTCCTATACTATCAGAGAACATAACTGAATGAAAATAATCATGACTATTATTAAATGGACTGCTAGCAATCTCAGGCTGGTCCATTTCAAACAAATTATGTGCAATACCAGTTGTCACACAGTCATGTGACAATCTCTCAGCCTGTGACGGGTCCTCCGTTGACTCAGGCTGGACAGTATCAAGGTTTGATACTGTCTGACATCTACACTGACACATCACCAACTCATTTGCAGCCAGTATGTGTTCTTTAATTTGGAATTGAGAGCTCACATATTTATTATACAAAGAACTAAGTGAGTCTTCAAGTACCTGAATTTCAGTTTGTAATCGATTTGTATCAATTTCATAGATTTTCTTGCTATCTTCTAATTTAATCTGGTAGTTATGTAATTTATTAACTAACTCAACACGTTCTTTCCTGAGTGGAATATTTTTGGAAAAGTTTTTATGCTGTTTCCTGTACTGATTACATTTTTTTATTATTCTATTAAGTTTAGCATATTTTTTTATTTTCTTATTACTAACTTTATAGCTATTTCTCTGTTTTAACATGGAATCTTCAGTTAAGTCTATAGTAAGTATGGAATGTGGGTTACAATGAGAAGTTAATAATTCATTATATAAATGGTTAGTTTTCTTAACCTGAGTATGTTCCAATTCTCTCTGCAATTTGAAATTATGACTTTTAACATGAACTAATTCATCTTCTAAATCCCTAACTTTACATAGTGCCTCCTCATATAAGTTACTGCAGTTATTGAAACTGTCCGTGATCACCCGCAGTTGGTCGCGTTCATCAACAACATCTTCATATTGTTGACTTAGTTCTACTAGCTCCCGTTTAAGGCATGTGTTTTTATAAACTATATTCCTTACTTCCACCTCACTTTCCTCTCTCTCCTGCAACATTTGTTGACATTGGTGTTGCGATTCTTTAAGTTCTTGGAGGGCCGTTCTGAGTTTAAGCTCCATATCCTGAGCTGTAGCCTTACGGGTCATCACAGGCATGGTTTCAGGATAAGTTACTGAAAGTTGAAATAAAGAAACAGTGAGAACCAAAAAGAATAAAAATAAAAAGAAGTTAGAATGGAGGGAAAAAATAAATAGGTAGTTAAATAAACAAAATGGGAAAAATTAGTCAATTTCAGTGGAGGAATGAGGTAGGCAGCTGCATTAGGTATATGCAATGCTGTTGATTATTGTATTAAGTTGTTTTTAATTGCCTTATGAACTTACTTTTTCTTTATGTGGGTAGGATGCCCAGAGCATAAGTAAATGTAAAAATTAACAGTTTAAATTTTATCAGTGAAAAAGTAATGATATTAAAAGTTATTGACAAGTATGTCAGAGATATGAACACATGAATAAAACAGAATTATGGAATAAATCTGAACTTAGGTTCGTTTTCCAATATGTAAACAAAACGCTTTAGACGCTATACAATGCTAAACCAGCAAAGTTATTAACCGCTGCGGCCCCGACATGTGAAAATTCCCAAAAAAAAATACATCTTATGTAATAGGTAAATAAACATTAAATTCGCGATTAATTCGCAACACACCGGTGTGTTGCCGGGGCCGGAGCGGTTAATGTAAATCTTAGCGAGAGCGTGTTACAAATTAAAGATACGAATGTGTGCTATTAATAAGTTAACAATACTCCCCGTATATTTCCAGTTTCAAGCTTCGAACGTCAGCTGATCGTTTTAGGTTACCGGTAACAACCGGTACCAAAAAGTCGTGTTTGCTTGATTATTTTTCCAGGATAACAATAATCCTGAGTATTTACGCAGTTAAGTTATGTTTACACAAATAATGACACCCTAATTTCACTTAAATATAAATTAAATCTAATTATTAAAATACAGAACACAATTAGACATGTCACCGGGCAGTGTTGCCAACCTCTCCCGTGCGCGAACTGAAACCCTTCCTGGTCGCTGAAAACACGTTTTTTCCATGAAAAAACTGGTTTTTTAAACTCGTTTTTTTATTTTGGCTCGAACCCCTTTTTGACAAAGTTCTTGATACTTACTTGGTTCTTACTACGGAACCCTTCAGAATCGTGTTTTCGCTATACTTCCCTTGGGTTCCCGGCGCTGTGCGCGAACTGAAACCCCTCCTGGTCGCTGAAATCACGTTTTTTGTTTGAAAAAAACTAGTTCTTTGAACACGTTTTTTATTTTGGCTCGAACCCCTTTTTGACAAAGTTCTTGATACTTACATATTTCAAACAACGGAACCCTTCTGAAACAAACTGTATTTTTTAACCCGTTTTTTAATTTTGGCCCGAACCCCTTTTTGACAAAGTTCTTGATACTTACTTAGTTCTAACTACGGAACACTTTAGAATCGTGTTTTCGCCATACTAACCTTGGGTTCCCGGCGCTGGGCGCGAACTGAAAACACTCCTGGTCGCTGAAAACACGTTTTTTGCCTGATAAAACTGTTTTTTTGAACACGTTTTTTAATTTTGGCCCGAACCCCTTTTTGACAAAGTTCTTGATACTTAGGTCTAACTACGGAACCCTTCAGAATCGTGTTTTCGCTATACTTTTCTTGGGTTCCTGGTGCTGTGCGCGAACTGAAACCCCTCCTGGTCGCTGAAAACACGTTTTTTGCTTGAAAAAAACTGGTTTTTTGAACACGATTTTTTATTTTGGCTCGAACCCCTTTTTGACAAAGTTCTTGATACTAACTTAGTTCTAACTACGGAACCCTTCTGATTAAAACTGGTTTTTTGAACACGTTTTTTTATTTTGGCTCGAAACCCTTTTTGACAAAGTTCTTGATACTTACTTAGTTTTAACTACGGAACACTTCAGAATCGTGTTTTCGCCATACTAACCTTGGGTTCCCGGCGCTGTGCGTGAACTGAAACCCCTCCTGGTCGATGAAAACACGTTTTTTGCATGAAAAAACTGGTCTTTTAAAAGTTTTTAAATTTTGGCACCAACCCCTTTTTGAAAAAGTTTTTGATACTTACTTGGTTCTAACTACGGAACCCTTCAGAATCGTGTTTTCGCTATACTTTCCTTGGGTTCCCGGCGCTGTGCGTGAACTGAAACCCCTCCTGGTCGATGAAAACACGTTTTTTGCTTAAAAAAATCTCGTTTTTGAACACGTTTTTTTATTTTGGCTCGAACCCCTTTTTGACAAAGTTCTTGATACTTACTTGGTTCTTACTACGGAACCCTTCAGAAACGTGTTTTCGCTATACTTTCCTTGGGTTCCCGGCGCTGTGCGCGAACTGAAACCCCTCCTGGTCGATGAAAACACGTTTTTTGGCTGATAAAAACTCGTTTTTTGAACACGTTTTTTTATTTTGGCTCGAACCCCTTTTTGACAAAGTTTTTGATACTTACTTAGTTCTAACTACGGAACCCTTCAGAATCGTGTTTTCGCTATACTTTCCTTGGGTTCCCGGCGCTGTGCGCGAACTGAAACCCCTCCTGGTCGATGAAAACACGTTTTTTGCTTAAAAAAATCTCGTTTTTTGAACACGTTTTTTTATTTTGGCTCGAACCCCTTTTTGACAAAGTTCTTGATACTTACTTGGTTCTAACTACGGAACCCTTCAGAAACGTGTTTTCGCTATACTTTCCTTGGGTTCCAGGCGCTGTGCGCGAACTGAAACCCCTCCTGGTCGATGAAAACACGTTTTTTGCCTGAATAAAACTCGTTTTTTGAACACGTTTTTTTATTTTGGCTCGAACCCCTTTTTGACAAAGTTCTTGATACTTACTTGTTTCTAACTACGGAACCCTTTAGAATCCTGTTTTCGCTATACTTTCCTTGGGTTCCCGGAGCTGTGCGCGAACTGAAACCCCTCCTGGTCGCTGAAAAAACGTTTTTTGCTTGAAAAAAACTGGTTTTTTGAACACGCTTTTTTATTTTGGCTCGAAAGCCTTTTTGACAAAAATCTTGATACTTAGTTGGTTCTTACTACGGAACCCTTCTGAAAAAAACTGTTTTTTTGAGCACGTTTTTTAATTTTGGCACCAATCCCTGTTTGATAAAGTTCTTGATACTTACTTGGTTCTAACTACAGAACCCTTCTAAAAAAAACTGTATTTTTGAGTACGTTTTTTTTATTTTGGCACCAACCCATGTTGACAAAATTCTTGATACTTACTTGGTTCTTACTACGGAATTCTTCATTAGATTTTTGATCTGTTTGCGGAATCGTGTTTTCGCAATACTAACCTTGGGTGCCCGGCGCTTAACGCGAACTGAAACCACTCCTGGTCGCTGAAAACACGTTTTTTGCTTGAAAAAAACTCGTTTTTTGAACACGTTTTTTTATTTTGGCTCGAACCCGTTTTTGACAAAGTTCTTGATACTTACTTGGTTCTAATTACGGAACCCTTCAGACTCGTGTTTTCGCTATGCTTTCCTTGGGTTCCCGGTGCTGTGCGCGAACTGAAACCCCTCCTGGTCGCTGAAAACACGTTTTTTGTTTGAAAAAAACTGGTTTTTTGAACACGTTTTTTTATTTTGACTCGAACCACTTTTTGAAAAGTTCTTGATACTTACTTGGTTCTAACTACGGAACACTTCATAATCGTGTTTTCGCCATACTAACCTTGGGTTCCCGGCGCTGTGCGCGAACTGACAACCCCACCTGGTCGCTAAAAACACGTTTTTTGCCTGATAAAAACTGTTTTTATAAACACGTTTTTTAATTTTGGGCCAAGCCCCTTTTTGACAAAGTTCTTGATACTTACTTGGTTCTAACTACGGAACCCTTCAGAATCGTGTTTTTGCTATACTTTCCTTGGGTTCCCGGCAATGTGCGCGAATTGAAACCCCACCTGGTCGCTAAAAACACGTTTTTTGCCTGATAAAAACTGTTTTTTTAAACACGTTTTTTAATTTTGGGCCAAGCCCCTTTTTGACAAAGTTCTTGATACTAACTTGGTTCTAACTACGGAACCCTTCAGAATCGTGTTTTCGCTATACTTTCCTTGGGTTCCCGGCGCTGTGCGCGAACTGAAACCCCCCCTGGTAGCTGAAAACACGTTTTTTGCTTGAAAAAAACTGGTTTTTTGAACACGCTTTTTTATTTTGGCTCGAAAGCCTTTTTGACAAAAATCTTGATACTTAGTTGGTTCTAACTACGGAACCCTTCTGAAAAAAACTTTTTTTGAGCACGTTTTTTAATTTTGGCACCAATCCCTGTTTGATAAAGTTCTTGATACTTACTTGGTTCTAACTACGGAACCCTTCTAAAAAAAACTGTATTTTTGAATACGTTTTTTTTATTTTGGCACCAACCCATTTTGACAAAATTCTTGATAATTACTTGGTTCTTACTACGGAATTCTTCATTAGATTTTCGATCTGTTTGCGGAATCGTGTTTTCGCAATACTAACCTTGGGTGCCCGGCGCTTAACGCGAACTTAAACCCCTCCTGGTCGCTGAAAACACGTTTTTTGTTTGAAAAAAACTCGTTTTTTGAACACGTTTTTTTATTTTGGCTCGAACCCCTTTTTGACAAAGTTCTTGATACTTACTTGGTTCTAACTACGGAACCCTTCTGAAAAAAACTGTTTTTTTGAACACGTTTTTTAATTTTGGCCCGAACCCCTTTTTGACAAAGTTCTTGATACTTACTTGGTTCTAACTACGGAACCCTTCAGAATCGTGTTTTCACTATACTTTCCTTGGGTTCCCGGCGCTGTGCGCGAACTGAAACCCCTTCTGGTCGATGAAAACACGTTTTTTGCCTGAAAAAAACTCGTTTTTTGAACACGTTTTTTTATTTTGGCTCGAACCCCTTATTGACAAAGTTCTTGATACTTACTTGGTTCTAACTACGGAACCCTTCAGAAAAGTGTTTTCGCAATACTTTCCTTGGGTTCCCGGCGCTGTGCGCGAACTGAAACCCCTCCTGGTCGATGAAAACACGTTCTTTGCCTGAAAAAAACTCGTTTTTTGAACACGTTTTTTTATTTTGGCTCGAACCCCTTTTTGACAAAGTTCTTGATACTTACTTGGTTCTAACTACGGAACCCTTCAGAATCGTGTTTTCGCTATACTTTCCTTGGGTTCCCGGCGCTGTGCGCGAACTGAAACCCCTCCTGGTCGATGAAAACACGTTTTTTGCCTGAAAAAAACTCGTTTTTTTAAACACGTTTTTTTATTTTGGCTCGAACTCCTTGTTGACAAAGTTCTTGATACTAACTTGGTTCTAACTACGGAACCCTTCAGAATCGTGTTTTCGCTATACTTTCCTTGGGTTCCCGGCGCTGTGCGCGAACTGAAACCCCTCCTGGTCGATGAAAACACGTTTTTTGCTTGAAAAAAACTCGTTTTTTGAACACGTTTTTTTATTTTGGCTCGAACCCCTTTTTGACAAAGTTCTTGATACTTACTTGGTTCTAACTACGGAACCCTTCAGAATCGTGTTTTCGCTATACTTTCCTTGGGTTCCCGGCGCTGTGCGCGAACTGAAACCCCTCCTGGTCGATGAAAACACGTTTTTTGCCTGAAAAAAACTCGTTTTTTTAAACACGTTTTTTTATTTTGGCTCGAACCCCTTGTTGACAAAGTTCTTGATACTAACTTGGTTCTAACTACGGAACCCTTCAGAATCGTGTTTTCGCTATACTTTCCTTGGGTTCCCGGCGCTGTGCGCGAACTGAAACCCCTCCTGGTCGATGAAAACACGTTGTTTGCTTGAAAAAAATTGGTTTTTTGAACACGTTTTTTTATTTTGGCTCGCAACCCTTTTTGACAAAGTTCTTGATACTTACTTGTTTCTAATTAAGGAATTCTTCATAAGATTTTCGATCTGTTTGTGGAATCGTGTTTTCGCCATACCTACTAACCTTGGGTTCCCGGCGCTGTGCGTGAACTGAAACCCCTCCTGGTCATTGGATACACGTTTTTTGCTTGAAAAAAACTGGTATTTTAAACACGTTTTTTTATTTTAGCTCGAACCCCTTTTTGACAAAGTTCTTGATACTTACTTAGTTCTAACTACGGAACCCTTCAGAATCGTGTTTTCGCTATACTTTCCTTGGGTTCCCGGCGCTGTGCGCGAACTGAAACCCTTCCTGGTCGCTGAAAACACGTTTTTTCCATGAAAAAACTGGTTTTTTAAACACGTTTTTTTATTTTGGCTCGAACCCCTTTTTGACAAAGTTCTTGATACTTACTTGGTTCTTACTACGGAACCCTTCAGAATCGTGTTTTCGCTATACTTCCCTTGGGTTCCCGGCGCTGTGCGCGAACTGAAACCCCTCCTGGTCGCTGAAATCACGTTTATTGTTTGAAAAAAACTGGTTCTTTGAACACGTTTTTTATTTTGGCTCGAACCCCTTTTTGACAAAGTTCTTGATACTTACATATTTCAAACAACGGACCCCTTCTGAAAAAAACTGTATTTTTTAACTCGTTTTTTAATTTTGGCCCGAACCCCTTTTTGACAAAGTTCTTGATACTTACTTAGTTCTAACTACGGAACACTTCAGAATCGTGTTTTCGCCATACTATCCTTGGGTTCCTGGCGCTGGGCGCGAACTGAAAACACTCCTGGTCGCTGAAAACACGTTTTTTGCCTGATAAAAATGTTTTTTTGAACACGTTTTTTAATTTTGGCCCGAACCCCTTTTTGACAAAGTTCTTGATACTTAGGTCTAACTACGGAACCCTTCAGAATCGTGTTTTCGCTATACTTTTCTTGGGTTCCCGGTGCTGTGCGCGAACTGAAACCCCTCCTGGTCGCTGAAAACACGTATTTTGCTTGAAAAAAACTGGTTTTTTGAACACGATTTTTTATTTTGGCTCGAACCCCTTTTTGACAAAGTTCTTGATACTGTGGGACACGCGTAAACTCAACGCACTCGATACCGCCAACCTGCAAGCATCAAACGACCGCGCGGCACGGGCGCGCGGCGCGCACTGGCGTTGGAATGTGGCCGGATAGAAGGCGCGCGCGCAGACCGCCGCCCGCTCGCTTTCAAAGCTAATGAGAGACTGTTCACCGCTCGGCGGCGCTGTGCGTATTTATAGTTGGCGCACTCTGAACATGCTCCGAACTCCAGAGGACCGGGAACCCTACATCTGATTGGCTGAGCAATCTTGAGTATGATTCCAACTACCACTACGTCCACCATTCATTTGTATATATAGAAGTTAGGATTTTGACAATAAATTCATTCCCATTTTGAATCTCCATTGTTTGTTTTATTCTGACTCAAGCAACCGAATATAAGTGTGGCAGATTCCCCACAACTGGTGACCCCGAGAAAAAATGTTGCAAGAGCAGAAGAACACAAGTGAAGAAAGCAATCCCATGAAGATGGACTCCGACCTAGCTGCCATATCGGTTCAGTCCAGATTGTTACCATTCTGGCGGGAGATTCCTCGTGCTTGGTTTATCCAGTTTGAAGCTGTCGTGGACCCTCTGAAGACCTCGGACGACCAGAAATTCCGCTACGTGTTGCAACAGCTGCAAACAACGGACCTTCAACATCTGACAGACATTTTATACAGTCCACCCTCCACGGAAAAATATAATACTGTGAAGACTCGTCTGCTCGCCGTGTACGACAAATCTGACGTCAAGAACTTCCAAAAGCTAATCAGTGGCCTAGAGTTGGGTGATCAAAAACCCACACAACTGTTGCGCAGGATGAGAGAACTAGGCAGTGGCATGATCACAGACGAAGGATTAAAAATCGAGTGGCTCAACCATCTACCCACACAGATGCGCGTTGTGCTTTCGGTCAACACGGAATCATCGCTAGATACCCTCGCTGCAATGGCGGATAAAATGGCAGAATACACCGAACCAACAACGGTTGCCGCAGTGGCCACGACCTCGCAAGATACCGTGACGTCAACACAGCTAGAAGTCCTATCGAAGCAAATGGAGAAATTATGCCTAGAAGTGGCTGAGCTACGCGGACGAACAAGGGAACGCTATCATAGACCCCGTTTCACATCGTTCAAGTCACGGTCACGATCACAGTCTCGCCGGCATAGCAACAAGACGTCAGTCAAACCCGGCGATCCTACATGGGAGTGTAGATACCACTATCGTTTTGGTGACAAGGCGAAACGTTGCGAGTCACCATGCTGTAGGAGAAACAAGAATCACACGACGTTAAACTAGCTACGACATCGACGGTGGCGGAAGTCGATGTCCCCTGCACCACCAACCGCCTTTGTGTCTTCGATCGCGACACTCGACAGCGTTTCCTCGTAGACACCGGCGCCGAAATTTCCGTGCTAGCCGCCACAAACAAAAGAAAGATGAAGACAAGCGCCTACAAATTATTCGCTGCAAACAATACACCAATCGAAACTTATGGTGAAAAAACGCTAAGGTTAAATCTTGGCTTGCGACGCAGTTTTCTATGGACGTTCATCATAGCTGACGTGAAAACCTCGATCATAGGGGCGGACTTCCTACGTCACTTCAAGCTGCTAGTCGACCTCCATAAAAAGAAGCTCGTCGACAATGTTACCGACATGTCAATCGACGCCATTGAAGTTGCAACGAGTGAACAAACCATACATGTCATTAGCTCCGACCAGGCGTACTATGACATCTTGAAATTATTCCCGGAGGTGCTGCGACCTATGTCCTTGAAGGAGCCAGCAAAACATGACGTCGTGCACCATATTGAGACGACAAGCGCTCCAGTCTTCGCACGAGCCCGTCCCCTGCCCCCCGACAAATACAAGGCTGCAAAGGAGGAGTTCGACCACATGCTGGAACTTGGCATATGCAGGCCATCAAAGAGCCCGTGGGCGAGCCCCCTGCATATTGTGAGAAAGAAGGATGGAGGCCTAAGGGTATGCGGCGACTATCGACGGTTAAATTCAGTCACACGACCAGACCGCTACCCAATACCAAGAATACAAGACTTCACGTACCAGCTGCACAATATGAAGATATTCTCGAAGCTTGACCTCAAAATGGCCTATTATTGGATCCCAATTGCAGAGGATGACGCCCAGAAAACAGCAATTATCACACCATTCGGGCTGTTTGAATTCAAATGCATGACGTTCGGCTTACGTAACGCTAGTCAAACGTTTCAAAGGTTTATGCATCAAGTACTGCGGGGCATAGACAGCTGCTTTTGTTACGTCGACGACATACTGCTGTACTCAAAAAACGAAGAGAGCCACAGACAACTTCTACAGCAAGTACTAGACCGCCTTAAGAAGTACGGCGTCATGCTAAAGGTTGAGAAATGTGAATTCGGCAAGGACAAGATTGATTTTCTCGGCTACGAAGTATCAGGCAACGGGATCAAGCCCACTGAAGAGAGAACCAAAGCAATATCAAGTTACCCAAAACCAAAGACAATAGCAGAATTACGACGTTTTCTGGGCATGATCAATTTTTATCGTAGCTGCTTACCCCGTCAAGCTGAACTACAGAACGAGCTGAATAAATATCTACATAACCAGAAACGCAACGACAAAACGCCCATCGAGTGGACGACGCAGGCAGAGTTGGCTTTTGAAAAGTGCCGTCAAAGCATTTTGGAAGCCACACAGCTGATCCACCCATTACCTGGAAACCCCCTCGCCTTGATGACAGACGCGTCAGATTACAGCCTTGGCGCTGTTTTACAACAGAGAATGGAAGGCAAATGGAAACCTCTAGCTTATTTTTCAAAAGCGATGAGCATGACTCAGCAACGCTACAGCGTATACGACCGCGAGTTATTAGCGGTTTATACGGCTGTCAAGCATTTCAGAAATCTTATAGAAGGAGGCGATGTCACAGTGTACACAGACCATAAGCCGCTAGTGAATGCACTAACACGCCCACCGAGTAGCAGCGACACCCCGCGTCGAGAACGGCAATTACATTTTATCAGCCAATTTTGTACGAGCATCAAGTACGTGCAAGGCGAAGATAACTCGGTGGCAGACGCATTATCACGCATAGAAGACATACAATGCCCATCCATGATCGACTACGCAACATTAGCCAGCGAACAAGGAAAAGATCCAGTATTGAAACAGCTCAGAAGTCAACCAAACTTGAAGTTTACTGACGTCACATTGCCCGGGATAAACCAGCCAATCACGTGCGAGACGTCTACCGGCACACCACGACCGTACCTACCCACTACGTATCGTTTTGAAGCATTCAAAGCTCAACACGATTTGTGTCATTCCGGCGTAAAATCCACTAGAAAACAAATGTGCTCAAAATATTTCTGGCCCAGCATGAACAAAGAAGTTAGCAACTGGACCAGATCATGTATCAGCTGTCAGCGAGCGAAGATTCATCGTCATGTCGTAACCCCACTGAACGAGTTCCCACCGTCGGCGCGCTTCGAACATATTCACCTGGACATATTGGGACCCCTGCGATTGTCTAATGACCAACGCTACTGTGTAACTATCATCGATCGTTGCACCAAATGGCCAGAAGCCGTTCCTGTACCCGAGATTACCGCTGAGCGAGTCGCAAAAGCCGTTTACGAGAATTGGATTGCTAGATTTGGTTGCCCACTAAGAATATCAACAGATCAAGGACGGCAATTTGAGTCATCATTGTTCCGATCACTAATGAAAAAGTTTGGGATATCACGAATACGGACCACGGCATATCATCCGCAGTCCAACGGTATGATCGAGCGGTGGCACAGGTCATTAAAGGCAGCACTCATGGCGCGAGGCACTACTACACAGTGGACAGAAGAGCTTCCTACTGTACTATTAGGTTTACGTACGGCGTTGCGAATCAACAACGGTTTAAGCCCAGCAATAATGACGTTTGGCACTACGCTTCGTTTACCATCGGATTTCATCGTGCCAGCCAAGTCAAACATGGATGAGAACGACTACGTACGCCGCCTTACAGAAACCATGGCATCGTTAAAAAGTGCGCCTCGATCAAACAACAGTCGGACAAGACCATTCATACATCACGACCTCGTCACGTGCACACATGTTTTCGTCCGCAACGACACTGTTCGTTCCCCATTAACACCGCCGTATGAAGGTCCCTACGAAGTTATCAAGCGCTATGACAAGTGTTACAAAATAAAGTTACCGCTACGCACATCAGTGGTATCAATGGATAGGCTCAAGCCAGCCTATATATTCAACGAGTCTGAAGATGCTGATCATCGCACCCCTGATCAAGCAATCCAGCCATACATCACAAGATCTGGAAGAACCGTGAAGCCCGTTGTTCGCTTCGCTTAGGGGAGAGTGATGTGGGACACGCGTAAACTCAACGCACTCGATACCGCCAACCTGCAAGCATCAAACGACCGCGCGGCACGGGCGCGCGGCGCGCACTGGCGTTGGAATGTGGCCGGATAGAAGGCGCGCGCGCAGACCGCCGCCCGCTCGCTTTCAAAGCTAATGAGAGACTGTTCACCGCTCGGCGGCGCTGTGCGTATTTATAGTTGGCGCACTCTGAACATGCTCCGAACTCCAGAGGACCGGGAACCCTACATCTGATTGGCTGAGCAATCTTGAGTATGATTCCAACTACCACTACGTCCACCATTCATTTGTATATATAGAAGTTAGGATTTTGACAATAAATTCATTCCCATTTTGAATCTCCATTGTTTGTTTTATTCTGACTCAAGCAACCGAATATAAGTGTGGCAGATTCCCCACAATACTAACTTAGTTCTAACTACGGAACCCTTCTGATAAAAACTGGTTTTTTGAACACGTTTTTTTATTTTGGCTCGAAACCCTTTTTGACAAAGTTCTTGATACTTACTTAGTTTTAACTACGGAACCCTTCAGAATCGTGTATTCGCTATACTTTCCTTGGGTTCCCGGCGCTGTGCGCGAACTGAAACCCTTCTTGGTCGCTAAAAACACGTTATGTGCATGAAACAACCGGTTTTTTAAACACGTTTTATTATTTTGGCACCAACCCATTTTTGACAAAATTCTTAATACTTACTTGGTTTTAACTACGGAATTCTTCATTAGATTTTTGATCCGTTTGCGGAATCGTGTTTTCACTATACTAACCTTGCATTCCCGGCGCTGTGCGCGACCTGAAACCTCTCCTGGTCGCTGAAAACACGTTTTTTGCTTAAAAAAAACTGGTTTTTTGAACACTTTTTTTTATTTTGGCTCGAACCCCGTTTTGACAAAGTTCTTGATACTAACTTGGTTCTTACTACGGAACCCTTCTGAACAAAACTGGTTTTTTGAATGCGTTTTTTACTTTTGGCACCAACCCCTTTTTGACAAAATCCTTGATACTTACTTGGTTCTAACTACGGAATTCTTATTTGATTTTCGATCTTTTTGCGGAATCTTGTTTTCGCCTTACTAGCCTTGGGTTCCCGGGGCTGTGCGCAAACTAAAACCCCTCCTGAACGCTGAAAACACGTTTTTTGCTTGAAAAAAACTGGTTTTTGGAAAACATGTTTTTTTATTTTGGCTCGAACCCCTTTCTGACAAAGTTCTTGATACTTTCTTGGTTAGAACTACGGAACCCTTCAGAATCGTGTTTTCACTATACTTTCCTTGGGTTCTCGGCGCTGTGCGCGAACTGAAATCGTTCCTGGTCGCTGAAAACACGTTTTTTGTTTGAATAAAACTGGTTTTTTAAACACTTTTTTTAATTTTGGCACCAATCCCTTTTTGACAAAGTTCTTGATACTTACTTGGTTCTAACTACGGAACCCTTCTGAAAAAAACTGGTGTTTTGAAAACGTTTTTAATTTTGGCACCAACCCCTTTTTGACAAAATTCTTGATACTTACTTGGTTCTAACTACGGAATTCTTAATTAGATTTTCGATCTGTTTGCGGAATCGTGTTTTCGCCATACTAACCTTGGGTTCCCGGCGCTGTGCGCGAACTGAAACCCCTCCTGGTCGCTGAAAACACGTTTTTTGCTTGAAAAAAACTGGTTTTTGAACATGTTTTTTTATTTTGGCTCGATCCTCTTTTTGACAAAGTTCTTGATACTTACCTAGTTCTAACTACGGAACCCTTCTGAAAAAAACTGTTTTTTTGAACCCGTTTTTTAATTTTGGCCCGAACCCCTTTTTGACAAAGTTCTTGACACTTACTTGGTTCTTACTACAGAACCCTTTAGAATCGTGTATTCGCTATAATTTCCTTGGGTTTCCGGCGCTGTGCGCGAACTGAAACCGTTCTTGGTCGCTAAAAACACGTTTTTTGCATGAAAAAACTGTTTTTTTGAACACGTTTTTTTATTTTGGCTCGAACCTCTTTTTGACAAAGTTCTTGACACTTACTTGGTTCTAACTACGGAACCCTTCTAAAAAAAACTGTATTTTTGAATACGTTTTTTTTATTTTGGCACCAACCCATTTTGACAAAATTCTTGATAATTACTTGGTTCTTACTACGGAATTCTTCATTAGATTTTCGATCTGTTTGCGGAATCGTGTTTTCGCAATACTAACCTTGGGTTCCCGGCGCTGTGCGCGAACTGAAACCCCTCCTGGTCGCTGAAAACACGTTTTTTGCTTGAAAAAAACTGGTTTTTGAACATGTTTTTTTATTTTGGCTCGATCCTCTTTTTGACAAAGTTCTTGATACTTACCTAGTTCTAACTACGGAACCCTTCTGAAAAAAACTGTTTTTTTGAACCCGTTTTTTAATTTTGGCCCGAACCCCTTTTTGACAAAGTTCTTGACACTTACTTGGTTCTTACTACAGAACCCTTTAGAATCGTGTATTCGCTATAATTTCCTTGGGTTTCCGGCGCTGTGCGCGAACTGAAACCGTTCTTGGTCGCTAAAAACACGTTTTTTGCATGAAAAAACTGTTTTTTTGAACACGTTTTTTTATTTTGGCTCGAACCTCTTTTTGACAAAGTTCTTGACACTTACTTGGTTCTAACTACGGAACCCTTCTAAAAAAAACTGTATTTTTGAATACGTTTTTTTTATTTTGGCACCAACCCATTTTGACAAAATTCTTGATAATTACTTGGTTCTTACTACGGAATTCTTCATTAGATTTTCGATCTGTTTGCGGAATCGTGTTTTCGCAATACTAACCTTGGTTGCCCGGCGCTTAACGCGAACTTAAACCCCTCCTGGTCGCTGAAAACACGTTTTTTGTTTGAAAAAAACTCGTTTTTTGAACACGTTTTTTTATTTTGGCTCGAACCCCTTTTTGACAAAGTTCTTGATACTTACTTGGTTCTAACTACGGAACCCTTCAGAATCGTGTTTTTGCTATACTTTCCTTGGGTTCCCGGCGCTGTGCGCAAACTGAAACCCCCCCTGGTAGCTGAAAACACGTTTTTTGCTTGAAAAAAACTGGTTTTTTGAACACGTTTTTTTATTTTGGCTCGAACCTCTTTTTGACAAAGTTCTTGACACTTACTTGGTTCTAACTACGGAACCCTTCAGAATCGTGTTTCGCTATACTTTCCTTGGGTTCCCGGCGCTGTGCGCGAACTGAAACCCCTCCTGGTCGATGAAAACACGTTTTTTGCCTGAAAAAAAACTGGTTTTTTGAACACGCTTTTTTATTTTGGCTCGAAAGCCTTTTTGACAAAAATCTTGATACTTAGTTGGTTCTAACTACGGAACCCTTCTGAAAAAAACTTTTTTTGAGCACGTTTTTTAATTTTGGCACCAATCCCTGTTTGATAAAGTTCTTGATACTTACTTGGTTCTAACTACGGAACCCTTCTAAAAAAAACTGTATTTTTGAATACGTTTTTTTTATTTTGGCACCAACCCATTTTGACAAAATTCTTGATAATTACTTGGTTCTTACTACGGAATTCTTTATTAGATTTTCGATCTGTTTGCGGAATCGTGTTTTCGCAATACTAACCTTGGTTGCCCGGCGCTTAACGCGAACTTAAACCCCTCCTGGTCGCTGAAAACACGTTTTTTGTTTGAAAAAAACTCGTTTTTTGAACACGTTTTTTTATTTTGGCTCGAACCCCTTTTTGACAAAGTTCTTGATACTTACTTGGTTCTAACTACGGAACCCTTCTGAAAAAAACTGTTTTTTTGAACACGTTTTTTAATTTTGGCCCGAACCCCTTTTTGACAAAGTTCTTGATACTGACTTGGATCTAACTACGGAACCCTTCAGAATCGTGTTTTCACTATACTTTCCTTGGGTTCCCGGCGCTGTGCGCGAACTGAAACCCCTTCTGGTCGATGAAAACACGTTTTTTGCCTGAAAAAAACTCGTTTTTTTAAACACGTTTTAAAAATTTGAGCCCGAACCCCTTTTTGACAAAGTTCTTGATACTAACTTGGTTCTAACTACGGAACCCTTCTGAAAAAAACTGGTTTTTTGAACACGTTTTTTTAATTTTGGCACCAACCCATTTTTACAAAATTCTTGATACTTACTTGGTTCTAACTATAGAATTCTTCATTAGATTTTCGATCTGTTTGCAAAATCATGTTTTCGCCATACTAACCTTGGGTTCCCGGCGCTGTGCGCGAACTGAAATCCCTTTTTTTTTTTTTTTTTTTTTTTTTTTCGAGGATGGGAAATCATCAAATGACCCCCTCTCGCTCTGGGTGGAGCGGCAGGGAGTGTCAGACTTTTACTGACTAAAACCCACCCTTTAGTCCTCCTAGTGCCTTTCTTTCCAGGGCCGCGGTAACTCTTTCGAACAAATCCGCAACCCTGGTAGGCTCTGGCCTTAATGGGCCCCGACCCATGCTGACGACTGCTGGCTTGGCGCGCGTAGAACACAGCGCGCCGTCAACCCGGGCCTGTTCTGATCGGACGGCGAGCTACCCATTGCTCGCCGTCCACAGGCATCAGTCACTGCATCATTCCTGGGCGGCGCAGTGGCTGACGTTCAACAGGAGGGGGTGAAATGGGGCCATTACTGGCACTCCATTTCAGCCCCCTCCGGAGCCCGTTGTAGGGGCTCCACTGCGGCTGTTGCAGTAGCAGCAGCCGCAGTTGAACCGGCTTTGGCGGCGGCGGTGGCGGCGGTCGCGGCAGAGACGGCGGTGGCGGAGGGCTTTCTCCGATTTCCGGCTTTGGCGGGTGGGGCGCAGGCCCTACCCCCAGCCCAGTGGTCGGCCGGCTTGCCAGCTGCTGCACAGACTGCGCAGTGCGGCCCTGTGACCCGGCCCTGTGACCGGGCTGACCGCAGCGGAAACATAGACCGCTGCGGTCCACCTCCGAGGTGCATTGAGCTCCTACATGGTGGCCCACCTGGCACCGGAAGCACCTCAGAGGTCGGGGTTCCAGCAGTTTGACCTGCGCGGAAACCCAACCCACCAAAAACCTACGGCCCTCCGAGATGGTCTTGGCCGCCGACACGGGACAGCTCACCACAATAGTGCGCATGCCCGTGTTGTCAGGACGTAGGGTGCCCGCCTTCACCTCCTCTGCTGAGCACCCCCCCGTCCTAACGACGGCGGCCACCACCTCCGCCTCCGTGACGGAGTCGTCCAGGCCCAAGATGCGCATGTCGATGCGCTTGGTGGGCCTGGACACTCGGGCATCGTCCACGCTTAGGGACGCCCTGAGCCTTTCGGCTAGAGCGTCCGCGGTTGGGCCGCTGGCTGCCCCGGGGATCTCCAGCATCCGGGCCCCAGTCATGGTGACCCGGAGCCGAAGGCCCCCCACGATGCCCAGCTCACCAAGGTTCACTGCCTCCTTCGCCTTGGTGAGCACGTCCGCGTACGTCACGCCCCTCTTCGCCGCGTCCGGCTGCAGCGTCAGAACTACACCCGCGGTTTTCGGGGGGCGCAGCGCAGCCGCGACGCTTCGCGCCTTCTGCCGCCGCTTCCTCTCCCGCCTCTTGGTCGCCCTGGCTGCCTTTCCCGCCTTCCTCCTCTCCCCGGCCACTTGCCATTCGGCTTGAGCCGGGGGAGGAGCTGAAGGCGAGGAAGCTGGGGGGAGCTGCTGCTCAGACGGCGCAGGAGCCTTCGCGGTCCGCGCAGCAACCCCACCCTTCCTCTTCCTTCCCGGGGCCGGGTCCGGTTTTCCCGGCACCGGCTTCGCGGGTGCCGGCCCGGACCCTTTGTCCTGGCCGGACGACCCTCCAGGACGGAGACGGGGGGCGCAGGACAATGCCCTCCAGGACGGAGAACCGCGCCTGGAAGGCAGCCATCTCCTGCCGCACGAGGTCCAGCACCTGGCTCTCCTGCGGCACGGGCTGGCTGTCCTTCTTGCGCCCCCCTTGCGGCGCCCCCTGTAGGCCGGCTCCCCGGAGCCTGGCCAGGTCTGCGCGGAGCCCCTCGTTCTCCTTTCGGAGACGTTCCGTGGCGGCAGCCAAGCGGGCGACCTCCGCCCACAGCTCGAACATCTCGTCCGACAGAGGCCCACCTTTGGTAGCCTCCGCTGCCGCCAGAATGGAGGCCATCGCCTCGCTTATGGCCTTGTTCTTAGAGGACAACTTCCTCTTCAAGGCCACATCGCGAAGCGCGGCCTCCACCACCTCCGCAAACCCGGCCCTCCGAACCAGGAGCCCTGCGACCGCCCTCTACGGGGGGTCGTCCGTCAGCGATGAGCCCCTCGGCTCGCTGACCAGCCACCTTGGAGGCGGGCAATCTCCCCTTGCCTCGCTCTCGGACCTTGCCCCGCCTGCTGGTGGGGATCTTGCGAGCCGAGGCAACCTCCTCGCTGCCGGACGACCCCCGGTCTTCCTCTGTTCTGGGCCGCTTGCGGAAGGACCTGGAGTCCTCCGCAGCAGCCCCCGCCCCCTCGGGTCCAGAGCTTGCCGAGCTACCGGTCACCAGGTCGTCGGAGTCCAACTCGGACTCCGACTCTGCACCCGCGTGACGCTCAGGCAAGCCCTCCCTCCAGACTAGCGCGCCTCTACCCGCGCTCCGCCCGACCGACACTTTGTCGGGCGAGCTAAAATTATAGCCGATCAATTCCTTGTTGCCATCGACAATCGGAGTGTGGACAGCCTTGTTGCCCCCCCCAGAATACGAGGGGCTTGACGCACGAGGCGTGGCGGATTCCCGGACTGCTGTGCAGTCCGGACCGCCCTGGGGTACATATTCTCTTTCAAGGCTGTCCATGATTTCCTTTTTGAGAGTGCGGTCCCTATCTCCCCTCCTCTCCCCCTCTCTCTCAGTGCTTGCTCGCTGCCCTCACAGTCACGTCTGATGATCAGACGCGTACCAGCCAATGAGACGCACACCGTCCGAGGACCCGAACACTGCTCAAGTCTTCGAACGGTGTGCCCTTCTTGTGTCTCTCTTGGTCTCGTCTCTCACTTGGGACCTTCCGGCATGAGTGGCTCTACCGGCAAAGCCCCCAAGATCACTGAGACACGCAAGCCCCACCACGACGGCAACGTGGAGACACGGTTGGTGGGGAACTGAAACCCCTCCTGGTCGCTGAAAACACGTTTTTTGCTTGAAAAAAACTGGTTTTTTGAACACGTTTTTTTATTTTGGCTCGAACCCTTTTTTGACAAAGTTCTTGATACTTACTTGGTTCTAACTACGGAACCCTTCTGAAAAAAACTGTTTTTTTAAACACGTTTTTTAATTTTGGCCCGAACCCCTTTTTGACAAAGTTCTTGATACTTACTTGGTTCTAACTACGGAACCCTTCAGAATCGTGTTTTTGCTATACTTTTCTTGGGATCCCGGCGCTGTGCGCGAACTGAAACCCCCCCTGGTAGCTGAAAACACGTTTTTTGCTTGAAAAAAACTGGTTTTTTGAACACGTTTTTTTATGTTGGCTCGAACCCCTTTTTGACAAAGTTCTTGATACTTACTTGGTTCTAACAACGGAACCCTTCAGAATCGTGTTTTCGCTATACTTTCCTTGGGTTCCCGGCGCTGTGCGCGAACTGAAACCCTTCCTGGTCGCTGAAAACACGTTTTTTGCTTGAAAAAACTGGTTTTTTAAACACTTTTTTTAATTTTGGCACCAACCCCTTTTTGACAAAGTTCTCGATATTTACTTGGTTCTAACTACGAAACCCTTCAGAATCGTGTTTTCGCTATACTTTCCTTGGGTTCCCGGCGCTGTGCGCGAACTGAAACCCCTCCTGGTCGCTGAAAACACGTTTTTTGTTTGAAAAAAACTGGTTCAGAATCGTGTTTTCGCCATACTTACCTTGGGTTCCCGGCGCTGTGCGCGAACTGAAAACCCTCCTGGTCGCTGAAAACACGTTTTTTGCCTGATAAAAACTCTTTTCTAAAACACGTTTTTTTATTTTTGCACCAATCCCTTTTTGACAAAGTTCTTGATACTAACTCGGTTCTAACTACGGAACCCTTCTAAAAAAAACTGTTTTTTTGAACCCGTTTTTTAATTTTGGCCCGAACCCCTTTTTGACAAAGTTCTTGATACTTACTTGGTTCTAACTACAAACCCTTCAGAATCGTGTTTTCGCTATACTTTCCTTGGGTTCCCGGCAATGTGCGCGAACTGAAACCCCTCCTGGTCGCTTAAAACACGTTTTTTGCCTGATAAAAACTGTTTTTTTGAACATGTTTTTTTATTTTTGCACCAATCCCTTTTTGACAAAGTTCTTGATACTAACTTGGCTCTAACTACGGAACCCTTCTGAAAAAAACTACTTTTTTGAACACGTTTTTTAATTTTGGTACCAACCCATTTTTACAAAATTCTTGATACTTACTTGGTTCTAACTACGGAATTCTTCATTAGATTTTCGATCCGTTTGCAAAATCATGTTTTCGCCATACTAACCTTGGGTTCCCGGCGCTGTGCGCGATTTGAAACCCTTCCTGGTCGCTGAAAACACGTTTTGTGCTTAAAAAAAACTGTTTTTTTTAACACGTTTTTTTGCTTTGGCTCGAACCCCTTTTTGACAAAGTTCTTGATACTTACTTGGTTCTAAATACGGAACACTTTAGAATCGTGTTTTCGCCATACTAACCTTGGGTTCCCGGCGCTGTGCGCGAACTGAAAACCCTCCTGGTCGCTGAAAACACGTTTTTTGCCTAATAAAAACAGTTTTTTTGAACACGTTTTTTAATTTTTGCACCAATCCCTTTTTGACAAAGTTCATGATACTTACTTGGTTCTAACTACGGAACCCTTCTAAAAAAAACTGTTTTTTTGAACCCGTTTTTTAATTTTTGCCCGAACCCGTTTTTAACAAAGTTCTTGATACTTACTTGGTTCTAACTACGGAACTCTTCAGAATCGTGTTTTCGCTATACTTTCCTTGGGTTCCCGGCAATGTGCGCGAACTGAAACCCCCCCTGGTAGCTGAAAACACGTTTTTTGCTTGAAAAAAACTGGTTGTTTGAACACGTTTTTTTATTTTGGCACGAACCCCTTTTTGACAAAGTTCTTGATACTTACTTGGTTCTAACCACGGAACCCTTCTAAAAAAAAAATGTTTTTTTGAACACGTTTTTTATTTTTGGCCCGAACCCCTTTTTGACAAAGTTCTTGATACTAACTTGGTTCTAACAACGGAACCCTTCAGAATCGTGTTTTCGCTATACTTTCCTTGGCTTCCCGGCGCTGTGCGCGAACTGAAACCCATCCTGGTCGCGGAAAACACGTTTTTTGTTTGAAAAAAACTGGTTCAGAATCGTGTTTTCGCCATACTTACCTTGGGTTCCCGGCGCTGTGCGCGAACTGAAAACCCTCCTGGTCGCTGAAAACACGTTTTTTGCCTGATAAAAACTCTTTTCTAAAACACGTTTTTTTATTTTTGCACCAATCCCTTTTTGACAAAGTTCTTGATACTAACTCGGTTCTAACTACGGAACCCTTCTAAAAAAAACTGTTTTTTTGAACTCGTTTTTTAATTTTGGCCCGAACCCCTTTTTGACAAAGTTCTTGATACTTACTTGGTTCTAACTACAAACCCTTCAGAATCGTGTTTTCGCTATACTTTCCTAGGGTTCCCGGCAATGTGCGCGAACTGAAACCCCTCCTGGTCGCTGAAAACACGTTTTTTGCCTGATAAAAACTGTTTTTTTGAACATGTTTTTTTATTTTTGCACCAATCCCTTTTTGACAAAGTTCTTGATACTAACTTGGTTCTAACTACGGAACCCTTCTGAAAAAAACTGGTTTTTTGAACACGTTTTTTAATTTTGGTACCAACCCATTTTTACAAAATTCTTGATACTTACTTGGTTCTTACTACGGAATTCTTCATTAGATTTTCGATCTGTTTGCAAAATCATGTTTTCGCCATACTAACCGTGGATTCCCGGCGCTGTGCGCGATTTGAAACCCTTCCTGGTCGCTGAAAACACGTTTTGTGCTTAAAAAAAACTGTTTTTTTAACACGTTTTTTTATTTTGGCTCGAACCCCTTTTTGACAAAGTTCTTGATACTTACTTGGTTCTAACTACGGAACCCTTCAGAATCGTGTTTTTGCTATACTTTCCTTGGGTTCCTGGTGCTGTGCGCGAACTGAAACCCCTCCTGGTCGCTGAAAACACGTTTTTTGGTTGAAAAAAACTGGTTTTTGAACACGTTTTTTTACTTTGGCTCGAACCACTTTTTGACAAAGTTCTTGATACTTACTTGGTTCTAACTACGGAACCCTTCAGAATCGTGTTTTCGCTATACTTTCCTTGGGTTCCCGGCAATGTGCGCGATTTGAAACCCTTCCTGGTCGCTGAAAACACGTTCTGTGCTTAAAAAAAACAGTTTTTTTAACACGTTTTTTTATTTTGGCTCGAACCCCTTTTTGACAAAGTTCTTGATACTTACTTGGTTCTAACTACGGAACCCTTCAGAATCGTGTTTTTGCTATACTTTCCTTGGGTTCCTGGTGCTGTGCGCGAACTGAAACCCCTCCTGGTCGCTGAAAACACGTTTTTTGTTTGAAAAAAACTGGTTTTTGAACACGTTTTTTTACTTTGGCTCGAACCACTTTTTGACAAAGTTCTTGATACTTACTTGGTTCTAACTACGGAACCCTTCAGAATCGTGTTTTCGCTATACTTTCCTTGGGTTCCCGGCAATGTGCGCGAACTGAAACCCCTCCTGGTTGCTGAAAACACGTTTTTTGCCTGATAAAAACTGTTTTTTTGAACATGTTTTTTTATTTTGGCCCGAACCCCTTTTTGACAAAGTTCTTGATACTTACTTGGTTCTAACTACAAACCCTTCAGAATCGTGTTTTCGCTATACTTTCCTTGGGTTCCCGGCAATGTGCGCGAACTGAAACCCCTCCTGGTTGCTGAAAACACGTTTTTTGCCTGATAAAAACTGTTTTTTTGAACATGTTTTTTTATTTTTGCACCAATCCCTTTTTGACAAAGTTCTTGATACTTACTTGGTTCTAACTACGGAACCCTTCAGAATCGTGTTTTCGCTATACTTTCCATGGGTTCCCGGCGCTGTGCGCAAACTGAAACCCTTCCTGGTCGCTGAAAACACGTTTTTTGCTTGAAAAAAACTGGTTTTTTGAACACTTTTTTTTATTTTGGCTCGAAACCCTTTTTCACAAAGTTCTTGATACTAACTTGGTTCTAACTACGGAACCCTTCTGATAAAAACCGTTTTTTTGAAAACGTCTTTTTATTTTATCCCAAGTTCCTTTTTGACAAAGTTCTTGATACTTACTTGGTTCTAACTACAGAACCCTTCAGAATCGTGTTTTTGCTATACTTTCCTTGGTTTCCCGGCGCTGTGCGCGAACTGAAACCCCCCCTGGTAGCTGAAAACACTTTTTTTGCTTGAAAAAAACTGGTTTTTTGAACACTTTTTTTTATTTTGGCTCGAACCCCTTTTTGACAAAGTTATTGATACTTACTTGGTTCTAACTACGGAACCCTTCTAAAAAAAAATGTTTTTTGAACATGTTTTTTAATTTTGGCACTAACCCCTTTTTGACAAAGTTCTTGATACTTACTTGGTTCTTACTACGGAACACTTCAGAATCGTGTTTTTGCTATACTTTACTTGGGTTCCCGGCGCTGTGCGCGAACTGAAACCCCCCTTGGTAGCTGAAAACACGTTTTTTGCTTGAAAAAACTGGTTTTTTGAGCACGTTTTTTTATTTTGGCTCGAAACCCTTTTTGACAAAGTTTTTGATACTTACTTGGTTCTTACTACAGAACCCTTCAGAATCGTGTATTCGCTATAATTCCCTTGGATTCCCGGCGCTGTGCGCGAACTGAAACCCTTCTTAGTCGCTAAAAACGTTTTTTTATTTTGGCTCGAACCCCTTTTTGACAAAGTTCTTGACACTTACTTGGTTCTAACTACGGAACCCTTCTGAAAAAAACTGTTTTTTTGAACACTTTTTTATTTTTGGCCCGAACCCCTTTTTGACAAAGTTCTTGATACTTACCTGGTTGTAACTACGGAACCCTTCTGAAAAAAACTATTTTTTTGAACACGTTTTTTAATTTTGGCCCGAACCCCTTTTTGACAAAGTTCTTGATACTTACTTGGTTAGAACTACGGAACCCTTCAGAATCATGTTTTCACTATACTTTTCTTGGGTTCTAGGCGCTGTGCGCGAACTGAAATCCCTCCTTGTCGCTGAAAACACGTTTTTTGTTTGAAAAAAACTGGTTTTTTGAACACGTTTTTTTGTTTTGGCTCGAACCCCTTTTTGACAAAGTTCTTGATACTTACCTGGTTGTAACTACGGAACCCTTCTGAAAAAAACTGTTTTTTTGAACACGATTTTTAATTTTGGCCCGAACTCCTTTTTGACAAAGTTCTTGATACTTACTTGGTTCTTACTACGGAACACTTCAGAATCGTGTTTTTGCTATACTTTCTTTGGGTTCCCGGCGCTGTGCGCGAACTAAAACCCCCCCTGGTAGCTGAAAACACGTTTTTTGCTTGAAAAAAACTGGTTTTTCGAACACGTTTTTTTATTTTGGCTCGAAACCCTTTTTGACAAAGTTCTTGATACTTACTTGGTTCTTACTACAGAACCCTTCAGAATCGTGTATTCGCTATAATTCCCTTGGGTTTCCGGCGCTGTGCGCGAACTGAAATCCTTCTTGGTCGCTAAAAACGTTTTTTTATTTTGGCTCGAAGCCCTTTTTGACAAAGTTCTTGACACTTACTTGGTTCTTACTACGGAACCTTTCAGAATCGTGTTTTCGCTATACTTTCCTTGAATTCCCGGCACTGTGCGCGAACTGAAACCCCCCCTGGTAGCTGAAAACACGTTTCATTGCTTGAAAAAAAACTGGTTTTTTCAACACTTTTTTTTATTTTGGCTCGAAACCCTTTTTGACAAAGTTCTTGATACTCACTTGGTTTTAACTACGGAACACTTCTGAATCGTGTTTTCGCCATACTTACCTTGGGTTCCCGGCGCTGTGCGCGAACTGAAACCCCTCCTGGTCGCTGAAAACACGTTTTTTGCTTGAAAAAAACTGGTTTTTTGAACACGTTTTTTAATTTTGGCACCAACCCATTGTTGACAAAATTCTTGATACTTACTTGGTTTTAACTACGGAATTCTTTATTAGATTTTCGATCTGTTTGCGGAATCGTGTTTTCGCTATACTAACATTGGGTTCCCGGCGCTGTGCGCGAACTGAAACCCCTCCTGGTCGCTGAAAACACGTTTTTTGCTTAAAAAAAACTGGTTTTTTAAACACGTTTTTTTTATTTTGGCTCGAACCCCTTTTTTAACAAAGTTCTTGATACTTACTTGGTTCTAACTACGGAACCCTTCAGAATCGTGTTTTCGCTATACTTTCCTTGGGTTCTAGGCGCTGTGCGCGAACTGAAACCCCTCCTGGTCGCTGAAAACACGTTTTTTGTTTGAAAAAAACTGGTTTTTTGAACACGTTTTTTTACTTTGGCTCGAACCCCTTTTTGACAAAGTTCTTGATACTTACTTGGTTCTAACTACGGAACCCTTCTGAAAAAAACTGTTTTTTTGAACCCGTTTTTTAATTTTGGCCCGAACCCCTTTTTGACAAAGTTCTTGATACTTACTTGGTTTTAACTACAGAATTCTTCGTTAGATTTTCGATCTGTTTGCAGAATCGTGTTTTCGCTATACTAACCTTGGGTTCCCGGCGCTGTGCGCGAACTGAAACCCCTCCTGGTCGCTGAAAACACGTTTTTTGCTTGAAAAAAACTGGTTTTTTGAATACGTTTTTTTATTTTGGCTCGAAACCCTTTTTGACAAAGTTCTTGATACTAACTTGGTTCTAACTACGGAACCCTTCTGAAAAAAAACTGTTTTTTGAACAAGTTTTTTAAAGGAGGATGGCGAGGTTGCATGTATAATGGGACCCACTGTTAGGAGTATCGTACAGTATTGAAACTTATAACTTGTTGTAGAACTATATAAAACTAGCAAAAAAGCAAATGGGCAGTAAGTCGTAGAGGCTGGGAGAAAAAAGATATGCAATGTTAAAGATTATAACCTAAAACGAATCTAATAGTGCTTATTTAGTAATACAATATGTTTTTTATGTCTTATGTAGTTTCAAAAAGGCGATCAAACAGAATAGAAATATTTTCCAACACTACCATCGTGTTTCTGCATCTCTCTTGCCAACTATAGGTACTTACATAGGTACCTACTCAAAATAAAAAATACGTCTGGGAGCTAGGAACTATAGTGACTTGGTCAAAACGAGATATGAAATGAATAGGTACTGTTAGCATAGACTAGACTGATATTAGGATGAAACTATAATGATTTTTGGCAAAAAACTAAGCTGAAAGAAGCGCAAATAAACTACATAATCTGCTAGAGCAGATTATGTAGTTTTAAGGCTCCCATTGGCGCGATGTGTCTAGTTGCGACTGAGATTCTTTCTAAAGTCGGGTCGCACATTTTGCCAGTTACATGATTGATAAAACTCACCCCCCAGTCAACTGTCACGAACCGAGCACATAATATTCAGACTACGGGATGATACTGAGAATTTCACCTTGCCTGTCTTGGGAATCGTGCGTGTTCGGCAGTCGTGCTTACGATGACTAGACCAACGAAGCAGTCGAAAACGAAATGTAGGTACTAGGAATAAATATCTAGCCATCCTACATAAATCACAAACATAGATCTCCCTGAACTCCCTTCATGAAAAGCAATTTAGCAAAGACGCGATTTTATAGAATAGATTTTTAAACAAGAGCTTTATTGAGTAAAACAATACATATTTAGAAAATCTTTTATTTCGTTTGTGATTATAAAATACAGGTTCATATTGTAAACACATTAATATTGTCGGGTATATTGAAATACATTGTACTCAAAGTTGTCGAAGGTAACTTTGATGATATTTGAGGCAAAATTAAGCACTGAACACGAGCAGTGAAACTACCGTTACGCGATCTTATCTCAATATTACAGGATTGTGAACATTGTGTTATTGAGTTTCCAACGCCGTGAATTTGTTGAGTGGACTGTATAATTTGCGTATTTAATTTTTCACTAAATGATTGCGTTATAAACGAACGTTCACTGCCGCTGTCGAGGATCACGCGCGCTTTATGATCAACACCCGACTGACTACGTATATCTACAATGGCAATTGACAACAAAACATGTTGAACTGAAGAAGTATTATTATTATTCAAATTGTTAACATGTACATTATGTACCTGTAATGAATGACTATGAGTCATGTTACCACTGTCAAGCCCAGAACTAGGAATATCTGATTGGTTGCTAGTTGTGAGTGTAACTACTCCTGAATTGTTATCTTTAATTTTATTAATTACTTCACATATCAATGAATTATGTTTTTTATCACATTTCCGACATGGACCAAAAACACAAGTACCCACAGAGTGACCAGAACGCATACAATTTATGCACAAATCTTTATCTTTGACTATCTTGAATCTGTCCTCAGCGCTTAAGACCAGGAAATTTTGACATGAATACAAAGGGTGTTTTTCATTACACATCAAACATGCTTTGTACATCCGTGAGGTTCTAGTTTGTGATTTATTATTATTAGGTTTATTATTAGTAGGTTTATTATTAGTAGCTACATTACAATGAACCTTAGGCGTTGAGACATTGTTGGTTTGTTTCTTATTTTCACCCCCGCTGTAAATACTTGATTTACTGTGTGATACTATCAGGGTCTCCAACATATCAGCCTTATTCTTAAGAAACTGTATTAAATCATCTAATTTAATTAAAGAGTTTTTACTACTACCATTAAAAAATGTACCTCTGTGCTGTTCCCAATCACGCTCTGTAACAGGATCCAATTTAGAAACCACATTATACATTATCAATGTATCCCAGTATTCTGTTGGTTCACCTAATAATTTTAATGCACGTAGATTTTTTAAAATATTATCAATAAGCTTGCGCAACAGTCCCGGGGATTCTTTAGTTAACGCTTGGGCTGTAAACATGGACTTTACATGATTGTGAACCAACAACTTAGTATTGTCAAACCTATTAGTTAACAATTCCCATGCAACGTCATAATTACCAGCAGAGAATTCAAGAGAATCTATGACAGACTTGGCGTTACCCTTCAATGATGACTTTAAATAATGAAACTTTTGAATCTGCGTTATTGTTTTACAATTATGCACTAAAGAAACAAATGTGTCACGGAACTCCAGCCAATGCTCATAGGACCCGTCAAAGGTAGGAATGGTAATAGTTGGTAATTTAATAGAGTTGGAACTAGTTGCTGGTAAATCAGAAATGCTAGTCGACTTCTCATCAGTGCTTGTCATACATTCAACAAGTGCAAGAATATTATAATAATCTCGCTCAAATTCTTCACGCGATTCAAGCTGTTTGTCAATCTCTGATTCTGAACTTATGTCCTCTATTTTATTTTGTACCTGATTGAAATCATTTATCAATATTTGAGATCCTGCCACGCGCAATTTTAACTCAGCTTGGTTATGAACAGATAAATCTGAGTCTTCGAAAGAACTCACATATTTTTTAAAATTGGCTAGTCGACATTTTATCGACGCACGTTTCTTTTTCAAATCTTTCATCAATAATTCTGTTTTCGGATCGCGACCCGATGATTCCATTTTAGATATTATTGAAATGTAATACTCACGGTTTTAATCCACTATAGGTTGTAATAATCAGCGTATAAAGCGAACCTTTGCAAAATCTGAGGCGAGCTAAAACGTATGCATCACCCCCACGACGTGCAAGTCGGCATGCGAAATTGCAAAGCACTGAAATAACCATAGAAATATATCACACATGTGAAGAAAGAAAGGGTTAGGAGGTTTTAGTTGGCACGCCTCACCAAAAGCACTGTAATCCACCGTTATTCCTTAGATTCCTTTCCAATTTAAGTTATGCACCACGATGCGTCTCTCAATCGTCCGGTTTTTTTTGAAGCGTAGAAAATCCGTCTCGAATGACCAAAATATGTAGCTGCGCGTTACTGCTAATGAAGATTGAGGGCGGTAACTAACTTTTACGCTTGATGGAAAGTACCATACGTTTATTTTCTTGAGATTACAGTGGTATTTCTAATTCGTTTAAGAACGCTCACGTTCGTTGTCGGCGTCCATGATTTTTCTTGTGTTTTTTCATTCGCCCGCTAGCCGTCGCGTCATCGCCGCTCAGCCAATCGCAGCGGCCGACTAGTGTAGTCCAATTTAGTAAGTTTTATTAGTGCCGCAACAAATAGTTACCGTGAATTGATTCGGTAAATAAGTCCTTGAAAGATGTCCATTGTTGATAGGATCCGCAAAAAATTGGAATGTCTAATTTCGGAGTTGACTGCGCTTTGTGAGCCACAGACCACAATTTACTATTTACTGCCCTTTTTATGTTGTTGTAGATTTTTTCCTGCTTGGAGTATGCTTGCTCGTAATCTTCATCCATGATTTCCAGTTCTCCATCTAATTCCCAATGCAATGTATCAATTACCGACCATCTTGAATGTAAAGTCTTCAGAGCATCTTCCATCTCCCACTTCTCGGACATTTCGTCTAAATTAATACTTCGGATGGTACGCTGTAATGCTCTGAAGTTGCTTGATTGTTTTTTGAGCATGTCATCCGTCTTGCTGGATGTTCCTCTTGATAGTACTTCTGGAGATGAATTTTCAGCTTGTTCTTCATCTCGCTTGCTTGTTAGAGACGTACCTGATGATGATGGTTGACCTGCTTGCTGTTGAGGCCTTGTCTCCAACTCCGGAAATACTGGCTGCCCTGCTTTCATCAGTACTTGCTGTTGATTGATTAACGATTTAACCGATTTGTACAGCTCTGCTGCCCGCTCATATTCATTCTGAATAAAATATGGGTGAGACCTGCTTTCCTCAGTACAAAGTCGATCATGATTATATTGGAAGTCAGCCCAATACGCTTCCAATGTTTCTAATCGCCTTTTAAAGTAATCACCTACCTTACGGGTCGAACTGTCTTTCTTGATGTTGGAGGCTAGCTTGCTCATAGCCTCGTAGATCTCGGCTTGGTTCGCGTGAATAGCTTCCATGATGAAGTTTTTCCACGAAGTGATAACTGAAACGGTCTTACTTGTGTTTGCTGCTTAACTCTCGAATCCTCGACTCCCCGGATGGTGCTCCTTTCTTGCTAGTAGCACACACACACGGTTTTAGAGTTATCGAACACAGAAAATTTTACTGATAAAGTTACACTGATAGAAGTTTTGATAGTTACTGATATTTTTTGATTTGATAGTCACTGTTTACAAAAGGCTCGAAGGACCAAAAAGATGTATGGTTTGTTACCATACGTCTTTTGCTGATTGATATTGATTGATAGGGATGCTAAATGCTACAAGTAAAACTATGTAATTCACTTGATACGTGTATTGAGTCCACGACTTTAACTAACGATAAATGAGGTGTTGCTATGACGCGGTCCGAATGTGAACTGAAGTTGATGTAAAATGTGTGTTAATTAATTACAATTCAATTATGATGAGAGAGCATTTACGCAATGTGCGGTTGCACCGTACATATTGTTTTGTTGACCCGTGTATCCTTTACAATACCCCTTTAATATTTGACGTAAACTAGTTCCTAAAAATATCCAAAATGATTGGAATACGAACACTCGTTAAGAAGGCTCTAGCAAATCCGCAAAGCAAAAGCCCTCTGAAGACCAGAGAGGAGGCTGGACCCTCCTCTCCGCAACTTAGCGTAAGAAAGAGTGTAGGCGAATGGGAGGCGGGAATGAGCGAGACGAGGAAAACCATTTCTCCGGTCAAAAAGACGGCAAACGAGCCAATACCGAAAGTCGATTTAACATCTGCGACAAGGAGAGCCTCTACGGAAAGCGTCAGCCCGCCCGTATCAAAGCCCAACGCACGAAACACCAGGATAACGGAAGCTAAAGCGTGTTTAATGAGGGTGAAATTATATCTGACAAACTCGAAAACAGTTAAAAAAGAGACAAAAGAGGACATAAAAACCCAAGTGGAGAGATTGTTTCAGCTCGTAAAGAACGCGGAAGTTGAAAGCGGACGCGCTCTTCCCACCCGGGCAATGCTAAAAGCTAAGGATCTAGGAAAGGGAAAAGAGGAGAGCGAACACTATGAAGAGCCAGACTCAACACCACCAGAGCAGGAGACGAGCAAATTAATGGCTAAGATCGAAGAACACTCCAAGTTGTTGCTGGAAAGCAACAAGCAAATGGAGGAGCTAAAGATAGCCATTGAAGCTCAGAGAGAAAGGGTAGAGAACATGGAAACCCCTACATATGCGGGGGTGGTCGCGGCCAGGAACAGCAGTGAGCTGAAAAAGCGCACGTTGCACTCAGTCGTGGTCACATCCAGCAATGAGGAGGACACCGGAGAGGAAGTTTTTGATAGAGTAAGAAAGGCACTGGATGCGAAAGAAGGATGGGTGAAAGTGGAAAAGGTAAGGAAAGCGAAGAATAGAAAAGTGATCATGGGATTTGAGACGACGGAAGAAAGGGATAAGGTGAAGGAAAGATTGAGGAAGGATGGTACCGGCCTCGCCGTGGAGGAAGTGAATAATAAAAACCCGATGCTGATCCTTAGGGACGTCCTATTAGCTAACACTGATGAGGACGTCCTTAAGGCTTTTAAAAACCAGAATAGGGACATTTTCCACGGCCTTGACGGCGAGACGGACAAAGTAGAAATAAAATATAGAAAAAGGGCGAGAAACCCACACACTGGACACATTGTGCTTAGCACGTCGCCAACCATTTGGCAAAGAGTCACGGCAAAAGGGCATGTCCACATCGACCTCCAGCGCATAAGGGCCGAAGACCAGACCCCATTAATGCAATGCACGCGCTGCTTAGGCTATGGGCATAGCAAAAAATTCTGCGAGGAGGCGGCGGACATGTGCAGCCATTGTGGCGGTCCCCACCTGAGGACTGAATGCGAAGACTGGATGGCAGGAGTACCACCAGCATGCAGAAACTGCAAAAAAGCAAACAGCCCCCACGTGGACCACAACGCCTTCAGCGCCGGATGTCCTCAGCGACGTAAATGGGACCAGCTAGCGAGGGCAACTGTCGCTTACTGCTAAGGGCTCCCTGGATGGAACTATCGCTTATAAATTCGCGCAAATCAACCTCCAGCGAAAGAAACTCGCCACCAACGAGCTACTCCTAGAAGCGGTTAAGCGCGGAATATCCGTAGCACTCATCCAGGAGCCATATATAGGTAGCGCAAAGGTAGTGAGGGGTCAGAGAGGAGTGAGGATCTTCCAAAGCACTGGCGAGGGAGACGGGGTAGTCAAAGCGGCAGTCGCCGTCTTTGACAATAACGTAAATGTCATTCAGCACCCCAAACTCACCACAAACAACATCGCTGTGGTGGGGATCCGGACCGCCGCTTGGGAGATCACACTCGTCTCTGTCTACTTCGAACCGGACAAGCCGTTGGAGCCATAATTAGACCACCTGAAAAAGATAGAGATGGCAAACGGATCGAGGCCACTAGTTATCGGAGGCGATGTAAACGCGAAGAGCACGTGGTGGAGCAGCCCAATTATAGATAGCAGAGGTGAAGAGGTCTGTGGCGCCCTTGGAGAGTTGGGGCTTCATATTCTCAATGAAGGGGAAATCCCGACCTTCGACACGATCAGAGGAGGACAACGCTACACCAGCTATGTCGACATTACAGCCTGCACAACGGACATCCTCGGGCTGGTTGAAAACTGGAAGGTTGACGAAGGTCTCGCGAACTCCGACCACAACGGGATAACATTTAGTATTCGGCTGCAAAAGTCAGCAGGTATTAAAGTAGAGAGAACCACAAGAGTCTATAACACCAAAAAAGCAAATTGGCTGACGTTTCATGCGAAACTGAACCAATTACTAACAGTAAATAAAATCATAAAAGCAGACATTGAAAAAATTAAAAATACCACAGATTTAGATTCAACAGTAAACAAAATAACAATAATAATCAAAGAAGCATGTGAGTCATCAATGCCTATCAAAAAGAATAAAGAAAAACTTACCTTACCGTGGTGGTCGGAGAAACTCGCGGGGCTCAAGAGGGAAGTCACCACCAAGAAACGGAGGATCCGATGTGCCGCTCCTGTCCGAAGATCGAAGGTCGTTGGAGAGGCGCACGCCGCCGAAAAGCCCACCGAGCGGTAGGCCCTCGCCACCCGCAGTGCAATGGCCCTTTGGCACGCGCTGAAGAGTTCCCGAAATCTGTCCTCCATTTGAGCGGCGGCTATGGCCACCACCCGTGCGGGGACGCCGTCCGGCCCAGGGGCCGTCTTCTTGGCGCGGAGGCTGAGAACCCCCGCGTAAAACTCATCCGCCGTCACCGGGGGTACCGCCTCCTCCGGCGGTGAAGCCGCCCCCTGCGGGGGGTCCATCATTGGTGGGGTGAAGTCGGTCCTGCGCGGAAACAGGGACCGGACCACCCCATCCAGCAACGCCGGCTCGAGGGTCTCCGTCAGTGGGGGACCATGGGGCCGCAGTTGGTTCCGCGCCGCCCTGTATGGTCTCCCATATGGATCCCTGTCGAGACCCTCCAGCATCTCGGCCCTTGCCGAGTCCTTGGCAGCGCCCATAGCCAACTTGAGAACCATCTGAGCCTCTCTGTAAGAGGCGTAAAGGCGGTCCTCGTCTGCTTGGCTACGGACGCTGCGCCGTCAGCTCCGCGTGTAGGCCCTCCTAACCGCCACGCAGGTGGCCCGGAGCCCCGCCAGTTCCTCCGACCACCAATAGACGGCGCGACGGGGAGGCGGGCGACGCGCGACGGGACCGAGGCATGCTGGAGTTGCACACCTCGGTCAGGGATCTCTTGAGCCGGACCGCTGCGGCGTCAACGTCCGGGACGTCCTCCACAGGGGGGGGCGACAGCCAGTCCTGGAGGAAGGCCGCCTCCTTGGCTGCCTCCCGGTCCAGGCGAGTGAGAGCCCACCGTGGGAAAGGAGACCTGCTAGAGCGGGCCATCTCCCCCCGGGGGCCCTAAGTGGAGATGTCGAACCGCACATATCGGTGGTCCGACAAGGTCTCCACCATCTCCACCCGCCAGTTCACGCGATGCGTGCGGCCAGCACGGGGGTGGCAAACGAGACGTCGACCACCGACCCTCCCTGCTGCCGCACACACGTGTGGACCGCCCCCCTGTTGAGGAGGGACACACCGCACGACGCCGCCCAGAACTCGACGGCGCGTCCCCGGACGTTGCAGGAGGCAGCCGGGTTGCCCCAGGCCACCGACTTGGCGTTCAGGTCGCCCAACACCACGACCTGGCGCGGCACCGCCCTCCCTACGACTGCAGTGAGGACTTCGAGGAAATCCTCAAAGTCCGAGAGAGGGCGGTTTGGGGAGAAATAGACCCCTACCAGGGCCACACCTCCCCACGCGGTGGCCACGTATCCCGATCCTCTCTCTAAAAGCGAGAGGGGAGAGGAGTCTGTGGAAGACCGCGTCACCATTGCCACCAGGCCGTCCTGATCGCCCAGCCAATTGCCAGGGACCGAGTAGGGCTCGGCGACCACCGCCAAGTCCACAAACCACTCAGCCATGGTCTGCATCAGCAGATCCTGGGCTGTTCGGCAGTGGTTGGTGTTCGCCTGGAGGATGCGATGATCGACCCTATCCATCAATCGACATCGCACCCTCCTCCTCCACCGCCACCGCCGTTCCTGCCTCGAGAGCGACGGTGCTAGCAGCAGGCCCGACCGGCGCCTGCGCTTTGCCCCTCTTAGGGGGAGGATTGCACATCCTCCCCCTCGTCACGTGGCCTGCCGGGCAGCCACTGGCGGCGCACACTGCGCAGTGCGGCGTGGCGGCCATGCAGGAGGCAGCTTTGTGGCCCTCCTTGCCACAGCGGTAGCAGGTCAGAGATCTGTCGACCGTTGAAGGGCACAGGGCTCGGGTGTGCCCTATGCCGCAGCACCTGAAGCAGCGCAGGGGCTGTTCCTCAAGTGCTCGGACTGCACCCGAGCTGAACCCGACCAAGAGCCGTCCCATTCCAAGGACGGCTTTGGCAGCGGCGACCGGGCACTCGAGACGGATAGTTCCCATGCCGCCGCGGCCGGGCCTGATGTCCCGGCCCTGCACCGCTGTGACGCTGTAGCCCCCAATAGCTGCGACCGCCGCCACCACCTCCTCCTTGGTGACCGAGTCGTCAAGATCGGTCACCTCGATGGCCGCCGACTTGACAGGTCGGGCCACCTTGGCCGCGTCCGCAATGACCTCCTGCAGCTTGGCTGCAAAGAGGTCAGCGTTTGCGTTTCCCACCGCGCCAGGGAACTCGAAAATTCGAGCCCCGGCTTGGGTCCTGCGGCAGGAGACTTTGCCGATCCCCAGTTGGGTGGGATCGGCGTTGGCACGCGCCCGCACTAATATGGACGCGTACGTCTCCCCTCGTTCCGCGGCCTCCGCGGTGAGCGTCACGACGACGGCCGCGGACTTTGGGGGAACCAATTTTCCCCTTCTCTTCCCTGTGCCGGTCGCCTGCGATTGGCTGGGAGGCGTGGTGACGGGGGCGACAGGGACGGCCGTTGCCGTCTTCCTGCCCCTGCCCCTCCTCCTTCCCTTCCTAGTCGTCTGCGACTGGCTAGGAGTCGTGGTGGCCGTGCTGGCTGCGACGGCAGGGGCGGCTGTCGCCGTCTTCTTTCCTCTGCCCTTCCCCTTCCCGACCACTTCGGTCCAACCCTGCTGGTTGGACGGAGTAGTGGAAGGGAGAAGGGCGTCCTCCCCTTGCGAGGACGGCCCCGGCTCGCTTTGCCTCTTGTCCGCGGCAAGCGGCGGTCGGAGGCGTTGCTCCGGCAAGAGCCGGTCCTCTATTCCTGCTAAACAGGCTCGCGTGAAGGCCCTCTCCTCCATAACCACCTTGCGGATGACATCCTCAAGGTTGGGGGCGGGGGCCTCTGCCGCTGGTCTTGGTTCGGTCTGATGTGGCCGAGCCGTGGCTTCAGCTAGCTTCGTATGAAGCTGGCTGACCTCCAACTGCAGCCGATTGACTGTCGCCTGCAGTTGTCGCGTTTCGTCAGTCGCCTTGCGCTGGACCAGCTCCATAACGATACCGCGCATGCTCGCGGCCCGGCACTTAAGGGCCTTTTGGAAGGTCCCTTTTAAATTTGAGGACTTAGAGGCGACCTCAACGATCTCCTCCTCGTCCTCCTCCGCCATCTGCTGCAGCTCGGCCAAGGAGTGGTCCGCGTACAGAACGCGGGACGCACCGTACCCGGACTTGGCCCGAGCAGCACGCGCCCGTTGCTCCTTCGCAACGACCCGCTCCTCCAGCTCATGCTGGTGCAGCTCCCGCCGAGCCAGGTCGAGCTGACGTTGGGCGTCCGCAAGACCTACCTCGTGGGTGTCTGCAGCTATTGACGGCCTTTTGGCTTTCGACCGCCTGGACGAGCCCGAAGAGCCCTCTGACCCATCCTTACGGAAGGCCCGCTTCCGCGACCGGGAGTCGCCCGCATCCTAGACACTCGTGACGGACTGGTCGTCAGAGTCCAAAAACTCGACTGCACCTTCAGAGAAGCTAGCCGCAGACGGCGCGCGGCTAGCCTCTGACGCCGAAGCGTCGGAGTGGGCCTGAAAAGGGCCTTTTGGTTGGCCCTGAGAAGGGCCTTTTGGTTGGCCCTGACAAGGGCCTTTGGGTTTTAAAAAGCGCCCGAGGGCGTCCCGCGGGGGTGTTGGCATAGCCACCGCAGGATCGTAGTTAAAAAGGCAAGATGAATATGTGAACTACGAAAGCACAGAGCACTTTGGCCGAACCCCAGTCTGCCACTCCGTTACGGTGTTGCCTTTTTCCTTTTTTTTTTTTTTTTTTTTTTTGTTTGCGCTGGGAAAAAATGCATTACGCATACCCTCTCATTGGGGGAATGGGAGGGGTATGTGGGACTCCCCGGGCCACGGCCCGGTATACCCACTAAAACAACCCAGCGGCATTCCCGCATCATCTGAGTGGAGGGGGACTGGGAGATCGGCACAGCCTTTGCGTCCAGTCCCTCTCCGACGTTCGCCCGCCTACATGGCGGGCCCTACACACCCTCCCCGCGAGGGGGAGGGCCGGGAATGACCGGCGGAGGTGGTGTAGAGTACAATGCAGGCGGAGGCGCCCCCGCGCCTGTCGCCCGCCTATCACCACCATGAGGAGGGAGAAGACGGCGTCTTCTCCGACCTCTTCTCCGCCTTCGGAGCGGCGCTGCGAGAGGGTCGTCCTCACGCGCCCGCTCCGCCGCCTCCTTTTGCGAGATGACGTCCTCGCAAAAGGAGGCGACCGCTGCCATGGACCCCTCACTCTCCAGCATAGAGTTGACCACGCTGGGAAGTGAGAGGTCCTGTCCGATCTCCGCAGTCAGACTACGGCGCGGCTCAGACCAAGCCGGGCACACCTCGAGCGTGTGCTGTGCCGTGTCCTCCGCCGCGCCGCAGTCGTGGCACGCCGGAGTCTCCTCCCTCCCGATCCGGTGCAGATGCGTGCCGAAACAGCCGTGGCCTGACAGCACCTGCACCAGACGGAATGAGAGGAAACCGTGGGGCCGCTCGAGCCAGTCTCGCAGGACTGGGCCGAGCGCGTCCAGGGTTCGGCGGCCGAAAGTGGCGGAGGCGAGGTCCTGCGTCCAATGGACGATGATGGCGTCCCTCGCCTCCCGCCGCACGGCCTCCCGCTCTTCCGCGACGAGGCGCTCCCCGAGGGCTTTTCGCCGCGCCGTCCATTCGTACACTCTGGCGAGCACCCACGCCTCCAGCTCCCAAGGAGGGGTGCCAGCCAGAGCGCACGCCGCCGAAAAGCCCACCGAGCGGTAAGCCCTCGCCACCCGCAGTGCAATGGCCCTTTGGGGCCGGCGCATCGCCGTCGCATTCTCCCTCCTATGGAGGGAGTCCGCCCAAATGGGGGCCCCGTAAAGGGCCATGCTCCTCAGGATGCCAGCATATAGGCGCCGGCATCGCGCACTGGGCCCTCCCAGGTTCGGGAGGAGCCAGGAGAGGGCGTCCGCAGCCCTCAACAGGCGCGTCGACAGCCCGCTGAAATGCGGGCTGAAGCGCCACCTGCTGTCCAACACCAGACCCAGATATTTTAACTGGGTCTTGACGCCAACCCTGGCGCCCTCCACGACAATGTGGGCGTCAGGAGGGCAGCGCTGCCGAGGCCCGTGAAAGAACACGGCCTCGGTCTTATTCAGCGCCACCCTCAATCCCAGGCTGCGTATTCTCCCCGCCACCAATGACCCGCCAGCCGATGCCAGACAGGCCGCCTCCCCTAAGTTCCTCCCCCGGGCAGTGAGGAGAGTGTCATCCGCGTAGCAGATGACACTCGTGCCCTGGAGGAGGGCTCCCCGCAGCAGCCAGTCGAAGCCGATGTTCCACAGGGGGGGTCCTAAGACTGACCCCTGCGGGACACCAGACTCCGCGCCATATCGCCGCAGCCTGGCCAGTTTGTCGACAAGGAGGACTTCTCGGTCCTCCAAGTAGCTGGCCAGGAGGCTCCGCAAGTATTGGGGCACTCCGTGATATCGGAGTGCCTCCAGTATGGTCGAGTGGGGCACGGAGTTGAAGGCGTTGGCTATGTCGAATGACACCGCCAGCACTCCGTCCCCTGCCTCGACCGCCGCCTTCACCTGGCCCTTGAGTAGGGCCAGCGCGTCGATGGTCGAACGCCCTTGTCGAAAACCGAACTGGGCGTCCGACAGGTCCGGCCCTACCCTCCGCAGGTGGCCATTCAGCCGGGAGGCAATGATCCCCTCGAACAATTTACCGACCTCATCGAGCAGAACGATGGGCCGGTATGCCGAGGGGGAATCCGCCGGGCGTCCCTCTTTTCGGAGGAGGCATAGCCGCCCCTCCTTCCACAGTTTCGGGAACCTCCCAGCCGTAAGGCACGCGCTGAAGAGTTCCCGAAATCTGTCCTCCATTTGAGCGGCGGCTATGGCCACCACCCGTGCGGGGACGCCGTCCGGCCCAGGGGCCGTTTTCTTGGCGCGGAGGCTGAGAACCCCCGCGTTAAACTCATCCGCCGTCACCGGGGGTACCTCCTCCTCCGGCGGTGAAGCCGCCCCCTGCGGGGGGTCCATCGTTGGTGGGGTGAAGTCGGTCCTGCGCGGAAACAGGGACCGGACCACCCCATCCAGCAACGCCGGCTCGAGGGTCTCCGTCAGTGGGGGACCATGGGGCCGCAGTTGGTTCCGCGCCGCCCTGTATGGTCTCCCATATGGATCCCTGTCGAGACCCTCCAGCATCTCGGCCCTCGCCGAGTCCTTGGCAGCGCCCATAGCCGACTTGAGGACCGTCTGAGCCGCCGGTCATTCCCGGCCCTCCCCCCTCACGGGGAGGGCGTGTAGGGCCCGCCGTGTAGGCAGGAGCACGTCGGAGAGGGACTGGACGTAAAGGCTATGCCGATCTCCCAGTCCCCCTCCACTCAGACGATGCGGGAATGCCGCTGGGTTGTTTTAGTGGGTATACCGGGAAAAAAAAAAAAAAAAAAAAAAAAATGCGCCGTCGGCTCCGCGTGTAGGCCCTCCTAGCCGCCACGCAGGTGGCCCGGAGCCCCGCCAGTTCCTCCGACCACCAATAGACGGCGCGACGGGGAGGCGGGCGACGGGACCGAGGCATGCTGGAGTTGCAGACCTCGGTCAGGGATCGCCTTAGCCGGAGCGCTGCGGCGTCAACGTCCGGGACGTCCTCGACAAGGGGGGTGACAGCCAGTCCTGGAGGAAGGCCGCCTCCTTGGCTGCCTCGGGAACGACGGTGCTAGCAGCAGGCGCTATCGGCGCCTGCGCTTTGCCCCTCTTAGGGGGAGGAATGCACATCCTCCCCCTCGTCACGTGGGCTGCCGGGCAGCCACTTGCGGCACACACTGCGCAGTGCGGCGTGGCAGCCGTGCAGGAGGCGGCTTTGTGGCCCTCCTTGCCGCAGCGGTAGCAGGTCAGGGACCTGTCGACCGCTGACGGGCACAGGGCTCGGGTGTGCCCTATGCCGCAGCACCTGAAGCAGCGCAGGGGCTGGTCCTCAAGTGCTCGGACTGCACCCGAGCTGAACCCGACTAAGAGCCGTCCTTTCTCAAGAACGGCTTTGGCTGCTGCAGCCCCCTATTGCTGCGACCGCCGCCACCACCTCCTCTTTGGAGACGGAGTCGTCCAGGTCGGCCACCTCGATGGCTGCCGACTTTACGGGTCGGGCCACCTTGGCTGCATCCGCGATGACCTCCTGCAGCTTGGCTGCGAAGAGGTCAGCGTTGGCACTGCCCTCCGCCCCAGGGAACTCGAAGATTCGAGCCCCGGTTTGGGTCCTCCGGCAGGAGACTTTGCCGATCCCTAGTTGGGTGGGATCGGCGTTAGCACGCGCCCGCACCAATATGGACGCGTACGTCTCCCCGCGTTCCGCGGCCTCCGCGGTGAGCGTCACAACGACGGCCGCGGTCTTTGGGGGTACCAATTTCCCCTTCCTCTTCCCCCTGCCGATCGCTTGCGACTGGCTGGGAGGCGTGGTGGCGGGGGCGGCAGAGACGGCCGTCGCCGCCTTTCTGCCCCTGCCCCTCCTCCTTCCCTTCCCAGTCGTCTGCGACTGGCTGGGAGTCGTGGCGGCTGTGGTGGCTGCGACAGGGCTGTCGCCGTCTTCTTCCCTCTGCCCTTCCCCTTCTTGACCACTTCGGCCCAACCCTGCTGGTTGGACGGGGTAGTGGAAGGGAGAAGAGCGTCCGCTCCTTGCGAGGACGGCCCCGGCTCGCTTTGCCTCTTGTCCGCGGCAAGCGGCGGTCGGAGGCGCTGCAGGCAGGAGCCGGTCCTCAATGCCTGCTATGCAGGCTCTGGTGAAGGCCCTCTCCTTCATTACAACCTTGCGTCTGCCTTTTGGCCTTTGACCGCCTGGCTGAGCCCGAGGAACCCTCGGACCCATCCTTCAGGAAGGCCCGCTTTCGCGACTGAGAGTCGCCTGCGTCTGAGACGCTGATTAGAGGTTCGTTGTCGGAGTCCGATAACTCGTCCGCTCTTGCACGGAAGTTTGCCGCAGACGGCGCGCGGCTTGCCTCTGACGCCGAAGCGTCCGAGTGGCCCTGAAAAGGGCCTTTGGGTTGGCCCTGAGAAGGGCCTTTTGGTTGGCCCTGAGAAGGGCCTTTTGGTTGGCCCTGAGAAGGGCCTTTGGCTTGGCCCTGAGAAGGGCCTTTTGGTTGGCCCTGAGAAGGGCTTTTTGGGAGGAAACGCCCGAAGGCGTCCCGCGAGGGTTTCGACATTCCGCAAGATCGTATATTAAAACCGCAAGAATAAAATGATAGCTACGTAGCACAGAGCACTTTGGCCGATCCCAGTCTGCCACTCCGTTACGGTGACAGAACTGGGTCGTTTCCAGGGGACGCGACGTGGACGCAAGCTCTGTGGGGGGTCCCCCAAACCTAACCTAACCTTTTTTCTTTTTTTTTTTTTGTTTGCGCTGGGAAAAAATGCATTACGCATACCCTCCCATTGGGGGAATGGGAGGGTGTTGAATGTAATAAGGTTCACTTTACTTTGTATGGGATTTTTGAATGAAAAGACGTGTGTTCCACTGTAAGTGTATTGAGCGACTAGTTATTCGTTTTATAACATGCTTCTTAAATATTTTTAAATGACATATACCTAGCTATTACTAAATAGGCTCACATCTACTACGCTGAACTGAATACATCACAACATACCGCCCACCAAAAGGCCTGTAGGTCTTTTAAGAAACAATGACTTTAAATTTTTACACAATGTGAGATTACTAGAAGATAACGATAGGTATATAAATCTATAGGTGGGGTTCTGTGATATTAATCCTTTACATGCATAAACATTACTATCAACATGATTAGTGCATTTCCAAAGAGAATAATTAATTTAACAACAAACATAATCATGTTAATTAGGTTTCAAAAACATTAAAATATAATCAAGTTTCATTTAGAGGCAATAGACATAATTTAGTAACAGTTCTTTTTGTTATAGAACTACCACTTTTGACACTATACACCCTCGTAAGACCGTCCGGACCAGGATGCTTGTTGACAATTCGTCCCAGGGACCATTTTCCAGGTGGCAAGTTATCAGTTTTTATCAAAACGACATCTCCGATCTTAAATTCTGCTTCTTTCTTATGCCACTTAGGACGCTGTTGCAGTCTGGATAGATATTCATCCTGCCATCGCCGCCAGAAGTCGTGAACAAGTTTCTGTGTGTGTTGCCAGCGAGACAAGCTAGACAGCCTTATGTCTTTCAAATCGGGTGATGGGACAACAATAGGTACCTCTCCAATCAAAAAATGTCCTGGCGTTGGCGGGTTCATATTGTCTGGATCAGTGTCGTTCATGGGACATAACGGACGGAATTCAAGCAGGCCTCAACTTGGCAGAGTATCGTCGTCATCTCTTCGTAAGTCAAGTGAGTTGTTATAATTCTTTTCAGGTGGTATTTTATAGATTTGACACCTGCCTCCCATAATCCACCAAAAGAGGGACTATAAGCGGGAATGAAATGCCATTGAGTACCCTCTGTGGCTAGTGTTTCTGCAATTTCTCCAGTGAATTGTAAGCTTGCTTCGTTCCAGGCATCTTGGAGCTCTTTGTCAGCCCCCACGAAGTTACGCCCTTGATCACTCCACAAGTGATTACATTTGCCTCTCCTGGCAACGAAACGTCTAAAAGCGCCGATAAATGCTTCCGAAGTAAGATCGCTTACAAGTTCAATATGGATTGCCTTCGTGGACATACAGATAAATATAGAAATGTAGGCCTTTGATGTTTTGTTTCCTCGACCTTTAGATAATAAAATCTGAAAGGGCCCCGCGAAATCTACACCACTATTCAAGAATGGTCTAGATGGAGTCACTCTCTCATCGGGTAAATCTCCCATAATTTGAGTTCTAGTAGTAGCACTAAGTCGAGCACAAATGAGGCATTTGCGAACATGTTTCTTAGCTATTGATTTTGCGTTCAAAATCCAATATTTTGAACGTAGATAACATAACATCAGTTGAACTCCTCCGTGAAGTGTCTTTTTGTGTGCGTCGCCTATAATCAGAGGCGTCAACGTGTTTTTATTTCCGAGAATAATTGGATGTTTTCTTTCATCAGGTAAGTTTGCATGCCTAAGGCGACCGCCCACCCTGAGGATATGTTTATCGTCCAGATAAGGGTTAAGGGATCGCAACGGACTTCTCCTTTTCACTTGTTTACCTTCCCTTAATCTTTCTATTTCTTCAGCGTATTCCTCGTTTTGAACTCTTTTTATGCAAATTGTCAGTGCATCTTCTAATTCTTGCGTAGTTATTTGTTTAGTAATGATCACATTGGCTTTACAGTTCAAGAATTTTTTGCAGTAACAAATAACCTTGAGTAATTCTGGTAAGTTGTTAAATTCCTCAAATTGTGTAGTTATGGATTTCTCTTGGTTTTCTGTGCTGAGGTGAGTACTGACTTTCTTTGTTTTAATTTCCATGTCTGTTGTCATAACTTCTTGTTTACTAATCTTTATTTCCTTTTCAGATAACCAACCTGGGCCTCTCCACCACAAGTCACATTTCTTCAGTTCGGACAGCAACATTCCTCGAGAGGCGACGTCTGCGGGATTATCACTCGACTGTACATGATACCAGCGCGCATTATTTAGGTTTTCTATGATTTCGACGACGCGGTTGGCAACAAACGTTTTCCATCGATTGGGATCACCACGTAGCCACGCTATTACTATAGAGGAATCTGTCCATGCATACATATCTGAAGTTGGAATTTTCATTGCTAACCCAATTTGTTTCATAAGCTTGGAGAGAAGTAATGCACCACACAACTCTAATCTTGGTAAGGATATTGTTTTCAGGGGTGCTACTCTTGTTTTAGCAGCAATGAGATTTACTTCAACCTTGTCATTAGTTTCTGTTCTTATATATACTGCACCAGCGTAAGCTCGTATCGAAGCATCACAGAAACCGTGAATTTGTATGTTTGTTTTGTTTGTTTCTGTTGTACCAAGCCATCTGTCCACTTGTACATCGTTCACACTAATAAAATCTGATCTTATCTGATTCCACTCTTCACGTAATGTTCCACTTACGTTTTGATCCCAATTTACCTTTTCTAACCACAGTTTCTGCATCAGTATTTTTGCCATTACTGTACTCGGTGCAATCCAACCAAGTGGATCGAAAAGTCTTTGTATGTCAGATAAAATTGTTCGTTTCGTAACACAAGTACTTTCAGATGTTGGTAAATTCAGGTTGTATTGGAATGTGTCTGTTTTCAGGTTCCACACAATCCCCAGTGCCTTTATTGTTCCATCGAGATTTAAGTCTATATGTGCGTTGGTTGATCTTTTTTCTTCATCTATAGACTTCATGAAATTAATATCGTTTGATGACCACTTCGTGAGTTGAAAACCGCCTTTTTGCAGTATGTTGGCGACAGATTTCGCCAGAGAAGTAGCAGTTTCGGCATCATCAGCACCATCAAGCCAGTCATCCATGTAAAAATTACTCTTGATGGATTGTACAGCAAGTGGTTGATCCTTTCCTTCATCATCAGCTGTTTGGTGAAGTGTTCTAACAGCTAAATACGGTGCAGATGCTGTACCGAATGTGACCCTCATCAAACGGTATTCGTGGAAATCATTATCCTCATCTGGTCTCCAAATAACTCGCTGGAAATCTGCGTCCTCAGGAGTCACCAATATTTGGCGATACATTTGTTTGATATCGGCCATGAAGCAAACACACTTCATTCTCCATTTCATAATAAGGTTTCTCAAATCATCTTGCAGCTGCGGACCTACCAACAATTCTTCATTTAGTGACATGTTGTTTGTACCTTTGCACGACGCATCGAAGACAACACGAGTCCGAGAGGTCTCCTTATCAGTACGAACTACGGCATGATGAGGTAAGTAAACTGACCTTTTTTCTTTTTCTCTTTCAGGTATCTTCTCCATGTGTCCTTGTTCTATGTAATCATTTATGACTTTTGTGTATTCCTTTTTCAGGTCCGGTGACTTTTTAAACTTCCGCTCAAGTTGCAAGAATCTTTGTTTTGCTATCTCCTTTGTGTTTCCTTCAGGTGTTTGTAACGTTGTACTCGTTTCATTTAATAGTGGACTGTATGTTTTGAAAGGTAATTTGACTATGTACCTTCCTTCCTCATTTCTTGTTGTTGTTTTCTCGTAGATATCTTCACAAATCTTATCTTCTGTTGTTAAATGTCTGTCCTTGTCAGGCTCTATTTCCCATATTGATTTCAACATTTCGTCTACGTCAATTTGGTGATGCATCACAAGGTAGGTATCATTTCGTGGTTTTTCACAGATATCTCCGAAAATAATCCAACCCAGGTTTGTTTTTTGAGCAGTTGGAGTACCTGGTGGACCCTTTATTAAATCTGGCTGTATAATCTGTGCGTATTCCTTGACTCCTAATAGCAGATCTACAGAACCAGGTGTTAAGTAACTTGGATCAGCCAAGTTAAGCCCGACGATGTGAGGCCATGATTGATTCACAATTGTTTTGGTAGGGATCTTAGTGGTCAGTTGTTTCGACATCACGTAGGCTTGGATCGGTAAACTATAGTTATGGTCCGACTGTGATCTTATGTTAAGCTGTACCACGTGTTTGATTTCTGTTCTCGAAGATCCCACACCTACAACACTTCCCTTGAATGGTTGCCGCTTCAGTTTCAATAGTTGAGTCGCTTTCTCGCTTATGAATGTAGCTTGAGAACCCTGGTCTATTAGCGCGCGTAGTGAAATGATATGACCTTGCTCATTTGTTGCTTCTACTACAGCAGTCGCTAACAGTGCTATGCCTTGTCTAGATGTATGATGCGACGCGATCACTGTGTTCACTTGAACTGCCTCCTTCTCTTCTACTACATGCTGTGAAGCCAACGGTTGTGAGGTGCTCGGTGTAGCCGCTGGTTCTGTGTTCTTAGTCTCATGTAGTAAAGAATGATGACGTCGATGACATTTCTGACAAGACACTGGTAGTTTACATCTCTTTACTTGAGTGTCCAAGTGCTAGACAGTTAAAACATAAATGTTTATTCTTCACATATTCGGTTCGCTCTTCTAATTTCATATCAATAAATTTCTTGCAGTGACACAGCGTGTGGTTTTCTTTGCACATGATGCATGTCTTTTCTGAACTTGGTGTGGCAACATGATAAGAACGTTCTTTGACTTGTTTCTCTCTTGTATTGTTGTTAGTTGTGACGCCGGTAACTAACTCCAAGGTGCGAAACTTGGACTCCATGAAGTTCTTCAATTCACTAAAAGTAGGTAATGCTTCGCTGTCCTCCTTATAGGCGTGTTCTTCCCATCCTCTGTGTGTCTCTGAGTCAAATTTCTGAACTAGCAGAAATATTATTATTTGATCCCAAGAGCCTGTTGTTATTTTTAAATTTTCCAAATTGTTTAGGCATTCTGTTGTTGTATCCAACAAATTTTTTAATTGGGAGGCTGATTGCGAAGTCATCTTCCTCTGGAAAAATAATCTTTTCATGATGCAGTTTAATATGACGCGTCTGTTACCATACCTCTTATTCAACACATCCCATGCAGTGGGGTAATTACTGGATGTCACTTTTATATGAGACAATAACGCCTCAGCTTCTCCACTCAAACTTGTTTTTAAATAATGTAATTTCTGTACATTACTGAGGTTATTATTTTCGTGCACCAAAGAAATAAACAAATCTTTGAAAGTGGGCCATCCTTCATAATTTCCATTAAACTTGGGTAATTCAATTTTTGGTAAATGCACTATATTTTGTGATGCATATGTTACGTTCATACTCGAGTTTCTGGAATCCATCGGTGACGATTCCGTCAACGAAATAAGCATATCTTTCAAATCACCTTGTAATGAGCTGTATAATTCTTCATAAACAAAGAATTCTTCGTTCAAAAAGTATGGCAAAATTCCTTTTTGTTCTTTGGGTGTTATCTTAACTAACCCGTCATGAGCGTTCTTGAATGACATCCAATACTCATCAATAATTTTCACACGTGCTTCTATGTAACCTTTTGTCAGTCTAGTTTTTGGACACTTTTTTAAGTTTGTTTGCGTTTTTCGTAGTAAATTAGCACCATCTTCCAAGACAGCAAGATATTGCTGTTGATCTTTGTTAGTACTCATTACTGTTGTTTCACTTTAAACTTAAATCTTCAATCAAAAATGTTCGTAAACTTGTTAATGTTCCGTCGAAGCACTAATAACTTAGTTGCAAAAACATATTCATAGCAATCCATTCATTAGAACGAGGTGTTTTTTTCTACGAATCCTTATCGCTGTGGAATGCGGTTCTTTTGTCCAAGCGACCCGATGTTAATCGCTCCGTAGTTGCTGTATTCGGCTCGAATACGACCATATGTTGAATGTAATAAGGTTCACTTTACTTTGTATGGGATTTTTGAATGAAAAGACGTGTGTTCCACTGTAAGTGTATTGAGCGACTAGTTATTCGTTTTATAACATGCTTCTTAAATATTTTTATATGACATATACCTAGCTGTTACTAAATAGGCTCACATCTACTACGCTGAACTGAATACATCACAACAGAGGGGTATGTGGGACTCCCCGGGCCTAGACCCGGTATACCCACTAAAACAACCCAGCGGCATTCCCGCAACGTCTGAGTGGAGGGGGACTGGGAGATCGGCACAGCCTTTGCGTCCAGTCCCTCTCCGACGTTCGCCCGCCTACACGGCGGGCCCTACACGCACTCCCCGTGAGGGGGGAGGGCCGGGAATGACCGGCGGAGGTGGTGTAGAGTGCAATGCGGGCGGAGGCGTGTGGACCGCCCCCCTGTTGAGGAGGGACACACCGCACGACGCCGCCCAGAACTCGACGGCGCGTCCCCGGACGTTGCAGGAGGCAGCCGGGTTGCCCCATGCCACCGACTTGGCGTTCAGGTCGCCCAACACCACGACCTGGCGCGGCGCCGCCCTCCCTACGACAGCAGTGAGGATTTCGAGGAAATCCTCAAAGTCCGAGAGAGGGCGGTTTGGGGAGAAATAGACCCCTACCAGGGCCTCACCTCCCCACGCGGTGGCCACGTATCCCGGTCCTCTCTCTAAAAGCGAGAGGGAGGGGAGTCTGTGGAAGACCGCGTCACCATTGCCACCAGGCCGTCCCGATCGCCCAGACAATTGCCAGGGACCGAGTAGGGCTCGGCGACCACCGCCAAGTCCACCAACCACTCAGCCATGGTCTGCATCAGCAGGTCTTGGGCTGTTCTGTGTGAGGCGGCTTTGTGGCCCTCCTTGCCACAGCGGTAGCAGGTCAGAGATCTGTCGACCGCTGAAGGGCACAGGGCTCGGGTGTGCCCTATGCCGCAGCACCTGAAGCAGCGCAGGGGTTGGTCTTCAAGTGCTCGGACTGCACCCGAGCTGAACCCGACCAAGAGCCGTCCCTTTCCAAGGACGACTTTGGCGGCGGCGACCGGGCACTCGAGACGGATAGTTCCCATGCCGCCGCGGCCGGGCCTGATGTCCCGGCCCTGCACCGCTGTGACGCTGCAGCCCCCAATAGCTGCGACCGCCGCCACCACCTCCTCCTTGGTGACCGAGTCGTCAAGATCGGTCACCTCGATGGCCGCCGACTTGACAGGTCGGGCCACCTTGGCCGCGTCCGCAATGACCTCCTGCAGCTTGGCTGCAAAGAGCGTTGCAAGAGTCAGCGTTTGCGTTTCCCTCCGCGCCAGGGAACTCGAAAATTCGAGCCCCGGCTTGGGTCCTGCGGCAGGAGACTTTGCCGATCCCCAGTTGGGTGGGATCGGCGTTAGCACGCGCCCGCACCAGTATGGACGCGTACGTCTCCCCTCGTTCCGCGGCCTCCGCGGTGAGCGTCACGACGACGGCCGCGGACTTCGGGGGAACCAATTTCCCCTTTCTCTTCCCTGTGCCGGTCGCCTGCGACTGGCTGGGAGGCGTGGTGACGGGGGCGACCGGGACGGCCGTTGCCGCCTTTCTGCCCCTGCCCCTCCTCCTTCCCTTCCCGGTCGTCTGCGACTGGCTGGGAGTCGTGGTGGCCGTGGTGGCTGCGACAGCAGGGGCGGCTGTCGCCGTCTTCTTTCCTCTGCCCTTCCCCTTCCCGACCACTTCGGTCCAACCCTGCTGGTTGGACGGAGTAGTGGAAGGGAGAAGGGCGTCCTCCCCTTGCGAGGACGGCCCCGGCTCGCTTTGCCTCTTGTCCGCGGCAAGCGGCGGTCGGAGGCGTTGCTCCGGCAAGAGCCGGTCCTCTATTCCTGCTAAGCAGGCTCGCGTGAAGGCCCTCTCCTCCATAACCACCTTGCGGATGACATCCTCAAGGTTGGAGGCGCGGGCCTCTGCCGCTGGTCTTGGTTCGGTCTGATGTGGCCGAGCCGTGGCTTCAGCTAGCTTCGTATGAAGCTGGCTGACCTCCAACTGCAGCCGATTGACTGTCGCCTGCAGTTGCCGCGTTTCGTCAGTCGCCTTGCGCTGGACCAGCTCCATAACGATACCGCGCATGCTCGCGGCCCGGCACTTAAGGGCCTTTTGGAAGGTCCTTTTTAAATTTGAGGACTTGGAGGCGACCTCAACGATCTCCTCCTCGTCCTCCTCCGCCATCTGCTGCAGCTCGGCCAAGGAGTGGTCCGCATACAGAACGCGGGACGCACCGTACCCGGACTTGGCCCGAGCAGCACGCGCCCGTTGCTCCTTCGCGTCGACCTGCTCCTCCAGCTCCTGCTGATGCAGCTCCCGCCGAGCCAGGTCGAGCTGACGTTGGGCGTCCGCAAGACCCACCTCGTGGGTGTCTGCAGCTATTGTCGGCCTTTTGGCTTTCGACCGCCTGGACGAGCCCGAAGAGCCCTCTGACCCATCCTTACGGAAGGCCCGCTTCCGCGACCGGGAGTCGCCCGCATCCGAGACACTCGTGACGGACTGGTCGTCAGAGTCCAAAAACTCGACTGCACCTTCAGAGAAGCTAGCCGCAGACGGCGCGCGGCTAGCCTCTGACGCCGAAGCGTCGGAGTGGCCCTGAAAAGGGCCTTTTGGTTGGCCCTGAGAAGGGCCTTTTGGTTGGCCCTGAGAAGGGCCTTTGGGTTTTGAAAGCGCCCGAAGGCGTCCCGCGGGGGTGTAGGCATAGCCACCGCAGGATCGTAGTTAAAAAGGCAAGATGATTATGTGAACTACGAAAGCACAGAGCACTTTGGCCGAACCCCAGTCTGCCACTCCGTTACGGTGACAGAACTGGGTCGTTTCCAGGGGACGCGACGTGGACGCAAGCTCTGTGGGGGGTCCCCCAAACCTAACCTAACCTTTTTTTTTTTTTTTTTTGTTTGCGCTGGGAAAAAATGCATTACGCATACCCTCCCATTGCGGGAATGGGAGGGGTATGTGGGACTCCCCGGGCCAAGGCCCGGTGTACCCACTAAAACAACCCAGCGGCATTCCCGCATCGTCTGAGTGGAGGGGGACTGGGAGATCGGCACAGCCTTTGCGTCCAGTCCCTCTCCGACGTCTGCCCGCCTGCACGGCGGGCCCTGCACGCCCTCCCCGTGAGGAGGGAGGGCCGGGAATGACCAGCGGAGGTGGTGTAGAGTGCAATGCGGGCGGAGGCGCCCCCGCGCCTGTCGCCGGCCTATCACCACCATGAGGAGGGAGAAGACGGCGTCTTCTCCGACCACTTCTCCGCCTTCGGAGCGGCGCAGCGAGAGGGTCGTCCTCCCGCGCGCGCTCCGCCGCCTCCTTTTGCAAGATGACGTCCTCACAAAAGGAGGCGACCGCAGCCCAGGACCCCTCACTGTCCAGCATAGAGTTGACCACGCTGGGAAGTGAGAGGTCCTGTCCGATCTCCGCAGTCAGAATGCGGCGCGGCTCAGACCAAGCCGGGCACACTTCGAGCGTGTGCTGTGCCGTGTCCTCCGCCGCGCCGCAGTCGTGGCACGCCGGAGTCTCCTCCCTCCCGATCCGGTGCAGGTGCGTGCCGAAACAGCCGTGGCCTGACAGCACCTGCACCAGACGGAATGAGAGGAAACGGTGGGGCCGCTCGAGCCAGTCCCGCAGGACTGGGCCGAGCGCGTCCAGGGTTCGGCGGCCAAAAGTGGCGGAGGCGAGGTCCTGCGTCCAATGGACGATGATGGCGTCCCTCGCCTCCCGCCGCACGGCCTCCCGCTCTTCCGCGACGGGGCGCTCCCCGAGGGCTTTTCGCCGCGCCGTCCATTCGTACACTCTGGCGAGCACCCACGCCTCCAGCTCCCAAGGAGGGGTGCCGGCCAGAGCGCACGCCGCCGAAAAGCCCACCGAGCGGTAGGCCCTCGCCACCCGCAGTGCAATGGCCCTTTGGGGCCGGCGCATCGCCGTCGCATTCTCCCTCCTATGGAGGGAGTCTGCCCAGATGGGGGCCCCGTAAAGGGCCATGCTCCGCAAGATATATAGACGCCAGCATCGCGCACTGGGCCCTCCCAGGTTCGGGAGGAGCCAGGAGAGGGCCTCCGCAGCCCTCAGCAGGCGCGTCGACAGCCCGCTGAAATGTGGGCTGAAGCGCCACCTGCTGTCCAACACCAGACCCAGATATTTTAATTGGGTCTGGACACCAACCCTGGCGCCCTCCACGACAATGTGGGCGTCAGGAGGGCAGCGCTGCCGAGGCCCGTGAAAGAACACGGCCTCGGTCTTATTTAGCGCCACCCTCAATCCCAGGCTGCGTATCCTCCCCGCCACCAATGACCCGCCAGCCGATGCCAGGCAGGCCGCCTCCCCGAAGTTCCTCCCCCGGGCAGTGAGCAGAGTGTCATCCGCGTAACATATGACACTCGTGCCCTGGAGGAGGGCTCCCCGCAGCAGCCAGTCGAAGCCGATGTTCCACAGGGGGGGTCCTAAGACAGACCCCTGCGGAACACCACACTCCGCGCCATATCGCCGCAACCTGGCCAGTTTGTCGACAAGGAGGACCTCTCGGTCCTCCAGGTAGCTGGCCAGGAGGCTCCGCAGGTATAGGGGCACTCCGTGATATCGGAGTGCCTCCAGTATGGTCGAGTGGGGGACGGAGTTAAAGGCGTTGGCTATGTCGAATGACACCGCCAGCAATCCGTCCCCTGCCTCGACCGCCCCCTTCACCTGGCCCTTGAGTAGGGCCAGCGCGTCGATGGTCGAACGCCCCTGTCGGAAACCGAACTGGGCGTCCGACAGGTCCGGCCCTACCCTCCGCAGATGGCTATTCAGCCGGGAGGCAATAATCCCCTCGAACAATTTACCGACCTCATCGAGCAGAACGATGGGCCGGTATGCCGAGGGGGAATCCGCCGGGCGTCCCTCCTTTCGCAGGAGGCATAGCTGCCCCTCCTTCCACAGTTTCGGGAACCTCCCAGCCGTAAGGCATGCGCTGAAGAGGTCCCGAAATCTGTCTTCCATTTGAGCGGCAGCTATGGCCACCACTCGTGCAGGAACGCCGTCCGGCCCAGGGGCCGTTTTCTTGGCGCGGAGGCTGAGAACCCCCGCGTTAAACTCATCCGCCGTCACCGGGGGTACCTCCTCCTCCGGCGGTGAAGCCGCCCCCTGCGGGGGGTCCATCGTTGGTGGGGTGAAGTCGGTCCTGCGCGGAAATAGGGACCGGACCACCCCATCCAGCAACGCCGGCTCGAGGGTCTCCGTCAGTGGGGGACCATGGGGCCGCAGTTGGTTCCGCGCCGCCCTGTATGGTCTCCCATATGGATCCCTGTCGAGACCCTCCAGCATCTCGGCCCTCGCCGAGTCCTTGGCAGCGCCCATAGCCGACTTGAGGACCGTCTGAGCCTCTCTGTAAGAGGCGTAGAGGCGGTCCTCCTCCGGCGGAGGCCCTGGCCCTGGGTGGAGATGTCGAACCGCACATATCGGTGGTCCGACAGGGTCTCCACCATCTCCACCCGCCAGTTTACGATGCGTGCGGCTAGCACGGGGGTGGCAAACGAGACGTCCACCACCGACCCTCCCTGCTGCCGCACACATGTGTGGACCGCCCCCCTGTTGAGGAGGGACACACCGCACGACGCCGCCCAGAACTCGACGGCGCGTCCCCGGACGTTGCAGGTGCCAGCCGGATTGCCCCAGGCCACCGACTTGGCGTTCAGGTCGCCCAACACCACGACCTGGCGCGGCGCCGCCCTCCCTACGACAGCAGTGAGGACTTCAAGGAAATCCTCAAAGTCCGAGAGAGGGCGGTTTGGGGAGAAATAGACCCCTACCAGGGCCACACCTCCCCACGCGGCGGCCACGTATCTCGGTCCTCTCTAAAAGCGAGAGGGGAGGGGAGTCTGTGGAAGACCTCGTCACTATTGCCACCAGGCCGTCCTGATCGCCCAGCCAATTGCCAGGGACCGAGTAGGGCTCGGCGACCACCGCCAAATCCACCAACCACTCAGCCATGGTCTGCATCAGCAGGTCTTGGGCTGTTCTGCAGTTGGTGTTCGCCTGGAGGATGCGATGATCGACCCTATCCATCAATCGACATCGCACCTTCCTCCTCCGCCGCCACCGCCGTTCCTGCCTCGGGAACGACGGTGCTAGCAGCAGGCCCGACCGGCGCCTGCACTTTTCCCCTCTAAGGGGGAGGATTGCACATCCTCCCCCTCGTCACGTGGCCTGCCGGGCAGCCACTTGCGGCACACACTGCGCAGTGCGGCGTGGCAGCCGTGCAGGAGGCGGCTTTGTGGCCCTCCTTGCCGCAGCGGTAGCAGGTCAGGGACCTGTCGACCGCTGACGGGCACAGGGCTCGGGTGTGCCCTATGCCGCAGCACCTGAAGCAGCGCAGGGGCTGGTCCTTAAGTGCTCGGACTGCACCCGAGCTGAACCCGACTAAGAGCCGTCCTTTCTCAAGGACGGCTTTGGCGGCGGCGACTGGGCACTCGAGACGGATAGTGCCCATGCCGCCGCGGCCGGGCCTGATGTCCCGGCCCTGCACCGCTGCGATGCTGCAGCCCCCTATTGCTGCGACCGCAGCCACCACCTCCTCTTTGGAGACGGAGTCGTCCAGGTCAGCCACCTCGATGGCTGCCGACTTTACGGGTCGGGCCACCTTGGCTGCGTCCGCGATGACCTCCTGCAGCTTGGCTGCGAAGAGGTCAGCGTTGGCACTGCCCTCCGCCCCAGGGAACTCGAAGATTCGAGCCCCGGTTTGGGTCCTCCGGCAGGAGACTTTGCCGATCCCCAGTTGGGTGGGATCGGCGTTAGCACGCGCCCGCACCAGTATGGACGCGTACGTCTCCCCGCGTTCCGCGGCCTCCGCGGTGAGCGTCACAACGACGGCCGCGGTCTTTGGGGGTACCAATTTCCCCTTCCTCTTCCCCCTGCCAGTCACCTGCGACTGGCTGGGAGGCGTGGTGGCGGGGGCGGCAGAGACGGCCGTCGCCGCCTTTCTGCCCCTGCCCCTCCTCCTTCTCTTCCCAGTCGTCTGCGACTGGCTGGGAGTCGTGGTGGCCGTGGTGGCTGCGACAGCAGGGGCGGCTGTCGCCGTTTTTTTCCCTCTGCCCTTCCCCTTCTTGACCACTTCGGTCCAACCCTGCTGGTTGGACGGGGTAGTGGAAGGGAGAAGAGCGTCCGCTCCTTGCGAGGACGGCCCCGGCTCGCTTTGCCTCTTGTCCGCGGCAAGCGGCGGTCGGAGGCGCTGCTCCGGCAGGAGCCGGTCCTCAATGCCTGCTATGCAGGCTCTGGTGAAGGCCCTCTCCTCCATTACAACCTTGCGGAGTATTTCCTCAAGGTTGGTGGAGACGGGGGCCTCTGCCGCAGGTGTCGGGTCGGCCTGGATCGGCCGAGCCGTGACGTCGGCCAGCTTCTGATGTAGCTGGCTTACCTCTGATTGCAGGCGATCGACCCTCGCCTGCAGTTGCCGCGTTTCCTCGCTCGTCTTGCGCTTGACGAGCTCCTCAACTATGCCGCGCATGCTCGCGGCCCGGCACTTAAGGGCCTTCTGGAATGTGCCCTTTAGATTGGAGGACTTGGAGGCGACCTCCGCGATCTCCTCCTCGTCCTCCTCCGCCATCTGCTGCAGCTCGGCCAAAGAATGGTCCGCGTACAGCACGCGGGACGCACCGTAACCAGACTTTGCTCGAGCTGCACGCGCCCGCTGCTCCTTCGCAGCCACCCGCTCTTCCAGCTCTTGCTGGTGCTGCACACGCCGAGCCAGGTCCAGCTGGCGCTGGGCGTCCGCGAGACCCACCACGTGGGTATCCGCGGCTACCGTTGGCCTTTTGGCTTTTGACCGTCTGGCTGAGCCCGAGGAACCCTCGGACCCATCCTTCAGGAAGGCCCGCTTTCGCGACTGAGAGTCGCCTGCGTCCGAGACGCTGATGAGGGACTCGTCGTCGGAGTCCGACAACTCGTCCGCTCTTCCACAGAAGTTAGCCGCAGACGGCGCGCGGCTAGCCTCTGACGCCGAAGCGTCGGAGTGGCCCTGAAAAGGGCCTTTGGGTTGGCCCTGAGAAGGGCCTTTTGGTTGGCCCTGAGAAGGGCCTTTTGGTTGGCCCTGAGAAGGGCCTTTTGGGAGGAAACGCCCGAAGGCGTCCCGCGAGGGTTTCGACATTCGCAAGATCGTAGCTTAAAACCGCAAGAATAAAATGATAGCTACGAAGCACAGAGCACTTTGGCCGATCCCAGTCTGCCACTCCGTTACGGTGACAGAACTGGGTCGTTTCCAGGGGACGCGACGTGGACGCAAGCTCTGTGGGGGGTCCCCCAAACCTAACCTAACCTTTTTTTTTTTTTTTTTGTTTGCGCTGGGAAAAAATGCATTACGCATACCCTCCCATTGGGGGAATGGGAGGGGTATGTGGGACTCCCCGGGCCAAGGCCCGGTATACCCACTAAAACAACCCAGCGGCATTCCCGCATCGTCTGAGTGACCGGCGGAGGTGGTGTAGAGTGCAATGCGGGCGGAGGCGCCCCCGCGCCTATCGCCCGCCTATCACCACCATGAGGAGGGAGAAGACGGCGTCTTCTCCGACCTCTTCTCCGCCTTCGGAGCGGCGCTGCGAGAGGGTCATCCTCACGCGCGCGCTCCGCCGCCTCCTTTTGCGAGATGACGTCCTCGCAAAAGGAGGCGACCGCTGCCCAGGACCCCTCACTCTCCAGCATAGAGTTGACCACGCTGGGAAGTGAGAGGTCCTGTCCGATCTCCGCAGTCAGACTACGGCGCGGCTCAGACCAAGCCGGACACACCTCGAGCGTGTGCTGTGCCGTGTCCTCCGCCGCGCCGCAGTCGTGGCACGCCGGAGTCTCCTCCCTCCCGATCCGGTGCAGGTGCGTGCCGAAACAGCCGTGGCCTGACAGCACCTGCACCAGACGGAATGAGAGGAAACCGTGGGGCCGCTCGAGCCAGTCCCGCAGGACTGGGCCGAGCGCGTCCAGGGTTCGGCGGCCAAAAGTGGCGGAGGCGAGGTCCTGCGTCCAATGGACGATGATGGCGTCCCTCGCCTCCCGCCGCACGGCCTCCCGCTCTTCCGCGACGGGGCGCTCCCCGAGGGCTTTTCGTCGCGCCGTCCATTCGTACACTCTGGCGAGCACCCACGCCTAACCTTTTTTTTTTTTTTTTTTACGGGGGGAAATCCTCATGGATGTCCTCCGCCCTGGGGCGGGCGGAGGGGTCTGTCAGACTCTTACTGACTAAAACCACCCCGGTGTTCCATCTTCCACCTACGCCGGGGATCGCGGGAACGTAAGCGACTTCCGTAATCCCCGGCTGGTGCCGGCCCGCCTCTGCGGGCCACATCTCGTAAGCGGGGGGAGTGAGGTGTTTAACTCCCCCCGCGACGTCAGAGGGGCGCACGGGAACACCACGCGCCGCCACCTCGGGTCCGGATGAATGGGGGGCAACGGACATCCCCAAGTCCGCCGCCCCTGGACCCAATTAGGGGGGCCGAAGGAGGGCAGCGTACGCCCTCCTCCGACGCCCGGTGCGCCTGCTGCGGGCCGGGAGAGCACTCGACATCTCCCTCTCCCTTTCCGCAGCCTCCTTCTGCGCGATGACAGTTTCGCAGAAGGAGACCACCGCGTCCCAGGACTCCTCACCGCCGACCATAGAACGTACTACAGCCGGCAGCGAGAGGTCACTGCTTACCACAGAGACGAGGGCACGGCGCGGCTCCTCCCAAGCGGCACACTCTGCTAGCGTATGCCGCGCCGTGCTGCTTACCAAGCCTGGTAACAACCTAACCTTTTTTTTTTTTTTTTTTGTTTGCGCTGGGAAAAAATGCATTACGCATACCCTCCCATTGGGGGAATGGGAGGGGTATGTGGGACTCCCCGGGCCAAGGCCCGGTATACCCACTAAAACAACCCAGCGGCATTCCCGCATCGTCTGAGTGGAGGGGGACTGGGAGATCGGCATAGCCTTTACGTCCAGTCCCTCTCCGACGTACGCCCGCCTACACGGCGGGCCCTACGCGCCCACCCCGTGAGGGGCGAGGGCCGGGAATGACCGGCGGAGGTGGTGTAGAGTGCAATGCGGGCGGAGGCGCCCCCGCGCCTGTCGCCCGCCTATCACCACCATGAGGAGGGAGAAGACGGCGTCTTCTCCGACCTATTCTCCGCCTTCGGAGCGGCGCTGCGAGAGGGTCGTCCTCACGCGCGCGCTCCGCCGCCTCCTTTTGCGAGATAACGTCCTCGCAAAAGGAGGCGACCGCTGCCCAGGACCCCTCACTCTCCAGCATAGAGTTGACCACGCTGGGAAGTGAGAGGTCCTGTCCGATCTCCGCAGTCAGACTACGGCGCGGCTCAGACCAAGCCGGGCACACTTCGAGCGTGTGCTGTGCCGTGTCCTCCGCCGCGCCGCAGTCGTGGCACGCCGGAGTCTCCTCCCTCCCGATCCGGTGCAGGTGCGTGCCGAAACAGCCGTGGCCTGACAGCACCTGCACCAGACGGAATGAGAGGAAACCGTGGGGCCGCTCGAGCCAGTCCCGCAGGACTGGGCCGAGCGCGTCCAGGGTTCGGCGGCCAAAAGTGGCGGAGGCGAGGTCCTGCGTCCAATGGACGATGATGGCGTCCCTCGCCTCCCGCCGCACGGCGTCCCGCTCTTCCGCGACGGGGCGCTCCCCGAGGGCTTTCCGCCGCGCCGTCCATTCGTACACTCTGGCGAGCACCCACGCCTCCAGCTCCCAAGGAGGGGTGCCAGCCAGAGCGCACGCCGCCGAAAAGCCCACCGAGCGGTAAGCCCTCGCCACCCGCAGTGCAATGGCCCTTTGGGGCCGGCGCATCGCCGTCGCATTCTCCCTCCTATGGAGGGAGTCCGCCCAAATGGGGGCCCCGTACAGGGCCATGCTCCTCAGGATGCCGGCATAAAGGCGCCGGCATCGCGCACTGGGCCCTCCCAGGTTCGGGAGGAGCCAGGACCTCTCCTGGCTCCTCCCGAACCTGGGAGCCAGTCGAAACCGATGTTCCACAGGGGGGGTCCTAAGACTGACCCCTGCGGAACACCAGACTCCGCGCTGTATCTGCGCAACCTGGCCAGTTTGTCGACAAGGAGGACCTCTCGGTCCTCCAAGTAGCTGGCCAGGAGTCTCCGCAAGTATTGGGGCACTCCGTGATATCGGAGTGCCTCCAGTATGGTCGAGTGGGGCACGGAGTTGAAGGCGTTGGCTATGTCGAATGACACCGCCAGCACTCCGTCCCCCGCCTCAACCGCCGCCTTTACCTGGCCCTTGAGTAGGGCCAGCGCGTCGATGGTCGAACGCCCTTGTCGAAAACCGAACTGGGCGTCCGACAGGTCCGGCCCTACCCTCCGCAGGTGGCCATTCAGCCGGGAGGCAATGATCCCCTCGAACAATTTACCGACCTCATCGAGCAGAACGATGGGCCGGTATGCCGAAGGGGAATCCGCCGGGCGTCCCTCCTTTCGGAGGAGGCATAGCTGCCCCTCCTTCCACAGTTTCGGGAACCTCCCAGCCGTAAGGCACGCGCTGAAGAGGTCCCGAAATCTATCCTCCATTTGAGCGGCAGCTATGGCCACTACTCGTGCTGGGACGCCGTCCGGCCCAGGGGCTGTCTTCTTGGTGCGGAGGCTGAGAACCCCCGCGTAAAACTCATCCGCCGTCACCGGGGGTACCTCCTCCTCCGGCGGTGAAGCCGCCTCCTGCGGGGGGTCCATCGTTGGTGGGGTGAAGTCGGTCCTGCGCGGAAACAGGGACCGGACCACCCCATCCAGCAACGCCGGCTCGAGGGTCTCCGTCAGTGGGGGACCATGGGGCCGCAGTTGGTTCCGCGCCGCCCTGTATGGTCTCCCATACGGGTTCTGTCGAGACCCTCCAGCATCTCGGCCCTCGCCGAGTCCTTGGCAGCGCCCATAGCCGACTTGAGGACCGTCTGAGCCTCTCTGTAAGAGGCGTAGAGGCGGTCCTCGTCTGCTTGACTACGGACGCTGCGCCGTCGGCTCCGCGTGTAGGCCCTTCTGGCCGCCACGCAGGTGGCCCGGAGCCCCGCCAGTTCCTCCGACCACCAATAGACGGCGCGACGGGGAGGCGGGCGACGGGACCGAGGCATGCTGGAGTTGCACACCTCGGTCAAGGATCTCCTGAGGCGGACCGCTGCGGCGTCAACGTCCGGGACGTCCTCGACAGGGGGGGGCGACAGCCAGTCCTGGAGGAAGGCCGCCTCCTTGGCTGCCTCCCGGTCCAGGCGAGTGAGAGCCCACCGTGGGAAGGGAGACCTGCCAGAGAGGACCATCTCCCCCCGGGGGCCCTGGGTGGAGATGTCGAACCGCACATATCGGTGGTCCGACAGGGTCTCCACCGTCTCCACCCGCCAGTTCACAATGCGTGCGGCCAGCACGGGGGTGGCAAACGAGACGTCGACCACCGACCCTCCCTGTTGCCGCACACATGTGTGGACCGCCCCCCTGTTGAGGAGGGACACACCGCACGACGCCGCCCAGAACTCGACGGCGCGTCCCCGGACGTTGCACGAGGCAGCTGGGTTGCCCCAGGCCGCCGACTTGGCGTTCAGGTCGCCCAACACCACGACCTGGCGCGGCGCCGCCCTCCCTACGACAGCAGTGAGGACTTCGAGGAAATCCTCAAAGTCAGAGAGAGGGCGGTTTGGGGAGAAATAGACCCCTACCAGGGCCACACCTCCCCACGCGGCGGCCACGTATCCCGGTCCTCTCTCTAAAAGCGAGAGGGGAGGGGAGTCTGTGGAAGACCGCGTCACTATTGCCACCAGGCCGTCCCGATCGCCCAGCCAATTGCCAGGGACCGAGTAGGGCTCGGCGACCACCGCCAAGTCCACCAACCACTCAGCCATGGTCTGCATCAGCAGGTCTTGGGCTGTTCTGCAGTGGTTGGTGTTCGCCTGGAGGATGCGATGATCGACCCTATCCATCAATTGACATCGCACCCTCCTCCTCCGCCACCACCGCCGTTCCTGCCTCGGGAACGACGGTGCTAGCAGCAGGCGCGATCGGCGCCTGCGCTTTGCCCCTCTTGGGGGGAGGATTGCACATCCTCCCCCTCGTCACGTGGCCTGCCGGGCAGCCACTGGCGGCACACACTGCGCAGTGCGGCGTGGCGGCCGTGCAGGAGGCGGCTTTGTGGCCCTCCTTGCCGCAGCGGTAGCAGGTCAGGGACCTGTCGACCGCTGACGGGCACAGGGCTCGGGTGTGCCCTATGCCGCAGCACCTGAAGCAGCGCAGGGGCTGGTCCTCAAGTGCTCGGACTGCACCCGAGCTGAACCCGACTAAGAGCCGTCCTTTCTCAAGGACGGCTTTGGCGGCGGCGACTGGGCACTCGAGACGGATAGTGCCCATGCCGCCGCGGCCGGGCCTGATGTCCCGGCCCTGCACCGCTGCGACGCTGCAGCCCCCTATTGCTGCGACTGCCGCCACCACCTCCTCTTTGGAGACGGAGTCGTCCAGGTCGGCCACCTCGATGGCCGCCGACTTGACGGGTCGGGCCACCTTGGCTGCGTCCGCGATGACCTCCTGCAGCTTGGCTGCGAAGAGGTCAGCGTTGGCACTGCCCTCCGCCCCAGGGAACTCGAAGATTCGAGCCCCGGTTTGGGTCCTCCGGCAGGAGACTTTGCCGATCCCCAGTTGGGTGGGATCGGCGTTAGCACGCGCCCGCACCAGTATGGACGCGTACGTCTCCCCTCGTTCCGCGGCCTCCGCGGTGAGCGTCACAACGACGGCCGCGGTCTTTGGGGGAACCAATTTCCCCTTCCTCTTCCCCCTGCCGGTCGCCTGCGACTGGCTGGAAGGCGTCGTGGCGGGGGCGGCAGGGACGGCCGTCACCGCCTTTTTGCCCCTTCCCCTCTTCCTTCTCTTCCCAGTCGTCTGCGACTGGCTGGGAGTCGTGGTGGCCGTGGTGGCTGCGACAGCAGGGGCGGCTGTCGCCGTCTTTTTCCCTCTGCCCTTCCCCTTCCTGACCACTTCGGTCCAGCCCTGCTGGTTGGACGGGGTAGAGGAAGGGAGAAGGGCTTCCGCTCCTTGCGAGGACGGCCCCGGCTCGAATGCCTGCTATGCAGGCTCGCGTGAAGGTCCTCTCCTCCATAACCACCTTGCGGATTATATCCTCAAGGTTGGTGGAGACGGGGGCCTCCACCGCAGGTGTCGGGTCAGCCTGGATCGGCCGAGCCGTGACGTCGGCCAGCTTCTGATGCAGCTGGCTTACCTCAGATTGCAGGCGATCGACCCTCGCCTGCAGTTGCCGCGTCTCTTCGCTCGTCTTGCGCTTGACGAGCTCCTCAACAATGCCACGCATGCTCGCGGCCCGGCACTTAAGGGCCTTCTGGAATGTGCCCTTCAGATTGGAGGACTTGGAGGCGACCTCCGCGATCTCCTCCTCGTCCTCCTCCGCCATCTGCTGCAGCTCGGCCAAAGAATGGTCCGCGTACAGCACGCGGGACGCGCCATAGCCAGACTTGGCTCGAGCTGCACGCGCCCGCTGCTCCTTCGCAGCCACCCGCTCTTCCAGCTCTTGCTGGTGCTGCACACGCCGAGCCAGGTCCAGCTGGCGCTGGGCGTCCGCGAGACCCACCACGTGGGTATCCGCGGCTACCGTTGGCCTTTTGGCCTTTGACCGCCTGGCTGAGCCCGAGGAACCCTCGGACCCATCCTTCGGGAAGGCCCGCTTTCGCGACTGAGAGTCGCCTGCGTCCGAAACGCTAATAAGGGACTCGTCGTCGGAGTCCGACAACTCGCCCGCTCTTCCACGGAAGCTTGCCGCAGACGGCGCGCGGCTTGCCTCTGACGCCGAAGCGTCGGAGTGGCCCTGAAAAGGGCCTTTGGGTTGGCCCTGAGAAGGGCCTTTGGGTTGGCCCTGAGAAGGGCCTTTTGGTTGGCCCTGAGAAGGGCCTTTTGGTTGGCCCTGAGAAGGGCCTTTTGGGAGGAAACGCCCGAAGGCGTCCCGCGAGGGTTTCGACATTCCGCAAAGGTCGTAGCTAAAAACAAGGCAAGAAAATGATAGCTACGAAGCACAGAGCACTTTGGCCGATCCCAGTCTGCCACTCCGTTACGGTGACAGAACTGGGTCGTTTCCAGGGGACGCGACGTGGACGCAAGCTCTGTGGGGGGTCCCCCTGGTAACAACCTAACCTAACCTTTTTTTTTTTTTTTTTTTTTACGGGGGGAAATCCTCATGGATGTCCTCCGCCCTGGGGCGGGCGGAGGGGTCTGTCAGACTCTTACTGACTAAAACCACCCCGGTGTTCCATCTTCCACCTACGCCGGGGATCGCGGGAACGTATGCGACTTCCGTAATCCCCGGCTGGTGCCGGCCCGCCTCTGCGGGCCACATCTCGTAAGCGGGGGGAGTGAGGTGTTTAACTCCCCCCGCGACGTCAGAGGGGCGCACGGGAACACCACGCGCCGCCACCTCGGGTCCGGATGAATGGGGGGCAACGGACATCCCCAAGTCCGCCGCCCCTGGACCCAGTTAGGAGGGCAGAAGGAGGGCAGCGTATGCCCTCCTCCGACGCCCGGTGCGCCTGCTGCGGGCCGGGAGAGCACTCGACATCTCCCTCTCCCTTTCCGCAGCCTCCTTCTGCGCGATAACAGTTTCGCAGAAGGAGACCACCGCGTCCCAGGACTCCTCACCGCCGACCATAGAACGGACTACAGCCGGCAGCGAGAGGTCACTGCCTACCACAGAGACGAGGGCACGGCGCGGCTCCTCCCAGGCGGCACACTCTGCCAGCGTATGCCGCGCCGTGTCCTCCCGACAGTCGACGCAGTGGTGACACCGAGCGTCCGGCTCTCTGCCTATGCGACACAGGAACCTCCCGAAGCAACCATGCCCCGTGAGGACCTTTGTCACACGAAACGACAGGGAGCCGTGCCTTCTCCCGAGCCACATGTCGAGCACTGGCCGGATGGCCTCGATAGTGACGAGGCCGGCGGTAGGGCGTGAAAGCCTGTTCCGCCATTCCGCCACCAGGACCTCGCGCAGCTGCGACCGACGCAGCTCAAAATGTCGCTGCGTCAGTCGCTCCCCGCGCGCCCGCGCGTCCTCGCGCCACCGATGCATTGACGCGAGGACTTTTGCCTCCAGGTCCCAGGGCGGAGATCCGGCCAGTGCGCAAGCCGCCTCGTAGGAGATCGTGCGATAACCCCTGATGACTCTGACGGCCATCACCCTCTGCAGCTTCCGCAGAACAGAGATGGTGCCGGCCGTCAGGTCAGCCGCCCAGATCGGGGCCCCATACAGGGCCATCGATCGCACGATCCCCACGTACAACCGCCTGCAGACGGTGCTCGGGTCCCCCAGATTGGGAAGCAGCGTTGACAGCGCCCCAGCCGCGCCCAACAACTTGGGCGCCAGCCGTCGGAAGTGGGGTCCGAAATCCCACCGGCTGTCGAGCACCAATCCCAGGTATTTCATGGTGGACTCGACAGCGATACGGGCCCCATCGACCACGATGTGTGATCCCGCCGGCGGCGCCCGCCGGGGGCCATGAAAAACTATGGCCTCCGACTTGTTGAGGGCCACCTCCAGGCCAAGGCGCCGTATGCGGCTCACCACCTGTGAGACCGCGGCCGTCGCCAGCAACGCTGCCTCCCTGTACGAGCTCCCCCGGGCAGTGACCAGCGTGTCGTCAGCGTAACACGTCAGGTCCACTCCCGGCTGGAGCTCGCCTCTCAGCACCCAGTCGTACCCGATGTTCCACAGGGGCGGGCCCAAGACCGAACCCTGCGGAACACCGCACGACATGGGGTGCTGGTGTATGCCGTCACGTCCCAGATAGGTGACACACCTCTCCGCCAAATAAGCCCCAATGACGCGGCGGAGGTAGGGAGGTCCGGCCCCTCTCCGCACAAGTGGCTGACGAGGCGGGCTGCGATTATCCGCTCGAACAGCTTTCCCACCTCGTCCAGCAGCACTATGGGCCGGTACGCGGACGGCGAGTCCGCAGGGCGCCCCACCTTCCTGAGCAGAACCAGACGTCCAGATTTCCACTGAACGGGAAACTGGCCCTGCTCCAGGCACGCTGTGTAGAGTCCTCTCAGTTGGGGCTCTAGCTCCTTCAGAGCGAGGGCTAACACGCAACCGTGAATCCCATCGGGCCCCGGGGCAGTGTTCTTCGCCCGGAGCCGCATCACGGCCGCCCTCAACTCTGCTTGTGTCACCTCTGGGACGCTGGCGTTCTCTTCAGGCTCTGCGGCTGTGGGCAAAGCCATCGGCGGCGGAGTACGCTCCGCTCGTGCCGGGAAGAGGGCTGCGACTACGTCCTCCAGCAGCTCTGGTTGGAGACTCTCCGTAAGCGGGGGCGCCCATGGTCCGAGTTTCCCTCGGACCGAGCGATAGGGACGCCCCCACGGATCCCCGTTGAGAGTCGCCAACATCTCCTCCCTGGATCGCGTCTTCGCCTCGCCGATGGCCAGCCACAGAGCCTCCTTAGCCGCGCGGTACACCTCATACAGCGCGGCTTCTTCGTCAGGGACCCGACGACGTCTTCTCCGGTATCGGGTGTACTGGCGCCGCACTCGCACGCAAGAGACGCGCAACTGTGCGATCTCGGCGGACCACCAGTACACCTGGCGCCTTCTGGGTTGAGTGTGGACCCGGGGCATGGACGCGTCGCAGATTTGCGTCATCGCCCCGTGGAACCACTGCGCCTCCTCTTCGACGTCGACGGGTCCGGTCGTCGCCGACTCCCGAATCCAGGCCTGCAATATGGCGGCCTCCTCAAGTAGCTCCCTGTCGAGGCGCTTGCGCGCCCAGCGCGGACCGTCCGTTCGCGGGGCCGATGGGCTGCGGCCGCCCGCGGTCTGGGAGGAGACGTCGAAACGGATGTATCGGTGATCCGATAACGTCTCCACCTCCACGGCGACACGCCAGTCGCGGACACGGCTCGCGACAGCGGGGCTAGCGAACGAGACGTCCACTATAGAGCCGCCCCGCTGCCGCACGCACGTGTAGACCGAGCCCCGATTCAGAACGGTCAAGCCGGTCGTGACCGCCCACTCCTCCAACGCCTCGCCCTTGGCATCGGTGACTGGAGATCCCCACGCCGCAGACTTGGCGTTGAGATCCCCGAGTAACAGCACCGGGCGAGGGTGGTACCGGTTCACGACGGCACCCAACTCGACAAGGAAGCTCTCGAAGTCGGCGAGGCTCTTGTTGGGGGAGAAATACGCCCCAACAGTGACAATGCCGTCCGCGAGAGCGGCCACCCAGCCGTGACCTCGGGACGGGTCGGTAAGAGCCCCGCCAATGATGGCCACCAAGCCGTCCAGGTCACCCACCCAATTATCTCGGGGGGGGACGTAGTACGGCTCGGCGACCACAGCCACATGAATCGACCACTCTGCCATGCTCTGGAGTACGAGGTCCTGAGCCCTGGCAGAGTGGTTGAGATTGCCCTGGAGGAAATGGAATTGTGGCATTATCCACAATCCATTCCCTCGGCACCATTCCTAGGCCGGGAGTCGGCCGAAGAGCAACCAGGCTGAGGGAGGTGTAAAGAGCCCCCGGCAGCCCGGTTCTTTTTCTTCCCCTTCTTGGGGGCGGGTGCGCCACAGGCCTTTCCGCCCACATTGTGCCCCGCGGGCCTCCCTGCATCCGTACAGAGACTGCAGTTCGGCGTCGCGGAGCACTGAGCCGCCTTGTGGCCGGGCTTACCACAGCGATAACATTGCTCGCTGCGGTCTATTGCGGCGGTGCACCGTGCCCGGACGTGCCCAACGTCAAGGCATCGGTAGCACCGCATAGCCCTGGGTTGCAGCAGCTTCACCCGTGCTGCAACCCACCCCACCAAAAGCCGCCCGCTGTCGGCGATCTTCTTCGCCGCCGCCACCGGGCACTTCACCCAAATGGTGCCGAGCCCGGCAGCGTCGGCGCGAATCTCGCCCACCCGCACGTCACCCGACGGACATCCACTGCTTCGGGCGACGGCCGCCACGACCTCCTCCGGGGTCGTCGAGTCGTCCAGGCCATCGACGCGCAGTTCAGCGGTCTTCACGGGTCTGGAAACTCGAACGTCCTCTTCGAGGAGGACCTCTCTCAATTTGGCGGCCAGGATGTCCGCCTTCTCGCTGCCCGAGGGTCCGGAAACCTCGAACAGCCGCGCTCCCGTAACCGCCGACCTCATTTTGAAGCCGGTCGGTGTGCCGAGGTCGGGGAACGCGACCTTCGCCTTCGCCTGCGTGAGGACCTCCTTGTAGGAGAGGCCCCTCTCGATGGCTCCGGGCTGCAGTGTGAGTACCACAGCCGCGGAGCGTAGGGCCCTGCTCTTTCGAGACCTCCGCTTTTTTTTATGCGCGGGCTTAGGCTGAGCGGGTGCCGGCGGCGCCGCCTTCTTTTTGCGGCTCTTTTTGACGACCGTCGTCCAAGCCTCTGTGGTGGGGTCGGACGCGGTCGCTGGGGTCGCATTTGAGCTGGGAGGGGGTGCTGACGCACCCTCCGCGGGCTTCTTGGGCCCCTCCGCGGGCTTTTTACCCCCCTTTCCAGCTTTGGCCGCCTCGGTCGACGGCCCTGGCCTTGCGGCTTCCTCCATCCTCCGTTTGTCCGCCGCTAGCGGTGGCCGGAGGTTCTGGGCCGGGAGTAGCCTTGACTCTAAGGCCTCCAGGCGGGCATTCATCATGCCCCCACACTGCTGCATGCAGATGCGGACGATCTTCTCGATGTCCGTATCTCGCGAAGTTGCAGGGGCAGGGGCCCACGGCGGGGCCGCAACCACCGGGGAGCTGGGAGCTACCCTTTGTGCGGCAACCTCCCGTTTGAGGTCCTCCAGCTCAGCTCGGAGACGGCTGTTCTCCTCCCACAGCTTCGCCGTCTCCTCCGAGGTTGTTCGGTCAAGGAGGACCTCAACCGCCTCCTTGATGCCCTCAGCCGCCTCTTTAAGGGCGCGCGTGAACGTGCCCTTTAAGCTGCCCGATTTTGTGGCAACTTTCAGGACAACGTCCACGCCGTCCAGAACCTGGCGACTGAGTGCCGCCGCCGTTAAGCCCTCCCCAGAAGCCGCCTGAGCGGCCCGCCGCTCTCGAGCCTGTCGAGCCATCTCGCCGACCTCATCAGCCGCGGCCGCTTTCCGCTGCGCCCGCTTTGCAGCGTTAACCTCCGCTTTGTTGCTATCTAGCAATAGCGGGGACGCAGCGGAATCTCCGCTCAGGTCAGCGAGCGTGGTCTCGTCGCTCTCTACTTCTTCGAACCGATCCAGGCGGACCGCTGGAATTGGCGTAGCGGGCCGCAAGAATCGACCCCTTTGGTCGCGCTGCGGCAGCCGAGCGGATGTTGCACCCACCACTGCGCGACCACCTCTTTTTGATGTCGGCACCTTTGCGGCCGACAGATCCTCTTCGCTTGAGGAGGGATTTAAAGCCTCCCCTCGCGAACGCTTCCCCCAAAATTTTGAGGGGGCGTGTGAGCCTCCTCGGCTCTTGCTGCCGCTTCCGGCAGGCGGCTCTTCAATCTCCGCCAAAACTGGCCCATCATCGTTTTTTTTGTGTTGTTGTTGTGTTGTATCCATATGATTCCCACGAGTAGATATAGGTTTCAAATGTCCACCGAGCAGAGCCTAGATACTCGGTAAGCCTACATACTGCAGGGGGTCGGCAGGTACCCTACAGGGGAAGCGCTAACGACTGGTAACCCCACCAGCCATTCATCCTATCGCCGCGCTTCAGAACTTAGGATTGGGGGTTTTTTATCTTAGAGGTGTCCTTCCTCTGGGCCAGGCGGTAAAGCCAAGCCCCCGACGGCGGCATTAGACATGCCTCCGTCCGCTGTCCGGCCAACCCGGCTCAGCGGACCCGCCGAAAGCTCTCTCCTCAGGATTGCTCCGTGAGGAGAGAGCAGCTGCCGCGTTGGTGCGCCTGCACCGCAGCGGCATTGGTCGCATCCTTTGCCAATCGACGACTGTCGATCGGACAGGAGCGACCCCATCTCGCAGAAATTCGCCACAGACAATAGCCCCTCCGACATGGAGAGACTATTGCCCGTGCCCAGGGTGCACCGGCCCGTCAACTGCTCTTTCCCCCGAACGGATTCGTAAGGAACCAGCAGCCGTTAGGCACACGAGGAGGTTTTCTGCATGCACCCCAACCTAACCTAACCTAACCTTTTTTTTTTTTTTTTTTTTTTTTTTGTTTGCGCTGGGAAAAAATGCATTACGCATACCCTCCCATTGGGGGAATGGGAGGGGTATGTGGGACTCCCCGGGCCTAGACCCGGTATACCCACTAAAACAACCCAGCGGCATTCCCGCATCGTCTGAGTGGAGGGGGACTGGGAGATCGGCATAGCCTTTGCGTCCAGTCCCTCTCCGACGTTCGCCCGCCTACACGGGCCCTACACGCCCTCCCCGTGAGGGGGGAGGGCCGGGAATGACCGGCGGAGGTGGTGTAGAGTGCAATGCGGGCGGAGGCGCCCCCGCGCCTGTCGCCCGCCTATCACCAACATGAGGAGGGAGAAGACGGCGTCTTCTCCGACCTCTTCTCCGTCTTCGGAGCGGCGCAGCGAGAGGGTCGTCCTCACGCGCGCGCTCCGCCGCCTCCTTTTGCGAGATGACGTCCTCGCAAAAGGAGGCAACCGCTGCCCAGGACCCCTCACTCTCCAGCATAGAGTTGACCACGCTGGGAAGTGAGAGGTCCTGTCCGATCTCCGCAGTCAGAATGCGGCGCGGCTCAGACCAAGCCGGGCACACTTCGAGCGTGTGCTGTGCCGTGTCCTCCGCCGCGCCGCAGTCGTGGCACGCCGGAGTCTCCTCCCTCCCGATCCGGTGCAGGCGCGTGCCGAAACAGCCGTGGCCTGACAGCACCTGCACCAGACGGAATGAGAGGAAACCGTGGGGCCGCTCGAGCCAGTCCCGCAGGACTGGGCCGAGCGCGTCCAGGGTTCGGCGGCCGAAAGTGGCGGAGGCGAGGTCCTGCGTCCAATGGACGATAATGGCGTCCCTCGCCTCCCGCCGCACGGCGTCCCGCTCTTCCGCGACGGGGCGCTCCCCGAGGGCTTTCCGCCGCGCCGTCCATTCGTACACTCTGGCGAGCACCCACGCCTCCAGCTCCCAAGGAGGGGTGCCAGCCAGAGCGCACGCCGCCGAAAAGCCCACCGAGCGGTAAGCCCTCGCCACCCGCAGTGCAATGGCCCTTTGGGGCCGGCGCATCGCCGTCGCATTCTCCCTCCTATGGAGGGAGTCCGCCCAGATGGGGGCCCCGTACAGGGCCATGCTCCTCAGGATGCCGGCATAAAGGCGCCGGCATCGCGCACTGGGCCCTCCCAGGTTCGGGAGGAGCCAGGAGAGGGCGTCCGCAGCCCTCAGCAGGCGCGTCGACAGCCCGCTGAAATGTGGGCCGAAGCGCCACCTGCTGTCCAGCACTAGACCCAGATATTTGATCTGGGTCTGGACGCCTACCCTGGCGCCCTCCACGACAATGTGGGCGTCAGGAGGGCAGCGCTGCCGAGGCCCGTGAAAGAACACGGCCTCGGTCTTATTCAGCGCCACCTTTAACCCCAGGCGGCGGATCCTCCCCGCCACTAATGACCCGCCGGCCGATGCCAGACAGGCCGCCTCCCCGAAGTTCCTCCCCCGGGCAGTGAGGAGAGTGTCATCCGCGTAGCAGATGACACTCGCGCCCTGGAGGAGGGCTCCCCGCAGCAGCCAGTCGAAGCCGATGTTCCACAGGGGGGGTCCTAAGACTGACCCCTGCGGAACACCAGACTCCGCGCCATATCGCCGCAACCTGGCCAGTTTGTCGACAAGGAGGACCTCTCGGTCCTCCAAGTAGCTGGCCAGGAGTCTCCGCAAGTATTGGGGCACTCCGTGATATCGGAGTGCCTCCAGTATGGTCGAGTGGGGCACGGAGTTGAAGGCGTTGGCTATGTCGAATGACACCGCCAGCACTCCGTCCCCCGCCTCGACCGCCCCCTTCACCTGGCCCTTGAGTAGGGCCAGCGCGTCGATGGTCGAACGCCCTTGTCGAAAACCGAACTGGGCGTCCGACAGGTCCGGCCCTACCCTCCGCAGGTGGCTATTCAGCCGGGAGGCAATGATCCCCTCGAACAATTTACCGACCTCATCGAGCAGAACGATGGGCCGGTATGCCGAGGGGGAATCCGCCGGGCGTCCCTCCTTTCGGAGGAGGCATAGCTGCCCCTCCTTCCACAGTTTCGGGAACCTCCCAGCCGTAAGGCACGCGCTGAAGAAGTCCCGAAATCTATCCTCCATTTGAGCGGCAGCTATGGCCACCACTCGTGCAGGGACGCCGTCTGGCCCAGGGGCCGTCTTCTTGGCGCGGAGGCTGAGTACTCCCGCGTAAAACTCCTCTGCCGTCACCGGGGGCACCTCCTCCTCCGGCGGTGAAGCCGCCTCCTGCGGGGGGTCCATCGTTGGTGGGGTGAAGTCGGTTCTGCGCGGAAACAGGGACCGGACCACCCCATCCAGCAACGCTGGCTCGAGGGTCTCTGTCAGAGGGGGACCATGGGGCCGCAGTTGGTTCCGCGCCGCCCTGTATGGTCGCCCATACGGGTCTCTGTCGAGACCCTCCAGCATCTCGGCCCTCGCCGAGTCCTTGGCAGCGCCCATAGCCGACTTGAGGACCGTCTGAGCCTCTCTGTAAGAAGCGTAGAGGCGGTCCTCGTCTGCTTGACTACGGACGCTGCGCCGTCGGCTCCGCGTGTAGGCCCTTCTGGCCGCCACGCAGGTGGCCCGGAGCTCCGCCAGTTCCTCCGACCACCAATAGACGGCGCGACGGGGAGGCGGGCGACGGGACCGAGGCATGCTGGAGTTGCACACCTCGGTCAAGGATCTCCTGAGGCGGACCGCTGCGGCGTCAACGTCCGGGACGTCCTCGACAGGGGGAAGAGACAGCCAGTCCTGGAGGAAGGCCGCCTCCTTGGCTGCCTCCCGGTCCAGGCGAGTCAGAGCCCACCGTGGGAAGGGAGACCTGCTAGAGCGGGCCATCTCCCCCCGGGGGCCCTGGGTGGAGATGTCGAACCGCACATATCGGTGGTCCGACAAGGTCTCCACCGTCTCCACTCGCCAGTTTACAATGCGTGCGGCCAGCACGGGGGTGGCAAACGAGACGTCGACCACCGACCCTCCCTGTTGCCGCACACACGTGTGGACCGCCCCCCTGTTGAGGAGGGACACACCGCACGACGCCGCCCAGAACTCGACGGCGCGTCCCCGGACGTTGCACGAGGCAGCCGGGTTGCCCCAGGCCGCCGACTTGGCGTTCAGGTCGCCCAACACCACGACCTGGCGCGGCGCCGCCCTCCCTACGACAGCAGTCAGGACTTCAAGAAAATCCTCAAAGTCCGAGAGAGGGCGGTTTGGGGAGAAATAGACCCCAACTAGGGCCACACCTCCCCACGCGGCGGCCACGTATCCCGGTCCTCTCTCTAAGAGCGAGAGGGGAGGGGAGTCTGTGGAAGACCGCGTCACTATTGCCACCAGGCCGTCCCGATCGCCCAGCCAATTGCCAGGGACCGAGTAGGGCTCGGCGACCACCGCCAAGTCCACCAACCACTCAGCCATGGTCTGCATCAGCAGGTCTTGGGCTGTTCTGCAGTGGTTGGTGTTCGCCTGGAGGATGCGATGATCGACCCTATCCATCAATCGACATCGCACCCTCCTCCTCCGCCGCCACCGCCGTTCCTGCCTCGGGAACGACGGTGCTAGCAGCAGGCCCGACCGACGCCTGCGCTTTGCCCCTCTTAGGGGGAGGATTGCACATCCTCCCCCTCGTCACCAGTATGGACGCGTACGTCTCCCCTCGCTCCGCGGCCTCCGCGGTGAGCGTCACTACGACGGCCGCGGTCTTTGGGGGAACCAATTTCCCCTTCCTCTTTCCTCTGCCGGTCGCCTGCGACTGGCTGGGAGGCGTGGTGGCGGGGGCGGCAGGGACGCCCGTTGCAGCCTTTCTGCCCCTGCCCCTCCTCCTTCCTTTCCCAGTCGTCTGCGACGGGCTGGGAGTCGTGGTGGCCGTGGTGGCTGCGACAGCAGGGGCGGCTGTCGCCGTCTTCTTTCCTTTGCCCTTCCCCTTCCTGACCACTTCGGTCCAGCCCTGCTGGTTGGACGGGGTAGTGGAAGGGAGGAAAGGGAGAAGGGCGTCCTCCCCTTGCGAGGACGGACCCGGCTCGGCTCGCCTCTCGTCAGCGGCAAGCGGCGGTCGGAGGCGCTTTTCCGGCAAGAGCCGGTCCTCGATGCCTGCAAGACAGGCTCGTGTGAAGGCCCGCTCCTCCATTACAACCTTGCGGAGTATATCCTCAAGGTTGGTGGAGGTAGGGGCCTCCGCCGCAGGTGTCGGTTCGGCCTGAATTGGCCGAGCCGTGACATCAGCCAGCTTCTGATGAAGCTGGCTGACCTCTGATTGCAGGCGATCGACCCTCGCCTGCAGCTGCCGCGTTTCTTCACTCGTCTTTCTCTTGACGAGCTCCTCTACGATGCCGCGCATGCTCGCGGCCCGGCACTTAAGGGCCTTCTGGAAGGTGCCCTTTAGATTGGAGGACTTGGAGGCGACCTCCGCAATCTCCTCTTCGTCCTCCTCCGCCATCTGCTGCAGCTCGGCCAAAGAATGGTCCGCGTACAGCACGCGGGACGCGCCGTAACCAGACTTGGCTCGAACTGCACGCGCCCGCTGCTCCTTCGCAGCCACCCGCTCTTCCAGCTCTTGCTGGTGCTGCACACGCCGAGCCAGGTCGAGCTGGCGCTGGGCGTCCGCGAGACCCACCACGTGGGTATCCGCGGCTACTGTGGGCCTTTTGGCCTTTGACCGCCTGGCTGAGCCCGAGGAACCCTCGGACCCATCCTTCAGGAAGGCCCGCTTTCGCGACTGAGAGTCGCCTGCGTCCGAGACGCTAATAAGGGACTCGTCGTCGGAGTCCGACAACTCGCCCGCTCTTCCATGGAAGCTTGCCGCAGACGGCGCGCGGCTTGCCTCTGACGCCGAAGCGTCGGAGTGGCCCTGAAAAGGGCCTTTGGGTTGGCCCTGAGAAGGGCCTTTGGGTTGGCCCTGAGAAGGGCCTTTTGGTTGGCCCTGAGAAGGGCCTTTTGGTTGGCCCTGAGAAGGGCCTTTTGGGAGGAAACGCCCGAAGGCGTCCCGCGAGGGTTTCGACATTCCGCAAGGTCGCAGCTAAACACAAGGCAAGAATAAAATGATAGCTACGAAGCACAGAGCACTTTGGCCGATCCCAGTCTGCCACTCCGTTACGGTGACAGAACTGGGTCGTTTCCAGGGGACGCGACGTGGACGCAAGCTCTGTGGGGGGTCCCCCAACCTAACCTAACCTAACCTAACCGGTAATTTCTTGGGCGTCTGGACTGCGTTTTTGAAGCGGTTTTCTGTTCCAGAAAACTTTAATAGGCGTCCCCTAACTTATTGACGCAATATTTTTGACAAATCTGCAAGGGTGGTTTTAATTTTGGCACCAACCCCTATTTCACTAAATTCTTCATACTAACCTGGTTCTAACTACGGAACCCTTCATTCGATTTTCTTCCTGTTTGCGGAATCGTGTTTTCGCCATACTAACCTTGGGTTCCCGGCGCTGTGCGCGAACTGACACCCTTCCCGGTCGCTGAAAACACGTTTTTTGCCTGAAAAAACTGGTTTTTTTGACCACCCTTAAAAATTTTGTTGAACCCTTATTCCCGAAAACGTCACAGCCAGCTAGCCCGCGCCGAGACGCTTCTTCTGACACCTCGCTCGAGCGCCTAGCTCGAAAAAAAAGCCCTGTTCTATATAGGGAAGAAGGGTAGGAATTTTGACTAAATATTTTTATTTTCTATTTTGCTCCCAGGGAACCTGCCTGGCCCCTACAAACATTTTGTATTGTTAGGGAGGATAGGACACACACAGCACCTTATTCAAGGGCAGGGGAGCATAAAACGTGTACGAATAGTACAAAACTTTTTAACATCTTATTACACTAACCTAATTGACTTAAACAGCTGCTGATCCCCCCTTTACAGGGATTCAGTATTCATTTTCTTTTGACCTGTCTCTTTGAGACTTGTTGTTTATATACATAAATTTTATCATGTTCGGCATCAGAACTCCGGTCGCGAAAAAGAACAAGGATGGAGAGGAGAGCCTGGACACGGGAAGGTCACACAATGCACAGGCTGGCCCGTCAGTGAGACGCAGTATAGGGGAATGGGAGGCTGACCGGCCTAAGGCAGCCCAGCCTCTCAAAACACCAACTCCCCCAAGAAAGGCCCCATTGACTTCCCCACTTAGACTCAAGTCCAAGACGTCGCTTTCGCAGGAGGCGAAATCTTATGGGCACATATCGCCACAAGGAACCGGAGATATCCCACTGGCCGATTCACAACCAACGCGTTACCAAAACAGAACCTCAGAGGCTAAAGCCTGTCTCACCAAAGCCAAAATACAGCTGGTGAGTTCTCGTAACCTAAAAAAGGAGATAAAGGACGAGATCTCCAAAGCGGTGGAGAGGCTTTACCAGCTCGTTAAAGAAGCGGAGGCAGACAAATCATCCGAAGAAAGTGGGAAAGAGCCACAAAGTGGAAGGGAAACCGAGGTGGAAGTGGAAAGAGAGACGACCAGGCTTAGTAGAGAACTAATAGATAGGATCACAGACCATAGCAAAGAGATAGAGAAGAACAGGATAGAAATGGAACGCCTGAGAGAAGTGATGGAAAGAAAACAGACAGAGGTAGAGGCGCAGATAACCTACGCGAGTGTAGCGGCCGGTCCTCCGAAGAGGCAACTCCCGGAGCATGCGGCCGTGCACTCGGTCGTGATCACCTCTGCCGACGAGAGCGAGACGGGTGACCAAGTGATGGATAGGATCAGGAAAGCAGTAAACGCCAAGGATGAGGGATTCCAAATAGATAGGATACGTAAGGCCAGAGACCGAAAAATAATACTGGGGTGTAAAACAAAGACCGAAGTAGACAGGGTAAGGAACAAACTCAGCGGAGCAAATCTAAAAGTAGAGGATGTCAAAAATAAAGACCCTCTAATTATTATCAGGAATGTGAACACGTACAATACCGAAGACGACATTCTGAAGGCCCTCCGCACTCAAAACAAAAACCTGTTAAAAGGCGTGACAGAAGAAAATTATAGAGCCGCAATCAGATATAAGAAGAAGGCACGGAATCCACACCAACAACATGTGGTGCTCAGCGTGTCCCCGCAGGTTTGGAACATCTTAACAATAGCAACTTGTGTCCATATCGACATCCAGAGGCTGGGAGCGGAGGACCAGTCGCCACTGGTGCAATGCTCTCGGTGTCTGGGTTATGGACACAGCAAGAAAACCTGCAATGAAGAGGAAGACAGATGTGCTCACTGTGGAGGCCCACACCTCCGCTCGGAATGTGCGGACTACCTCGCAGCGGAAGCACCAACATGCAGGAACTGTCAGAAGGCCAAAATGGACCACGTGGAGCACAACGCATTCAGCACAGACTGCCCTGTCCGCAGAAGGTGGGAAACCCTCGCAAGGTCCACCGTAGCCTATTGCTGAGGTCGATACGGGCAACCATGGGGACAGCGGAGCAACAGAACCAAGGAGGAACCAGTATCGCGCAATACAGGCAAACCTGCAGAGGTGCAAACAGGCAACAGATGAGCTGATGATGGAGGCGGTGAAGAGGAAGGTTGCGTTTGCACTGCTGCAGGAACCGTATACCGGTGCCAGCAGGAGAGTGAAGTCCTACCAGAGGGTCCGAATACTGCAATGTGAAGGAAACACGGATAAAACCATCAAGTCCGCCATTGCAGTATTCGACGCCAACATCGATATAACCCAGTGCCCAGTGCTGACCACAGAAAACATTGCAGTGGCACGACTGAGAACTGAGGCCTGGGAAATTGTTGTCGTCTCGCTATACTTGGAGGGGGACGGTCAAATAGAGTCGGCCATAACACAAATCCATAGGATAGTTCGGGAAACCGGTAACAAGGGTGCGATACTGGGAGGCGATGTGAACGCCTGGAACATATGGTGGGGAAGCAGGGAGACAAATAGAAGAGGAGAGGAGCTTGCGGGAGCGCTAGATGAAATGGGACTTCATATCCTGAACCGGGGATCCCAGCCCACATACGACTACCACAGAGGAGGCAGGAGATTCACAAGCTGCGTGGACATTACAGTCTGTACGTTAGATATGCTTGGGAAAGTTGAGAATTGGAAGCTAGATGGAGACCTAACGGTGTCGGATCACAAGGCAATACTGTTCGAGGTCAAATTGGAAAGATCAAAAGGTATAGACGTTAAAAGAACAACTAGAAAATATAACACAAGAAAGGCAGATTGGACAGAATTTAGAAAACATATAACACAAAATTGGGAAATAAGTAATTTGAGTTTGGAAGAAATAGCGAAAATAGAGACAGTAGATGAATTAAATAATAAAATACTAGAGTACACTAAAATTATAGAAGAAGCATGCGAACGAAATATACCTAAAACCAAATGCAAACAGAGAGCAGTGTTGCCTTGGTGGACCGACGAGCTAACACAAAAGAAGAAGGAGCTCAAAACTTTGAAAAGACGCATCCCAAATGCTGCACCAATTCGTAGAGAAGGGATAGTACAAGCATATCTACAGGCAAAGGAAGAGTACCAACAGCTTGCTGAAAAAGCCAGAACAACCAGCTGGAAGGAGTTCTGCGGGAAACAGGATAGGGAAAGTATGTGGGACGGGATATATAGAGTGATAGGCCGTACAACCACCAGGCAGGAGGATATCCCCCTAGTCCACAATGGCAGAGTTTTGGAAGGAGAACCGTCGGCCAGGGCTCTGTCAGAGACCTTCTACCCTGAGGACGAAGCTCAAGTGGACAGTGTGGCCCACAGGTTGGTAAGGGAAAAAGCTGAGCAAGTGAATGAAGGTGAAGATGATGAGTCATCTGATCCTCCATTCACGGTGGATGAACTGAAGTGGGCCACAAATAGCTTTAACCCCAGGAAGGCTCCAGGGCTGGACGGGCTTACATCTGACATCTGCAGAGCGGCCATCAACTGCAACCCGGAATTATTCTTGGCGCTACTAAACCGGTGCTTAAGTCTCTCCCTCTTCCCTACGGCATGGAAAGAAGCGGTGGTGGTGGTTCTGCGCAAACCCGGTAAGGACGATTACACCAAACCCAAGTCTTACCGGCCAATAGGGCTGCTGCCGGTTTTAGGAAAGATCTGGGAGAAGATGTTGATACGGCGAGTCAGGTGGCATACCATTGAGCACATGAACGCTAGGCAGTACGAGTTTACACCGCAACGCAGTACCGAAGACTCCCTCTATGACCTCATGAAGCACATAAGGACAAAACTCAAGGAGCGTCAGTTGATAGTAGTCATTTCGTTGGACATAGAGGGAGCCTTCGACAGCGCGTGGTGGCCCGCCATCAGATGCAGACTAGCTGAAACAAAATGCCCAAAAAACATCCGCAAAGTTCTGGACAGTTACCTGACAAGTCGAAGAGTCCGGGTAAGGTATGCGGGAGCAGAATCCATAAAGACGACCACTAAGGGATGTGTCCAGGGTTCCATAGGAGGACCCACCTTTTGGAACATGCTGTTGAACCCGCTGTTAAACGGGTTGGAAATGAGGGGCGACTACTGCCAGGCGTTTGCGGACGACGTTGTTCTGGTTTTCTCCGGTGAGACAGCCCTTGAAGTCCAGAGACAGGCTAATGCGGCCCTAAGGCATGTTCAGGAGTGGGGTGAAGTGAATAAGCTTAAATTCGCCCCTCAGAAGACAAAGGCAATGGTAATTACAAACAAGCTTAAGCACGACACACCACTTCTGAGCATGGGGGGGGTCGACATAGTCCTGTCGAAGGAAATTAAAATACTTGGGCTGACTATAGATAATAAGCTGACGTTCAACACACACGTGGCAAACGTCTGCCGCAAGGCACTGAACGTGTACAAACAACTGGCGAAGGCAGCCAAAGTGGAGTGGGGGATCTCGCCGGAGATAACCAGAACAATATACGTCGCAGTGGTGGAGCTCATCATTATGTACGCAGCAAGTGCTTGGGCCCCAGCGGCGGATAAAATAGGGACGAGGAAGCATCCAAACGAGGTTCAACGCGGTTTTGTGCAGAAAATGATTAAGGCTTATAGGACTACCTCATTAAACGCGGCATTGCTGCTCTCAGGGATGCTTCCATTAGATCTAAGGATTAAGGAAGCAGCCTCGCTTTATGAAATTAAGAATGGTCACTCCCTGCGAGTGGTTGGCGACAGGAGGGTGGAGAAGCCGACACCTTTTGCACACACGACGCACCCAGCGGCCCAAAAGGCCATCGAATTTAAATTGGTGGTGAACGATGCAGAGCTGGTCCAGCAAGAGGAAGCCAATTTTAAAATTTACACAGATGGCAGCAGAATCGACAATAAAGTTGGCGCGGCGATATCTTTATGGGATGGCGCCGCGGAGATTAAGTTTAAAAAGCTCAAGCTGGAGCAGTTCTGCACCGTTTACCAAGCGGAGTTACTGGCGCTGGTGAAGGCTACTGAAATGGTGATAGGAAGATCCGGCGGAAGCTTCAATCTCTACAGTGACTCTAGGTCGGCTCTTGAGGCGGTAACTCGCGGTATTTCCCTCCATCCAATGGTTGTTGCTGTAAGGCAAAATATCCTGAAAATTTCAGAACAGGACAAAATAATTAAATTATTTTGGATTAAGGCACACGTGGGACTGGAGGGAAATGAAAGAGCCGACGAATTGGCAAAAGAGGCAGCTGTGGGATTGAAGACAAAGCCGGATTATGATAGATGCCCAGTATCCTTCATCAAACGACAGATCCGCGAGGACACGCTGGAGGAATGGCAGCGTAGATATACTACCGGAACAACTGCATCGACCACGAAAATGTTTTTTCCCAATGCCCTGTTAGCTTATAAATTAATAAAAAAGTTATCGCTCAATCCGCTGTTGGTACAAGTGTTAACGGGGCACGGCGGGTTCTCCGAGTACTTGAACCGATTCAAGCGCAAGGAGAGTCCGACGTGCCCTTGTGACACAGGTAAGGACGAGAATGTGGAGCACTTGTTGGTAGAGTTGGGCACTCTACTCTATCTACGCAAATCTGAGGCTAAATCTTGAAATGAAAATTGATACGAACTTAAAGTCTGAAAACATAGCGGAAATTATAGCTAATAAAGTTTTAAGGGATGATTTTATAGAATTTTGCGAAAAAATTGCCAGAAAAGTAATAGATAAAAATAAAACGTAGCTCATATAGGTGTAACTATATTATATTATGTAACATATAATAATAGTTAACCAAAATAATGTAGTATATAAATATGGTATAAGAATAATTAAGCAAAAAAGCACAGTATATATAGAACAATGTAATTAAAGTAAGGAATAGAAAAAAGTGGTAGAGAAAAACAGTTGCAAAGAAAATGGAAAGTAAATAGATATAAGAAAAAAGTAAATAAAAAAGCAAAATAAATGTAAAAGATAAGATTATTAGATGGTAAAAATAAAATATCGTACAAATAAGCAAAAAAGCACCGCATATTTAAGAATAATGTAATTAAAATAAGTAATAGTAATAAGTAATAGAGCAACACAGTTGCAAAGAAACTGAAAAGTAAATAGATATTAGAAAAAACTAGAAGATAGATATAGTACAAGTAGAATAGCCTTAGATAGAGTAATGTAGAAATGATAATAATATGTATAAGTTGAGGTAGAGCAACACATGTTGCACTAAAAATGTGTAGAAAGTAGGTAAATTGCATAGTATGTAGAGATAGATTAAGGAAAGGGCCCTTACAGACTAGGCACTAGAATAGATATAAGATAGATCATAAGCACTGGTCTCTCCATGCCAGTGGGATATTGTTAAAAAAAAAAAAAAAAAAAACCTAACCTAACCTAACCTAACCTATGCAGAAAGAAAAAGTATGCGGCATGAAAGTGCGAGAGGCAAAATAGAGAGAACTGGAATGATAAAGAGAATTAGGCTTAGCATAGACTCCGATAATGTCGGAGGTAGATAGAGAAGAGAAAAAAAAAAAAAAAAAAAAAAAGGTACACACCCATGACGAAAAAATTGATACCTTTTGCAGCCGCCATCTTGGATTCACGTTTTGACAGCACTTTTGGCTTCAACACCCTCGAAAACCATGAAAACGACACCCATGAAGAAAATATTGATATAGAATACCTATTGCAGTCGCCATCAAATCAAATCAAATCAAATCATCTTTATTTGTGAAACACAGGTATTAAAATAAGGTCTTATTCATACATTTTAGTTGAGCTCTGTGTCCTACCAATGAAATTGGTGTACAAATATTTTTAATAATAAGTCTGGATCTATACAATACAAATTCAAATCAAATGTAAGTATTATTAATCAATTATGAAACAATTATAATTTCTTTTTCATGCATGTCAACGGTAAATTCTAAAGAAAGTTAGTAATGTATTTTGTAATATTGGAGATAATGTCAGTGAAATATATTATTAATGAAGAAAATAAAGTAAATTACATTAGAGGGCTGGTAATGTCATATTTTATCATTTAAGAATTCTTCGATAGAGTAATATGTCTGATCTATTAGGAATGAATGCAATTTACTCTTGAATTTGCGGACATTATCTTCACTCCTTATACATTTTGGTATTTTATTATAGACCCTTGGAGCCATTACAAAAATACTGTTTCTGTATAGTGCAGTACTAGATCCGACTGTTTGCAACCGATCACAACGGCGCTGACTAGTTACTCGAGCAAATTTATGTAAATTATTTTTCACGAACATAGACGTTTCATAGATATATAACGACGGCATAGTTAATATTTTTGCATTTTTAAAAAACGGGTTGCAGCTGTCTGTTGTCTGCAAATTATAAATAGCTCTTATGCATCTTTTTTGGCACTTAAATACCATATCTTTACCCGTGGCATTGCCCCAAAATATAATTCCGTATCTCAATGTTGAAGCTACTAGACCATGATACGCCGTTAAGACTGTTGCTCGATTGGCCGTTTTACTTAACATGTGCAAAGCATAGGAATACTGGTTTAGCTTACTGCATACTTTGTCAATTTGGGAACTCCATTTTAAAGTGTTTTCTATGTTTAGTCCAAGGAATTTAGTCACGTTTGCTTCATTAATAGTTTTGTCTTTGTATTTAATATTTAAGTCCAGATTGTAATTTATTCTTTGTTGAAATGTCATTAATACTGTTTTATCAAGATTTATAATCAAATTATTATTCTGCAGCCAATTCACAACCGATAATAAAGTAGAATTAATCTCTTCTCTTATGAATGTATCTAATTCTCTAATTTTATGTTTGACGGAATATCAGAATGGGCAGCGGAGCGATCTTTGTGATAGTCATCCATCATGGGCGTGTTGTAGAAGAAACGTTGAAATAATAGCACGTTTGTGATTCTTAACAGTCCCTCGTTTCATTCGATTACATTTGTAAACAAAATATACGGGCAAACACAAGATGAAACTAGATTACGAGCCAATAGGTTAGCACGCGTGCACTTCGTACGCTGTCTGTCAAAAGAATGCCAGCTGTCACGGCGTAGACGCAAACTTGCTACCCTATTCGGGGTTACCCGCTCATATTTTATAAATCGCCATTTATATTCGACCAATTGAAATAAATCACCATTTTAATTTTGAATTTAACAATAATTACTATTCAACCAAAAAACACAATCAGTCTCTCATCTTAAATCTTGGATTTACTTTTAATTTAGCTGCGCGCCGTCACGGCCGTCCTGCATCTTCACACGTCCTCGTGTGTATTGCTCTCATCTTCACTATCGACGGTCAAACAGAAAGACACAATGATTAACATTATTCTCCACTCGGTCACCCTGACTCATATTTAAAGCAATACTTATAAGGCACCTAAATCTGATTATTTATCATTTTCAATACTAGTGATAACCAAATATCTCAGATAACACATCTCAGTGCCACCACAGCAAGTTAGTGCCAACCAAGCTGTTCGATGTCATACAGTTTGGTTGGCGCCACACAGGCTCGTCAATACCACACCGGCTAGTCAGTGCCACACAGGCTAGTCAATGCCACACAGGCTAGTCAATGCCACACAAGCGAATCAATGCAACACAGTCTAGTCAATGCCACACAGGTCAGTCAATGCCACACAGGCTAGTCAATGCCACACAAGCGAATCAATGCCACACAGTCTAGTCAATGCCACACAGGTCAGCCAATGCTACTCAGACTAGTCAATGCCACACACGTCAGTCAATGCTACTCAGACTAGTCAATGCCACACAGGCTAGTCAACGCCACACAGGCCAGTCAACGCCACACTGACTATTGCCACACAGGCTGGAGCCACATAGGCTATTGCCACATAGGCTATTGCCACACAGGCTGGTGCCACACAGACTGGTGCCACACAGGCTAATGCCACAAAGGCTATTGCCACACAGGCTGGTACCACACAGGCTAATGCCACACAGGCTGGTGCCACACAGGCTAGTACCAAACAAACTGGTGCCACACAGGCTAGTGCCACACAGGCTTGCGCCACACAGGCTATTGCCACACAGGCTATTGCCACACAGGCTGATGCCACACAGGCTATTGCCACACAGGCTGGTGCCACACAGGCTAGTGCCACACAGGCTAGTGCCACACAGGCTAGTGCCACACAGGCTATCGCCACACAGGCTGGTGCCACACAGGCTATTGCCACACAGGCTCTTGCCACACAGGCTCTTGCCACACAGGCTCTTGCCACACAGGCTATTGCCACACAGGCTATTGCCACACAGGCTATTGCCACACAGGCTGGTGCCACACAGGCTATTGCCACACAGGCTGGTGCCACACAGGCTATTGCCACACAGGCTATCGCCACACAGGCTGGTGCCACACAGGCTATTGCCACACAGGCTCTTGCCACACAGGCTCTTGCCACACAGGCTCTTGCCACACAGGCTCTTGCCACACAGGCTCTTGCCACACAGGCTCTTGCCACAAAGGCTATTGCCACACAGGCTATTGCCACACAGGCTATTGCCACACAGGCTATTGCCACACAGGCTAGTGCCACACAGGCTATTGCCACACAGGCTGGTGCCACACAGGCTAGTGCCACACAGGCTATTGCGACCAATGGTTAATATTAGCAAAGGCCTTCACAGTAAACAAGTAAATCCAGCTGCACAACTCACCTGCGCCGTTATCGGCACATTCTGACTCTACACTATTAGTAGGCCTTCAAACCTATGTACGTTCAACTCCAATGGAACGTAGCAATCTGGCATAGGTCGTATTCGATCATGTGCATACTTATAGGTTCTACTCTATTATTAGAGCCTTCAGTAAATGCCTATCGCCACGTGTTTGTTACTCATAGGGTGCGGTCAGACCCATTGGCACCACCTGAGGTGCGTTCAAGAGCTTCGAGTATGAGTAGACAAGCTATTCTTAACAAGATTTCGTTTTATCATCATTGTCTTCGACTAAGACATCTAATACACGAGAATACTTGGTGATCGGGAATCTTCCTTAATCTTGCACAATCATGAAGAGTTAAGCGCCTTTAGTCGGTATCTATCTAGGTAAATAACCCTTCGATGATCCTTCGATGATCCTTAAATGGACCGTTTAATTCAAGATTTTACGTACCTAATCTGGTTTCACGCATAATCTTCTAATAACATGAAATCATTAACAGAAAACTAAATCTTTAGCTGCTTATGTACAATCAAATTGAGCTTTACCTTATACCACGCGTCGTTTTAAACCCTGTTATGAAATCTCAGGGACCTCATCTAATCGACTTCAGTACCTACATAACCAAACATCAATTATGGGTCTCGCAGTTTCTTAAATCAAACGCTCTACAGATGAAGTCTAACATTTTTGACGCATTATTTGCTGTCGTTGAACTCTACGGCAATTGTCTACAAACTAGTGTTGGTCAGTCAGTTAGCCGTTTGAGAGTTCAAGAGCGGCTGTATATGACCTAATTGAAACAAATGCGGTTTGATTCAAGATTCGTGATTACCAAGTCCCAAAAACCGGTAAAAGTCACCAAACTCACAATAATTTGAATAAAGAAAATCAAAGACCAGGTATCTCATCACAGTCAACAGCTATCATATCATAGCTCAACACAACACAATTACTACACTCGCTCTTCCCCATGGGAATAATATCAAGTAAGTTTTATTTTGTACGACAAAGAACTACCGCAACCCTGTTACAGACTCCTACGTCTGTATCACTCTGGGATACTGCTACGATACTCTAGTACAGTCACTGACACACAGAACTCAGAACCTGTTCACATAAACTAAATTGCCACTAACTCGTCATCTACTTCACAACATCTATTGGTACTTTGCCTCGGGTGTCTTCTTCTCCATAAAGAGATTTTAAAACATGCCGACCGATAAGCTATGCACATTGGAGCTTCCAAAAAGATACAATGTTTGCGTTAAACGTTCATGTGAAGGAGCTAGGTTCACGAATTACTCTACGTTAATCTACGAACATCACGGTCATAACTGCACTGTTCAATTTGAATTAATAAATCTTATTTTAATCTCACCCGTATTAACTCACATACCGGGTAGGCAAACCAGTAGTGAGAATGGAAAAATCTATTTAGAAATTTAAATAGCATGATTTCTCTATGCCTGTAAACCTTTAATCATTGTCATTAAAATCAAGTTGCTGTTCATGATGGTTTACTTACTATCGAAATAACTAACTGTTGGAAAACGTACGTAAATGTAAACGTATGTAAGGAAAACTGTCGCCGACACGTTAGTACATAAACCTGGGCCCAATTTTTCACCAAAAACGTCTAAGTCGGAACATGACCTTATGGCAACCTTGCCATGCACTATCTCATTCTAAAGTTTCGCACTGAACAAAATGTTGAAACTATTACCGCCAATGGGAAAACTAAGTACTCGCTTTGTATTAAGTATGTCAAAATAACCTTGCACTATCAAACCAACCACTGAATACATATGAAGAATTTGGAAACTTTTAAACTCACAATACAAATAAAATGGGAGCGACTCACCCAGTTCCAGACAGCTTTGAACGTTTTTACACCCCACAGATGTTGACAAGATGCTCGGCTACTGCAGTCTGCAAACTGGTTGTTGACCTTTGGTTTGTCACGCTCGGAACTGCTCAGAAGTTGCAGCTGCTCAGCAGTTATAGCAGCATGCGAACCGCTAGCCTCTTGCTAACTTCATCCACCGTAATACGATATCTGAAAACTGAGAAACACTACGAGAGCACAAGTTCTATCAAAGCTGTGGCTGAAAATAGAGCTTTCAGGTAGTAGTAGAAGTCAATAAATAAAGTCAATAAATCGAAAACTAAACAAAACATTGGCACAAGAAAAGAGGCCCACGCCCAGCAGTGGGCAAAGCCCGGGCAATGGAAGTTAATGATAAATCAAAACATGGCTTTTGCGAATAACACAGTTTTCAGAAAAAGCGTTAGGTGGGTACGGTATTGAGACTATAGCGCTTTATTGTCCCATGGAGGTATTTACGCCACTATATTCCCAACAACAATAACACTAAACAATTAAGTCTATTACTCAAATAGCGATAGCAAAATAATATCGCTTCATGAGCATTATATAGAGCATCGCTTAACCAGTCAACGTCAAAGCTATAGCGCTTAAACTACTACTACACTAAAGCGATAGCCAACACGACAATAACAACCTCACTTTAGCGTAGAGCAATAAAACGACAAGTCAACTGTCAAATATCGATAGTCGTCAATCATGAGACCGTAACCCTCTGTGAGTCAGTCTCCACAGCATAAAAATGTTCACCAGTAAACAAACAGAAAAATGTTAACTAACTAGCACCTCACCTCCACAGCAATAACTAAACGAAAATGGCTCACCAGATTGTCGTGAATATCCCCACACACTTCTCCTTGACCTGGCCACTTGCTGTGAAGTTGCTTGCCTCCGTTTTAGACTGGTTTTCCATTGATCAGGTTGATGAGGGTAGTCGCATAAAACTCGAAAAAAAGAAATCTTGACCTCGTAATTTTCCTTGAATTTTTCCTACGTTGAACCCAGATAGGTTATCTACGACAGGCATGAAGGCACGAAGCTTTTCAGCGCCTTACTAATGGTCAAAAATAAGCTGCACTGCACAATACTGCATCCTCGACGCAACATACCACCGTGATACCGCACTATGATCGGGCGTCAAACTTGGGTTTAACGGATCAAATTTCAGGGCACTTCACGGCACACATTGAGTTTTAACTTCTAGATTAGCGTACGCGTTTCAAAAAGAACCGCAATTTTCACTATCACTGTCACTATGTGTTTTGCATTTCAAAACGTAACGCCTCGTATTTCACTAGTATTGTCACGAATTTCCTTGTGGGCCATGTGGGTTACATCCCACGCCTGATGACGGAATATCAGAATGGGCAGCGGAGCGATCTTTGTGATAGTCATCCATCATGGGCGTGTTGTAGAAGAAACGTTGAAATAATAGCACGTTTGTGATTCTTAACAGTCCCTCGTTTCATTCGATTACATTTGTAAACAAAATATACGGGCAAACACAAGATGAAACTAGATTACGAGCCAATAGGTTAGCACGCGTGCACTTCGTACGCTGTCTGTCAAAAGAATGCCAGCTGTCACGGCGTAGACGCAAACTTGCTACCCTATTCGGGGTTACCCGCTCATATTTTATAAATCGCCATTTATATTCGACCAATTGAAATAAATCACCATTTTAATTTTGAATTTAACAATAATTACTATTCAACCAAAAAACACAATCAGTCTCTCATCTTAAATCTTGGATTTACTTTTAATTTAGCTGCGCGCCGTCATGTTTATTACTATTAATGTCTGAATTAGTTATTGGCTTCATTTGATCTACAAAGTAATCGTTAAAAGCTTGTGCAATTTCAAGTGGATTAGTTAAGATTTAATTATTAGATTTTATTTTTGTTATGGTTTCGCCTGGCAAATTATGTTTATTATTATTTTTATTTATTACCTTCCAAGTCGCTTTACATATATTCTGAGATGATTGTATATAACGATTATTATGAGCTCTCTGTGTGAGGTTTATTACTTTCTTGAGCCGATTTGAAAGCTTTTTAAAGTTTGTTTTATTTTGCTTATTTGGTAGTAACCGGTATTTCCACAGCAGTTCTCTTTTTCTTTTACTGCAAATCCTAATGCCATGACTAATCCATTTTGCTTTTTGTTTAGTCGATATTCGTATTTTTATATTTGGAAAGCATAAATCGTAAAGAAACTTAAACAGGTCATAGAATAATTTGAAAGCCTTAGCGGGCTCCGTTTCTTCGTATACATCAGCAAAAGTGATGGCTTTGATGTTGTCTATGAATTTCTGAATATTTTCTTTTGAGTAATCTCGTTTAGTTGAAAACCAGTAATTTAAGATGCATGTTCGTCTAACTGGACATTGTAACAGTTGTGCCGTATGATCGGATACCGCCAGCTCTAAGACTTCTCCTTTTGATCCTCGTACATTGTGAATTATGTTATCTATGCAAGTCCCACTGCTTAATCTTGTTGGAACCTTTATTTCAAATTTGAGATTGTAACCCGTAATAAGAGATTTGAATTGCTCTAAACATGTGGTCCTTTTTAAAAGATCAATGTTGAAGTCACCGCATAGAATAAGTTTTTTGTTAGTGAGAAATGAAAAAGACTTTCGGAGAATATTTAGGTTATTGAAAAATATATCAAGTTTATTTTTTATGTCCCTACTAAGTGGACTCCTATAGATGCACATTACAATGATGTTGTGGTCAGTGAGCTCCACTGCACAACATTCAATTATATTAGAAACACAGTACTTTTCCACCGACTCCAAAGCTCTATACTTAATTCCATTTCGTATCATTATACATGTACCTCCATGTCGGGATTTCCGAGTGAAATGTGTAGCAAGTATAAAATTAGGAATATGCAACAAGTTAACATCAGATGATATCATATTGCTATCTTGGATCTACTTATTGTTACCACTATCACTATTGCAGTAAGTATCAGCTTTAAATACCCTCAAAACCGCCGCATTCGTGATTTACAAGTAAGTTCACGAATTCATTATGATCGATCACACGGACTTATACGTAATTCGATAACGATTAAATAACAATAACTAGAAATCTTACCTTTCAATATCAGCAGGAAGTTTAAAATACGATAGCTCCGGTTTTGATGAAGCCGAGTTCAAACAGCCGTATACTACGCAATACTTTCCTGGCATTTTCAAAACGATCGCGGAGATAAAGTTAAACGTGACCACTCGTCTTGACGTGGCACTCGCTACTGCGAGTCCCGCGAAGTCACCTTAGGAGTCTCGTCGGTGTGCATGTTTGTGTGAGTGTGCCGTTTCGAGCGTTTGGAGGCAGTTTCCCTACCGTCCATATTTATTTGTGCTTTGGTACTACACCGGTAGATGAAAGCACTATAGGGACGATGTGGACGGTTTGTACTTTCCACTGGGTTTTAATTTCTATGGCCAGTTCTTGGTATTTACTGAGTTTTTCGGATATTGTAGATTGGATGTTATGTGAGTTAGATATAGCTATGTCGATGAGGTAGACTGTTTTATTTATTTTGTCGTATACAGTGATGCCGGGTCTATTATAATGTATTGTTTTGTCAGTAATAATTGTTCGGTCCCAATATTTTTTTTGATTTCGGTTTTCTAAAATGATTTCAGGCTTGTATTTATAGTATGGAATCATCTCATCAATAAATTTATATTTGTGCGCTAGGTGTTGGTGTACGATTGCGGCTACTTGGTCATGTCGGTGTTTGTAATCTGTCTGTGCGAGAGATTTACAGGCCCCAGTTATATGCTGGATGGTCTCAGAGGCACTGTTGCAATGTCTGCATGTGTCAGTCGGCTGATTAGAGTCTTCGGTCGGCTGATTTCTGTAATTACGTGTTGCTATTATTTGGTCCTGGATCGCAAGCATAAAGCCTTCAGTTTCGGGAAACAGTTCGCCTCGTTTGAGCCATTCGTTTGACTTTGGTTTATCGACGTGTGGCCACAGATTACTGAATAGTTATGGTGTGGCTAGCTCAGGATAGCTCGGTGTCTTCCATGTAGAGCTTTTCCAGCCCATGCTGCAATTTTTTGTTGTGTGCTTATGAGATTTTCATTAATTTGAGTGTTTTTATTCTGTGTAATAGTGAATGTTCTGATTTTTTATGAAAGTAAGATCTGAGTGAAAGTATCTGTTTGTTGTGTAAATTGTGTATATCTATCAAACCTCTTCCTCCTTCTTGGCGTGGTAGCGTGAGACGTTGTACGCATGAATTTGGGTGATGTTTTCGATGTTTGGTTAGAAGGGTATTGATAGTACGCTGCAGTTTTTTTAGATCGGTTTTTGACCAACGTATAATTCCGAAAGAATATGTGAGGATGGGTATTGCGAATGTGTTGATAGCTTTAACGGTGTTTCTATAGTTAAGATTAGTTAGTAAGTGTAAAAGTGGATTGAGTGCCATACAAAACCATAAAGGGCTAAGTGCGTCGCCCTGAAAAATTCCACGCTTAATTTGGATATGTTCAGTGGTAGTGGAGGCTTGATTTATTTTAAGTACAGTTTGCCAATTGCATGCATTGCAGTTTCTAAGAACAATCTGAGTGAGGGGTGGATATTATATATATTTAGGACATGTAACAACCAACTATGCGGGACTGAATCAAAGGCCTTTTGGTAATCGATGATCATGGTATGAATGTTTTGTTTACGTTTAACCGCGCTGTTCATAGCAATCGCATCAATAGTGAGTTGTTCCTTACAGCCTTGGCTGTTTTTACGACATCCTTTTTGTTGTTCTGCGAGAATGTTATGTTTATGTATGTGTTCGTGAACTACTTCACTTACACAGGCTGTAAGGATTTTGTAGATCGTTTGTAGGCAAATGATTGGTCGGTATTTGGCTGGGTCTGTAGTGTCGTTCATGTCTTTGGGTATCATGTATGTGACTCCTTGTGTTATGTATGTTGGGAGCAAATGTGGCGATTTAATAAATGTGTTAAGGTGATTATATTATTATAAGAGTGGATGGATGCTTGTGAATTTCTTATACCAGTAGTTGTGAATATTGTCGGTGCCTGGAGATTTCCAATTGTGTGTGCGTTTGATAACACCTATAAAAGTGTTTATTGGTATGACTTCAAACTTCATTTCAGGGATTTCTGGTATTGTTTCATTGATCCAATCTGCGAGGTTATTATGGCATACTGGGTTTTCCCATATTTTTGCCCAAAAATCCCGTAATTCTTCGGGGGGAGGTGTATTCAGTGTTTGGCTAGCAGTGTCTCTGTTATTTGATGTAAGATTGCTGTAAAATATTCTTTCGTTGTTATTAAATTTTGAATTTTGCACTTTACGGTTTGTGCATGTAACATATCTTTTAAGTCTACTTGATGCAGCGTTTAATTTTTGTTTTAATGTGTCTAAAAAGTGTTCCAATTGTGTATTTGAATCCTTGTATTGTGCATGCAATTTGTTTTTATATTTATTTGTTCTACTGCAGCTGTTAATTTTTGGCTTCTGCTACCATTAATGAAATGAGTCAGCCTACCTATGTTTGCTCTTAGATTTTTAATTTTCTTTTCTAATCTGCCATTTTGGTTTTTTCGGTTTAGATGTGCAACATTCGCTTTTAGCTCCGTTGCATGTAGCTGCCGTCCATGCTGCACAGTATATAATGGTCTGTAGTTTCATGAATTCGGTGTCAACATTTACGTGCTTAGGGAGAATGACATTATTTATATTATGTGACAATGGCAGAAAACTTTCGAGAAGTCTTCTGTTTGGTAATGTATGGTCTAGAAGTAGGTTGTGTGTCAGTAAAATATTGTAGCACTTGATGTAATATGTCTTCAATTTCAGGGTTGACAGCATTAACATTAGTTTGAGTAAGTTCAAATTGACCTATTTCTATGTTGTTCAAGAAACTGTCATCGTCAATAATAACATGTGTGTTTGGAATAGTTTCATAATCTATGTTGTTATTTAAAAACATACTTGTTGTAAGTGTATTTCCAGGAGTGTCAGAAAAGTTAGTATTTGCATCAGGTGGTTCGGAATCTTTCTGTAATTGTGTACTAAAGTAATCGTTATTTGTTAATTCAATATTTTGGGTATTAGTGTTGCTATTCCTTAATTCTGCAGCTACCTGGTTTTTTATTTCTTCTAATCTGTTAGTGTCTAAATATCCGTTATTTGTAATTGCTCTCACCTGGTCAGATAATCTCTGTTCTGGTATATGTGCTAATTCTGGAAACACATTTAAGAATTCCTCATGTAAGTATTTACGATAGGCCGTTTTATTTGTTTCTAAATGTGTGACAGTATAATAAATTCTGATTAATGTTTCATTGTGTTCCTTCGTCCATCTCATGCGCTGGTCCGATTGTTTATTAGATTGTGTGGAGTGTTGCTGTATTTGAGTGTGAACCATTTGTAACTCAGCTCTGACTTCTTCATAAATTATTATTGTACACGCGTACGAAGTCGCGGGCAACAGCTAGTAATTCCTAAACTAATAACGATGTTTTTATGAGCTCGTTTCGACTCATTCTAAGTCAGCAATTGTAACGTGCAATTATGGAACCGTAGCGCGTAGGTAGGTACACTGCGCGTGGCCTGGACATCCACTTGGCCTCTTTTCATTTGCTGGAGCCGCATTTCTTGCAAACTAGAGAGATTCTTCTATCTATTGTTGCACACTCTTTGCACGGAAATTTAACCGAGTTCTCTCTGTTTCACTTTAGTTTCTGATTTGTTTACAACTAAGTACACACGTATCCGGCTCGAAGGACCAAATGTTGATCTGTTTTTTACCAAATATTATTGTTTTACGTTGAGATGAAAAGAAAAATTGAAGACAGACTAAAAAACGAAGCGTTTGGATTCACGCATGCTGCATCCGGACATGTGATTTGAGGCGGAGTAAGAAGTTGACACCAAAACTATAGTCAACCGCTTACCAATGTTGGGATATTGCAGTGAATTAGGATCTAGTTGTAGGTAATTAGGATACTTAGTCATATAGAAAGTATATGGGTAGTCTAAGTATGTATCTTAAAAACGAAAGGGAAATATAAACTTTTAGTCTTTTTACTTTAGGTACAAATCAACACTATGTTCTTTTTTTATAAGACTTGGTGGTAGCGTAGTTTCTTTAAGTAGTGTGTTTCAATTATTCTGTACCTTTGAATCTTTAAATTCGAGACGAGTACCTAATAGAGCTGCTACCTCAGTGACAGGGTGGTCAGCGTGAGGATCGCGCAGGAAAAATGCCAGCAAAGTGTTCTTTGCTGAGCCATCCCAGAGATGAGAGCAGTAGGTACTCCAGACGTGATCGAAAAGAGTCAGTATAGAATGCAAAATCTGACGCCAACACATGAGCTGTATGGTAAGTTCATGAAATCAAATACAAAACTTACAAAAATGAACAATATATTTATAAAATACTATAAATTTGTGCAGAATGATGTACATAATATACAACGCTTGGACACGCTTGGAAGTGGTGGGAGGCGGCGTCCTAGGAGCGCAGGTAGTGACGCGGCGTGTAGACGCGCGTGAGGTCGCGCTCGCTCATGGTGGGCACGCGCGGCTTCAGCTCCGGGATGATGGCGCTGCCCAGCACCGACAGACCGTTACTCGGCCTGCGCACACAACACAATAGGTACTCTTCAACATTCTAGAGGAAGCCGGTATTTATAATTAAATAGGTCGAAGGGGCTGCCGGAAGTCTGTGTCATAGGTACTCAATATTTTTTTTGAAAAACTTTCCGGTGGTGTGTATCTTTAGCTATTGCTGTGGTAGCTTTGGCTGATCGACGAGTATCGGGTGATAAACAATTTATCGACCGTCTATCGATGCCATCGTTCGACATCGACTAATTCGTTGTACCCTGGATCGATGGCATCGATCGACTATCGATCGATGGAGTAGTAAAACTATCGATCAATGACGACTAATCCATTCTACCATCGATCGCTGGCATCGATCGACGGTCGATCGATTGGTGTGGTAACACACCCTTATGCGCCAAACAAATCTTAACTTTAGTGCGTGAATTAATTAGCTACGAGCAAACGACTTATGTGACGAGACGACGCGACGTACGCTGTTTTAGTAGCAAAAATTCTCCTTGAAAAGCAATTGCTTGAGCTATTAATCTACTTTTTGCAGGTACATTGGGCACCAAACACAAACCTTGACTTCGGTGTCTAATCTCTAACCCGTTTTGGTCATTTCCTCCAAACGGCTTTAGAGGCAGATTCCCATAGTCCGATGAGCACGGGCATCGCACTATGAGATGTTCGCCTCAATGCTCTATTTTGCCATTTCGAGCTCGCTTCACTCGCTCTTACATTTGAGCTTGGAAATTTAATTTTGTTATCCTGGGCCCCCGACAGGCTAAGAGCGGATTTCACCAATGCAACTGAACGCGATCGGTACCTACATCTAAACTGCGTGGCTGTCAGTGTCAAACATTCCATAGAAAAATAATGACATTGACAGCTCATAAACGTGGTTATACGCTGATCGCGTTCAGTTTCATTGGTGAAATTCGCCCAGTCAGTCACTGGTTGCCTCTGGTACAAATCTCGAAGAAATAAATTCCTGGCCACGCTATGGCCTTGACCATGGTCGTTCGTAAGGTGCTAGGTTCAAGCAAGAACGAGTACCTACCTGATGGGCGCGGCTTCGGTGTCTGGCAGCCAGCAGTGCAGGGAGTACCCCCGACGCGTCTGAAACAACCGCCTTCTAGGTGTAAATGCTTGCCAACGACATACAGTAACCACTGCGCGAGTGTCTGCACAGCGAGTGGGCTTCCTCGACCAGTGAGCATGGGCAGTGCGTGATGCGGTCCGCATCAGGAGTGTTATACCTTGACGGAGCTCTTGAGCTTGCTGCGCGAGGCGCGGTACGTCTCCACGTCAGGGAGAGGCTCGCCCGACTTCTTCGTACTCTTGGAGGCAAGAATGGAAGAGTCTGAAATTAGAAACCGATTCATTAACATGGTTATAACTCTAGACGACAATTTTATGTGTGATGGTTATCAAGAAGGTCAATACCAAGCGCCTCCTTCCTCATGGTGAGCGTCAGTTTGCTGGAGTCGGTGCGCGCAAGCCGCGCCAGCGTGGGGGGCGCGGGGGGCGCGGCGGGCGGCAGGGGCGGCGCGCTGTGCCCTCCGCGTGCTCCCGCACCGCGCCCGCCTCTCGCCGAGCACGCGCACGTGGCGCAATGGCGACACATGCACTCCTGGACAGCCATTATTTCATAACATAACATTACTTACTATCAGCATTAAATCAGTACGGCCGGCGGCCTAACTGACGTCATGCAAATACAAACTCAAAGCATTTGCTATAGTGAACTGAGCGGGGAATTCAAATGCTAGATTCGTATTGAAGTGTTCTCGCTGGGGCGGCGCCGGCGCGCGGCGGCGAGGGCGACTCCCTGCCCGCGCCGCTGCCATACAGTTTACGGCCTATAGGTAACCGATGCAGGATTAATGTGCCTTATACATACCTTTTTTGTTGGTCTGAGTATACATATAAAAACGACTCGAATACTAATGTATTCGCCTTGTTTCTTCATTATTCAATCAATGAGCCTTTTATTGATTGTTGCCTAATCTATTGTAATGTTTACAAAATTTCTCTCAGTTTAGTGTTTATCTTTGGTAAACTATGTTTGTTTGAAAGAGGATTTTCCCGGAGTGGACCCGTTAAGTTTGTTGAAGATCTGATGAAAACCTTCGGAGATGGGCAATAAGGAACTCTTCAATAAATTATAGCAATTCTCCCGGTATTGCTGAAATCGCATGTCAGATAGGTAATTAACTATGAGTTGGACTGGAATTGGACTGCAAGCGAAGGCACACAACACAAATAGCGCTAATATGTAAGTATACCTACTGACTCATTAAGGGTTAATGTCATTTTAGTTCTGGAATATCACCAGTCACCACACCATATGGAAGCGAACATTTCGGTGGCAAGGAGATGAAGATACAAAACAAAATACACCGATTTCAGAAATTAAAGATATTTTATACTTTGTAGTGTTTTTTACGTGGTAGTCGATTGTACTTTGTGTTACGGCAGAGGATTTTTAATTTAGAGTTTAATTTAATAGCTATCCAATCGAAATCTACATCTACACTTATACACTATAGTAATATTATAATATAGCTGTTCAGTACATTTTGTAGAGTTATGGTTATGCGCACATAAATGTATTCGATAATGTAACCAAAGGTGTGAAAAAAATACCAAAAAAATTCTAATATCGCGTACGCTGCGGAAACTATTGACAATAGAGCAAAGTAATGTACTTCAGTTTTATAGAGGTCATCAATATCTACAAAAAAGTCCGCAATATCATATGTCTAACTATTATGGTTAAGTCACCATGACCGCTTTTTGTTCAAATTATTCAAGCAAATCCCGGGTGAAACGAAAAATGGTGATTTTTGTATCATGATAATATATTAATCAAATATATTAATCACGTAAAATAGGTATTAAGTTAGAGTTAAATTGCTTATTAGTCTTTTAGGCTAGATCGTAATTAATTATTAAGAATTTTGTTCTTACTAATAAAACACAAAAAAATTTAAATGGTGATAATTAAGGTTGGTTATGTCCGTGTAAATTACAGTAAAATTATTCAAATCGGAACTTCCGTTTAAAACTTACGACGGTTATAAACATGCTCTAAGTAAGAAAAATGTCGCGGCTTTAGCGAACTGGGGAGAATCTTATCATAATAACTAGCACATCGCCCGCGACTTCATCTGCGCGGATTTAGTAGGTACTCCACTAACTACAACGCCCCCTCTACCCCCTTTGAAAGGTTAGTTTTGGAAAATTAAGTAGACCAAAATCACTATTTTTCCATTTTACCGGGGTTTTGATTGAATAATTTGAACAAAAAGCGGTCATGGTGACAACCATAATAGTTAGTCATGATATCACAGACTATTTTGCAGATAATGATGTCTTCTATAAAACTAGTACATCACTTCTTGGTTGGTGTACGTAACGGGGCACAGGAAAAAACATAAAAATTTTGATGAAATTTTCAAACTTAATAATACTTTCTTTTAATGGTTTTATCGTATGGGGGACATCAAAAGAAACAACTTTATCTCAGGATTTTTTTTTTGTGAGGTCAATGACCGCTGAGATAGGAAGCAAAATCTAACCCTCATTATTAAGGCGTCTGGGACTTAAATTTTTCATGACTGACAACTGCTCCGGGGCCCGATGGGATATGGGAGGACAAGGGTGGACAACCACTGGGGGACACTCAACGTGACCTTTACCTCGAGGTCAATAACCATTTGATAAACTTGATCACACACTACTACTTAATAAAATTGCATACAATGGAATCAGAGGGGACCTTTTACGGTGGTTTATATCTTATATAACTAACAGAATACAAAAGGTACCTAGTTGTTAATGGCTTTGAATCTGGCTCTTTTCAGATCACCTCCGGTGTACCGCAAGGTTCCATTTTAGGCTCTTTATTATTTATCCTATACATTAATGACATAAAAGACTGTTTTCAAAATTCAAAATTTCTTCTTTACGCAGACGATTTAAAGGTCTATAAAATTATTTCTGAAAATGTCATATTATAACATTTACCAAAAAAAAGTATTACTGAGTTCGTCTATCGTCTTGGAAGTACGCTGATTAGCAAAGTAAGTTTTCTCCGCGATCTTGGTGTTCTGCTAGATTCGAAGCTCCATTTGGATGTTCATATAGATAAAATTGTTAACAAAGCCTACCAAATGTTTGGTTTTGTCATGAGATCTTCTAGGGATTTTCGTCGACCTTCCACCTTTTTGCACTTACATATACAAATCAATAATTAGGCCACAGTTAGAGTTCGCAGTACCCATTTGGAACCCTTTTACGTAAAATATACTGAAAGATTAGAACTAGTACAACGTAAATACCTTCGTGCTTTGAATTTTAGATGTGTTCGGAAAAAAATGTCATATCACTTACTTCTTTAAAAGTATGATTTCTCACCTTAAAGTCAAGACGGAAACTTCTGGAAGTTATGACTCTGTTCAATGTGTGCCGCAATAATTTTGATTGTCCGGACTTAGTTAGGAGTCTGTGTTATCTGGTTCCTCGAACTGTTCATGTACGTGAAGTACGCACTCGAAGTCTATTTGCTACTAGCCTCTGTAAATCCAACGCTGGCTCGCGTTCACCACTTCATCGTTTAGTTGAGACTTATAACAATGAGTTTAATTCAATCGACATTCTTTTTCTTAGTAAAAATTCATTCAGGAAGCAAATCCAAGCAACCTTAAAGGATCAGCAAATTACAGGAATAACATGATGTTTATTAATGCTCGCACACACATTTACTTTTTCTTTTTTTTTCTTTTATGTATGTCACCGGAGGGTTGCGGACTCCGTAAAATTGTAATAAATCTTGATTAGATTATAATTTCTCGATATATTATGGAAAAATCGTTTTGTATAAGCAGCTGCAGTAAATTCCATTCAACTCAATAGTTTTCAATATATCCGTGGCTTATTTAGAAAAATTGTTTAAATTTCACGCGTGTTATTAGCTAGTTATACTTCTAATTGTAATCTGTGGAGAACGCAGTGGGTAGCATAATTGTTTTAAAATGTATATTTTAGACATTATGACAATTTCTTATTGTGCTACTGTTTGTTTTTCCTTAAATAAATAAAATAAAATAACCTTGGCCTCAAGGTCGATGACCTAGACTTCAAGGTCAAAGTATCATCATCATCATCATATCAGCCGAAAGACGTCCACCGCTGGACATAGGCCTCCCCCAAGTGTCGCCACAGCCACCGGTCCTGTGCGACTCGCATCCATCGGTTACCCGCGACCCTCACCAGGTCATCGGTCCACCTTGTGGGAGGCCTTCCAACGCTGCGTCTTCCGGTACGCGGTCGCCACTCCAAAACTTTTCGGCCCCATCGACCATCTGTTCTGCGAGCAATGTGCCCTGCCCACTGCCACTTCAATTTGGCGATTCTTCGGGCTATGTCGGTAACCTTGGTTCTCTTGCGGATATCATCATTCCTGATTCGATCACGCAAGGAAAGTCCGACATTGCCCTCTCCATTGCCCTTTGGGTGACTTTAAGCCTTCTGATGAGGCCCATTGTGAGCGACCACGTTTCGAGTCCATAGGTCATCACTGGCAACACGCACTGGTCATAGACTTTCGTCTTGAGACACTGTGGTATGTGAGACGAGAAGATACCGCGCAACTTCCCGAACGCCGCCCATCCGAGTCGGATTCGACGGTTGACTTCCTTCTCGAAGTTACCTAGCTGGATCGTTTGTCCCAGGTAGACGTACTCATCAACAACTTCGAGTGCAGAGCCTCCAATCTTGATAGGAGTGGGTGCTACATGGGTATTTACCATGACCTTGGTTTTGTCCATGTTCATTTTAAGACCCACTCTTTCGGAAGCTCTACTGAGGTCATCGAGCATTGTACTGAGGTCCTCCGTGGTCTCAGCCATGACGACTATATCGTCGGCAAATCGAAGATGAGTGATGTACTCGCCATTGACATTAATGCCTAGCCTTTTCCAGTCCAAAACCTTGAAGACGTCCTCCATTGCGGCCGTGAACAGTTTCGGAGAAATTACGTCTCCCTGCCTCACACCCCGCTGCAGGAGGATAGGTTCTGATGTCTGATCCTGAAGTCGGACTGACATGGTGGCGTTTTCATACAATCACTTCAGCACCTCGATGTACCGATAGTCGATCTGGCACCGTTGGAGAGACTGTAACACAGCCCAAGTCTCGATCGAATCGGAGGCTTTCTCGTAGTCCACAAACGCTAAGCAGTGGGGCAGATTATACTCTTCGGTCTTCTGTATAACCTGCCGCAGCGTGTGTATGTGGTCTACGGTGCTGAAGCCTTTTCGGAATCCGGCTTGTTCGGGAGGCTGGAAGTCGTCAAACCTGCGTGCGAGACGGTTTGTGATGACTCTGGAAAACAGCTTGTAGACATGGCTCAGAAGTGAGATGGGCCTGTAATTCTTAAGCAGGGCATTGTCGCCCTTTTTAAAGAAGAGTACCACCACACCTCTGCTCCAAGCTTGTGGCGTTTTTCCCTCGAGTATGACGGAATCGAACAGTTTCTGAAGGGCCTTAAGGACTGGTTTTCCACCCGCCTTCAGGAGTTCGGCCGTAATTCCGTCCTCACCCGACGCCTTGTTGTTTTTAAGCTGTTTCAGAGCCATCCTAATCTCATACAGGCTGACGTCCGGGATGTCTTTGGTATAGTGCCGGGTCAATCTAGCTCTTGGGTCGTTCGCTAGATTTGCTGCGGGTTTGGTCATTGACGTGTATAACTGTCTAAAGAATGTCTCGATCTCCCTCAGAAGCTCCGATTTGGCGGATATGGTTCTGCCATCGTCGGTCTTCAGTTTTGTGAGCTGGCTCTGCCCAATAGACAAATCTCTTGCAAAGACCTTGGAGCCCTTATTCCGCTCTATCGCGTCTTTAATCTTTTCAGTATTAAAGCGGCGGAGGTCGCTTTTCAAGGACTTGGAGATCCGTCTATTGAGCTGCCGGTATTTGCACGCATCGTCTGAAGAATGCAGAATCATCTCCCGCCTCTCCTTCATGAGCTTGAGAGTCGGATCAGAGAGCCTCTTGGTCTTATCTGTACGGCGAGTCTTGAGGAACTTAGACCCGATCTTCTTCGTCGACATGATGAAGTCAATCTCATTTTTAGTTGCACCGTCGGGGCTCTGCCAGGTCCACTTCCTGTGCTCACGTTTTCTGAAGAAGGAGTTCATCATATAGAGGCCCTCCTTCTCCATAAAACTGGCCAGTAGGTGTCCCCGGTGGGTCCGATGTCCATATCCAAATTGCCCCACTCGCAGCTCGTCACCGTCACGTTTGCTCAGTTTCGCGTTGGAGTCCCCCATGACCACGGTGAAATGAGTTTTATGACCATGCATGGCTCTGGATATATCCTCATACATGGTCTCTATTTCGTCGTCGGGGTGTGTTGAGGTTGGGGCGTAAACCTGTACGACCTTCAACGAATATCTTGACGATATTCTGAGTATAAGGTACGCCACCCTGGTCGACACACTCTCGATCCTCACCACATTGGACACGAGGGACCTGTGGACGAAAAACCCGACACCACCCTGGGACTTCTGGTCGCCCTCCCGGAAATAGAACAGGTTGCCGGATTTGAGAATTGTCGTGTCCTCCCCCTCTCTTTGGACTTCAGACAATCCCACAACACTCCATCGCAACCTGCTCAATTCCTCCTCAAGTTCAGTGATCTTCTCGTCGGTCCGGAGTGTTCTCGTGTTTAATGTTGCCAGGTCCAGTCGTCGGTGTTTTTTTACGGTAGCCGTATCCACTCCGGGGATTCTTAGCACCCCTTGCATCGTCATAACCTTGACCGCTACCGGAGTCAAGGGTAGACGCGCTGCCGAGCACTAGGGGCCATTTTTTTGTTGTGCTCTTCATTTGGGGGGGTTTGCCCTAATCGCCACGCTTGGCAGGCGGGTTGGCGATCGCAGTATAGCTGTTGCAATGTACTGAAAGAATGCTGCTGCCCATTCTCTGGTGAGTCCCTTAGTCGCCTCATACGACACCCACAGGAAGCGATGGGATGGTGCTATTCTTTTGCGCCCCGGCACCATTTGGGCGAAATAAAGGTCAAAGTATAAATATGAGAAAAACGCTAGGGAACACTCAAGGTCAATGACCTTGACCCCATGGCAATTGACCTTGACTTCAAGGTCTAAGTATTACAATTAGAGAACACGCGAGGGGACAGTCAAGGTCAATGACCTTGACCTCGAGGTCAATGACCTTTACTTCAAGGTTAAATGTTTAGAATGTGAGGTAACGCCAGGGGACACTCAAGGTCAAACACATTGCGGGCCACTTAAGAAAAACAAAAATAACCACTGAGATGGAAGGTAAACCATTATTATGAAGGTCTGGGACAGAAAAATTTTCATGAAATTTTCAATCTAATAAAAAAAAAATGGTTTTGTCGTCTGGGGCACATCACAACGAGCAACTTTTACCCGAATGATTTTTCTGTGAAGTCAATAACCGTAAAAGTGTGCGTTTAATGCATGTTTTAAATTTTCTCCCATTCAGTTCGAGAACGTCAAAATTAGCTGGGACGCAAGAGATGTTAAATGAGGACCCCATTGTAGCCTTGAGTCAAGCGTGATCCCCAGGAAAACCGCGTTTTCGACGAATTCAAGTTTCTCTTTGTTCAATACTATGTCGCAATTATTGTTTGACATTCGGCAAAGCAAATCTAATACACTTAGTTTTTATCCCATTTAATACTAAATTATTAGCAGTGAACCAATTTTGGACCTGCTGTAGGGCTTTATTTATGTCGTCAAGATTTGTAGAACGTCTATCTCTCTTAAAAATTAAGGAGGTATCATCAGCAAATAATACCATTTGTGGTTGATTTTTTAAAATATGGAGTAGATCATTAATATATTCTAAAATGAGGAAAGGACCCAATATTGAGCCTTGTGGTACCCCCATTTTGACTTTTAAACCCCTTGAATTAACACCGTTTATTTGAACTTGCTGCTGTCTGTCATTTAAATAAGACTTCACTAAACTGAGTGCAAGTTTACCTAGACCGTAATGTTCTAGTTTTAGGAGCAAGGTTTCGTGATTTACACAGTCAAATGCCTTGGAGAGGTCACAAAAGATTCCTATGGCATCTTGCGCCTCTTCCCACGCTGTATATATGTGTTTTAATAACGTGACACCAGTCAGTCGTACAACGACGTTTGGTAAAACCATACTGTTGATTGTGTTAGATTTTATTGATGTTAAAATGAATGAGCATTTGATTGAGCATTACTTTTTCAAACACTTTGCTGAAAACCGGCAATGCGGATACAGGTCTATAATTATTGGTGTCTGTGCTGTCCCCGGACTTAAAAAGTGGTATAACCTTACTGTATTTCATTATATCCGGAAAGACTCCTTGGTCCACACATAAATTAAATATTAAAACCAAGTATGGTGCTATGGTCTAAATTATGGACGTGCACACTTTGATAGACATTCCCCATATGTCTTCGGTTAATTTGATTTTAATTTGCCGGAAAGCTTTTATAACTGTCATAGGGTTGATATGTTGGAATTGGAATTCAACCGTACAACCTGGAACGTTTGCTCTTAATAAACTAAATGAGACCTCGGGTGAAGAATTTAAAGGTTCAGTAGTTTTTGATGGTATTTCGGAGAAAAAATTTACAAATTCTTGAGCTACTTCTAGATTAGAGCTTATGGCACCATGTGCAGTCTCCAGTAAAAGAACAGTGTTTTGTACTTTATTCTTACTTGTTTCATTATTAATAACTTTCCAAACTGTCTTTATTTTATTATCCGCCGATTTGATCTTGTTGCTAATATACCTATAGGGCTTTTGCTACCTTGCAAGTATTTCTGAAAACTTTAGAATATTTGTTTACATATTTATTGAAGGATTCCGTGTTAATGAAATGCTTAAGGCCATAAAACTCATATAGTCTTTCCCTACTTATCCTAATACCTTTAGTCGCCCAGTCACTAAATATAAACTTAGGGAAAGTATTTTTAGACTTCTCTTCAAAAGTTGTGTTGAATTCCTTTAGAACTACTGAAAAGAAATTATCATAAAATTTATTCGCATCGTCAATATTACGGCCCAAAAGATTTAACTTATTTTGTAAGGAACCATTGAATCTAGCTAGTTTGCCTGTTGTTATTGGCCTATATTGTATTTGAATTTTTTGCAAGGCTGCGTTATACTTAAATGTTACCAATTGACCGCTATGATCCGGAAGGTCCGGAAACTATGGCTTTATCTAAATAATCACAATCGCAGAATACATTATCAAAACAGGTTGAAGAAGTAGGTGTTATCCTAGTAGGTTCCGTAAAAATATTAGACAAGTTGAACGATTTAAAAAGGCTTAAAAATCTGTGCTATTTGAATTAATTTCTAAAATATTAATATGAAAATCTCCACAAAAATCGCGGACTTATTACCTGCTGCAAGTTTCTCAAGGATATCTTCCATTGTTGATTCAAATAAAGTAAAATTTTGAGGGTTTGGGGGTCTGTACACGCACACTATAACATGCTCAAGCTGACAATGTCATTACGTTGCTTAAATTTTAAGCATTTTTTTACTAAGATGAGGGAACCACCACGCAACATAGATTTGCGGTTAAAACAACTGCCCACACTATAATTTTCATAACTTAATAGCATCTGGTAATCCTTTAACCAATGTTCACTAAAACATACAATGTCAATCATTGTTTTTTCTAAAAACATTTCAATTTCTAATATTTTGGAAGAGACACCTTGAATATTTTGATGAAATAATTTCAAGGCATGCTGCTGACCTCCTTTTTGACATCCATACATATAGTTACTGGAGAGCAAGAAGATACTTTGTTGTTGGAAGGCATAACTAACTATTCTGTTACTGGTATCCTCTGTTGTCTTATGAACTAGTTTAAATCATTATCCGGAGTTTGCCCCAAGACTTCAATATCATCACTTGGCAGTTCCCCGGCATTTTACTTCGTTTTTATGAATCTGACCTTAAGGTCAAGGTCACTGACCTTGAGCGTTCCCCGGCATTTTCGTGTGTTTTTTTATGAATTTTACCTTAAGGTCGTCCCTCGGTGTTTCCCCACCTTAGTACTTCCACATCCCACCGGATCCCGAAGGCTTGATTAGGCATTGTTTTTGGGTGACATTCGTTTGTATTTTTTTCATAGTGCCCCGTTTCGTATACCATGACCGAGGCTTATTGCTTGCTTCAATTTACGTTGGAATGCTACGAACAAACTAAAAGTGGGATAATTGAAACAGATGTAATTTTTTTGCATAATCAACCCCTGACGGGGTGAACGGGGTGAACAGTTGCGCTGAATCTGGGCACGAGACAAGTGAGATTCTGTCAACGGTAGCGTGGCGAAGGCGATTGTCAATACGTCAAAAATGTATGGGATTGACAGATGCTATCGCATTCGCTAATTGAATGGTACATTGTCTAGGACCTCCTGAGACCACAGAATAAGCAGATATGTGTGTGTAGGTAAGTGGCTAGGTAATTAATGAAAATCGTTGTGCTTCATTTTCCAAAACTAATCTTTAAAAGAGGGAAGAGGGGGCGTTGAAGTTTGTGGAGTACCTACTAAATACGCGTGGACGAAGTCGCGGGCCTAGTGAGTAAGTATGCTCCGTGATCGACCTCGGAGCATCGCAGCGCAGTTTTCTCCGGATCATCGAGAATTGAAACATATTATAGGTACCTTATTTCTATTAAAATTAAATTAAATTCATAAATTAAAAATCATCTGTCGTCCCGTCCGCGTCAGACCATAAGTGTACCAACGTCCTAAAGGACACTTATCGACTCAGGGATGTAGGAGTACTGCGACTGCGAGTGTTGTGCGGTGTCCCGTGTGTCGGTGTGCAGCACCTGGCAGGTCGCGTCGGCGGCGTGTGCGGCGTGCGCGGCGGGCGCGTCGTGCGGAAAGCGCAGGCGCATCTCGACGTCGGCGGGCAGCGTGGCGCGGCACGAGCCCGCCACCGTCACCGACCACCCGCCTGCACAGTGCACACCCAAGTGTCAGCTCAGAACGCATCACACGCCATAGCTCATCTCTAGCACGTAAGTTCTGTCTTTAAAGTTCCAATTACAAATAAAATAAATACCTACCATTCATATTTTAGTACCTAGAAAATAATAGCCCTTGCTGATAGTCTGGTGTACAGCCAGTTAGGCCATTTCGTAAAAATATGTCCCGGTTACAAAATTGAGTAAAATAAAAATAAGTTTTATCCACAAGTGAAAGTATTGCTGGGGCTGTATGGGGAAGGTGTTGGGTAGGTGTAGGGTAGATGTAGGGTAGGTGTAGGGTAGGTGTAGGGTAGGTGTAGGGTAGGTGTAGGGTAGGTGCAGGGTAGGTGTAGGGTAGGTGTAGTGTAGGTGTAGCGTAGGTGCAGGGTAGGTGTAGGGTAGGTGTAGGGTAGGTGTAGGGTAGGTGTATGGTAGGTGTAGGGTAGGTGTAGAGTAGGTGTAGGTAGGTGTAGAGTAGGTGTAGTTACAATACAAATCAAGAAACCTCCCTATTTCCGATTTTCACGCGGGCGAAGCCGCTGGTAGAAGCTAGTTAATATATAAAGTTTAGATTTTTAAGGATGCAGTATAACATAAAGTGTCATAAATAAGTAGAATAAATGTAAAATATTAACTTGTATAGCGAAAATTGTAGTTTTATTTATTTTTTCATCTACGTAACCAAACAAAATGGAAGTTTTACTGCTCGCCAAGATAAAATTGCTTGTATTTTAACTTATACTACCATTTATTAAAAGAAACTGCATTCATCATTTTCTTCATTTTTGGAGCTATTACTGTTAACATTTTATTACAAAAAAATAAACACACCGGCAAAAATCACAGTTATAGTGGAAGAAAAAAATTGAACAGTAACGCTCTGCAAGTTTCGACACGAATGGCATTAATTTGACACATTTGACAACTTCTTCAAAATGGTGGAATGAATGAAAATGTTGCCAAAAAACAAATTTAAAGTAAACTTAGTAGTTTTTTTTTTCAACTTTTTATAATAACTGGGTTACAAAGTGGAATTCCGCGCATGGCTTAAATCGTAGGACACAATTAAAATGGTAATAATTATACAAAATATAATAGCAATACCCAAATTTTATGTTAAATTTTGATAGTTCTCAACCATTTTAATTTTTTATCCAAATCCCTTCAGCCGTTTTTGCCTGATTGTTACACAAACATACAAACATACAAACTTTCACCTGTATAATATTAGTAGGACTAGCTTCTACCAGCTGCGGCTTCGCCCGCGTGAATATCGGAAATAGCAAGGTTTCCTGTTGTATGTTTGTGTAACAATCAGGCAAAAACGGCTGAAGGGATTTGGATGAAATTTGGCACACATGTAGTTCATATCCTGGAATAAAAAATAGGCTACTTTTTATCCCGGTAAGTGGCATGGATTAATGGAGACTGAGGAGGAAGTGGAAACTCAGAGCCGCTGCTGCCTTAGTACTTCAGATTCACAAGTACCAGGAGACCAGAAACATCAAGTACCAGGAGACCAGAAACATGTCATAGTATTTTTGGGCTGGTATAATTATGTAGGTAGGGTAGGTGAAGGGTAGGTGTAGGGTAGGTGAAAGGTAGGTGTAGGGTAGGTGTAAGGTAGGTGTAAAGTTGGTGTAGGGTAGATGTAGGGTAGGTGTAGGGTAGGTGTAGGGTAGGTGTAGGATAGGTGTAAGGTAGGTGTAGTGTAGGTGTAAGGTAGGTGTAGGGTAGGTGTAGAGCGGGTGTTTCCTGAGTAAAAAATGTACAATACACATCAGGAAACCTTGCTATTTCCGATATAAACGCGGGCGAAGCCGCAGCTGGTAGAAGTTAGTAGCGATTATAAATAACAATTTTAAAATGTAAATTTTATTTTATAAAAGTCTTCCGTTTGTTTAAAAAAATCGTTGGAAGTGATAGGACAAGCCAAAACATGGTGTGGACATATTTTTACGAAAATGCCCAGTTGGGCGTCAGCGAGCACAGGAACTGGCTACAGCAGCCAGTGCTGTTGGCTGTGCAGCGCTGGAGGTATAGATACCTACCTGGCGGCTGCTGGTCAGGCGGGGCGGGGTCGGGCGTGGCGCGCTCGTGCTCGCGGCGGCGCGCGGCTCGGCGCGCGCGGCCCTGCGATAGCCACTTGGGCGCCAGCGAGCACAGTAGGCTGCTGCCAGACTCGCTGCTGTCACTGGAGGTGGCGCCGCCGCTGTCGCCGCCGCCCTTGAACTCGGGCAGTTTAACGGAGGGCGCGTAGATTCCGTCCTCATCACTTCTTTCGAAAGAAAAACTTTGCGGTTTTCGTTTATCGCCTATGTCGTCCGGGGAGCAGTCAGAGGGCTCGTCGCACAGCGGGAGCCGCGCACGCTCGCTGGCCGGGGAGCGTGCGCGAGGGGCGGGACTCGGCGCGGGCCTGGGTGGCCGCTCCACTCGCTTCGGCCGCTCGGCTCGCTCTGCGCGTGCTCGCGTGTCATGAGTGCGCTCGCGCTGGGAGATCGCGGATCTGCGCGGCCGCACTTTATCAGACTCTGCCCTCATTTTGTAACCTTCGTGTGAATAAAACAACGTTTTAAAAAAGTAGTATTTTAATATTTAACTCTGGTTTACATAAATACTCTCCTACTGAGTGCAGCTCAGTACTACTGAGTGCTCACTTCTCTTAGCAGTGATACGCATCTACGTATCAATAATTAATTATACAAAAAATACTCATTTTGCTTTATTGTGGTGCTGGAGTATTCAGGTGATAGGAATGAAACTACGAGACTGTCGTCTACCAGGTGTGGAGCTAGTGTAAGCGTCGCAAGTGTGACACGAGTGCTGCACGCGTGTGGCGCGTTGTGGCGCTACTCGACTGGCACGGAGGAAGCGGTGTGGTGAGGCAGCAGCGGCAGTGCGCACGAGGCCAACAGGGAGATACCTTGGTCGTGAGGCGCGCGCGCGTCGGGTCGCGTGAAGCCCAGCCAGGAGCGCCCCCGCGCCGCGCCGCGCCTGCCCCCCGGCGCCGCCTCCCCCCTCGCCCCGCCTTCTGTCGCCGATGCTCGCATGGGGCTGGTTGCCGCCGATTTGCTGCCCGGGGATGTCATCGTGGTTTGGTTTTTGGAGCTGAGCGACCGCTTGTCTCCATCATTCTCCGTGATGGGAGAGGTGCCGGCACTTTTCATGTCTTTGCACCGTCTCGATGAGTCAGGCTGTGGCTGTAGCCTGTGCGGCGGGCTGCAGCTGGCAAGCGGCGTGGGCGCAGGGGCCGGCGGCGCGTCGTCGCAGTCGGCGTCGCTGGACTCGCGGTACTGGTCGGCGATGTCAGCGATGTCGGGCGCGGAGGCGCGGCGGTTGTGGTTGTGGTCCTCATTGCCCGAGTCGAGGCTGAGGCTGCTGCGCTCCTCGGGGATGATGTCGAACATCTGCTTAAAGCGCAGCGAGTTGGAGCGCGAGCGCAACTCGGCGTGCGGCACGGAGGCGCGGCGAGGTGCGGGCGCGGGCGCGGGCGGGCTGACGGCTGGGCTGGCGGGCTCTGCCAGCGCGCGCAGGAGCATGTCTGCGATCAGTCGGTTGGTGTTGCCGTTGTGCTCGGCTCGCAATGAGCTGCGCTTGCTGCTGTATTTGTTTGAATCGTAATGGGTCGTTCTCTGATTTTTTTCATAAATAGGGATAGGAATTCGCGACTTTTTGTATCTCATACTATGATTTTGGTTTTCGTCGGAAGTCGTAGTTTCCGGTGAGCTCTGTGAGCCGTTTACGTATTCTAATATTTCTAATATTTCGATACATTTGTTACCTTCGTGGATTTCAGACTTTTGGTATATCCTTTTGGCGGCTCGGTCGTCAGAGGCAACTGTGGGTCGCGTCACAAATGACAACTTGCCGTGTATTTGGTGCCGCTCGCCTTTGAGTTTCCGCGAATTATACGCGTCGCAATGAGTAGTGTTGCTCTTTAAAGATTTGAATGGATCTCTGTCATCAATGGGCTCTAGTTGTTTCTTCCAAGTGCGCTTGGCTACATTGTCGTCGGACTTGGAGGTGACCATCTTGGTGGGGCGGTGCTTGACGCGCATGCACTTGTACTCGTCGTGCGCGATCTTGTTGATGACGTCGTCAATGAGCGCGCTGACGATGGCGACGCACTCGCGCTCCACGTCGCGGCGCGCGCGCCCCCGCAGCTCGCGGCGCTCCTCGTGCCGCCGCTCGTCGCGGTCGCGCTCGCGCTGGCGCTGCTTGCCGCGCGTGCGCCGCGCACATTCCATGCGCATTTCCCTTTTACGATGTCGGCGGTAAAGTCTCTGTTTTATTTTCTCGGGCATTCGGTCGGCGACGTTGACATTTTCCTTATCGCAGTCACACTCGTTATCCTTTATTTTAATAAAGAACGACTCTCCCTTGTCCTTGGGCGTGCCCACGTCTTCGCTGCGAGCGTTCTCAGGCAGCAAGTCGAGAACGTCGATGGCAGAGCGCACGAGCTCGCTGCGCCGGCCGGAGCACGCGCGGCGCAGGAGCACGGAGCGCGGCGAGTTGGGGTCGTCGAGACTGTCCACGAGGCTGGTGCAGTCGGAGCCCAGCAGGTCGGCGTCGTCGGAGGACGAGGTATTCACCTCCATGGAGTCGGTGTGCGGGAAGGCGGAGAACCGCGGCACCACGGGCTGCTCGTCCACGTCGGGGTAGTAGCTGCCGGTGCCGACGCCGCTGATGGGCTCGTACTGGCCGTCGTGCTCCTGCCCGCTTTCAGCTCCAAGCGGACCTGGGTCGTTTTCGTTGTCTATGAACACATCCGTAACATTAGATATTTCGATGTGCGATATTTCCGGCATCGTCTGTCCGGAATAGTCCATGTCGGGGTCTAGGTTATGCAGTTCATCCTGGAACAGCTTCTGTATTTGCTGCAGCACGGCCTGGTTGACGTTGTCGTGCTGCAGGTCGAAGGAGTCGCACGGACAGGGGCCCGGGGAGCCCGCAGATGTCAGGTTGTTGTTGGACTCGACGCTGTGCGCCTCGTCCCGGATGGCGAGCGCATTGTGTGCGTAGTGCGCACTGCGCGCCTCGGGCACGTCGAGCACGTCAGGGTTGTTGCAGCAGTCCTTACGCTCCTCGCTGATGCACAGCTCCTCGTTACCGAATATGATCTGGTTGTTAGAGGTGGGACTCAAGTGTACTATCGTGTTCACTCCTGTATTTTGTAACTTTACTTTTATTTCTTTTTCGACGATACTAATTTTCTTATCGTTTCCCATAGACGCGTTCATGCACTCCAATTGATCCGTCAACGAATTGAGGCTCTCAACTAAAATATTGGATACGTATTCATCGATGTTAATATTTTGAGCGCACTTCTGGCTCACCGTAGGAGCTCTCAAGGTGCGCGTGGCTTTGTCTGGCGGGAGTGTGTGCGCGCTGATAGGCGGCGCCGAGCTGACGGTGAGCGTCTCCGACACTACGATCTCCAGCAGCTCGTAGGAGGGCGTGTGAATGGAAAGCGGCTTGTCGTAAGGCACCGCGTCGTTGTCGTCTCGCGGCACACTGGCGGAGCGGGCGCACACGCGCCCGGCGATGTGCGCGCTGCGTGTAACTTGCGCGCTCTCCTTGGTGGTGGGGTACGAGGCCGAGTACGTGTCGGACGAGTCGGACAGCGAGCGCTCGTCGCTAAGCGTGGACGGCGCGCAGGGCTCGCTCGCCACGTTATCCGCCGTCGTTGACTTCACCTCCAGCGTAGTTGTCTCCGACGACTGCGGCTCTGTGTATTGCGTAAATGCATTTCCGTCGAATTTGGAACCGTCACTGTCAGTAAACGCGTCCGTTACCGTCTCTAAATAGGACGACGAGGGCTCATGACCGTGGGATCGATATGTCGAATCTGAGAAGTCAGCTCTGGTGGTGCGGTCGCTGCGCGACTCTTCGGCGCGGTCGTAGCTGTTCTTCATGGCGGCGCGGAGCATCTCGTCGCTGCCGCGGAAGTCTCGCGAGGAATCGAGCCGCTGGCGCTTGGGCGTGGCCCAGCCGGCAGCGGCGTGCGAGTAGCGCGAGGAAGCCAGGCTGGACAGCGGGCGCAGCTCCGAGCGGCTGCCGTCCAGCGAGCGCGTCTCGCGCCCACCGTAGGGCGTGGGATCGCAGGGCTCGGCGCCGCAGCAGCAGCAGGCGCGGCCCGGCTCGCACGGCCGGCCCCACATGCGCCGCATGAGCGCCGACTTGCGCATGAGCTCGCGGTCGCGGTGCGCGAACCTGTGCGGCGAGTCCCCGGGCGAGCCGCTGGCGTCCCGCGGCGGGGACGCCGACGCCACCGAGCGGTTCGTCGCCGGCGCGCTCTCCTCCGAGTCGGATCTCTGCTGCGCGAGACGATACCTGCAACGTAACGAAACAACTGGGACCTGGTTCCTAACACTATGTGATGAGCACGAGAACATATTTAGTGGACTGGAAAACTCACTTCCTCATGATAGTCTCGGGGACGGAGTAGCGGCGACGCAGCAGGCCGGGGGAGGCGCCCGCGCGCGGCAGCAGCTCGGCGGCGGCGCGCTCCATGGGCGCGGGGGCGCGGGCGGCGGGGGGCGCGCGCTCGCACGCTGCGCACGAGCGGTGCGCCGCGCGACTGAAACGAACACGAAGACAGCGCGTCAGTTTTCATACTCTAGAGCGGACTACGGTCAAATCAGCACTCTGGTAACTTCTGAGCGTTTCACTTCCGCGATGCCTACTGTTTTTGCATTAAAAACGGGCATGTATTTAACGCGGCGACAAACTAACCTGTTTTAAAAATAATTAAGATGGGTAGCAAAATAGGTTGGCAGCTACAGTGAAGTAGCATTTAAGTATAAAGTAGCAGCTTTACATAGAGTTGTGAGCTCTGTTTAAATTTAAATTGGCAGTGATTCTAGTATAAATAAATAAATATTTTAGGGTGGTTTAAAAAAAATAACCACGAAGGGGATTCCCTTCTAACCTAACCTGTCCGAGTCGGGGTGCCCCAAGTCCCGAGCTCGCTTCGCTCGCTCTTACACCAAGTAAAACACATATACGTATGACATCCCACTGTTAATATTAGCCGCCAAGTCATTATTTTTTGTAACCATTTAGTTAGTCGCCTAATAAGTTGTTATTCGCCTCAAAAATTATTTACCTTAAAAACGTTGATCAAACTGGGAAATGAAGTCGACATCAAAAATCGACTTTTTTAAAAGGAGGTTCTGTATTCGAACCCTATGCATGTATGTATGTGCGCAATTTTCTAAAAAATGAGACAGTAAGCAGTAAGCACTTTTTTTTTTAAAGATAATTTTGTAATTTCCTCGCTTGGAACCGCACTCTTCTGTTGTCGGTGTTTCTGGTTTGTTTTCTACGTGTTTTAACACCGATTTCCGAAATGTTTTTTTGAAGACGGTTCTTTTGTCCGTTAGGTATTTAAAAAATTTTTGAAACGTCGCGCGCGTCGATGTGCCGCGTGGTGCGCTACGCTATACGATAATACGGCTGGCGGCGGCGGCGGCGGCGGCGGTGGCGGCGTCGGCGTCGCCGCGTCGCGCGTCGTGGCGACCGCGACAGGGCAACAAAGGAATTAAGCGTGTGGCTTGGGGAATAAGGCGCTTTGTAGTAATCAAAATGGCATTATTTAGTATTTATCTAAATATTTTAAAATTTGTAAAATCGAGTAATTTTTATAGGGATGCAATCAGTGTTGCCAACTAAACGGTGTTTCCACTAAACCTGCTGGTTTGGATGATCCTTCTGTTGGAGAAATGCTTTTAGTGGACGGTGGACGGAGTTTGGGTAAGCGATCCGACTGTTTGTTGAAAACAAAATTAAAAGACTTTATTTTAACACTAATAATAAAAACAGTAGGTACTTATTGAAATGTTCATGCACAATGCTTCTGTTGAGAAAGTGGGTCTCACAAGCTGAGCTCGATGTGATCAATTGAATACTTAATAAGTGCATTCCGATGAGCCTGCCTAGACACAGTGCGCCGCGTGCGCGCCGAGCACAACACGTTACCGTAAGCAGCACAACTGCACAACACGCCGCCGCCCGCGCCGCCATGCGCCATCGAGAATCCAGCACAGCAAGCGGAGCGCGTCAACATAAGTACATTATGTATGTTGCGGGCTGAGGGAGTCGCACCCTGTATGTAGTCCCGCAGAGCAGGCTTGCTGCGCGACATGCACCCTCACAGTTTTTGTAATTACTGACAAACAATATTAAAACGCCTAACGGGTCGGGTAAAAACAATCTGAGTTTTTTTCCTTAACATTGAGGTCGACTTACGTCAAAAATCAGTAATAACTTTGCACAAACTCTAAATTAGTTGTAACCCAGGGCCATTATGTGCGATAATTTTTTTTTTTATTTAACCTCGTGTCAGCAACTTGAGTTAAAAGATAACTCCGGTTTGTGCAAGCGGGCCTAAGCAAATAAATTATAATACTCGTATGATATCCACGGAATGAGGCGAATGAGGCGAAAAGTCAGATATCTTTCCTGATTGCTACAACCTGGGAGTCTTTAAGTCAACAGTGAATAGGTTACTTCTAGGCAAGCGTGCTCCATCTTCGAGCACATCATCGCTTACCATCAGGTGAGATAGTGGTCAAGCGCGTGCCTATCAATAACAAAAAAAAACGGAAAAAAACTGGGTTATGATAATTATCTCGAAATTGGTCATGTCATCGTGACTGATAAATCCGCGAAATGATAATTAACAATAATTCTGTCGTAAAATGCAACCTAAACATTAAACAATAGCAGAGAAACGATTTTAAGCGGGAACATTTACGGAAATCAGCAGCTCGCCGCACCAGAGCGGACCGGAGGAGCCGTCATTCAGTTTGGTTAACTTCGGTCAGAGTGAGTCGGAGTTACTCGGAAAGTATCCGAAGATATAGATGTGTCCGGAGTTACCCATGCCTAGCACACACACAAGAGCAGCTGAGCGGGCCCGCGCGCGCAGCACAGCAGTGAGTCTCTCACTAGTCACTTCCTACTCTCAACTCGTCAGACGGTCAGACGGTCAGACCAGCGGTAGCTCGCAGAGTATGATAGGCCTAGTTACCAAAATAAGCACAACAGTTATTATAATTGATCAATGTAAAATATAAATTATTGCGCTGAAGTCTAAAACTATTATTTTTCTTGCTGACAGAGAGTAGGTAAGCTTATAACAATTTTAGCAAGTTGCTGACACACTCACCTGACCAGGGGAGCGACGCCTCGCGGCTCAGCTTGCACTAATAACATGCTTCATCATCAGGTTCTCTGTTTATTATTCGTTTCGTTTTCTTAATTCGTTGAACTCATTGACCGAAGTATACTTAAATCGTGACGCACATGTAACCGCAAGTCGCGTGTGCGGTCGACTGGCAGCTATACCAGCTATACGTACGTACGTGCCGGTGCGGACACAAATATATTCCATAATTATTTCAGGCGAAGTATCATGAAAGCACGGCGGCGCGGCGGCGCGCGGGACGACGCGCGGCCAGCGGTGCGCGGCGTTGCGCATACTTCACATATTTGCGCTGCCGCCGCGCGCCGCGCGCCGCGCCGTCAATGAGCCGTGCGACGCGCGCTGCATTGTGCACTCTAACTTATATTTTTCAGAGGACAGCTAACTCAACTTTATGATTACCTCAGACCAACAAAAAAAGGTAGACGGCGCACTGCGAACATCAAAGATGAAGCCATCTTTTTATCTATGTGTGTCTCGAAGGGTTGCCATTTTTTATTTTTTTTCCCTATAACTTGGGAAACAATATTTTATGGGTAAGCTAATGTTGTGCAAGTCAGCAAAAGTAAGATATTGTTGAGTATGGTATTGTAACTTAATTTTTTAGAAAGATCTATACTTAAAAAACAATTTTTTACATCATACATACCTACATTCAATTAAGTAAGTTAAGTTATAAAAGGTTGTCGAAGCGTAAGTCATTATGTAAATTGTTTTAAAATAAAATAGGTAATTATATCTTTAATCAACTTTAATAAATTAAAAAAGACCACCATAACAGTAGAACAATGACGTGTAAATGTTATGTTTATCATGCTTACAAAAGAAATATTATTTATCATGAACAAATAAAGTCGTTTTCAACACATTTGCTCAAAAAAATGCATTTACGAAGACTGTATACATTATTCGAAAGTTAAATATAACGCACCACACAATGGAACGTGCGGTATAATAGGTACTCTCACCTAAGTACATATTTTACCACATATTCCGTTGAATAGCGCCGTACATATCCTTTACAGTTTTTTTAATTTATTTATAGGAGTATAAATAAGTACGAGAATAAAATATAAGCTGAATGATTGAACCTACTTGGAAGCGCTTTTGCACAATACGTTCGTCTCAATTTAATACTAAAGAGAAAATGAGACGAAAGATGTAGTTCCATTTGCAAATTCGCGCTATTTTCATACTACAAACGTCAAAGATTGTTGCGACTTTCCGACTATCTAAAAACAAAAAGTTTTTCTCATTACCTATTGTACTGTTTTCTCGCAAATGTGTTGAAAAACTTCAAATCTAAAATATTTTATAAATTAAAAAAAAAAGAAATTAAGAATATAACTCGAAGAAAGAAATCATATATTGTTTAATCGAATGGGGAAATATTAAATCGTATTATGGCAACCCTCACACTTAATGTCGTTTGTTGACGTTTTTGTTCCAAGTAACCTAAAATTCATAGTTAATTTATAATAAAAACGATGTTATTTCAAGTACTTACAAGTGTAAAGTGATTCCGTGAGACTTATTATGTGTTTTGCTATTGTTTTTACAAATTGTTACTACACAAGAAGGCATAATTATAGTTTTCTATTAATGTTTTCTAGACGACGGCTCGTGACGTACTAAGAGCGATGAGCATGGTTTTAGTGTAGGTGTGTGAGTGAGCTTGTGTATTTACTTGAAGGAGCACGGTTTTGTGGCTTCACTTTTGATGTTCGCGGTGCGCTGTCTACCTTTTTTTGTTGGTCTGAGATGATTACTTACTTTCAAAATAGCTCTGCTTAGCGTTTACCCAACTACATACACATGTAGTATGTTGGAGTCGTCTTTCAGTATAACGGATGCAGCTGAACACTAGCATGTGTCATGGGCGCTCAATACCACCACCATGCCGCCTTCCCAACCTCTGCAATCGAGGAACTGAGTAACAAGATATCCCGAACGCTAAGTAGAGGTCTTGTCTTGATTTGAAGAAGAATAAGAAGACTTTCGAGATTCTGGTTCGCTAGTCAGCAGCCCAAAAGTCTAACAAGGATCGTCAAACTTTCGGGCTTCTCATTCTTCTTCCGCGTCACCGCGAGCCGACGGTCACCGCGCCTCGGTGAGCAGCACGTCTCCGAGCTTGCCACACTAGCGCCTACGCACTGTTTATTGCTATTTAGAGGTTAACCTCACAAGCGACTCAATAAATAACTGATATTTTTGGAACGAAGTTCCTTATCGCGAATCTAGATGTAAAGAATTAAGACCAAAAGTTGTAACGACACTTTTTGCTATTAGTTTTTTTTACTAAAAGTAGGGATTTATCTAATCATTTTTGAATATCAAAATCAAAATCCAAGATGGCGACGATGAAATTTTTCATCCTTTCGTCATGGGTGTCATTTTCGAAAAATTCAAATCGAAATCCAAGATGGCGCAGACGAGATTTGCCAACTTTTCATCATGGGTGTCATTTTCGTGGTTTTCGGGATCACCAATAACGATTACCGGGTCAAAATCGAATTCCAAGATGGCGCCCACGAGATGTGACAACTTTTCATCATGGGTGTCATTTTCATGGTTTTCGGGGTCGCCAATAACGATTACCGGGTCAAAATCGAAATCCAAGATGGCGACCACGAGATTTGACAACTTTTCATCATGGGTGTCATTTTCATGATTTTCGGGGTCGCTAATAACGATTACTTACCGGGTGAAAATCGAAATCCAAGATGGCTACCACGAGTTTTGATAACTTTTCCTCATGGGTGTCATTTTCATTGTTTTCGAGGTCGCCGATAATGAATTTTAATCCTAATGAATCTTGCCTCTTGACCTGAGGTGCACTTCAGTGAGTTGCTTTTTACTAATAAGAATGTGTAGTGTATAAATTTTATTGGAAAGGAACTTCGTTCCATCCGGGTGTCCGAAAAAACTTGAGAGGTGTCAAGCCTCTCAAGTTTTTTAAATCCAAATAGTGACACGATATGAATTATGATAGATGCTGATCGGAAATTTTTCATGGTTGAGAACTGCTTGGGTACTTACCTACTAGTAGGTACTTACTGCAGTGTTGTCACAACATGATACTTTAAATTACTCCAAAAAAAGGAGGAGGTTCTCAATGGCTTATATTGGTTCTTCTTTCTTTGTGTTTGAAATAGGATTGATAGTTTTTGACAAGGAAAATGTAGATTTGATTCCCTGTCAGTGTTGAAGAATTCATCAAAGTGAAAGGAGATGGAGATACAATACGATACATAGGTACTACTTATATTTTTCGAAAGCAGTATGTAGGTACATCTAAATTAAATAGTGTGGAAGTAAAACCAGATTTTGATGTGTAGGTACGATCCACGGAATAGATAATATCTATTCCGTGGTACGATCAGTCTATCAACTAACCCTTGGTAATTTTGATGTGTAGGTACGATCCACGGAATAGATAATATCTATTCCGTGGTACGATCAGTCTATCAACTAACCCTTGGTAATTTTGATGTGTAGGTACGATCCACGGAATAGATAATATCTATTCCGTGGTACGATCAATTAACCCTTGGTTATTTTTTCTTAAATTGACTGCGCTTTCGCTGCGTGATCAGGTTTCGTTGACTTCTTGTGAAATGGTCTTTGATTATATATAATCAAAGGAAATGGTATTTAATTAGACGTTTCTTTGTCTTAGAAATCGGTTCACCGGTTTATCCGGTGTAGGAAGTGATTCTCGGTCAGTTCACTCCAAAGGCTAGATTGCCTGCTCTTGGATGAGTTCGTGAGGCATTTTGCAACTGCAGCCCGATACACCGGAGGCGAGCAGCAGGAAGGTCCCCTGAACCCTATCCCTGATAGTGGTGTGGAGAGGCGGCGTGGAGAGTCGTCGTTCGCGCCGAGGCCGAGGCGTGAAGATTTGTGTATCTTATCTTCGGAGGTCCATTCGTACGCGTAAATACGGTTACTTAGTTTTCTTTAAAAAGGTTCATAATTTCTTGTAAGCAGTTAAACTGTTACGTCATATTCATAAAAGAAACGACCTCATAGTTTTAAAAAACGTGCTGCAAACGTGTTCTAAATCTGCTTAAATTGCTCCGAACAAGATAAATTATAATTTACATAAACGTAATAGTTCCGGACCTTTGAACTTTGCAGTGTTTTTTTGGAAGTCGGTTTTTTTTGTCTATAAGTTTTTTATTTTTCACTTTTCAGTGGTACCTATTTCATCATCGTATTTAGTGTAAAGATGGTGTTCTTAATTTTTTTCTAATGTTAACTTTCATGTACTTAGCATGTGAAATCCATTGCAAAGCTGGGGCATATAACAATATCTGTGTCATGTCATCATGTGCAATCAATAATACTGATCAGATCCAGATAGAAATGATTCCACGACCCGCCACGAGTTCGGTAGGTGAGCGCGCGCCGCCGCATCACGTCACATGATCACATCACACATGCAATAAGTAACTTACGGTTATTGCTTCATGACAAGCAATGCCATTGCTCATTTTACCAAATACATTCTTTTGCATGATTTTAATAACACTAGTTGAACACTAGTGGAAAATAAGAAATAAGTACAACCGACTCCCAAATAGAAAAACACAAACTACGTAAGTATAAAATAACTTTAATTTCGGAAGTGTTTTTTGGTTGTTTCGTCGTACTTTACCGCTGACTTCCGAATATCACTACTCACTACCTCAGACCAACAAAAAAAGGTAGACGGCGCACTGCGAACATCAAAGATGAAGCCATCTTTTTATCTATGTGTGTCTCGAAGGGTTGCCATTTTTTATTTTTTTTCCCTATAACTTGGGAAACAATATTTTATGGGTAAGCTAATGTTGTGCAAGTCAGCAAAAGTAAGATACTGTTTAATATGGTATTGTAACTTAAATTTTTAGAAAGATCTATACTTAAAAAACAATTTTTTACATCATACATACCTACATTCAATTTTAAGTAAGTTAAGTTATAAAAGGTTGTCGAAGCGTAACAAGCGTAAGTCATTATGTAATTTAAAAAAAAAAAAAATAGGTAATTATATCTTTAATCAACTTTAATAAATTAAAAAAGACCACCATAACAATAGAACAATGACGTGTAAATGTTATGTTTATCATACTTACAAAAGAAATATTATTTATCATGAACAAATAAAGTCTTTTTCAACACATTTGCTCAAAAAAATGCATTTACGAAGACTGTATACATTATTCGAAAGTTAAATATAACGCACCACACAATGGAACGTGCGGTAAAATAGGTACTCTCACCTAAGTACATATTTTATCGCATACTCCGTTGAATAGCGCCGTACGTATCCTTTACAGTTTTTTTTTAATTTATATATAGGAGTATAAATAAGTACGAGAATAAAATATAAGCTGAATGATTGAACCTACTTGGAAGCGCTTTTGCACAATACGTTCGTCTCAATTTAATACTAAAGAGAAAATGAGACGAAAGATGTAGTTCCATTTGCAAATTCGCGCTATTTTCATACTACAAACGTCAAAGATTGTTGCGACTTTCCGACTATCTAAAAACAAAAAGTTTTTTTCATTACCTATTGTACTGTTTTCTCGCAAATGTGTTGAAAAACTTCAAATCTAAAATATTTTATACATAAAAAAAAAGAAATTAAGAATATAACTCGAAGAAAGAAATCATATATTGTTTAATCGAATGGGGAAATATTAAATCGTATTATGGCAACCCTCACACTTAATGTCACTGCTTTCGTTTGTTGACGTTTTTGTTCCAAGTAACCTAAAATTCATAGTTAATTTATAATAAAAACGATGTTATTTCAAGTACTTACAAGTGAAAAGTGATTCCGTGAGACTTATTATGTGTTTTGCTATTGTTTTTACAAATTGTTACTACACAGGAAGGCATAATTATAGTTTTCTATTAATGTTTTCTAGACGACGGCTCGTGACGTACTAAGAGAGATGAGCATGGTTTTAGTGTAGGTGTGTGAGTGAGCTTGTGTATTTACTTGAAGGAGCACGGTTTTGTGGCTTCACTTTTGATGTTCGCGGTGCGCTGTCTACCTTTTTTTGTTGGTCTGAGCTCACTACATAGTATAAAACAAAGTCGCTGTCGCTGTCTGTCCGTCCCTATGTATGCTTAAATCTTTAAAACTACGTGACGGGTTTTGAAGCGGTTTTTTTAAATAGATAGAGTGATTCAAGAGGAAGGTTTATAATACATGCATAATAATATAGTAGAAAACACTGATAAATTTAGAGGTTTCTAATGTGATGTCGTAAATAAACACATTTTTTTGCGCTTACATTGCAATCGCTGGCTGAACCCCACGAGATAAATCAAAATAATGTACTACAGTATTGTACACCTTAAAAAGGTCAACAAAAAAGTTCGCGATGGTATATGTCTATTTCTTAAGGATAACCCACAATAACCATTTTTTATCCTTTACATTTTAAGGAAAAAAATGGCTTATTTACGAAGTGATTTTAAGCAATACAGCATTAATCCTTATCAAATTAAGTACCTTAAATACATTGTCCATTTAATATAGATCAATAAGGCCCTTTACAGCATTTAATTTAAATTAATATTTCCGAAGATATTACAGATTTAAAATGCAGGGACATAGCGATGCGGCGGTACCGGCCCGGCCGGCCGGGGGCGGGGCGGCGCGTTGTATTGTCTAATGACAAAAAGCTGTAAACGTTGTTTATAAGGACATTCTGTAGTACAGTTCTCGTCAAATAACTTTGCCCCTCTGAAGTTAGCCATTTGCAAAGATCGCGCAGGTGCTGTCACGTACACGGGAGCAAGCGGGACGCAAGCATGCATCGAACGTAAACGGGCGACTGATACATAAAATCGCGCCCCACCCCCATGTCTCTTACGCATGCGCAGTTGCAGTGTGTTCGTAATTTTGACTACTACGCAGCCACTCGACACAACTTCAGAGGGGCAAAGTTATTTGACGAGAACTGTAGGTAGGTATATTTAGTATCAGCATTGCACATTTGCACCCGTGCGAAGCTGAGGCGGGTCGTAATATAATACAATGTAAGTACCTTTTATACCTGTAACACCTTTTTGACATGTATTATGCAAAAAAATATTTGATTGATCGATTGTTCCTTACGGGTAGTACTGAGGCTGACCAGCGGCCTAGTAGCGAGCGCGGCTCAGCCCACGCCTCGCGGAGTGTTGTGTAGTGTGTGTAGTTAGAAGTAGGTACTGTACTGACCAGCGGCTAAGTAGCGAGCGCGGCCCAGCCCACGCCTCGCGGAGTGTTGAGTGTAGTGTGTGTAGTTAGTAGTAGGTACTGTACTGACCAGCGGCTAAGTAGCGAACGCGGCTCAGCCCACGCCTCGCGGAGTGTTGAGTGTAGTGTGTGTAGTTAGTAGTAGGTACTGTACTGACTAGCGGCTAAGTAGCAAGCGCGGCTCAGCCCACGCCTCGCGAAGTGTTGAGTGTAGTGTGTGTAATTAGTAGTAGGTACTGTACTGACCAGCGGCTAAGTAGCGAGCGCGGCTCAGCCCACGCCTCGCGGAGTGTTGAGTGTAGTGGTGTAGTTAGTAGTACTGTACTGATCAGCGGCTAACGGCCGCTTTCTATAATATATCTCAATCCCAATCTTGATCCCGATCCTTGTCTGTAACCAATCAAAGGTGAGGATTGTGTGGTGAAGGACACAAACTCGGCCGTTGATTGGTTACAGTCAAGGATCGGGATCAAGATTGGGATTGAGATATATTATAGACAACGGCCGTAAGTAGCGAGCGCGGCCCAGCCCACGTCTCGCGGAGTGTTGAGTGTAGTGTGTGTAGTTAGTAGTACTGTACTGACCAGCGGCTAAGTAGCGAGCGCGGCTCAGCCCACGCCTCGCGGAGTGTTGAGTGTAGTGGTGTAGTTAGTAGTACCGTACTGATCAGCGGCTAACGGCCGCTTTCTATAATATATCTCAATCCCAATCTTGATCCCGATCCTGTCTGTAACCAATACAAGGTGAGGATTGTGTGGTGAAGGACACAAACTCGGCCGTTGATTGGTTACAGACAAGGATCGGGATCAAGATTGGGATTGAGATATATTATAGAAAGCGGCCGTAAGTAGCGAGCGCGGCCCAGCCCACGCCTCGCGGAGTGTTGAGTGTAGTGTGTGTAGTTAGTAGTACTGTACTGACCAGCGGCTAAGTAGCGAGCGCGGCTCTGCCCATGCCTCGCGGAGTGTTGAGTGTAGTGTGTGTAGTTAGTAGTAGGTACTGTACTGACCAGTGGCTAAGTAGCGAGCGCGGCTCAGCCCACGCCTCGCGAAGTGTTGAGTGTAGTGTGTGTAGTTAGTAGTAGGTACTGTACTGACCAGCGGCTAAGTAGCGAGCGCGGTTCAGCCCACGCCTCGCGAAGTGTTGAGTGTAGTGTGTGTAGTTAGTAGTATGTACTGTACTGACCAGCGGCTAAGTAGCGAGCGCGGCTCAGCCCACGCCTCGCGAAGGGTGTTGAGTGCGTCGCGCAGTGCCGGCGAAACGTTGCACTCTGCTCCACCTGAAACACATCAAGCCACCCCGTCACTACTCATTCCTCTGCGGTTACCTGTTATTTCTATAGGTTAACGCTAAAAACGCGAAAAATCCGCTGCATGCAGCTGCGTTTGCATAACTCAAAAAAATAAAGGACTGATTTACGTTCATTTGTTTTTAGTTCTCATTTATATATCATCCATCTAATCAAAAATAATTTAAGTTTTGTGAAAATAAAAATGGAAACCTGAATTGTTATTTTACTAAGAGCGGATTTCACCAATGAAACTGAACGCGATCAGTAAATCTAAACTGCGTTCAAGAGCTGTCAGTGTAAACATTCCATAGAAAAATAATAACACTGACAACTCATAAACGTGGTTTATTTGCTGATCGTGTTCAGTTTCATTTGTGAAATTGGCCCTAAGTAGTTTTAGAAAAGCAACGAAATATAGGTAGTTAACCTAAAGGACGTCATTATTGCCCGTGAGCGGCGCGGGTCGGTCTCCGCTGATCCAGTAGTTTCTGAGATTTCGTAATTAATCAGCGAGTGACTTTTCGCTTTTAAATACATACCTAACTGTAACTTTGAAACGAAAGGCCCGATTTGAATAATTGTTATTTACATGTACGTATAACCCTTAATAAAGGGCTGAAACTATAATTAGTTAAATTCCAAAGTTATTAAGAGTTTTTGATGAAGTAGAAAGATTTTTTTTATTATTACTTTTAGGAAAACAGAAACTTTTAGAAAAGTAGTAAGATTTTTTTTTTATTATTATGTTTAGGAAAACTTACAGCTACACACACACACTGTGACGTTGCAAAATTGGAATTCATGACGGCTAGCGACATCTCTTATGATTGAGTGATTTGTCAGTATTGACATATCTTATATCTCATCGTTCAGTAAAGAGATGGCGCTTGAGTCGTACGAAATTAAGGAGTAAATAAACTGAATTAATTTCAAGTTTATTATTGTGCCCAATGAAACATTGAATTGGTTTTTTAATGTTTATAAATTATAATTTGTCACAATGATTGAAATGGTGATTTGGTTTTGAACAAGATATAGACAATTGGTCTATGGATTATTGAAACCTATTGTGGGTAGGTTGACTGGTTTGTAAGAGAGAGGAGAACCTGAGAGCCGCGAGCGGGGACGGCTGTGCGCCGGGCCTCCGCCGCGGCGGGAAATAAGCTCGTGGCATAAAAGCACGAGGTTTCTGCTGTAACGCGAACTCGTTGCTGGCAGTCGACGCAGACGATGGAGTTGCTGCTAATATTCCCTGTATGTGGGTTCCGATCCTGAATTTGCCCGAGGTAAGATAAGACCCACGTGGGTTTCTGTTCCGTTTCCCTGCCGAGGTTCTCGTGCGTGTTTCTGATTAGGGGGATTGTATTGTTACAGATCTGGCTCTTTTAACTAGCCTGAATATCCTGAATAGCCTATTTTCCTGAGGACGGACGCTGAGAGACGTGTCGTCTTGTTGTGTGCTGAGGTTAGACCAGACGAGGGTGGATGGCGTGCCGACCCATGTGGTACGACACATGATCTGACCATCGTCCATGGAAATCACCAGGTACAGACGACGTTCGTTATATTTCGTTCCGGATCAACATCCTTCCCCGCAGGACACGTCATCGTGCGGTCTACCCGTGTTTTGTCACGTGTAGCCGATGCCAAGGGGTCTTTGTTCCGCTAGTTGATGCTAACGTAAACGCTGACTATATATCTAATGAAACGCTATAAGACGCTAAAGCTAAAAGCTTGACCTGATAGTCTGCTAATGCTAAATGACTGACTCGCTAATGCTAATAGGAGTTACTTTATGTCAAGTTACATTTTGAGAGAGAGAGAGTGAACCTTCTGTTCACTAAGAATAGAAAGATCTAGGTAATTGAATGGTTGCTACTTGCTATACTTTAGAGCATATTATAACATGTATATTTTCTGCACCAAGCACACCTAGTATATCCATAACTACTTATTCGGTTGAGCTAGAAGTTGCTAGCGGTTCACCTCACGAATCCATTCAAGCGACCCTAAGAGTATTTCTATATTTTATTTCTCATGCACATTTTCCCACTCTGGTACACCTTGGTACGGAGACGGGGTGTTCCAGAATTGGAATTGCGCTACAGAGTTTAGGGATAAGACAGTAAACCTGTGTATTTGATGTAAGTACCTACTTATGGTTTGATTGTAATAAACTTTGTATTGTAGGTACTTGTTTAATTGAACTTATTCCCTAACTTATATACCCCATAAATTTACTGTAGCACGGTTAGTGAGTTCTTACACCCACGGGCCGGGTGACAACACACACTATTACTTGTACAGACACCCATACGAGGACTAAAGCTGTAAGTCACCATCCGAGGACCTTCTAGAAAACCAGGTTAACGCCGACTTACGACTTTATTAACAAGACAGAAAGAAAGAGAAAACAATATTTAGGTTGATGAGCCTATTCGTATAGTGCTATCTCAATCTTTTTTTGGTATGACTTCCTATGAACAATGCGAGGACCTAAATACATTCGAAAACCCGTCTGGGAAGTACCATCCGAGGAACTGTGTGTGAGCCAAACGAGGACCTTAACCATCTGACCAGGGACACCAATACGAGGACCTAATTTAACACACTTTTTCTCATTTCTTGTGCAATGTGAGGACGCAGTATTAGACTTTTCATGTACAATACGAGGACGTTTTTCCGAGTAGACGGTGTACAAAGCGAGGACCTTTTGAAAATTTCCAATACAAATTTTTTACACACTTATAATTTTACCGTAATAATATTTGAATTATCTTTTTGTAGGCAATTCTATTCAAACACGTCAATTTCTTGATTTAAGTACCATCAGAGGACCTAATTTGATTTTAACTGACAAACGTTCAAAATGTAAGTGTGATATAAAAATATTATAATCATGGTGATTTTATGAAGCTTTCGCTGGAATTGTCTCCTCAATGGTTACTTGTATCGTCTTGAAACTTTGTGTGCTATTTGTTGATATTAAATTACATAGTAATACATCTGTTACGGTGATGTTATTGTAGCCACTGCTGGAATTGTCTCCATGTGAGACAACTTTTCATCGGTTACTTGTAGCGTCTTGAAACTCTGTGTGCTTTTTGTTGATATTTCATAGCAATACATAGTCATGGTGATGTTATGTAGCTGCTGCTCAAACGCAGAGGAGAACTACTGCTACCATCATTCTGGAGCTCGAAAGACAACATTATTCAAGCGCACCCCCGACTATCATCGTCGCACACTATCACCTAATGTGGCAGATCCAACGACCGCAGCAGCACATACTCCCATAAAAGGCATCATCATCTGCCTAGCCTTTTCCCAACTACATATATTGGGGTCGGCTCCCAGTCAAACCGGATTCAGCTGAATATCAGTATTTTACGAGGAGCGGCTGCCTACCAGACCTCAACAACCCATTAACTGAGTAACACCGGTACTTCTTGGTAATACTGGTGTCAGATTTTCTGGCTTCTGACAATCCGTAACGACTGCCAAAGATCTATACATGACTGCCGCGACCAACGGCTTAACGTGCTTTCCGAGGCACGGAGGAGTCTCGGTATATCAATATGGTATATACTCCCATAAAAGGCATACATGTAACATATTGCTCAATGGCTTTTTAGGCCTCACTGGTCAGGCAACGACTCCGCCTAAAGTTCGACGCTCCTTTCCTCATGGTATCCCCTCCTCATGGTGCTCGGAGATCGTTGAGCTCCCGTCGAGGCACGACTGCATTTCGGGTGCAGGTGGAGTGAGAGGTATGCTCTCTTTCCCTCTCCGACGTCTCTTTTGAATGTATCTTTGACGGCATTCAACGAAGACGGAAGCGATCGACCACCGGACCACCCCCAGCGTCCTCGTGGAACGATTCTGCAAAACAGAAATGTATGCTGCACGGTGTCCTCGGGACATTCCACGCATTGGTGACCAACGGGCATCCGCTTCCGACTCATGCGACGCAGGTACTTCCCAAAGCATCCGTATCCAGTAAGCACCTGAGTCAGCTGGAAACTGAGGGCGCCATGTCGCTTATCTAGTCACTCATGACCTAATAACCATCGCTTTCTGCAGTCTTCGCAGTACCACGGCGTTTCGGGCTATTAGGTTTACCGCCCACACAGGCACCCTATAAATGGCAGGCGGGCGGGTAATGGACTGCACGATCCCCACATAGTCTCCTGCAAGAAGCGTTCGGCCCTGCTAAATTGGGTACAAGCCACGAAAGAGCACCTACAATGCACATCAACCTGGGGACCAGCCGCTGAATGTGCGGCTCAAAGTCACATCGGCTATCGAGTCCTAGGTACTTCGTCATCAGCTCGATACTGATGCGAACGCCACCGATCACTATATGTGAAGCTCGAGGTGGCTTGTTCCTAGGTTTCCATGGGGAAACAGAGGGCTTTGGACTTATGCAAAGCCACTCTTCGAGACCCAAACGCCGGGTTCTTCCGACGACCTGCATAGCCCCTGCCGTGGCCAGTATTACCACTTGCCAATGTCATTACCCCCGGGCCATCACCAGGGTATCATCAGCGTAACATATCTCATCGACACCGTTGAGAAGTGCAGTGCCCAGTCATATCCAGTTCAATGTTCCACAGCGGTAGCTCTAGGACCGGGCCCTGTTGTTTCTGGCCAGCCATAAGGATGATGGTTGAATTAATGTAGTAGTGTTGCAACAGTGATTGTCATTGATTACAGCTGTTTTACTTGTTTTCAGTGTTATCTTTGCTTCAATTTACAATCTAAAATGCTAAAGGGAGTTCTATAGATTTAACCATAAAAAAAATTAACTTACACACTTAATTAAAATAACAGAACGGTGGCTCCGTCGCGATCTCATAGTGGTATGGAATAAGCGACTGTCGCCATCGCAACCCAGCGCTGGGCCCGCCACAATCGTGGCGAGAAAGTCAACTCTGTCAACTCTCTCAGAGAGGCGCCACGACGTCCGCGGATTTTATCTGACGCTGGTCCTCACCGGACACGGTACGACACCCAATTGTCACCAAAGTGTGGATCGTAATGAGGACACGGTAATGCATGCGATGGAGGTCTGTCCTTGTAGTGGCGATCGGCGGTGGTGACCTCTCGCGTTCGGCCCTGGTCCAATCCATGGTCCGGAGTGAGAGAGCATGGGAAACAGTCACCTCCTTCTGCAAAACAGAAATGTAAGGATACGCCCTGTGCGTCAGCAGTCGCCTTCAAGCTCCGCCCAGAGCGGGAGAAGTCATTTGATGATTTCACATCCAAAGAAAAATGGGTATGGTTCTAGCCTTTCGAAAACTTTTTGTCTCGTACTGTGAATATGACGTACTTCCATGCAAATGATCATCCCCAATTTCACCATCATAGGACGAGAGTTCTGTTCCAATGGAAAAATTTCCCAATTTCATTGTTACGTAGTTTATTTAAGGCCTCTGTAGATTGATTTGATTTTGATCATTCGAGAAGGAAGTGACTTTATAAAATCAGACAATTTTGAAACAATTAAAAGCCAATACACATGGAAATCTATCCAAATGGGGACCTGAATACACATATTCGGAAAAGCTATCAATATGAGGACTTTTAAACACACTGCGTGGAAAAACTTCCATCAGGACATATGTGTGAAGAATAACACATAAGTCCCCGCAAGGTAATTAAAATTAAAAGGATTGAAAATCCGTCCTCAGACGCAGTCTTCAGACGATGCGTGCAAATACCGGCAGCTCAATAGACGGATCTCCAAGTCCTTGAAAAGCGACCTCCGCCGCTTTAATACTGAAAAGATTAAAGACGCGATAGAGCGGAATAAGGGCTCCAAGGTCTTTGCAAGAGATTTGTCTATTGGGCAGAGCCAGCTCACAAAACTGAAGATCGACGATGGCAGAACCATATCCGCCAAATCGGAGTTTCTGAGGGAGATCGAGACATTCTATGGACAGTTATACACGTCAATGACCAAACCCGCAGCAAATCTAGCGAACGACCCAAGAGCTAGATTGACCCGGCATTATACCGAAGACATCCCGGATGTCAGCCTGTATGAGATTAGGATGGCTCTGAAACAGCTTAAAAACAACAAGGCGTCGGGTGAGGACGGAATTACGGCCGAACTCCTGAAGGCGGGAGGAAAACCGGTCCTTAAGGCCCTTCAGAAACTGTTCGATTCCGTCATACTCGAGGGGAAAACGCCACAAGCGTGGAGCAGAGGTGTGGTGGTACTCTTCTTTGAAAAGGGCGACAATGCTTTGCTTAAGAATTACAGGCCCATCTCACTTCTGAGCCATGTCTACAAGCTGTTTTCCAGAGTCATCACAAACCGTCTCGCACGCAGGTTTGACGACCAGCCTCCCGAACAAGACGGATTCCGAAAAGGCTTCAGCACCGTAGACCACATACACACGCTGCGGCAGGTTATACATAAGACCGAAGAGTATAATCTGCCCCTCTGCTTAGCGTTTATGGACTACGAGAAAGCCTTCGATTCGATCGAGACTTGGGCTGTGCTACAGTCTCTCCAACGGTGGCAGATCGACTATCGGTACATCGAGGTGCTGAAGTGTTTGTGTGAAAACGCCACCATGTCAGTCCGACTTCAGGATCAGACATCAGAACCTATCCTCCTGCAGCGGGGTGTGAGGCAGGGAGACGTAATTTCTCCGAAACTGTTCACGGCCGCAATGGAGGACGTCTTCAAGGTTTTGGACTGGAGAAGGCTAGGCATTAATGTCAATGGCGAGTACATCACTCATCTTCGATTTGCCGACGATATAGTCGTTAAGGCTGAGACCACGGAGGACCTCAGTACAATGCTCGATGACCTCAGTAGAGCTTCCGAAAGAGTGGGTCTTAAAATGAACATGGACAAAACCAAGGTCATGGTAAATACCCATGTAGCACCCACTCCTATCAAGATTGAAGGCTCTGCACTCGAAGTGGTTGATGAGTACGTCTACCTGGGACAAACGATCCAGTTAGGTAGGGCTAACTTCGAGAAAGAGGTCAACCGTCGAATCCGACTCGGCTGGGCGGCGTTCGGGAAGTTGCGCAGTATCTTCCAGTGCGTGTTGCTAGTGATGACCTAGTGGGACTCGAAACGTGGTCGCTCACAATGGGCCTCATCAGAAGGTTTAAAGTCACCCAAAGGGCAATGGAGAGGGCAATGCTCGGACTTTCCTTGCGTGATCGAATCAGGAATGATGATATCCACAAGAGAACCAACCAACAAGAGAACACTTCAATTTGGTGAACCACAAGGATCGCCAAATTGAAGTGGCAGTGGGCAGGGCACATTGCTCGAAGAACAGATGGTCAATGGGGCCGAAAAGTTTTGGAGTGGCGACCGCGTACCGGAAGACGCAGCGTTGGAAGGCCTCCCACAAGGTGGACCGATGACCTGGTGAGGGTCGCGGGTAACCGATGGATGCGAGACGCACAGGACCGGTTGTTGTGGCGACACTTGTGGGAGGCCTATGTCCATCAGTGGACGTCTTTCGGCTGATATGATGATGATGATGAGATTAAGAAGTTTTTCCGGATCTCATGAAATACAGTAAAGTCGTTCCGTTGGTTCAAATAGTGTGATGTGATGTCAAGAACCCACTGTGTCAATTCTGCCAGTTCTCAGCAAGGTGTTTAAAAAGTTAATGCTTAATCAAATGTTACGTCACTTTAATTTAAATAAAAAATCCATCTTTCATGAACAACAGCCGGTCGATTCTGTCGACATCTTACGGTGTTCATCTAGGCGGAGTGAACGATAACACAGCTGTCATTCCATCTTATTTGTATGGTTTGACAACTCGCCAGTCGTGCACCCTGCCAAAGTGTTCACTTGGACATGTTTACAGAATCGCACTGCTGTACGGTTTCACTAAAGGGCGATGTAAAACTGACGCCCGGTGTTACCCTAATAAAGAACATTTTTCACGCCTGGGAAGAGTCGCAAGATGCCATTGGAATAATCTGCGTCCTCTCGCTCGAAGGCGTTCTTGAGCACTATGGGATTAGAAATAGAGCCCTTGATTTGATTAGTTCATACTTGATTGACAGACAGGTTAAATTTGAGGTAAACGGTGTAAACTCACTAGGGTCGGAAATGACAATGGGCGTTCCTCTAGGTTCAATATTGGGTCCATTCCTTTTTTTAGTTTACATAAATGATTTGCCCCAATTATTTCAAAATCAACCAAACATGGTATTATTTGAGACATCTCTAATATTTAAAATAGATCGACGTTCACAAAATCTTGACGACGTCAATAGCTCTATTTATCAGGTCCAAAATTTGTTTACGGCTAACGAAACTGGTACTTTACCATATTATGTTAAAAGTAGTGAATGTGACATCATATTGAATGTAGAAAAACTAGACTTTATCAATCAGACGGTTTTCCTAGGAATCACTTTAGACGAGAAATTACAATGGGGCCCCCCATATAACATTTCTTGCGGGTCGTCTAAGCTCAGCTGCTACGTCTGTTAGCTGTCTTATCTTTCTAACAGCATAACTGTTAGAAAGATAAGACAGCTAACAGACGTAGAAAGTAGAAACCGCACGTTTGGTCTATTTTAGTTATTTTCACAGCATTATGTCTTAGGCCTAGCGCGCACTGCGGGTCACCTAGGATGGGAAATCATCAAATGACCCCTCCCGCTCTGGGTGGAGCGGCAGGGAGTGTCAGACTTTTACTGACTAAAACCCACCCTTTAGTCCTCCTAGTGCCTTTCTTCCCAGGGCCGCGGTAACTCTTTCGAACAAATCCGCAACCCTGGTAGGCTCTGGCCCTATTGGGCTCCGACCCATGCTGACGTCTGCTGGTTTGGCGCGCGTAGAACACAGCGCGCCGTCAACCCGGGCCTGTTCTGATCGGACGGCGAGCTACCCATTGCTCGCCGTCCACAGGCATCAGTCACTGCGCCATGCTCAGGAGCATCAGTTCCTGGGCGGCGCAGTGGCTGACGTTCAACAGGAGGGGGTGAAATGGGGCCATTACTGGCACTCCATTTCAGCCCCCTCCGGAGCCCTTTGTAGGGGCTCTACTGCGGCTGCTGCAGTAGCAGCAGCCGCAGTGGAACCGGCAATGGCGGTAGAAGAAGCGGCGGCAGCGGCGGCGGTCGCGGCAGAGACGGCGGTGGCGGAGGGCTTCCTCCTGTTTCCGGCTTTGGTGGGTGGGGCGCAGGCCCTACCCCCAGCCCAGTAATCGGCCGGCTTGCCAGCTGCCGCACAGACTACGCAGTGCGGCGCGGCGACGCAAGAGCCGGCCCTGTGACCGGGCTGACCGCAGCGGAAACAAAGACCGCTGCGGTCCACCTCCGAGGTGCATTGAGCTCCCACATGGTGGCCCACTTGGCACCGGAAGCACCTCAGAGGTCGGGGTTCCAGCAGTTTGACCTGCGCGGAAACCCAACCCACCAAAAACCTTCGGCCCTCCGATATGGTTTTGGCCGCCGACACGGGGCAGCTCACCACAATGGTGCGCATGCCCGTGTTGTCGGGACGTAGGGTGCCCGCCTTCACCTCCTCTGCTGAGCACCCCCCCGTCCTAACGACGGCGGCCACCACCTCCGCCTCCGTGACGGAGTCGTCCAGGCCCAAGATGCGCATGTCGATGCGCTTGGTGGGCCTGGACACTCGGGCATCGTCCGCGCTTAGGGACGCCCTAAGTCTTTCGGCTAGAGCGTCCGCGGTTGGGCCGCTGGCTGCCCCGGAGATCTCCAGCATCCGGGCCCCAGTCATGGTGACCCGGAGCCGGAGGCCCCCTACGATGCCTAGCTCACCAAGGTTCACCGTCTCCTTTGCCTTGGTGAGCACGTCCGCGTACGTCACGCCCCGCTTCGCCGCGTCCGGCTGTAGTGTAAGCACTACAGCCGCGGTTTTCGGGGGGCGGAGTGCAGCCGCGACGCTTCGCGCCTTCTGCCGCCGCTTCCTCTCCCGCCTCTTGGCCGCCCTGGCTGCCTTTCCCGCCTTCTTCTTCTCCCCGGCAACTTGCCATTCGGCTTGAGCCGGGGGAGGAGCTGAAGGCGAGGAAGCCGGGGGGAGCTGCTGCTCAGACGGCGCAGGAGCCTTCGCCGTCCGCGCAGCAACCCCACCCCTCCTCTTCCTTCCCGGGGCCGGGTCCGGTTTTCCCGGCACCGGCTTCGCGGGTACCGGCCCGGACCCTTTGTCCGGACGACCCCGGTGTGGCAGCCACGGCGGCCGCGTACGACGCCGCCTTCCGGCCTGGAGCCTTCCCACTCGCCGCTAACGGGGGGCGCAGAACGATGCCCTCCAGGACGGAAAACCGCGCCTGGAAGGCAGCCATCTCCTGCCGCACCAGGTCCAGCACCTGGCCCTCCTGCGGCACGGGCTGGCTGTTCTCCCTGCGCCCCCCTTCAGGCGCCCCCTGTGGGCCGGCTCCCTGGAGCCTGGCCAGGTCTGCTCGGAGCCCCGCATTCTCCCTCTGGAGGCGCTCTGTGGCGGCAGCCAAGCGGGCGACCTCCGCCCGCAGCTTGGACATCTCGTCCCGCGGAGGCCCCCCTGGGTTACCCTCCGCTGCCGCCAGAATGGAGGCCATCGCCTCGCTTATGGCCTTGTTTTTGGAGGACAACTTCCTCTTCAAGGCCACATCGCGAAGCGCGGCCTCTACAACCTCCGCAAACCCGGCCCTCTGAACACGCTCCTGTCCGGAGTCATCCGGCTCACCGCCGGAGGACTCCGAACCAGGAGCCCTGCGACCGCCCTCTACGGGGGGTCGTCCGTCTGCGACGAGCTCCTCGGCTCGCTGACCAGCCACCTTGGAGGCGGGCAATCTCCCCTTGCCTCCCTCTCGGCCCTTGCCCCGCCTGCTGGTGGGGATCTTGCGAGCAGAGGCCACCTCCTCGCTGCCAGACGACCCCCGGTCTTCCTCCGGTCTAGGCCGCTTGCGGAAGGACCTAGAGTCCTCCGCACCTGTCCCCGCCCCCTCGGGTCCAGAGCTTGCCGAGCTCACGGTCACCAGGTCGTCGGAGTCCAACTCGGACTCCGACTCTGCACCCGCGTGACGCTCAGGCAAGCCCTCTCTCCAAAATGACGCGCCTCTTCTCGCGCTCTGCCCGACCGACGACGCTTTGTCGGGCGAGTTAAAACCAAACCCGATCAAGTCCTCGAAGGACGGCTTGGATCGGGGGCCTCCTCGGCCACTGTTGCTCTTGGCAAGCGGATGGTGGATAGCAGCGTTGCCCCCCCCAGAATACGAGGGGCTTGACGCATAAAGCGTGGCGGATTCCCGGACTGCTGTGCAGTCCGGACCGCCCTGGGGTAATGTCTCTTTTTTGCTACTATCCATAATTTCCTTTTTGAGGGTGCGGTCCCTATCTCCCCTCCTCTCTCCCTCTCTCTCACTGCTTGCTCGCTGCCCTCACAGTCACGTCTGATGATCAGACGCGTACCATAGAGCAGCGAGCAAGCCAATGAGACGCACACCGTCCGAGGACCCGAACACTGCTCAAGTCTCCGAACGGTGTGCCCCTCTTGTGTCTCTCTTGGTCTGGTCTCTCACTTGGGACCTTCCGGCATGAGTGGCTCTACCGGCAAAGCCCCCAAGATCACTGAGACACGCAAGCCCCACCACGACGGCAACGTGGAGACACGGTTGGTGGGGAGCGCGCACTGCCTTGCGTTTTTTAAATGCACAATCTGTGAAGTATGTAGTGTCATAGAAGTGCGCGCATTGCGGTGAAAAAAACGCATGCGGTGGAGTCACCGTACTCACCGTTGTCCTCTCGCTGCAAATTTGCGGTGAATCTACAGCAAATATTTTTGTATCCTATAGAGATCTATGAAGCGCCGCGCACTGCGGTGAAAAAAACGCAGTGATGCCTACTTCAAAGCTAGATCTGGCTATTTTTCGGTGTCCTGGCTACTATTTAATTAAACTTGTAGCTAAATTTTTTAGCTACAATTTCTAGAAACTTTTTAAATGACATTGAATGTTTTTGAAAAGTGATAAATGTTGCTATACCTAATTGCATTTTGCCATAATAAATACTTAAGAAAATGGCTACCTACCTACTGTAGAAAAATACTCCAACTCAAAGATCGATAGTGAACCTCAGCCATCGACATCTTCCTCTTCAGTTACATTAATTGATTAACGGCATTATTATTATTACATTAATTTTAATTACCTGCTACGTTTATCTTAAAAATAATTATAAATACTTACTGATTTTTTTACTCCTGTGTTTGACTTAATATGCAAAACATGATTATAATTTGACCACATATTGTTACCTCCCTTTCTACTATGTATTAAGTACTAAGTAGCGATCAGCTACTTTTAGCAACTTTTTTGGGTCAAAAAATCTGGCTCTCTAGCAATTTTTTGCAGGGCTTTAAATACCGGTAAAAATTTATAACGTTACCTAGCATTGACAGGAGTTAACGTTAATATTAAAATAACGGTAATAGGTTTAACGTTATTGTATGCACCATTTTAACCTTATTTTTTATTAACGTTATTTGTAGTTCAACGTTAATTTTATCGTTATTTTTAAACGGTTATCTCTGTGAGGTGGTGCAGTGTCAGGTTGTATCTTGATCAAAATATGATTCACGACGGTAAAAAATATGTAAGTAGGTACATAATTATAACTATTTTTTTTTCTCTTAGCTAGATTTCGGAAATCTAGTTATTATACACATCAAATCTAAGTTATTGAAATTTATCATATTGTTATTTATAATTGAAGCGACTTAACTTTATCAGAAAAGAAAACCATAAGTAAGTTTGACAATTCGTTTTTAATTTCTTAGGTTATATTACTTAACAAATCTTTTATAATAACAATAGGTATTAGAGCTATAATCTAAAATATAAAAATCTCGTGTTTGTGTTCGTACCTCTTTCGAAACGGCTCGTCCGATTTTTTAACCGACTTCTAAAAAGGAGACGAGAGAGAGAGAGAGAGAAGAAACAAAAAAAACATACGCCCGAAATGAGAACCTCCTTTTTTGAAGTCGGTTAAAAACATGCGTTTTTTTCACCGCAGTGCGCGGCCCCGTGAATGCGTTTATTCTACCGCACGATAGAAAAAACGCACCGCGTTCCACCGCAAGGCAGTGCGCGCAAGGCCTTACGGTATTTTGCTGTGGGGTCGGGCTGCTGACATTGAATCCATATGACTTGCCAATTCATCTATGAAAATATTATGTAAGTATGTACGGAAAAATCGTCATCTTTTTATTAAAATTAGTGATAGACATAATTTTAATACTAGAAATAAAGATAAATTAGATCAACCATTTTATAGATTAGCTAGAGTACACACATCTTTCATGGGGTAAAAAAGTACACACATTTAACACAGTACCTAGTTAAATGTTACAACAAAATACCTTGCGACATATTTGATTGAGAATTAAATGAAAGAAATTTTAAAACGTATGTAAAAAGCACACTTTGTGAACAAGCATTATTAAAAGTTGGAGAATTACATTCAAGATAAGAATGCTTGGAAATATGCTGGTCCTGCTCCATAGAACAATCAAGTGTAGACAAAATCAAACTGTTCAATCTATGTATTAACTTTATAGATGTACTCTTTCTTTTTTTTTGAGTTTTTATTTTTCTGTTAACTCACACACTGTTTTATTAATGGTTCCAATATTTGTAACTATGTGAGTACCATGTACTTGCTTATTAAGAAAATCAAAAAGTTTACCTCTGCTGGTAATACTTTGATCCTATACGGGGTTATTTTTTAATGACCGGCCAAATTTTCACTGGGTGTTCTACCCATGAATATGAACTACTTTCACTATGGGACCGACTCTGAAATCACGAAAAAAAAATCAGCTGTTTCATACAAAAGTTCAATACCTACTCGACTAAAATGTATGAAACAGCTGATTTTTTTTCGTGATTTCAGAGTCGGTCCCATAGTGAAAGTTGTTCATATTCATGGGTAGAACACCCAGTGAAAATTTGGCCGGTCATTAAAAAATAACCCCGTATGTAATATACTCTAGATGCATCGACCTCACATATTTTTGTATTACAAATATTGTAAAACATTTATTTGAAAAGAGTAACTATGAAGTTTTTTGTCAGTTCTTCTCCATAAGAATCTACCTTTGCGAGCGGACCGTAGAGTCACTTTATTTTTTATACAAAGTTTTTTTTTTTTTTTTTTAGGTATGACCACTAGCAAGTTAACACACTTGGGATATTAACTGCTTAACCGGACTAACCTGTGGTGGCCTCAAATTAATTTAAGGCCCCCAGGCAAGGCAACAAAACTAGCTACAAGCTAAAAACTACTGACCGCTCACTAAGGGCATTCCCTGTGGAATACGACCTCGGCTTAGCGGCGTCAGTTAGGGACAGCAAGGGACAATCAGGCTGGGTCGTTTCATTAATGAGGGGTTAATTTTTAACATTAAAGGCTCAGCGGCGCGGGCTGGCTCGTTTGCAAAAGTCGGGGATTTAAATGTAGCTGTAGGTAAAGGTGCCGTTTAATGGCTTTTGAAATAAACGTTTTGACTTTGACTTTGATTAAATTGTTGCCATAATTGATTTGTAAAATAGGTTTTTTTTACTTTAATGTATTAATAAGTTGCTAAGATGCCTTTTTCCATGGATGGGAAATCATCAAATGACTTCTCCCGCTCTGGGCAGAGCTGCAGCTGCAGGGAAAGTCCCCGCATAAGACTATCTTTTCATTGACCGTAGTACATAATTTCTTTAATAAAATATCTAAATATCCAAAAAAGCATACCACCAGGATTTTTGTAAATCATAAAATGGTATAAAAGAGTGTCCGTGGAGTTTCTTGCACGTTATTCTCCAAAGAGATCTACGCTTTGGAACGTGCAAATAGCTTCACGTTGTGACTGACTCTGACAATTCAAAAGTACCTGTAAGTAAATGATTTATTTGAAATAAATGCTTTGACTTTGACTTTTGACTTTGACAATATTGATTGTTTATAATTAACTACGGACTAACGTAATCCTTGTCTCGTGGCGGTCGACAAGCGAGAGAGCGACGCCTGCGACGCTAAGGGTAGCGTCCCGAATCGTCTCTTCGTGTTGCCACTTGACAAGGTTGCGTTCTTGACTCAAATATTAAGGCATGCAATACTGCAACTGAGGTGCGTTCACATACAAGCAATACGTGACGCGACACCTATCTCTGACAAGGATACACATTACACGCTCCTCCACGTTTCTGTTGATTTCTTGAATAACATGATGCAAGCTTAAAATTTGGTACATTATTTGATGATTCCTGTCCTGATGTTACAAAATGTTCAGTTATGCATAATATAGACCTACCGATATCTGTCTTTTTGAGTGTGCAACTCTTGGATATGAAGCGTCAACTTATCTGATTTGTTAAGAACAACAAATCAGATGTCCGGTGAGATGTTTTGACGCAGTAAAAAAACTGATAGATTTTTGTTTTAGTATAATCTTTTTCTTTGAAAGCCTCAGAATTTACCAATTCTGAGGCTTTCAAACCTAACCTACCGGTTGTTGGTAATCAGTCTACAATCTCGACATTTGTGTTGCCGACTGTTGCCCAAAGCGTCTCGAGAGCTGAATATTACGATACTGGCAAGGATACTGGCACATATTGAAGGTCAGATTATCAACCTTACCTACTGTCGAGTTATAACACAGGTTATACCGGTACGCTACAAGATTTTCGTCATAACCTTTTCTTTATGATCAGTCTGGCTGGTTTTTAACCGACTTAAAAAAAAAGGGTTCTCAATTCGGTTGTATTTTTTACATTTGTTATCTAAGTACTCCACCATTTATAAACCGATTTGAAAAATTCTTCTTTTATGTGAAACGGTACATTATTCTAAACGGTATACCATTCACACTCCCATGGTATTTCCTGTGAATTTCCATTAGTGGTGTTGTTTTCTTAAAATCTAACTTTTAGGAAAGTCTTGTCAGAGAAATCAGGATTTTTTATTATTTAGGGCCAATTAGCTCTTAAACGCAGTTTAGATGTACTGATCGCGTTCAGTTTCATTGGTGAAATCCACTGTCCAAGACTGAACGATCATAGATTTTCAACAATGAGGTTAAGTTTTATTGGTATTATTGTTTTATTATGGTACAATCATACTAGCCACCTATTATTTTGAGAATAAATTCTCTTACTCGAGAATGTTCTCGAAATGAATGGAAGTACCTACCTATATAAGCTGTGACTTACGTCGGATTACATCAGAGTAAGTTAGTTAGTAGTCCAACATAATATAATATACTTAATTACAGTCCAGTGACTGACTCTTTAACCTAAAATTCTGTGTTTCATAGGAAAGTCCGGAAATTCCTGGAGGTGCGGTGCTCTATAGTCTTCGCTGTCACCTTAGGACTACATACCATTCACCTGTGGTGAGTCTAACCCTCACACCTCACTCCTCTTATATGCTCGGAAGCCGCGCTCATAACCTAGTCTCCAGTAACTTGTCCATTATTAAATAATGTGTGCGTTGCTGTTCATCCTATATCTAGTCGGGAGAGCCGTAACGTTACAGCACTCAGCAGCCGGTCTGTTCTGCCAACATGCCACCGTGTAAACTGAGCTGGACTGAGCTGAAGGAAGTGAACTGACACTCCGTCTTGTGTATGGATTGACTCACTTCATGTTCACTTCACGAAAGCTTACACGGCGCCGGAGAGGTTTACAGAATCGCCCTGCTGCACCCGCCGCGGCCGGTGAGGGCGCCGACGCACTATGGGACCAAACCGTATTTTCCATCTCGAAAATGGTTTTGGCGAAAGTCGTATATTCATAGATTTTTTTAGGGTTTAATACTCTTAAAGGATGGAACTTACGAATAAATCTCAAAAAAAAAAAAAAAACTTAGTTTTACGTTTATAAACTGAACCTCAAACATTGGGTATAAATATTTTCGTGCCAATTAAATAAGCGTTAAGGAAGTTCAACACAAAATTATTCGGAAGTTTTCCAAGGAAGTATGTTAGTGTTATACATCATAAGAAAGCTTAGAATGTACACTTTCCAACCACTTTCGGTTTTTGTACAAAAATATTTTCCTTTTATTTTATTTTATTTTTTTTTGTGAAGTAAATAAAATTTCGTTTTTGTTTATTTCAATTGGAGTTTTCATTGTTGCCGAAAGCTGCCGGTGTCAAGTTAATCACTCTAGTAGATACCTTACCTATTCAGTAATATGAGGATTGAATAAAAACTTGCGCGTTTTTTGCGCAAGGGTGATTTAGAAGCAATAATGTCAATCAGGGGAAAATAAAAAAATCTCCGAAAATTACGTTCTTCTTTTTATTATGAAATATTATATTTAATTGTTATATTTTGATGTCTATCTTGTTTTTTTTTATTTATGTTATAGAAGCATATATTTACAAATTAATAGACTACTATTATATTTGAAAGAATCTTCCCATGGCACTTTTGTTTTCGGTGGTCACCTTAACCACAAGTATGATAAACTATATTGCTACGGAAGTTTTATTTATCTGTTGTGGTAATTATTCTCTACTTGCTCATCTGTTAGATATTGCAGACCAATTTCATTAGAATTTGCAAAAGAAACACCTGAAAAAACTACAGCAGTTGTCAGTGAAATTGAAGCCAAAATTAATCAATTGATTCCAACTCTTGTGTCAATAGACAACAAAGTCATCGAAGTTAAACATCAACTGTTTAAGACAATGATTGATGGGAAAGTTGCTCAAGTGTTAACAAACACATCAGCCAGTGCTACCTGCACTGTTTGCGGAGCAACTCCCAGACAAATGAATGATCTTTTAAAAGTTAGAACGAGAGTTGAGAATGAAAATGCGTTTAAATACGGATTGTCGACACTACACGCATGGATAAGATTTATGGAAATGATCCTCCATATTTCTTACAATTTAGGTTTTGAGAAATGGTCTGCAACAACTCCAGAAAACAAGCAACTTAAAGAAGACAAGAAAAAATATGTTCAAAAACGTTTCCGAGAAGTGCTTGGTTTGCACATTGATAAACCACGTCAAGGTTCCGGTAACAGCAATGACGGAAATACGGCAAGGAGATTTTTCCAAAATTACCAATGTTCTGCAGAGATAACCGGAATTGATGAAGAATTGATTAAGAGATTATATGTAATTCTTCAAACTATGTCATCGGGATACCCTATAAACGCAGAAAAATTCGGCCAGTATACATTGATTACCGCGCAATTATATGTAAGCAAATATAACTGGTACTACATGCCATCTTCGGTCCATAAAGTACTTATACATGGTGCTAAAATAATAGAGCATTATGCAGTTTTGCCTATAGGACAATTATCCGAAGATCGAGAGAGAATCTTTATTTCGGGCTTCCTGGGCGGAAGCCCGAAATAAAGATTACAAGAAAGATAGGTTACATCACGCTAGGAAGTGTTCCAGATCAGCAACAAACGAAGACGTTCTGCATATTTTATTATATACATCTGATCCTTATATATCTAGCTTGAATAAACCAAGTTTTCTAATATCCAAAGAATTGTTTGACGAAGTTAAAGAATTGTTAGAAATAAAAGGTGATGAATAGTATAAGCGCTAAAATTTTTAATTTTTTTATCATGTAATGTTTGTTTAATAATAATAATTAAGTTTTAAACTTATTTTAAGCAAAAGTGTAACTTTTACTGCTATTTTAATGTTACTGTATAATTTTTTGCATGAAATTTCGTATAACTGTAACTTTGTAATTTTTTTACTAAAAATATATAATTTTTAAAATGTTGATGTTTAATTTCTTTTATTGCCTAGATATTCAGAAATACGCAAAAAAAAATTCAAGGAGAAAAATCACAAAACAACAGAGTTATCGATTTTTGAGATGGAAAACACCGATTGGTCCCATAGTGCGACGGCCCGGCCCGCCGCCGAGCGAGCAGCGCTGCAGCGCGAGGTCGCTGTTGTTCCGGTCGCCCGGTCGACGGTCGTCACTTCCGCTCTTGTAACGTTTGATCATTTCACCGCCCAGTGCGAGGCCGCGTGCTATCGACCGGGCTCATGTGCTGCCTCCCTCACTATCCCTGTGCGGTCACTGTCACCGTGAGACTAATTACGTGCTCGTACTTACTTAAGTAATTACTGCTCCCACATGTTTGTTCATTGGTCGCGGCGAGGCCGGCCGAGTGGCGTCGTTTCGTCGTGACTAACATTTAGGCGCTCAGTAAGTCTGCGCTTGTGAGTCACAGGCTAATTCAGTGGCACTAAGATAAGGGTCGCGGTCGGCCTCGCCGCCGCGCTCGCTACACGACACGACACACGACGCCCGTGTCACGTGTGTACTGTGTACTTGTGTACCGACAGCTGTCAGCTACACACACTTGCGCGCGCCGACTCGTCGACCTCCCCGTCCCCTCTCCGCTCAACTGTATGCAAACTTGATGCGAGTACTTAACGAGCAACTTGTCCAGTTGAATGAGCTCACTAACTACTACAATACCTAGGTACTGACTTAGTCTAATGACGTTCATGTTTACCTAATGTGCAAACGTAGCGCTCATCTTACTATTGAATCCTGTCCTAAGTCCGAACCTAACTAATGAATAGAGATAATTTCACACGTAGGTGTAAGGTAGGTGTAAGGTAGGTGTAGGGTAGGTGTAGGGTAGGTGTAGTTACAATACAAATCAAGAAACCTCCCTATTTCCGATTTTCACGCGGGCGAAGCCGCTGGTAGAAGCTAGTATTAAATAATAATAATTTATTTAATCAATTTGACAACAATGGCCCAATGGTTAGTACAATAATAACTTATCAACTAAGGGTTAGTACTTACAACTTAATTTAGCTTAATTTATTAATTAATATAGCAGAAGTGACTAAACGGGTGATCGAAGGAAAGAGGACTTGTATGAATCCTCGGAGAAGAGGTACCAAGCTTTCCCAAATAACGAGTCGCACTGAACCAGGGACCATCTATTGTGGCGTGCGGGCGCCGGGCGGCGAGGGTTACTACTGCCAACGTGCCAACCAGCTGTGCCGTAACGTTACTGGATCTAACGACGACATTCTGCTATACGGACTTAAAGCACTTTAACCGTCTGTACCTGTACCGAACGAGCCTCACTGAGCTGTCACTGAGCTGTCACTTGCTGATATGCATGCCGCACTCGCTCAGCACTGCTCAGCACTCACTCGAAGTGTCAAGCCTGCAACTTGGCGATGCCTGATGTTCTATGACTACGCCTCCCTAGCATTTCGTAGATACGGTGAAAGTTAATTTGCTGTTTCCGCGTTGGCTTGATGCCTGCGGGCTGCAGGTTACTTGCTTGTTTTTTTTTTTATTTTTTTTATTAGTGATGGTTTGCTCTTGACTCTAGTCAATGTCAGATATGACAGAGACAAAGTCTACGATGGAGCGAACTTACCCAGAAGGAGCCTGTTCACTCTAACTTTGAAGAGATTAGGGCTGTAAGCTTTTGGAAACACAGACGCAGGCAGAAAGTTCCACTCCTTTGCTGTGCGCATTATAAAAGACGTTTGGAAACGCTTAGAGCGAATTGGTGGAATAGCTACAAGGTAGGGATGGTAAGATGCAGTGCGTCTGGATGTCCGATGGTAGAAGGGGGCCGGTGGGATGAGGTCGTGGAGTTCTTGGGCACACTCACCGAAGTACAATCTGTAGAAGACCGATAAGCAGGCAACCTTACGGCGCGGCGGCGATGAGCCAAGCTATGTAGCTTGGCATCCACCAGTTTTGCGTCACCGATGAGCCTCTTAGCTCTGCGTTCCATCGAGTCAAGCGCGGCAAGCTGATACTTAGCTGAGCCATCCCAAAGGTGGCTACAATACTCCATGCAGGATCGGACTTGTGCTTTGTAAAGGGTTAAAAGCTGTCCAGGCCTGAAGTATCGCTTCACCCTATTTAGGATGCCCAGCTTTTTGGCCGCAATTTGGGCTTTGTACTCGATGGTGGCGCCGAAGTTGAGACTGGATGTCAACTCCATGCCTAGGAGCTCGAGCCGATCAGTAACAGGAACAGATGCACCCCGAAAAGTAGGAGTTTGGTCAAAGCGACTCCTTTTTACGGTAAAAAGACACGCCTGTGTTTTGGTGGCGTTAAAAGTGACCAGATTGTCATCACCCCACTGGGAGACAACGCTTAAGGTCAAATTTGTCCGCTCTACCATGGCCTCTCTCAAGGAACGGACTTCATCCCCGCCAGTTGTTGCGCTGGACAAGTATCTCTCTGAAACCGTACTGTCATCTGCGTACCCAACAAGACCAGGCTGAAGTAGGTCATTGATGTGTAGCAGGAAAAGAGTTGCAGAGAGAACAGACCCCTGAGGAACTCCGGCATCAATAGCCATGAGGTCAGAGGAGCAGCCGTCAACGACTACTCGGATCGACCGTTCACTTAGGAAGTCTGATATCCAGCTACAAAAACCAGCTGGGATGCCATAAGCAGGAAGCTTGTTGAGTAGACCTGCGTGCCAGACCCTGTCAAAAGCCTTCGAGATATCGTTCTTTCGTTGTTCTGAGTGTAGTCACAATATAAATATGGACAGTAGGGAAACTGCCTACAAATGCTCGAACGGCACACTCACACTCGGACTCGCAGTAGCAAGTGCCGCGTCAAGACGAGTGGTCACGTTTAACTCTTTATTTTTGAAAATGCCAGGAAAGTATTGCGTAGTATACGACTGTTTGAACTCGGCTTCATCAAAACCGGAGCTATTTTATTTTAAACTTCCTGCTGATATTCATAAATTCTTTAAGTCGGGGTTCTTTTAATCATTTTATCAATTATGTTTTATCAAAGTCAAAATATTTCAGTTAGGCCATTAAACGTCACTTTTGAACGTCATCATTTTTAAAATAATATAAGGTGACTTTACTGTCCGTTCGCAAAGGTAGTCTTATGGATCCGTCGTGGGTTTAAAAAAAGTTTTTATTAGATAAGTAAGTATATCGAGACTTCTTTCAGTGTTTTTCGATATTCCTTATGGTTTCGGATTTGGCCATCCACGCAAATTAAATAATTTAAATAAAATAGTAGTTTATGCAACGACCATATAAAAAGGGTTATTAAAACACGAGTGTGGGTTACATAAAAAGGGTTATTAAAACACTCGTGCGATGCTATTATCACACTCGGCTACGCCTCGTGTGATAATAGCATCGCACGAGTGTTTTAATACCTAATTATATGCCGTTGCATACACTATTTTATCTTCACTCATACAGTTGCAATAAAATAAGTGGAAAAATAGTTAATTCCAATATGGCGGATATTCTCATTGCGTATTCGAATGACTGCGCAGCGCGCTCAATCATAGACAAAGATAAAAGCTGGCTCATTGACTTAAGTCAATGAGCTCGCGCCAAAAATTAAAAAGAAAAAGTGTGCTACAAAAATTAAAAAGTTATTTTATGATGCAGTTGTTTAAAAATCGAAGGAAAATGTTGAATCGTAATGGTTTTTTTTTTAAATTTTACCTATCCACGAAAAAAAAGTATGTATTTATGCATTCGTTTTTGAACTCATATTTGGAACATTACGTTGTGAGTGTAGATAAATATTATTTTAGGGTCAGTGCTCGACTGTACGCCTGTGAAGTGACAAGTGTGACAACTGACAATGTTGCTCTGTGTTAGCTCTGAGTCAGTGCTCAAACTCGCTGTAAAGAAGTGCGCTGTGCAGGGTCACGTGATCATCACTTAACTATATAATTAAAGAGATGTCGCAGCCAATTAGCTTAATCAGCCGTTTAATTTGTTGCCTAGCCTTTTCATGCAAATGTGCCGAAATTTCAGTGTCCTAAGTGACATCTTTTCTTCAATATTGTTTCATGACCTGCCATGTCACTTATGATGTCGCTGAATAAACGGCGCAGTTCAATGAAAAAGCCTTTTAACGAAACGGCTGATTCAGCTAGTTGGCTACGACACGACGCCAACATCGCCAACGCGTGCGTGACGGACATAATCCCAAGGGAACATACTCCCGGGATAGAAACTAACCTAGTTGCTATTCCAGACTCCAGACTATAATTTCATACAGATCCGTTCAGACGTTCAGTCGTCTTGGCGTGATTGAGTAACAGACAACACAAGCATTTTTTATATTAGAGAAATAGAAGATAATAAAAATATTTATTTTATTTATTTATTTATTTTATTTGGGAAACAAACAGATGCAATAACAAACATAAGTACCTATACAATTAGTACAACACAATCTAGAAACAGTTTCCACAGATTAATATACAAGTAGATTATATGTACCTCAGCAGTGTAACAACAACCAGAAGTTTACACAGTTTACAGAAGTTACAATTTAATAATATACAACATTTTATTAACACGAACCAATCATAACCTCGAAACCAATTCTACTATAACTATATACACACACTTAAATAAAAGAGGTGAAAAATATCTAAATTTTGACTTTCTTTGAATGAGATTGTGTCGTTGTACAGATGACGTGATCTTTTAATAAAAGTATTCTTGCCATAATTGGTTTGGGAGAAACCAATTTGGAAGAGAGTTCTTTTGCGAGCATTTAAGCGTGGACATCCAAAACTTATTTTGCTGAGAAGATAAGGGGAGTCCACTTGGCCTCGAATAATTTTATATAAATATACTAGACTAGCACTTCGCCCGCGACTTCGTCCGCGCGGATTTAGTAGGTGGTACTCCATAAACTTCAACGCCCCCTATAAAAGGTTAGTTTTGGAAAACTAAGCACAACGATTTTCATTAATTAATAAGCCATTAATTTCTACTTATTCTATGGTCTCAGGAAGCCCTCGACAATGTACCATTTAATTAGCGTATGCGGTCACGTGACATTTCGATAGCATCTGTCAAACCTATCTATTTTCGACGTATTGACAATCGCGTACGCCACGCCACCGTTGACAGAATCTCTCTTGTCTCGAGCCCAGGTTCAGCGCAACTGTTCATCCCGTTCAACCCTATATGTACTAAGTTTATTTTCGAAAAATCCAAAAATTTGATATTCTTATTGTTTTATCGAAAACATTTCAATGCCGTGGTGTTTCAACTTCATCGGACCAAGCATTGATACGATTCTCCCCAGTTCGCTCAAACCGCGACATTTTTCTTACTCCGAGCATGTTTATTACCGTCGTAACTTTTGAACGAAAGGTCCAATTTGAATAATTTAAAGTGTACACGGACATAATCAACCTTAATTATCAAACCATTTAAATGGATAAGGATTAATAATTATCATGATACTAAAATCACCATTTTTTATTTCACCATTGGATTTGCTTGAATAATATGAACAAAAAGTGGTCATGGTGACATCCATAATAGTGAGACATATGGTATCGCGGACTTTTTTGTAGATGTTGATGACCTCTACAAAACTGTAGTACATCACTTTGCTCTATTGTCAATAGATTCCGCAGCGTTCGCGATGTAAGGATTTTTTCTCACACCTTGGGTTACATTATCGAAGTTTTCATACGGATCCCTAACTTTTTTGAAAATGTTCAATAGCCTATGTCCATCTCCGATAATGTACGATTCTACTGGTGAAAAAATTTTTCAAATCGGTCCTGTAGTTTCGGAGCCTATTCATTTCAAACAAACAAACAAACAAATCTTTCCTCTTTATAATATTAGTGTAGATAGTGTAGATCACTATAATTATACAGCTTGTTTTCGAGTAATGTACGCATGGTACAGTACTGCTTGACACTGTGTTGTCCGCCATGTTCACGTCACCGCCACGCTGTTAAAACCTCAAGCTCTTCACTATTCACTTCTGGCACATAGTATACTGGACCAGAGCCTCTACCATGAGATTTCATCGAAAAATTACTCGCTAGCGTTAAACTCGCTAGCGTACTAACGTGGATCGAACAGATTTCGATAGTGCTTGCACCATGAGATTTACGGAGTCTTACGCATTCGCTAAGGTAAGCTCGATAGATCGCGTTCTCAAGCTAACTTTCTTCACTCTACTCGATATAATGATTCACTACTTATGTTTTGTTTCTTTCTTTCTCACTAATAAGAAGAGAGAACGGCTCTTAAGCTCAAAATGTAGTTATATCGCTATGCTAAAAATGTTAAGATAGTCAATAACACAAAATAAACCGACTAAATAAAAAAGTTGAAGGTTAGTGGACTACTTATGGTATTTAGGGCCTGTGCACACCACGTTTTTTAAACGCGCCGTTGACGCGCGTTTGTAGCGATACAGACGCGATACTCACGCGAGTCAGACGAAGTCTGTAGAGCTCTGTACCTCTACCACGAGTTTATGCAGCCAAAACTGGCTAGCGTCTCCGTAAATTATTTGTATGACATACTGTACAGCGCCCCTAGCGGTCACAGAAAGAATTAAAATTCGTACCATGAGCACTATAGATTTCGATAGGTTAAAAACCTAACGTAATCTACTCGATGGTCACCAACGTTTTTCAGCTGTCACCATACAAAACGGCACCATGAGTCACTAATTTGACACAAGCTATCGAACAATACGCTTACGATATTAGTTACGTAGCTCACTAGCATTTTGCCGTGTGAAACATAAGTTTACATTAAAATTATACACGTTTTTGGGTATAATAAAGTCAAAATAATGTCTAAAAATAATGTAATGAGCTTATTTAGCATGGAATATGTTAGTTGCCGCTGAATTTGAAGACCAACGACGTGAACAACGTTAATTTCAAGCCAAAATGAACTTTTATGTTGGATCTCAATTGGAAAATATAAGTGAAAGAAAGTTTATTAAACTTTACACACTCTATAGAGAAGCGTTTGAGGATTTGTGCATTTATATTATTGAATAATGTTAGGTACGGATTTGACGTCAACACTGAACACAACGAGTTTTCATTAGAACTAAAGGTAGTACCTAAGTTGGTATGGTATGCAGCTATCTCAAAACAAAACCAATTATAATCTATTGTTGTAAACTTTTAAACCACACACACACAACTGTAACACAACGCCAACAAACAAAACATGACATGTTATAAGGAAATAAAATTAAAAACCCACTAAATACCCTATGTAGTCCACTAACCGTCAACTTTTTTATTTAGTCGGTTTATTTTGTGCGCTGTACAGTATGTCATACAAATAATTTACGGAGACGCTAGCCAGTTTTGGCTGCATAAACTCGTGGTAGAGGTACAGAGCTCTACAGACTTCGTCTGACTCGCGTGAGTATCGCGTCTGTATCGCTACAAACGCGCGTCAACGGCGCGTTTAAAAAACGTGGTGTGCACAGGCCCTAAATACCATAAGTAGTCCACTAACCTTCAACTTTTTTATTTAGTCGGTTTATTTTGTGTTATTGACTATCTTAACATTTTTAGCATAGCGATATAACTACATTTTGAGCTTAAGAGCCGTTCTCTCTTCTTATAAGTAAGAAAGAAAGAAACAAAACATAAGTAGTGAAGTATTATATCGAGTAGAGTGAAGTTAGCTAGAGAACGCGATCTATCGAGCTTACCTTAGCGAATGCGTAAATCAAATCAAATCAAAATCATTTAATTGTAAACATAGGTAAACATATTACATACAAGGTCTTACAATTTTGGTAGTGCGCTATGTTTTGCCATTTGGCATACAAATTATAAAGACTTGGCCAACATGCTAACAAACAAACTAACACGGTAAGTTCATTAAAAGCTAATTTAAGAAGAAGAATATTTTATTACAATTACTATATTATTAATTAACGTATTACATTATAATTATTTACTTATATGATTGTATTAACACATGCATGGCCGTTTAATTTTATTATTCATAATTAATTTAATTTTATGTCAAAATTTTAAGTCAATTCAAGTCTAATTTATAAGATAAATAGTAAAGATATTAATGTCAAATATAAAAATGAATGTCAGCATTATACAGTTATATGAATTCGTCATTAAGAAATTCGTATATAGTATAATAACATTTCTCAAGCAGTAACCCATTAAGCGTTCCTTTAAACTTCGGCAGTGGCATACATTTTATTTTATCGGGTATTTTATTATATATTTGTGGTGCAACACCAAAGAAACATTTTTTCATTAGTGAAGTTTTACATTTCACAAGACATAGTTCGTTAATATATTGAGCACGCATCGGAGTTTTCTTTACGGAACAAATTTTTTTGAATAAATGTGGATTTATTTTTACAAATAGTGCCGCTTCCAGGATGTATAAAGCGGGCAGAGGTAATATTTTTAACTTTTTAAAATATGGAATGCAACTATCAGTTGTTTTTAAACCACACATGCAACGTAAACATCTTTTTTGCATCCTGAAAACAAGCTCCCTATTTGTTGATTGTCCCCAAAAAATAAGACCATACCGAAGAACTGAGCCAACTAGTCCATGATATGCTGTTAACAGTGTATCAGTATTTACTTTCTTTGAAAGCTGATATAATAAATATGATGATTTGCTTAATTGCTTGCAAATTTCTTCCAAATGAGGTTTCCAAGTTAGTTTATCATCTATAGTTATACCTAAGAACCTCGCAGTACTAACTTCTTCTATTTTATTATTATCATAAGCAACATTTACTAGTGGTTTGTCAAGTCGTTGGCGAAAGTGCATTACTTTAGTTTTATTTAAATTAATTATAAGATTATTATCATTAAGCCAATTGATTACTTTATAAATTTAAAGAATTATTTATGTCATTTTGATAATTGATTGGATTATTACATTCCATAATAGCCGTGCTATCGTCTGCAAAGAGAACCATTTTTTGCCCTGTAAATTTTGGGAGGTCGTTTATATATATCAAGAAGAGTGGTGGTCCCAGAACGCTACCTTGAGGCACGCCAAATTTTATGTACCTTGGTTCAGAGGTATATGTGGTTTCTAATTTAGATGTAGCACATATTCTAGTGATTTCCGTCGATTGTAATCTATCACTTAGGTAAGATTCTAAGAGCTTGAGGATATTTCCTCTAACACCATAACCATGTAATTTCTGCAGTAGAATGTTATGATCCACAAAATCGAACGCCTTCGTCATGTCTGTATATATCGCACAAACATGTTTTTTTTTATCAACCGAATTCAAGACACCTGATAGTAAGTCAAACAGTGCCATATTAACATTGATATTTTTTCTGAACCCTTTTTGTTCAGTACAAAATAATTTAAATTTTTCGAAAAACGCATAAATGGAATTGTAAATCACTTTCTCTAATATTTTTGAAAATACCGGAATTTTTGCAATCGGTCTATAATTTTTTACATCACTTCTGTCATTTCTTTTAAAAAGGGGCTTAATAATCACTTTCTTTAAACTGTTTGGGAATACACCATCAGCAATACAAAGATTTATTACATGTGACAGTGGTGGCGCTATAACTTCCTTGACATATTTTATCACTTTGGTTGATATGCCATCATATCCGACAGTATTCGTGTTTTTAAGGCTGTTAATTATTTTATCTATGTCATCATCTGCAACAGGCAACATAAATAATGATTGCGATGTTAGATTTTCACCAAACAGTTTTTTTTTCGACGTATAATTCGTTTGTTGTTTGTTTTCAACATCCTCAATAAAATATTTATTAAATTCGTTGGCTATATCCATTGGGTGCGTCAAAGTTAAGTTATCTTTTGTTATGGACAATATTGGTTCTTGGGGTAAACAAAATTTTGATTTGTTTATACCTTGCCAGGCTGCTCTTGATTTGTTTTGTGAAACATTGATAAAATGGTTATTTTGGGCTTTCTGGGTTAATTTTATTATTTTCCTGTAAAGTGTGGAATATTTTTTTAAAACAAGTTTATTTTTTAAGTTAGGATTAAGTCTATACGCCCAGAGTAGCTGTCTCTGTTTCTTACTACATAACTTAATTCCACGAGATAGCCATTTAGTCTTTTTATTAGTGAATATAGTGACATACTTTTCCGGAAAGCACAAACGATATAATAACGAAAATATCTTCTATAAAATGTTCGTAAGACTCGTTTGCATTTTTGGCGTTGTACACTTGCATGAAAGATAAACACTTTAAGTGATTTTTGAATTTGGATAAATTACATGCTGAAAAGTCTCGTTTTTTAGTTTTCCAGAATTTTAACGTACAGACTTTATTGATAGGTACTTTGAGTAACTGAGAAGTATGATCCGAAAGAATTAGGTCCATTACTTCCGCTTTGCATTCCTTTCGGTATGAGTGTGCAAAAATTATCGATACAAGAATTACTACTTAGTCTGGTCGGTTCATAGAGAGCAAGCTTAAGATTATATTCTAAAAGAAAATTTTCAAATTCCAATGTACTTTTACTTCTTTTTAGTACATCGATATTGAAGTCTCCTGCTAAAATTACATTTTTATTTGTAAGAGAACGAATTTTTCGTAATACATCATCCAACCTCTCATAAAACACGTTATAGTTATATTTAGGTATTCTATAGACGCAGACAATTACAATCTTGTGGGCTATCAGCTTTATACCACAGCATTCAAAAACACCGGTCACTGATTGTTTTGCAACTTCCGTTAACTCTCTATAATGTATTCCTGTTCGAACAAATATACAGGTCCCTCCTCGTTTATTATTTCTCGAAAAGAAAGCCGCCAGGCAGTAATTAGGCAGATGTAGCAAGCTCTCGTAACCTGTCTCAACAAAATGTTCAGTGATACATATAACATCTACATTGATTCCCTTACTAAAAAGCTCTTCTAACTTAATTGTCAGTAAATCCGATTTGTTCATAAGTCCTGCAATATTTTGATGTAGAATATACATATAATTACTATAGAAAAAACTGAGTCTTTGTTGATGATCTTAAGTAAGACTCCGTAAATCTCATGGTGCAAACACTATCGAAATCTGTTCGATCCACGTTAGTACGCTAGCGAGTTTAACGCTAGCGAGTAATTTTTCGATGAAATCTCATGGTAGAGGCTCAGGTTGTCCGTGAGTGTCACCAAACGGCGCTTATTCAGTACATCTACCATGAGTTTATGAAGCCAAAACTCTGAGATGAGCACTATAGATTTCGATAGGTTAAAAACCTAACGTAATCTATTCGATGATCACTAACGTTTTTCAGCTGTCACCATACAAAACTGCACCATGAGTCACTAATTTGACAGAAGCTATCGAACAATACGCTTACGATATTAGTTACGTAGCTCACTAGCATTTTGCCGTGTGAAACATAAGTTTACATTAAAATTATACACGTGTTTGAGTATAATAAAGTCAAAATAATGTCTGCAAGAGCTTATTTAGCGTGGAATATGTTAGTTGCCGCTGATTTTGAAGACCAACGACGTGAACAACGTTAATTTCAAGCCAAAATGAAATTTTATGATGGATCTCAATTGGAAAATATATGTGAAAGATAGTTTATTAAACTTTACACACACTATAGAGAAGCGTTTGAGGATTTGTGCATTTATATTATTGAATAATGTTTCGGATTTGACGTCAACACTGAACACAACGAGTTTCATTAGAACTAAAGGTAGTACCTAGTATGGTATGCAGCTATCTCAAAACAAAACCAATTATAATCTATTGTTGTAAACTTCTTTTAAACCACACACACACAACTGTAACACAACGCCAACAAACAAAACATGACATGTTATATGGAATAAAAATTAAAAAACCACTAAATACCATAAGTAGTCCACTAACCGTCAACTTTTTTATTTAGTCGGTTTATTTTGTGATATTGACTATCTTAACATTTTTAGCATAGCGATATAACTACATTTTGAGCTTAAGAGCCGTTCTCTCTTCTTATTAGTGAGAAAGAAAGAAACAAAACCTAAGTAGTGAAGCATTATATCAAGTAGAGTGAAGTTAGCTAGAGAACGCGATCTATCGAGCTTACCTTAGCGAATGCGTAAGACTCCGTAAATCTCATGGTGCAAGCACTATCGAAATCTGTTCGATCCACGTTAGTACGCTAGCGAGTTTAACGCTAGCGAGTAATTTTTCGATGAAATCTCATGGTAGAGGCTCTGCATACATACCATACCAGCTTAGGTACTTACTTAACTTATTTACCATACTAACTACCTTTAGTACTAATGAAACTCGTTGTGTTCAGTGTTGACGTCAAATCCGTAAGATTATTCAATAATATAATTATGCACAAATCCTCAAACGTTTCTATATAGAGGCCGTAAAGGAGGCGGGCGGATTTGGGCCTGGACGTTACACAAATGAAATATTTAGCAATATTACTTACAAGATTTTATATATTCAATCATAAAATATTAAACCGTTCTATCATGGGATAAGAAATAAATAAATTAATCAAAATATTACTGACTTCCTTTATTTTCACTTTTTAGAAATGTTGCCAAATAAAATAAGGTAGGTAATCGATACATCGAATCATATAAATTAAAAAATCAAGCAATAACAGTGATTCAGTGTTTTCGTCTGTAGATATGTTTTAAATAATTTTTGAATATTGGCTTATTAGTAACACTTGTCTTCAACGTTTCTAGAACACCGTAAAAATAAATTGAATGAATTGATTAATGGGTCGATTTCACAATCGATTATCATATTTTTTATACTGGCAACAAAGTGGAACTTATGTTAATGTCACATCTAACGTCAAACAAAGTCAACAAAACAAATCATTCGTTTTGCTTCATAGACTAATATCCATGGTACTGGCAACTGACGTTTTCGATTTTTGTTCACGAGCAGCGCCCTCTGAACGCCAAGCAAGGAACCAAAAAAGACGACATACGTATAGCTATCGCTACTTGTATATACGTGTGTTTGAAATAAGTAGGTACATAAGATGATAGTAAGTACCTACCTAGTTTATTTAGTACAATGTCGAATCATAGTTTAATACCATATTTTAAAGTTATGTGAATGTTCCATAGAATGAATGCATAGTAGAGTACCTACGTAATACCTAGTCTTTGGATGAATGACTGATGGATGAGCTAAGAGAAAACTATGACAAACCCCTTTCCGAAAATTACTCGTGCCACTTTAGCAGTTGCTCATCTTGTTAAATTTTTTTATTAGTGATGGGTTTGCTCTTGACTCTAGTCAATGAGTCAATGTCAGATATGACAGAGACAAAGTCTACGATGGAGCGAGCTTACCCAGAAGGAGCCTGTTCACTCTAACTTTGAAGAGATTAGGGCTGTAAGTTTTCGGAAACACAGACGCAGAGAGAGAGACAGAGAGTTCCACTCCTTTGCTGTGCGCATTATAAAAGACGTTTGGAAACGCTTAGAGCGAATTGGTGGAATAGCTACAAGGTAGGGATGGTAAGATGCAGTGCGTCTGGATGTCCGATGGTAGAAGGGGGCCGGTGGGATGAGGTCGTGGAGTTCTTGGGCACACTCACCGAAGTACAATCTGTAGAAGACCGATAAGCAGGCAACCTTACGGCGCGGCGGCGATGAGCCAAGCTATGTAGCTTGGCATCCACCAGTTTTGCGTCACCGATGAGCCTCTTAGCTCTGCGTTCCATCGAGTCAAGCGCGGCAAGCTGATACTTAGCTGAGCCATCCCAAAGGTGGCTACAATACTCCATGCAGGATCGGACTTGTGCTTTGTAAAGGGTTAAAAGCTGTCCAGGCCTGAAGTATCGCTTCACCCTATTTAGGATGCCCAGCTTTTTGGCCGCAATTTGGGCTTTGTACTCGATGGTGGCGCCGAAGTTGAGACTGGATGTCAACTCCATGCCTAGGAGCTCGAGCCGATCAGTAACAGGAACAGATGCACTCCGAAAAGTAGGAGTTTGGTCAAAGCGACTCCTTTTTGCGGTAAAAAGACACGCCTGTGTTTTGGTGGCGTTAAAAGTGACCAGATTGTCATCACCCCACTGGGAGACAACGCTTAAGGTCAAATTTGTCCGCTCTACCATGGCCTCTCTCAAGGAACGGACTTCATCCCCGCCGGTTGTTGCGCTGGACAAGTATCTCTCTGAAACCGTACTGTCATCTGCGTACCCAACAAGACCAGGCTGAAGTAGGTCATTGATGTGTAGCAGGAAAAGAGTTGCAGAGAAAACAGACCCCTGAGGAACTCCGGCATCAATAGCCATGAGGTCAGAGGAGCAGCCGTCAACGACTACTCGGATCGACCGTTCACTTAGGAAGTCTATATCCAGCTACAAAAACCAGCTGGGATGCCACAAGCAGGAAGCTTGTTGAGTAGACCTGCGTGCCAGACCCTGTCAAAAGCCTTCGAGATATCGAGCGACACAGCAAGTGCTTCGCCGTGTCTCTCGATGGCTTCGCCCCAGCAGTGCGTGACATACACAAGAAGATCGCCAGTTGACCGTCCCCGGCGAAAGCCATATTGACGGTCACTGAGGAGATCATTGTCTTCAAGGTAGGTCATCAGCTTACTGTTCAGAACCCTTTGCATAACCTTGCATAGGATAGAGGTAATGGCGATCGGACGGTAATGTGCAGGGTCAGCACGGTCTCCCTTTTTGGGCACCGGTTGCACATTCGCAAGCTTCCATGATTTCGGCACCGTCGTTCTTTTTTCAAGAGAGAGGCGGTACAGGCGTGTCAACACAGGAGACAGTTCAGGTGCACATTGCCTCAACACTGTCGCTGGAATGCCGTCAGGTCCGCTGGCCTTATTCACGTCTAGACTGCACAATACTCTTCGGACCTCTTTAATGTGAACTGCGATCTCCGGCATCGAAGAGTCACAACGAGGTTAAGTTGGTGGTTGCTTGGAGTCAGCGTCCAGACGCGAATTGCTTGCAAAGAGAGTTGCAAATAAATTTGCTTTCTCTCTTGCAGAGTGAGCCAGGGAACCATCAGGTTTTAGCATTGGAGGCAAAGTGGGTCGACAGAAATTCGTTTCAACCGCTTTCGACAGGGACCAAAACTGCTTACTACCCGGAGGGTGCGATGCTAGTTTGGCCCCGATACGTCCGACATGGTCAAAACGTGCCCTACGTAAAACCCGCTAAAACCAGGCTTGGTAAGCAGCACGGCGCGGCATACGCTAGCAGAGTGTGCCGCTTGGGAGGAGCCGCGCCGTGCCCTCGTCTTTGTGGTAGGCAGTGACCTCTCGCTGCCGGCTGTAGTCCGTTCTATGGTCGGCGGTGAGGAGTCCTGGGACGCGGTGGTCTCCTTCTGCGAAACTGTCATCGCGCAGAAGGAGGCTGCGGAAAGGGAGAGGGAGATGTCGAGTGCTCTCCCGGCCCGCAGCAGGCGCACCGGGCGTCGGAGGAGGGCGTACGCTGCCCTCCTTCGGCCCCCCTAATTGGGTCCAGGGGCGGCGGACTTGGGGATGTCCGTTGCCCCCATTCATCCAGACCCGAGGTGGCGGCGCGCGGTGCCCCTCTGACGTCGCGGGGGGAGTTAAACACCTCACTCCCCCCGCTTACGAGGCCGGCCCGCCTCTGCGGGCCACATCAGAGGCGGGCCGGCACCAGCCGGGGATTACGGAAGTCGCATATGTTCCCGCGATCCCCGGCGTAGGTGGAAGATGGAACACCGGGGTGGTTTTAGTCAGTAAGAGTCTGACAGACCCCTCCGCCCGCCCCAGGGCGGAGGACATCCATGAGGATTTACCCCCGTAAAAAAAAAAAAAAATGCTTGGTAAGCAGACTCTTTACGGGCCTCAGCGTGGGCGCATTCTGCATTATACCAAGGCCGGGACTTGTGACCGAGCGGGATGTCGGAGAATGGAATAAAATACTCCATTCCCTGCCGAATCACGTCCGCAATCACGTCAGCACAGCACGAGGGGTCACCCGAGGAGAAGCACACTTGCCGCCAAGGATAAGACGCAAAAAAGTGCGACATCTCATCCCAATCTGCTGACTCGTATCGCCATACTCGTCTCTTGCCCCTTTTTTTTTTTATTGGATGGGAAATCATCAAATGACCCCTCCCGCTCTGGGTGGAGCGGCAAGGAGTGTCAGACTTCTACTGACTAAAACCCACCCATGCTCCTCTTGGTGCCTTTTACGTTCCAGGGCCGCGATAACTCTTTCGAACAAATCCGCAACCCTGGTAGTCTCTGGCCCTAACGGGCCCCGACCCATGCTGACGACTGCTGGCTTGGCGCGCGTAGAACACAGCGCGCCGTCAACCCGGGCCTGTTCTGATCGGACGGCGAGCTACCCATTGCTCGCCGTCCACAGACATCAGTCACTGCGCCATGCTCAGGAGCATCAGTTCCTGGGCGGCGCAGTGGCTGACGTTCAACAGGAGGGGGTGAAATGGGGCCATTACTGGCACTCCATTTCAGCCCCCTCCGGAGCCCGTTGTAGGGGCTCTACTGCGGCTGTTGCAGTAGCAGCAGCCGCAGTGGAACCGGCAATGGCGGCAGAAGATGCGGCGGTAGCGGCGGCGGTCGCGGCAGAGACGGCGGTGGCGGAGGGCTTTCTCCTGTTTCCGGCTTTGGTGGGTGGGGCGCAGGCCCTATCCCCAGCCCAGTGGTCGGCCGGCTTGCCAGCTGCCGCACAGACTACGCAGTGCGGCGCGGCGTCGTCTCTTGCCCCTAGGACTCTTATCTGGAGGAGAGCAGGGCAACACGGATTTCACCAGGCAGTGGTCAGACGTTCCCAGCGGGGCTGAGACCGATACTGAATGACTGCCCGGATCGGTTGTCAGCAGAAGGTCCAAGCAATTGGGTGTATGGGCGTCAACATCCGGTACCCGCGTTGCCACATTCACCAGCTGGGTTAGATCTAGCGTTACAGCAAACTTGCGCGCCTCTAACCCGGCATGGTCAGTTTTCTGGTACGGGAACAACCACTCTTTATGGTGGGCGTTAAAGTCCCCCAGAAAAATGAACATCGCTGTTGGGTACCGTTGCTGGGCTACGTCCGTCGACTCCACGAGGGAATTAAACAGCTTAAATTAGGTAACTGTAAGGTAATGTAGTACCTAGTTTAGTGGTGAATGGTGAATAGTGAAGCTAACGACAAGAATAAGTAAGTACTTACCTATAAAATTCATGGGCAGGGAGGGAGTTTCAAGTAGGTACGGAGCGTAAGTACTTACTACCTACGTTATCGCTGCTTGCACTCGTTATCAACGAAACTAATTCGTTGTTCGGTTTGCTCAGGCACTTGCCTCTTACCACAGTATAAATCAGTAGGTAGGTATAAGTAATACAATGTAGAGGTAGGTACCTACGTACTCGAGTAGGTACCTACTAAATACCTACAGAATTAACTATACCCTTAGGGACTGTGTACAAACAAGTGGCAGAAAAATTCATGCTATCAAGATTTGACCCACACGTCATACCTAAGTATTAAGTACTATAGCAAGGTCAAACATATACTTAAGTAAGTACCTACTTAATAACTGCTACTTAGGTAGGAATTTGAAATAATTGTAATTCCATCGTCAGTGACGTCGCCGTTTGCTGGCTGTTGTGGAAATGTGGCTGAATTGTGGTTAGTGCACCCACCAAAATGTTTCAATACTCTCAACTAGTCAACACGCCCAGTTAGTTTACAAAGGAGAACGATGCGTCGATCCAAGAGGCTGCTGTCCAGTAGACTGAACGCACGGTACCTACTTATGTCGGTATTGTGGGATTGTGCAGATTACAACTCAACATAGGTAGGTAGGTAGTACTTACCTTCCTAGGTACCTACTTACAATCCCAAAATCGCAAGCCATTACCTATTGCACAGTAGGTAGGTAGGTGGGTATTATTATTAAACTCTTAGTTGGTCAGATTATAGTTTCTTATTATATTGGTAGGTAAGTACCTAGGTACCTACCTACCTACTTAGTGTTGTATCAAATAAGAGCAACCCAAGGCAAAATATTTAGCAGCGCTCCCGCTGCGGCAGGCGGGTGTCAGGGAAACCGCGACGTAAACACTGAAGTATGGCAGTGCGGCGCGGACTGCCCGCGGCACAGCAGTACGAGTGCCTACACCGCCGCACTCCACTGACTCCACTACACACACTGTAGGTACATAACATACCTACTTACCTACTTCATACATAGGTAAACAGCTTGATAGCTTTCAGAACGTAGGTACCTAGGTAAACACTAAACGGCGGAAAATCGATAGGTACTTAGATACTAACTTGATCGCAGTCCACGAAGTGACGGCGAGCACAGAGCAGCGACTGGTCGGGCTATGGTCTGCACGGCGGAGCGACACGGAGCGACACAGAGCGACACAAAGCGACACACTGCGGGACGGTCAGGTATGGTCGGGATTACGGAAGTCGCATATGTTCCCGCGATCCCCGGCGTAGGTGGAAGATGGAACACCGGGGTGGTTTTAGTCAGTAAGAGTCTGACAGACCCCTCCGCCCGCCCCAGGGCGGAGGACATCCATGAGGATTTCCCCCCGTAAAAAAAAAAAAAAAAAAAAAAAAAAAAAGGTAGGTAACAGAAGTCAACTGGGTTGCGCGGATGGCACTTGGCGCGGTTAAGGCGTGTTGACTAGAGTTTGGTCTGTCTAGTTTCGAGTAGAGTCGTGTTCGTCTCCCAAGAGGGATTTTCCAGAACACGAGTCAGTCCGGTAAGTCAGTAGCGAGTAGCGGGTAGCAGTGCGCGCGAGACGCTCGTCGCAGTTCAGCCCGGGGGGCTCTAACTGGTGTGCGTGAGTCGTGCGGCCCGCGGCGGTGGCCGAGTGGCACTGCCGCGCGCCCGCCTGCGCGCCGCCGCCGCCGCGCCGCCGAGGTCTCGCGGAAGTCTCAATGAATTACTCACTAACCTCCGCGCACCGGTTTGACCTGTGACTGGGACTCGTGAGCTACTTCGACTGTTCGAGACACCTTTTACGACAATTTTTGTCTGAAATCTAGACCTTTGGCTTAAAATTTAGTTTTCAGGCAGATTTTTTAAAATACTAATTAAAAAACAAAAAAATAACATCAATCAATCTAAGTAAGTACCTATAGATGTCGCAGCCATCTAGCTGAATCAGCCGTTTCATTAAAAGTCTAGCCTTTTCATTGAACTGTGCCGTTTAATCAGCGACATAGGTGTCATGGGCAAGTCATTAAACGATATTGAACAAAAGATGTCACTTAAGTCGCTAAAAAATCGGCACATTTAAATGAAAAGGCTAGGCAACCAATTAAACGGCTGATTAAGCTAACTGGCTGCGACATAGATATGATGCCGTATCCGTTCTCTTGAGGGCGTTACTTGAGAGTCATTAAATTGAGAGTAGACTGAGCAACGCAACGTTTCGAGCTACTGGACCGTGTCACGTGTGCGATCGGTTTTGAGTGCCGTCTCTGTGTGGCAAGTTGTGGCTACTTTTGCTTGGGTAACTGTAAAACCAATAAATTATAACGTGGGAATGAATCAATGGTAAAAAAACTTGACTAAGAGCAACATGAAAATTAAATCGAGAGACTGTGTCGTTGGTCTAGATTAGGACAGGTGTTATTAATGGGAGCGAACCACCACTAATTGGGTTCAAAAACTAATTCCAGAGAAATTGCTGATAAGACTACCCAATACATAATCAGGAGTCACTTTTGCGATGACTATGTCGAGCTGGCTGCACGTCGCAAAGCGACTCCTGAGTATGGCTCCTTCAGAGTTCGATTCGTTCGATCCTAGGTTGGGCAATGCTATGTGTTCTGTAGTCTGTAATATTTGCAGAATTAGCTCTTTGTAAGTATAGGCTGGTATGAGAGAGAAGCGCGAAGGTGCAAGTAAGTCATGAAACTATGACGAGACTCTGTCGAGATCTCACGGTGTGCACCGAGGCGGAGTGAACGACAAGTGAGCTGTCATTCCATCTTATTTGTATGGTTTGATAGCTAACCCGTCGTGCACCCCGGCCAACTTCGACATGTTTACAGAATTGCACTGCAGTTTATTCCAGGTAATCAAGTTGGAATGACAGCTCACCTCGTGATCACTTCACACAAGCCTTCACTTCGACATGTTTACAGAATCGACCTGGGGCTCGAGTCTGCTATTGCAATCGTGTCTCAATGACCGGTCAGTGATCGAATATTTGACAACTTTGACAGTTTTTGTATGGGAAATGTGTCATAAGTTTGACGTTATACGTTAAAAATCGATCATTGACCGGTCATTGAGACACGATTGCAATAGCAGACTCGACCCCCAGCTGTTGAGCTTGTGTGATACTGATATGTATCACAATTTGTGAATTCAGACTTAGAGTGTGGTGCAAGTGTAAGCGATAAAGGCGCTTTATTTAATATTTGTTCATCGTTTATTAAATTAACTCCGCAAGTAAGATATAGTTTTATTAAACTTTATAATTTCTGTAACAATTGTTTAAGTATAAAACACAAGACTTTTTCTTGAACTTCAAATACTTGTTCTCCTTGTTCAAAGCGACGCCACTCACGCCACATATTATTTCAATCCAACTCAAAATGACAAAACAAACTGTAACCGCGTTGGTTCTGTGGTGTCCAACCCCGCTAATTAAACAGTTCCCGCTCATGACGCGCCGCCGCGCCCCGCCACGCGCGCCCGCGCCCTTCGCCGGGCAGCAGTCACGTGACTCATGTCGAGTCCGCTATGACTCGCACGCTCGCCCTCCAGCCTGGCTTCTAGTATCTCTGCAAGCTGCAACTAGGTATTGCAAATAATACGTCGGTTTGTTTATTTTCGTACGATCGAGTAGTTCGTTGTAAAGTTTATTGATTCTAACCGCACTCACTTTTTGAGATGTCTAGTGGATCCTGGCTCTCCAAGTGATTATATTTCCGCATCTTGTTATAAGCGACTATCGCTTCCTATTTATAATCGAACCCGCTACACAGTATTATTGTGCCCGCTACTTGCAATGACAAAGCATTGGAGGAGCTTCACAAAGAATTCTCGGTGTTACTTCTGTTAAATTCACGTCTCGCTTTGACAATAAGTGCGAATATTCTATAAGGCCGATGGGAGTAGGACTACATAGGACAGATTACGTCACAGTTGCCGAACACCTGCGTTGATATGCGTCTATTGAATTTATTCGTAACTTACCGCTCGCTGATGAGTTTTCGCAACCGGGAACTATAGATACCTAAGTAGGTACTTTTAGGTGTTAAATTTTATTGTGAAAACTTACTTACGATGGTATGCCCTCCGCTCTTGAAACGACTTTAGGTAACCTTATTTTGGATTATGCTTCTATTATTTTCCGCACATTGTGTGCTTTTATTTCTGAGTACGGACCCGCTACACCAAGATGTCGAAAGATATTGGGCAGTCGAGGAATTACCCTCTCAGACATTTTTAAATCTCGACGATCAGCAGTGTGAACATTTATACTTCAACCACTGTTGGTAACTCCGACTGACCTTCCTTATAGAGAAGACCCAAATAATCTATGCAATTCTTATACTAGGTACCGCTAAAAAATGCGTTCTACTTTTAGAAAATAAATTTTAAAATATGACGAAGTTATTCGTGATTACCTAACTAACGGTATACTGTCCCGCACCCACCGCACCTGACCGCACCGCACCTCAGGCATCCGCCGCCCCAGGCTTTGTTTACCGCATCATCCCGTAGTTCGCAACGACAAGGCGACAACCTAGGTTCGTCCTGTGCGGCTGTGCTGGATGTCAGCGCGCAGCGTCAAGAACGATACCTACAGGGTTGTCACTAAATGATATCTTGTATACGGCTTGCAACGTACCTACATATTTTTTCATATACTATAAAAAGTGGTATAACTTTACTGTATTTCATCAGATCCGGAAATACTCCTTGATCCACACATAAATTAAATATTAAAGCTAAATACGGCGCTATAGTCTCAATAATTGAGGTACATACTTTGATAGATAATCCCCACAGGTCTTCTGTCAATTTAATCTTGATTTGTTTAAAAACCTTTAGTACTGTTATGGGGTTTATATGTTTAAACTCAAATTTAGTTGGGCAGGCTGACACGTTGGCCTGTAATAAATCAAAAGCCAGCGAAGGCGAGGAGTTTAAGGCTTCAGTTGTTTCAATAGGGATACTGGTAAAGAAATTTACAAATTCTTGAGCAACTTTCTTGTTCTCGCTAATAAGACCATGAGGAGTCTCCAATGTGTAATCAGTATTATGTCTTTTGTTCCGCTTTGTTTCATTATTAATAATCTTCCAAACCGTCTTTATTTTATTTTCTGATGCTTTAACCTTATTGCTAATATATAAGGCCTTAGCTGCCTTACAAGAAATTTTATAAATTTTTGAGTAGGTAGCAACATATTTATTAAAAGTTTCAGTCATAATAAATGGCTTAAGGCCATACAGCTCATAAAGTCTATCCCTACTTATTCTCAGTCCTTTAGTCGCCCAGTCACTAAATAAAAACTTAGGGCAAATAGTTTTAGTTCTCTTTTTAAAAGTATTATTAAACTCAGTTTGGACTACTGAAAACAATTCTGTATACAAAATATTACCATTATTCATTGTGAAGTCCCGATCACTTAACTTGGTAATTAAAGTGTTGTTAAATTTATTTAAATTACCGGATGTTATTGGTCTGGATTGTATTTGCACTTGTTGAATAGGTATAATGCACTCAAAAGATACCATTAGCCCGCTGTGATCTGAAGGGAGCTCATTTACAATGGCTTTTTCTAAATAGTTGCAGCAACAAAAAACATTATCTATACATGTAGCAGTAGCTGTAGTTATTCTAGTTGGTTCTATGAAAACATTTGACAAATTGAATGATTTAAAGAGATTTAATAATCTACTGCTATCTGAATTATTTTCTAAAATATTAATATTAAAGTCACCACAGATAATTACTAATTTATTACCAGTTGCAAGTTTTGCCAAGACATCTTCCATCACTGACTCAAATATAGAGTAGTTCAGATAATTAGGGGGTCTGTAAACGCACACTATGACATGCTTATCCAGCTCAACACAGGAGAGTTCAATGCTATGTTCAACTGACAGCTCAACTATGTCTCTACGAGTTTTAAATTTAATACAACTTTTGATTAAGATTAATGAACCCCCACGTAGCATTGATTTGCGGTTAAAACAACTTCCCACATTATAATTCTCATAATTAATGAGCATTTCAAAATCCCTTAGCCAATGCTCAGTAAAACAAATAATGTCAAACATTGTTTTTTCTAAAAATAATTCAATTTCGAGTTGTTTCGAAGCAAAACCTTGAATATTCTGATAAAATAATTTCAAGCATTTCAGCTTAGCTCCTTTATTATAATTAGCTGCGTGAGAGCTAGAAGATACCTGGTTGATCGTAGATGTGGCTATACTGTTATTGATATCCTCTGTTGTCTTACAAATTAGTTTAAAGTTACATCCGGAGTGAGCTCTAAGAGTCCCATGCCATCACCAGGCAATGAAACACATGGAACCTCCTTCGTACAATTATTGTAAATATGTATAGCATCAGTGCTACAGTTATTTAGTGTGTCCACCTGAACATTAGTATTATTACTAATAATTGTGGTGTTAATTATAGAACAAGACTTCGACATACTACTTATGTCTGAGTTTATATTATATGCTAATAGCTTAGCAATATGGTGTCTAAATTTAATAGGTAGATACACTGTATTCCTAGTCGACTTTAATTTCTCAACAAAATTGTTGATATCCGCAAAAACAAGTTTGTCACTATAATGACTCACTAAGAAATGTACATGCTTATTAAGCATATGAATATAATTGTTTTGTTTATTTGACAATTTTTCAAAATATGGGAAAGCACACAATATAATTTTTTTACAATCTAACTTTAGCAACTTAGCGACACAGTCTGTTATATCATCTTTTTTAACATTTAAACTATTTCCTATAAACACAGTAATATTGGTATCTGGTTTATATACATTTCTAGTAACTAATTCCATTATATGCTTGTAGTTTGACCCAGGCATGCAATAATTCTGAGTAGAATAACTCAGGTTGTTATTTAGTAATTTTGCTAAACCTCTTCCTATACTATCAGAGAACATAACTGAATGAAAACAATCATGACTATTATTAAATGGAGTGCCAGCAATCTCAGGCTGGTCCATTTCAAACAAATTATGTGCAATACCAGTTGTCACACAGTCATGTGACAATCTCTCAGCCGGTGACGGGTCCTCCGTTGACTCAGGCTGGACAGTATCAAGGTTTGATACTGTCTGACATCTACACTGACACATCACCAACTCATTTGCAGCCAGTATGTGTTCTTTAATTTGGAATTGAGAGCTCACATATTTATTATACAAAGAACTAAGTGAGTCTTCAAGTACCTGAATTTCAATTTCAGTGGTGGTTCAGTATTCAGTGGTTTTTTCATAAAACTCAACCTTCCAATAGACTTTTCGTGCATCGTCTAACGTTATTTTCGTTCGGAACGGTGTTTTAAGCGTGGAAACTAGACATTGTGCGTTTAGACTAGCATCTAAATGCTCATCACTGATATTGTCTCTGTCGGGCACGATGCCCGGTGAGACATCGTGCTTTTTGGCCACGCTTACCAGCGAGTTCGAGCCCGCGACTAGTTTAACCTTAAGTCAATGAGCCAGCTTTTATCATTGTCTATGGATGCGCGCACTGGTCAGTCATTCGAATACGCAATAAGAATATCCGCCATATTGGAAAAAACTATTTCATTTTTATTTCAACTGTATGAGTGAAGATATAATAGTGTATGCAACGGCATATAATTAGGTATTAAAACACTCGTGTGATGCTGTTATCACACTCGGCTACGCCTCGTGTGATAAATAAATAAATAAATATAAATTTATTTCGTAAACAACAGGTTTTACAAGTATTTTGTGGAGGCCTTCTTTTAAGTATAGAGATACCTGTAACAGAAGACCCCACTCTTCCATATCTATGTACTATGTATACAGAGCCTGTTATGAACATTGGTAATCAAAGGAGGTACAAATACAAAAACACTACTTATATAAAACAATAATAATACTAAAGATAAAATGAAAACAGCAATTGGGTGCAAACTTGAAATCGCCACCACAGATAATGATATAAATTATTCCTAACTTACATAATTTGCCCAAGTTCTGATTCCAAGGACAGTAGAATGTGGAGTGTTAGTGTGGAGTGTAAGTGTGTAAGGGTGTGTTTGTTTTAAGTACCATGCGAGGACATGCACCTGAATACACAAGGCACATCCGAGGACATTTTCAATCCGAGGACCTTTTCGTACGTCCTCGGATTGACCCGACCAATTCACCGTATTCTCCATTCGATTTTGAGCCTTTCTATATACTTAATAAGGGAAACTTGATGTCGACCTAGGTGGACCTCGGTTTGATCGCGGAAAGCCATGTTCACATTCCGAACGTGTGTGAGCTCTCATAAATTTTTAACACACTACATTTACACTTCAGTCATATTTTAAGTACCTTGCGGGGACTACACATAAGTCCTTTTCACACATATGTCCTCGGATGGAAGTTTTTCCACGCAGTGTGTTTAAAAGTCCTCATATTGATAGCTTTTCCGAACATGTGTATTCAGGTCCCCATTTGGATAGATTTCCATGTGTATTGGCTTTTAATTGTTTCAAAATTGTCTGATTTTATAAAATCACTTCCTTCTCGAGTGCTGAAAATCAAATCAACCTACAGAGGCCTTAAACTACGTAACAATTAAATTGGGTTATTTTTCCATTGTAACAGAACTCTCGTCCTTGATGGTGAAATTGGGGATGACCATTTGCATGGAAGTACGTCATATTCACAGTACGAGACAAAAAGCTTTTGAAACTCTAGAACCATATCCATTTTTCTTTGGATGTGAAATCATCAAATGAATTCTCCCGCTCTGGGCGGAGCTTGAGGGCGACTGCTGACGCACAGGGCGTCTCTTTCGGCGGCTGGGACGTGAGGATTGCCTCTTCCTCACCCATCTCGCTTCCTCCTTCGCTTACATTTCTGTTTTTCAGAAGGAGGTGACTGTTTCCCATGCTCTCTGACTCCGGACCTTGGATTGGACCAGGGCCGAACGCGAGAAGTCACCATTGCCGATCGCCGCTACAAAGACATGTAGTGTCCTCATTACGATCCACACAATGGTGACAATATTGGGTGTTGTACCGTGTCCGGTGAGGACCTGCGTCAGATGGAATACGAGGACGTCGTGGCGCCTCTCTAACCACTCCTCAAAGAGTTGACTTTCTCGCCACGATTGTGGCGGGCCCAGCGCTGGGTTGCGATTGCGACAGTCGCTTATTCCATACCACTATGAGATCGCACCGGAGCTTGCTCCACCGTTCTGTTCAAATCAAATCAAATCGTTTATTACTATCCATAATGTACAAATACAGGTGGCAAATATAAAAAATGGAAACAATTATGAACAAGGGCACAGCAAATTTTTTAAATAAGTAGAGAGAGGAAGAGCGCTTTCATAAAATAAAACAAAAAACTTATTAACTATATTTGTATTATTTTGTATCATAATAAGTTTTTTAAATTACCATTCATTCATATTAATTATTTATTTAATTGTATTAGTTATTTAATATTATCTAGGTATGTATTAATATTATTTATTTGTGAATTCACTTAAAGATTTTTCATTATTATTAGTATAGTATAACTATAATAATTATAATATTAAATGTAATTGTACTGTAATTAGGTACTCAATATAATTATTTACTTACTAAGTAACTGTTATTAATACTTATGTATTAATGGATTTATCCGTTAGATATTCGTCTACTGTGTTATAAGATTTTTTAATTAAGAATTGTTTTAATTTATTTAAAAATATATTGGTTTTATTTTGTTGTTTTATGTCTACTGGTAATTTACTATATATTTTTATTGACATTGAATATGGACTAGAAGAATGTAATTTAAGGCGGGAGGGAGGCAAATTGATTCTGTTTTCATGGCGCAACGAATACTTTGTTTGCATGTCTCCCCGAGTGTTATAAGAATCTGGATGTTTACGGACCAGTTTACGTAACTATTATTTTAATTAAGTGTGTACGTAAATTTTTTTTATGGTTAAATCTATAGAACTCCCTTTAGCATTTAAGGTTGTAAATTGAAGCAAAGATAACACTGAAAACAAGCAATATTATTTTTTAACTGCCCCCAACCTGGCTGTACAGCTGTAATCAATGACAATCACTACTACATTTATTCAACCATCATCCTTATGGCTGGTCAGAAACAACAGGGCTCGGTCCTAGAGCTACCGCTGTGGAACATTGAACTGGATATGACTGGGCACTGCACTTCTCGACGGTGTCGATGAGATATGTTACGCTGATGATACCCTGGTGACGGCCCGGGGGCAATGACATTGGAAAGCGCTAATACTGGCCACGGCAGGGGTTATGCAGGTCGTCGGAAGAATCCGGCGTTTGGGTCTCGAAGTGGCTTTGCATAAGTCCGAAGCCCTCTGTTTCCCCATGGAAACCTTGGAACAAGCCAGCTCGGGATTAACATATAGTGGTTGGTGGCGTTCGCATCAGTATCGAGCTGATGACTAAGTACCTAGGACTCGGTCCCCAGGTTGATGTGCATTGTAGCTGCTCTTTTGTGGGTTGTACCCAATTTAGCAGGGCCAAACACTTCCTGCAGAAGACTATGTAGGAATCGTGTGGTCCATTGCCCGCCCGCCTGCTATTTATGGGGCACTCGTGTGGGCGATAATCCTAATAGCCCGAAACGCCGTGACACTGCCAAGACCGCAGAAAGCGATGGTTATTAGGTTCATGAGTGACTGGATAAGCGACATGGCGCCCTCAGTTTCCAGCTGACTCAGGCGCTTACTGGATACGGATGCTTTGGGAAGTACCTGCGTCGCAAGAGTCGGAAGCGGATGCCCGTTTGTCACTAGCCCGTGGAATGTCCCGAGAACACCGTGCAGCATACACTGGAGGAACGTTTAGCGAGGACGCTGGGGGTGGTCTATCGCTTCCGTTTTCTCGGCCGTCAAAGATACATTCAAAGGAAACGTCAGAGAGGGAAAGACAGCATACCTCTCACTCCACCTGCACCAGAAAAGCAGCCGTGCGTTGACGGGAGCTCAACGATCTCCGGGCAACATGAGGAAAAGGGCGTCGAACTTTGGGCGGAGTCGTTGCCTGACCAGTGAGGCCTAAAGAGCCATTGAGCAATATGTTACGTGTATGCCTTTTATGGGAGTATATACCATATTAACATACCGAGATTCTTCCGTGCCACGGAAAGCACGTTAAGCCGTTGGTCTCAGCTGTAATTTGTAGATCTTTGGCAGTCGTTACGGATTGTCAGTGGCCAGAAAATCTGACACCAGTGTTACCAAGAAGTACCGTGTCACCCAGTTAATGGGTTGTGGAGGTCTGGTAGGCAGCCGCTCCTCGTAAAATACTGGTATTCAGCTGAATCCGGTTTGACTGGGAGCCGACCCCAATATAGTTGGGAACTGGCTAGGCAGATGATGATGCCTTTTATGGGAGTATGTGCTGCTGCGGTCGTTGGATCAGCCACATTAGGTGAAGGTGTGCGACGATGCTAGATGGGGGTGCGCTTGAACAATATTGTCTTTCGAGCTCCAGAATTATGGTAGCAGTAGTTCTCCTCTCCGTTTGAGCAGCAGCTACATAGCATCACCATGACTATGTATTGCTATGAAATATCAACAAAAAGCACACAGAGTTTCAAGACGCTACAAGTAACCGATGAAGAGTTGTCTCACATGGAGACAATTCCACCAGTAGCTACAATAACATCACCATAACAGATGTATTACTATGAAATTTAATGTCAACAAATAGAATACAAAGTTTCAAGACGATACAAGTAACCGTTGAGGAGACAATTCCAGCGAAAGCTTCATAAAATAATCATGATTATAAAATTGTTATATCACACTTACATTTTGAACGTTTGTCAGTTAAAATCAAATTAGGTCCTCTGATGGTACTTAAATCAAGAAATTGACGTGTGTGAATAGAATTGCCAACATGAAGATGATTCAAATATTATTATGGTAAAATTATAAGTGTGTTAAAATTTTTATTGGAAATTTTGAAAAGGTCCTCGCTTTGTACACCGTCTACTCGGAAAAACGTCCTCGTATTGATCATGAAAAGTCTAGTACCTACTGCGTCCTCACATTGCACAAGATATGAGAAAAAGTGTGTTAAATTAGGTCCTCGCATTGGTGTCCCTGGTCAGATGGTTAAGGTCCTCGTTTGGCTCACACACAGGTCCTCGGATGGTACTTCCCAGGCGGGTTTTATTTATTTATTTATTTATTTATTTATAGGATCGCCAACAGAGGCTACACAATCACATGCTTTATAATATAGATAGGGACAAATACAAGAGTGCGCTTCCAATTACAGGCGACTACATCATTCACATCTAGGTAGGTACATAAAGTTTGACAAGGACGAGAACATTAAAATAAACAAAAACACATAACAAAAATTAAAGGGAAAACAAAATGGGATGAATGCAAAATAATTACCTACTTAAAAAACACAAAATAATAATAATAAAAAAAATATAAAACACGAACAAATAATTTTAAACAAATTCATCTGAGAACACACATAAAACACCAAGACAATAATAAACACCAAATAAAATAAAATAAAATACTATATTGTTCGGATACTAGGACTTTTATGTCTTTTTTAAACTTGATTAATTTACTTGTAATATCCAGCTCGTTATGCTTCGATACTTCGTTATACTGCCTACAGAGCCTTGGCAAAACGGCGAAGTGTCCGAGGTTTGTTTTGGATCCCGGCACATAAAAAAGTTTATAGGTACTTTTCCGCGGCAAGCGGGATGGTGCACTTATATGCAGCTTTCCAAGAAGCTCGCTACAGTCAATAACCCCATTGAACAGTTTGTGAAGAAATGTGAGATCTATAACTTTTCTTCTATCTACCAACGAGGACATTTAATAATGTTGTAGTCGTAGGTCATAGCTCTTAATTTTTTTTGCCAGACGATCTTTATAGCAAAGATAGTATAGAAAACGTCTTTGTACATTTTCCAAGCGTTTAGTGTAAACATCATAGTGAGGATTCCATACGGTGCTATTGTATTCAAGCAGAGGGCGAACCAATGTGTTATATAATTGAATTCTTGTTGAAGCTTTAGAAAACTCTTTGCTATTACGCAAGACAAATCAATATATGCCTATCAAATTTCAGTTTCTTGTCAAATACAATTCCAATGTATTTAGGTCCTCGCACTGTTCATAGGAAGTCATACCAAAAAAAGATTGAGATAGCGCTATGCGAATGCTCATCAACCTAAATATTGTTTTCTCTTTCTTTCTGTCTTGTTAATAAAGTCGTAAGTCGTCGTTAATATGGTTTTCTAGAAGGTCCTCGGATGGTGACTTACAGCTATAGTCCTCGTATGGATGTCTGTACAAGTAATGGTGTGATGGTGTGTGTGTGTGTGTGTGTGAGCGAGTAGGACATAAAGGGTATCCAAAAACTTACCCACTTAGTTAGCTTACTATAAATGTTTTGTTGTAGTAGACATATTTATTTATTTAAACACAAAAGCAATAGTTGTCATTTTACATATTTATATACCTACATTATATTATATTATACATTATATTATATATATACTTTTCATGTGTACTTAGTAGTTAAATATTTTTAAACTATGTAACTGGATGCAAAAGTAACTCAGTTTCTTCATAATTTAGGTTCTTTAGCCATGCAGTCAGGGTTCTCTTACATTCGTAATGTGTTTGTTCGTAAAAAGCTACTTTTTTGCTTATAGCGTTGTACAGGAGAGTAGCTTGAGAAATAAATTGCCGCCTTGCGAATGCAGTGCGAACTCTGACCACATTTATACGACAGTGACTTCTTCTTTTCCTAAAAAGATTAGAATCAAATACTGTTGTTTTATGCATCTTTAGGACTGCATTCAAAATATACAACTTCCTAACAGTTAAGAGATCACACAGATTGTAGAGCTCGAGTGTAGAAAAGCGATACGGTTTAAAATAAATAGTTTTGAGCAGGGCACGCTGAGATCTTTCAACATCAAGGAATTTAATTTTTGAGGCACCTCCCCAGATAGGAATGCAGTAGGTTAAAACAGATTGGGCTAGAGCAGTGTATATCTCCTTGATTAGACTTGCTGATGTAACATGTCTTAGTGTATTGAAAATCCAGACTAATTTTCTCAAACGATCACCAACCAAAGATACGTGATAATGCCAAGACAGACGCTGATCCAGTATAATACCCAAATATTTTGTTTTTTCTACCTTCTCGATAATTGGACAAGCGCAGTTGGTTTCCTGGATATTGCCACATTGGTGTATCTTTAAACTTAGTTCTGTATCTGGTTGGGTTCTAACACTCACAGAGAAGCACATGTAAACAGTTTTCTGGCTATTCAATGTGAGCAAATTAGTTCTCAGCCAGGAAGCAACTCTCGATAATCCCACTTCCGCATCCAATCGCACAGAATTCCAATCATTGCCGATAAATACCAGCGCAGTGTCATCAGCATAAGAGAAAACTCGGGAACCACCTGCCTCAAGCTTACACAAGTCATTGATATAAATTAGAAACAAGGTGGGCCCGAGGACGCTTCCTTGTGGTACACCAAATGTTATATTGGAGTCTCTACTCGTACACTGGCCTATTCTAACCTTTTGCGTTCGATGTGTTAAATAGCTTTTGAATAATTCAAGGGGTATGCCTCTTATTCCTATGTGTTCCAGCTTGCGTACAAGAATGGGAACAGAAACTGTGTCAAAAGCCTTTTTCAGATCGAGGAAAACTGAGAGGCATTTATTTCCACGATCAAGGTTTTCAGTGATTAGGGTTGTTAAAGCTGTTATTGCATCTTCAGTAGATTTTCCCGGTCTAAAACCATACTGTGAATCGGATAATATGTTATATTTACTAAGGAAGTCAGTTAATCTCTTATTTAAGAGTTTCTCTAATATTTTTGATAAAGCAGGTAACACTGATATGGGCCTGTAGTTACTAACATCATCTCTGGTCCCACTCTTGTACACAGGTGTAATAATAGATTTTTTTAACAGTTTCGGGAAGATACCTGTACTGAAACACAAGTTTGCTAGGTGAACAATAATTGGAAGAATTTCATGCTTAGCTAATTTGAGAAAACTTGTTGGGATACTGTCCCAGCCAGGAGCACTACTTGATTTTAAATTCATAAGAAAATAGTGTACTTCTTCTATGTCTGTATCTAAAAGAACAAATGATGTAAGTTGAGCCTTGTTTCCTCCTAAGTCAGTCCTCCCTTCCGATCTGGTCTCCGACACGATTATTTCTGCGAGTTGTTTGCCAATCCCCACAAAATAATCATTCACATGATTCACTGACTCAAGTGGAGATGACACAGATTCTAGAAGTTTAGTGATCTGAGTTAGTTTGCTTCACGTGAGTTATATTTTGAATACTCGACCAAAGTCTTTTACTGTTTCTGGTGGAATTCGCTAATTGTGCCCTGTCGTATCTGCGCTTCAGTTTTTTAATTAATTGATTACAAAAGTTGCGATATCTTTTATAACTGATTTTTAATATTTCATTATGAAGGTCATTTTTTAATTGCTTTTGCATTTTGTTTCTATTTTTGATACATTTTAATATGCCGGGAGTTATCCAGGGTTTTATAGGTCGCTTAATTTTAGGTATGGTGGACTTTGTAGTATTTTCTTGCACGTGTGATAAACCCACACTCATGTTTTAATAACCCCTTTTATATGATCGTTGCTTAAACTACAACTATGATTTTAGGTTCGCGTTGGTTACCCGCTAAGGATACATTTATTTTCGATTTCAAGTCCCCATCTGTTTGTAGTTTGTACTAAACGCGCCATTTTATCCGCTACAGCTCGATTGTATGACGTCTTAAACTCGTCGGCCCTATAATTCTTTTCGCTAAATTAATAGTTAAAGAACATCGATTGATGATTGATGATAGATGATTGATCGAACGGACGATATACCCCCTTCTTGCATTGTTAAAATATGGCAGCAATGCAACATTACTTAATAGAATTACCGCACATTTTTTTTTTTTTTTTCAGATTTTTCAGATGCGACTGATGCGAGCGATATATATCTGCATACGACTGTATAATTTATTTAAACGTCGTGAATAGCGATCATTCGCCTATTATTTCGCTGGTGTGCTCTAAATCGCGAGTCGCATCCGCTAAACCTAAAATTACTCTCGCACGCACGGAACAGCTGTTCTGAGCTCGCACGCTTGAAAACCGTTTATGACACTATATAAACGTCATAAAATCGAAAATATTTATGCATTTTCGGACTCTGAAGTAGCGCTTTGTTGGGCTGTTGCTTCGCCACACAGATTCAACACACCTAATGTCGCTAACCGCATTTTCCAAATTCAGGAAAAGATTCCTCCTGAAAGGACATTGACCACCAACAGTATCGCTTTAAAGTAGAAGAGTATACCTACGCATAAATTATTAAATAATTTTTTAACCTCTCTTAGTTTACTTGGTAGAAATCGTATGTGGGAATATTTGTATTTAATTAGTCATTTATTGGATTTTATTGCATACTTTTTTAAATGGCGTATATTTATCATAGCAATGTGGCCAAGTTTAAAAACTTCCTAATAATCGGTTTTAACGGACAGACTACGAGTTTCAAAAATAATTTTAACTGTAACATTTTTCCTCCTTATTAATATTTCTTTTGATTATGTTAATAATAAAAATAGTATATTTTTAATTAACATCTTTAAATATTATTACTTTACTAGTTGAATCTTTTTTGAGTTGACAAATCAGTTACGATCAGGGGGTGATTTAGATTAGCTGTTGATAACATTATCACGGCCAATGTGAAAGGTGAACTGTCAAAAGTGTCACCTACTGTCAATTAGTCTAAAAAACTAGGGATGAGCAAGTGAAAAAAATATATGTAACGGCGCGTAGCTAAATTAAGTTAATCCAAGATTTAAGATGAGAGACTGATGAGAGATTTTGTTGAACAGTAATTATTGTTAAATTCAAAATTAAAATAGTGATTTATTTCAATTATTCGAATATACAGGGTTATTTGTAAAACACCAGCAACCTTTCAGGGGGTGAAAGTACTCATCATTATAAACAACTTTTACTATGGGACTAACTCTGAAATATCAAAAATTAAATCAGCTGTTTCATACAAAATGCAATAGTCACCCGATGAAAATGTATGAAATAGCAGATATTTTTTTGTTGGTCTCATAGCAAAAGTTGTTTATAATGATGAGTACTTTCACCCCCTGAAAGGTTGCTGGTGTTTTACAAATAACCCTGTATATGGTGATTTATAAAATATGAGTGGGTAACCCCAAATAGGGTAGCAAGTTTGCGTCTACGCCGTGACAGCTGGCATTCTTTTGATAGACAGCGTACGAAGTGCACGCGTGCTAACCTATTGGCTCGTAATCTAGTTTCATCTTGTGTTTTACCGTATATTTTGTTTACAAATGTAATCGAATAAAACGAGGGACTGTTATGAATCACAAACGTGCTATTATTTCAACGTTTCTTCTATAACACGCCCATGATGGATGACTATCACAAAGACCGCTCTGCTGCCCATTCTGATATTCCGTCATCAGGTGTGGGATGTAACTCACATGGCCCACAAGGGAATTCGTGACAATGCTAGTGAAATACGAGGCGTTACGTTAATTCAAGGAAAATTACGAGGTCAAGATTTCTTCTTGTCGAGTTTTATGCGACTACCCTCATCAACCTGAACAATAGAAAACCAGACTGGAACGGAGGCAAGCTACTTCACAGCAATTGGCCAGGTCAAGTCAGGTCATTTTCACGACAATCTGGTGAGCCATTTTCGTTTATTTATTGCTGTGGAGGTGAGGTGCTAGTTAGTTAACATTTTTCTGTTTGTTTACGGGTGAACATCTTTATGCTGTGGATACTGACTCACAGAGGGTTACGGTCTCATGATTGACGATTATCGATATTTGATAGTTGACTTGTCGTTTTATTGCTCTACGCTAAAGTGAGGCTCTTATTGTCGTGTTGGCTATAGCTTTAGTGTAGTAGTAGTTTAAAGCGCTATAGCTTTGGTGTTGACTGGTTAAGCGATGCTTTATATAATGCTGATGAAGCGATATTATTTTGCTATCGCTATTTGAGTAATAGGCTTAAGTGTTCAGTGTTTTGTTGTTTGGACTATTAGTAAATACCTCCATGGGACAATAAAGCGCTATAATCTCAATACCATACCCACCTAACGCTTTTTCTGAAAACGGTGATAATTGCAAAAGCCATTTTTTGATTTATCATCACCTTCCTTTGCCCGGGCTTTGCCCACTGCTGGGCGTGGGCCTCTTTTCTTGTGCCAATGTTTTGTTTAGTTTTCGATTTATTGACTTTGATAAGGTGGCTACTACGTTCTACTACTACCTGAAAGCTCTATTTTCAGCCACAACTTTGATAGAACTTGTACTCTCGTAGTGTTTCTCAGTTTTCAGATATCGTCTTACGGTGCATGAAGTTAGCAGGAGGCTAGCGGTTCGCATGCTGCTATAACTGCTGAGCAGCTGCAACTTCTGAGCAGTTCTAAGCGTGACAGACCAAAGGTCAGCAACCAGTTTGCAGACTGCAGTAGCCGAGTATCTTGTCAACATCTGTGGGGTGTAAGATCGTTCAAAGCTGTCTGGAACTGGGTGAGTCGCTCCCATTTTATTTGTATTGTGAGTTTAAAAGCTTCCAAATTCTTCATATGAATTCAGTGGTTGGTTTGATAGTGCAAGGTTATTTTGACATACTTAATACAAAGCGAGTACTTAGTTTTCCCATTAGCGGTAATAGTTTCAACATTTTATTCAGTGCGAACTTTAGAATGAGATATTGCATGGCAAGGTTGCCACAAGGTCATGTTTCGACTTAGACGTTTTTGGTTAAAAATTGGACCTAGGCTTATGTACTAACGTGTCGGCGACAGTTTTCTTTACATACGTTTACATTTACGTACGTTTTCCAACAGTTAGTTATTTCGATAGTAAACAATCATGAACAGCAACTTGATTTTAATGACAATGATTAAAAGTTTATAGATAGAGAAATCGTGCTATTAAAATTTCTAAATAGATTTTTCCATTCTCACTACTGGTTTGCCTACCCGGTATGTGAGTTAATACGGGTGAGATTAAAATAAGATTGATTAATTCAAATTGAACAGTGCAGTTATGACCGTGATGTTCGTAGACTAACGTAGAAAATTCGTGAACGCTACTCCATCACATGAACGTTTAACGCAAACATTGTATCTTTTTGGAAGCTTCGATGTGCATGGCTTATCGGTCGGCATGTTTTAAAATCTCTTTATGGAGAAGAAGACACCCGAGGCAAAGTACCAATTATAGACGTTGTGAAGTAGATGATGAGTTAGTGGCAATTTAGTTTATGTGAACAGGTTCTGAGTTCTGTGTGTCAGTGACTGTACTAGAGTATCGTAGCAGTATCCCAGAATGATACAGACGAAGGAGTCTATAACAGGGTTGCGGTAGCTCTTTGTCGTACAAAATAAAACTTACTTGATATTATTCTCATGGGGAAGAGTGAGTGTAGTAATTGTGTTGTGTTGAGCTATGATATGATAGCTGTTGACTGTGATGAGATACCTGGTCTTTGATTTTCTTTATTCAAATTATTGTGAGTTTAGTGACTTTTACTGGTTTTTGGACTTGGTAATCACGAATCTTGAATCAAACCGCATTTGTTTCAATTAGATCATATACAGCCGCTCTTGAACTCTCAAACGGCCAACTGACTGACCAACACTAGTTTGTAGACAATTGCCGTAGAATTCAACGACAGCAAATAATGCGTCAAAAATGTTAATGTTAGGCTTCATCTGTAGAGCGTTTGATTTAAGAAACTGCGTGACCAATTTATTGATGTTTATTTATGTAGGTACTAGAGTCGATTAGATGAGGTCCGTGAGATTTCATTACAGGGTTTGAAAGGATGCGTGGTATAAGATAAAGCTCAATTTGATTGTACAGAAGCAGCTAAAGATTAAGTTTTCCGTTAACGATTTCGTGTTATTAGATGATTATGAGTGAAACCAGATTAGGTACGTAAAATCTTGAATTAAACGGTCCATTTAAGGATCATCGAAGGGTTACCCTATTTACCTAGATAGATACCGACTAAAGGCGCTTAACTCTTCATGATGTGCAAGATTGAGGAAGATTCCCGATCACCAAGTATTCTCGAGTATTAGATGTCTTAGTCGAAGACAATGATAATGAAACGAAATCTTGTTAAGAATAGCTTGTCTACTCATACTCGAAGCTCTTGAACGCACCTCAGGTGGTGCCAATGGGTCTGACCGCACCTCATGAGTAACACGTGGCGATAGGCATTTACTGAAGGGTCTAATAATATAGTAGAACCTATAAGTATGCACATGATCGAATACGACCTATGCCAGATTGCTACGTTCCATTGGAGTTGAACGTACATAGGTTCGAAGGCCTACTAATAGTATAGAGTCAGAATGTGCCGATAACGGCGCAGGTGAGTTGTGCAGCTCGATTTACTTGTTTACTGTGAAGGCCTTTGCTAATATTAACCATCGGTTACAAAAGACTGTGTGGCAATAGCCTGTGTGGCGAGCGCCTGTGTGGCAATAGCCTGTGTGGCAATAGCCTGCGTGGCAATAGCCTGTGTGGCAGTGGCCTGTTTGGCAATAGCCTGTGTGGTAGTGGCCTGTATGGCACTGGCCTGTGTGGCACCAGCCTGTGTGGCAATAGCCTGTGTGGCGCCAGCCTGTGTGGCACTACCCTGTGTGGCAAGAGCCTGTGTGGCAAAGCCTGTGTGGCAATAGCCTGAACGGCACTGGCCTGTGTGGTACCAGCCTGTGGGGCGATAGCCTGTGTGGCAATAGCCTGTGTGGCACCAGCCGGTGTGGCAATAGCCGGTGTGGCAATAGCCTGTGTGGCGCCAGCCTGTGTGGCGTTGACTAGCCTATGTGGTGTTGACTGGCCTGTGTGGCATTGACTAGTCTGAGTAGCATTGACTAACCTGTGTGGCATTGACTAGACTGTGTGGCATTGACTGGCTTGTGTGGCATTGACTAGCCTGTGTGTCATTGACAAACCTGTGTGGTATTTACTAGCCTGCGTGCCATTGACGTGCCTGTGTGGTATTGACGAGCCTGTGTGGAGCCAACCAAACTGTATGACATCGAGCAGCTTGGTTGGTACTAACTTGCTGTGGTGGCATTGAGTACTATGTAAGATTCGATGTGTTATCTGAAATATTTGGTTATCACTTGCATTGAAAATGATAAATAATCAGATTTGTGTGCCTTATAAATATTGCTTTAAATATGGGTCAGGGTGACCGAGTGGAGAATAATGTTAATCATTGTATCTTTCTGTTTGCGCGTCGATAGTGAAGATGAGAGCAATACACACGAGGACGTGTGAAGATGCAGGACGGCCGTGACGGCGCGCAGCTAATTAAGTTAATCCAAGATTTAAGATGAGAGATTTTGTTGAACAGTTCAAAATTAAAATGGTGATTTATTTCAATTGTTCGAGTATATATGGTGATTTATAAAATATGAGCGGGTAACCCCGAATAGGGTAGCAAGTTTGCGTCTACGCCGTGACAGCTGGCATTCTTTTGATAGACAGCGTACGAAGTGCACGCGTGCTAACCTATTGGCTCGTTATCTAGTTTCATCTTGTGTTTTACCGTATATTTTGTTTACAAATGTAATCGAATAAAACGAGTGACTGTTATGAATCATAAACGTGCTACTATTTCAACGTTTCTTCTATAACACGCCCATGATGGGTGACTAGCACAAAGACCGCTCCGCTGCCCATTCTGATATTCCGTCATATCGATATTTATTGTATCGTTTAACATTTTTAAACACTATCGGTAAATTATTATCGAGTGAAAAATATCGATAAGTATATCAATATATCGTCAGTTTTGGCATGATTATTCATACAGAGAAAAAAAATGTTAAAAAAACTGTTTTTTATTTTAATTTCTACATGTTACATTTTTAGTTTTCTTTCATTTTGTGATTGAGTTTTTGAAAAAAATCCAACAATTGTTAATTACCTGTTAACTTCAGGGTCATATACGTCTTAAACTGAATGGCATAATAGTATTAGATAGTATTTTTGTGCACACAGCCAATAGTCTAATCTTACTGTTATTAAAATGCATTTCATATAGATTCAAGCGGGATTTTTTTAAAGTTGACGATGCGCGAGGAGCCTGCATGCAAGGAGTATCTTGTAACATTAAACTCGAAACCAGAGTTTAGTTAAAAATAAATCGAAATTGATACGATTCGATACTCTAAAATAAATATCGAATATCGATATATCGCGATTAAAAATATCGATATTTTTTGCTCATCCCTACTGTCAATATGTCTATCAAACAAAGCATCTTGTCGGTACTCGGAAGCGAACTTTTGGTTTTATTTGATACCTAGTAGTTGAGTTTATTGTGCTAAGAAGTAACTTATCATTGCGAACTATTATTTAATCTGTATCATTGCGTTGAGACCGTGTCCAGTCGAGTCTTCAGAAGCACTTTTGAAGACCATTGTGATTGTACTGTGAAAAACGAACAGTAGGATGGTGTGCTCACGTTATGTTACCATTTTGCGGTATCTAAGTTGGGCTCAATTTAGGTCTGTTGATCCGCCGGCTCCGTTTTTAGACGATATATTTTATGAATATGATAATATAGACCAATAAAACTATTTCGTTGCTCTATTCAAGCATTTTTTATTTTCTACTTCCTTTATGTACAAACCTACATTTAGCATGCCCTACCTATGAAATATTATTTATTTCGGATCATTCATTGGTGTCTTGAAACTATGTTCTGTAGTCTTATGTGAATTCAAATCACATTGTTGTAAAGAACTGTTTTTTTGGTGAAAGTATGTTACAAAACTAACCTCAAAACTGAACAGAAAATCAAAAAACTACAAAAACCCCACAAAATAAATGGATAATTTTTATTTCCTTTGAAAGTAAGACATCACCTCTCTTTTATATCCAATTTATGCTATCATACAAAATGTTTTGATGCGCAACCACGGCCAGAAGAAAACTGAGCAATCTCTTTTATTATGACGTCGCTGGCTTACAGAACCCCGCAGACTGTGAGTCTCGAGGGCTCACGCCTTCACAGCTCATTCAACATGAACTGTGGTTTAAGGGACTGTCCTGGCTTTCTTTGCCTGTACAAGATTGGCCTGTACAACAATGTATACCCCACCGGTCGTCATTACCGGAAGAAAAGACCGTTTCGCACGTGACTAAAGTCACTGATAGTGATAACCCGCTTTTAAAATTAGCTTCAGAGAGAGTGTTCCACTTGGGTAAAAGCTGCTGGAAGCTACTGTTTTTACACGACTGCCCAAAAAAAGGAGTGTTATGGTTCCAGGTTCATGTATGAATGTATGTATGTATGTGTGAGTCTTTATAAATAAATAAATAAATAAAAAATAAAAAAGCCCTTTATTTCATGCATAATTAAGAAAGTAAATATAGGTCTGTACAAAAAAGATAAAATATAAGTTTACCATTTTGATTTTTATAATAAATTATTTAAGTTTTTAAATTTATTTAATTTGAATATGAATATCAGATATTATTTAAAAAAAAAATGTAATGGGAATAATCATGTAAACAATATTATATAAATTTATTTTCCATTTAAAATTTGAGTGATTTATTTTATTTAAGATTTTAAAATGGTAAAAAATAAATTATCATGCAAGCATGCAAGAACCCCTCTTATGTGAGGGTGAAGGCCTCCTCCAGACTCTTCCACTTTTCTCTATCTTTGGCATTTCTTATCCAGTTTTACCTGCTATTTTTATAATATCGTTTTCCCAACGAGTTACTGGTCTTCCTCTCTTTCTAATACCCGCAGGACCTCGCCAAAACGTCAGTCTAGAAGTCCAACGATCATCGCTCATCCTAGCCACATGACCCGCCCAGCGCCACTTTAACTTTTGTGAGAATTTAAGTGCATCTATTACTTGAGTCTTTTCCCGTATAGTATCGTGTGGAATTTTTTGTATTCTTCTCACATTTGTTATGCTTCTCTCCATACTTCGTTGGCAGGATCTAATTTTGTTTCTCACTGGTAGCGTAAATTTCCACGTTTGACATCCGTAGGTGATGGAGGGGAGCAGGCAGGTGTCCATTATTTTTTTCTTTAAAAACATAGGCATGGTTCCTTTTAGTATTTCTTTTAGGCTCCAGAATTTTCTCCATGCGCCTGAAATTCTTCTGTCAACTTCTAATTCGTTGTTTTGTTTTCCAAAAGAGATTTGTTTGCCTAGGTAAATGTAGCTCTCCACGTATTCCAATGGTTTCTGGTCGAGATATAAGGGGTATTTTATACTGTTAGTCATAATTTTGGTTTTATTTAGATTCATTTCCAAACCCACCTCGTAGCTAACAGATTTCAGTGAGTTTATCATTGATTCGATTTCTTTGGCATCTGTACCACAACTGTAAAAGTAGAATAAAACTTGAGACGACAGGACCACCGATACCCATAAAAAAAAAAAGAGGGGTTAGGCAGGGCGACCCACTATCACCGAGAATTTTTATATCGGTACTAGAGACAGTCATCAGTAAACTCAATTGGGACAGAACAGGGCTAAACATTAAAGGTAAATTCATCAGCCACCTAAGATTCGCCGACGATATTATTCTACTTTCCGTGTGAGTCTTTATTCCACCATAACTTCTAAATCGCTTAACCGATTTCGATGTACCTATGTGGTATCGTTAGAAGCGTTACATTGGCCCGGGTTACATAGGCTGAACATTATTAAAATAATAAAAGGGTAGCCATGGTTCATGAATAAAACCGGACATATTTCTTTTTTTCATTATATTAAAGTACGATTACTAAAAACAACTTGTTTATTGCAGTCGAGGGATTTAATTACTCGTTTAAAGAAATGTTCCAGTGAACTGTCCCCCGACTGCAATAAAAAACTTGTTTTTCAGTTTTAAATTTTTGGGTCCAAAGCTTGTTTTTTCATTTTTTAGTTCGTTTTCATACAAGGCAGGCGTGTTTTTTTAACTTTTAGGGTTCCGTAGCCAAATGGCAAAAAACGGAACCCTTATAGATTCGTCATGTCTGTCTGTCCGTCCGTATGTCACAGCCACTTTTTTCCGAAACTAAAAGAACAATACTGTTGAAACTTGGTAAGTAGATGTATTCTGTGAACCGCATTAAGATTTTCACACAAAAATACAAAAAAAAAACAATAAACCCTATACTTAGAACTAAACTCAACAATTTTTTTTTCATCAAACCCGTATGGGTTTGATGAAAAAAAAATTGTCCCTAGATACCCCACACGTAAGTATTTACGTGTGGGGTATCTATGGATAGGTCTTCAAAAATGATTTTGAGGTTTCTAATATCTTTTTTTTTTAAACTGAATAGTTTGCGCGAGAGACACTTCCAAAGTGGTAACTTCTAAAAAAAGAGAATGATAAAACTAAAAAAAATATATTATGTACATTACCATGTAAACTTCCACCGAAAATTGGTTTGAACGAGATCTAGTAAGTAGTTTTGTTAATCGTAAACCGCAATTTACCTTTTACTTGCTGCTACGGAACCCTTCATGGGCGAGTCCGACTCGCACTTGGCCGCTTTTTTTAATTATTTGTTTTTTCCACTTCTATTTATGAAAAAAATGCCGCAAATCGTTACAATTACCGCTGAAGATTTAAATACAGCTTCTAATTGGAAATAATTTGCGCCATCCGGTCTGAATACTTTTCTGAACACATTAAGAATATTTCTAAAGGTCAACTATGTTCGGCCGAATTACGGAAATTGTTTCCATTTTTATGTAACGGACTTTTACGTGTCGGAGGTCGCTTATCGAACTCGACACTAGAATATTCTTCTAAATCTAAACATCCGTTTTACTTCCCGGACTAGGACATAATTATTATTAAATTATGAATTGAAAGAACAATGGTCAGTTTAGAGTCTAAACTGACCATTGTTCTTTCAATTCATAATTTCTGTTTTATCCTAGTCTAAACTTTAGACAAGGAAAAAACAGAAATTGGCACTGAGATGAAACTATCACTAATATGTAGTGCATTGTTAATGTAATTATTGGATACCTTCCTTTTTTTATTAGAACGTAGTATAAAATACCAAATTTCGAACGCATCCGAAATTTCTTACGTTACTAGAGATGTCCAAACGAAGTCGCGGGCAACAACTAGTTAGTAATAAATTCATTACAATAAAAATATAAAACAGCGTCACGATGACGACAGGTCCTATTATAAATCAATTAAGACAAAATTAAAAAACATTATACAGCAGTGCGATTCTGTAAGCATGTCGAAGTGAACACTTGGGGGGCCGCACGACGGGTGAGTTGTCAAACCATACAAATAAGATGGAATGACAGTGCTCTTGTCGTTCACTCCGCCTAGGTGAACACCGTGAGATGTTGACAGAATCGACCGGCTGGATTGTAAAGAAGTTATCTATAATATGTATGTATTTAGAAATATATAAGTATGTTTATCAGTTATCTGGTTGCCATAGTACAGGCTCTGCCTAGTTTGGGATCAGATGGCGGTGTGTTGATTGTCCCAAGATATTATTATTATTAAGTAAATACATAAAAAAAACCATAACGATATATATAGTATTATAAAGTTATCTAGGTATGTAACATAATGTGGGTCATTGTTGTGTAAAAGAGCGCCTCTCGCCATCAAACGTAACAGTTTGGCGAGTTTAGTATTAAGTAACACCTCTGTATTAAATCATAACATTTGTCAATCAATTTGTATTTCGCAGGCTACCCTGAAGCTTCCAACTAGTCAATGAGCCAGCTTTTATCATTGTCTTTGGATGCGCGCGCTGCGCAGTCATACGCAATGAGAATATCCGCCATATTGGAATAAACTATTTTTCCACTTATTTTATTTCAACTGTATGAGTGAAGATAAAAGTGTAGATATGTAACGGCATATAATTAGGTATTAAAACACAACCCACACTCGTGTCGCAGTATACTCGTGTTTTAATCCCTTTTATTATGATCGTTGCCTAAACTTATTATTTTTTTGATATTAATTATTAGGTTATTGTATGGCAGCAGCTATACAAGTCTGCGAGTCATAAAGCCAGTCTGTCCCAATTGCATCAAATGAATTGACTATGTGTGTTGAAATCACATCCAGTAAGCTTTAAGTAGGTATTCGTAATTCAATTATTAAATGTTTTCTGTCTTTTCGACTATTTATTTAAGTTTTGCGATAATTTTACAACAGCGTTACTCTAATTTTATAACAATATTCGGGCGGTGGCATGGCGTGGGGGCGTAGCGCATCAACTGTACGAACATAACAGAGGAGACATCGGCCACACGCAGCACGCACCGCACCGGTGTAGCAGGGGCGGCCATTGGGACCATTATGTAATTAGGTGACCCAAATACAGGACGCAAACAAGCCAGGTGCGCGGCGCGGGGCAGTCGGGGCACGCGCCTACTGTAGACTGTAACCTAAGAAGCGCGACCCGCGGACCGGTCCGCTTTGTTCAGCTCCGCCGCGCCGCACATGTCCGCCTAGGTAATCAGCAGAATGCGATTCTGTAAGTCGAAATGAAAAGTTAAGCGAAGTGAAAGACTAGTGACCTGTCAAACCATATAAACAAGATGGAATGATAGCTCACTTGTCGTTCACTCCACCTGTTCACGGTGAGATGTCGACAGAATATACCGGCAGGGCTGCACGACCCGATGCACTGTGTCTCAGCGCTCGCAGCCCCAGCACCGCTGGCTAGCGTGACCGGATGCCACCGGCTGTCGGTAGTTCCCCAATATTTGTACAGACCACGTCAACTTTCGGTGGGTTACCATGAACACTTTTGTTTTATTAGTCATTGGATCACAAACAATACGAAGGCCTATTCAATGAGCGCTTGTGTGACTTTTTTAAAGTGTGCGTGGATGCCCAAATCTGAAACTAAAAACTAAACGAACTAATAAATGGTCTTATCATGTTTTCACTTTCAGCGGTTGGGGAAGCGACTACTGATTTTCAAAATTGTAAAAAAAAACAATGACATGGAAATACTCAAGCGTGTCAGATATTGATATTTTTCATGCTCCAGCATGAAAATAAGAGTGTCAGAAGGGGTGTTCAGTGTTCAGTGAACTCTACAGATCATGCTCCCATTTCTTAGAATAACGATTAAGAAGTGACGCAAGATCGCAGCGAATTCCTGAAAATTTAAAAACATAATTATCGGCATCTTGAAATACTCGAGCGCGTCAGATTAGCATAGGTATAGGTAAGCTTCATCATGATGTCCCAGCCATAGTGATAAAAAATCTGACGATTATTTTGAGAGGTATTGGTAATCTGACAACTTTAAAAAATGCTTTTTTTATATTTTCTTTAAACACGTAAATCACGTTGATCCCAGTTGTCAACAATAGATCTTTGGCAGTCGTTACGGATTACCAGAAGTCAGTAAATCTGACTACAGTCTTGCCAAGAAGTACCGTGTTTCCCAATTAATAGGTTGTGGTTGTCTGGTAGGCAGCCGCTTCACGTAAAATACTGGTGTTCAGCTGAATCCGGTTTGATTGAAAGCCAAACTCAATATATACGAGTATTATATTTTTTCTATTGTACAAACCGAGTTCAATTACCTTTAAAAAGATAGTTAAAATTATCTGCCCTAAGTTTTTATTTAGTGACGGGGCGACTAAAGGACTCAGAAAAAGTAGGGAAAGACTTTACGAGCTATACATAAATGTAATTGGGTTCAATAATCTATACCCTTTGGTATTTTCACAATATCCCAGGAAAATCATTTCTGTGGATTTTGAATCCCACTTTGATCGTTTTTGTTTCGGCACGTGAACCATAACTTTACAGCCGAATATTTTTAAATGAGGAATGTTTGGTTTAATACCTGTCTTAAGCTTTATATTAATACTGAAATTTTTAATAAGTATGTGGCTACCTACTCAAAAATTTATAAAATATACTTACATGGTAGCTAAAGCAGACAACAAAATAAAGACGTAACAGGAACAAAAGCCATAATATAATATTGATTATACATTGAAGGGGAACCGATCACTTTTCCGAATTGTTTTGTTCGAATTTCATTTTAGGTACCGAAAACTATTGACCGACGTTTTTTTGCCATAATTATGCATTATTTGACATATTTTTAGATCTCCGAAGTATCATGTGCCATTATAGGTATTATTTTACCGAGCTATATTTCGCCGATTTACAAATTAACGTTTCGCTATTGTCCGAAGCCTCTTTTGAACTTTTTTCATTTGCCATATTTTCACCACATTGAAACAACATTTTACGGAATATTATTTGGTCACAAATATATAGCCGATTAATTGGTAGCATTTTCAATATTAAATTAAAATAGTAGTGACAGAAAAAAATCGCTGCAAAACCGACTTCACGCAGTCTTGTCTGCCCTTCCCCTTTTTTTAAGGATGGGAAATCATCAAATGACCTCTTCCGCTCTGGGTGGAGCGGGAGGGAGTCTCAGACTTTTACTGACTAAAACCCATCCATGCTCCTCCTAGTGCCTTTTGCGTTCCAGGGCCGCGGTAACTCTTTCGAACAAAATCCGCGACCCTGGCAGGCTCTGGCCCTAACGGGCCCCGTCCTTATGCTGACGGCTGCTGATTCGGCGCGCGTGGAACACAGCGCGCCATCGACCCGGGCCTGTTCTGATCGGACGGCGAGCTACCCATTGCTCGCGCGTCCACAGGCGTCAATCACTGCGCCATGCTCAGGAGCATCAGTTCCTGGGCGGCGCAGTGGCTGACGTTCAACAGGAGGAGGCGAAATGGGGTCATTATTGGCACTCCATTCCAGCCCCTGCCCGCCGACGGAGGCGGCTCGCGAGCTGAGGAGCAGGTGTTGCAACGCTGCGGTGGTGAGCGTTGAAACCATCTGCGACGTTATCCTCACGTGGGACTGCCGGAGCCCCGCAGCGCGAGAGCCGTGACAGAAACCATGCTTGCAACATGCTTTCTGCATGCATGGTGCATTCTTCTCGTATTATAGCTGTATCCATTCACAAACAATTTTACTGCACCCTTTGAGCTTTAGTATGTCTCTCACCTTGTAATAATCCATTTTTAAGTAAATAAATAAATTTTATTTACCTATCTGAGAAAGATTGCACATAAAGTGACAGCTAACAACGATGTTTGTTAAGCTACCTACATGCTACAACTTGTCAACAATAGCCCCAGCCCTAGAAAGGATTTTGGGATTTACTCGAGCGCGGCAGATTAAGGGTAAATACAAAATCTCTGATATTTACAAGATATAGACACTGAATCTATAATTTAATTTGATATAATGATCAGTTAATATACTTTATCTACGGATTCTCGCCACGGGTGTTTTGGGTAGCACGTGTGTCTAGAGTTTTTGTTTAATTTTCTGTGATTGGTGTTACATTTGGAACTTGTTTTAGATTTAGTGTGTTGTCCTTGTGTTCGTAACCAGGTTTGTATAGTGTTTGTCGTTTTTTATTCTACATCCATCCAAAATGGATAGAAATAAACCACCCGAGCTTGACCCTCCCGACATCCCAGCTTCTCTAAATCCTTTCCCTCCCTCCCCGAACCCATTATCCCAGTTTGCTGATGTAGTCTGTAGTGTTACAAAGATGGAAGTGACACAATCTCAACAAAATACTCGCAAACGCCCCGGCCACGAAGAAGTCACAACCCCTTCACCTCCAAGCAAGCAGCCAAAAAGCCAAATTGGTAGAGTCAAGTACTCAGTTATGGATAAGGCTCCATTCTTGGTTCATGTTTCACGGATCGAAACTCAATTGAATTCAGGCACCACACTACACCCCGTAAATTTCGGCAAATTTTTAATTATTAACCACGTTGCGAACGTAGTTCGTGATGGAGTAAATAGAGTAGGCAGGAATCGAGTATCTGTTGAGTTCACATCCCCTCAGGATGCTAACTCTTTCTTAGTGAATGGTCTGCTGTCGAAACATGGTTATACGGCATCAATTCCAACTTACAATATCACAAGGATGGGTGTTGTAACCGGTGTTCCCTGTGATATTTCTGAAGAAGAGGCCATAACATATCTGTCTGTTCCTTCGGGATGTGGTCAAATTTTAAAAGTGCGTCGAATAAATAGGAAAGTGCAGAGAGAAGGCATAACGGAGTGGAAACCTACTGAAACATGCATAATAACTTTTGATGGTCAAGTTTTACCCAAAAGGATTTTTTGTTGCTACACACTCTCACGTTGCTCTTCCTGTGGAACAATACATTTAGCCAACCTTCCAATGTCGTAAGTGTTGCCGATTTGGTCATGTTGCCAACCTGTGTAGGTCGAAACCACGCTGCAGTAGATGTGGCCATGATCACCCTGGTGATGGTTGCAACATCTCTGAGAGCGAGGCGTTCTGTGTGCTTTGTTCGGGGAATCATTTTGCTAATAGCAGGTCATGCCCTGAGTATGGTAGGCAGAAGGCCATTAAAACAGTTATGGCTGAGAAATGCCTTTCTTACGCTGACGCTAGCAAAGTAGTCCCAGTTACTTCTTGCAATTATGCCAACGTAGCTAGAACCCCTGTCTCATATAAAAGAACAGTCACTCTCAAGCCCAAGACCCATGCCCCACTTTCACCATCGTACGATAATGCTGCCCATAGACAAATAGTTAGTGTTCCCCAACCTTCACAACCTAATGGTTGTGCCTTAAATAACAATAATGTCTCCCCCAATAATACTGCATCTGTTATTGAACTTTTAATAAAACTCATACCGATTATTATTTCTTCATCTTCCAGTACTTCAAATTCACCGTCCAACGTTGCCGACCAACTAATTTCTCTACTTTTACAAACCAAAAATGGCGTCCCGCCTAATATTCCTTCAGTGGAATGTGAGGAGCGTGTGGCATAAAAAGCACGACCTCATATTTCTCTTTAACAAGTACAAGCCGTTGGCTTGTTCTATAGCTGAGACTTGGCTTACCCCAAATCTTAGCTTCCGCATGCCACTTTACAACATACTTAGATGTGATAGATCCGATGGGTATGGAGGGTCGGCTCTTTTCATTAATAACCGTGTCCCATTTTCCCCCATGCCCTTGCCCTCACTAGAGGATAATTTGAGCATTACAGCTGGAAACGTTGAGGGCATCACAGTGTTTTCTATTTATATTGCTCACCCTCACCCTAATTATTTAGTAACTTTAAAAAATATTTTTTCTAATGTTCACGGACCCTTACTAGTCATGGGTGATTTTAATTGCTATCACTACAGATGGGATTCAGAACGCTGTGATGCCTTCGGCGTTGCTCTGGTGGAGATCTTGGATGACCTAAATCTCTGCATATTGAACAGTGGTTGTTCAACTCGTAGGACCCCTCCCGGTCAGCAGAGGAGTTGTGTCGACCTAACATTCTGTTCGGTTGACATAGCAGCTTCAGCACACTGGGAATGCACAACCTTGTCGCATGGTAGTGACCATTACCCTATTGTTATATCTTTAGCTAGCAGGACTTATTTAGAAAAAACTTCTCCTCCACTTTTGAAATATAACCTGTCCAAACCAGATTGGACAAAATTTGTATCACTATTGGAGGATAAAATTGACAATCTTCCAAATTTAAATTCATATTTACGAGAGCCTACTGGTCATCATCATGCCAAGAGTTGTTATGAGAGTTTTGTTTCAGCCATTACCTCTACTGCAGATTCCTCCTTCCTTTTAAAAAACAGTGCCCGAAATAAAATCCCTTCACCTCCATGGTGGGACCCAGAATGCACGTCGGCTGTTAGAGCAAGGAATGAGGCCGAGGCATGTTACAATACGGCTATGAACACTGAAAACCTCTTGGCATATCTTCAGTGTAATGCCAGAGCCAAACGCCTTCTTCGCAGCAAGAAGCGCTCGGGTTGGGTTAAATACTGCACTTCCTTATCCCCCTCTACTCCAATCTCAGCAGTCTGGAAAAGCATAAACAGATTTAGGCGTGGGTGTTCCCCTTCTATCACTTCACCCATAACTAGGAGTTGTATTTATGTAATATTATAGCGGGAAGCGACTAATGAAACTGCGGTTCCGAGTGACACTGGTTTATTTCCGTATACCCACACATAACATTTAACAGATACCAATATACCCTACACCTCCCCCTTTAAAACATTACATACAATGGGTATATCTAATTTGAACTTACATATACTTAAAAGTAACTTTATGGGTAATGATCTTAACTCAAAGTGTTGTTAACATTGAACCCGCAATCAATACATTTTTAATTTTATCTTATATATTTTACATTTATCTATGACTATTGCTACAATGAACTTAAATTAATATTATTACATAAACTTAGATATAACAATTACTTTGCGTATTTGCCTTGGAATAAGCATTGACGCTTAGGTCTAACACCTTGTATCTCGAGAATCGGAGTTGGTTCTGCTGTCAAATTTCTGGGACTGACAGTCGTATTAACGTCTGGTTCTTTTTCATTTTGATCAGTTTCGACTACACATGAAGATGAAGTGTCCCGACTTGACTCTGAAGCATCAATCTCAGTTACTGGCTTATCCGTGCTACTAGTTATGGAATGTCTTGCATAACGTTTCTTAAGGGGTAATAATTGGTCGATGTGACGCTTCCACTCATGTCCATCGGATACACGTACTTTATAAGTGAGTGGATCTGTTCGTGTAAGCACAGTGGCTGCTGCCCATTTGTCAGCGTTCGCGCGGTAGTCACGCGCCAGCACCGGCTCACCGGGCTCCACGTGCCGCTCGGCGCCGGGCCGTGCGCGCCCCGCTCGCTCTGTACACAACTCCACTGCACGCTCAGTGGACGGTTTTATCATGTCCAATCGACCTCGTAACCTCCTACCAAACATAGCTACTGCTGGTGCCACTCCGGTAGTGGCGTGCTCACAGTTGCGATATTGAAAAAGAAATTTGTAGATCGCAGCATCTATATCCTTGCCTTCGTGTATTGCCTTTTTCATCGCTCGTTTGACTAATTTTACTGCATTCTCAGCCGCCCCGTTACCGGCTGGTCGATATGGGCTTGTGATTGTGTGATTAACTAGGTTTTTATTTAAATAATTCGTAAATTCTAACGAGCTAAATGGAGGTCCACCATCACTAATTATATGTGATGGTATTCCGAAACGTGCAAACAGTTCTCTTAATTTATTTATAGTGGAGTTCGCGTTAGTTCCTAACATCTTTTGAACTTCTATCCATTTAGTATGTGCATCTACCGTTATTAAATAATATTTACTTTGAAATATTGCAAAATCAATATTTAGTCTTTGCCAGGGTCGTGTGGGAAAAGCCCACGGATGCAACTGTGCACGCGGCGGCGCATCGCGCTGCTGTAGACATGCACTGCATTCTCGACACAACATTTCAATTTCATTGTCCAATTGTGGCCAGTAAACATAGTTCCGAGATATATTTTTCATTTTGACGACCCCTAGGTGTCCCTCGTGCAATTCCTGTAGAACTTGCTGTCTTAGTACTTTAGGAATGACCACTCTGTAGTTGTATAATATGCACCCTCTGTCGATAGTAAGGCTGTCCTTTCTATAATAATAAGGCTTTTCTTCACTTCGATTAACTACTGTTGGCCAGCCATTTACAATATAATCATAAATATTTTTTAGAACTTCATCTTCCTGTGTTTTATTTGAAACGTCTTTTGCTTTAATTGGAATACATTCTTCTACATAGTTGATATATGACACCGTATCCAGCCCCGTTTCTATTTTACGTTCATACGGCAATGGCAAGCGTGATAGTGCGTCCACGTTATAATTGTCTTTTGATTTTACAAATTCTATAGTGAAGTCGTAGGCTGCTAACTTCGTAGCATATCTTTGTAATCTGCTTGCAGCAGTCTGCGGCAAACCGAACTTGGGACCAAAAATGAATGTCAAGGGTTTATGGTCAGTCTTAATTATAAAAGCTCGGCCATAAAGATATTGATGGTGTTTTACGACTCCACTAATTATTGCCAGGGCCTCTTTATCTAATTGACTATAAGCGCGCTCTGCCGAATTTAATGTTCGAGATGCAAAACATATGGGGCGTTCTTCGCCATTGGGATATCTATGCGACAACACACTACCAATGCCGTACGAACTACTATCCACAGCTAAAACTAATGGAAGTTCCGGGTTGTAATGTACTAATACTTTGCTACCTAAAATAGCCTTTTTAACTCTGTTAAAACTGTCGTCACAATCAGACGACCAAATCCACTCGGCATTTTTTCGCAACAGTTTGTGTAAGGGATATAATATTGAACTCAAGTTCGAAATAAACTTTGCATAGTAGTTCACCATGCCTAGAAAAGACTTAAGCTGTGTTACATCATTTGGCCTTGGTGCATCAACAATTGCCTTAATTTTATTTTTATCTGGATGCAAGCCGTGTTTGTCAATAACAAACCCCACATAAGTAATACTATCTTGCATAAATACGCATTTATCTAATTTGATTCTCAAACCAACCTCACGCAGGCGATTCAATAATGCTTTTAAATTATCAATATGTTCACTACGGGACTTCCCAGTACATGCTATATCATCGATGAAAACAGCGACTCCTTTGAGTCCTTTAACCGTTTGTTCCATAAACCTTTGAAACTTTTCCGGAATACACGTAAGTCCAAATGGTGTGCGATTGTACACAAATGTTCCTATATGTGTCGCTATAGCGGTACATGCCTGAGATTCCTCTTCTAATAATAATTGTTGGTAAGCATGCGTGAGATCAATTTTAGAAAACTGTTCACCCCCACTCAGCGCCGCAAACAGCTCCTCAATTCGCGGCAGAGGGTAAGGTTCGCGCATAAGTTTCGGGTTAACCGTGACCTTGTAGTCACCACAAATTCTTATTTCTCCATTTTTTTTTATTACTGGAACGATTGGCGTGCCATAATCAGAATACTCAACTTTTCTAATGGTACCCTCAGCCTCGAGTCGTTCTAACTCCCGCTCGACAGGTTTACGTAACGCCAACGGTAACGGCCTAGCTTTGATAAAAACTGGATTTTTATCCACCAATTTTAAAGTAATCTTTTTTGTACATGTTCCGAGTCCCGATGCAAATACAGTCGGAAATTCACGTTGTAACATTTCAACTAAATTATGTTCATTTAGCTTTAGTAAAAAATCATTAATATTTATATTATTTATTTTTAATTTAGAAAGCCAAGACCGACCTAAAAGTGGTGGTCCACCATTTTTAACGATATACAATTTGAGATTTCCGGCTGAATGTTCTCCTATTACAACATGTACAGACACGAAACCTACCGGTTCTATTACTGAACCGACATATGAATACAAAGAAATATCATTGCTGATGATTTGTAAATCACAAAAGTTGTTATTATAATAGTCTAGACTTATAACTGATAACTTACTTCCAGTGTCCAGTTCAAAACTTATCTTTCTGCCGTTCACCTGCGCCATAACCATGTACGGTTTGTCGTTAACGCCGCACACACTTAGATTATAAAAATCACATTCCGATTCATTATCACTATTACCGAGATAATTATTACTACGCCGCGCCTGAGTTGAAATGTCCTGGCTTGACTCGACACCTCGTTCTTTGTTCGATTTACACATTATTTTGATGTGACCCTTCTGGCCACATATATCGCACGAATAATTTTTAAACCGACACACTTCTGGACGATGGTTTCTGCCACACCTCCAACAAGCACGAGCTGAGCGCGATGTTGCCGCGCTAACCTCTGTAGACGAGTTGCCTCTGCTCGCAGTTCCGCGTTCGGGCGGTCGGCCCGCCCGCTTTGCCGTCGCCACTTGATGCACCGCCTCAAACGTCCGCGTTCCAACCGCTGCTGCGTTCGCAGCACCCGCGGCGTTTGCACCGCTGGTCTGTGAGTGTCGCTCGGCCGCCTCCAACGCCAATGCCACTTCAACGGCTTTCTTATAAGTAATCGACGGTTCCGCAAAAATACGTGATCTCATTTCATCACTAGCTAAACCTGATACAAATTGGTCGCGCAGATTTTCCTCCAGAGTAGTATTGAAATTACAAGTACTGGCTAGATGTTTGAGTGTTTGTAGATATTCACTGAGTGATTCGCCCGTATTCTGACGTCTTTGTCTAAAAACATGGCGTTCAGCAATTTCGGAGCGTTTGGGTTCGAGATGATCACCCACAATTTTAACTAATTCACGGAATGTTTTATTTTCTGGATGATTAGGTGCACACAAATCACACATTAAGTCATACGTTGCAGCTCCCACCAACGTCACCAACGTTGCAACTTGTAATTCTGGTTTTATCTCGTTTAGGGTAATGAATTGTTCCACGCGTCTAATGTACGCCAACCACTTTTTGCTTGATAGGTCAAATTCCTCAATTTTCCCGATAGGCATGTTGAAGTCCTACACTTATACGATGTAAACCACACAAATTTAATTATTATCCTCGTCGCCAGTTGTATTTATGTAATATTATAGCGGGAAGCGACTAATGAAACTGCGGTTCCGAGTGACACTGGTTTATTTCCGTATACCCACACATAACATTTAACAGATACCAATATACCCTACACTAGGGAAACAGCTGAACTCTTTTTTGACAAAATTGCACCACCATATGTTCCACTTCCATCAGAATGTGAAAATGTGCCCCTTTCTAGTATAGCAGATGATCCTTTTGATGCACCATTCACTTTGCAGGAACTAAATGTGGTTCTTAGCCATGTCCGGGACTCAGCTCCTGGTATTGATGGTGTGCCATATTCTTTCATCTGTCGTGCAGGTGAAAAGGCTAAAATTTACTTCCTGGAAATTATTTGAAAATTTTTGTTATAGTCGTGGCTGGGTACCAGATCAGTGGAAATTACAAATTATTATTCCCCTAGTCAAACCTGGCAAACACCCGGATGATCCGAATGGCCTTAGGCCAATTGCCTTATCTTCAGTCCTAGCCAAACTACTGGAACACCTAATTAAAAATCGTCTGGAGTGGATAGTCGAATCGAGAAACTTACTGCCGAATTCCCAATTTGGTTTTAGGAAAGGGCTTAGCACAATGGACAGTGTCGGCGTCCTGATTACGGATATTCGTCTGGCCTTTTCCAAAAATCAATCCGTGGTTGCCACTTTCCTTGACATCTCCACCGCATATGACAACGTACTTCTTCCCGTTCTCAGGCAAAAATTGCAACAGCTGAGTCTTCCGGCTAAGATGATACAATGCATATGTGGACTCCTTGTGTCCCGGTCATTGGTTCTGAGAGTACAGGGAGAGGAATTTGACGAGCGGCAGACGTGGAAGGGCCTCCCTCAAGGCTCTGTACTTAGTCCGTTGTTATACAATCTGTATACGGCCAATATTGGGTCCTGCCTTAATAATAATTGTCAGATCTTGCAATACGCCGATGACCTAGTCTTGTATGTGACAGAGTCCTCCATTGTTAATGCTGCCGCTTCTCTATGCCTGTCTTTGGATTCTTTGAACCAGTGGCTTTTAAGCCATGGCCTGTCGCTTTCCGCTCCCAAAAGCTCGGCAGTAATTTTCTCTCGGAAAAGACAGATTCCCCAGATATCAGTGAGCATTTTAGGTCATAATATTCCTATAGTCAATAAAGTTAAATTTTTGGGCGTACTTTTGGATTCAAAATTAACGGGTAAATCACACAAACTTTTTGATTCAAAAATGTGAAAGAGTTATTTCAATTTTAAAAGCTCTTACGGGTGTTTGGTGGGGAGCTCACCCCTACACCATGAAACTAGTGTACAACGCCTTAGTTCGAAGTGTTTTGGACTACGGAACATATCATCTGATTCCGTGTAATAAAGGTGCTTTGGCGGGGTTGGATAGGGTTCAGTCCAAGTGTCTTCGGATCATCTCTGGTTGTATGAAGTCCTCTCCCATTAACGCGTTGCAGGTTGAGTGCGCTGAACCTCCCTTGGCCCTAAGGCGGCAATATCTGGCCTCTCATTTTCTGTCTAGGTTTAGAATGTCCAATTTCCCAGTGTCCTAAACTTCCCCTTTATAACTTCGCTTACGAAGTTATTTGCTTTATCCCAAAAATTGTTTATAATATCGGCATATCCAAAAAATCCTCAGCAGCGAATTCGGCCTTCAACGCGGCGGTGGGCGAGCGATGGAATGGTTACCAACTATTCTTCACTGATGCTTCGAAATTAAATGACGTCAATAACACTGGAGCCGCGGTTTATTACCAAAGCTCTAGAATTATTTTACAGTTTAAATGCCCTAAAGAGGCTTCCGTATTCACTGGTGAATGTGTGGCCATACTAGAAGTTTGCCGTTTTATAGAGTCGCACTCCAACATTGAGAAGGCTGTCATATTTACAGATTCTCTTAGCTGTTTGCAGGCGTTAACCCAAAATCCATTTAAAAGCAAGCTACACTGTCCCCTTATTTTAAAAATTAAGAAATCTTTGCTGTCCTGTGCTAATTGTCGAAAGGATGTTCAGCTAGTTTGGATACCTAGCCATTGCGGTATTAAGGGTAACGAATGTGTTGATGCCCTGGCTAAAGATGCGTGCACATCGGCAACAGCTGACCTCTCACACAATTCCCATCAGAGCCACGACCTACTGTCCCTTTCACAATTAAATCTCCGGTGTTCCTGGCAGGAGCAGTGGAGCGAGTCCAGCAAGAAGAAAGGCAGTTTTTTTTATGCTGTCCAACCATCTATTAAACCAAAACCATGGTTCTTCGGTTTCAGAAAGGTCTCCAAAACCGTTGTGACTGTTCTCTGCAGAATCCGTATAGGTTTTTGCTGTACACCTGTTTTTCTTCAGAAAATCCGCATACGTGACTCCTCCCTCTGTGAGTGCGGTCTGGAAGAGGGCACTTTAGACCATATATTTTTTGAATGTTCAAACAACGTCCCTTCTCTTGATTTATATAGCCGTCTCCCTAAATTTAAGATCCCTCTCCCAATAAATTTCCCCTCTCTTTTAACATTTTCCTCTCCTGACCTGCTTGTGGCGCTGATGACTTTCATCCGTCACAACAACATAAAATTATAGCCGTACTTATCTCGAAATCATTATCTGTGTGGCATGCAACAATTTTAAATGTTTTAACAATTTATATTTATTTACGTAATTTTATTATTTGTTTGTTTCAGTCCCGTACTAACCCAACAAGTAATCAACTGTATTGTTTGAAGAATTTAATTAGTTTCTGCAGGAATCTTCGCTCCCTGTATTCATTAGTAAAACAATGCACACTTGCTTCTCCAATCTACTTTGGACATTGGCAGAATAGTCGACATCGGCTTTGTTTGCCATATATAAAAATAGAATAGAATACTTTATCTACACTCACTACGTAATGTTCCAAATATGAGTTCAAAAACGAATGCATAAACACGTACTTTTTTTTAGTGGATAGGTAAAATAAAAAAAAAACCATTACAGTTCAACATTTCCCTTCGATTTTTAAACAACTGCATCATAAAATAACTTTTTAATTTTTATAGCACACTTTTACTTTTTATTTTATTGGCGCGGGCTCATTGACTTGAGTCAATGAGCCAGCTTTTATCTTTGTCCATGGATGCGCGCGCTGCGCAGTCATTTGAATACGCAATGAGAATATCCGCCATATTGGAATAAACTATTTTTCCACTTATTTTATTTCAACTGTATGAGTGAAGATAAAATAGTGTATGCAACGGCATATAATTAGGTATTAAAACCCTCGTGTGATGCTATTATCACACTCGGCTACGCCTCGTGCGATAAACCCACACTCGTGTTTTAATAACCCCTTTTATATGGTCGTTGCATAAACTACTATTATCTACACTCACAACGTAATGTTCCAAATATGAGTTCAAAATCGAATGCATAAACACGTACTTTTTTTGTCGTGGATAGTTAAAATTAAAAAACAACTGCATCATAAACTAACTTTTTAATTTTTATAGCACACTTTTACTTTTTAATTTACTGGCGCGGGCTCAATGACTTAAGGTGATCGCTTTGAAGCTTTAAATTTTCTTACGTTTTTTAAAATTTGCAGTATCAAAGTCAAAGCATTTATTTCAATTAGACCATTTACAGGCACTTTTGAATTGTCAAGGTCGGTCGGTCAAAAAGATGAAGCTATTTGCACGTTCCAAAGCGTAGATCTCTATGGAGAAGAACGTGCAAGAAACTCCGCGGACACTCTTTTAAAAATGATATTTTGTTACAAAATTATGGTTACATCATTCATATTGAAATTATACATATATGTGAGAACGATGTAAAAGACGTGCAGGATAAAAGAGTCCGGAGTAAAAAAAGAAACAATTCAAAGAAAAAATTAAAATAAACCATGGCAGCCGAGAGATGACCAGTCTCAGCTGACGGCGCCCGTTCACGAACATGACGCATACGCTAGCACCATTCGGCTCAACCATTTTTTAGGGAGCCAAATGATCCAACGCATGCGCCACCATCAGCCAGACTTTTGAGTGAGCATGACATCCCCAATCGCCAGGGTACATTCAAGTCAAAGACCTACCCAAAATGATCATTATAGTTTAAAGCTACACAGTACTCACACATGTGCATGAAATTATACAATGTTAAATAAGTTGCATCTATATAATGAAAAAGATTTCCATTCTTACAATCTTCAGCCGGTCCAACAATATTACGAAATGCTAACAGATTACTTTGAGCCCTTAGTGGCTACCTAGTGGCGTTGTGGAGCAGGACCAGCATTGAGCCAAGCATTTTTATCTTCAATATACTCCCCTAACTTATAATATGCTTGCCTGCATAGTGTGCGTTTAATACAAGATTTAAATTTTGTCTCATTTAATTCTACTATATTGGCAGGTATTTTATTGTAACATTTTAAACAGTACCCCATGAAAGATGTTGCTACTTTAGCAAGTCTGAAACCTGGTTGAACTAATTGGTTCCTATTTCTAGTGACATAGTTATGTCTGTCACCTCGTTTACTAAAAAGATGTAGATTCTTTCTAACGTACATGATATTTTCATAGATATATTGACAAGGCACCGTCATGATGTTAATTTCTTTAAACAGTTCTCTTAGAGAATCGCGCCGGCGAAGATTGTAAATGGCTCTGATGGCTCTTTTCTGTAGAATAAAAATAGACTCGATATCAGCAGCCCGTCCCCATAGTAAGATACCGTAAGACATTATACTATGAAAGTAACTAAAATAGACTAGTCTCGCGGTATCAACATCTGTATACTGGCGGATTTTCCTAACAGCATATGCTGCTGAACTTAGCCTTCCTGCAAGAGATGTTAAATGGGGACCCCATTGTAGCCTTGAGTCAAGCGTTATCCCCAGGAAAACTGTTTCATCGACGAATTCTAGTTTCTCCCTGTTTAATACTATGTCACAATCACTACGTTTGACATTTGGTAAAGTAAATCGAATGCACTTCGTTTTTTTTCCATTTAATACTAAATTATTAGCAGTGAACCAATCATGTACCTGCAGTAGGGCGTTATTTATATCGTCAAGATTATTAGCATGTCTATTTATTCTAAAAATTAAAGTAAAGTATGTAAGTAAGTACCTATGTATTAATAGAATTACAATAATTAAAATCATCAATACAACTCTTTCAATTACAATTGATGTCAAATGTAGTATTTCATGAAATCTTAACATTGTGTCAATCAATTTGAATTTCGCGGGCTACCTCGATGAGCCAGCTTTTATCATTGTCTATGGATGCGCGCGCTGCGCAGTCATTCGAATACGCACTGGGAATATCCGCCATATTGGAATAAACTATTCTAATATATTCTGCTTATTTTATTTCAACTGTATGAGTGAAGATAAAATAGTGTATGTGTCGTAGGATAATTTGATACTTCGAATCTTCGCGGAAATCCTAGGGGTTTTGCGAAAACGCGGATAATTAGACATAGGCGAAAAATTATCAAATCTTACTGGACAAAGTCAGGATTTTTGCGAAAATACTCGTTACTATAGTAAGATTTGATGTGCTCAACACTGATTGGCTACAATTTTGCTGGCTGACTTCTAATTGGTTCCTAGTTTGCCGATGATTAACTTCAAGTATTGTATCATAGAGTTATGAAGGTTTAGAATAGGTGAGAAATGAAAATCACTAAATTTAAGTCCAAGTAGGTACACTATTTACGATAAAAAACAAAACACTTCTGCAATTTAACTCAGACACAAACGTAAACAAATAACGTGCGGCAACAAATGATTGACATTTAAGACGTCAACCAATCAGAGACGATCTCTTATTGAACGCGCTGACCGACCAATCAGCGTTCTTATTTCATAACAGCCAGCGTTTCGTTTCGCAATATTGCTATAATAACGAGTATTTTCGCAAAAATCCTGACTTTGTCCAGTAAGATTTGATAATTTTTCGCCTATGTCTAATTATCCGCGTTTTCGCAAAACCCCTAGGATTTCCGCGAAGATTCGAAGTATCACATTATCCTACGACATATGCAACGTCACATAATTAGGTATTAAAATAACCTCTTTTATATGATCGTTGCATAAACTACTATAATAGACGATTGATATCATTTTAGAATAACTAATTTTTATAAGCATAACATAGGTACATTGAATATAAAATCGTTAGAATAGTTAACCACTCAAAAGACATAAAACCTGTTTAGTCTATTATTATAAAAAACGCCTAGTTAAAAACACAAAGCAAAATTGCATAAATACACATTATCACTAGGCTATTATTGTTGATAAGTTGTAGCCTGTAGGTAGCTTAACAAACATCATTGTTAGTTGTCACTTTGTGTGCTTAATCTTTCTCAGATAGGTAAATAAAAAAAATATGTATTTAAAAATGGATTATTACAAGTGTGAGACATACAAAAGCTCAAATAACATATGTATTACATAGCACTGACCACTCGCTAAGGGCATCCCCTGTGCGATACGAACCTCAGCTTAGCGGCGTCAGTTCGTGGGCGCAGCAAGGGACAGGCTGGGTCATCAAGGGCCTGCGCTGCTAAAAAAGAATGAAACCCTACCTATGGACCTCTTCCTATCAGACATCCAGAGCTACAATACCGGCGGCATCACAGACGAGTTGACGTCTCAGACAAAGAGCTGCCACTTATGTCGTGTGTCTGCAACGGGGGCTACCGTGTTCGTGCTCTCGTTACAAGTTGGCGACTTGGCGCCACGGCCGAGTACAATCAATAGCATTAAAGCCAAGTCAAGTGTTTGACATTTCGAAGACCTCACGCTACACTAGCGCCTCTACCGGAGAATTCAAGCGCGATAGCCCTCATTGCATTGGTATACCTACTAAGGACATTGGCATCCAGTACTTTAAACATCACAAAAAGGTTTAGTGTACCTAGGTACTATTCCGTCTGGAGGGCTTCTTACTACATATAGAGTACGAATACTCCTCCAGGCCGCATTGAAGTCTCGGCGGCCAATCCCAGCTGAGACTAGCCATCGGGGCCATGCGCGTGAGTAATACCTATTATAAGAAGTTCACTAGTGTGCACGATAACACAATGCACTATAATGCCGAGCTCATGTATCAGCATCATCGCCTTGTAAGCTTGACAGTTACAGCACGGTAGGCCGTGAGCCGCACCACTTTAGGTAGGCCAATCAAAAGGAAAGTCAAACTGTACACAATGACATTGTAAACGTCGAAATAGAGATAAAGTCTAGCTAGAGCTATGCGAGCCAAAGTGAATGCGAAACGCGTCGCCCTAATAAGTGAAACACAAAGGATAAGGTGCCGGACGTGCTGAGATGTGGATGATTCGCGGGACGGAGTCGCGAGCGTGACTATGCTATCAAACACTTAGTTGTATAGCAGTTGCAGCTAGAGCTCCTCGTGGCTTGTCACCGAATTATTTTTGGAAATATTAGAGACTGCACTTTGCTCGTGAGTTTCGTTCGTCTCATAAGGACTGAATTGTCTTCTTGGTAATAATGTCCGCACATGATAACATATTGGCCATAGGTATAGCCATCGTATGTGATAGGTACACATATTGGTATACCGATTAATTGAGCAAGGAGATTAGCAAGTGCTGCACACACGTCACATTATCGTAGCCACAACCAGCAAGCGAGTAGGGCACAGCCGCCGCCGCCGGCGCCGCCGCTGCCACACAGCCACGTGCCTGACTATTAACAACACAGGAGTTAGACGATTTCCACTTTATTGAAAAACTGTATAACTTCAGTACCTATATTAATATGTACACGATAAAAAACAAAAGTTTAAAGTAAAAGCTTACAAACCAATGAGCACGGCGGCGGCGGTCAGGCGGTCACGGTATCGTCAGGCGGAAGTTGATGACGACCATCATGAAGTAGGCGGACACGAGCACGGAGAGCAACACGCCGGACAGCGCCAGCGAGCCCGCCACCAGCTGGTCGGCCAACACGGCGGCGCCCGCGAACCACACGGCGGCCAGCAGCAGCCCTCCCCAGCACGCCGGCATACCATAGATGAACACGTCGAGCAGCGCGTCGCTACGCGCCAGCACGGCCGCCAGCAGCACCGCGTGCAGCGCCAGCAGCAGCACGCCCAACGCTCCGTGTGCGTACCGCAGCGCCGCCGCGTCGCCGCCCGCACCGCGCGCCACTAGCCGTGCACCCGCGGAGCTGAACAGGAACAGATACAGCGCCGCCCACGCCAGACCCAGCGCGCCCGCCAGCAGCGCCGCCTCGCGCAGCGGCAGGAAGCAGCAGCGGTCCACCACCGGGCAGCGATCCAGCAAGTAACCCATGCCGGCGCCGCAGCCTTTGTCGGACTGTTACTAAATAGGCACCTAGTACGTGTGCGGTCCTCAGCCCTGAGAGCAGTCCCTTCAGACCGTAAGATAGGGTGGGTACGGGAGGTACAGGAGAATAAATGTTATTCTGACCAATCTTGACGTGATTTTGACGCACCGAACAGACCACAATAGACACATGTCAACTGTCCTTCGCTCATGTGTCATTGATGATACACCATATACACGCACGAGTAATGAACATGACACACACTGATGTATTTAACAAAACAGGTAGAGTTCGGTATGTGAATAAAAAACTAAAACCCGACGGCTGAAAACTGATACTCTAAAAAGTATAAAACAAGAAAATATTCATAGTAATGTTCAGAGGATGATGATGGTCGTATGTAGTCAGGCGTCACGCGGGACGTCCCGATTTTCAGGGGTCTGGGGACGCGTCCCGATATTATGCGAAGCGCGAGACACCGATTTACGCCTGCTTTCTGGATCTGTCCAAGGCTTTCGATCTGGTTTCCTATGATGTTTTATTGAGTAACTTGGTACTGACGACATGGTACTGCTGAGTGCGTCAGTCTGTGGCTTGGCGTATAATTGTAAGAAGTCTGTGGTCATGGTTTTTGAGGGTAGGGGTAAAAGCCCTGACAAAGCGCCTCCTATAGGTACTAGTATGGCACGCCTTTGCAGAGAGTCCAGACGTTTAAATACCTCGGTCATATATTGGTCCCTAAGCCAATCTTAAGAATATACGAACAGGAGCCAGTGAATGCTACATACTATTCCGAATCATCTCGACAGTCGACACTGGCCTATTCAAACTCAAACTACAAGCATTTATTTCAACTAAACCTTGATGATGATGACGTTGAACGAGAGCGGAGGGCGTTGTCGGTTAGAGCGAACATGTTGGTTCGCAGGTTTGCACGACGCTCACTTCCAGTCAAAGTCTAAGTACTGTAATTCATTATACTCGTTCAGTCTGCGGGCTCATCTAGCCCTACGCAAAGATCGTACAGTGCTCACCGCGTTCAGTATAAAAACGCGTTTAGGAGGATGCTGGTGGGGCTGCCCCGCTTTTGTAGTTCGTCGGGGATGTTCGCAGTTGCGCATGTGGATGATTTTTACGCAACAATGCGTAAAAGGTGCGGTTTCCTGGTGCGCAGGGTGTGGGGCAGCACCAACAGTATCCTAAGCATGATTGCAAGTCGCCTCGACTGTATTTATGTGGGTCGCTGTTGTTTAATTACTCATGGGTTGTCGTAGCAGTGATTCACCTTTTATTTGTCGTGTAGTTTTGTTTTTATCGGTCCTTGCTAACATAGTTGTAAGTTTTACTAACAGTGTTTTTGAGCCACGGATGCTCGAATATAGAGAAATTCAATTCAAAATCGTGCGCATGAGCGCATTTTTTTTTTTTTTTATTAGTGGTGGGTTTGCTCTTGACTCTAGTCAATGTCAGATATGACAGAGACAAAGTCTACGATGGAGCGAGCTTACCCAGAAGGAGCCTGTTCACTCTAACTTTGAAGAGATTAGGGCTGTAAGCTTTGTAAAGGGTTAAAAGCTGTCCAGGCCTGAAGTATCGCTTCACCCTATTTAGGATGCCCAGCTTTTTGGCCGCAATTTGGGCTTTGTACTCGATGGTGGCGCCGAAGTTGAGACTGGATGTCAACTCCATGCCTAGGAGCTCGAGCCGATCAGTAACAGGAACAGATGCACCCCGAAAAGTACGAGTTTGGTCAAAGCGACTCCTTTTTGCGGTAAAAAGACACGCCTGTGTTTTGGTGGCGTTAAAAGTGACCAGATTGTCATCACCCCACTGGGAGACAACGCTTAAGGTCAAATTTGTCCGCTCTACCATGGCCTCTCTCAAGGAACGGACTTCATCCCCGCCGGTTGTTGCGCTGGACAAGTATCTCTCTGAAACCGTACTGTCATCTGCGTACCCAACAAGACCAGGCTGAAGTAGGTCATTGATGTGTAGCAGGAAAAGAGTTGCAGAGAGAACAGACCCCTGAGGAACTCCGGCATCAATAGCCAAGAGGTCAGAGGAGCAGCCGTCAACGACTACTCGGATCGACCGTTAATTTAGGAAGTCTGATATCCAGCTACAAAAACCAGCTGGGATGCCATGGAAGCTTGTTGAGTAGACCTGCGTGCCAGACCCTGTCAAAAGCCTTCGAGATATCGAGCGACACAGCAAGTGCTTCGCCGTATCTCTCGATGGCTTCGTCCCAGCAGTGCGTGACATACACAAGAAGATCGCCAGTTGACCGTCCCCGGCGAAAGCCATATTGACGGTCACTGAGGAGATTATTGTCTTCAAGGTAGGTCAGCAGCTTAGTGTTCAGAACCCTTTCCATAAATGGAGGTAATGGCGATCGGACGGTAATGTGCAGGGTCAGCACGGTCTCCCTTTTTTGGCACCGGTTGCACATTTGCAAGCTTCCATGATTTCGGCACCGTTCTTTTTTCAAGAGAGAGGCGGTACAGGCGTGTCAACACAGGAGACAGTTCAGGTGCACATTGCCTCAACACTCTCGCTGGAATGCCGTCAGGTCCACTGGCCTTATTCACGTCGCATCGCATCAGTAGCTTGTTATGTTCTCTCTCCTCGCTCAGAGCCGCGTCGTCCTCGTCCGTCACACGCGCGAATTAAGTAAGCGACAACGGAAGTGTTAAAAAAATAACTTTATTCCGACAGAGTTACAGCGAAACAGTAATTGAATTCATCTAACAAGATATTGATCTTATATACTAACTTAATTGCTAACGTAGTACATCCACAGCGTGATCAGATTGACGCATGTTCTAGATAATTATAAATGCTGATCGCGCAGTGGGGAAATTGAGAAATAATAATCTAGTAAATACTTATTGTCTGACAAAGCTAATATTGGTAGGTTGGGGTTCCTTAACTCCTCCCTCCCTAAGAGAGAAATTATCCGAAGGTGTCGCAGACGGTTTCGGAGAATTTCGACAAAAGTTTATGAACTGAAATTTATACATTATAAAGATAACTATTGCTATTACAATAACCACATACTCTAAGATGGTCCATATACTAATTTCTATTGTCACTGTTTGTGTCGTATCGTCTATTTCACTAAATTTTGCACTTTGTAACACTTCTTTCACATCACTGAAGTCCACATTTCTTAGATCCACTTTCTTTGATCTTCTCTGGATGTCCTGTTGTAGGTCTGGCATCTGGATCAATGGCAGCTGGAGACTGGAAACTGTAGTGTTTGTGGTGGCGGCAATGATGACTTCGCCTATTTGTGTCTCGCATTGTTGGCCAGGTGTCACGATGTAGGTCCCAAGGATAGTGTACTTCAGGATTTCTGTATTGCAATTCTCGGTGATGATGAGATTTTCCTCTGAGTAAACCAACCATTGGTTGTCGGTTATTTTCTGTATCTTAGTTTTTTCTATTTCAATATGGTTCTGTATGCAGTTTTTGTAGTTGTTCTTCATCAGCATTATTTGTTCAATGCAGGTCTCGGTTGGAAACTGGGCTAAATTAGTTTCAGCGCAAAGGAATTTTCCATTTTCAATCTCAGTACATGGGCTTACCACGGGCATGTATTTCAATCTATTCACCATCAGGTAAGGATATTTGGGTATTATTGTAAAGGTATTTGGAGAATGGAATATAGGGATGGGTATAACCTTGTAATAATTATATGTTTCGTTATTTATTAGGGGAACTTCTAAAACAAAAACTAACTTGTTGTTATTTATATATGATTTAAGTATGATATTACGTTCTAATTTTATTAAATTATGTTTGTTTACTGGGTATATTGTTCTAGCATGTTTAGCAATGACTTCTAACGTATTATATAATTCTGTACTATTTATAATGGATTGGTGCAATGTATTCAGTTTGCTAAAGGCTATTGCCGTTTCAATCTCTTGTATGTTTTCGTAACAGGTTCGAAAGTTATTTAAAATTTGATACATAGCTATTTAATATTTGGAAAAGTTTGTTAAACCTGAACTCATGTTCAACTAATTTTTCCATTTCATTGGTATGTAAACCCAAGTTTTTAATATTTGAATTTATTATTTCAGAGTCATTTACTAATTTATCAAAAGCTTTTTGCATTGATGATACTTTACGTTCGACCACATGCTCTTTGTTCTGTATCATTTGGATTTCTCTATCATATTTAATTGCATCGTCTTCATCCAAATTTCCTGTGATAGCTTTTACAAGTGAGCCTAATGTATTAAACAAAGCTCTTTTGTTTCTATAATGGAAAGGTAAGATTTGAAAAAATCTATCCTTAGTTAGTTTAATAAGATATTCTATTTGGCTTTCTATTCCTATAGTTTCGTTACTAAGACTATTTTCCTTAATTTTAATTTTCAAGTTAATAAAATCCCGAATATTATTATCTATTTGTAAGTGTAATGATTCTAAATCTACAATTTTGTATATTGTCCAATAACTATTCCTCTTCACTGCTACTCCCCGCTTTATCGCTGCTATCCCCGGATTCTGACCGAGGTTTTGGAGGTCCAGCGTGAGTGTTGGCACCACTAGTACCAGAAGTACCAGGCACGATCTGTGGAGGACGTTTTACATTTTTTAAGGCTACTCTAGTTTTCCTTTTCTTTACTTCTACTGGGACTATATTTCTTTCAACTTCACCTATTACTTTCGCTTTTTCATATCGAGGTTTTTCTTTAGCTTTTCTAATCCTAGTGTCTTTCATGTAAATATTATCGTCTGGTTCGAGTATCGGTGTCGTTTCGCCACCTTTTTTATTAATTATTTTAATTTTATCGGATTCTAATTTTTCTGTTATGAATTCATAGAGTATTTTAAGGCGTTTTCTATGATCTAACAATAATTTCTGAGTTAAGTTCTTCTCTCTATCCACGTTAAATACATTTTCGGAATAAGTGTGACCAAATACTAGTTCAAAAGGCGTAAAATCTGTTGCTGAATGTATGGTGTTGTTATAAGCCATGATGGCATAAGTCATAACTGATGCTGCATCTAAATCGCTTTTATCGTATTTTGCTATACGATAAATCTCAATAATGGTAGAATGAAACCTTTCTACTATTGCCATTGAACTGGGATTATTTGGCGTCCCAATATGAAATTCAATTTTGTAAAAGCTTAACATTTCTTTAATCAAAGTATTGTTGAATTCTGTACCGGAATCGCAACTAATTTTCCTAGGCAGACCATACCTGCTGAAATATTTAATCAATGCCCTAACTATCTCTGGTGTACTCCTATTCGGTACCTCTATGGCTTGTGCTATCTTACTAAATGCATCCACTATAGTTGTGACGTCGCGCAAACGAACTAATCTAACTAAAAATGGCGGTAAATTAAACAAGAAAGCATTCATCGCTCTGTTACTATAAATGATTTGCTTTGCCTTACGTAGAGATTCATCAATGATAGTTTCTGATATTTTAGCAAATAAAACACTTCTCATCCGCTGTATTCTATGGCAAAAATCTAAATAACTTTCACCCTTATTTATTCTACACGATTCTAATTCCATTGCTAAACAATCCTCTGTGCGTGGATCACCGAAGTGTTGGTTTAACAACTTCTTCAGCTCGTCCCACGTACCTATAGCTTCTCTTTCGCCTACCAAACTGGCTGCTTCGCCTGATAACCTACTAGTTACTACATGAAATAAATATTCATTTTGGGCTGCGGTTCCTAAGAACGTAGACAAAATGTATTCACATTTTTTTATAAATAAAGGCAACATTCTAGTGTCGCCGCTGAATATTGGTATGATGTTAACCAATTCCTGTGGGACACGGGTTACGTTTTCCATTGTGAAAAGTTATGAAAGAAACAAACGCGGAGAGAAAAAAAAATCACACTAATGTGCTACTAACTATCACTATTCTAAAATATTAGTACGTTTAAAATCTATGCAAATATTATTACGGCGTTGTCCAATCCCTAATAATACACAAACACATAGACTATTACAAGGTTGGGATATAGATGGAAGAGCTGAGAGGAAGGTGAAAAAGATTTACTCACAATTCCGCAGCTAGCTCCATGCTCCCTGAATTACTGCTGTGGCTGGTCCTCTTCCGTAACTCGAAGTGGCTCCTTAATGAATTTATTTGTTCGGCTATCTCTGCTAAACCGTAGACACGGACGTCGGCTACTCCACGTAGAATTGTATACACGGCAAACTGACTACAGAGATCCTACCGGCTGCGCCAATTAAGTAAGCGACAACGGAAGTGTTAAAAAAATAACTTTATTCCGACAGAGTTACAGCGAAACAGTAATTGAATTCATCTAACAAGATATTGATCTTATATACTAACTTAATTGCTAACGTAGTACATCCACAGCGTGATCAGATTGACGCATGTTCTAGATAATTATAAATGCTGATCGCGCAGTGGGGAAATTGAGAAATAATAATCTAGTAAATACTTATTGTCTGACAAAGCTAATATTGGTAGGTTGGGGTTCCTTAACTCGCGCGACCGTATGTCTGATTCTGTTTCACTCAATCAATCGATCTACGTTCGTCCTTTCCATTCATTCGGTTTTCGTCCGGGTTTTGCATCAAAATTGTTTATTTGAATCGGTCGTTACGGCCGATATAAAGAACAGAAAAGCTACGACGACCATCTATTCTGTCCAAGCTGGCTTGCCCAGTTGGATAAAGCGCCTGATACATAAGGCCGTACTCCTCGACACGGCTAGTATTGTGAGGAGGTTCCTTTGTCTGGAGCCCTAACCACCTGTAGCTTGGACCCTGCTCCGGCGGACTACCTACAACAATTAATATATTTTTTTTATATTTTTTAAGTAATATTTCATAATATAAATTAATCAGTATATAAAGTAAAGTAAATAAAGAGAGTACGTAATGCTAAAGTAGCAACATCTTTCATGGGGTACTGTTTAAAATGTTACAATAAAATACCTCCCCATATATTATAATTCATCATCATCATCATCATCATATCAGCCGAAAGACGTCCACTGCTGGACATAGGCCTCCCCCAAGTGTCGCCACAACCACCGGTCCTGTGCGTCTCGCATCCATCGGTTACCCGCGACCCTCACCAGGTCATCGGTCCACCTTGTGGGAGGCCTTCCAACACTGCGTCATTATAATTAAATGAGACAAAATTTAAATCTTGTATTAAATGCACACTATGCAGGCAAGCATATTATAAGTTTGGGGAGTATATTGAAGATAAAAATGCTTGGCTCAATGCTGGTCCTGCTCCACAACGCCACTAGGTAGCCACTAAGGGCTCAAAGTAATCTGTTAGCATTTCGTAATATTGTTGGACCGGCTGAAGATTGTAAGAATGCAAATCTTTTTCATTGTATAGACTCAACTTATTTAACATTGTATAATTTCATGCACATGTGTGAGTACTATGTACCTTTAAACTATAATGATCATTTTGGGTAGGTCTTTGACTTGAATGTACCCTGGCGATTGGGGATGTCATGCTCACTCAAAAGTCTGGCTGATGGTGGCGCATGCGTTGGATCATTTGGCTCCCTAAAAAATGGTTGAGCCGAATGGTGCTAGCGTATGCGTCATGTTCGTGAACGGGCGCCGTCAGCTGAGACTGGTCATCTCTCGGCTGCCAGGGTTTATTTTAATTATTTCTTTGAATTGTTTCTTTTTTACTCCGGACTCTTTTATCCTGCACGTTTTTGTGTGCGTGAACTTGGCAGATCATATTCCAGCAGATCACAAAAAAAGTGAGTTCTATTCGCATGCAGCATAGTTCTAGAGTTCCTGATACTTTTCGAAAATAGTTCTGACGTTTTTCCCGGAAAAAAAGTCGAATGAAAATATGATCTGCTAACTTCCGGTAGCAGATCAATTTTTCCAAAACTAAAATTTTAAAAGTGTTTTAGGTCCATAAAGGTATACTCTATAGTTCCTGATACATTTCAAAAAAAGTTCTACCAATATAGAATAAAAAAAAAATAACAAACATACTAAACCGACACCAGAAATAAACCGATATTTTTTGTAAAACTGGCGGTAATTGCAAAATTTGAACCAAGATATTGATCATTGTCCCTAATTTCAGTAGCCAAGAGGTCAGATAAACAGAAAAAAGAATAATAAAATAACGAATAACTCTCAAGCTCCAACAGAGCACGGTTGAAAACTTGGATTAGCCAAAATTTTTAAAAATTTCAGTATTTGATAAAAAAATCCAAAATAAATAATTGAAAATACCAAGGACAAAGAACTGAACATTATAAGAAAGATCTGTACTAGAAATGTATGTTTTCATAAAAAGTAAACCCAGAACTTAGACTCAGGCATCAGCAGAGCATGGTTGAAGACCTAGATTTATCAAATGCATGAAAATTAAAAGCGACCAAGTAAAAAATTACAAAAAAATATCTAGAAAACATCAAGAACCAAGCACTCTTCTATTTGAGATAGATCCATAGTAGCACTATACAATGTACTGCTAAGATAGCCCAGCACTTAGGCCCGTATTAATAAACGTTACTCAGCTCGCGAGATCGCACTTGAGATGAATGTTGAGATCCTGATCGTATTAATAAACGTGATTATTGACGTTCTCAAGTTGCGGATTAGGTTTACGGCATCGACCGAGTGATGGACTGATTAATAAACGAAACTCGACCCTTAAGTATACGACGAGTGCGGGTTCTTGAGATACTATATCGTGAGTGCAGACAGTCCGTGACTTGAGGTGTGATTAGCGTGGCGCGAAACGTGGAGTTTGAAAATATTTTAAGTAATATTAATTATTACGATGAAATAGACTACTATGACGATATTTTGTGGCCTTTACGTTTTCGATTACCAAAAGATTATAATTATAAGGGATGCTTCAAATCCTTTTGATTTACATGGATATTTTTTTTTAAATAACCAGCTTGTTTGTGGTCAACAGAGTAAAATAAAGAGTACTAATGTAAAAATAATTAGTTTTTTTTTTTTTTTTTCTTTTCGGTATGACCACTAGCAAGTTAACACGCAAGGGCTATCAACTGCTTAACCGAACTATAAAAATAATAGGAGTAAAATAATGTAATTATTTACCAAGGTCGATGCGTGCGGACCAGCGGTGTATTCTGCACTTATTATTTTCCAGGTCTCATTTTTATCGATTCATTCATTCATTATTTAGCGACGCACCATCGGAGTCCTTGTTTTCCACTACAGCCTTATATTTTGTTTAAATTTCATATTTTTTGATGCTATATTTTCAAAACTTCGGTCAATGTGACGTCATCGTTCACGAGATCAAGCCATCAAGTACAACTACTTGAGATGCTGATCTTGGTTACTGAGATACTGTATTTATGTGTCTATTAATTAGCAATAATCTTGAGATGCTGATGACGTCATAATGGCGTATCAAATGATAACGCACTTGAGTACGTTTTTGAGGGCCGTTTATTAATACGGGCCTAAGACTCAGGTGTAAGCAGAGCATGGTTAAATACCTAGATAAGCTGAAATTAAAAAAAAAACTTGTGGCTGACTACAAAAATCCAATAAAATATCTAGAAAATATCTAGGACCAAGCACTCTTCGCTTTAAGACAGACCTATAATAGCACAATGCATTGTGTTGCAAAATAAACCTAGAACTCAAACTCAGATATTAGCAGAGCATGGATGAATATCCAGATTCGCAAAAATTAAGAAAATTTTAGATGACTCAGTGCAAAATTACAAAAAAAAATCTAGAAAATATCTAGGACCGAGCACTCTTCGCTTTACTATAGACCTATAATAGCACTATGCACCATGATGCAAAATTAACCTAGAACTTAGACTAAGATATTAGCAGAGCACGGGTGAAGATAAAGATTAGCCAAAATAATTGAATTTTTAACTGTCTGAAAATAAAAATACAAAAAAAAATCTAGAAACAACCCAGGAACCAGAACTCTTCGATTTCTGTTAACCCTATATTAGAACTATATAATAGTTTGCAAAGTAAACCCAGAACTCTGACTCAGATGTTACCAGAGCATGGGTGAAGATAAAGATGAGCCAAAATAATTGATTTTTAACTGTTTGAGAATAAAAATACAAAAATAAATCTATAAACAACCCAGGAACCAGAACTCTTCGTTTTATGATAATCCCATAACCGAACTCTAGAATAATTTGTTAAATAAACCCAGAGCTCTGACTCAGATATGAGCAGAGCATAGGTGAATATTCAGATTCGCAAAAATTAAGACAATTTTTAGTAACTCAGTGCAAAATTACGAAAAATAATCTAGAAATTATCTAGGACCAAGCACTCTTTGCTATAAGATAATCCTATAAAAGCAGTATGCATTGCGTTGCAAAAATAACCTAGAACTCAGACTAATATATTAGCAGAGCATGGGTGAAGATAAAGACTACCCGAAATAAATATATTTTTAACTGTCCGAGAAAAAAAATTACAAAAAAAATCTAGAGTACATCTAGGACGAAGCACTCTTCGGTTTAAGATAGAACTATAATAGCACTATGCGTTGTACTACAAAATAAACCTAGAACTCAGACTCAGATATTAGCAGAGCACGGGTGAAGATAAAGATTAGACAAAATAATTGAATTTTCAACTGTTTGAGAATAAAAATACAAAAATAAATCTAGAAAAAACCCAGGAACCAGAACTCTACGATTTTTAATAATCCCATAACAGAACTCCAGAATATCTTGTTAAATAAACCCAGAACTCTGACTCAGATATTAGCAGAGCATAGGTGAATATTCAGATTCGCAAAAATTAAGAAAAGTTTTGGTGACTCAGTGCAAAATTACGAAAAATAATCTAGAAATAACCTAGGACCAAGCACTCTTCGCTTTAAGATAGATCTATAATAGCACTATGAATTGTGTTGCAAAATAAACCAAGAAATCAGACTCAAATATTAGCAGAGCATGGGTGAAGATAAAGACTACCCGAAATAATTAAACTTTTATCTGTCCGAGAAAAAAAATACAAAAAAAAATCTAGAAACGACCCAGGAACTAGAACTCTTCAATTAATGATAATCCCATAACAGAACTTTAAAAAACTTTGCAAAGTAAACCCAGAACTCTGACTCAGATATAAGCAGAGCATGGTTGAAGATTAACATTACCCGAAATAATAAAATTTTTAACTGTCCGAGATAAATTACAAAAACAAATTTAGAACCTACCAAGAAGATAGAACTCTTCGATTTCTTATAATTCTATATAAGAACTATAGAATAGTTTGCAAAGATTATCTAGAACTCTGACTCAGACATTAGCAGAGCATAGGTGAATATCCAGATTCGCAAAAATTAAGAAAATTTTTGGTGACTAAGTGCTAAATTACAAAAAAAATCTAGAAAATATCTAGGACCCAGCACTCTTCGATTGAAGATAAACCTATAATAGCACAATGCATTGTAGTGCAAAATTAACCTAAAACTCAGCCTAACATATTAGCAGAGCATGGGTGAATATCCAGATTCGCAAAAATTAAGAAAATTTTTGGTGACTGAGTGCAAAATTACAAAAAAAAATCTAGAGTATATCTAGGACCCAGCACTCTTCGCTTTGCTATAGACCTATAATAACACTATGCATTGTGTTGCAAAATTAACCTAGAACTCAGACTCAGGTATTAGCAGAGCATGGGCGAAGATAAAGATTAGACAAAATAATTGAATTTTTAACTGTCTGAAAATAAAAATACAAAAATAAATCTAGAAACAACCCAGGAACTAGAACTCTTCGATTAATGGTAATCCCATAACAGAACTTTAGAAAAGTTTGCAAAGTAAACCCAGAACTCTGACTCAGATATTAGCAGAGCATAGGTGAATATTCATATTCGCAAAAATTAAGAAAATATTTGGTGACTAAGTGCAAAATTACAAAAAAAATCTAGAGTATATCTAGGACCCAGCACTCTTCGCTTTACTATAGACCTATAATAACACTATGCATTGTGTTGCAAAATAAACCTAGAACTCAGACTCAGGTATTAGCAGAGCATGGGCGAAGATAAAGATTAGCCAAAATAATTGAATTTTTAACTGTCTGAAAATAAAAATACAAAAATAAATCTAGAAACAACCCAGGAACTAGAACTCTTCGATTAATGGTAATCCCATAACAGAACTTTAGAAAAGTTTGCAAAGTAAACCCAGAACTCTGACTCAGATATTAGCAGAGCATAGGTGAATATTCATATTCGCAAAAATTAAGAAAATATTTGGTGACTAAGAGCAAAATTACAAAAAAAAATCTAGAGTATATCTAGGACCAAGCACTCTTCGCTATAAGATAGACCTATATTAGCTCTATGCGTTGTGTTGCAAAATTAACCCATAACTCCGACTAAGATACTAGCAGAGCATGGGTGAATATAAAGATTAGCCAAAATAATTGAATTTTTAACTGTCTGAAAATAAAAATACAAAAATAAATCTAGAAACAACCCAGGAACTAGAACTCTTCGATTAATGGTAATCCCATAACAGAATTTTAGAAAAGTTTGCAAAGTAAACCCAGAACTCTGACTCAGATATGAGCAGAGCATAGGTGAATATTCACATTCGCAAAAATTAAGAAAATATTTGGTGACTAAGTGCAAAATTACAAAAAAAAATCTAGAGTATATCTAGGACCAAGCACTCTTCGCTATAAGATAGACCTATAATAGCTCTATGCGTTGTGTTGCAAAATTAACCCATAACTCCGACTAAGATATTGGCAGAGCATGGGCGAAGATAAAGATTAGACAAAATAATTGAATTTTTAACTGTCTGAAAATAAAAATACAAAAATAAATCTAGAAACAACCCAGGAACTAGAACTCTTCGATTAATGGTAATCCCATAACAGAACTTTAGAAAAGTTTGCAAAGTAAACCCAGAACTCTGACTCAGATATTAGCAGAGCATAGGTGAATATTCATATTCGCAAAAATTAAGAAAATATTTGGTGACTAAGTGCAAAATTACAAAAAAAAATCTAGAGTATATCTAGGACCCAGCACTCTTCGCTTTACTATAGACCTATAATAACACTATGCATTGTGTTGCAAAATTAACCTAGAACTCAGACTCAGGTATTAGCAGAGCATGGGCGAAGATAAAGATTAGACAAAATAATTGAATTTTTAACTGTCTGAAAATAAAAATACAAAAATAAATCTAGAAACAACCCAGGAACTAGAACTCTTCGATTAATGGTAATCCCATAACAGAATTTTAGAAAAGTTTGCAAAGTAAACCCAGAACTCTGACTCAGATATTAGCAGAGCATAGGTGAATATTCATATTCGCAAAAATTAAGAAAATATTTGGTGACTAAGTGCAAAATTACAAAAAAAAATCTAGAGTATATCTAGGACCAAGCACTCTTCGCTATAAGATAGACCTATAATAGCTCTATGCGTTGTGTTGCAAAATTAACCCATAACTCCGACTAAGATATTAGCAGAGCATGGGTGAAGATAAAGATTAGCCAAAATAATTGAATTTTTAACTGTCTGAAAATAAAAATACAAAAAAAAATCTAGAAACAACCCAGGAACCAGAACTCTTCGATTTCTGATAACCCTATATTAGAACTATAAAATAGATTGCAAAGTTTACCCAGAATTCTGACTCAGATGTTAGCAGAGCATGGGTGAAGATAAAGATTAGTCAAAATAATTGATTTTTTAACTGTTTGAGACTAAAAATACAAAAATAAATCTAGAAACAACCCAGGAACCAGAACTCTTCGTTTTATGATAATCCCATAACCGAACTCCAGAATAACTTGTTAAATAAACCCAGAACTCTGACTCAGATATGAGCAGAGCATAGGTCAATATTCAGATTCGCAAAAATTAAGAAAATTTTTAGTAACTCAGTGCAAAATTACGAAAAAGAATCTAGAAATTATCTAGGACCAAGCACTCTTTGCTATAAGATAATCCTATAAAAGCACTATGCATTGTGTAGCAAAATTAACCTAGAACTCAGACTAAGATATTAGCAGAGCATGGGTGAAGACAAAGACTACCCGAAATAATTATATTTTTAACTGTACGAGAAAAAAATTACAAAAAAAAAATCTAGAGTATATCTAGGACAAAGCACTCTTCGGTTTAAGATAGACCTATAATAGCACTATGCGTTGTATTGCAAAATAAACCTAAAACTCAGACTCAGATATTAGCAGAGCACGGGTGAAGATAAAGATTAGACAAAATAATTGAATTTTCAACTGTTTGAGAATAAAAATACAAAAAAAAATCTAGAAACAACCCAGGAACCAGAACTCTTCGATTTATGATAATCCCATAACAGAACTCCAGAATAATTTGTTAAATAAACCTAGAACTTAGACTAAGATATTAGCAGAGCATGGGTGAAGATAAAGACTACCCGAAATAAATTTATTTTTAACTGTCCGAGACAAAAAATTACAAAAAAAAATCTAGAGTATATCTAGGACGAAGCACTCTTCGGTTTAAGATAGACCTATAATAGCACTATGCGTTGTATTGCAAAATAAACCTAGAACTCAGACTCAGATATTAGCAGAGCACGGGTGAAGATAAAGATTAGACAAAATAATTGAATTTTCAACTGTTTGAGAATAAAAATACAAAAAAAAATCTTGAAAATATCTAGGACCCAGCACTCTTCGGTTTAAAATAGACCCATAAAAGGACTATGCGTTGTGTTGCAAAATAAACCTAAAACTCAGACTCAGGTATTAGCAGAGCATGGATGAATATCCAGATTCGCAAAAATTAAGAAAATTTTAGGTGACTCAGTGCACAATTACGAAAAATAATCTAGAAAATATCTAGGACCAAGCACTCTTCGCTATTAGATAGACCTATAATAGCACTATGCATTGTGTTGCAAAATTAACCTAGAACTCAGACTCAGGTATTAGCAGAGCATGGGCGAAGATAAAGATTAGCCAAAATAATTGAATTTTTAACTGTCTGAAAATAAAAATACAAAAAAAAATCTAGAAACAACCCAGGAACCAGAACTCTTCGATTTCTGATAACCCTATATTAGAACTATATAATAGTTTGCAAAGTTTACCCAGAACTCTGACTTAAATGTTAGCAGAGCATGGGTGAAGATAAAGATTAGTCAAAATAATTGATTTTTTAACTGTTTGAGACTAAAAATACAAAAATAAATCTAGAAACAACCCAGGAACCAGAACTCTTCGTTTTATGATAATCCCATAACCGAACTCCAGAATAACTTGTTAAATAAACCCAGAACTCTGACTCCGATATGAGCAGAGCATAGGTCAATATTCAGATTCGCAAAAATTAAGAAAAGTTTTGGTGACTCAGTGCAAAATTACAAAAAATAATCTAGAAATAACCTTGGACCAAGCACTCTTCGCTTTATGATAGATCTATAATAGCACTATGAATTGTGTTGCAAAATAAACCTAGAAATCAGATTCAAATATTAGCAGAGCATGGGCGATGATAAAGATTAGCCAAAATAATTGAATTTTTAACTGTCTGAAAATAAAAATACAAAAAAAAAATCTAGAAACAACCCAGGAACCAGAACTCTTCGATTTCTGATAACCCTATATTAGAACTATTTAATAATTTGCAAAGTTTACCCAGAAGTCTGACTCAGATGTTAGCAGAGCATGGGTGAAGATAAAGATTAGTCAAAATAATTGATTTTTTAACTGTTTGAGAATAAAAATACAAAAATAAATCTAGAAACAACCCAGGCACTAGAACTCTTCGATTAATGGTAATCCCATAACAGAACTTTAGAAAAGTTTGCAAAGTAATCCCAGAACTCTGACTCAGATATTAGCAGAGCATAGGTGAATATTCATATTCGCAAAAATTAAGAAAATATTTGGTGACTAAGAGCAAAATTACAAAAAAAAATCTAGAATATATCTAGGACCAAGCACTCTTCGCTATAAGATAGACCTATAATAGCACTATGCGTTGTGTTGCAAAATTAACCCATAACTCCGACTAAGATATTAGCAGAGCATGGGTGAAGATAAAGATTAGCAAAAATAATTGAATTTTTAACTGTCTGAAAATAAAAATACAAAAAAAAATCTAGAAACAACCCAGGAACCAGAACTCTTCGATTTCTGATAACCCTATATTAGAACTATAAAATAGATTTCAAAGTTTACCCAGAACTCTGACTCAGATGTTATATGATGCTATTATAGATCTATTTTAAAGCGAAGAGTGCTTGGTCCTAGGTTTTTTCTAGATTATTTTTCGTAATTTTGCACTGAGTCACCAAAACTTGTCTTTATTTTTGCGAATCTGAATATTCACCTATGCTCTGCTAATATCTTAGTAAGAGTTCTTGGTTTATTTAACAAGTTATTCTGGAGTTCTGTTATGGGATTATCATAAATCGCAGAGTTCTGGTTCCTGGGTTGTTTCTAGATTTTTTTTTGTATTTTTATTTTCAAACAGTTAAAAATTCAATTATTTTGAGTAATCTTTATCTTCACCCATGCTGTGCAAATATCTGAGTCTGAGTTTTAGGTTTATTTTGCAACGCAACGCATTGTGCTATTATACGTCTATCTTAAACCGAAGAGTGCTTTGTCCTAGATATACCCTAGAATTTTTTTTAAAGTTTTTTCTCAAACAGTTAAAAATTCAATTATTTTATCTAATCTTCATCTTCACCCATGCTCTGCTAACATCTGAGTCAGAGTTCTGGTAAAACTTTGTAAACAATTATATACTTCTATTATAGAATTATCAGAAATCGAAGAGTTCTGGTTCCTGGGTTGTTTCTAGATTTTTTTTTGTATTTTTATCCTCAGACAGTTAAAAATTTCATTATTTTGGCTAATCTTTATCTTCACCCATGCTCTGCTAATATCTTAGTCTGAGTTCTAGGTTAATTTTGCAACACAACGCATAGTGCTATTATAGGTCTATCTCAAACCGAAGAGTGCTTCGTTAAGATATACTCTAGATTTTTTTTTGTAATTTTTTTCTCGGACAGTTAAAAATTTAATTATTTCGGGTAGTCTTTATCTTCACCCATGCTCTGCTAATTACTGAGTCTGAGTTCTAGGTTATTTTTGCAACACAATGCATAGTGCTTTTACAGGTCTATCTTATTAGCGAAGAGTGTTTGGTCCTAGATACTTTCTAGATTATTTTTCGTAATTTTGCACTGAGTCACCAAAACTTTTCTTAATTTTTGCGAATCTGAATATTCACCTATGCTCTGCTAATATCTGAGTCAGAGTTCTTTGTTTACTTAACAAGTTATTCTGGAGTTCTGTTATAGGATTATCATAAATCGCAGAGTTCTGGTTCCTGGGTTGTTTCTAGATTTTTTTTTGTATTTTTATTTTCAAACAGTTAAAAATTCAATTATTTTGTCTAATCTTTATCTTCACCCATGCTCTGCAAATATCTGAGTCTGAGTTCTAGGTTTATTTTGCAACGCAACGCATAGTGCTATTATAGGTCTATCTTAAACCGAAGAGTGCTCGTCCTAGATATACTCTAGATTTTATTTATTTTATTTTTTTCTCGGACAGTTAAAAATTCAATTATTTTGGCTAATCTTCATCTTCACCCATGCTCTGCTAACATCTGAAACAGAGTTCTGGTTAAACTTTGCAAACTATTATATAGTTCTATTATTGGATTATCAGAAATCGAAGAGTTTTGGTTCCTGGGTTGTTTCTTGATTTTTTTTTGTATTTTTATCCTCGGACAGTTAAAAATTTCATTATTTTGGCTAATCTTTATCTTCACCCATGCTCTGCTAATATCTTAGTCTGAGTTCTAGGTTAATTTTGCAACACAACGCATAGTGCTATTATAAGTCTATCATAAACCGACGAGTGCTTAGTCCTAGATATACTCTAGAATTTTTTTAAAAAGTTTTTTCTCAAACAGTTAAAAATTCAATTATTTTGGCTAATCTTCATCTTCACCCATGCTCTGCTAACATCTGAGTCAGAGTTCTGGTTAAACTTTGCAAACTATTATATAGTTCTATTATAGCATTATCAGAAATCGAAGAGTTCTGGTTCCTGGGTTGTTTCTAGATTTTTTTTTGTATTTTTATCCTCAGATAGTTAAAAATTTCATTATTTTGGCTAATCTTTATCTTCACCCATGCTCTGCTAATGTCTTAGTCTGAGTTCTAGGTTTATTTTGCAACGCAACGCATAGTGCTATTATAGGTCTATCTTAAACCGAAGAGTGCTTGGTCCTAGATATACTCTTGATTTTATTTTGTAATTTTTTTCTCGGACAGTTAAAAATGTAATTATTTCGGGTAGTCTTTATCTTCACCCATGCTCTGCTAATATCTGAGTCTGAGTTCTAGGTTAATTTTGCAACACAATGCATAGTGCTTTTATAGGTCTATCTTATAGTAAAGAGTGTTGTTTGGTCCTAGATATTTTCTAGTTTTTTTTTTGTAATTTTGCACTTGGTCACCAAAAATTTTCTTAATTTTTGCGAATCTGGATATTCACCCATGCTCTGCTTATATCTGAGTCAGAGTTCTTGGTTTGTTTTGCAACACAATACATAGTGCTATTATAGGTCTATCTTAAAGCGAAGAGTGTTCGGTCCTAGATATTTTCTTGTAATTTTGCACTCAATCACCTAAAACGTTCTTAAAAGTTTTCTAAATTTTTCGAATCTGGATATTTATCCCTGCTCTGCTAATATCTGAGTCTGAGTTCTAGGTTTATTTTGCAACACAATACATAGTGCTATTATAGGTTTATCTTAAAACGGAGAGTGCTGGGTCATAGATATTTTCTAGATTTTATTTTGTAATTTTTTTAGAATGTTAAAAATGTCATTATTTCAAGTAATACTAATCTTCAATCATGCTCTGCTAATATCTGAGTTAGAGTTCTGGGTTTATTTTGCAAACTGTTTTATAGTTCTGTCATGGAATTATCAAAAATTGAAGAGTTCTAGTTCCTGTGTTGTTTCTAGATACTTTTTTTGTAATTTTATTCTTAGACAGTTAAAAAATTAATTATTTCGGGTAGTCTCTATCTTCACCCATGCTCTGCTTATATCTGAGTCTGAGTTCTAGGTTTATTTTGCATCACAACGCATATTGCTATTGTAGGTCTATCTTATTCTGAAGAGTGCTTGGCCATAGATATACTCTAGATTTTTTTTGTAATTTTTTTCTCGGACAGTTAACAATTTAATTGTTTCGGGTAGTCTTTATCTTCACCCATGCTCTTCTAATATCTGAGTCTGAGTTCAAGGTTTATTTTGCAACACAATGCAAAGTGCTATTATAGATCTATCTTAAAGCGAAGAGTGCTTGGTCCTAGATATTTTCTAGATTTTTTTTGTAATTTTGCACTCAGTCACCAAAAATTTTTTTAATTTTTGCGAATCTGAATATTCACCTATGCTCTGCTAATATCTGAGTCAGAGTTCTGGGTAAACTTTGCAAACTTTTCTTTAGTTCTAATTCAGGATTATAGAAATCGAAGAGTTCTAGTTTCTGGGTTGTTTCTGGATTTTTTTTTGTATTTTTATTCTCAGACAGTTAAAAATTCAATTATTTTGGCTAATCTTTATCTTCACCCGTGCTCTGCTAATATCTTAGTCTAAGTTCTAGGTTAATTTTGCATCATGGTGCATAGTGCTATTATAGGTCTATAGTAAAGCGAAGAGTGCTCGGTCCTAGATATTTTCTAGATTTTTTTTTGTAATTTTGCACTCAGTCACCAAAAATTTTCTTAATTTTTGCGAATCTGGATATTCAGACATGCTCTGCTAATATTTTAGTCCGAGTTCTAGGTTAATTTTGCATTACAATGCATCGTGCTATTATAGGTCTATCTTAAAGCGAAAAGTGCTTGGTCCTAGATATTTTATAGATTTTTTATTGGATTTTTGTAGTCAGCCACAAGTTTTTTTTTTAATTTTAGCTAATCTAGGTATTTAACCATGCTCTGCTTACACCTGAGTCTAAGTGCTGGGCTATCTTAGCAGTACATTGTATAGTGCTACTATGGATCTATCTCAAATAGAAGAGTGCTTGGTTCTTGATGTTTTCTAGATATTTTTTTGTAATTTTTTACTCGGTCACTTTTAATTTTCATGCATTTGATAAATCTAAGTCTTCAACCATGCTCTGCTGATGCCTGAGTCTATGTTCTGGGTTTACTTTTCATGACAACATATAGTTCCAGTATAGATCTTTCTTATAATGTTCAGTTCTTTGTCCTTGGTATTTTCAATTATTTATTTTGGATTTTTTTATCAAATACTGAAATTTTTAAAAATTTTGGCTAATCCATGTTTTCAACCGTGCTCTGTTGGAGCTTGAGAGTTATTCGTTAATTTATTATACTTTTTTCTGTTTATCTGACCTCTTGGCTACTGAAATTGGGGAGAATGATCAATATCTTGGTTCATATTTTGCAATTACCGCCAGTTTTACAAAAAATATCGGTTTATTTCTGGTGTCGGTTTAGTATGTTTGTTATTTATTTTTTATTCTATATTGGTAGAACTTTTTTTGAAATGTATCAGGAACTATAGAGTATACCTTTATGGACCTAAAACACTTTTAAAATTTTAGTTTTGGAAAAATTGATCTGCTACCGGAAGTTAGCAGATCATATTTTCATTCGACTTTTTTTCCGGGAAAAACGCCAGAACTATTTCCGAAAAGTATCAGGAACTCTAGAACTATGCTGCATGCGAATGGAACTCACTTTTTTTATGCTCTGCTGGAACATGATCTGCTAAGTTCACCAGCATCACGTTTTTTACATCGTTCTCACATAAATGTATAATTTCAATATGAATGATGTAACCATAATTTTGTAAAAAAATATTTTTAAAAGAGTGTCCGTGGAGTTTCTTGCACGTTTTTCTCCATAGAGATCTACGCTTTGGAACGTGCAAATAGCTTCATCTTTTTGACCGACCGACCTTGACAATTCAAAAGTGCCTGTAAATGGTCTAATTGAAATAAATGTTTTGACTTTGACTTTGAGTAATAATACTGGTAGTAAGAGAGGCCGCAGATTTACAATTATTATTATAAGTTGCCCGACTAAATCGAAGAGTATACCTACCAATAGCTATAGTGACATATGCTAGCCCGCACTTCTTGTACAACTAAATCGTCCAACTAATTAATTGGATACCTACCAATCGTATCAGAATCGAGATTCCCTTCCGATTATGCACAATTAAAGAGTTGGACAATTAAATTATTAAAGGACGCAATCTAGTCGTTCGATAGTCGGCCAACTTACAATTGTATTACTGCGGGCTCTTTAATAGTAGCAGAAAAGCAATAAATAAATCAATTAGAATAAAAAAGTACTTTTTTGTTTCTCCCGATTTAAAACCGTAAATTCGATTTGATCTGCCCCGATTTCAATCCAATCGGACCTGGCAACACTAGTCGTATGCCATTTTTTTTTCACACTAGCAATTTCTCCTGTATCGTGGGTAAGTGACTACTGACCAAAGCTTGCACTGACTGGACAGGTCCACTCAAATCTGTGTGGTTCTTTCCTCAAAAGACCATTTCAGACACTGATCTGCATGGTCCTCATAAAACGTATTGTGAATGTGGGGACCACGTAGATCGTTCCCACACACTACAAATCTTTGTGTGATGAGTACGATTATTTGTTCTGTATCTAGGTGTGTAATTTATCTATAATATGTATGTATTTAGAAATATATAAGTATGTTTATCAGTTGTCTGGTTGCCATAGTACAGGCTCTGCCTAGTTTGGGACCAGATGGCGGTGTGTTGATTGTCCCAAGATATTATTATTATTATCCTTTATTCATTTTCTATACATATTAATTATATTTTTAAATATTCCTACAAATAAAAAATAAGAAAACATTTAAAAATATAAAAATAGTAGCCCACCGGTATCGGGAACAGGGTCCAAGCTACCGGCAGTCAGGGCTCCAAAGAGAGGAACCTCCTAACGATACGAGCCGTGTCCAGAAGTACTGCTTTCTGAATCAAGCCCTTGATCCAGCTGCCTAACGAGAGCCTCCTGAGGTGTTGGTCGAGGCTCTTGGCTATTAAACCGTTGGCTGAGACGACTATCGGTACAATGATTGTCGAATTCACATTCCACATGTCGACAACCTCGCGAGCCAAGTCAAGATATTTTATTTGTTTATCGTTCTCGGCTTTCACGAGGTTCTCGTCATGCGGAACGGTTATATCTACAATCATTGCACGCCTCTCGATTCGGTCCACCACCACTATATCAGGCTTATTTGCAATAATAGTCCTGTCAGTGATGATGGACCGATCCCAGTACAATGTGACACTGCCATTATCCAGAAGTGGGTCGGGCACATACCTGTAGTACGGCACCTCCGATTCCACAAGAGAGTATTTCAGAGCAAGTTGCTGATGGATAATCCTGGCTACAAGGTTGTGTCTATGCAAGTACTCTCCGTTAGCAAGACGAGAACAACCAGAGATAATGTGGCGAATTGATTCTCCCGGACGGTGACATGCCCGACATATGTCAACCGTGCCGTCCTTCACAATAAATCTCCGGTAGTTTTTCGTCATGATAACTTCGTCCATAATTGCACAGACAAAACCTTCGGTTTCCCCAAAGAGGTCACCAAAACGTAGCCAGGCTACGGACGCTAACTGGTCCACGTCGGGCCCGTGTATGGCCCGGAAAAAGCGTCCGTGAAGTTCCTTGCCTTGCCATACCGCCCTGCGATCGTTAGTGTCCAGCACCGCAGGTTTGCGCCAGTTCTCATTTGCCAAGGAGAGCGGGGTGAGTCCCTTGTCCACCGCCACTACATCTCGATGCATACCCACGTCGACAGCTAGGAAATATTCCCTGAGACTGCATATCTCGCGATTGTGGAGAGTCTTAGCCTCGACCTCCACACTTTCGCGGGATATACAGTCTCATTACCGACGACCGTGAGTGATGCATTCGATGTGCAGTCAGCAGTGTACGGACCCGCCTATCCAGGGCGTCAAGTTCCGTTTGAGTCCATTTGAGTACGCCGAAAGAGTACATCAATACCGGCATGACCCATCCGTTGAAAGCGCGCACCTTGTTTCCGCCCGATAGAAGGCTGTTGAACACCTTCTTCAGGCGGCCAAAGAAGCGCTCCCTCAACGAATGCTTTATGTCAGTAACATTGATGCCTAACGCTTCCGACATACCCAAATACTTGTAAGTTTCAGTTGGAGAGAGGGATCTCAGGTTTATAGAATCCGAGAGTTGACATCTCACGGATTCCATAATCTCTCCACGCTTTACATGCATGACCGCACATTTGTCCACACCAAACTCCATTCTGATGGCACTACTGAAAGTTTCAGTAACCTTCAGTAGCTCCATCAGTTGCAGATTACTGGGGGCAAAGAGTTTCAGATCATCCATGTAAAGGAGGTGAGATATAACCTGACCACCTCTCTTCAACCGATAGCCTAGTCCTGAATTCTCCCCATCGGTGTCTGTAAATTGTATATTTTTGAGGAAAACTGTTACTGAGGGTCTTTATTAACGCAATAGAACACAAAGCAATGATTTTTAGAATTTACTTGTCTGTTTGCCTGTTTGTCTGCGTCTTTGCTCGCGCTAATCTTTAAAACGGCGTAACCGGTGCGGATGCGGTCTTCACTAATATATTGCGGTAAGCTTCACTTAAGACTTAGTGTTTGTTTTGTTTCAATCGGTTTTAAATAAAAAGGTTATGTCAATTTTAAGAATTACGTCAATCATAATACTGGAATAAATACTATTGAGTTGATTTTACTGCATGTAAACTGATGATGGTCTATTATGAATATTGTTACGAGCTTAGGGTTCGTGACAATTAAAATAGCCGATTAAATAACCAAAATGACACTTTAATTAATCAACACTAATTACAACTTTAAACTCACTAATTATAAATCACAATTGCACTACTGATCACTTTTATTCGCAGTCGAAGTTCGCTCTCGAAGTTGTCGCTTGTATCGCAAATTCAATACTGACTCGGTCACAGGCTATACGGGCCTTATAATAGGTCGGCAGATAATTCCAGAACCTTCTAGTATAGAAACATCTAGAAAGTTCGAGTACATACCGGTCCGGACCAACCAGACATCGAAAACTCTAGAATGTTCCAGCATAAAAAAGTCTAGAAGGATCTTGACTCTACTAGTTCTGCTACTCGATACTAGATGGCGCTAGTAGTAACTTTTATCTTTATGTACCCGGCATTAATTCTGGCGCGTAACAATATTATGAACCATTGAAATAGAAAAAATATGGAGACGCCGCGATATTCTATACATACATTTGCAGGGTTAACACGAAACAGAATGTGAAATATCGTTCTGTTTCATTCTTTCTAATGTGTTAATCGTATTTGATAAAAGAGACAGCAATATATCCGTTTTTATTCATGCAACATTTTGATGTGACAGTTGTAGGTGGGTGCCGAATCTGCCATATTAGTCGCCTTGTTTTGAGGAGGCTTCCGGCGACTGGGACCGCAATTAACTAGGCCCGCGGTCCCAGTCGCCGGATTCGTAAAAAAATAATATTTTTCTTCCGGCGACTGGGACCACTCATAAATGATAACTGAAATCAAAAAATGTACAGTCAAACGAAAAATTTTTAGATGTAATTATTGAAGAAAAATCCTTTTTGATTTAAACATCATTTATTGATATAAAAAAACAGCCTTTGACTACAGTTCTGTTATTTAAAACTTTCGTAATAAAAACATACACATAAATCATGCTTAATAATAATCAAATACTAAGGAGCTACTCCTGATTGATACGGCCATTAGCCAACAGGTTCGGCGTTCCCGAAAGGATCTGTCGACACGTTGGATAGACTATAAGAAGGCCTATGACTGAAGGATGTCGAAATATCCAGAGGAATAGCGAACCGGTAAGGATCGAGCGGGGTATTTTTCAGGGCGATAGTTTGAGTCCGCTTTGGTTTTGCCTAGCCTTGAATCCTTTCAGCACATTGCTGGAGAATTCAGGACTAGGCTATCGGTTGAAGAGAGGTGATCAGGTTATATCTCACCTCCTTTACATGGATGATCTGAAACTCTTTGCCCCCAATAATCTGCAACTGATGGAGCTACTGAAGGTAACTGAAACTTTCAGTAGTGCCATCAGGATGGAGTTTGGTGTGGACAAATGTGCGGTCATGCATGTAAAGCGTGGAGAGATTATGGAATCCGTGGGATGTCAACTCTCGGATTCCATAAACCTGAGATCCCTCTCTCCAACCGAAACTTACAAGTATTTGGGTACGTCGGAAGCGTTAGGCATCAGTGTTACTGACATGAAGCATTCGTTGAAGGAGCGCTTCTTTGGTCGCCTGAAGAAGGTCTTCAACAGCCTTCTATCGGGCGGAAACAAGGTGCGCGCCTTCAACGGATGGGTCATGCCGATATTGATGTACTCTTTCGGCGTACTCAAATGGACTCAAACGGAACTTGACGCCCTGGATAGGCGGGTCCGTATACTGCTAACTGCACATCGAATGCATCACCCACGGTCGTCGGTAATGAGACTGTATATCCCGCGAAAGTGTGGAGGTCGAGGTTTTTTAAATGCTAAGACCCTCCACTATCGCGAGATATGCAGTCTCAGGGAATATTTTCTAGCTGTCGACGTAGGTATGCATCGAGATATAGTGGCGGTGGACAAGGGACTCACCCCGCTCTCCTTGGCAAATGAGAACTGGCGTAAAACTGCAGTGCTTGACTACGTAGCCTGGCTACGTTTTGGTGACCTCTTTGGGGAAACCGAAGGTTTTGTCTGTGCAATTATGGACGAAGTTATCATGACGAAAAACTACCGGAGATTTATTGTGAAGGACGGCACGGTTGACATATGTCGGGCATGTCACCGTCCGGGAGAATCAATTCGCCACATTATCTCTGGTTGTTCTCGTCTTGCTAATGGAGAGTACTTGCATAGACACAACCTTGTAGCCAGGATTATCCATCAGCAACTTGCTCTGAAATACTCTCTTGTGGAGGCGGAGGTGCCGTACTACAGGTATGTGCCCGACCCAGTTCTCGATAATGGCAGCATCACATTGTACTGGGATCGGTCCATCATCACTGACAGGACTATTATTGCAAATAAGCCTGATATAGTGGTGGTGGACCGAATCGAGAGGCGTGCAATGATTGTAGACATCACAGTTCCGCATGACGAGAACCTCGTGAAAGCCGAGAAAGATAAACAAATCAAATATCTTGACTTGTCTCGCGAGGTTGTCGACATGTGGGATGTGAATTCGGCAATCATTGTACCGATAGTCGTGTCAGCCAACGGCTTAATAGCCACGAGCCTCGACCAACATCTTAGGAGGCTCTCGTTAGGCAGCTGGATCAAGGGCTTGATTTAGAAAGCAGTACTTCTGGACACGGCTCGCATCGTAAGGAGGTTCCTCTCTCTGGAGCCCTGACCGCCGGTAGCTTGGACCCTATTCCCGATACCGGTGGGCTACTATTTTTTACATTTTTAAATATTTTTATATCTTTGTATTTTAATATTAAAAATGTATTTTATATGTATACCATGAATAAAGGAAATAATAATAAAAAAATAACATAAATCGTGCTTATAATAATCAACAATTTTTAAACAATTAAGAATCAGAATTAATAATTATACAATGCCCTTTGTGTGTGTTTTACCTGCATGTGTGAATTATGTAAAAACGGGCTAGCTTAATCTATTACTAAGCGCATAGGATAAATTCAGGTCTAGAACGAGTCAATGATATTCGTATTAATAATTTAGAAATTTTTTCGTTTGACTGTACCGATTTTGGCTTGAATTATAGATTTTTTTAAGTTATCTATGAGTGGTCCCAATCGCCGGAAGAAAAGTATTTATTTTTTACGGATCCGGCGACTGGGACCGCGGTCCTAGTTAATTGCGGTCCCAGTCGCCGGAAGCCTCGTTTTGAGGTAGTTCTACTGTCAAATGGTTGTTTAATTTTTATATTAATAAGATTTGTGAGAAAATTACGAGAAGTTTCTGTTTAAAACTGCACGTATATGTTGGAAAACAGCAGTTGAACATGCCTGTGTTATATTGTGAAGTGTGGTGCAAGAAACAAGGAATATCAACTTCAACTGTCTTTGCATAGGTTAGTAGCCAGCCAGTCGATTCTGTCGATATCTCACGGTGCACACCTAGGCGGAGTGAACGACAATAGAGTTGTCATTCCATCTTATTTGTATGGTTTGACAACTCACCCGTCGTGCACCCCGCCCAAGTGTTCACTTCGACATGTTTACAGAATCGTACTGCTGTTTTCATGCAATATTACTTTTATTATACACTTTCGATAAAGAAATTGCTATTTGATCAATATCATGAATTTATGGCTAAAGTGTTCATATTTGGGTTTATTCCCGTCCAACAGACCTTTTTAATATTTTATAATTTCATTCGTTTGTTTACAATAATATGTCATAGTGGAATAGTGTTGTACCGGTGTCGTAATAGTTTCCAATACTAGTTCCTTCGCTGCGCTGAAACGATATCGCTATAATGCGTGTGCTAATCGGTTCGAGTGACTTTGCTAAGTTCGCCCCGGGGTTCACAGCACCGAGACCGTGACACACTTTGTTCAGGTCGCTCCCAAGCTCTATACACCCACTTCTCATCGCTCTGGAACATGCGATTCTGCGAATATCGGTCCACCCGCCGCTTATACCGTCGAATACGGTTTGCCCATGCACAAACTTATGAGTTTATGATTTGTATTCAACTCTCGTATTCAACGTTAAGCTAAAAGAGATGGCGGTTGAGTCGTAAGAAATTAGGGAAGAAATAAATTCAATTAAATTCAAGTTTATTACTGTGCCCAATTGAACATAGAATTGGAAATATGTTTCTAAATTATATTCTAGAATTGGGAATACGTTTCTAAATTATATTCTAGAATTGGGAATATGTTTCAAAATTATATTCTGTTCTGTTTCCCTCTCGAGGTTCTCGTACATGTTTAAATTAAAGATTGAACTGTCTATTTTGAAAATATAAAAGGTTTTTTTTTGCGTTCTTTTGCGACTTTAGTTGCTATATAGCCTGCTACGACTGCGTAGGCTCAGGCGTAGCACGCTCTACGAAACATACGTAATATAGTTCAATTTTTTTTATAGAATTTATACATCCTTAAGAAAGTACATTTAATTAAAGTACCTGAAAAAAAAATTGAACTATATTACGTATGTTTCGTAGACCGTGCTACGCCTGAGCCTACGCAGTCGTAGAGGATAAATAGCAACTAAAGTTGCAAAAGGACGCAAAAAACCTTTTATATTTTCAAAATAGACAGTTCAATCTTTAATTTAAGATATTATTATGTGAGAGTATTCGACTATGGTTCAAATTAGTTGTAAGACTATGTGAGGTCAACAATAAGCTAAATATTTGGTAGAAATCCTGTGTGGCGTAGCACGTAAAAACACGTCATAATAAGTCAAATAAAATTTTAAAAAATAACTAAATAGTAAGAACATACCTTGATCTTGGAAATCCATGTCACAAACACCACTCAAAAACAATGCAAATCTGAGAATTCACCGTTACACAAACAATATGTGCTAATGAGTCACTGATGGATGATAAGGCGAGCGCAACGTAATGATGTGTTCACTGCGGAGATCGAAAAATACGTGATAATTAGGTAAAATGGGTGAAATATTCATATTTTTGGGTAGCTTGTTTATCGGTAAATCGTTATAAGTAATTAAAGTGGGGGTAATTGATGATGAAATTTTTGCATTTATGACCTAAAGGCGGTACCACCTGCACCGTGCGCTGCTCTCAGTGGAGCCAGCCCTTTCTTCGTTTGGATCTCTAATCGTCGAAGATATGTCGCCGCGTCTTAAGCCGACGCATGTTCTTAGCAATAGTGAGCTGCCCTGCAACAACTGCATGGTTCAGGTGTTTCTATAGACTTGATTTATACTTTGCTCCATGAGTGTCCATTTCTTCTTTATATCATAGTTATGTCCTAATTTCATGGATTATCTTTTTTGATTATCTTAATATCTTATTAACCATGGTGTATTAGAAATTTGGTTTAAGATACAGTTTTGGACTCTTAGTATAATCATTATGTTGGAGGTGCTGCCAGCTGCCATAGAGAACTGGATATCATTTATTCTCAAATAGGTATTAATTTTCCGTTTTTCCATGTAATTGTTATGAGGTGTACAATAAAGTATATAATTAATAGTAAGTATATTATATACTTAATATTGTACTTTTTACCGTAGTTTTTAGCATCTTACTACTTCTTCTTTCTTTCTTTGTTTTTTTTCTTATACTTTTAAATATTCATCTATGTATATATCTAAACATACACGTTTAAGTAATAAATCGTTTCCTGGTTTCAGTACAGTAAAAATATTTCCGAAAAAATAGCCAGCCCACAGATACGATACTTTGTTGTAGCAAGGAAAAGCATTAGAATTTATGTATGCTGGTGGACAAAGTTTAGTTACGACAAAACTGTAAGATACGCCTGCACTCCGTGGAACGAGAGCCGATAAAATAGTTGCCTGCCCTAAGAGCTCTATTCTTTGGCGCAATGTACACAATTTTTCGACGGCACACACAACATTCAAGAAGATGGTTAGGATATTTTAGCAGAGAGCCCGTGTTGTCCCGTTGCTTCACAGCATGAATTTCTTCTGAGTATGGGAGTGCACCTAGCTCGAAAAGTGTGAAGCTCAAATCTGTGTGGTTCTTTCTTCTAAAGACCATCTCATACACTAATCTATATGGTTTTCAAATGACGTATTGTAAATATGAGTATTATTTTAAGGGTTGATTTCATGACTGTCTGACAGTTGGAGTACACTATGCGGCCTTCCCAAATGTCCTCACTTTGGTATTGTTCGTCGGTTCGTTGAGCTCCTCAAAGTTCTCAGTTGAACTGCACGATAACTGACAAATGCTTGCACTGTCTGGACAGGTCCACTCAAATCTGTATGGGTGGTTCTTTCCTTAAAATACCACTTCAGATATGAATGAATAATTTCAACATGTAACCATTATTTGTAACTATTTACTGATTTAAAAAGAGTGTCGATGGAGTTTCTTGCACGTTCTGCTCCATAGAGATCTACGCTTTGGAACGTGCAACTAACTTTATGTTTTGAACGTCTGACCTCGACTACGCCTCAAAATGGTTTACTTGAAACGCTTTGAGTTTGAGTTTACTACTAGCAACATTGGCTTCTTCTTGGCTATACCAACATTGCCAACGAACTATTTTGGCCTCTCTTAATGACCAAAGTTCTGGAGTGCCGACCGCGTACCGGAAGACGCAGCGTTGGTGCGGCCTCCCACTAGGTGGACCGATGACCTGGTGAGGATCGCGGTAGCCGATGGATGCGAGACGCACAGAACCGGTTGTTGTGGCGACAATTGGGGGAGAGCTATGTCCAGCATCAATGTCGATGGAAAACATCTTAGCCACTTACGTTTTGCGGACGACATCGTCATACTAGCTGAAAATCCCAAGGAACTTAATGTCATGGTAAACGATCTTCAAACAGTGAGCGATTCTGTGGGCTTAGAGATGAACCTGAGCAAAACAAAAGTCATGACCAACAGCAGGACGACGCCTATCTTAGTCAACGAGATGCCGCTCGAATACGTCACAGACTACATTTATCTAGGTAAACAAATTTCATTTAAGAAAAATAGAAATATAGAAGAAATAGACCGAAGGATAGCTCTAACCTGGAGAAAGTATTGGGCTCACAAAGAGATATTTAAATCAAAACATCCCATCGAGCTGAAAAAGACAGTACTCGACTCTGCAATTTTACCATGCCTGACTTATGGCTGCCAGACCTGGATATTTGATAGCAAGGCGAGACAGAAGGTCCAGACAACACAAAGAGCTATGGAGAGAAGCTGCTTAAACATTAAACTGAGCGACAGAGTAAGACACACTGACATTCGCAGCAGGACTAAAGTCACTGATGCTCTTGCTTTTTCGCAAAGTCTTAAATGGAGGTGGGCCGGGCACGTTGCAAGGTACTACGACGATCGTTGGACTTTAAGGACAACCAAATGGAAAGGTCCTAATGGTTCCAGAAGCAGAGGCTGGCCGTGCGCCCGATGGCAGGATGAGATTGTGGAGAATGCTGGTCATGACTGGGTTGCCACTGCTTCAGATAGAGAAAAGTGGAATTCTTTGGAGGAGGCTTTTACCCGAAGGGGGTCCACACTAAACGTTTCTTAAAATGTCAATGTTAATGGTAAATTATTGCATGTGGTGCATCAATTAATTTTATTTATACTCAAATTAATTGTATCAATTCCAATCATTATTGTATTTTTTATTATTAATCAACTATTTATACTATCAATTTTATTATCAATTCTATTAATTTATTATTTTAATTATTGTAAAATTATAGTAATGCATGCAACCATAATTTTAAGTATAATCGTTCTTTCAAATTGTAAATGTTATATTGTGTGGAATTAATAAAGCTTTATTATTATTTATTATTATTATTATGTCCAGCAGTGGACGTCTTTCGGCTGGGATGATGATGATGGGTTTTGAGACTGTAATGTCAGGTTTCAGACTTACTAAAGTAGCCACATCTTTCATGAGGTACTGTTTAAAATGTTATAATAAAATAACTCCCCATATATTAGAATTAAATGAGACGAAATTAAAATCCTGTATTAAACGCACACTATGCAAGCAAGCATATTATAAGTTAGGGGAGTATATTGATGATAAAAATGCATGGCTCAATGCTGGTCCTGCTGCACAACGCCACTAGGTAGCCACTAGGGGGCTCGAAAGTAATCTGTTAGCATTTGGTAATATTTTTGGACCGGCTGAAGATTGTAAGAATGCAATATTTTTCACTGTATAGACTCAACTTATTTAGCATTGTATAATTTCATGCACGTGTGTACTGTGTATCTTTAAACTATAATGATCATTTTGTGCAGGTCTTTGACTTGAATGTACCCTGGCGATTGGGGATGTCATGCTCACTCAAGTTTGGCTGATGGTGGCGCATGGCTCCCTTAAAAATGGTTGAGCCGAATGGTGCTAGCGTATGCGTCATGTTCGTGAACGGGCGCCGTCAGCTGAGACTGGTCATCTCTCGGCTGCCATGGTTTATTTTAATTATTTCTTTGAATTGTTTCTTTTTTACTCCGGACTCTTTTATCCTACACGTCTTTTACATCGTTCTCACATATATTTATAATTTCAATATGAATGATGTAACCATAATTTTGTAACTAAATATTATTTTTAAAAGAGTGTCCGTGGAGTTTCTTGCACGTTCTTCTCCATAGAGATCTACGCTTTGGAACGTGCAAATAGCTTCATCTTCTTGACCGACCGATCTTGACAATTCAAAAGTACCTGTAAATGGTCTAATTGAAATAAATGCTTTGACTTTGACTTTGACTTTGATGATGAATGACCAAGCAGCAACTATCAATACGCATAATATTGACAAATGTTTACTTTATTGTACACCTCATTATAAAAACAGGACAAACATTAATTATAAAAATAAGTGCACCATGGGCGGTATTATCGCACAAGGCAATCTCTTACAGACAACATTTGGATGACCTGAAGCGAAAGGAGGAAGGAATATGTTTTCATGAACACGGCCATGGAAGAATTATATACATTATCCGGTAAAGTATTATGATTTTTACTCAGATATTAAATCTCTCTAAAATTGTACTCGTACTCTTTCGTACTCTTTGCAATGGTACTCGGCTGAGATTCACGAATCTCTAACAAAATGTCGTCGAAACCGAAACCCTAGCTGGTTGCTCCGGTGATGTTGTTTGACTTCGTGTAACACGCGATAGAGGCATCGCGTGTTACTTCTTTGTGTACCTTTGATCCAGTTGATCCCGCCAATAACATTGAGTATACAGGCGTTACCATTAGGAAAAAATACCAGGGCTGGGGCCTAACCACCAACTCTTAAAGCAGTATTACTTCAATATTACTTCCAGTGGGAAAGAGACGGAGCTATACGTCCTGTATAGCTCCGTCTCTTTCCCACTGGAAGTAATAACTGGTTGGCATTTTACGAAGCGATACAGTCAGTGCCTTGCATAACGCTCTTCCAAATTTCTGATTCTGAGAGGCGTCAGTTATTGCAGGATATGACTGTTACAGAATTAGCATGTTGTAGCTATCAGGAAACACAGACTCTGGCAGGGAATTCCACTCCTTAGCTGTAAGCACAATGAATGTGTTCCCAAAACGTTTTGCGTGTGGGTGGGATGTCCGCCATGTACCAGTGGCGCATCGCCGTACGTCTTGTGGTCCGATGATGGAACGGGCTTGGTGGAATCAAACTACCTATGCAATTCCGTTACACACTCCCCAAAATGCAACCGACAGAAAACCGACAGGCTAGCAACTCGGCGTCGATGCTCGACACTTTGGAACTTCGACTCGACGACTGATGATCCTTTTGGCTCGTTTCTCAATTGACTCAAGGGCATCAAGCTGGTAGTTTAGAAGTCATTAGTGGACAGGTGAACATTCATACGTACATACCCGTCAAAATCATAACCCTTGGTTTTGTTTCGCTGTACCTAGTTGGGTAAAAAGTAACGACATACATGATACAGTTCAGAGTTGTCAAAGTACCTGCAAGTGCTCTGCGCATGCGCGCGGCGAGCAGGCGGCGCAGGTCGGCGGCGCGTGCGCGGCGCGGCTTGTTGACGCCGAGGCGACGCCGGCGCACTCCGCGCGCACCGCCCTCCGCCCCTCCCGCCTCCTCCGAGCTCGCACTGCACTTCTTACTGCGCACTATATTCACTTTCACCGAGGGCAGTTCGATCGGCGGTAGGGAGAACTTCTCCGGATTCAAACACTTTTTCGGCCAAAAGTCATCGGAACTAGAGAGGGTGGAGGAGTCCTTAGGGCTAGGCAGCTGCAGTGGCGGCAGGATCTTGTTGTAGGGTACCAGGCGGCGCGGGTACTCTGTGCTGCGGCAGCCGACGCTGGAGTTGAACCACACGTCGCTGGAGAACAGCGACGACGAGATGGAGTCGCGACTATCGCCGAAGTCGAGCGTGCACTTGCGCGTGCGCGTCACACTTACGAGGCTGAGCGGCGTGCGGTGCACGGTGGCGGCGCCCAGCTCGTAGCTGGGCCGCGATGAGTTGGTGGTGCAGTAGTCGTCGTCAGAGGGCGCGGTGGGGGGCGGCGCAGGCGCGGGCGACGCGGGGCTCCAAAGCGTCCACGGCGGCACGGGCTGCATGTTGAGGAAGGCGCGCGCGATGTGAGGCGGCGCGGCGGCCAGCGTGGGCGGCTCTGCCGACAGCACGCCGAACGGGTGCGTGAAGTAGAACAGGCACAGCGGACGACTCTGTAACACGTCACACTGCTTACTTTCCAGTACACGAAGCAACCTCCGCCCCTAAGACGACCCACTGACCACATCATCGTATCCCACCAATTTTGACGCGATACACATGCTTAGAGACTTTTTCTATCTACTTTAGATGTCAAATTGGAAATATCGGTAAGTTAACACTTAACTGAACTCACCTTAACGTCATCAGTGGAAGTGGACGCGTCTGATCTGCCGCCATTCATTTTCGTTTGCACTTTATCTGACCACTCCACACGATACTATTTCCGCTATATTGTACGACGTACAGCCAAGCGGCGCGGGCGGCGGCCACATCTCGGCGACACTCGAATACGTACTGAAGTACTTTCAACAACACAATAAAGCAACAGCCACAGAGTGTCAACGCAACTGCAACAGACACGTCCTCAGCCAGCACTTGTGCTCACATCCAGTAATGTAACTAACTAGTAGCTAAGTATTCGTTGTGGCTCGAGGGCCGAGGCAGCCACCAGCCAGGTCGCGCGGCGGGCGACAGCGGCGCCGGGTCACTGCCGCGCCGTGCCAGCCACGCGCGCTCCGCCGCAGACAGATGCACGCCAGGGAAGCAATCAGATGCAATCCCAACGTTTGCTTCCGACTACTTACCGACACGACAGAAGGTTTTTTTAACGCTCTTTACTTTTCAATCGAGTCGATAGTAAGTACCTCGAGAGTTGGATGCTTTTCAGTGTACAACAAGTATATTCGGTTGCCTGCGAGTGAGTAGAGCAGCTCAAACGGCGTTGTAAGTATTGTGTCGAGTCAGCGAGTCCGTCCCTGCGCTGGGCGGCGCGGGCGGTGCCGGGTGGCGACGTCGCCGTCACCCAGTTCTCGCCCGGCGTCTCCGCGCAGCCTACGAGCAGCGACTCTCTCTGCTCGCCTTTGTTACAGCTATGTTTACTGTACCTACTCGTAGGTATGTCAACAACGTCTGCTATCTAACAGAAAACTGAAATTTTCTTAAACCATATCATAGCATACCTATTATATATACTTATCTAACTAAGCTGATAGGTATATTGAAATACTAAACTTGTTGTTACAAACAAATAAGGTTATAGATGTAGGTACCTACGTACAGAACGTAGACTAGGTAGGTACCTACATTTCTGAAGGTTTAGACCGCGTGGGCCAGGTTGATGGATTTTTACTTCCAGAAAACGTTCTAAAGGCTGGATAATCATATTGAACCTACTTGCAAAGCAATCCACTATCGGTTTTCTTTTTAATATCTAGATTATGTTCTGTGGATGTTTCTTCGAACTTGAAATATAATACCTATATAGTTATTTATGCAACTGTTGTGTATAAAGGGGTCATCGAACACGAATGTGGGTTTAGCACACGTGGCCAAGCCGTGTGTGTGATAATAGTATCACATGAGTGTTTTCATACCTATGTACAGTTGCATACAAGACTTATCTACACCCAAGATATGAATCCTCTGTGAAAGGTTTTTATCTAATTCATGAAATCTTGGTACTTACTTACGACTTTTCATATTATTGTTTTCCCGACTTTTCTGGTAATAATTGGTTAGAAAAGTCCTTTACTGCCTTAGAATAATAACGCCTAGAAGGAAAGTCTCATACACGCTCCCTACAAAAATATGAAGCAACTTTAGTACTTATGTGTGAGTGAGCGGTATGTAATTACAGCCACAGACACGCACACAGACGTAAAAAATGTTGCTAGGAATGAACACTTTCCCTAAAATCGGGAAAAATGTTAATGTACTTGGGACTAATCATAGATCTATACAGGGTTATTGGTAATTCGACGTATATCCGTCAAGGGCTGATAAGGGGGCCAAAATGCAACAAATTGAAACCCCCATATGTATGGCCGAAATTCAATAGTTTTCGAGATATTTGAATTTTAAGGGTTTTTCGAAATTTACCCAAAATTTGACATTTAATTCCAAATAAAAGAACCCACATACCTATTCAAGGGTACCATTAAAAATGATGTTGTATCTGGCACTTCAATTAAGCTATGGGCATCATTAAAACTACTTAATTTAACAAAATAATTAAAATAATGACCGAAGTAAGAATAATATCTTACCAATATTTTCATTTTACGCTTCAAAAATGTTGTCTCGTCAAAAAAAAATCTATGACATTAATCGTACAAATAACTAAAACAACTTGCCTATTCTGTAGGCTTTCCAAAAAGGTATAAAAGTCAATTTTAAAATACATAATTCGTGGCATGGCATGTGTTTGAACCGGCGCGGGGAGAGAAATCATCTGTGTTCTTAGTTTATCATCCTCGCTAAAACAACCGATTTTACTGGCGAAATTCTACCTGATGGGGCGAGGTGTGCGGGCGGGGGAGTACACGGCGTTTGCTGCGCTCGCGTCGCCTTCCTTAGTACACTTCGCGTCAAATAACTATGCCCCTCTGAAGTTAGCCATTTGCAAAGATCGCGTAGTTACAGTCACGTAGACGGGAGCAAGCGGGACGCAAGCATGCATCGAACGTAAACGAGCGACTGAGACATAAAATCGCGCCGTCATAATCCCCGCCCCGCGCATGCGCAGTTGCAGTTTGTTCATAATTTTGACTACTACGCAGCCATTCGTAGCCAACTTCAGAGGGGCACAGTTATTTGACACGAACTGTAAAAAACGAACAAACTGCAACTGCACATGCGCGGGGCGGGGATTATGACGGCGCGATTTTATGTCTCAGTCGCTCGTTTACGTTCGATGCATGCTTGCGTCCCGCTTGCTCCCATCTACGTGACTGCACCTACGCGATCTTTGCTAATGGCTAACTTCAGAGGGGCATAGTTATTTGACGCGAACTGTACTAAGGAAGGCGACGCGAGCGCAGCAAACGCCGTGTACTCCCCCGCCCGCACACCTCGCCCCATCAGGTAGAATTTCGCCAGTAAAATCGGTTGTTTTAGCGAGGATGATAAACTAAGAACACAGATGATTTCTCTCCCCGCGCCGGTTCAAACACATGCCATGCCACGAATTATGTATTTTAAAACTGACTTTTATACCTTTTTGGAAAGCCTACAGAATAGGCAAGTTGTTTTAGTTATTTGTACGATTAATGTCCTAGATTTTTTTTTGACGAGACAACATTTTTGAAGCGTAAAATGAAAATATTGGTAAGATGTTATTCTTACTTCGGTCATTATTTTAATTATTTTGTTAAATTAAGTAGTTTTAATGATGCCCATAGCTTAATTGAAGTGCCAGCTACAACATCATTTTTAATGGTACCCTTGAATGGGTATGTAGGTTTTTTTATTTGGAATTAAATGTCAAATTTTGGGTAAATTTCGAAAAACCCTTAAAATTCAAATATCTCGAAAACTATTGAATTTCGGCCATACATATGGGGGGTTCAATTTGTTGCATTTTGGCCCCCTTATCAGCCCCTGACGGATATACGTCGAATTACCAGTAACCCTGTATAAAAAAATGTTACGTACTTTACTTGTCGGTGCGTACTTATTGTAATAGGCCATGGTTTCTGGGGTCGCTATCCGACTATACCGACTATAGGGTCAAAATCGAAATCCAAGATGGCGGCGACGAAATTTGCTAACTTTTCTTCATGGGTGTCATTTTTATGGTTTTTGGGGTCGCTAAAATCGATTATGGGGTCAAAATCGAAATCCAAGATGGCGGCGACGAAATTTGCTAACTTTCCGTCATGGGTGTCATTTTTATGGTTTCTGGGGTCGCTAAAACCGATTATGGAATCAAAATTGAAATCTAAGATGGCGCCGATAGCATTTGCTAACTTTTCGTCATGGGTGTCATTTTTATGGTTTTTGGGGTCGCTAAAATCGATTATGGGGTCAAAATCGAAATCCAAGATGGCGGCGACGAAATTTGCTAACTTTTCGTCATGGGTGTCATTTTTATGGTTTCTGGGGTCGCTAAAACCGATTATGGAATCAAAATTGAAATCTAAGATGGCGCCGATAGCATTTGCTAACTTTTCGTCATGGGTGTCATTTTTATGGTTTTTGGGGTCGCTAAAATCGATTATGGGGTCAAAATCGAAATCCAAGACGGCGGCGACGAAATTTGCTAACTTTACGTCATGGGTGTCATTTTTATGGTTTCTGGGGTCACTAAAACCGATTATGGAATCAAAATTGAAATCCAAGATGGCACCGACAGCATTTGCTAACTTTTCGTCATGGGTGTCATTTTTATGGTTTTTGGGGTCACTAAAATCGATTATGGTGTCATATCACTTGTCTGCTTCTTTTGTGGTCTGCAGTCTGTAAGAGATAGCAAAATTCTTATTTTAGTTTAGGTGGTGAACAAAAGAATCGGCATCATTGCTATTCGCTAGAAAAACGTGTTAAATGTTTGCTTGTTCGATGAAACTAACCCGGTTTAAAAAAATGCAGTGGCACTCCGAGAGTGCGGACAGAGTGTAAACTTGAACAATTACTTTTAAAAGCAGACTACAGACCCCCGGTGCCGATCAAATTTCGTCGGCGCCATCTTGGATTTCGATTTTGACCCCATAATCGGTTTTAGCGACCCCAGAAACCATGGAAATGACACCCATGACGAAAAGTTAGCAAATGCCATCGGCGCCATCTTGGATTTCGATTTTGACCCCATAATCGGTTTTAGCGACCCCAGAAACCATGGAAATGACACCCATGACGAAAAGTTAGCAAATGCCATTGGCGCCATCTTGGATTTCAATTTTGACCCCATAATAGGTTTTAGCGACCCCAGAAATCACGAAAATGACACCCATGAAAGACTGGTCAGCGGTCGTCATACACAGAGGTGTCGGTGTCGCGTCGCGAAATCATTGATTTTTTCCCACATCAAAACTGCCCAACGCGCCTAAAGAAGTTTCAATGCGAAAATTATTTTAATCAAACGTAATTTTTCGTTTCATACATAAAACAATAAGCATTATACAGTAGACTCCAACAGTTAGTGCCAACTGTATTATGGGTAATTTTTCTTTACAACTGGCAACACTACATTGTGACAAATTAGGTTATGAAAATTTTTATTTGAAAATTGATTTACGTAAAAATAATGGATTTAATGTAAGTACTTAGGTGTGAAACGTAATTTTATCACATTTTTTCAGTTTTCCGGTTGTGTTAGAGCATCTTTTCATACAACAAACTGTCATTTTTAAATATTTCTCGGGAGGTGCATTCAACAGAGCGTGACCTTGAGCACTGACGGCTCGCTGCGCCGTGTACTCCATATATGGAGTAGTCTGAGTAGCTTCACCTTTGATGCTCGTACTAGGTTTCTAGGCGTTATTATTCTAAGTTTACTGCATTAAAAATATCTGGTGGTGTGTTATCAAAGTTTGTGTCACTCATTTTTGTAAACAACGTAAGTAATTACTATTTTTTTTTGCAATAGGTAGGTAAGTACTAATATCGAACATAAAAAAATGGTGGGACACGACGTGAATTCGAATAACAAGTTTATTTTTTTAAATTACGATGCTTTGGTCATTAGTGAGTGAAACGCTTGTGCATGACAATGTTCTTGAATGTTCTTTTTTTGATTTAATGATGATCGAAAAGCAAAGGAATCATGAGACATGACTGTTTCGTGATTCCTTTGCTTTTCGATCAAAATTTCGCTTTTTTTGAAATGGGATCGAAAACAAAAGGAATCACGAAACAAGGTCACCTGTTTCGTGATTTCTTTGCTTTTCGATCAAAATTTCGCTTTTTTTGAAATGGGATCGAAAACCAAAGGAATCACGAAACAGGGTCACCTGTTTCGTGATTCCTTTGCTTTTCGATCAAAATTTCGCTTTTTTTGAAATGGGATCGAAAACCAAAGGAATCACGAAACAGGGTCACCTGGTTCGTCATTCCTTTGCTTTTCGATCAAAATTTCGCTTTTTTTTAAATGGGATCGAAAACCAAAGGAATCACGAAACAGGGTCACCTGTTTCGTGATTCCTTTGCTTTTCGATCCTATTTCAAAAAAGCGAAGGAGTTGCGTAATGAAAGTACAACATTTTATCTCCTCAGACCAACAAAAAAAGGTAGACAGCGCACTGCGAACATCAAAAGTGAAGAGCCATCTTTTTATCTGTGTGTCTCGAAGGGTTGCCATTTTTCATTTTGTTTTGCCCTATAACTTGGGAAATAATAAAAATATTATTTAAAGTTATAAAGGTTGTCGAAGCGTAAATCATAAATCTTCGTAGGTATAAGTCATAATGTAAATTGTTTTGAAATAAAATAGGTAATTATTTTTTCAATCAACTTCATTAAATTCAAAAAGACCACCATACCAAAATCACTGACTAAAGAAAAAGCAGGTAATATTAAGATAATCCATAACGAACATTGACGTATAAGTGTTATGTTTAACCTACTTACAAAATAAATATTATTTATCATTTATCATGAACAAAAAAAAAGTATTTTTCAACACATTTGCTCAAAAAATGCATTTACGAAGACTGTATATGTTACCGGCCAAACCCGATTTCAGGACAAACTAGTTTTGCCAAGGCTAAACTAGTTCTTCCTTTACGCGATAGGATTAACTGGTATAGCCTAGTCCAAACTAATGCGTCCTAAGCCCGATAGGATAAAGCAGTTTAGGCTAGGCCAAACTAGTTTATCCTGATATAAATACGCACACTCTAGGATAAACTGGTATGGCCTAGTCTAAACATTATAGTATTCCTAGAAAGCCAAAATAAATAGATAAACAGAATAAAATACGCCGTAATTGGAAATATAATCATTTTTATTATTAAAACGACGTCGTTAAAACTAATGGATAATTGGTAATACAAATAATCATACTATAACAAATAATAAGTGTTATTTTTTATAGAAGCAATAATTATACTATTATTAAAATTGTTATTTATTTTTCATGGTGTGCTTTGGTGGCACTTAGAATTGCAGAGTATAATCACAGTATAAATATAATTGCTTTCTTGCAGTTGCATCTGTTTGTGGAACAGTTTTTGTTGCGGCTGCATCTCACAAAACCTTGGCCTAATCCAACTGAATGTCTCGTAGCTGCAGTCCGTAAGGATATCTCAAAGCCTTGGTTTACATCTGCTACCTCTAAAAAAATTTGATGGCAAATGTCGAATTCTGATCGGAAAAAAAACATATTAGCTACTTTAGAATATCATTAATGCTCCTGAAAAATAGATAAATAATTAAGAGAGAAAAAAATAAAACCTGCAATATAGTTTCTAAAGTACACCATGTTTGTGCCAACTTTGTAAAACCTGCGTCATTTTTCTGAAGAATAACTCCAATGATGTTGTTGAGATCACCTTTGCCTAAATCAATATCTGGAATCGGTATTGTCACAATACATTATCTCCAATGTTGGCAGGTGGATGAGACTTGTCAGAAGTAGTGATTTGGGAATAGCTGCATGTACAAGTCCTGACATGTTCGCTCTTTTACTTTCAACTCGGCTAAATTGGTTTAGACTAGGCTGCACTAGTTTATTCTGGAGTGTGCGTATTTAAATCAGGATAAACTAGTTTGGCCTAGCCTAAAACAATTTAGCCGAGTAATCTTTACAGTTTTTTTTTAATTATAGGAGTATAAATAAGTACGAGAATAAATAAGCTGAATGATCGAACCTCTTTGAAAGCGCTTTTGCACATTACGTTTGTCTCAATTAAATACTGAAGCGAAAATGAGACGAAAGATATAGTTCCATTTGCAAATTCGCGCTATTTTCACATTAGAAACGTCAAAGATTGTTGCGACTTTCTGTACGACTGTTATCTAAAAACAAAAAGTTTTTTTCATTACCTATTGTACTGTTTTCTCGCAAAAGTGTTGAAAAACTTCAAATCTAAAATATTTAATTAATACATTAAAAAAAAAGAAAATATGAATATAACTCGAAGAAAGAAATCATTCAAATTTGTTTAATCGAATGGGGAAATTTTAAATCATATTATAGCAACCCTTGCACTTAATGTCACTGCTTTCGCTTGCTGAGGTTTTTTGTTCCAAGTACCAACCTAAAATTCATAGTTAAAACTATGTTATTTCAAGTACTTACACGTGAAAAGTGATTCCGTGAGACTTTTTATGTGATTTGCTATGGATTTTACAAATTTCTGCAACACAGGAAGGCATAATTATATTTTTTCTTTTAATTTTTTCTAGACGACGGCTCGTGACGTACCTACTAAGAGCGATGAGCATGGTTTTAGTGATAGTGTAAGTGTGTGCGTGAGCCTGTGTATTTACATGAAGGAGCACGGTTTTGTGGCTTCACTTTTGATGTTCGCGGTGCGCTGTCTACCTTTTTTTGTTGGTCTGAGTTTATCTCTCGTTCGGACGTTATTATGGTTACTATGACACTAGGTGTTATGACGTTGCAAAATTGTAATTCATGACGGCTAGCGACATCTCATAAGATCATAAGATTGAGTGATTTGTCAGTATTGACATATCTTGTATCTCAAAGTTCAGCAAAGAGATGGCGCTTGAGTCATAGGAAATTAAGGAATAAATTCAATTAATTACAAGCTTAGAATAATAACGCCTAGAAGGAAGTCTCATACACGCTCCCTACAAAAAAATGAAGCAACTTTAGTACTTATGTGTGAGTGAGCGGTATGTAATTACAGCCACAGACACGCACACAGACGTAAAAAATGTTGCTAGGAATGAACACTTTCCCTAAAATCGGGAAAAATGTTAATGTACTTGGGACTAATCATAGATCTATATAAAAAAATGTTACGTACTTTACTTGTCGGTACGTACTTATTGTAATAGGCCATGGTTTCTGGGGTCGCTATCCGACTATACCGACTATAGGGTCAAAATCGAAATCCAAGATGGCGGCGACGAAATTTGCTAACTTTTCTTCATGGGTGTCATTTTTATGGTTTTTGGGGTCGCTAAAATCGATTATGGGGTCAAAATCGAAATCCAATATGGCGGCGACGAAATTTGCTAACTTTCCGTCATGGGTGTCATTTTTATGGTTTCTGGGGTCGCTAAAACCGATTATGGAATCAAAATTGAAATCTAAGATGGCGCCGATAGCATTTGCTAACTTTTCATATATATCATATATCATATCATCTTTATTTCGGACACACAAACATCCATATTATTATTATAGTGTTAGTAAACATACAAAAATACCTTATTGCCTAGTGTTAGTAAAAATCAACCTCCGCACAAACTGCTGCACAATCGGAGAACCAAAGCTCTCGGCTACAGTTTTCAGGATGCTGTTCTGACTGTCCCTCACTCTCCTCAGTAGCGACGCCGTTTTTTTTCGTATAACTGCATAGAAGCCGTCGGTACGGGCTTGCGCAAACATTTCCGACGCGCTACAATAACGAGGTAGCCTCAACAACATCCTGAAAGCATTGTTATATTGGACGCGCAGGACATCCAGCGATCTCTTAGCACAATTGACCCATAGATTGCCCGTGTACAAACTTTGGCAATAAGCCTTGAAAAGTGTTACTTTTACTTGATCTGTACACCGCGCAAATCTACGGGCCAACATATTGCTACGGACCGCTAGGGCCCTGCGCTCCCTCTCAATGTCAACATCGTCCTTGAGGTCAGCGGCAAGACAATGCCCTAGGTATTTAAAAGTTGCCACCCTATTAATTGGCGACCCGTTCACAAGCAACTCGGGTCCTTCTCCACGGCGTTTGCCGCTGACCTCAAAGACCATATATTCACACTTTTTAACATTATATTTTAATCCATGTGCGGCAGCGTAGGCCTCACACGTTTTAAGCATCTCTCTGATTGCTCCCGCCGACGGACCCAGCAGCACCATGTCATCTGCATAGCTGATGTTGTTAATTCTAATCCCATCAACACTGCATCCGACACGCATGCTGCTGAGTGCGACTATCAGGTCATCCACGTACAGGTTGAAGAGTCTGGGAGACGTCAGACCACCCTGTCTCACCCCGCACTCCAACCTATACGGCTCAGAAACTGTATCATCCCATTTCACCCGATTGACTTGGTTACCATACCAATACTTGAATAGCCCACATATTTCCGCAGGTATACCCCTGTCTCCCATCTTTCTCCAGAGCACATCGTATGAGACAAGATCGAACGCCTTGGAGAGATCAAGGAAACAGGCGTACACCGGCGTACCGCGATCTTTATAATATTGAACGGTATGCTTGAGACTCAAAATAGCACTTTCAGTTGACAGTCCGGGGCGGAACCCGAACTGTGCATCATGAAGGTGTATGTAATTACTTAAGTGTGAATCAAGCACACCGTCCAAAACCTTGGCTATTATAGTCGCAAGAGAAATGGGACGATAGTTACCTCTGTCTGAAATGTCACCTGTCCTGTTCTTCACAATGGGAACCACGATGGTCTTCATAAGATTATCAGGTAGGTACGCGTGACTAATACACATTGTGAAAAACATAGACAAGACTCGCGGCAGATGGACACCCGCGTGCCTCAAGTGCTCAATGCTGAGCCCATCATGTCCTGGAGATTTGCCTCGTTTCATGTTGTAAATGATTTCACGTACTTGCTTGGCTGAGAACCGTATCAGAGGATTAGCGTCAGGACGAATGGGCCCACCATCATTCACCATGGTTGAGGGACCGAGAGGAGATCGAACTTTGAAATGGTCCATGAACACATTCGCAATTCCCTTCCTATCACTTATCCCTTCCACACACCCAGAGAGGCCAGGTCTCGCATCCAGATTACCAGTAGACTTCCAGAATTTACCAAAATTTTTACTCGCTCGTTGTTCTGCTAGCCTATCCATTACAATTTGCTCAGCGTGGTTTTGACAAAATTTCAGTCGACTTTTAAAAACTTTTCGCTTCTCATACATTTCATCGTAAACAGGGCCTGACGAGGGACGATTGTTCAGTACCCAGGTCTGAAAGCTAGACCTGGCCTCGCGATGGGCGTCTCTCACATACTTATTCCACCCACACACTCGCTTACCTCGCCTCGGTCCCCCCGCAGATGTCCCTCTCGATTGCCTAGCCGCCGCACATAGGATTTCCACAATCTGTTCATACAAATTGTCCAGAACAACTCTATGATCAGCCAAACCGCATGATCCAACGCTGCACTTTTCAAACTCATGGGGGAAATCAACGTCTCGCAATTTACTGGTACATAAATTATGATAACTTTGCGTTTCTGACTTAGTTCTTTCACCCCAAAAGACAGAATTGCGGCCAGCACCCCCAGTCATCAATTTAGGCCTCACAACTTCTAAGTCGCAATCCAGATGTATCGGCAAATGATCCGAGACGTAAACATCCTCCGATACATCAACATTTGCGATTGTGTGCCACGCTGATACAGATACCACACAGTGATCTAACCATCTCCTGCTTCCGTGCACATCACTTATAAAAGTGTAGGTACCACTATCAACCCCCCTTTTCTTTACATCAGCACAAACCCAGGATTGGTCAGAACAAAAGTTCATTAATTCTCTATAGAACATCTCATGGGGGTGAGCGTTGAAATCACCCAATATAAAAACATTCTCTACATCACAGCTTGCTATAGTAGCACTAATCTCACTTAATACATCCGTAAAAGTTGGTAAGTTATCTGGACAATTTGTAGGCATGTATACAGAAAATACAATAATGGTACGACCCTTTGACGTGGCTGTAATGGCTACTAACCGAGGACTGCTACAGTCAACAACAGAGACCTTCTCAAAAATGCCCTTCCTCCAGAGAATGGCAACCCCCCCATGAGGTCTTCCTCTCAACAAGCCCTCAGCAGTGTCCACAGCCGACTTACCCGTACACTCGAAGTCAGGGCTTATTGTTCCTAACATTGGAATATCATGGGGAAGCAGCCACGTCTCCTGTAGGGCTACCAAATCAGACCATATACATATATCCTTAACATTATCTATAGATCGTTTAACCGACTTACAATTAAAACTAGTCAATTTAAGATATTTATTACTATTTTTTCTATTCATAAATTACGACATTAATTAACTATAACTTTAGACTCCTGAGATTTTGTTCGATACATAAAATGTACAAAACGCCTAAACACAATTCCATCAGGCCATACCTCGCTATTCAAAAACAAGTCTACCTTGTGTTTGGAAACATATAGTTTGTACGCATTATACTTTCTAAATGATTTCATGTTAATCTTTTTTAATGTTACCGTTTCACTTGTCTTGTCTTTAATATAACGAATAATGTCATATTCACTTGCTTCTGTACTAACGTTAGAAATTAGCAACGGCACTTTGATATCCGCTGCCCGAAATCTACCGTTTTTTTTACCGTTTTTTCGTCATGGGTGTCATTTTTATGGTTTTTGGGGTCGCTAAAACCGATTATGGGGTCAAAATCGAAATCCAAGATGGCGCCGATGGCATTTGCTAACTTTTCGTCATGAGTGTCATTTTTATGGTTTCTGGGGTCACTAAAATCGATTATGGTGTCATATCACTTGTCTGCTTCTTTTGTGGTCTGCAGTCTGTAAGAGATAGCAAAATTCTTATTTTAGTTTAGGTGGTGAACAAAACAATCGGCATCATTGCTATTCGTTAGAAAAACGTGTTAGATGTTTGCTTGTTCGATGAAACTAACCCGGTTTAAAAAAATGCAGTGGCACTTCGGGAGTGCGGACAGAAGTGTAAACTTGAACAATTACTTTTAAAAGCAGACTACAGACCCCCGGTGCCGATCAAATTTCGTCGGCGCCATCTTGGATTTCGATTTTGACCCCATAATCGGTTTTAGCGACCCCAGAAACCATGGAAATGACACCCATGACGAAAAGTTAGCAAATGCCATCGGCGCCATCTTGAATTTCAATTTTGATTCCATGATCGGTTTTAGCGACCCCAGAAACCATGGAAATGACACCCATGACGAAAAGTTAGCAAATGCCGTCGGCACCATCTTGGATTACGATTTTGACCCCATAATAGGTTTTAGCGACCCCAGAAATCACGAAAGTGATACCTACCCATGAAAGACTGGTCGGCGGTCGGCCCCCACGGGGCCGACAAAGTTCAGTCTAATGTTCATTCCAAATTTAATACACGATCTCATACACAGAGGTGTCGGTGTCGCGTCGCGAAATCATTGATTTTTTCCCACATCAAAACTGCCCAACGCGCCTAAAGAAGTTTCAATGCGAAAATTATTGAATCAAACGTAATTATTATCTTTCGTTTCATACATAAAACAATAAGCATTATACAGTAGACTCCAACAGCTAGCCTACTGTATTATGGGTAATTCTTCTTTACAACTGGCAACACTACATTGTGACAAATTAGGTTATGAAAATTTTTATTTGAAGATTGATTTACGTAAAAATAATGGATTTAATGTAAGTACTTAGGTGTGAAACGTAATTTTATCACATTTTTTCAGTTTTCCGGTTGTGTTAGAGTTTGGAGGTAGCGGTACAGAGAGTAAAGTCCCGCAAACCTCCATTGAAAAGGGAGGATCCTCCGACCAGACGGATGTAGTGTCTGGTGGGCAACTGCCCGAGAGTTGATATTCGGGCTTTGCATGTGTTCTAATCGCACGGTAAACTTTGATATCGCGATTTAGGATTTTTGTAGTTAGTTCGCAGCTGTCGAGATAGATGGCGCCGCGAGTCTCATTTGTTGTGATGTTAATTCTGCTACGTTGATTTTTGTGGCGGCATGAATGCCGCTACATCACTCCCCTCCGGAGACCGGAGGTCGATAGTGGATGAGTCGTCCATACATCTTGAGATGCTTGCCAGGCCAGTGGAAGGTTGGTTCCAGTGAGTTGAAACCGGAAGTCGCAGAGTTCTCGGTGAGTCGGAACTGTCTGCGTCGCAGAGTTCACGGTGAGTCGGAACTGTCTGCGGTGCCCCGATGCTGCTGCTGGCGTGACTGCTGGCGTCGACCAGGAGAGGTTCTTCAAGGCTCTTCATGTGACTGGCCGAAGGTGCAGTGTGCTTGCCAAGGTGGGTCGGAGCTGTGCGACGTGCTGACGTGACTGCTGGCGTCGACCAGGAGAGGTTTTCAAGGCTCTTCATGTGACTGGCCGAAAGTGCAGTGTGCTTGCCAAGGTCGCTGATGACGTTGATGATAGAGGCTGAGGATGCTGACCAGGAATGCGCGTCCGCTGCATGCTGGTGGTCAGGATACCCGTAGAAGCCGAGGGTACTGGCTGGCTGTATGACTCGCTTGTTCGAGAGCTTGAGATCACGATGAGGAGAAGTGATGATGATGATGACGTCATGATGAGATACCTGGACTTCATTGCGCAATTCACCACGGACATCCAGTTCATCGCAGGAAAGGACAACGTCGTGGCTGATGCCCTATCACGTGTGGAAGCCTTAATAGTCCCAACACTGGATTACGCAGCCCTTGCACATACCCAGGAAAGCGATCCTGAACTGCATGGACTCCTAACGTGCAACAACACGTCCCTCAAGCTCAAGAGAGTACAGTATCCAGACTCGGACATAGAGCTATACTGCGACACTTCCACTGATAACATACGCCCTTTTGTTCCAGAGCCATTCAGAAGGCGTGTGTTCCAGAAGCTTCATCAGCTGAGCCACCCCGGTAGACAGGCCACGGTTAAATTAATTTCATCCCGATTTGTTTGGCCTGGTCTGAAGAAGGATTGCCGGGCATGGTCCAGAGAGTGTATAGAGTGCCAGAAGAACAAGATCTCGCGGCACACATCGTCTCCCACCTCTCCTTTCCCTATTCCTTCCCAGCGCTTCTCACATGTCCACGCCGACATCGTGGGCCCATTAAATTACTCAAATGGTTACAGGTATGTCCTCACCGTCATTGATCGCTTCACCCGCTGGCCTGAGGCATACCCCATCGCTGACATCACCGCTGAGACCTGTGCCCGCACTTTCACTGCCGGCATTTTGTTGTGATGTTAATTCTGCTACGTTGATTTTTGTGGCGGCATGAATGCCGCTACAAGACCATCTTTTCATGCAACAAACTGTCATTTTTAAATATTTCTCGGGAGGTGCATTCAACAGAGCGTGACCTTGAGCACTGACGGCTCGCTGCGCCGAGTACTCCATATGGAGTAGCTGAGTAGCTTCACTTTTGATGCTCGTACTAGGTTTCTAGGCGTTATTATTCTAAGATTACAAGTTTATTATTGTGCCCTAGTACGACTATAAGTGTTCTGTGTACTATGGTAATAACTTGCAATAAAGTACATTGACCTTTCCCTAATATTCCTTCGTAGATACCCGAATAATACATTATGAACCATTTTACATTATTAGAGAACATAAAGGATCACGACAGAAGTAGATTCAGGACAGCTCTAAGTCTTTATATATGTTTTTGATTTCAAGAAAGTCAATTAATGTATGTGGGTGACCGTTATTTCACATTTATCTGGAATCTACCATAGGTACAGTGTGCCGGAGCGCCTGCACTGGATGGGATTATTAGTGAAACTGTGTGGTCATTGTGGTGACCATGAATGAAGGTATAATATCATGGGTATGACCAATCAAAAATTTTCTCAATTCAATGCTAAGACAACAATACAAACTGTAAACTGACTATTATTTTTTAGAGATATCATTTGGACAGCCTTTCGTCCTGCTTTAGAAATAAATTACTCAAGTAATGTAAAAAATCACGCTTTTCATTCATTAAAAAGTGAGTAGGTAAGTACTTACATGATAAAACGTAAGTAACCAACGTACTTACGTTATAACGGTACCTATACTGTAGGCTTTTTTTTCTATTTCATGATATACCTACCTACAACGTGTAACAGACTACCTGGTAGGTAAACCTAATTACTGAAAAGGGGTCATTTTAGCCATCATTACGAACTATACTCCATTTGGTTAGGTAATTAACTAAAGGTAAACAAAAAAACCACGTGACGTTAACCGACTAAACGTAATACCAGTCTATTCAGTTGTCATGAAACGTTACAGTTGTACTCTTCAATTTAGCAACTTTATTAACGAATCATAACGTTGCTAAATTGAAGAGTACAACTGTAACGTTTCATAGGGCAAACGACCGCACATAGGGTTGCCAATATAATAGTATTGTAGGTACTGTATTTCAGGTCTGCGTACTATATACTGTTGAATAAATATATAGTAGGTAGGTACGCAAAAACACTTACTATATAAATTTTCAACACTGGAATCTAACAACGAACGAACGAACGTGCCTTTACATTAACTTTAGACTGGTGCGGTAGCGTATATAACCGAACCCGAGAAAGGTCGTCGTCTCTACAGGTAGATTGCCCATAACAATCTATTTTTCCCACCACTCGACCGGAAACAACACCACAGAACCGAGTAGAATCGAATAGAATCGAATAGAATCGAATAGAAACGAATAGAATCGAATATATTTAAGAATTTACTCGCAAGAATAGCACGGAAAAATTAACTCGTAAAGTTAATTTTTCCGTGCTATTCTTGCGAGTAAATTCTTCCGAGTTGTCCTTCCGAAATATTCTTCCGAGTGAGATAAAAAAATAATAATAATTAAAATTATGTAGGTAGGTAGGTATTCAACGTACGTTGTAAGCTCTTCGAATGATATTATTTTCTTCAATGACTGAATTGGTCGAATTTGATTCAGTATTGGACGTAATTACAACATTTGTACTTGCTGCGTCGGTGTGTTTTGGTCCGGAATGTGAAGAACAGCCGGTCGATTCTGTCGACATCTCACGGTGTTCACTTCGACATGTTTACAGAATCGCACTGCTGCATTGCGATTCTGTAAACATGTCGAAGTGAACACCCGGGCGGGGTGCACGACGGGTGAGTTGTCAAACCATACAAATAAAACGGAATGACAGCTCTATTGTCGTTCACTCCGCCTAGGTGAACACCGTGAGATGTCGACAGAATCGACCGGCTGGATAATTAGTTGCAGAAATTAACTGATTAGAATGCATAATAATTCTATATTTTTATATGGCAAGCAAAGCCGATGTCGACTATTCTGCCAATGTCTAAAGTATATTGGAAAAGCAAGTGTGTTTAAAAAAGCTGGTAAAATGGATAATAATGTTAGAAGGTGAAGTCTGAGGTATCTGAATCATCGGCGCATAATGCATGGGAGGCTCCGAATGATAAGATAGATAAGATAAGATAAGATTTATTATTTTCTCCCACAAAGTACAAATAACAATATTTATGTTACAAAATATATTGCCGGTACAAAGGTTTGTGGGAGACAGGAATCCAAACTAGGATACCCTGTGCTATGGAATCCTGGCCCCCCTCGCCGAGAATATGATTATAACACTAATTGCATAACATAGGAGATTATTGCAAGAAGAGAACAACAAGAGAAATACTTACAAACTAAAATAAAAAAAAAAATAAAAAAAAATTAAAGTGCGTGTGTTGTGTGTGCTGGTGTTTTTGTTATTGTGTAAAGTGTGAGTGTGAAGTGAAACGTGTCGTGTGTGTGGTGTTGTGTGTTTATGGGAGAGTAAGTATGATGGCGTATTGTGCGTGTACGTGTAATGAAGTATGTGTATCTAAGGCACATGGGCGTGCTGGGGTGGTGGTATGGCTTTATGGAAGACGCTTCACTAGGACAGGATAATAAGCAGTTTTTCCGTTTCTTCATAATGCAGTCCTAAGAGCCACTGGGTAAGCTTCTTTTTACACTCTATCCTAGACAAATTAACAATTGCAAGCACTCTGTTGACGGTATTATAAAGTCTGCTTGCTCTGAAATTAAAGAAGTTCTGGGCAAATGCTGTTTTTACCGCAGTTGTTTCACAGACTTCATAGAAACGCCTAGTGCTTACCTTCTGTTTAGCTGTAGAAGCGTCCATGGAGCAGTGCTTTTTTAAAACATTTATTAACACATACAGCTGCCTGATTGTCAATACCTTTGCTTCGTTACAGAGGGCAGTTGTGGCGTATAATCGTGGTTTGAAGAGAGCGACTTTCAGGAGAAGGCGCTGAGCTCTTTCAATGTTTAAGATATTCGTTTTGTACGAACCGCCCCAGGTGGAAATACCACACGAAAGGATTGATTGGCAAAGCGATTCGTACACAATTTTAACAAGTTCCCAACTAGCTACATGCCTAAGATTTTTAAAAATATGAACGAGTTTTCTCGTTTTCTGGACCAGGTGTGATATTGTGCTGTTTGAACGATAAGTTTTCATCGATTATTATTCCTAAGTAGGTACTTAATAGAATCGGTTTTTGCTAACATTGGGCACATGGTACAGTTTGTTGTTACAGGATTACAGGTGTGTGCATAAATACTTAAATTATTTGTGTGTGATGCTACATTGTGAATTTTAAACTCAATATATTTCGTTTTGGTGGCATTTAAGGTCAGTTTATTGAGAGCAAGCCAATGAGTTACTATATTGAACCCTTCTTGGGCCGCAACCACGTTTTCGTCCCATGTGTTGCCATAAAAAGTTAAGGTAGTGTCGTCGGCATAAGCCATTATATGACAGTTTTTAATGTTTAGCTGGCAAAGGTCGTTAATATAGCAAAGGAAGAGGGGAGAGGCTAAGATACTGCCTTGTGGAATTCCGATATTTATCTGTCTTTTTTCACTCAGTGTATTGCCTATCCGAACTGAATGGCATCGATTTTGTAAATAGTCCTGGAATAGTTTTAATTATGTGTCCCTTATTCCCATATGTTCTAGTTTAGATATCAAAATGCGTGGGCACACACTATCGAAAGCTTTCTGAAGGTCTAGAAAGATTGTCAGGCATTTTTTCTTTTATCTAATTTACTTACAATAAGTTCAGCGAAGGTATGAAGACAGTCAGTTGTGGATTTTCCTTTTCTAAAACCATACTGGTTAGTTGATAAGATGTTTTTATCTTCTAAGAATGTCACAAACTGATTATTAATTATTCTTTCAAATACCTTTGAAATAGAGGTGAGCAAAGAAATTGGCCGATAGTTTGCCACTTCCTCCTTGCTGCCGCTCTTAAAAATAGAGATAATAATTGTTTTTTTAAGAGATTCTGGAAAAATGCCTTCTGCTAGACATCTATTCAGGATATAAGTGAGGGGAGGAACTATATAGTTTTTGAGGTTCTTAAGGACCGTTGCCATTATATTGTCCCACCCTGCTCCACAATCTGAGCGAAGGTTGCTGATGACTCCCTTCACTTCTTCCTCAGATGTCTCCAAAAGTACAAAAGAGTTACAGGATGATTTAACATTTGCAGTGTTCGTTGGGAGTGGAGAAAGGCCAGTTGGAATTTTACTTTTCAAATCTTTGCCCACGTTTGCAAAGTACGAGTTTACTGCATTGACTGACTCTTGTGGGGATGTTTTAATATGCAAAAGTTCTAACGGTGGTGCGTTTGATTTTTTTAGATTGGTAATAGTTTTAATAGCGGACCATAGCTTTTTTTTATCTTTTCCAGCCGAATTAAGCATATTTCTGTCATACTGCCTCTTACATTTTTTTATAATGTCATTACAAAAGTTTCTATATTTTTTGTAGGATATTTTTAAGATATTATTATTAGGATTGTGTTTTAGTTTGTAATGCATTCTGTCTCTTGTTGTTATGCACCTCAGGAGGCCCAGAGTAATCCACGGTTTTATGTTAATTTTGTTTCTAGGAATTTTAATATTTAATGTGTTTTTCATTATGATTTTTTGTAGGTTTTCAATTAAATACGTCATGTGGTCGTTTGGATTTATGTTGTCATCGTATACCTTATTAAAATCAGTAATCTTGCAGTCATTGTTCAAATTCTCATAGTCTATTTTGTTCACAATTTTTGCTTTGTGGTTTTGTCCACTTAAGCGCAGACAGAAAAGGGTAGCCTCGTGATCAGTAACTGCTGATTGAAGAATAAATGTAAGGGAAGAAGCTTGAGTTTTAATTATCACATGGTCCAGACAGCTAGATCCTCTAGTTTGTTCATAATGGGCTGGAATCATACCAAAGAAAGAAAGTAAGTCGAGATAGCTCGATGTAGTTACATTTGACTCTTTGATATTTATATTTATGTCACCCATCAAAATTATATTTTTGAAACCGGATAGTTTTAATAATAGTTCCTGCAAACTGTTTAAAAAAATTTCTAATGTGTGAAAACTAGGCGGTCTGTACCTATATCGCAATTATGGCAGTCTTTTTGTTTATTTTAAGGCAGTTTGCTTCTAGCATATCTGGTTCCTCTATATTGAGCTGGATAAGCATGTAATAGTATGCGTGTACAGACCCCCAAACCCTCAAAACTTTGCTTTATTTGAATCAACAATGGAGGATATCCTTGCGAAACTTGCAGCAGGTAACAAATCCGCGATTATTTGTGGAGATTTTAATATTAATATTTTAGAAAGCAATTCGAACAGCAGCAGATTTTTAAGCCTTTTTAAATCATTTAATTTGTCTAATGTTTTTACTGAACCTACTAGGGTAAGACCAACTTCTTCAACCTGTATCGATAATGTATTCTGCGGTTGTGATTATTTAGATAAAGCCGTTGTTAATTACCTCCCGTCGGATCATAGTGGACAATTGGTAACATTTGAGTTTAAAGCTGCATTGCAAAAAATTCAAATACAATATAGGCCAATTACAACAGGCAAACTAGCTAGATTCAATGGTACCTTACAAAATAAGTTAAATGTTCTAGACCATAATATTGAGGATGCAAATAAATTTTATAATAATTTCTTTTCAGTAGTACTACAGGAATTTAACACAACAAAAAAAGTAAAAAAAGCAAATAAAAAGCAAATAAAGTATTGAGTATTGAGTATTGAAGTCTAAAGAAACTTTCCCTAAGTTTATATTTAGTGACTGGGCGACTAAAGGTATTAGGATAAGTAGGGAAAGGCTATATGAGTTATATGGCCTTAAGCCTTTCATTAACACCGAATCCTTTAATAAGTATGTAAACAGATATTCTAAAGTTTTCAGAAATACTTGCAAGGTAGCAAAAGCCCTCTACATTAGCAACAAGATCAAATCGGCAGATAATAAAATAAAGACAGTTTGGAAAGTTATCAATAATGAAACGAGTAGGAATAAAGTACGAAATGCTGATTTTTTACTGGAGACTGCACATGGTGCACTAAGCTCTAATTTAGAAGTAGCTCAAGAATTTGTAAATTTTTTCTCCGAAATACCATCAAAAACTACTGAAGCTTTAAATTCTTCACCCGAGGTCTTACTTAATTTATTAAAAGCAAACGTTTCAGGTTGTACGGTTGAATTCCAATTCAAACATATCAACCCTATGGCAGTTATCAAAGCTTTCCGGCAAATCAAAATCAAATTGACCGAAGACTTATGGGGAATGTCTATGAAAGTGTGCACGTCCATAATTGAGACCATAGCACCATACTTGGCTTTAATATTCAATTTATGTGTGGACCAAGGTGTCTTTCCAGATGTAATGAAATACAGTAAGGTTATACCACTTTTTAAATCCGGTGACAGTAAAGACACCAATAATTATAGACCTGTTTCCGTGTTACCGGTTTTCAGCAAGGTTTTTGAAAAAGTAATGCTCAATCAAATGCTCATTCATTTTAACATCAATAGGATCTTACACGATCAACAGTATGGTTTCACCAAAGGTCGCTGTACGACTGACGCTGGTGTCACGTTGTTGAAACACATTTATACAACGTGGGAAGAGGCGCAAGATGCCATAGGAATCTTTTGTGACCTCTCCAAGGCATTTGACTGCGTAAATCACGAAACCTTGCTCCTAAAGCTAGAACATTACGGACTAGGTAAACTTGCACTCAGCTTACTGAAGTCTTATTTAAATGACAGACAGCAGCAAGATCAAATAAACGGTGTTAAATCAAGGGGTTTAAAAGTCAAAATGGGGGTTCCACAAGGCTCAATATTGGGTCCTTTCCTCTTTTTAGTATACATAAATGATCTTCTCCATCTTTTAAAAAATCAACCACAAATGGTGTTATTTGCTGACGATACATCCTTAATTTTTAAGATAGATAGACGTTCTACAAATCTGGACGACGAAAATAACGCCCTACAGCAGGTCCAAAATTGGTTCACTGCTAATAATTTAGTATTAAATGAAAAGAAAACTAAGTGTATCAGATTTGCTTTACCGAATGTCAAAAGTAATCATTGCGACATAGTATTGAACAAAGAGAAACTTGAATTCGTCGAAAACACAGTTTTTCTGGGCATCACACAGGACTCAAGGCTACAATGGGGCCCCACCAACCGTGTCTCCACGTTGCCGTCGTGGTGGGGCTTGCGTGTCTCAATGATCTTGGGGGCTTTGCCGGTAGAGCCACTCATGCCGGAAGGTCCCAAGTGAGAGACCAGACCAAGAGAGACACAAGAGGGGCACACCGTTCGGAGACTTGAGCAGAGTTCGGGTCCTCGGACGGTGTGCGTCTCATTAGCTTGCTCGCTGCTCTCTGGTACGCGTCTGATCATCAGACGTGACTGTGAGGGCAGCGAGCAGGCAGTGGGAAGGAGAGAGAGGGGGAGACAGGGACCGTACCCTTTAAAAGGACAAATATGGATAGCGCCCAAAAAGAGAAATTACCCCAGGGCGGTCCGGACTGCACAGCAGTCCGGGAATCCGCCACGCTTTATGCGTCAAGCCCCTCGTATTCTGGGGGGGGCAACGGTGCTATCCACTCTCCGTTTGCACATGGCAACAGTGGCCGAGGAGGCCCCCGATCCAAACCCTCCTTTAAGGAGCTGATCGGGTTCGATTTTAGCTCGCCCGACGAAGTGTCGGCCGGGCAGAGCGCGGGCGGTGGCGCGCTGTATTGGGAGGAGGGCTCGTTTGAGCGTCGCGCGGGTGTAGAGTCGGATTCCGAGTTGGACTCCGACGACCTGGCGACAGTTAGCTCGGCGAGCCCTGTACCCGAGGGGGCGGGGGCTGCTGCGGAGGACTCCAGGTCCTTCCGCAAGCGGCCCAGATCAGAGGAGGACCGGGGGTCGTCCGGCAGCGAAGAGGTGGCCTCGGCCCGTAAAATCCCCACCAGCAGGCGGGGTACGGGCCGAGAGGGAGGCAAGGGCAGAGTCCTTGCCTCCAAGGATGTTGGACGACCCCCCGAAGATGGCGGTCGTGGGGCTCCTGGTTCGGAGTCCTCCGGCGGTGAGCCGGATGACTCCGGACAGGAGCGGGTTCGGAGGGCCGGGTTTGCGGAGGTGGTGGAGGCCGCGATCCGCGATGTGGCCTTGAAAAGGAAGTTATCTTCCAAAAACAAGGCCATAAGCGCGGCGCTGGCCTCCATCCTGGCGGCAGCGGAGGCTAACCGAGGTGGGCCTCCAGCGGACGAGCTGTCCAAGCTGCGGGCGGAGGTCGCCCGCTTGGCTGCCGCCACCGAGCGTCTCCAGAGGGAGAACGCGGGGCTCCGAGCAGACCTGGCCAGGCTCCAGGGAGCCGGCCCACAGGGGGTGCCTAAGGGTGGGCGCAAGGAGGAAAGCCAGCCCGTGCCACAGGAGAGCCAGGTGCTGGACCTTGTGCGGCAGGAGATGGCTGCCTTCCAGGCGCGGTTCTCCGTCCTGGAGGGCATCGTCCTGCGCCCCCCGTTAGCGGCGAGTGGGAAGGCTCCAGGCCGGAAAAAGGCGGCATCGTACGCAGCCGCCGTGGCTGCCACACCGGGGTCGTCCGGCCAGGACAAAGGGTCCGGGCCGGCACCCGCGAAGCCGGTGTCGGGAAAACCGGACCCGGCCCCGGGAAGGAAGAGGAAGGGTGGGGTGGCTGCACGGACGGCGAAGGCTCCTGCGCCAGCCGTGCAGCAGCTCCCCCCGGCTTCCTCGCCTTCTGAACCTCCCCCGGCTCAAGCCGAATGGCAAGTGGCCGGGGAGAAAAAGAAGGCGGGAAAGGCAGCCAGGGCGGCAAAGAGGCGGGAGAGAAGGCGGCGGCAGCGAGCGCGAGGCGTCGCGGCTGCGCTCCGCGCCCCGAAGACCGCGGCTGTAGTTTTAACGCTGCAGCCGGACGCGGTGAAGAGGGGCGTGTCGTATGCCAATATCCTCACTGAGGCGAAAGAGGCCGTCAACCTCAGTGAGAAAGAAAAAAGAAGAAAGGCTTAGGGCGTCCTTGGGCGCGGATGACGTCCGAGTGTCCAGGCCCACGAAGTGCATAGACATGCGCATTTTGGGCCTGGACGACTCCGTCACGGAGGAGGAGGTGTTGGCCGCCGTCGTCGGGACGGGGGGGTGCTCTACAGAGGAGGTGAAGGTGGGCACCATCCGTCCTGACAACACGGGCATGCGAACCGTAGTGGTGAGCTGCCCCGTGTCGGCGGCCAAAAAAGTCTCGGAGGGCCGAAGGCTTTTGGTGGGCTGGGTCTCCGCGCAGGTGAAACTGCTGGAGCCCAGACCTCTGAGGTGCTTCCGTTGCCAAGTTGGCAACCACGTCGGAGCACGCTGCACCTCGGAGGTGGACCGCAGTGACCACTGCTTCCGCTGTGGTCAGCCCGGTCACAGGGCCGGCTCGTGCGACGCCGCGCCGCACTGCTTCGCATGTGCGGCAGCTGGCAAGCCGGCCGATCACTGGGCTGGGGGCAAAGCCTGCGGTCCACCCGCCAGGGCCGGGTCGAGGAGAAAACCCTCCTCCACCGCCGCCGCCGCCGCCGTCGCTTCCGCCGCAGCCGCCGCCACCGTCGCCGCCGCTGCCACTGCTCGGGAGGGGGCCGAAATGGAGTGCCAGTAATGGCCCCATTTCGCCTCCTCCAGACGAACGTTAGTCGCTGCGCCTCTCAGGAACTGACGCTCCTGAGCAAGGCGTAGTGACTGACGCCTGCGGACAGCGAGCAATGGGTAGCTCGCTGTCCGATCAGGTCAGGCCAGAGTCGACGGCGCGTTTTACTCCGAACGCGCCGGAAAGAGCAGTCAGCAACGGAGACGGGGCCCGCCAGGGCCAGAGCCTGCCAGGGTTTCGGAATATGTTCGAAAGAGTTACCGCGGCCCTGGGAAGAAAGGCACTAGGAGGACTAAGGGTGGGTTTTAGTCAGTAAAAGTCTGACACTCCCTGCCGCTCCACCCAGAGCGGGAGGGGTCATTTGATGATTTCCCATCCTATAAAAAAAAAAAAAAAAGGCTACAATGGGGTCCTCATTTAACATCTCTTGCGGGACGGCTAAGTTCAGCAGCATATGCTGTCAGAAAAATCCGTTAATTTACTGATATAGATACCGCGAGGCTGGTCTATTTTAGTTACTTTCATAGTATCATGTCTTACGGTATCTTATTATGGGGACGAGCTGCAGATATTGAGTCTATATTTATTCTGCAGAAAAGAGCCATCAGAGCCATATATAATCTGGGTCGGTGCGATTCCCTAAGAGAACTGTTTAAAGATATTAACATCATGACGGTACCTTGTCAATACATATACGAAAACATAATGTATGTTCGGAAAAATCTTCATCTTTTTAGTAAGATTAGTGATAGGCATAATTTTAATACTAGAAATAGGAACAAATTAGATCAACCCCGATTCAGATTGGCAAAAGTACACACTTCTTTTATGGGGTACTGTGTTAAATTTTATAACAAAATACCTCTTGAAATTCTAGAACTGAATGAGAGAAAATTTAAAACATGCATAAAACGCACACTATGTAAACAAGCATATTATAAACTTGAAGATTATATACTTGATAAAAATGCTTGGCTAAATGCCGGTCCTGCTCCACAGTCTCAGCCGCTTGGTTCCTCTAGTTAAGATATTTGGAAGAGATGCTCACCCTTCTTTGTGTAGACTAATAAAAATTTCCACTTTTCTTATGTTATGTTTTAAATACTACTTTTCTTTTTCCGTTTTTGAAAATTGATATACATAGTTTTATATAAAGTAGAAGCATTTTTTATTTTAAAATCCTGTAAATGTGAGGACCATGGAGCCTATACTGTTAATAATATAGATGGTTTCCTTGTTTGACATGAGTGAGCAGGGGCAGTTGAGGGTGTGTCATGCTCGCTAGAATGTCTCGCTGATGGTGGCGCGTGTATTTGATCATTCGGTTCCCTTCAAAATGGTTGAGCTGAATGGTGCTGATGCACGCGTCATGTTCGTGAACGGGCGCCGTCAGTGGAGACTGGTCATATCTTAGCTGTCACTGGCTTATTTCTATATTTAATACTTATTGGATACTTAGAATACTTTTATTTTTTTCCTTTCTTTGGATTGTTCTCACATATAGATGCAACAAGTAATGATGTAACCAGGATTTTTGTAAAACATAAAATGGTTTAAAAGAGTGTCCATGGAGTTTCTTGTACGTTCTTCTCCATAGAGATCTACGCTTTGGAACGTGCAAATAGCTTCATGTTTTTGACTGACTGACTTTGACAATTCAAAAGTACCTGTGATTGGTTTATTTGAAATAAATGCTTTGACTTTGACTTTGACTTTGACTTTAAAGTTAATGTCGTTATTTATGTACACGATTACACCGTCGTTTTGGTTATAGTTTCGTGTTGTTGAAAAACTAGAGTAGCCAGTTATAAGTGGTAAGTTATTAACGGATGAGAGCCAACATTCTGACAGAATTATAATATCACAGTTCAATTGTATTCGTTCAAGTAAAGTATTTAGACTGAGATAATTTTTGTTAATGCTTGTGATATTTTGTTGCAATATTTTTAAGAATGAGTTTGGTCTATTTATAGTGTCTTTACAAGCTTCTGGTTCGCAGCTGTACAATTCCGTCAGAACTAAATTTTCTAAATTGTTTATATTGTTTAGATCAGTGAATGTTGTTTTTACTAAACTGTTGGTGTATGGGTTTGTGATTGCGGCGTGAATGTATGTTGAGCGTTTGTCGTTTTGGGTGTGTGTGACGAATGATAATATTTAAGATGGTATTATAATTAGATGTGTGCGAATGTACTTAGGTGAGATAATGTGTATAGTTGTGTGGAAATACGTATGAGTAGATGCAAAGTTTGTGTAAAAAAACAAGTAAGACATGCAAAAACCAAGATGATATAGTTATACAAATACAACACTTATTAAATAGTCAGATTTCCGGTACCAGTTTTTCAATATCGGCTTCACATTTAACTATTACTGGCTTTTCTGGTTCACTTTTTCATAGGAAAACTCTACCAGCCTAGGTCCAACAGTATAAATAGTTATATTCTTTTGCAAATTTTCTAGCCATATAGTAGAGGTGTTGGGTTTTAGGAGGCAAGAAGTCAGACACAGATTGGTGTGGCAGGGCCGTCCATGTGTAGGTGTACAGAGCTGAGCTTCTTCTGTTTGTTATTTGAGTTGAATTGTCTTGTTTTCTTAATTATGTTTTCTTTAATAGCAGTGCTAGCTAAGTCGACGATAATTTTTGATGGTTTGTCCTTTTTGCGCATGCTATATATCTCTTTAATTTCCGATTTTTGGAGAGGAGCGCCAACTGCCGTGGCTGTATTTAATACCAGTAAACTGAGTTCTTCTTCACTTTCTTTTGAAGATAAAGGCACATTTTTAATTTCCAACTTTTTGGTATACAGCATCTGCTCTAGGTTGTCAACCCTTTCCTCAAGTTGGTGAATATATTTGCGCTCCGTTTTTTTTTTCATTTTTGCTCCGCATATCCTCATATTGGTTTGATACAAAGGCGATGGAATCCTTACTTTCACAGTTTTGTTTTAACATCTCCGTCATCATATTACACCAGCCCCGGATCTGGGGGGGGGCAAGCCGGGGACCACGCCCCGGGCGGCAAGTTCAAGGGGCGCTAAACTCACATGTTTGAAAAAAAAACTTATTCGATGGGGGTGGTAAAATTATCGAGCTTTCTACATTCGCTCTTGAATTTCGCATTCTCTTGAATCTCTATTTTTCTGCATTTAAGTCGTAAAAGTGACTCCTAAGCAAACTTTGGAAACGTTTTCTTTTCCCCTTTCAAGGATCTAAAATCGACTGAATGTGAGAGTGATCAGAGTTATCTATATAGACCTACTTCAGTAATACAAAAGCAAAATCTTTGTATCTCTTTTTACGAAAAAAACGCAGGCACAGATTTGGAGGTAGCGGAACAGAGAGTAAAGTCCCGCAAACCTCCATTGAAAAGGGAGGATCCTCCGACCGGACGGTTGGTTTTTGTCTGGTGGGCAACTGCCCGAGAGTTGATATTCGGGCTTTGCATGTGTTCTAATCGCACGGTAAACTTTGATATCGCGATTTAGGATTTTTGTAGTTATTTGTTGTGATGTTGATTCTGCTATGTTGATTTTTGTGGCGGCATGAATGCCGCTACATCACTCCCCTCCGGAGACCGGAGGTCGATAGTGGATGAGTCGTCCATACATCTTGAGATGCTTGCCAGGCCAGTGGAAGGTTGGTTCCAGTGAGTCGGAACCGGAAGTCGCAGAGTTCTCGGTGAGTCGGAACTGTCTGCGTCGCAGAGTTCACGGTGAGTCGGAACTGTCTGCGGCGCCCCGATGCTGCTGCTGGCGTGACTGCTGGCGTCGACCAGGAGAGGTTCTTCAAGGCTCTTCATGTGACTGGCCGAAGGTGCAGTGTGCTTGCCAAGGTGGGTCGGAGCTGTGCGACGTGCTGACGTGACTGCTGGCGTCGACCAGGAGAGGTTTTTCAAGGCTCTTCATGTGACTGGCCGAAAGTGCAGTGTGCTTGCCAAGGTCGCTGATGACGTTGATGATACAGGCTGAGGATACTGACCAGAAATGCGCGTCCGCTGCATGCTGGTGGTCAGGATACCCGTAGAAGCCGAGGGTTCTGGCTGGCTGTATGACTCGCTGCTCGAAAGCTTGGGGTCACGATGAGGAGAAGTGATGATGACGTCATGATGAGGTAACTGCACGAAGGCTGCGCTGACGTTCAATGTCGAGGGTCACCAGTTTGGAGGTAGCGGAACAGAGAGTAAGGTCCCGCAAACCTCCATTGAAAAGGGAGGATCCTCCGACCAGACGGTTGGTTTTTGTCTGGTGGGCAACTGCCCGAGAGTTGATATTCGGGCTTTGCATGTGTTCTAATCGCACGGTAAACTTTGATATCGCGATTTAGGATTTTTGTAGTTAGTTCGCAGCTGTCGAGATAGATGGCGCTGCGAGTCTCATTTGTTGTGATGTTGATTCTGCTACGTTGATTTTTGTGGCGGCATGAATGCCGCTACACAGATAAAGTCTATGGAGAATGAGTCCAGAAAGCTAATATTTTTTTAATAATGCTTAAAAAATTGATAAATTATTAAAAACGTATGGTCGAATTTCGATCACTAGTTAAAATAGTTATCGAAAGTTTCATAATAATAATGTATAAATAAGTGGATGACCCGGTGAAGATCGATTACCTACATATATTTGTGTAAAATCTACTCTACACCTAACCTACTGAATATACACACAAAATTTCATAAGAATCGGTCAAGCCGTTTCGAAGGAGTTTTGTAACAAACACTGTGACATGACACGAGAATTTTATATATTAGAAGAAGTGTGGAAGAGAGGAGGGCGCCACTATCAAGTTTTTGCCCCGGTTTGGAAAAATCGTAGATCCGGATTACACACTAACACTTAAAGAAGCATCTGTTTTTTCACTACGCGATTCAGAGTTTTTGCAGTGAGAATCGAACAATTTTTGCATATCATTCATAAAGCGCTCGTTGTCATCGTTATGTTTGCGCTTTCTCGTAGTTACATATTCATTTGTTTGAATAGTAGTTAGATTTGGCGCCGACCCACTTTGCGTTATTTTTTGTGTTTGCAATGTGTTACATTGCGATTCAATTATTAAAGGCGTTGAAGATGTTCGAGTTTGGGTATCATTTTGTGTTGGGTTGTCTACTTGCAGTAAATTCGGTTCAGACTGTGTAGGTGTTGAAGGCGGTGAATGACGTAGCACCATTTTAAGCGTGTCGCTTCCCGTCCACTTCGAGGTCCCAAAAGGTTTTGCAGATTGCGGGGCTCGAATTCGAGACACTTGGCTCCTATCCGTCGATCCGTCGATCGCGGCTTACGCCTCTGGACCACTTGGACTATAGGAAAAGATGCGAAATAGGCGCTGTGTTACCAATGTTAATAGGGTCACCGACGAGTGTCATTGACAAATCCAGCGGTCATTCACCTCAGCACAAAGACAAAGAAATTTTAACGATCACTCTAAAACTTTGAAATGTTTTTGCTTATTTCTCTTGCACTAGTTAATGTGTCTACTCTCTAAGCCCGAAGTTCGTAGTTTCGGCCTTAGTGTCGGGCGTATTCCACTCCGTATCACCTACGGACTTACGATTAGTCCCGAACTCGAACTAAGGATGAAAAATGACAACACAATTTGACAGTTATTCTTAGTTCGGGTTCGGTCTTGGTTCAATAATTTTAGACAAAGTTTGTGATCGAATGTATGGATTGAAATTATACGAAGAGTTTGTATGTACTAATGGAGATCTTATTAACGATTGAGGTGGCACTGGTGAGGACTGTTCATATTGATAACAAATATACATGCTATCGGTATCATGCACCAATCTTGGTCGGACAGTTGGTTCGTAACTTCGTTGCCAATAGTTTGCCATACAAATCGCATTCATCGTCTTGGGAGGACCGTCGAACAACGGATTCATTTGTTTTGATAGTATTTTTAAGGGTGGCAAGAGCCTCTTTGACATTTCCAGCATCAATAGAATCTGAAAGATTTTGGCGTCGCGTCGGCGTATTGTCTTGTTGTGGTCGTTTGGATAGTTGTTTGCAGGTGACTTTGATTTTCCTGCCCTACTTCCATTTTCTCTTCACTTGCTTGTTGCTCTTGTTGCTCATAGTTATTCATCGATATCTAAAACATATAATTTTTTATTACACTTTACCATCATGCGCAGAAGAATGGCTACGAATTGAAAATGGTTTTGCAAGAAAATTTCCTCGAGCAATTGGATCCATAGATGGAAAACACATTGTTCAGAGTTTGGAAATAAGAAACGAATTCACCAAATATTTCAGTTCATAAAATTGTTAAATAGAAACCCAAATTATTTGTAGTTCTTACATTCAAATGAAATACAAAGTACTTACCGTATTTATAGTTTTCTTACAGTTCAATGTATCCCCCAGAAAATAATTCAATTTTTTTTTTTTGAAATTTTTTGCTCTTTCCATAAAATACTATTTTTTTTTAGTGTAGGTACAATATTTTTTAGAAGCTTAGTTTAAAAAATACTATATTTCTTCGTAGAAATGTTGGCAACCCTAACCGCACAGGCCGACGCGGCGGCGGTGAACCAAGCTCCGGTTCAGCCGCGACGGCTGTTGCAGTTGAAGGCACGGTGACATCCTCATTGGCTACCTCCAGGCATCCTCCAGGAAACGAATGGAAATACTGCCAGTGAGGTAGTAATTCATTAAAATAAGCCAGCCAGTGTTTTGAACATATTTCGAATCCAGTCGACAGTGACGCGCAGGCAGATTTGCCTTCAGCATGGTATGGAGTGGACGTAGCGGGGAGAGGGTAATGAGCGGCAGCTGCGCGTTTGATTGATTTCAATTGATCCGAGTGGACGCCACCGCTGCGCTCAGTGACACACTTGCTTGTCGGGAAATGGGAGATGCTCTCGAGTTACACATCGAGCTTATCAGCGGCGGTGCTGCTGCATTCCGGACAAGATAACAAACTGCATCACAAAGGCATCGTATCGTAACACGCTGTTTTTGTAATGATTTGATAGTCGGGTGGATTTTCATTAGGTACCTACTTAGCAAACTTGGCTGTAAGAAGATTAGGTAGCTAGCTATATTAACCTCACTCAAGAACAACTCGACATAAGTATAAGGTTCATATTCGGTTTACGTAAATATGACCGTGTTTCCGAATTCCGTGTGAAGCTCAAGTGGTTGCCAATTCGCCTTCGCCGGAATGCTCATATTCTTTCCCTTTTATACAATGTGCTCTTTTCCCCTTCTACCCCTCTTTATCTCAAGAGACGTTTTCAGTTTCTCTGTGATTCCCACACTAACTGAGGTCATCAGATAATCTGCGACTTATAATGCCAATGCGTTCCACAACTTTTGTTGATAAATCCTTTACTGTCCAGGCTGCTCGTTTATGGAATGCATTTCCGGTTCCAGTAAGAGCTGGTTCACATTAGGTCGGACCGACAGTTTTACCTGCCCGACAAACGTGTCGGATCCATATTGGCGTATGTATGTCAATAGCGCCGTTCACATTAGGGCGACCCGACCAAACTGTCGGAGCCGACACAATTACCGTACGTCCAGCCACGATTTCTGTCGGATCGGACATAATATTGGCGTACTAGCAAGTATGGCGCCGTTCACATCTGTCGGCGCGAAGCGGCGGCGACACCCGCCTGCCAACCTCCCACCCAAGTTCCAACTTCATTTCGCTTGGCAATTATTGGATGCACCCAATATTTCCTTTTTCTTTTTTTCTGCCTTTTATTTTAATACCACATTGCAATGAAAACGTCGTCGTCGTCCATCCTATACGAAAGCCAACTCACAACTGTTTTGTGACGACCCAGGCCGGGCAGTAAAATTTTTTTTGTTTTAGGTATGACCACTAGCAAGTTAACACACTTGGGATATCAACTGCTTAACCGGACTAACCTGTGGTGGCCTCAAATGAATTTAAGGCCCCCAGCCAAGGCAACAAAACTAGCTACAAGCTAAAAACACTACTGACCGCTCACTAAGGGCATTCCCTGTGGAATATGACCTCGGCTTAGCGGCGTCAGTTAGGGACAGCAAGGGACAATCAGGCTGGGTCGTTTTATTATTTAGGGGTTATTAAAGCTAAAGGCTCAGCGGCGCGGGCTGGCTCGTTTGCAAAAGTCGGGGAGGGTTTTGAGTAGGTCGTAGCGACGGACCTCGGCGGCGAGGTCGGTATACGGAACGCGGTCTGTATCTGTTTATTCTAAGGGTGCTGGTTTCCCTACAGCTTATCTTATTAGTATCTCGTCGTCGGATTCGACGAGTGTATGCCGAGGACGGCGAATCTTACTAATGCGAGAGGGAGTGTACTGGGTTGCCTTTGAAATCAAAGGGTTTTGGTGCTTTTCAGCGGATTCGAAGAAACGCTTTGTAAGGCGTTTCATAAACTGTTTTAGGGTCGGGATTTTGAGGTCGACATGAAGTCGTTCGTTCCGTACATACCACGGGGCGACCGTGGCTTTTCGGAGAAATCTGTTTTGGATTACTTGCATCCTGTGGATTTGCTTTGGCTTTGTGTGTGCGAATACAGCACACGCATAAGTCATAATCGGTCGTATGCACGTAGTGTAGATGCGCAGTTTACATTTAAGTGATAGCTTGCTGCGTGCATTCAGCATGGAATGGAGTCTACCCAGAGCAAATGCAGCACGCGAACGTACCGCACTTATGTGCTCAGCAAAGGTGAGTCTATGGTCTAATATCACACCTAGATATTTGGAAAGAAAGAAAGAAAATTGCATTTATTGACACAATAAAAAACACCTTACAAATTGAAGAGATAAATTATGTAAAAACAAAAATACAATATTGTGCCAAAAGGGCCTCAGCTCAGCATAATGTCAGGTGGCAACACTAGGTATTACCACCTAACGCTGATTTTCAGCTGCAGCCCACGGGTGCCATACGCTCGAACACGCAGTAGACATATTAAAATAAAAAGAAAATAAGTGTAAACATAATAAATACATAGGTAGCAAAATCAAAGTGAAGTTGTAAATTAATCAAAAATTCTATAACACAATATTATTACATAAAAACAACATGAACATTATAAGCAAAAATAAAATAAAATTGATCACAAAATTACAAAAAAAAAAAAAAAAACCGTCATTCAAATATAATAATGTCATTATATATTATAAATTGATTCACACTTCTAAAAAAGTAAACATAAAAGAATTTGTATAAAAAGTAAATAAAAACCAAATAAAATTCAATGATGGCTCGCAAACCAGCCTTTCAATAACAGCCTAGCGAGGTGGCAACTATGGATCAAACAGCAGATGTGGTGCCTTGAGTATTCTCATTCTGTCTCTGGTGTTTTAGCAGAAACTCCTTTAGCTTTACCCTAAAAGTTAGTCCACTTCCGCAGTATTTTATGGGTGGGGGAATATTGTTCCAACATTTACTCGCCGCATACCGGAAACTACCTCTAAACGCTGCCGACTTGTGGTGTGGTGTTAAAAGACTCTGGGAACATAGTCTTCCCTGCCGGTTCTTGTGACCTCTTGTCCACTCAAGCTTATTATATAAGTATAATGGTTTCCGAGTTTTTATTACGCCAAATAATATAGTCGGTCACCTCGGCACATACGGCTGTGTTTGATAGAAATTACTGTCGATTTTAAAAAGAATTCCACTATTTCTCAAAGTTTCGTACTACTCCGCTTGTTATTTGGAAATTACCATATTATCTAAGATGGATACATACAAGTGCGGTGTCTGCAGTGACTCGTTGTCCGATGGCGCACACTGCAAATCATGTAACCTCATGATGCATTTCCATTGTGGGGGCGTCACTGAAAACGGTTACCAAAAGCTAGGGGATCGTAAGCTAATATGGCGTTGCAGTAAATGCAAAATGGCAGGTAATACCCTACAACCTGTCTTGCCAGTATCACCCACCCCCGTGCTGGAATCAGAGTCAGTTGTCCTGCAGGAAATTCGAGCCTTGTCTTTGAAATTTGCCACACTGGAGAATATGAAAGAAGAAATCGTCGCATTGAGGAATGAATTTGCCGAGTTCAAAACAACCTTGTCCAATCAGTACAGCGAGGTTATGAAAGAAGTCTCTGGGAAACTGAATGATATGGAACTACGTATTGTGAAGGTTGAGAAAGTCCAAGACCAAGTTGAACAACTGCAAGCCCGTTTAGATAAGTTAGAAGAAGAAAATAACAATAAAGATCAATGGTCGCGTATGAATAATGTTGAAGTTAAGGGAGTACCGCAGACAGGCAACGAAAACTTATTTGAAATAATAGCCAAAATCAGCGCTAACGTCAATTACCCTATCACTAAAAACCAAATTAACTTCATTACACGCGTACCTACTAGCGAAAAAGACCGTATAAAACCCATCATTGTCTGTTTCTGCCAACGTTACGTAAAAGAAGATTTCATAGCAGCTGCTAGGCACGTACTAAAGACCTCACCCCTGAAACCAGATAAAATTGGATTGAGTGGCAACCACAAAATCTTCATAAATGATCACCTAACGATAAAAAACAAAATGTTGTTGTCTAAAACTAAGAAAACCTCAGCAGAAATGGATTTCCAGTACGTTTGGGTCAAACATGCAAGGATACACGCAAGAAAAAACGATACGTCGCCAACGCTAGTTGTCAAATCGGAGAAAGATCTGCAGAGGATTGTCTGAATTATACACGATTAATACATATTACAATCGCTATTAGAATCCTATGTTTATATAAGTCTGTGTTTTTTAGGTGTGAAGCAAAGTTGTTTGAGAATCTTAGTCTTATGTGTGCTAGTTGCGTTTTCCTATTAGTTTTGTGTCGTTACACGGTGTGCCCAAGTAAGTTTATTCAATTCTATTTTTGCAATGTTACTTTTTGTTATACTAATTTAAACCATGTTAGTCGTGTAATAAGGTACATTTTTCTTTGTGGACCGTCTCCAGTTATGACAATTTACTCCGAGGTGCTCTTATCTCTGTGCTGGTCGTCGCTTTTTGTTTCCTATTATAACATCTGTTTTTGTAATGTTATTTCTACTGATCACTGTGTATTGCTGTGTCTATTATTTTATTTGACCACTACCCGTCATAAGCATTATAAAGGTTGCGAAAATGACCTGCACTTTATTCAATCAGTAATATATAGTATAAATTTGTCAATTTTTTATCTATTCTTAAGTTATTTGATTGTAGTTAAATGTAATAATGGCTACGCTTAAAATTTACTACCAGAACGTGCGTGGTTTACGTACGAAAACGAACAGTGTGTTTCGCGGAGTATGTCTTAGTTCCTACGATATCATTATATTTACGGAGACGTGGTGAGATGATAGTTTTAACAACAGTGAATTATTTGATGGACGTTACCTCGTTTGGAGACGCGATCGGGACTACTCCCGAACCGGCCAGTTGCGTGGCGGAGGTGTTCTGATAGCGGTGAAACATGATCTTACAATAGTTGAGAGGTTGGATTGGCGTAGTTCTGCGGAGGATATTTGGCTATCTTTAATCCTTAAAAGATCCAAACCACAGGTTAGTTACAATCTGCATATATGTGCACTTTACCTATGCAAGGAGAATCTAGGTAATTCTTATAGTATTCAGTTGCGTAATTTTACAAATAGTCTTAATAATTTAATTTTGACTCATCCACTAGACAAGTTCTTGCTCGTGGGTGATTTTAATTTCGGAAATGACGTCGAGTGGTGTAATGGGGATATGGCTACCAATGATGAGTTAATCCCACAAAATATTTCTTCTCAGCATGTGATTCAGTTCTTCGATACAATACAAACATTCAACATGTCACAGTTTAACGGTGAGCGGAACATTAACAGCAGACTACTTGATCTTGTATTCTGTAACGATACTGTTACTGTCTCGGGATGTACGGACCCACTTGCTCTCCCTATTGATCTTCACCACAAGCCTTTAATTATTGTGACAAAATTTATCGAAATTCAAAAACTTGTTGACAAACCTAAGCAACGGTATATTTTTTCGAAGGGCAATTATGATGCTATTAAATCTGAACTTGATCTAATTAACTGGCCTCAGTTGTTACAGTCAACGAGTTTGGAAGATGCCGTCACTAATTTTTATAGGAAATTATATGAGCTTAGGGATAAACATATTCCTTTAAAATCGGTAAAACAGTCCTCTTATCCTCCTTGGTATACCCCGGCACTAATTAAAATAATTAAAGAAAAACATAAGTATCATAAGAAATATAAACGATACAATAACTTATCTGATTATCACTCGTTTTCATTACTGCGTAACAGAGTTATTGAGCTGGAAAAAACTTGTTATGATCATTATATGACAAACATTGAGGCTTCTATTGTAAATAACCCTAAATCTTTCTGGACGTTTGTGAAAAGTAAACGGAGGTCTGGCTCGTTTCCTAATGAGATGTTCTTCCGTGACACCTCTGTGAATACAGGACAAGATATTAGCAACCTCTTTGCTACCTATTTCCAGTCCACCTTTTTAGAACCTGAATCAACGGCTGATGGCGAAAGTACGCCCAGTGATCAATACATTAATACTGCAATGTCTATCAGCACAGTTGACATAAACCACTCACGTATATTGAAGCTGCTGAAATCTTTAGATCTCAGTAAATCAGGTGGACCTGACCTAATACCTCCAATGTTCATAGTCGCTTGTGCTGATAGTCTTGTTGAACCTATTTCTATCCTATTCAAGCGCTCTTTGTCCGAGGGTAAAGTTCCGAAGATTTGGAAGTCTGCTTTCGTCACTCCCATATTTAAAAAGGGCGATAAGGCTAATATTGAAAACTATCGCCCCATATCTAAAATCTGTCTTTTTTCTAAAATTTTTGAACGTATAGTTTATACCGATGTCTATGCGGCTTTCAAGTCAATTCTCGGCGATGAACAGCACGGTTTTGTTAGGAACCGTTCGACCACGTCAAACTTGCTTCTTTCACAAGCGTTTATTGCAAACGGCATGGCACAGCGACAAGTTGACGTAGTTTATACCGACTACAGTAAGTGTTTCGACCGTATTGATCATTGCATGCTGTTGAAGAAGCTGTTTCTCGCCGGAATACACGGTGACTTGTACCGGTGGTTCTCGTCCTATATAGAAAACAGAACACAGGCTGTCGTGCTTCAGGGCTACACCTCTGGTTGGAGTTCTGTCCCTTCAGGCGTGCCTCAAGGCTCCATTTTGGGTCCTCTGTTGTTCATATTGTTCATTGCAGATATCAAACAATGTTTTCATCATTCCTATATTTTGCTTTATGCTGACGACATGAAGATTCACAAAGTAGTGCGAGACATGTCTGATGCGTATCAGTTGCAGGAGGACCTACATAGGTTTGAAATATATTGCATCCGTAACAAACTCCAATTAAATGTCTCTAAATGTTTTCTCCTATCATTCTCACGTCGTACTTCTTTGATAAATTTTAGTTACACCATGAACGATCAACTCATTAGCAGGCTAAATAGCATAAGAGATTTAGGAGTAATCATAGACAGCAAGCTTCTGTTTGATCAACATGTAAATAGCATAGTTGCTAAGGCATCCAAAGCTCTGGGATTTATACTACGCACCACGGCCTGCTTCCGATCTCTTAAACCTGTAAAAATTTTGTATTGTTCTTTCGTGCGTAGCCATTTAGAATACGCGTCTCAGGTTTGGAACCCGCAGTATGAGATTTATAAGTCCCGTATTGAGGGCATCCAAAGAAAATTTCTACGTTATCTAGATTACAGGGCACAGCAATACTCAGTTGACTACGAGCACCGATGCAAACGGTATCACTTCCTTCCTCTGGAGATGAGACGTCATATTGGAGACATTAGTCTACTATTGGGTATCGCAAATGGCCACATTGACTGTCCTGAACTCGTTGCTGATTTGTCATTGCGCACGAATCTGATGGGATTACGTCAACGACCAATATTAAATGTACCTTTCGCAAGGACTAATTATACACGGAATGTTTTTTCAATAAGAAGTGCTATTAGTTTTAATAGGCTTCCTGGGGACCTTAATGTGGACCTGTTCTGCACCAGTGTTCTCACTTTAAGACGGCTTTTGGCACAGTTGTTTTTCAAGGATAATTAACTTGTCTAGTGCTCGCTTAATTCATTATATTAACATGTATGTAATTTCTTTTAATCGACTTTTTTTTTAACTATTTGTGGAGGCTTGTAATTAGCTACTTGTTAATATTACATTCTAAAAGCATTTGTTTGTTCGTCTGTAAGCCTTCTGTAAAATAAAATAAATAAATAAAATAAATAAAAGATTCGCCAAAAGGAGTTTACGCCGTGCATTCATTTTTAAAATGTTATGCTTATTTAGATATGGTGTAACATGACCTCTAAAAGGAATATTAAAACAGAAACGAGCGCAGGCGTTCTGAAGTCTCTGAATCATTCTATCAGTTTTGGACAGAAGACGCTCACCATAGACGACATCCGCGTAATTCAGTTTCGATAGCACCAAAGAATCCACCAACATAATTCGCAATTCCTCACTGAGATATGGACGAGCTTTGTACAATACCTTAAGCTTGTAAAAACAATTCCGAATTGATTCAGCTACATGTTTCTCAAAGCGAAGCTCTGAATCCATAATGAGGCCAAGATTCCGTGCTTCGTAAACCCGTTCAATGGGTTCACCCATTACAATTACGTCACCAGTAGGTTTAATCGCCTCTAACTGAGCTTTTGTACCAAAGAGCAAATACTTAGTTTTCGAGGGATTCAGTACTAATGAGTTGCACTCTGACCACTGAACAATGGCTTCCAGATCCTCATTTAAGTCTTTAAGGGCATATTCATAGTCCTGGGGCTTAAATGAAATATAAATTTGAGTGTCATCTGCGTAAATGTGATATTTGCACTTTTTGATCACTTTAATAATGTCGGCGCAATACAGAATGAATAATACTGGACCCAAAATGGATCCTTGTGGAACTCCTCTGCATAGAGAACGATAACTAGAGGTCACCAAAGACCCGTCTGTTCTACGTATCTCAACAAACTGCGTACGCTTATCAAGGTAACTGCGGAACCATTCTATCGTCTGAATGTCAAAACCGTAAAATCCCATCTTTGAGAGCAATAGTGGCGAAAGCATTGACCATAGCATTTACATCTCGCATAGTCGCAATCTCATTCCAATCGATCAGATTTAAATCAATCTCGAATAGATCCGGCAATATATTCTTAAGCGGTCGGTAAATAATTGATTTTGGCAGAATTGACTTATAATCATAGCGTGCGCACCCAGCTCAGGGATTTGTTCCATATCCATCGAACGGACCTTAACGTTAGAACATATTATATCTATTAATGAGTCACCATGCACTGATTTATGGGTAGGGTGACGCACCAATTGATTTAGGCCCATGCAATTTAAGAACGTTGTTAGTTTGACCGTTTTAGAGTCTGTGACGTGAAGCATATTAATATTGAAATCACCCATGAGTATTGTATATTCACACTGTGTCAGTGAGTTCAATGAGCATGAGACGGCATCTATAAAAAGGTCAACATCTTGCCATGGCGGCCGATAGGCTGTGCCTATTGCCAACTTAGATCCACAGACACTTAGAACCGACCACATTTGCTCCACCGAATTGTGTGACGGATCAACGGGATGCGGATGACTACGGGCATTGACGCCACGCTTAATGTAAAAACCTACCCCGCCTCCCCGGCCTCCCTTAACTGACAGTGAACGTGGAGTGTGTCGCAGCTTGTACCCGGGCACAGAGGGCGCACGACCTTCCTGTCCAGTCCGTAACCACGTCTCATTTACAGCCAACATATCAACGTCATGCCGTTGCATTGCCGCCATAAACTCATCATGCTTAGTGCCTAACGAACCTGCATTCCAAAGCCCAACCTTAAGTTGTCTTGCAGCCATCACAGATGTAATAAAATAACTCCACTATCAATAATAATTAAATCAGTAAATACAAAATATATAATGAATATTAAGTGTGAATATTGTGAATAGGTATAAATATTGCGCAAACCAAATACAATAATTTTAAGTGTGGATATAAGTATAACGTGTATCACCGTGGGCTGCAGCAATGAGTGGCGTGATGTAAAAAAATACAGAGCAATAAGAAAAACAAAACAAAAAGAGGTACATAGTTTCCATAAACAGCAGGTGCTATGTATAAAGATAAAAATAACGTGGAAAAAGTATGAAATACTAATTAATTTCACTAATAATTGATTAAATTTTACAAACATTAACAAGGTTATAAAACAAGACAAAAGTGGTATACGCATATGTTTGTGCGAAACATCTCTAACAATCACGTACCAGGTACTAACGACCGATAGCAAACTTATTGACATCCAAAAATTCGCTTGACATCGGCCACCGTCCGGATGTGAATATTTGGTTTGCCCTCTTCTTTGCGTGCAAGTATACGACCATCTTTGGTCCAGGCATACTTCCACTCTGAACGACCAGCAGCCTGACGAGTTAAATAAAACAATTGCCTGTTGAATTTTGTTAGGCGTTCGTTAATGAAGATCCGATGGGCCGCTCCAGGCATCTGTATATCGGCAGTGGTGAGGCCACGGCGGACTCGCGCCGCGGCAAGCAGTGAGTCACGCGTTGCGCGCCTGGCTAGACGGATGGCGATGACACGAGGGCGCGGCGTAACACCTTCCGTGCGGTCGCGGAGCACATTGCCAACTCGCTTAGCGAACACCACATCTCGTGCGTCGAGCTCCACTCCCAATTTTACCGCAAGTGTCTGCAAAATTTGGTTTGGATTTTCGCCTTGTGCCTCTGTTATACCGGACAGCTGAATGTCATTCTGAATGGATTCCTGCTCCCGTTCGTTGAGTTGTTGTTTCAGCTCTTCGATTGTGGACTCTAATTCTTGCAGACGAAGGGATTCCACGCATCCAGTCTCGTTTCGCGATTCCACACGCTCAAATTTTTCCTCAATTGTTGTAACGCGGCTTTCGAGACTGTCTACGCGGTCGCTACATTCCTTCACAGATTCTTTCAGGCCCGCCATCTCCTCCCGGAAATCCCGAATTTCAGTCCTGAGCGCGGCGACCTCGTTACGTAGGTAGCGCATTTCCTTAGCCAGGTCGATGAGCTCTTGGGGCTCCGGTACACAGCCTCCACTAAGTTTGGGGCCTGGTTGCGTTTCCGGTTGCGTCGACATGGCCGTCACATTAGCTTCTTCTCCCTTGACAGGAGTATGGGTATTATCCTCACGGGGTAGTTTTATCTTGCATCCGGGGCAGATCCATGTCGGTGGAATAGTTGCAGAGGCTGAGAAGTTAACGCATGCGCGATGGTAATAACCCGGGCATTTTCTACATTTAACTGCTTCGTTGGCAGCTATAAACCTGCCACAGGCCCCGCACTTCATCCTGATAACTTTTTATGCACAAAAAAAGAAAAAACAAAAAATAGTAAATATCTCGTATTTGCAAAAAGTTCGGAAGAGTGTATGCCAGAATTGAACCTGCGACCGCCTGCGTAGGGTGAAGTGTTCAAACAAACTTGCAACCAACGCGCCAAGTGGTGTATGTTTAACAGTGTCCAATCAAGCGTACTGTTCTTAACGACGGTTAACCTCTTGTTAAAAAATATGTAGGTGGGGTAAAAAAAGTTAAAAGTTAACACTTGCACTGTCACTTTTTAGTTTTTAAAAACCAGATCCTCTGATTATAATTTGTATGATTACACCTTCATTCTATGTTGTATTGGTATGATAATACACTATAATAAACTATTTAGTTTGTGCAACAATTGTATCGTTTCACTTCCACAGTCACTCTACTAATTCCGGTAAATATTTTTATTTTTTACGGAGCAAAAAGAAACGCGTCTGTTGCCGATTCGAGCGTACGACGTCACTTGGCTCGCTTTTCCCAAGGGATCTGCTTACCAAACATGGTGATCGGACTCGGTGGATTGGGAATGAATTTCGCCCGCGGTTTGTAGAACAAAACCGCCTGGCTTTTTTCGGGATTAACCTCAAATCCCCAGAGACGGAACCAAGCGCCTAGGTCGCTGGCCGCCTTTTGGAGATTTTTGGCTATTGAGTTTTCACTATTGCCGGAGCAATAGATGGCCGTATCATCGGGCAGTAAAACGACCGTACCGACAGTTATATTCACATTAGGTCGGGTCGGCGGCGTCTAGTGTGAACAGCAACACCCGGCAGTCGGTGAACGGCAAACTGTCGGTCCGACCTAATGTGAACCAGCTCTAAGACGCGCTCAATCGTTGCCTGTGTTCAAAAGGCTCGTGAAGGAACTTTACCTGTCGCTGTGATATCGATGTTCGTCATTTATTTATTGCCAAAATATTTAGTATAATTATATGTACCTACTATTAAGAATATGTATTTATCTGTGATCTAGTTTTTGTGCTTTTCTGCATTGGTCAAACAAGTTTCTTCTATTTAAGTTGACTACTCATGTGACGATTAATAAAAGCAAGACAGAAAAATAAATGTACTGATCTCCTACGTTGTGTGAAATTATTGTGTGACGTGTCTAAAGCAAATTATTTTCTGTTTCAAGTTAAATACGTTAATTTTAGTCCATCGTGAACATTTATAGAAGACAAGATCGTCTAGGAGGTCAACATTCTAGTTTGCCCATTATAAAACCTACAAAATAGTGGTGGTTTTATTCTCCTGCCAAACAGCACCATAACTTTCGCTGACGTGCATCTGGAGACAACAACGCTGTGGACGCGACGCCAGGCTGCGTGTCTCCCGGCAACGGTTGTCAGGGTGCTGCCGCCGAAATGCCTGCTTGGACGATGCGGCGCTCCAGGTCGCCAGCGGGACTGCGCGGCTCTCTTGACGCGAGTTGTCATCAACTGACAATTGGACTTATTTTATATTCACGCCTATAACTCCTACACCAGCTACATCAAATTTTGACCCGTTTTGGAAAACCCTGTCCAAATTTAAAAACTCTGTACCTGTTTTAAAGCGAGTTCCTCGCGGCGCTAGACCTCTAGTGGCGCAACACCTAGCAGGATGTGTTCGCCGTGCCGCCCGGGAGAACTCGCTTAGTGCCTGGGAACATCTACTCACCTTCCCTTACAGAGTTTTACATGTTAATAAGAATTTGGCAATCAAAAACTTTTTCACAAAAAAAAACCAAATTTTTTTACTTTACTTTGTAGTGTTTCCAAAAAACACTACAAAGTACAAAATAACTTTAATTTCGGTAGTCGGTTTGGTTGCTTCTTAGTTATTTGACACCGACTTCCGAAATTACGCAATTTCGTATACATGAATGATTTTTCCACATATATTTTCCAGCTATTTGGATTTAAAAACCAAATTGCTTGACCGATTTTGATAAAATTTAAATGGGACCAATCGAGAAGTATATCCTTTCACATAAAACAAGAATTTTTCAAATCGGTTCATAAATGACGGAGATATAAGGTAACAAACACAAAAAAAAATACAGTCGAATTGAGAACCTCCTCCTTTTTGGGAAGTCGGTTAAAAAGACTTTAACTGCACAAATTAAAGAAAACTGTAACGTCTCGACTCACAATTTGGACACAAAATTATCGACACAGAGGTTTACCCCTTTAAGAGGCATTTCCAATCTGGTCGAAGCTAAGTTAGGGGAAGGTGATATTAGCGGAGCAGCCAGGATACTTTTTAGTAGCGATGTGGTGGCTCCGTGTTCTCCAGATACTCTCGCAGCTCTGGAGACCAAACACCCTGCCCCATCGGATGACCTTTCTTTTCCCGACCCCCCCGATCCGGACATTCACACCCTCACCGTTACAGGTCGAGAGGTGATCGCAGCCGTTTGCTCCTTCCGGAGTGGCTCTGCTGGCGGCCTCGACGGCCTAAGTCCTCAGCATCTTAAGGATCTTGTCTGTTCAGGCGCCGGGGAAGCTGGTGAGTTGCTTTTGAGGGAGCTTACGGCTCTGGTCAACCTTATGCTCTCCGGTAAGGTAAACGAGGCCGTCATCGACGTCTTGTACGAGGCCAATTTATGTGCCCTACGCAAGAGGGATGGCGGCATTCGTCCCATTGCCGTGGGCACTACTTACCGTCGTATGGTAGCAAGATTTGTTGTAAATTTTTGGTGAGGTCGTTTCGGATAAATTCCAGCCCCTGCAGCTTGGTTACGGCTCCAAAGGGGGCTGTGAGGCTGCCGTACACGCACTGTCGACCTACCTAAATTCTGGCAAAGGAGAGGTCATCCTGAAGGTTGACATCAAAAATGCATTTAATTCTGTAAACAGGGACACCTTGCTGGCAGAACCTAAAAAAGAAATACCTCAAATCTTCAGTTTTCTCTGGCAATGTCATAGAAAACCATCAAAATTACTATACGTAACAACCTTTTGGAATCAGCTGTTGGCTGTCAACAAGGTGACCCCCTCGGGCCAGTGATCTTTAGTTTAGCTATTCACCCAATTATTCGACAGCTAAATTCTAAATTTAATGTGTAGTACCTTGAGGATGGAACTCTTGGAGGCGACGTAGATACGGTATTAAATGACCTAAAATTTTAAAAAAATCATTTCCGTTCCATAGGACTTGATCTAAACTTTTCCAAATGCGAAATATTCTTATCCCCGGGGCAAATTTCACGTGTCCACGTCGAGAATCGAGGTGTTAAATTATAGGATGTTTTTTATTTTTTTTTATAGTAAACAATATAACTTGGTTTAATTAGGGCCATATTGTTTTCTTTGATAAATGCATATTATAAATAATCAGGAAAAAAAATCGTCTTAAAATTCAAGTCTGGTGGCTTGTCCCAGCTCCATTTTTAGATATAATTGCATTCACCAAAGTAACAATTTAAGGTACAATAAAAAATAAACAAATTAGTTAGTATATGCATAGGACACATCATCTAAAAACAATGAAACCATATCAGCAAATCCAATTTAACAGCACAGGATACTCGATCAAAGTTTGTCCAAGCAAAAATCAAAATGTTGGCGACACCTTTTCAACTCACTATAATATGAAGTTTCGTGCGTGTGCGATCAATCGCGTTTTATTATTTCGCATCTGTCAGTCGTGCTACTGCACTTACGCGTAACAGGTGTTTGATTAGTGCTGAGACTTCCCGTCAAAAACGTAATTACCAGCCTGGCTAGCACGGGGGACAAGAATTTCTCCATTTTTGGTGGATCGATTTGCTGTTGATTTTAAAGTGGTTTAATAGTAAGCTACACGTTATACGTAGTGATTTGGGTTACGCATAAATCAGTGGTATTAATTTAATTGTAACTAAAAACCCCTATTTTTAAAGATTTTATTTACACCTGGTTCCAATTTTGGTGGCTTTTGTGGCGTTTTGACCCCACCAAAATTGAAAGCGAACCACCAAATATTAAGTATGTGCTGTATTATGTATTGTTTTTACCAATATAGCCAGTTTTTACGTTGTGACAGCAAAGACATCTTATTTAATAGTAGAGATGTTGATGCGCACGACCCTCTTGCAAGCAGCACGACGAGATCTTCAGGATTTGATAATGAGAGCACGCACCAACATACTTCGGTAACTAGAAATTTACGTCCTCGAACCTGTCGTAATTGCAGTATGTATATCAGATACTCGCACTAAAAGTTACAATCAAACGACTTCGCAACGTCAATTCTTCACAACAGACCACAAGTCGTGCTAATTCACAACCAGACTTGTGCGCCTGATTTCATAAGTTTTTTTTTATCAGTGACGGGTTTGCTCATCTTGACTCTAGTCAATGTCAGAGATGACAGAGACAAAGTCTACGATGGAGCGAGCTTACTCAGAAGGAGCCTGTTCACTTTAACTTTGAAGAGATTAGTTTTGTAAGCTTTTGGAAACACAGATGCAGGCAGAGAGTTCCACTCTTTTGCTGTGCGCATTATAAAAGACGTTTGGAAACGCTTAGTGCGAATTGGTTGTATAGCTACAAGGTAGGGATGGTAAGATGCAGTGCGTCTGGATGTCCGATGGTAGAAGGGGGCCGGTGGGATGAGGTCGTGGAGTTCTTGGGCACACTCACCGAAATACAATCTGTAGAAGACCGATAAGCAGGCAACCTTACGGCGGCGATGAGCCAAGCTATGTTACTTGGCATCCACCAGTTTTACGTCACCGATGAGCCTGCACAGAAGGCCTGGACAGCTTCTAACCCTTTACTAAGCACAAGCTTTGTAAAGGGTTAAAAGCTGTCCAGGCCTGAAGTATCGCTTCACCCTATTTAGGATCCCCAGCTTTTTAGCCGCATTTGGGCTTTGTACTCGATGGTGGCGCCGAAGATTAGACTAGATGTCAACTCCATGCCTAGGAGCTCGAGCCGATCAGTCACAGGAACAGATGCTCCCCGAAAAGTCAGAGTTTGGTCAAAATTACTCCTTTTTGCGGTAAAAAGACACGCCCTAGTCACGAAATCAGGCGCACAAGTCTACACAATCATTACAATTGCAGGTATACGGTTAAGCAGTACCCCGGACGTCCTTCTCTAACAAATTTTTAACAAATAAATTGCTTTGACTTTGACTTTGACTTTGACTTCTGATGTTGTTCAATTTAACCGACTTAGCCAGGGACCGAAAGACTTTACTACCTGCTGGGTATGAAGCAAGTTTTTTTGTCAATTCGATTAATGTCAAACTAAGCCCTCCGCAATACCTTCTTGCAGGACTTGGCAGCCCTGTTGAAGGCTCTCTTCTTCTGACACACTTCATTTGCTTTGCGAAAACGAGCGTCTACCCATGCTAGGTACGCCGCGTGTTTAAGCGCATCAGCGCGATTGCACTCGGCACCAAACCATGGACGAGCATCGCCAGACATTTTTACGTCAGAGAACGGAATGTAGCACTCCATTCCTTGCCGCAACACATCATCACGGCGTCCACGCGCGACGAAGCATCAGTCGAAGACAAAGTCAAAAAAGTGAAGCCAAAGAGATAGAGTTATTGCAGCGAAGAATTTCAGGATTAAGAAGAGATAACACTAGCTACATGAAACAAGCACAAAGATTATGAAATGGAATCAAATGAGATAGTTGCCTTACCGGAGCGAAACACGAGTAAAAGCAGAAATATTCAGAATAAAAAATACGCAGTTTATTAGTGAGATTGAGGATTGTGACAGAGAAATCCAATTATGGTGCCACTGATTTTCAATTTTGGTGGCCACACTAGATATTGAACTGAAATATCTCAGACAGTTATCGAGATATTCTCAGACCTTTTGAAGATCCTTCTAGCTTGGACTTGCTATTCTTATACCAGGTCCTTGTTTTTCACGAAAAGTAAAGAAAAAATTTTGCCACAAAAATTTAAAAAAAATGCACTTTGTTGATATTGACCCTCTGACAATACTGATAAACTACTCACACTTCCAAAATTTAACACAATAGCCCCTGAAATCAAAATTATGGACAAAAGCTCTCTTCGTCTCCTTGGGTCCCCAATCTTCGAGAATTCTTTTCCAAATTTCGTTGAAGAAAAAATCCAAGATTTTAATAAAGTTTCGGAAAGATTGTTCCAAATTAACATGCATTCAGCAATCACCCTAATCCGTTACTGCTGTTTCGGCCCAAAATTAATATATTTCCTTCGTGCTTCCCATTTATGGAAGCACCCCCACCTTTTGGAGAAAATGGACCAAATCATCAAGCATACACTTACTTTAATTTTAAATGTGGCCATGCACGACCGAGCTTGGGCACAAGCAACTCTTCCCATCCGTATGGGAGGCCTTGGCATACGCAAAATTACCAGTATTAGTTTACCGGCTTTTATATCTTCGGTTCACGGCACTGATAAATTAATCAGGAATATTCTAGCTTCCACACTGATTGATTTTGATGTGCCGTGCTTCACCGAGGCTGTGGAGGCCTGGAGACTCGCTTGCCCGAATTCAAATCCGCCTGACTACCCTTCATCCCAGAGACGGTGGGATGAGCCGCTCTGCAGAGAAATTCAGGCAAACCTTATTGCTACATCATCTACTACCGCAGAGCGTGCGCGCCTGCTGGCTGCGGGTGAGTGGGAGTCGGGTCTCTGGCTTCACGCACTACCGTCGTCAAACATTGGCACCTTGTTCGACGACACTACTTTCCGCCTCGCTGCCTGCCTGCGTCTTGGCGCTCCTTGTTGTTCTCCTCATCGCTGCCACTGTGGCGAAGTTGTCAACAGCCTCCGACACCACGGCCTGTCATGCAGCCGTAGCGCGGGCTGCATAGCGCGGCACGCGAATATTAACGACATCATCCGACGAGCTCTTGTCACCGTCGGCGTTCCGGCTGTATTAGAATAGAACCCAGTGGCCTGGCACGCGACGATGGCAAGCGACCGGACGGTATGTCTTTATTTCCGTGGAAGATGTGTAGGCCTTTAGTGTGGGACGCTACTTGTGTCGATACTCTTGCGCCATCCCATCTTCCTAGCTCTTTGTGCTGTGCTGGTGCTGCCGCTGCGGCTGCGGAGAACCTCAAGCGGCGGAAATATAGTAGTAGTTATATTTTCGAGCCGTTTGGGGTTGAAACTAGGGCATGAATCTCGGAATCTTGCAATATCGGAATCTCGGAAAGCAAGTTCCGATATTACAATTCCGATACTGAGTGATCCAATATCGAAATCGAACATTTTTCTCTAAATTTTGAGTTTTAAACTAAACCTATATTTTAGATCCTTGTGTAGCGCGCTGCCATATTACTGTTGCCAGCTCGCTAAGCATGCATTACAAGAACAATAGTGTTGTCTGTCTCGCTCACTCTTTACCTGTGCGGTACGTCTTACTTGTTCGCACATCCGAACAAAATATCCTGTTAATCAGTTGCGCTCAAGAACTGTGTAAAGTTAAGACGTGTTTGTGTTTTATGTGGCTACATGCAACGTCGCTTTAAAAGATGTAAGTGCAAATTATTATCTAATTGTTGTTTTTCAATTCAGTATAAACTACCTACTGTGTTTAAATGGTTTTATAATTGTGTTAGAACAAAATAAAACAAAAAACGCCGAAAATGATTATTTCGTTCGTACTTTTATTTTATTTACCTATTTATTTATGAGTACATGCACAACATTACAGATAAATATTAACTAAGGCGTTGACAGTGCAAATAAAAAAATAAGAATCGCTACAACGAGTGAGCTGACCCTGCAACAAGAATTTGAGAAGGAAATGGAAAAATGCAAAGAAAAGAAGAAGGTAGTGCCGTCCGACGAATTTGATCTTTTGGGATTTGTAATGACTGAAAAAGCAATATACGACGATAGAGGTGAAAGAGGAGTTTATTTGACACAGGCATACACTTTTCTCAAATCAATTTTGCCTCCCAGTGTTGAAAGTGAGCGTGTCGTCGGCCGAATATTTTTGCAATAATCACTATCCGACAAAATGCTTGATGCTTTGTTGTTCTTGAGAGCATATTACCAAGAAAAACAAGATTTTAAAATATAAACATACCTAGTCGTTTATTTTTGTTGATTTAAATTAGTGTAAGTTACCTATATTGTAATGGGGTTGGCAACTGTCAAAGTGGCGCTAGCATAGCTTTAACCAAAATATAAGAATTTTCTATGAACATTTTGAATAACTAATTATTTTCACAATTCCAAAGATCTGTGAAGTACCTTTTTGTAAGGAAATAGATGCGCATCAGTTTCCTAAAGATTCAGCAATGACAAAAAAGTGGCTAAAAGCCAAAAGGAGACAAAACTTCAAACCGGAAAAAAATCGAGGTTATGTCGTAAACATTTCTTGGAAACAGATTACCATAAAACTAGTTTTTATACAGGTAAGTCACATTAATTGTATTCTAATATTCGGCATCATAATAAAAATGTGTTCTTTATCCTTTTTGGTTGTTTCTAGGTATTGAAAACAAGCACCGTTACCTGAAAAAAACAGCAGTCCCAACTTTGTTTCCCTGGACTACTAAAACTCTTTCTCAAGAAGCTCAAGCTCGAGAAGAGCGGTTTTCAAACCGAAATATTAGAAAAGCACTCTTTGAAGAGATAGACACATCAGCTGTGCAAACTACCAGTTCAAAAGATTTGACTCTTCCTGATAATGTATATATTTCTACCCAAGATGATGATTGAATGCAGCTCATTGATTAATTTGTGTGATGAAGGTGATATTGTAATGGTGTCATGGCTGATAGAGGATTTAATTTAATGTCCAGGACTTGTTTGCAGTGAAAAATGTGTCAATAATATACCTGCTTTCTTGAAAGGCAGATCACAGTTACCAGGTTTTGTATTAAAGCGCGCGTGAACAGAAACTTGCAAGTCAAAGAGTACACATAGAAAGATTAATAGGCTTAACAAAAACTTATAAAATTTTGCAGACACCTTTAGTCTCATTTTATGTAGCATCCGAAATATTTTTTTATATGATTAATGTTGTGTAATTTTAGAGTACCTAAGGATTGTAAATAATAAAAAGAAATTCAAATAGTTATGTTTATTAGTTTTATTTTCACACTCTAATAAAATAAAAAATAATACACTAAAGAAAACAAGGACAAAAAAATCTGAAGATCTTATTACAGGTATCCTAACCTACCTACAGCCTATTTATAATTAATATGTTTTTTTTATTAAATAATAATTTTGGTATTTAAATATTTACCTACTCAAAATGGCTTGTTTAAAATAATTGTTAAAGAAGTTGTCAACTTTTTCTAACATCTCAGAGATAAATTCCTCATCTCTTATACGGCCTACATATAGGGCCTTAAATGTATAAACAATAAAATTATAGAATGATCTATTAGTACAGTATAGCTAACCCAGTATTGCTGATAATGTCCCGATACATGCTAGAGTGAGGAGGATCATCGTGGCTTTGAGTTCCTGCGTTTCCAAAGTAGACATTCCGGTCATACAGCTCTAATCTGTAAACAAAACAAGAGTTCAGTCTTGATAGAAAAAACTTAAAAAGCACTAACTTGAAAGCTTATACTTTCGATAAAACGTTTTGTATCAAAGTACATAAGGTAAACGAGAACCAAGCTAGCAATCACTCTTTCAAAATCATGTATTTAGAAGGGAAAATTTGTGATTTATAGTTATAAGGTTATACCTGTCGACTGGGTCTGCTTTCCTTCCTCGTAAAAATGCGCCTCGTTTCTTCAATTCAGCTTTCAACCCACTTATCCGCCATGTCAAATACATGTTTCGTTTACAACAGTTCTTTCAATATTATAAAAAAAAACGCACTCAACAAGTAAAGCCAAAACACAACACAAACTTGACAGGTGAAAGCTATGCTGGCGCCATCTACCTAAAGCTTTCACCGGCCAACCCCATTTAAACTGCCGAAATCAGAATCAACAAAACTTCTTAAAGTTTTGTTCATTCTGATTCTGAGTACGGTAGTTTAATTAGTAATAAGTATCTATACTTATTACTAATTAATCTACTGTACTCAGAGACTCAAATAATGAGAAATATTATAAACAAATATTTTCAAATTTTAAATTATAAGAAGTTTTGTTGATTTTGAGTTTAATTAGTAATAAGTATAGGAAAATAATGAGAAATATGTGATTTAATAAATACTTAAAAACAACCAATGTTTGAACCACATTAAAGAATACGATTTAAAAATGTTTTTTATTGCACTCAATCCAACCTCATACCGAATTTGTGCAATTTATAAATAAAATGTGCAATTTCTGAAGAAAAATCGCAATTCCGATATTGAGTTCTAATATCGGAAATCAGTACCGGAATTGAAAACCTTCCGATATTACATGCCCTAGTTGAAACTCTCGGGTCGTGGGGTCCGAGTGCTCATGCGTTATTTAAAGAACTTGCTAAACGCTTAGTTGACACTTCGCGTGACACAAAAGCTGGCTTTTACCTTGGACAAAGGATAAGCATTGCCATACAACGTGGCAATGCCGCCAGTCTTTTGGGCACACTTCCAGTCGACAGCGATGCGGATGAAATTTTTGACGCCATATTTTAGGGTTAACTTAGTTAGGATATTTGATTTTTATTATTAGTGCTGTCTTTATCTGTGTATATATTATATTTAAAGTAATGTCGCACCGATGACAGCCCCATTTGTTGTCCAGACAATAATTTACTGTCCATTCCAGGTTGCCTGGAAGAGATCGCGGAATGCGATAAGGCCGCCCATTGTATATGTGTTTTAGTCAGTACCTAATGTTCATTTTATGTTATTATCGGTGTACAATAAAGTAGGTATATAATAAATAAATAAATAGGTAGGTATATCAACGCGAGGTTTTATAGTAGATTATGCACCCAGGGGATAAAGCAGTGTCTTGTGTCACGGGCGTCATATTGAATCTCGAACGCAATGAAGGATTCGGGAGTTAACTCACGAGCGTAGCGAGGGAGTTTAGAGTTTAACTCACGAACGAAGCGAGGGAGTTAATTCAAGAATCCTGAATGCAGCGAGGGATTCAAGCTAGCCCAAAGACACCTTTATCCACGAGGAGGATACTCTACTTTTCACACCTCCTGTGAGAAAATAAGAAGCCTTAATACGAAAAACAAAGTATTTTAAATTTACAAACACTAAGTAGAGATATGTATTTAGAACTATACTATATACTTAAAAAAGTTCAATACCATACATTTGCAATATCCGCGCCTTTTTTTGCGTTCCACTCGGTATACCTACCACATAGCGGCCACGACCAACTCGATTTTCGTTTTTTTTTTACTTCTCTGTGGGTTTGTAAATATGTTCCTATTGTTAGACACCTAATACATTTGAAATTTGTGTACACAGCTTTATACGGAGCTTTACATCAGCTGGTAGAATGGGTTCGGACGCTTGGCTGTATGCAATTTGAATTTAGAACGTCTTATGAGATGCTCGAGAAAATAGTTTTAAATTAATAAATCGACTATAAATGGGTTTTTTAAAGTGTTATTCTTATCCTTTTCTACAATAATCCGAACATAACCAATTATTCTTATAATATTGTCTTCAATCCTGGTCAATCCTTATGGTTCTGTAGAAATTCGAGAACATCATCCCTAAGTAGTAAGAGTATCGAGAATATCTTTCTTCTTTCTGGAACAGAAAGAGAGAGACAGAAACAGAGGGCGTTACAAGTACCTAATATACCGCCAATTTAGCAGACAGATGAGGTTCTAAATTTGAATCACATTATTGACCGGCGGGTTATAATGAAATCCAGTACAACATTATTGCCCGGCTGTGCCACCGGCCAAAAATGACATATAATTTGACGTGTTCGATAAGGTGGTGTGAAAAATCTATTATATCGCGTATACTATTTTTACCGCTAAGGGGATTCGGTTCGGGGAGCATGAACTAGTCTTGATTCGGTAGGGTGAATGAAGTCTGGATTCTGGACAGATGAGCTAAGTTTATTTCACTGGGGCATGTGATGCGGAGATCACGAGAAAAATGTTGTGAAAAAAGTTTTCAGTAGGTATGAATGAGGATGGCTATAAGAGAAGGTGAAGCTGAAGACCTAAGAAAAAGAAACAATGAATGGACTGTGGGGCCTGGCCTTTTCATTTAACTGCGCCGGTTTTTCAGCGACCTAAGTGACATATTTGGTTCAATATCGATAAAGGACTTGCCCATGTCACTTATGTTGTTGATTAAACGGCGCAGTCAATGAAAAGGCTAGGCTTTCAATGAAACAGCTGATTAATGAGCTAGTTGACTGCATAATATGATTATGAAGTAAATGAGGTCAGGTTGAGATCCGATGCAATGTAGCCACGGAGATGAACAGGGACGCGCGGGGCAACGCCCTTCGTTTCCGAGATAACTGCGCGGCACCACCGTCGTCGCCGCCACAAACATGCAGATTATCTTTATCAATGACGCAACTGATTATTATGTTGTCTCCTTTTACTATATGGTTATCTCGCAGTGACAAGTTAAGCTGAAGGAAATAATTTGAAGGGAAGCCAACATCCATCCCACAAGTCACGTCGCAAACGGCGCAGCATTCAGTAACGTAGGTATGTTCTTATTGTACACTTGTACAGGTGCTATTTGAGGATTTACCGTTTATTGAGCTGTAGCTCCATAGCACTTAGTAGCATAGGGCTGAACATAGGAGGTGAGTCTCCTCCTAGTATGTACCTACTTACATTTTTTCAGGGCTTTTTTTCCATTATGAAAATGTCAATCCCATCATACCAACAAAATTAATTCGCATAATAATATGATACACACTAGCACTTCGCCCGCGACTTCGTCAGCGCGGATTTAGTAGGTACTTCACAAACTTCAACCCAGCCTATAAAAGATTAGTTTTGGAAAATTAAGCACTTTTCTTTAATTACACGCCACGCCACCGTTGACAGAATCTCACTTGTCTCAAGCCCAGGTTCAGCGCAACTATTCACCCCGTTCAACCCGTCAGGGTTTGATTATGCAAAAATTGTTAGTACATCTGTTTCAATTATCTCGCTTTTAGTTTGTTCATAGCATTCCGACGTAAATTGAAACAAGCAATTATGTCCTCCCCTAAAATCTTAATCACCCCTGCTTCACTCCTTATTATGTGTAGTTTATTTTCGAAAAATCCAAACATTTGTTATTCTTATTGTTTTATCGAAAACATTTAAATGCCGTGGTGTTTCACCTTCATCGGACCAAGCATTGATACGATTTTCCCTAGTTCGCTCAAGCCGCGACATTTTTCTTACTCCGAGCATTTTTATTACCGTCGTAACTTTTGAACGAAAGGTCCGATTTGAATAATTTAAAGTGTAATTTACACGGACATAATCAACCTTAATTATCAAACCATTTTAATGGATAAGGATTAATATCATAATACTAAAATCACCATTTTTAATTTCACCATGGGATTTGCTTGAATAATTTGAACAAAAAGCGGTCATGGTGACTTATCCATAATAGTTAGACATATGGTACCGCGGACTTTTTTGTAGATATTGATGACTTCTATAAAATTGTTGTACATCACTATGCTCTATTGTCAATAGATTCCGCAGCGTACGCGATATAAGGATTTTTTCTCACACCTTGGGTTACATTATCGAAGTTTTCATACGGATCCCTAACTTTTTTGAAAATATTCTATAGCCTATGTCCATCACCGATAATGTAGGATTCTTCTGGTGAAAGAATTTTTCAAATCGGTCCAGTAGTTTCGGAGCCTATTCATTTCAAACAAACAAACAAATCTTTCCTCCTTATAATATTAGTGTAGATGAAGAAAAAACAACTTAATTATAGTGTAGTAGGTAATACTAAAATAGGGCTCCTCCTCACTGCTGAACGACTAATACGAAACTACACAATTTTTTAGCTGCCTCGCGATTTAGGGTTTGCTAAATACTTTGAATGAGACCTACATGGATCCAGCCTATTTATTACTACTACTACTAGTATTGAGTTACTTGTTATTATGTATTGTGCTATCAGTATAATTGCTCCTCTACTTCCGTAAGGAACTTTTAGTTAATCTGTGCCTCTACAGAACAAAGCATCGGCATTGGTGATGTTATCTACACTTCTAAACTAATATTATAAAATTTGTATTTTTATATGTAACGAATAAACTTAAAAACTACTTGACCGATTTCAAAAATTCTTTTGCCATTAGAAAGCTACATTATCACTGAGTAACATAAGCTATAGAGTATTTTCAAAAAGTTAGGGATCCGTATGAAAACTTCGATAATGTAACCCAAGGTGTGAAAAAAATACCAAAAAAAAACCTTATATCGCGTACGTTGCGGAAACTATTGACAATAGAGTAAAGTGATGTTCTAAAGTTTTATAGAGATCATCAATATCTACAAAAAAGTCCTGAATACCATATGGCGAACTATTATGGTTAAGTCACCATGACCGCTTTTTGTTCCAATTATTCAAGCAAATCCCTGGTGAAATGGAAAAATGGTGATTTTTGTATCATGATATTAATCCTTATCCATTTTAATGGTTTGATAATTAAGGTTGATTATGTACGTGTAAATTTACACTTTAACCAGACTGACCAGACCAGACTTTTAATCAGACCTTTCTTTTGAAAGTTACGACGCGGTTATAAACTTTTAAACATGCTCTAAGTAAGAAAAATGTCGCGGCTTGAGCGAACTGGGGAGAATCTTATCATATGCTTGATTCGATGAAGTTAAAACACGGCATTTAAATGATTTCGATAAAAAATAAGAATAACAAATGTTTGTATTTTTCGAAAATACTACATAGTAAGGGATGATGGAGGGATGATAAAGTTTTTAGGGGAGGACATTATTGCTTGCTTTAATTTATGTCGGAATGCTATGAACAAACTAATAGTGGGCTAATTGAAACAGATGTAACAATTTATGCATAATCAACCCCTGACGGGGTGAACGGGGTGAACAGTTGCGCTGAACCTGGGCTCGAGACAAATTGAATGGTAGTTACATTGTCTAGGACCTCCTGAGACCACAGTTATGGCTATAAGCAATAAGCAGATATGGCTAGCTAATTAATAAAAATCGTTGTGCTTAATTTTCCAAAACTAACCTTTAAAAGAGGGTAGAGGGGGCGTTGAAGTTTGTGAAGTACTTATTAAATCCGCGAGGACGAAGTCGCTGGCGCAGTGCTAGTACTGTATAAATTAGCTAGTGGACCCTCCGGAAACTCCACATTCGAAACGTTCTGCCGTGCGACTGCTCAAAACGCACGACTTCAGCTGCACTGGCTGGCACTCCAGTCAACGTGAGACCGATCATTCGAGCCTCATAAAGTCACAAGTGGTGAGCAGGTAGGAACCTATGCTAACAGGACATCAGCTTTTATAATGAGATGTAGGTATGTACCTACAGTAGGTTAAGGTAAAACGTTGAGCAAGCGGAACACGTCGCCACGTGCTAGTAGAGTTGATAACAAAGCAGATCCGTATCGCGCATTCTAATCGAAAGCAAAAATAATAATTGCGCGTCCGTCACTACAGTGTGAAGTGTGGCCAAGCAGATATATGTGTAGATAACATAATATTGTATGCAGGTTGCGCCCGCGCAATTGGTTCCCGCCAATTTTGACAGTCGCTAGCGGCACGAGCGAGCGCGAGCACGCACGCCGCGCGCCGACACCAACGCCGCACCACACGCCGCGCGTGCTCCACTACAGTGACATGAATAATTGCATCAGTTAATGATCCGTGCGAGTGATAATAACTCTAAGTAATTATTCTGCTTTCCTTCAGAAAGTGGGCCAGCCAGTGGCCGGCCGAGTGACAGTGTCACTGATTAGATTAATTACCTGAACTTTGATAATTTCCAACTGATTGCAATCAAAATATGTAGGTATACTAACTTCTGTGGAAAACTAAATCAGCGCCAATAACTTGGAGTGTAAGATTGATAACCATAACAAGTAGACTGGTAGTAGCCATAACATGTCTCATTCGTGCTGCGACTCTGCGAGACATTTGTCCGAGCCGTGCGGGACCGTTTCGTCTTCTTCATCTTTAACTGAAACCAAAGAATGCTCGTTTTGGGATATAGTTCTCACTCAACTAGGTATTTATTGGAATCATGTCACGTCATACATACTAGTATTAGGTACCTATAGTAGCTTCTCGTACTGAATTCGTCATAATGGGAACTCACTTCTAGCCAAGTTTTATAATTGTTATCTATACCCAGTAAGTTACAAAAAATATGTAAGTACATACTTAGGCTCGATCAAAACCGCGTCACCAACAATGTTATCTACTGAGCGATGCAAAGTTTATAGAGGAGGGCACAATATAGGCACAGGCATAATGTCCCATTCCAACACCGTGGACTCAACTAATGTAGGTACCGCTCTCGTAATTTCTGAGCAGTGAAGCCAACGAGCTCACAGAGCCCATCTCTACAGAAATCCCGTGGTACTTATGTCGTTTGTTTGCTGTTATATAGCCTGCCGGTCGATTCTGAAGTGAAGGGTTGGGAGTAGTGATCACGAAGTGAGCTGTCGTTCCATCTTGATTACCAGCAGATTGACAGCTCACTTCTTCATCACTCCCCAAACCTTTCACTACGACATGTTTACAGAATCATCATCGCTATATTTACTCATATATACTTGAATGTAAGTGAAAATGTGCACAAATTACTCGCCAAGCGCCAAATAGTTGCTCTGCACCTACAACTCGAACAGCGCACTCTCGGTGACTAGGAAATTCCTAATACTGTAGTACCTATTAGGTCTGAGATTAGGAGCTTACGTTCTGATGGTCCCGTATCCTTCATATTTTATGCTTCTTGAATTTCAACGTAATCTTGTGAGTTGATTTCCCAATAGTTCACATCTTAGCAATAGGTACCTACGTTCTTGCTACAATCTGAACTGAATATGCATCTTCACTCAGTCTGGGAAATGACTTTGAAAATAATGCATTAGATCGTTCTATGGCAACAAGTGAAATGAACTTCTTTCTTATGAAAGATATAGGCTCATCAATGTACTTACCTTACACTCATCAATGTACTTACCTTGCACCTGTTGGTGCAGATAACACCAAAACAGTTAGACAATGAAACCGTAACAGTGGGCCAGTAGGTGTGTACTCCGGTGGCGCTGGTGGGTGTCTGCAGAGCTCGCGCAGGCGCGGCGTGACGCCTGCTGAAGGCTGCGAGCCATTGTGTGTTCATTTCATGCCCGTGTAGGCGGTGTAGGCGCCGCGCGTGCTTCCGACTGTCTGCCTAATACAGAGGAAACAAGTCCCACTCTTAATGTAAACCTTTGATGTCAACTAAGACATTACAAATATTTGTTTTGCGAAACAAAATAGGTTTATAATTCAGACAGTTCTTTCAAGAAATCCATAGATTTTAGAGAATTTTACTTCGTGGGGACGAATGTAATTTAATGTCAAGAGTTGTGGGCCAACTCGGCCAACTACAAGTACTACAACGGAACACTCGAAATCAATCGAATCGGAACCGTTTGTCCAAATTGATAGTAATGAATGAAGAAGCGCGGGAGGAGGACATCGCCTAAGTACAGTGGGCATAGACGGCACAGTCGGCATTGCGTCTGCTATCGGGCACACAACAGTTTCACGAGTGACAACTATCGCTAATGTTTGAATTATCGCTTTGTTTCGAGTCATTTTATAGTGGGTAAGCGTTATCAGCGTGCCCTGAGACTAATTTATGAACAGATAACACTAGTACTTACATGCGGGTGTCGATACAACAACATCAATAAAGTTACTAGTAATTACTACGACCGCCGCGGCGGCGGCGACCGTGCGAGTTAGTGGGACTATAGACAAATAGAGGACACGCGGAACAGGGTCTGGTCCCGCAAGCATCCATAGAAACGGGAGAGTCCTTAGACCGGACGGTTGTTGCGTCTGCAGAGCCTCAATGGTACGAATAAAATCCCTATTATGGGGGGCGGTTTTTTTTCCTGCTACACATCAATGACCTACTTCAGCCTGGTCTTGTTGGGTACGCAGATGACAGTACGGTTTCAGAGAGATACTTGTCCAGCGCAACAACCGGCGGGGATGAAGTCCGTTCCTTGAGAGAGGCCATGGTAGAGCGGACAAATTTGACCTTAAGCGTTGTCTCCCAGTGGGGTGATGACAATCTGGTCACTTTTAACGCCACCAAAACACAGGCGTGTCTTTTTACCGCAAAAAGGAGTCGCTTTGACCAAACTCCTACTTTTCGGAGTGCATCTGTTCCTGTTACTGATCGGCTCGAGCTCCTAGGCATGGAGTTGACATCCAGTCTCAACTTCGGCGCCACCATCGAGTACAAAGCCCAAATTGCGGCCAAAAAGCTGGGCATCCTAAATAGGGTGAAGCGATACTTCAGGCCTGGACAGCTTTTAACCCTTTACAAAGCACAAGTCCGATCCTGCATGGAGTATTGTAGCCACCTTTGGGATGGCTCAGCTAAGTATCAGCTTGCCGCGCTTGACTCGATGGAACGCAGAGCTAAGAGGCTCATCGGTGACGCAAAACTGGTGGATGCCAAGCTACATAGCTTGGCTCATCGCCGCCGCGCCGTAAGGTTGCCTGCTTATCGGTCTTCTACAGATTGTACTTCGGTGAGTGTGCCCAAGAACTCCACGACCTCATCCCACCGGCCCCCTTCTACCATCGGACATCCAGACGCACTGCATCTTACCATCCCTACCTTGTAGCTATTCCACCAATTCGCTCTAAGCGTTTCCAAACGTCTTTTATAATGCGCACAGCAAAGGAGTGGAACTCTCTGTCTCTCTCTCTGCGTCTGTGTTTCCGAAAACTTACAGCCCTAATCTCTTCAAAGTTAGAGTGAACAGGCTCCTTCTGGGTAAGCTCGCTCCATCGTAGACTTTGTCTCTGTCATATCTGACATTGACTCATTGACTAGAGTCAAGAGCAAACCCATCACTAATAAAAAAATTTAACAAGATGAGCAACTGCTAAAGTGGCACGAGTAATTTTCGGAAAGGGGTTTGTCATAGTTTTCTCTTAGCTCATCCATCAGTCATTCATCCAAAGACTAGGTATTACGTAGGTACTCTACTATGCATTCATTCTATGGAACATTCACATAACTTTAAAATATGGTATTAAACTATGATTCGACATTGTACTAAATAAACTAGGTAGGTACTTACTATCATCTTATGTACCTACTTATTTCAAACACACGTATATACAAGTAGCGATAGCTATACGTATGTCGTCTTTTTTGGTTCCTTGCTTGGCGTTCAGAGGGCGCTGCTCGTGAACAAAAATCGAAAACGTCAGTTGCCAGTACCATGGATATTAGTCTATGAAGCAAAACGAATGATTTGTTTTGTTGACTTTGTTTGACGTTAGATGTGACATTAACATAAGTTCCACTTTGTTGCCAGTATAAAAAATATGATAATCGATTGTGAAATCGACCCATTAATCAATTCATTCAATTTATTTTTACGGTGTTCTAGAAACGTTGAAGACAAGTGTTACTAATAAGCCAATATTCAAAAATTATTTAAAACATATCTACAGACGAAAACACTGAATCACTGTTATTGCTTGATTTTTTAATTTATATGATTCGATGTATCGATTACCTACCTTATTTTATTTGGCAACATTTCTAAAAAGTGAAAATAAAGGAAGTCAGTAATATTTTGATTAATTTATTTATTTCTTATCCCATGATAGAACGGTTTAATATTTTATGATTGAATATATAAAATCTTGTAAGTAATATTGCTAAATATTTCATTTGTGTAACGTCCAGGCCCAAATCCGCCCGCCTCCTTTACGGCCTCTATATAGAAACGTTTGAGGATTTGTGCATAATTATATTATTGAATAATCTTACGGATTTGACGTCAACACTGAACACAACGAGTTTCATTAGTACTAAAGGTAGTTAGTATGGTAAATAAGTTAAGTAAGTACCTAAGCTGGTATGGTATGTATGCAGAGCCTCTACCATGAGATTTCATCGAAAAATTACTCGCTAGCGTTAAACTCGCTAGCGTACTAACGTGGATCGAACAGATTTCGATAGTGCTTGCACCATGAGATTTACGGAGTCTTACGCATTCGCTAAGGTAAGCTCGATAGATCGCGTTCTCTAGCTAACTTCACTCTACTTGATATAATGCTTCACTACTTAGGTTTTGTTTCTTTCTTTCTCACTAATAAGAAGAGAGAACGGCTCTTAAGCTCAAAATGTAGTTATATCGCTATGCTAAAAATGTTAAGATAGTCAATATCACAAAATAAACCGACTAAATAAAAAAGTTGACGGTTAGTGGACTACTTATGGTATTTAGTGGTTTTTTAATTTTTATTCCATATAACATGTCATGTTTTGTTTGTTGGCGTTGTGTTACAGTTGTGTGTGTGTGGTTTAAAAGAAGTTTACAACAATAGATTATAATTGGTTTTGTTTTGAGATAGCTGCATACCATACTAGGTACTACCTTTAGTTCTAATGAAACTCGTTGTGTTCAGTGTTGACGTCAAATCCGAAACATTATTCAATAATATAAATGCACAAATCCTCAAACGCTTCTCTATAGTGTGTGTAAAGTTTAATAAACTATCTTTCACATATATTTTCCAATTGAGATCCATCATAAAATTTCATTTTGGCTTGAAATTAACGTTGTTCACGTCGTTGGTCTTCAAAATCAGCGGCAACTAACATATTCCACGCTAAATAAGCTCTTGCAGACATTATTTTGACTTTATTATACTCAAACACGTGTATAATTTTAATGTAAACTTATGTTTCACACGGCAAAATGCTAGTGAGCTACGTAACTAATATCGTAAGCGTATTGTTCGATAGCTTCTGTCAAATTAGTGACTCATGGTGCAGTTTTGTATGGTGACAGCTGAAAAACGTTAGTGATCATCGAATAGATTACGTTAGGTTTTTAACCTATCGAAATCTATAGTGCTCATCTCAGAGTTTTGGCTTCATAAACTCATGGTAGATGTACTGAATAAGCGCCGTTTGGTGACACTCACGGACAACCTGAGCCTCTACCATGAGATTTCATCGAAAAATTACTCGCTAGCGTTAAACTCGCTAGCGTACTAACGTGGATCGAACAGATTTCGATAGTGTTTGCACCATGAGATTTACGGAGTCTTACTTAAGATCATCAACAAAGACTCAGTTTTTTCTATAGTAATTATATGTATATTCTACATCAAAATATTGCAGGACTTATGAACAAATCGGATTTACTGACAATTAAGTTAGAAGAGCTTTTTAGTAAGGGAATCAATGTAGATGTTATATGTATCACTGAACATTTTGTTGAGACAGGTTACGAGAGCTTGCTACATCTGCCTAATTACTGCCTGGCGGCTTTCTTTTCGAGAAATAATAAACGAGGAGGGACCTGTATATTTGTTCGAACAGGAATACATTATAGAGAGTTAACGGAAGTTGCAAAACAATCAGTGACCGGTGTTTTTGAATGCTGTGGTATAGAGCTGATAGCCCACAAGATTGTAATTGTCTGCGTCTATAGAATACCTAAATATAACTATAACGTGTTTTATGAGAGGTTGGATGATGTATTACGAAAAATTCGTTCTCTTACAAATAAAAATGTAATTTTAGCAGGAGACTTCAATATCGATGTACTAAAAAGAAGTAAAAGTACATTGGAATTTGAAAATTTTCTTTTAGAATATAATCTTAAGCTTGCTCTCTATGAACCGACCAGACTAAGTAGTAATTCTTGTATCGATAATTTTTGCACACTCATACCGAAAGGAATGCAAAGCGGAAGTAATGGACCTAATTCTTTCGGATCATACTTCTCAGTTACTCAAAGTACCTATCAATAAAGTCTGTACGTTAAAATTCTGGAAAACTAAAAAACGAGACTTTTCAGCATGTAATTTATCCAAATTCAAAAATCACTTAAAGTGTTTATCTTTCATGCAAGTGTACAACGCCAAAAATGCAAACGAGTCTTACGAACATTTTATAGAAGATATTTTCGTTATTATATCGTTTGTGCTTTCCGGAAAAGTATGTCACTATATTCACTAATAAAAAGACTAAATGGCTATCTCGTGGAATTAAGTTATGTAGTAAGAAACAGAGACAGCTACTCTGGGCGTATAGACTTAATCCTAACTTAAAAAATAAACTTGTTTTAAAAAAATATTCCACACTTTACAGGAAAATAATAAAATTAACCCAGAAAGCCCAAAATAACCATTTTATCAATGTTTCACAAAACAAATCAAGAGCAGCCTGGCAAGGTATAAACAAATCAAAATTTTGTTTACCCCAAGAACCAATATTGTCCATAACAAAAGATAACTTAACTTTGACGCACCCAATGGATATAGCCAACGAATTTAATAAATATTTTATTGAGGATGTCGAAAACAAACAACAAACGAATTATACGTCGAAAAAAAAACTGTTTGGTGAAAATCTAACATCGCAATCATTATTTATGTTGCCTGTTGCAGATGATGACATAGATAAAATAATTAACAGCCTTAAAAACACGAATACTGTCGGATATGATGGCATATCAACCAAAGTGATAAAATATGTCAAGGAAGTTATAGCGCCACCACTGTCACATGTAATAAATCTTTGTATTGCTGATGGTGTATTCCCAAACAGTTTAAAGAAAGTGATTATTAAGCCCCTTTTTAAAAGAAATGACAGAAGTGATGTAAAAAATTATAGACCGATTGCAAAAATTCCGGTATTTTCAAAAATATTAGAGAAAGTGATTTACAATTCCATTTATGCGTTTTTCGAAAAATTTAAATTATTTTGTACTGAACAAAAAGGGTTCAGAAAAAATATCAATGTTAATATGGCACTGTTTGACTTACTATCAGGTGTCTTGAATTCGGTTGATAAAAAAAAACATGTTTGTGCGATATATACAGACATGACGAAGGCGTTCGATTTTGTGGATCATAACATTCTACTGCAGAAATTACATGGTTATGGTGTTAGAGGAAATATCCTCAAGCTCTTAGAATCTTACCTAAGTGATAGATTACAATCGACGGAAATCACTAGAATATGTGCTACATCTAAATTAGAAACCACATATACCTCTGAACCAAGGTACATAAAATTTGGCGTGCCTCAAGGTAGCGTTCTGGGACCACCACTCTTCTTGATATATATAAACGACCTCCCAAAATTTACAGGGCAAAAAATGGTTCTCTTTGCAGACGATAGCACGGCTATTATGGAATGTAATAATCCAATCAATTATCAAAATGACATAAATAATTCTTTAAATTTATAAAGTAATCAATTGGCTTAATGATAATAATCTTATAATTAATTTAAATAAAACTAAAGTAATGCACTTTCGCCAACGACTTGACAAACCACTAGTAAATGTTGCTTATGATAATAATAAAATAGAAGAAGTTAGTACTGCGAGGTTCTTAGGTATAACTATAGATGATAAACTAACTTGGAAACCTCATTTGGAAGAAATTTGCAAGCAATTAAGCAAATCATCATATTTATTATATCAGCTTTCAAAGAAAGTAAATACTGATACACTGTTAACAGCATATCATGGACTAGTTGGCTCAGTTCTTCGGTATGGTCTTATTTTTTGGGGACAATCAACAAATAGGGAGCTTGTTTTCAGGATGCAAAAAAGATGTTTACGTTGCATGTGTGGTTTAAAAACAACTGATAGTTGCATTCCATATTTTAAAAAGTTAAAAATATTACCTCTGCCCGCTTTATACATCCTGGAAGCGGCACTATTTGTAAAAATAAATCCACATTTATTCAAAAAAATTTGTTCCGTAAAGAAAACTCCGATGCGTGCTCAATATATTAACGAACTATGTCTTGTGAAATGTAAAACTTCACTAATGAAAAAATGTTTCTTTGGTGTTGCACCACAAATATATAATAAAATACCCGATAAAATAAAATGTATGCCACTGCCGAAGTTTAAAGGAACGCTTAATGGGTTACTGCTTGAGAAATGTTATTATACTATATACGAATTTCTTAATGACGAATTCATATAACTGTATAATGCTGACATTCATTTTTATATTTGACATTAATATCTTTACTATTTATCTTATAAATTAGACTTGAATTGACTTAAAATTTTGACATAAAATTAAATTAATTATGAATAATAAAATTAAACGGCCATGCATGTGTTAATACAATCATATAAGTAAATAATTATAATGTAATACGTTAATTAATAATATAGTAATTGTAATAAAATATTCTTCTTCTTAAATTAGCTTTTAATGAACTTACCGTGTTAGTTTGTTTGTTAGCATGTTGGCCAAGTCTTTATAATTTGTATGCCAAATGGCAAAACATAGCGCACTACCAAAATTGTAAGACCTTGTATGTAATATGTTTACCTATGTTTACAATTAAATGATTTTGATTTGATTTGATTTACGCATTCGCTAAGGTAAGCTCGATAGATCGCGTTCTCTAGCTAACTTCACTCTACTCGATATAATACTTCACTACTTATGTTTTGTTTCTTTCTTTCTTACTTATAAGAAGAGAGAACGGCTCTTAAGCTCAAAATGTAGTTATATCGCTATGCTAAAAATGTTAAGATAGTCAATAACACAAAATAAACCGACTAAATAAAAAAGTTGAAGGTTAGTGGACTACTTATGGTATTTAGGGCCTGTGCACACCACGTTTTTTAAACGCGCCGTTGACGCGCGTTTGTAGCGATACAGACGCGATACTCACGCGAGTCAGACGAAGTCTGTAGAGCTCTGTACCTCTACCACGAGTTTATGCAGCCAAAACTGGCTAGCGTCTCCGTAAATTATTTGTATGACATACTGTACAGCGCACAAAATAAACCGACTAAATAAAAAAGTTGACGGTTAGTGGACTACATAGGGTATTTAGTGGGTTTTTAATTTTATTTCCTTATAACATGTCATGTTTTGTTTGTTGGCGTTGTGTTACAGTTGTGTGTGTGTGGTTTAAAAGTTTACAACAATAGATTATAATTGGTTTTGTTTTGAGATAGCTGCATACCATACCAACTTAGGTACTACCTTTAGTTCTAATGAAAACTCGTTGTGTTCAGTGTTGACGTCAAATCCGTACCTAACATTATTCAATAATATAAATGCACAAATCCTCAAACGCTTCTCTATAGAGTGTGTAAAGTTTAATAAACTTTCTTTCACTTATATTTTCCAATTGAGATCCAACATAAAAGTTCATTTTGGCTTGAAATTAACGTTGTTCACGTCGTTGGTCTTCAAATTCAGCGGCAACTAACATATTCCATGCTAAATAAGCTCATTACATTATTTTTAGACATTATTTTGACTTTATTATACCCAAAAACGTGTATAATTTTAATGTAAACTTATGTTTCACACGGCAAAATGCTAGTGAGCTACGTAACTAATATCGTAAGCGTATTGTTCGATAGCTTGTGTCAAATTAGTGACTCATGGTGCCGTTTTGTATGGTGACAGCTGAAAAACGTTGGTGACCATCGAGTAGATTACGTTAGGTTTTTAACCTATCGAAATCTATAGTGCTCATGGTACGAATTTTAATTCTTTCTGTGACCGCTAGGGGCGCTGTACAGTATGTCATACAAATAATTTACGGAGACGCTAGCCAGTTTTGGCTGCATAAACTCGTGGTAGAGGTACAGAGCTCTACAGACTTCGTCTGACTCGCGTGAGTATCGCGTCTGTATCGCTACAAACGCGCGTCAACGGCGCGTTTAAAAAACGTGGTGTGCACAGGCCCTAAATACCATAAGTAGTCCACTAACCTTCAACTTTTTTATTTAGTCGGTTTATTTTGTGTTATTGACTATCTTAACATTTTTAGCATAGCGATATAACTACATTTTGAGCTTAAGAGCCGTTCTCTCTTCTTATTAGTGAGAAAGAAAGAAACAAAACATAAGTAGTGAATCATTATATCGAGTAGAGTGAAGAAAGTTAGCTTGAGAACGCGATCTATCGAGCTTACCTTAGCGAATGCGTAAGACTCCGTAAATCTCATGGTGCAAGCACTATCGAAATCTGTTCGATCCACGTTAGTACGCTAGCGAGTTTAACGCTAGCGAGTAATTTTTCGATGAAATCTCATGGTAGAGGCTCTGGTCCAGTATACTATGTGCCAGAAGTGAATAGTGAAGAGCTTGAGGTTTTAACAGCGTGGCGGTGACGTGAACATGGCGGACAACACAGTGTCAAGCAGTACTGTACCATGCGTACATTACTCGAAAACAAGCTGTATAATTATAGTGATCTACACTATCTACACTAATATTATAAAGAGGAAAGATTTGTTTGTTTGTTTGTTTGAAATGAATAGGCTCCGAAACTACAGGACCGATTTGAAAAATTTTTTCACCAGTAGAATCGTACATTATCGGAGATGGACATAGGCTATTGAACATTTTCAAAAAAGTTAGGGATCCGTATGAAAACTTCGATAATGTAACCCAAGGTGTGAGAAAAAATCCTTACATCGCGAACGCTGCGGAATCTATTGACAATAGAGCAAAGTGATGTACTACAGTTTTGTAGAGGTCATCAACATCTACAAAAAAGTCCGCGATACCATATGTCTCACTATTATGGATGTCACCATGACCACTTTTTGTTCATATTATTCAAGCAAATCCAATGGTGAAATAAAAAATGGTGATTTTAGTATCATGATAATTATTAATCCTTATCCATTTAAATGGTTTGATAATTAAGGTTGATTATGTCCGTGTACACTTTAAATTATTCAAATTGGACCTTTCGTTCAAAAGTTACGACGGTAATAAACATGCTCGGAGTAAGAAAAATGTCGCGGTTTGAGCGAACTGGGGAGAATCGTATCAATGCTTGGTCCGATGAAGTTGAAACACCACGGCATTGAAATGTTTTCGATAAAACAATAAGAATATCAAATTTTTGGATTTTTCGAAAATAAACTTAGTACATATAGGGTTGAACGGGATGAACAGTTGCGCTGAACCTGGGCTCGAGACAAGAGAGATTCTGTCAACGGTGGCGTGGCGTACGCGATTGTCAATACGTCGAAAATAGATAGGTTTGACAGATGCTATCGAAATGTCACGTGACCGCATACGCTAATTAAATGGTACATTGTCGAGGGCTTCCTGAGACCATAGAATAAGTAGAAATTAATGGCTTATTAATTAATGAAAATCGTTGTGCTTAGTTTTCCAAAACTAACCTTTTATAGGGGGCGTTGAAGTTTATGGAGTACCACCTACTAAATCCGCGCGGACGAAGTCGCGGGCGAAGTGCTAGTCTAGTATATTTATATAAAATTATTCGAGGCCAAGTGGACTCCCCTTATCTTCTCAGCAAAATAAGTTTTGGATGTCCACGCTTAAATGCTCGCAAAAGAACTCTCTTCCAAATTGGTTTCTCCCAAACCAATTATGGCAAGAATACTTTTATTAAAAGATCACGTCATCTGTACAACGACACAATCTCATTCAAAGAAAGTCAAAATTTAGATATTTTTCACCTCTTTTATTTAAGTGTGTGTATATAGTTATAGTAGAATTGGTTTCGAGGTTATGATTGGTTCGTGTTAATAAAATGTTGTATATTATTAAATTGTAACTTCTGTAAACTGTGTAAACTTCTGGTTGTTGTTACACTGCTGAGGTACATATAATCTACTTGTATATTAATCTGTGGAAACTGTTTCTAGATTGTGTTGTACTAATTGTATAGGTACTTATGTTTGTTATTGCATCTGTTTGTTTCCCAAATAAAATAAATAAATAAATAAAATAAATATTTTTATTATCTTCTATTTCTCTAATATAAAAAATGCTTGTGTTGTCTGTTACTCAATCACGCCAAGACGACTGAACGTCTGAACGGATCTGTATGAAATTATAGTCTGGAGTCTGGAATAGCAACTAGGTTAGTTTCTATCCCGGGAGTATGTTCCCTTGGGATTATGTCCGTCACGCACGCGTTGGCGATGTTGGCGTCGTGTCGTAGCCAACTAGCTGAATCAGCCGTTTCGTTAAAAGGCTTTTTCATTGAACTGCGCCGTTTATTCAGCGACATCATAAGTGACATGGCAGGTCATGAAACAATATTGAAGAAAAGATGTCACTTAGGACACTGAAATTTCGGCACATTTGCATGAAAAGGCTAGGCAACAAATTAAACGGCTGATTAAGCTAATTGGCTGCGACATCTCTTTAATTATATAGTTAAGTGATGATCACGTGACCCTGCACAGCGCACTTCTTTACAGCGAGTTTGAGCACTGACTCAGAGCTAACACAGAGCAACATTGTCAGTTGTCACACTTGTCACTTCACAGGCGTACAGTCGAGCACTGACCCTAAAATAATATTTATCTACACTCACAACGTAATGTTCCAAATATGAGTTCAAAAACGAATGCATAAATACATACTTTTTTTTCGTGGATAGGTAAAATTTAAAAAAAAAACCATTACGATTCAACATTTTCCTTCGATTTTTAAACAACTGCATCATAAAATAACTTTTTAATTTTTGTAGCACACTTTTTCTTTTTAATTTTTGGCGCGAGCTCATTGACTTAAGTCAATGAGCCAGCTTTTATCTTTGTCTATGATTGAGCGCGCTGCGCAGTCATTCGAATACGCAATGAGAATATCCGCCATATTGGAATTAACTATTTTTCCACTTATTTTATTGCAACTGTATGAGTGAAGATAAAATAGTGTATGCAACGGCATATAATTAGGTATTAAAACACTCGTGCGATGCTATTATCACACGAGGCGTAGCCGAGTGTGATAATAGCATCGCACGAGTGTTTTAATAACCCTTTTTATGTAACCCACACTCGTGTTTTAATAACCCTTTTTATATGGTCGTTGCATAAACTACTATTTTATTTAAATTATTTAATTTGCGTGGATGGCCAAATCCGAAACCATAAGGAATATCGAAAAACACTGAAAGAAGTCTCGATATACTTACTTATCTAATAAAAACTTTTTTTAAACCCACGACGGATCCATAAGACTACCTTTGCGAACGGACAGTAAAGTCACCTTATATTATTTTAAAAATGATGACGTTCAAAAGTGACGTTTAATGGCCTAACTGAAATATTTTGACTTTGATAAAACATAATTGATAAAATGATTAAAAGAACCCCGACTTAAAGAATTTATGAATATCAGCAGGAAGTTTAAAATAAAATAGCTCCGGTTTTGATGAAGCCGAGTTCAAACAGTCGTATACTACGCAATACTTTCCTGGCATTTTCAAAAATAAAGAGTTAAACGTGACCACTCGTCTTGACGCGGCACTTGCTACTGCGAGTCCGAGTGTGAGTGTGCCGTTCGAGCATTTGTAGGCAGTTTCCCTACTGTCCATATTTATATTGTGACTACACTCAGAACAACGAAAGAACGATATCTCGAAGGCTTTTGACAGGGTCTGGCACGCAGGTCTACTCAACAAGCTTCCTGCTTATGGCATCCCAGCTGGTTTTTGTAGCTGGATATCAGACTTCCTAAGTGAACGGTCGATCCGAGTAGTCGTTGACGGCTGCTCCTCTGACCTCATGGCTATTGATGCCGGAGTTCCTCAGGGGTCTGTTCTCTCTGCAACTCTTTTCCTGCTACACATCAATGACCTACTTCAGCCTGGTCTTGTTGGGTACGCAGATGACAGTACGGTTTCAGAGAGATACTTGTCCAGCGCAACAACTGGCGGGGATGAAGTCCGTTCCTTGAGAGAGGCCATGGTAGAGCGGACAAATTTGACCTTAAGCGTTGTCTCCCAGTGGGGTGATGACAATCTGGTCACTTTTAACGCCACCAAAACACAGGCGTGTCTTTTTACCGTAAAAAGGAGTCGCTTTGACCAAACTCCTACTTTTCGGGGTGCATCTGTTCCTGTTACTGATCGGCTCGAGCTCCTAGGCATGGAGTTGACATCCAGTCTCAACTTCGGCGCCACCATCGAGTACAAAGCCCAAATTGCGGCCAAAAAGCTGGGCATCCTAAATAGGGTGAAGCGATACTTCAGGCCTGGACAGCTTTTAACCCTTTACAAAGCACAAGTCCGATCCTGCATGGAGTATTGTAGCCACCTTTGGGATGGCTCAGCTAAGTATCAGCTTGCCGCGCTTGACTCGATGGAACGCAGAGCTAAGAGGCTCATCGGTGACGCAAAACTGGTGGATGCCAAGCTACATAGCTTGGCTCATCGCCGCCGCGCCGTAAGGTTGCCTGCTTATCGGTCTTCTACAGATTGTACTTCGGTGAGTGTGCCCAAGAACTCCACGACCTCATCCCACCGGCCCCCTTCTACCATCGGACATCCAGACGCACTGCATCTTACCATCCCTACCTTGTAGCTATTCCACCAATTCGCACTAAGCGTTTCCAAACGTCTTTTATAATGCGCACAGCAAAGGAGTGGAACTCTCTGCCTGCGTCTGTGTTTCCAAAAGCTTACAGCCCTAATCTCTTCAAAGTTTGTCTGTGAAAGTTAGAGTGAACAGCCGGTCGATTCTGTAAACATGTCGAAGTGAAAGACTCGGGCGTAGTGATCACGAAGTCAGCTGTCAATGATGCTAGGGATGGACGAAACGTTACATTTCCAATCATATCGACATCGTCAAACGAGTTTTTTCAATAATAAAATTTTACAAATTTTACATAATTTTAAATTTCATATTGGTACAAAAGTGGTATTTATGAGTCAAAACATCAATGCATAAGATCGTTTACTCCTCAAAGTTTTTTATACTAGCTAAGTCCTTATATTGGGTAATCAATGAACCCAATGAACCCAAACTTGGTACGCCTACACAAAGCAAACTGCGCGTGCGAAAAGTGGAAATTAGCGAAGTGTTCACTCCACCGTATTCAGTGGACTATAAGGCAAGGCGAAGTGACCGCTCCCTTCGACCGCGTTTTTTTTTAATCTTTGATTCTTCCATAAACATTCAGAGAGTATTTTAAATTCAAATCTTTTAGATATTTTTTGATGTAAATCAGATTTTTTTTTTAAATATTCTTTAGGCGTTTTGGTAGGTACCTACTTTTTTTCATAAGTAGGCAATCAATTATTTGAGGGGTAAGTAATAATTAGAGATCTCACTTTCAAGAAAAGCCTGATTACAATAAAAAAAAACGACTGGCTGGAGTAGTGTGGACCATGTGAGACCATTGTCGACCATGAAAACGGGTGAACACTGACAGTAAATACCTACTCTTTGACGGTAATTACCTAAAGTTTGACAGTTTTGGTCACCTCACCTTCACGCGTTATTAATGTGTTACCAGATTAATAAAAAAGTCTGATTTCAATAAAAAAAAACGGCTACTGTTCAAAGCTTTATGTATTAATAAAACAAATCCGGACGCCTAATGAAACCCTGTTATGTCGGAATAAAAATTCTAATTCTGTCTTGAAACGCGTGGCTAGCTTCCGAAGTGTGAGCCATTGTGACCATTGTCAACCATGAAAACGGGTGAACACTGACAGTATACCTACCTACTTTTTTACAGTGTTGATCACCTAATCTAACCTTCGCGCCTCGCATCGAGTACATAAACTATCAAAACATACGGCGGGAGAGGGAAAAAATAATAAAATTTACAATTCGTATGACCACCGAGCGAGCAGCGAAGCTTGAAGACCGAATAATTACGACTAAAATGTGGCAAGACAGTGGTGTTAATGATGACGAAGCTTTTGTTGCTTCTGCTACCAAAATGGCAAGAGTAGAATCAAAACCGAATCAACCCGATCCATGATGAACCGAGCACAACCTTCCAGATTTTACCACCAACACAAAATGTGCATTCCAATCTGGTTGACAAAAATAGCAGTCACGATGCCGATGGAGAGGACACCTTTAATGACAGCAGCGATAGTAACCTCATGATATGGAAATCACTCATTATTGAATTTTGTGGTGGAGAAATAACATTGTCAAGTTCAGTGCCAAGTGAACTATTGTTAAGTGCAGCTGGCTTAATTTCTTAGCCCCTAAGAAATTGTTTGAAAGGAGACAAAGCCACAAAACTATTGTTTGAAACATAATTAATTTGCCTATCCTTAGTTTTGATTAGGTACCTACTAGCAGGTAATGTTTGTATTTTTAAGAAAGTGTACCTATTGAAATAAATATTTACGACTTTCTATTACTTCAATCAATCATGAGTTATTATTTTTCCACTTCCACGAACACCTCTGCCTAATTGGAACAATGTAATTTTGGACTCTTACTGAACCCAGCTAAATCTCAAGCACTCATTGTTGGTGGCAGATACATGCTCAGCCTATTGGATCACCAGTCTCTGCCGCCTGTAGTGTATGACTCAGTGCTCATTTTATACTCCAAAAGCGCTAAAGTTGGTAAGAGGATATTCTACTCTTTCCAGTCTCATAAACGTTTCCAAAAATTCTTACCATTTCACACTAAGGTCAGTCTTGCTCAATCTCTTCTTCTACCACTTATAGACTATGCCGATATCTATTTTCTAGATGCTTCTGAGGTACCTACTCCTAAACAAACTCGAGCACTGACACTTCTCTTCTCCTTCGTACTCTGCATCACACTTCCTGTCGCTGTGGTGGCTCCTTCTCTGTTACTGCAGTGCATCTCTGGAACTTGCTCCCACACTCCCTATGCAACAGCCCTTCTCTTGATGTCATCAAGAGAAAAGTTAAAGAGCATTTCCTTTTGATTTTGACATAATACTCTTATATATTATTATGTACCTATGTGTATTTATTTACAGTTATGTATGTAAGTACTTATATTTATTTATTATAAAATTATAATGTGCACTGGATCCTACCCTCTATTGTGATCTTTCTCTATCACTCAGTTTGCTGGGAGAAAATTCAACTTAGAGTTAAGCTCACCTTTGTACAGCTGTTATGGTGTACGATAAAGAATTAAAAACTAATCTTGTGGTTCAAAATACCACTGAAATTGCCACCATTTGAGAAGAAGAATAAATGATAATATATGGCTCACTGACTTGTATCTTTTCTATTCTAGCAACTTGCTTTTCTATACTAATCAAGTATCATTAATAATAATTATAAATTATTGTGCTATGCATTGATGCTTACTTCTGCATAGCTACATAAAATTAAAACCATGTTACCAACAAATTAAGGTGCAGCATCATCAACTTTATTCAGATCTAAGCAATATTTCCTATCTTTTGTACTTGGAGAGGATATAAATAAATCAATGTCAGGCAAAATTACAATTTTACTCATTTTTATCCACATCAAAAAATACTAATACATCTTTTGCACTGAGCCAGTGGCAGGCAGAAGCCTGCGGAGTTCCCATATTCTGGATCTTCTGCTGAGGTGCTAATGGCAAAGTTAGAAAACTTGTCTGGATGGAAGCTGGCCGGCTGCCTATAGCTGAAAACAATGGGTAAACATAATTCATCATTATGCTAACTATTTTATACATTATTTCCCATGTTATGCTGATTGGTAATTCTATTTTTCAATAAAACATTCATCTATGTTTTAATTTATACAGCACATCAGTTGCATATTGTGAGCGTCTGAAACAATTCCATCCATCACATGGAACAATGTTACTCCTAGCTAGTTTTAGAATAAACAGAGTTACAACTCTTATTAAGTGGCCCCATCAATCACTAATATAGAAGGGTGCCCCATTCATGGCTTTCGTGGTCTACATTGTTATAATGTGTAAGTATTCTTATTTAATTTCGTAGTAAAGCAATACCTACTCAATTCATTGCGGTATACCTTTTGATTTGTGATCAAATCAAGATCAATCAATCAATTATAAAATTAAGATAACGTTTCAGCTTAGTAGGTAAACAATATATTATCACATCTTGGTAGGTCGGCCGTACTGTCGGCCCGACTCGGTTTAAACACATTTACGATCATCACATATTTAATAATTATCACTACGTAGGTACCTATAAAATTCGAAACTCGGAGAACTTCAAAACTTTCTTTTGTTTGGTTAAAAATAGGTAGGTAAGCATTCATTACCCATACCGACGCGACGTTTGAAAATTTTTCGAACTTCATTGGCGAGTGGCGACATTGCTTTTTTTGAGATTTTGCTGTGTTGGCTACTGAGGCTTTTAAGCCAATCATATTTTTTTAGGATACGTCAATGGATGATGGACAGAATGTTTCGATAATACCGAGCAAGTACACACAATTCTTGCAGTTAATTTTATAACACCTTAGAAATATAGATAGAATGAAAGCTTGTAACTACATTTATTATCATTACACATTTAGTAATTGCAACATTCTAAACCCGGACTTCAAAACTTTATTTTATTTAGCATTGCCGACATTGTTCTTCTTTTTTTATTGGGATAAGTGATGGGCACTTCATATTTCACTTCAAAGACAAATAATAAACGTTCGTTTTTTTTTAACAAGTGTTAATTATTATTTTTGTGAATGTATTTATAACACATCTTGGTTAACCAAAAAACTATTATTGCAATAAAAACGAACGTTTATTATTTGTCTTTGTTAATGAAATATTAACAAAGACAAATAATAAACGTTCGTTTTTTTTAACAAGTGTTAATTATTATTTTTGTGAATGTATTTAACACATATAACCAAAAAACTATTATTGCAATAATTGAATCTACCGTGGCCATAGATTCCGGAAGCCCGAAAAATTAATCTTTAAAGACTAGTACACATATTGAAAACAAAAATGCGGTAGAGTGGTACAATAGACTTGGTGTAGACATGCGATTTCGCGCCCTTTTGATAAATAATTCAAAACGCCGCGCTGTTTCCTACGATACGTGTTCTTTTATTTTTTATTACCAATTCGATAAGAATGATGTAAGTATGCACTACGGACAGATTTTTAAATAATAGGTTCTTATAAAGTATTTGAGAATATTGAAAAACGAAATCTTACAGGTAATTTTTGATGATTTGACCTAATTTAAGGATATATTTCTAGCCCATTTCGCGCTTGTGCTGCAAATGAGGCGCAGTTTGTTGCCCTGGTTCAAATGATGGAACTCCATCCGGAGATGGCCAGGGGGCATAGTAACACCGCAAATGCCCGCCTCAAAACCCAAAGGTTCTGGGAGGAAGTAACATCGAAAATTAACGCTTTAGGCGGGGCTACCAAGACTAAAAAGAAGTAGATGAAGGTACCTACCTACCTAAGTATTTTTACTCTTGGAATTTGTTTAGATTTTTTTTAGCGACAAAGGCCATCGGCTTACCTACTAAACAGACTAATCCTTCTTTCTTATCTAGTATTGGACGGACCGAAAATCTAACATAAAAAAAAGCTGCTGAGCGCGCCGCAACTAGGCGACGGGTGGGGGGTTCGAGGAAGTAAGATAACTTACTAACACCGAGGAGCGTGTGCTTCAAATTTTAGGCGGCTAAGGGTACGCTGTTCGTGACAGGTTATTCCGGCGAACAATGTTTGAATTTGAACAAAACTTTATTCTTATATTAATGTTAGTAGTAGTGTTGATACCTATGTGTTTTTTGGGATAAAGAATTCAAAAAAATTGTGTCAAAAACATTAATCGCCTTCATAATAATCACTTTTTACCAGACTGCCAAGGAAGAGCTATGTTTTTATAAGAAGTTTTCTTTAGGTACCTATCTCTGCAACCGATTGAAATAAAAATCTATATCAGACTATATCTATATCAGTGACATTGTTCGGGCAAGTTATCATTTGGACAAATGATGACAAAAAAAAATATGGCACTTACGGATAAAAAAGAAAAGGAACACAATAGAGATCCAAATCGGTTTGCCATGTTAGTTAGTATCAACCACATTATATTTTATATAATGCTGTGATATAAAAATACCTCCATAGATAAATCTTTAGCCGTTAAGTAATTATTTCATTGTATTCTATAACCGAAGACCCGAATTCAATAGAATTGAACAAAAAATATGATTGGCTTAAAAGCCTCAGTAGCCAACACAGCAAAATCTCAAAAAAAGCAATGTCGCCACTCGCCAATGAAGTTCGAAAAATTTTCAAACGTCGCGTCGGTATGGGTAATGAATGCTTACCTACCTATTTTTAACCAAACAAAAGAAAGTTTTGAAGTTCTCCGAGTTTCGAATTTTATAGGTACCTACGTAGTGATAATTATTAAATATGTGATGATCGTAAATGTGTTTAAACCGAGTCGGGCCGACAGTACGGCCGACCTACCAAGATGTGATAATATATTGTTTACCTACTAAGCTGAAACGTTATCTTAATTTTATAATTGATTGATTGATCTTGATTTGATCACAAATCAAAAGGTATACCGCAATGAATTGAGTAGGTATTGCTTTACTACGAAATTAAATAAGAATACTTACACATTATAACAATGTAGACCACGAAAGCCATGAATGGGGCACCCTTCTATATTAGTGATTGATGGGGCCACTTAATAAGAGTTGTAACTCTGTTTATTCTAAAACTAGCTAGGAGTAACATTGTTCCATGTGATGGATGGAATTGTTTCAGACGCTCACAATATGCAACTGATGTGCTGTATAAATTAAAACATAGATGAATGTTTTATTGAAAAATAGAATTACCAATCAGCATAACATGGGAAATAATGTATAAAATAGTTAGCATAATGATGAATTATGTTTACCCATTGTTTTCAGCTATAGGCAGCCGGCCAGCTTCCATCCAGACAAGTTTTCTAACTTTGCCATTAGCACCTCAGCAGAAGATCCAGAATATGGGAACTCCGCAGGCTTCTGCCTGCCACTGGCTCAGTGCAAAAGATGTATTAGTATTTTTTGATGTGGATAAAAATGAGTAAAATTGTAATTTTGCCTGACATTGATTTATTTATATCCTCTCCAAGTACAAAAGATAGGAAATATTGCTTAGATCTGAATAAAGTTGATGATGCTGCACCTTAATTTGTTGGTAACATGGTTTTAATTTTATGTAGCTATGCAGAAGTAAGCATCAATGCATAGCACAATAATTTATAATTATTATTAATAATACTTGATTAGTATAGAAAAGCAAGTTGCTAGAATAGAAAAGATACAAGTCAGTGAGCCATATATTATCATTTATTCTTCTTCTCAAATGGTGGCAATTTCAGTGGTATTTTGAACCACAAGATTAGTTTTTAATTCTTTATCGTACACCATAACAGCTGTACAAAGGTGAGCTTAACTCTAAGTTGAATTTTCTCCCAGCAAACTGAGTGATAGAGAATGATCACAATAGAGGGTAGGATCCAGTGCACATTATAATTTTATAATAAATAAATATAAGTACTTACATACATAACTGTAAATAAATACACATAGGTACATAATAATATATAAGAGTATTATGTCAAAATCAAAAGGAAATGCTCTTTAACTTTTCTCTTGATGACATCAAGAGAAGGGCTGTTGCATAGGGAGTGTGGGAGCAAGTTCCAGAGATGCACTGCAGTAACAGAGAAGGAGCCACCACAGCGACAGGAAGTGTGATGCAGAGTACGAAGGAGAAGAGAAGTGTCAGTGCTCGAGTTTGTTTAGGAGTAGGTACCCCAGAAGCATCTAGAAAATAGATATTGGCATAGTCTATAAGTGGTAGAAGAAGAGATTGAGCAAGACTGACCTTAGTGTGAAATGGTAAGAATTTTTGGAGACGTTTATGAGACTGGAAAGAGTAGAATATCCTCTTACCAACTTTAGCGCTTTTGGAGTATAAAATGAGCACTGAGTCATACACTACAGGCGGCAGAGACTGGTGATCCAATAGGCTGAGCATGTATCTGCCACCAACAATGAGTGCTTGAGATTTAGCTGGGTTCAGTAAGAGTCCAAAATTACATTGTTCCAATTAGGCAGAGGTGTTCGTGGAAGTGGAAAAATAATAACTCATGATTGATGGAAATAATAGAAAGTCGTAAATATTTATTTCAATAGGTACACTTTCTTAAAAATACAAACATTACCTGCTAGTAGGTACCTACCTAATCAAAACTAAGGATAGGCAAATAATTATGTTTCACAAACAATAGTTTTGTGGCTTTGTCTCCTTCCAAAGATTAAGCCAGCTACACTAAACAATAGTTCACTTGGCACTGAACTTGACAATGTTATTTCTCCACCACAAAATTCAATAATGAGTGATTTCCATATCATGAGGTTACTATCGGTGCTGTCATTAAAGGTGTCCTCTCCATCGTGACTGCTATTTTTGTCAACCAGATTGAAATGCACATTTTGTGTTGGTGGTAAAATCTGGAAGGTTGTGCTCGGTTCATCATGGATCGGGTTGATTCGGTTTTGATTCTACTCTTGCCATTTTGGCAGCAGAAGCAACAAAAGCTTCGTCATCATTAACACCACTTGCCACATTTGAGTCTTAATTATTGGGTCTTCGAGCATCGCTGCTCGCTCGGTGGTCATACGATCGTCAAAAAGTAGGTAGTTATACTGTCAGTCAGTCAGTGTTCACCCATTTTCATGGTCGACAATGGTCACAATGGCTCACACTTCGGAAGCTAGCCACGCGTTTCAAGACAGAATTAGAATATTTATTCCGACATAACAGGGTTTTATTAGGCGTCCGGATTTGTTTTATTAATAAATAAACCTTTGAACAGTAGCCGTTTTTTTTATTGAAATCAGGCTTAAATAATTGATTGCCTACCTCAGACCAACAAAAAAAGGTAGACAGCGCACCGCGAACATCAAAAGTGAAGCCACAAAACCGTGCTCCTTCAAGTAAATACACAAGCTCACCCACACACCTACACTAAAACCATGCTCATCGCTCTTAGTACTTCACGAGCCGTCGTCTAGAAAACATTTATAGAAAAATATAATTATGCCTTCCTGTGTAGTAAAAATTTGTAAAAACAATAGCAAATCACATAAAAAGTCTCACGGAATCACTTTTCGCTTGTAAGTACTTGAAATAACATCGTTTTCATTATAAATTAACTATGAATTTTAGGTTAGTTGGAACAAAAACGTCAACAAACGAAAGCAGTGACATTAAGTGTGAGGGTTGCCATAATACGATTTAATATTTCCCCATTCGATTAAACAAATATATATGATTTCTTTCTAAGAGTTATATTCCTATTTTTTAATATATAAAATATTTTAGATTTGAAGTTTTTCAACACATTTGCGAGAAAACAGTACAATAGGTAATGAAAAAATCTTTTAGTTTTTGATAGTCAGAAAGTCGCAACAATCTTTGACGTTTGTAGTATGAAAATAGCGCGAATTTGCAAATGGAACTACATCTTTCGTCTCATTTTCTCTTTAGTATAAAATTGAGACAAACGTATTGTGCAAAAGCGCTTCCAAGTAGGTTCAATCATTCAGCTTGTATTTTATTCTCATACTTATTTATACTCCTATAAGAAAATTTAAAAAAAAACTGTAAAGGATACGTACGGCGCTATTCAACGGAATATGCGGTAAAATATGTACTTAGGTGAGAGTACCTATTTTACCGCACGTTCCATTGTGTGGTGCGTTATATTTAACTTTCGAATAATATTTATACAGTCTTCGTACATGCATTTTTTTGAGCAAATGTGTTGAAAAAGACTTTATTTGTTCATGATAAATAATATTTATTTTGTAAGCATGTTAAACATAACATTTACACGTTATTGTTTCGTTTGTTATGTTTTATCTTGATAGTACCTACTTTTTCTTTAGTCAGTGATTTTGTTATGGTGGTCTTTTTTAATTTATTAAAGTTGATTAAAAATGAAATTACCTATTTTATTTTAAAACAATTTACATAATGACTTACGCTTGTTAAACTTTGACAACCTTTTATAACTTAACTTATATAATTGAATGTAGGTGTGTGTTATGTACAAAATTTTTTTTTAGGTATAGATCTTTCTAAAAAATTAAGTTACAATACCATACTCGACAATATCTTACTTGTGCTGACTTGCACAATATTAGCTTGCCCATAAAATATTATTTCCCAAGTTATAAGGAAAAAAAATAAAAACTGGCAACCCTTCGAGCCACACATAGATAAAAAGATGGCTTCATCTTTGATGTTCGCAGTGCGCCGTCTACCTTTTTTTGTTGGTCTGAGTTGCCTACTTATAAAAAGATGGTACCTACAATAACGCGTAAAGAATACCATTTAAAAAAAAATCTAATTTGCTTACATCCCAAAAAATATTTTAGATATTTTTAAGTTTTGAATATAAAATATTCTCTGAATGTTTATGGAAGAATCAAAGATTAAAAAAAAACGCGGTCGAAGGGAACATTCACTTCCCCTTGCCTTATAGTCACCGGAATAGGGTGAAGGGAACACTTCGTTGTCTGGCACTTAAAATTCTCACGCACGCGCATCAACGGGTGAAACGTTCACCCGGTCGAAGGGAACATTCACTTCCCCTTGCCTTATAGTCACCGGAATAGGGTGAAGGGAACACTTCGTTGTCTGGCACTTAAAATTCTCACGCACGCGCGTCAACGGGTGAACGTTACCTCCACCTCTTCTTAGAGTCCGCTGAATACGGTGGAGTGACCACTTCGCTAGTTTAGATTTCCACTTTTCGCATGCGGGGTGTGCTTTGTGAATGGGTTCATTGATTGATTTGTCCCAACAGAAAAATGTGATAAGGTGAGGATGAATACTCTTTGTAGGTAAATTTATTATTGGCAACAGTTAAATTAGTAACTCATGTACTCAGGTTGGAATTGTTCTTTTTGTCGTTCCTACTTAGTAATATTTAGGTAGAAATTTGGATAATCAGTCTTTTAGGTAGGTATTTATAAATATTTGGCTTTAGCATTAAAATTCAGTAAACTCGATTTATCGACAGGATTCTCTAATAGATTTGTCCATCACTAGCGTTATTGACAGCTTACGTCAGTCCAAGCTCACTGCACCTTTTGTTTGTCGAAGTGTTCACTACGACATGTTTACAGAATCGCACGGCAGGCTCCTTCTGGGTAAGCTCGCTCCATCGTAGACTTTGTCTCTGTCATATCTGACATTGACTAGAGTCAAGAGCAAACCCATCACTAATAAAAAAAAATAAAAAAAATAGATAAGGATATAATAATCAATCACATTTAGTAATGAATGTATTAGAATTCCACGTCCCTTATTATAATTGGGCGATAACACGTAGAGAATTTCTTTCTCGACTATTCTCAGGAGAAATAGAGACGGTTTTACACTTAGAGCAAATAAACCCCTCACAAGTTTTTGAGCTATACAACAGGTAGGCCATGCCCGCATGACACAAGAAGTGCATCCGACATGCTGGGTGCGAGAGACGGGCTGCGGCCGGCTCTGACCTTTAGTGCGGATAAGTGGTGTATTTATAGTGAACTTTATAAATGTTATCCAGCGTGATGCGTGAATCAGCTGTGGCGGTGGAACGGGTGCGGCGGCGTGTTCAGATGAAAATAAACGTAAATGTCAGACAGACGGACACTGCGCCTGCTGCCCCACTTGCAGGACTACCGTCGCGCCAGGAACGCTGCCGTCTCTTTCACTAGTGTGTTTCTTATAATCTAATAGCTTTTTGCGGTCCATCCAACCACGTCAGCAAACGACAACAAGTATGAAGTAAAGAAGCCAGGACGCACAGGACCGGTTGCTGTGGCGACACGCGCGGGGCGGCCTATGTCCAGCAGAGTGGACAAGTAGGAACGGCGCCTACTTCCGATTTCCTGCACGGCAATCTTAACCTGAGCTGGTTCAATTTTGCTCACCGAGCGAGAGCTCCCTGTCCAGAGTCGAGTGACTGCGGTTACAGAGCAGCTGTAGTTAGCGATATTCTTATTCAGTTTTCTCATAGGTACCTACATGCCTACGTAGTAGGTTCCAGCTGAATAGTAATAGGTGGCTGCGCACGATTGCGTGATCGTCGCACTCTCAGCGCGTTCCGCAATGTCCGCACGGCACTCGGCACAGTCGGCACCGACAGGCTCCGGCTCTCGCCACTACTCAGCGGCGTCAAAAGCAACAGTTAATCATATTATTCACACGTGTGACATGCGTGAACAGAGTGCCGCACCTCTCCTATACGAAGGTGTGCATGCGCTGCATATGTAATCCTCCATGCCCCCTTTTTACTATGGACTGAACAATGACCAAGCGCCGGAAATTATAATGCTATAATTGCATTGACGGGGAGCAGAGTGAATCAGTTCCGTTTCAACCCTGCTAAGTAAGTAGGTACCATAAAGAATGTAAAGGAATTGTGCAAGGTTGTCAATTTTTGCGAAATAAAGGTCTTTTTTAGGGTTCCGTACCCAAAGGATAAAACGGGACCCTATTACTAAGCCTCGCCTATTCGTCCGTCGTCCACCGGGCTGTATGAACCATGACAGTTGAAATTTTCACATGTATTTCTGTTGCCGTTATAACAACAAATAAAAAAACAAATTAAGATAAATATTTAAGAGGGCTCCTCCTCATACAACAAACGGGATTTTTTTGCCATTTTTTTATAGATAATGGTACTTACGGAACCCTTCGTGCGCGAGTGTACGTTACCCCAACAAGAAAGTGTCTCCTAGAGTTATATGAGTAGAACGTATTATTGGTGCCTTATCTGCTCATCTGCTGTAAATGCCACATAAAAATTGTGTGCCCCCTGTCGTTTTGGAAAAAAACGGAAAAAACGATTCTTGCTGGGCTAACGTTTTTCTAGCAGGAAAATTCTAAACGAATGATTCATACATATGTATGAATCAGTGGCGTTTTAGTAGTCATTGGAATTTGGTCGGATAACCAGCCGTTGTTTACATATTTTGGTTTTTTGTTTATATTTACTTAATGCTAAACATTCCAAGCTGAATATTTTCACTATATATTTTTTACTAAAGGCACAAGATTTTGGTTTACACCTAGACATCTGGGATTGAGCCGGTTCCTTGTATTTTGCCGTCAAAGTTGTGACACCATCGTTTTGACTTTTAGCGACATTACACTAAAACCATGCTCATCGCTCTTAGTACTTCACGAGCCGTCGTCTAGAAAACATTAATAGAAAAATATAATTATGCCTTCCTGTGCAGTAAAAATTTGTAAAAACAATAGCAAATCACATAAAAAGTCTCACGGAATAACTTTTCACTTGTAAGTACTTGAAATAACATCGTTTTTATTATAAATTAACTATGAATTTTAGGTTACTTGGAACAAAAACGTCAACAAACGAAAGCAGTGACATTAAGTGTGAGGGTTGCCATAATACGATTTAATATTTCCCCATTCGATTAAACAAATATATATGATTTCTTTCTTCCAGTTATATTCCTATTTTCTTTTTTTTAATATATAAAATATTTTAGATTTGAAGTTTTTCAACACATTTGCGAGAAAACAGTACAATAGGTAATGAAAAAAACTTTTAGTTTTTAGATAGTCAGAAAGTCGCAACAATCTTTGACGTTTGTAGAATGAAAATAGCGCGAATTTGCAAATGGAACTACATCTTTCGTCTCATTTTCTCTTTAGTATTAAATTGAGACAAACGTATTGTGCAAAAGCGCTTCCAAATAGGTTCAATCATTCAGCTTAATATTTTATTCTCGTACTTATTTATACTCCTATAAGAAAATTAAAAAAAAAACTGTAAAGGATACGTACGGCGCTATTCAACGGAGTATGCGGTAAAATATGTACTTAGGTGAGAGTACCTATTTTACCGCACGTTCCATTGTGTGGTGCGTTATATTTAACTTTCGAATAATATATACACTATACAGTCTTCGTAAATGCATTTTTTTGAGCAAATGTGTTGAAAAAGACTTTATTTGTTCATGATAAATAATATTTATTTTGTAAACATGTTAAACATAACATTTACACGTTTTTGTTTCGTTTGTTATGTTTTATCTTGAAATTACCTACTTTTTCTTTAGTCAGTGATTTTGTTATGGTGGTCTTTTTTAATTTATTAAAGTTGATTAAAAATGTAATTATCTAACAATTTACATAATGACTTACGCTTGTTACGCTTCGACAACCTTTTAAAACTTAACTAGTTTACATAATTGAATGTAGGTATGTGTGATGTAAAAATTTGTTTTTTAGGTATAGATCTTTCTAAAAAACTAAGTTACAATACCATACTCAACAATATCTTACTTGTGCTGACTTGCACAATATTAGCTTACCCATAAAATATTATTTCCCAAGTTATAGGGAAAAAAAATAAAAAATGGCAACCCTTCGAGACACACATAGATAAAAAGATGGCTTCATCTTTGATATTCGCAGTGCGCCGTCTACCTTTTTTTGTTGGTCTGAGTTGGGGGCACATTTTGGCACACATATAAGCTCTCTGGCTATGCACAATTTTTCTCTCTCCGATCATTCGTTTAGAATTTTCCTGCTAGAAAAACGTTACCCCAGCAAGAATCGTATTTTCCGTTTTTTTCCAAAACGACACCGGCACACATTTTTTATGCCCGCACATTTATAGCAGATAAGGCACCAATAATACGTTCTACTCATATAACTCTAGGAGACACTTTCTTGCTGGGGTAACGTACACCGTGCGCGAGTCCGACTCGCACTTGGCCGGTTTTTTTAAATAATTTGTAGGTATCATGTTGTCCCCAAATGCTCACTCCTGCATTTTGATTTACCTACAATGTGCTAAATGAGTGGTGGACACCATCGGGATGTGCACCGCGTGTATTGTTCTCACTCTCAGGCTACTGAGGCTACATCTCTGCATGGGATAAGTAGGTACTCATTAGTAGGGTTGGGCCTTTATTTCTTGGGAATCCTAATAATCTTATTGCGATCATAAGTAGATTATAAGTAGAGATAACTGAGGGTCGTGGCGACGCGACGTAGCTTAGGTATTATAACTGCCGCCAACCCAAACCGAGCAGTCTCTGTAAGTAAGATGTTTACCGTGTTTAGTTCGTCACTCTGTAATTTTAACGTTGGTCGTCGTTGTGAATTAAACAAATGCCACTAGTAGGTAGTAGTATTGTCGCGTACGAGTAGTGCCAGCACGGAGCAGTACGATGGCCCGCGGGCCGCGGGTAGTGTTAGTGACCTCAGCTTCCGGCGCCGCAGCACCGGAACACAATATTAAGTAACAGCATTACAGCACTGTAACGTGACACTTGTTTGTGAGTGAATCTGTTGACCTCCACCTGCGATTAGCTGCGCAGTGATAAGATATCAGCCGCGCTTCCGATACGTCCGCGTCGCGCGTACGTGACGCAGCGACTCACTCACTCACTACATGCTAAACATTGCTACGCGAGCTACGGCAGCATACCAGGGTTGCGGATTTGTTCGAAAGAGTTACCGCGGCCCTGGAACGTAAAAGGCACTAAGAGGAGCATGGGTGGGTTTTAGTCAGTAGAAGTCTGACACTCCCTGCCGCTCCACCCAGAGAGGGAGGGGTCATTTGATGATTTCCCATCCACAAAAAAAAGAAAAAAAAAAAAAAAAAAAGCTACGGCAGCATTACGGCATATCGGCACGTTGAATGGTTGACACTTTACTTCAGTCTCAGACTCTCAGTGCTTTCATTTACCGGTACACTGCAACACAGTTAGGTTTTAGTCATTGATGAAACCATTTCTACAACAGCCCGCCGCCGCCGCGTACAGCGTGTTATCAACACGCTGTCATAATATAGGTAGGTACCTAACCATTTAATTACTTAGGTAGGTAGGTACCTGTTGCCCCAACCCTAACCATGTCTCTTACGCATGCGCAGTTGCAGCGTGTTCGTAATTTTGACTACTACGCAGCTACTCGACACAACTTCAGAGGGGCAAAGCTATTTGACGAGAACTGTAGGTAGCTATACATCATACCTACATATAACTCAATAATTTAAAAACAATCGATAAATAAGTACCTAGTTTGAAATCGAACTGTTGCGCTCAGAGTTTGTCTGATTAATCGATTAGGTAGGTACCTAGGTACTTGCACTCTGCACTTTCCCTTTTCGAGGCAAACACTCTATAGGTAGCTCGGTATGGTTCACTCTATAGTGAGTGTGTGCCTGCGTCCGTCAGAGTCACAGCGGCTGCGGGCGGCTGGCCGGCTCGCGTGCTGTTTCTAAGTGGGAGTAGGTAGGTAGTGCGCACTGCAAGTTCAACGTGCACGGCTATCTGTAGGATGCAGAGCAGCCAAGGTGAACCACATCCACCTAAAAATAACTGAGATACTTACCGCGAGTCGGGAGTAACACACTGCAGCACAGTACCGAGGCGAAATGAAGCCTTGCGCGACCACCGTCCCATAACCCCGCGAGCCTCGTGCGCGCGACTCGCGAGCATAGCGGAACAACTGCAACGTGCCAATTATAATTTTTAATTTAATTAATCGTAGGAGAACCATTGACAGCTTTATCAAATGAATTACAATATTGTACTTATATGAGACATAGAGCCGGACAGGTTCTCACGGATAAAAACCGAAAAAACAGTAGGTAGGTACTTAGAAAACTTAGGCAGTCAGTAACAAGCACGATAAAAAAATATAAAAATACTAGCACTTCGCCCGCGACTTCATCCGCGTGGATTTAGTAGGTACCTACTCCACAAACTTCAACGCCCTCTATAGGTACCCACTTATAAAGGTAAGCTTTGGAAACGTGACATTTCGATAGCATCTGTCAATCCTATACATTTTTGACGTATTGACAATCGCGTGCGCCACGCCACCGTTCACAGAATCTCACTTGTCTCGAGCCCCGGTTCAGCGCAACTGTTCGCCCCGTTCAACCCGTGAGGGTTTGATTATGCAAAAATTGTTAGTACATCTGTTTCAATTATCTCGCTTTTAGTTTGTTCATAGCATTCCGACGTAAATTGAAACAAGCAATTATGTCCTCCCCTAAAATCTTAATCACCCCTGCTTCACTCCTTATTATGTGTAGTTTATTTTCGAAAAATCCAAACATTTGTTATTCTTATTGTTTTATCGAAAACATTTAAATGCCGTGGTGTTTCACCTTCATCGGACCAAGCATTGATACGATTTTCCCTAGTTCGCTCAAGCCGCGACATTTTTCTTACTCCGAGCATTTTTATTACCGTCGTAACTTTTGAACGAAAGGTCCGATTTGAATAATTTAAAGTGTAATTTACACGGACATAATCAACCTTAATTATCAAACCATTTTAATGGATAAGGATTAATATCATAATACTAAAATCACCATTTTTAATTTCACCATGGGATTTGCTTGAATAATTTGAACAAAAAGCGGTCATGGTGACTTATCCATAATAGTTAGACATATGGTACCGCGGACTTTTTTGTAGATATTGATGACTTCTATAAAACTGTAGTACATCACTATGCTCTATTGTCAATAGATTCCGCAGCGTACACGATATAAGGATTTTTTCTCACACCTTGGGTTACATTATCGAAGTTTTCATACGGATCCCTAACTTTTTTGAAAATATTCTATAGCCTATGTCCATCACCGATAATGTAGGATTCTTCTGGTGAAAGAATTTTTCAAATCGGTCCAGTAGTTTCGGAGCCTATTCATTTCAAACAAACAAACAAACAAATCTTTCCTCTTTATAATATTAGTGTAGATGTTACTTAGGTAGGTACCTACAAAAAGCATTTAAATCAGTGGTCGTCAAACTGCGGCCCACGGGCCGCGTGCGGCCCGCGTACGATATTTGTGCGGCCCGCGACATGAGCAAACAATTTTAGTTGACCCGATTTCACATATTGCTTACATAGATCTATACTAATCTTTATTGTCTATAATCTATTCTATGTTTGTTTACGCGCTAATCTCTCTGGAACTACCAGTTGGATTTGGAAAAATCTTTTTGAATATGGTAGTCACATTCACGAGGAAGGCTATAGGAAAGATATAGGCGATATATATACACGGGAATGGGAAATTCCTACGGGAACGGGAAAAATAGCATATACGGGTATAAAGTAGCGGGCGAAAGCTAGTTACTTATATTTTGTATGGAGGTACAAAATGGGGCAATCGCGTTTTCACAACTTGATTGGTGTTGTCAACTATCCAATCTACGAATGTGCGGCCCGTGATACCTCACATTGTCATTATGTGGCCGTTAGTCAGAAAAGTAGTGTGACGACCACTGATTTAAATGCACTTTTAAAAAAGTCAGCGTTCAGCCGCAGCCGAGTGCGTGCAGAATAAATAGGTTTAAGTGGTAAATGGGTCAAATGAAAATTCTTTCGGTAGGTACAAAGAATAATAAAGTCCTTATACCTACTAAAACAAACAACATGTTAAATAGACATTATGTTTATGATACTTTAAATGTGAATAAAGTACTTACCCATTTAGGATATTTTTCACTGTCCCACGAAGTCACAACTGGGGGTTCTGCACTGCGATTCTGTAAACATGTCGAAGTGAATACTCGGGCGGGGTGCACGACGGGTGAGTTGTCAAACCATACAAATAAGATGGAATGACAGCTCACTTGTCGTTCACTCCGCCTAGGTATACACCGTGAGATGTCGACATAATCGACAGGCTGATTATGATTACTTACCTACTCGATAATGTTTTCACGGGAATTCTAAAACTCTGATGCAAAAATCGAAAAGTAGGTAAGTACTTACCTACTAGGACGAATTTGGTCCGTGTTTTTGGTGTTTATTATCTTGCTTTTCACTTTTTTTCTCGTTTCGAGGCCAGATTTTTTGGGAAACGTCGAAGTAGTGTAATGTTCCATAAGAATTTAGAAGAAAGATTTGTTTGTTTGTTTGAAATGAATAGGCTCCGAAACTACTGGACCAGTACAATCCTACATTATCCCTGATGGACATAGGCTATAGAATATTTTCAAAAAAGTTTGGGATGCGTATGAAAACTTCGATAATAATAAAAATACATAAATCCCAAGGTGGAAAAAAATACCAAAAAAAATCATTACCTCGCGAAGGCACGCTGCGGGCGGAAACTATTGACAATAGAGTCAATAGAGCAAAGTGATGCTACTACAGTTTTATAGAGGTCATCAATATCTACAAAAAAGTCCGCGATTCGATAAGGCTAACTATTCTCTTTATTCATTGATGATACACATATATTTTACATTTTTAAATATTTCTATAAAAACAATAAAAAAAAAACATTTAAAAATATAAAAAATAGTAGTCCGCCGGTGTCGGGAGCGAGGTCCAAGCTACCGGTGGTTAGGGCTTCAGAGAAAGGAACCTCCTCACAATACGAGCCGTATCGAGGAGTACTGCCTTCTGTATCAGGCCCTTTATCCAAATGCGCAACGCCAGCTTCGACAGATGGTCGTCGAAGCTTTTGGCCATCAGACCATTGGCCGTAACGACCATCGGCACAATGATAGCCGAGTCCACATTCCACATGTCGACAACCTCGTGCGCTAAGTCAAGATACTTGATTTGTTTTTCTTTCTCAGCTTTCACGAGGTTCTCGTCATGTGGAATGGTAACATCGATTATCATTGTGCGGCGCGCTAGTCGGTCTATCACCACTATATCGGGCTTATTAGAGACGATAGTCCTATCAGTGATGATAGACCGATCCCAGTACAACGTGACATGGTCATTTTCGAGAACTGGGTCGGGCACATACTTGTAATACGGTACCTCAGAATCAACAAGTTGGTATTTCAAAGCAAGTTGCTGGTGAATAATCCTGGCCACTTGGTTATGCCCGTGCAAGTACTCGCCGTTAGCCAGACGAGAATAACCAGAGATATGTCTGATGGACTCACCCGGACGGTGACATGCCCGACACACGTCAACCGTCCCGTCCTTCATAATATGCCTCCAGTAGTTGTTCGTCAAGATAACTTCGTCCATAATTGCACAAACAAAACCTTCAGTTTCTCCGAAGAGATCACCGAAACGTAGCCAGGCTACGGACGCTAGGAAATCTACATCGGACCCATAAAGAGCCCGATAGAAGCGCCCGTGAAGCTCCTTGCCTTTCCATACCTCCTTGCGGTCATCTGTAGTAAGTAACTATCTCGGTGCATACCCACATCGACTTTGAGAAAATATTCTCTGAGACTGCACATCTCGCGGTTGTGCAGAGTCTTAGCATTTAAAAAGCCTCGACCTCCACACTCCGCGGGATGTACAGTCTCATCACCGACGATCGTGGGTGATGCATCCGGTTTGCAGTCAGCAGTGTACGGACTCTCATATCCAGGGCGTCGAGTTCGGTTTGAGTCCATTTGTGTATGCCGAAAGAGTACATTAATACCGGCATTTTTTTTTTTTTTTTTTTTTTTTTTTTTTACGGGGGGAAATCCTCATGGATGTCCTCCGCCCTGGGGCGGGCGGAGGGGTCTGTCAGACTCTTACTGACTAAAACCACCCCGGTGTTCCATCTTCCACCTACGCCGGGGATCGCGGGAACATAGCGACTTCCGTAATCCCCGGCTGGTGCCGGCCCGCCTCTGCGGGCCACATCTCGTATGCGGGGGGAGTGAGGTGTTTAACTCCCCCCGCGACGTCAGAGGGGCGCACGGGAACACCACGCGCCGCCACCTCGGGTCCGGATGAATGGGGGGCAACGGACATCCCCAAGTCCGCCGCCCCTGGACCCAATTAGGGGGGCCGAAGGAGGGCAGCGTACGCCCTCCTCCGACGCCCGGTGCGCCTGCTGCGGGCCGGGAGAGCACTCGACATCTCCCTCTCCCTTTCCGCAGCCTCCTTCTGCGCGATGACAGTTTCGCAGAAGGAGACCACCGCGTCCCAGGACACCTCACCGCCGACCATAGAACGGACTACAGCCGGAAGCGAGAGGTCACTGCCTACCACAGAGACGAGGGCACGGCGTGGCTCCTCCCAAGCGGCACACTCTGCCAGCGTATGCCGCGCCGTGTCCTCCCGACAGTCGACGCAGTGGTGACACCAAGCGTCCGGCTCCCTGCCTATGCGACACAGGAACCTCCCAAAGCAGCCATGCCCCGTGAGGACCTGTGTCGCACGAAACGACAGGGAGCCGTGCCTTCTCCCGAGCCACAGGTCGAGCACTGGCCGGATGGCCTCGATAGTGACGAGGCCGGCGGTAGGGCGTGAAAGCCTGTTCCGCCATTCCGCCACCAGGACCTCGCGCAGCTGCGACCGACGCAGCTCAAAATGTCGCTGCGTCAGTCGCTCCCCGCGCGCCCGCGCGTCCTCGCGCCACCGATGCATTGACGCGAGGACTTTTGCCTCCAGGTCCCAGGGCGGAGATCCGGCCAGTACGCAAGCCGCCTCGTAGGAGATCGTGCGATAACCCCTGATGACTCTGACGGCCATCACCCTCTGCGGCTTCCGCAGAACAGAGATGGTGCCGGCCGTCAGGTCAGCCGCCCAGATCGGGGCCCCATACAGGGCCATCGATCGCACGATCCCCACGTACAACCGCCTACAGACGGTGCTCGGGTCCCCCAGATTGGGAAGCAGCGTTGACAGCGCCCCAGCCGCGCCCAACAACTTGGGCGCCAGCCGTCGGAAGTGGGGTCCGAAATCCCACCGGCTGTCGAGCACCAATCCCAGGTACTTCATGGTTGACTCGACAGCGATACGGGCCCCACCGACCACGATGTGTGATCCCGCCGGCGGCGCCCGCCGGGGGCCATGAAAAACTATGGCCTCCGACTTATTGAGGGCCACCTCCAGGCCAAGGCGCCGTATGCGGCTCACCACCTGTGAAACCGCGGCCGTCGCCAGCAACGCTGCCTCCCTGTACGAGCTCCCCCGGGCAGTGACCAGCGTGTCGTCAGCGTAACACGTCAGATCCACTCCCGGCTGGAGCTCGCCTCTCAGCACCCAGTCGTACCCGATGTTCCACAGGGGCGGGCCCAAGACCGAACCCTGCGGAACACCGCACGACATGGGGTGCTGGTGTATGCCATCACGTCCCAGATAGGTGACACACCTCTCCGCCAAATAAGCCCCAATGACGCGGCGGAGGTAGGGAGGCACTCGATGATAGCGTAGTGCCTCCCGAATACAACTCCAGGGCAGGGTGTTGAAGGCGTTGGAGATGTCCAAGGACACCGCCAACATCACCCCGCCCCGGGACACCGCTTCCTCCGCCAGGACTCTCACACGCGATATCGCCGTGATAGTGGAGCGCCCGTGCCGAAACCCGAACTGGCATTCGGCCAGGTCCGGCCCCTCTCCGCACAAGTGGCTGACGAGGCGAGCTGCGATTATACGCTCGAACAGCTTTCCCACCTCGTCCAGCAGCACTATGGGCCGGTACGCGGACGGCGAGTCCGCAGGGCGCCCCACCTTCTTGAGCAGGACCAGACGTCCAGATTTCCACTGAACGGGAAACTGGCCCTGCTCCAGGCACGCTGTGTAGAGTCCTCTCAGTTGGGGCTCCAGCTCCTTCAGAGCGAGGGCTAATGCGCAACCGTGAATCCCATCGGGCCCCGGGGCAGTGTTCTTCGCCCGGAGCCGCATCACGGCCGCCCTCAACTCTGCTTGTGTCACCTCTGGGACGCTGGCGTTCTCTTCAGGCTCTGCGGCTGTGGGCAAAGCCATCGACGGCGGAGTACACTCCGCTCGTGCCGGGAAGAGGGCTGCGACCACGTCCTCCAGCAGCTCTGGTTGGAGACTCTCCGTAAGCGGGGGCGCCCATGGTCCGAGTTTCCCTCGGACCGAGCGATAGGGACGCCCCCACGGATCCCCGTTGAGAGTCGCCAACATCTCCTCCCTGGCTCGCGTCTTCGCCTCGCCGATGGCCAGCCACAGAGCCTTCTTAGCCGCGCGGTACACCTCATACAGCGCGGCTTCTTCGTCAGGGACCCGACGACGTCTTCTCCGGTATCGGGTGTACTGGCGCCGCACTCGCACGCACGAGACGCGCAACTGCGCAATCTCGGCGGACCACCAGTACACCTGGCGCCTTCTGGGTTGTGTGTGGACCCGGGGCATGGCCGCGTCGCAAATTTGCGTCATCGCCCCGTGGAACCACTGCGCCTCCTCTTCGACGTCGACGGGTCCGGTCGTCGCCGACTCCCGGATCCAGGCCTGGAAAATTGCGGCCTCCTCGAGTAGCTCCCTGTCGAGGCGCTTGCGCGCCCAGCGTGGACCGTCCATTCGCGGGGCCGATGGGCTGCGGCCGCCCGCGGTCTGGGGGGAGACGTCGAAACGGATGTATCGGTGATCCGATAACGTCTCCACCTCCACGGCGACACGCCAGTCGCGGACACGGCTCGCGACAGCGGGGCTAGCGACCGAGACGTCCACTATAGAGCCGCCCCGCTGCCGCACGCACGTGTACTCCGAACCCCGATTCAGGACGGTCAAGCCGGTCGTGACCACCCACTCCTCCAACGCCTCGCCCTTGGCATCGGTGACCGGGGATCCCCACGCCGCAGACTTGGCGTTGAGATCCCCGAGCAACAGCACCGGGCGAGGGTGGTACCTGTTCACGACGGCATCCAACTCGACAAGGAAGCTCTCGAAGTCGGCAAGGCTCTTGTTGGGCGAGAAATACGCCCCAATAGTGACCATGCCGTCCACGAGGGCGGCCACCCAGCCGTGACCTCGGGACGGGTCAGCAAGAGCCCCGCCAATGATGGCAACTGAACCATCGAGGTCCCCCACCCAGTTGTCACGGGGAGGGACAAAATACGGCTCAGCGACCACCGCCACGTGAATCGACCACTCTGCCATGCTCTGGAGCAAAAGGTCCTGAGCTCTGGCACAGTGGTTGATATTGCCCTGGAGGAAATGATAGTGTGCCATTATTGGTACTCCATTTCCTCGGGTCTCTCTTCCTGGGGCCGGGAGTCAGCCGAAGGGCAGCTAGGTTGCGAGGGGGGTGCGGAACCCCTGGCAGACGCATCCACATTGTGTTTTTTCGCCCTCTTGGCAGTGGGCGCGGCGCAGGCCTTGCCACCTAATTTGTGTCCCGCGGGTTTTCCCGCAGCCGCACAAAGACTACAATTTGGTGCTGCGGAGCACTGGGCCACTTTATGGCCGGGCTGGCCACAGCGATAACACTGATCGCTGCGATCAATTTCGGCAGTGCACCGTACCCGGACATGCCCAATACCCAGGCATCGGTAGCACCGCATGGTCCTGGGTTGTAGCAGCCTCACTCTCGCCGCAACCCAACCCACCAGCAAACGCCCTCCGTCGGCAACCTTCTTCGCCACCGTTACCGGACACCGCACCCAAATCGTGCCGAGCCCACCTGCGTCGAGGCGAATTTCGCCCGCCCGTAGGTTTTCAGGCAGGCACTCGCCGACTCGGGCGATAGCTGCCACTACCTCCTCTGGGGTAACCGAGTCGTCCAGCCCATTCACGCGCACTTCCGCCATTTTCATGGGCCTGGAGACTCGGATGTCCTCTGAATTGAGGACTTCCCGCAATTTAGCAGCCAGGGCGTCCGCCTTTTCGCCATTCGAAGCACCACCCACCTCCATTAGTCGTGCGCCCGTGGCGGCTATTTTGCAGCGAATGGACGGTATGCCAAGTTCAGACAACTTGAACTTGGCTCTCGCCTCCGCTAGAACCGCCGCGTAGGTGACGCCTTTTTCCACGGCTCCAGGCTGCAGCGTGATTGTGACAGCTGCAGTGCGTGGAGTGCGGATTTTGGGCGGCCCTGCACTTCTTGCTGCAGCTTGGCCCTTCGACTCTGGCACCTTGGTACCCTGGCGGCCCTTTTTCCTTTTTACGACCGTTGACCAGGCCTCAGTGATTCGCCCGGCTACGGTCGCATTTTCCGTGGCTGGTTCTAGACAGGTAGTCCCCTCGTCGGTCTTTTCGCACTCTTCTGGTGGCTTTTTGGGCTCCTCTGCGGCTTTTTTAGCCCCGGCCACAGTCTTTTTGGCCGCCTCTGCTGGCTTTTTGTTCCCAGCCACGGGCTTTTTGCTCCCCTTCGCTGGCTTTTTAGCCCCAGCTGCTGGTTTTTTGGCCACTTGCGAAAGACCCTCCGTTGAGCCATCCTCTCTCCTTCGGTTGTCCGCTGCGAGTGGCGGCCGGAGGTTCTGGGCTGGGAGAAGCCTCGACTCCAAACCCTCGAGACGAGCATTCATCATGCCCCCTACTTGGAGCATGACAGTCCGGGCGATTTCTTCAACAAGCTCGGCTTGTAGAGAGCCAGGTGCTGGAGAAGACACAGAAGGTGTGGAAGCAGTACGCTCTTGCTGCCGACTAATGTCGGCCCTTAGAACGGCGAGTTCGCGCCGAATGACCTCGAGCTCGGATTGGAGATTGTTGTTCTCCTCTTGCAGCTTTTTCGTCTCCTCCGAGGTCGTGCGATCAAGCAGGACTTCTACCGCCTCCTTTATGGCATCTGCTGCTTCCTTTAGAGCCCGTGTGAATGTGCCCTTTAAGTTTCCTGACTTCGTGGCCACCTTCAGGATCACATCCACACCGTCCATTACCTGGCGGTTTAGAGCTGTTGCCGTGAAACCCTCAGAGGCAACGGTGGCCCTAGACCGTCTTTCTCTCGCCAGGCGAGACATTTCTTCGACCTCTTCGGCCGCAACTGCCTTTTGGCCCTCTCGCCTAGCGGCATTGAGCTCCGCTTTAGTACTCACCAATGCAACGGAGTGCTCGGAATCACTCCGTTCCACCTGCATAGCACCGTCGGAGTCACTCACTCCACTGGCTGCCGGCGTGTCAGGGCGCTTTAAAAAGCGACCCCGGGCATCACGCGACGTTACCGTAGCTGTTGCCCCTGAAGTTGTCATACGTCCTCTTCCTCTCCTCCCCGTCGGCACCTTGGCGGCCGGAAGATTCTCCTCGCTCGATGACAAACTCACCGACCTTGTTAGGTCCGTCTTATCGCCGCGCGACCGCTTCCTCCAAAATTTTGAAGGGGAGTGTGGTGAGCCTCCTCGGCTCTCGCTGCCGCTTATGGCAGACGGCGCTTTGTCCTCCGCCAAAACTGGCCTATCCTCATGTTTTTTATTTGTTTGGGTTTTAGATTTATCCATGTAGTTCCCACGAGTCGATATAGGTACTAAACGTCCACCAAGCAGAGCCTAGGTACTTGGTAAGCCTACATACTGTAGAGTGCGGCAGGTGCTCTACAGGGGAAGCGCTCACGACTGGACTCCCTCCAGCCATTCATCCTCTCACCGCGCTTCAAAGCTTAGGATTAGGTGGTTTTTTATCTTAGAGGTGGCCTTCCTCTGGGCCAGGCGGTCAAGCCAAGCCCCCGACGGCGGCATTAAACATGCCTCCGTCCGCTGTCCGGCCAACCCGACTCAGCGGACCCGCCGAAAGCTCTCTCCTCAGGATTGCTCCGAGAGGAGAGAGTAACTGCCGCGTTGGTGCGCCTGCACCGCAGCGGCATTGGCCGCATCCTTTGCCAATCGACGACTGTCGATCGGGCAGGAGCGACCCCATCTCCGCAGAAATTCGCCACAGACAATAGCCTCCTCTTTTTTTAGAAGTCGGTTAAAAAACTGGCAAAGTGCGAGTCGGACTCGCGCACGAAGGGTTCCGTACCATTACCTATCGCGTACGTGAAGTGTCGCGACGGTTTTTAACCGATTCAAAAAGGAGGAGGTTCCCAATTCGGATGTTTGTATTTTTTTTTTATGTTTGTTCGGGCATAACTCCGTCGCTTGCCAACCGATTTGAATAATTCTTTTTTTGTTGGAAAGGGTATACTTCCCAAATGGTCCCATTGAAATTTTATTAAAATCGGTTCAGTAGTTTGGTTATGAAATACAAATAGCTGAAAAAATTGCGTATTTTTGCTTTCCTGTAACTTTCCAGTGGTGTTGTTAGGTGTGGGGTACCACTAAAAAGTGAAAAATAAAAACTTTTTCACAAAAAAAAGAAATCGCCTTCCAAAAAACACTACAAAGTTGAAAATAACTTTAATTTCGGAAGTCGGTGTCAAATAACGAAGAAGCAACCAAAAACACCGACTTCCGAAATTAAAGTTATTTTCAACTTTGTAGTGTTTTTTGGAAGTCGGTTTCTATTTTTTTATAGATTATGGTACGGAACCCCCGTACCATTATCTATAAAAAAAACCGCAAAAAAAATCACGTTTGTTGTATGGGAACCCCCTTAAATATTTGTTTTATTTTAATTTAAATATTTATTTTTAAAGGGACTATTTAACTAAATATTCTGCGAATATTTCAGGCGTCTACCTGTTGCCGTTATGAATATCGAGCAAAAACAAGCAAAAAAATCACGTTTGTAGTATGGGAGCCCCCTTAAATATTTATTTAAATATGTTTTTTAGTATTTTTTGTTGTTATAGCGGCAACAGAAATACATCATCTGTGAAAATTTCAACCGTCTAACTAACATGGTTCATGACGTACAGCCTGGTGACAGACGGACGGACGGACAGCGGTGTCTTAGTAATAGGGTCCCGTTTTTACCCATTGGGTACGGAACCCTAAAAATAAGAATAACAAATGTTTGGAGGGGTGATAAAGGGAGGACTTTATTGCTTGCTTCAATTTACGTCGGAATGCTATGAACAAATTAAAAGTGGGATAATTGAAACAGATGTACAACCTAACAATTTTTGCATAATCAACCCCTGACGGGGTGAACGGGGTGAACAGTTGCGCTGATCCTGGGCTCGAGACAAATGAGATTCTGAAATTATTGAAAATCGTTTTGCTTAATTTTCCAAAACTAATTTTTAAAAGGGGGTTACAGGGGGCGTTGAAGTTTGTGGAGTAGGTACCTACTAAATCTACGCGGACGAAGTCGCCGGCGAAGTGCTAGTACAATACAAGGCGGACAGTCCGATGTTTCTTGACGTTTCCTGAAACTCACACATAGGTTTTAGTGTAATAGGTAGGTACAACAATATTATTAAAAACGAACTTTTGGCCGCGGCTTTGCTCGCGTTTATATCGATTTTCGCAAGTAGCCTGGTAGCCGTATCCAGGGTGCCATCAAAATCGTTTCAGCGATTTAGGCATGAATGAACGAGTAACAAACTCACTTTCACATGAAATATGCATGATGCAGCTACCTTTATACCCAATTACTAGGTACCTAAATAAGACACATGAGTAGGTACAAAGGTTGAATCAGACGACCGTGACCAGTTATTTTATAGGATCTGTACCATCGTGTCCATCGTGCATTCGTACCAAGTATTATTGGCACGTTTAATATAATGTAATGAGACCTAATGGGTCACTTATAAATTTGTATGTCTTAAATATGACAAAACATAGCGCACCCATATTTATGTACCTAAACACCTATGTAGACACCTACCTATGTTTCACAAATAAACTGATTGATTGATTGAAATAAATTGAAAGTGTAAGTGGTAATTGTGGTTAATAGTTCATAGTTCATTCATCAACAGTTCGGATTCAGTGAGTCTGCGCTATAAGTACTTATGCATGTAATCAATGCAGCAAAAAAGTGAAACAAACAAAGTGCGGTTCAACGGTTCAAAAAGTGATCGTGTGGAATGTGATGTAGTGCGAGTGCTTGCCAAAAGATGGCGTCGCGGTCGCCCATGCTGGCGCAGCGGAAAGTCACGTGGGTCGTGGAGATCGGAGACATACCAGCGTATGCGTACGCGCCGTATGAGAAACACCTATGTAATAGTAAATGTAAGTAAATTACGTAATTTACAATTATAGCGAAGCAAATGTCATGTACCTACCTACATAATCTGAAAGTGTAATAAATTACTCGGTTCTTTTGGATTATAGATCCACCATATTACTGTGTTTAAAAAAAATGCTTGTATATGTGTTATTATTTTCAACGGTAAATATGGAAAATATAGAAATCTCACTTGAATAACGTTTTTTATACAAAGTGGAGCTTTCGTTGCACATTTTTGTAGAGAATATTTTAAATAGTGACATCTAGGTTTATCAAGAGAAACTATGCGCCTCCTAAGAATAGACTGAACTACAATAAAATATTCTTTATTTGTAATTATTTTTCTTGTCTATCGCAATGTTCCAGAAAAGGTAAAGCCAAGTAAGGCCTTGCGCGCACTGCCTTGCGGTGGAACGCGTTGCGTTTTTTCTACCGTGCGGTAGAATAAACGCATTCACGGGGCCGCGCACTGCGGTGAAACAAACGCACGTTTTTAACCGACTTCAAAAAAGGAGGTTCTCATTTCGGGCGTGTTTTTTTTGTGTTTGTTACCTCATATCTCCGTCATAATATATGATCCGATTTAAAAAAATATTGTTTGATGTGGAAGGATATCCTACTTTTCGATTAATACAATTGAAATTTTATCAAAATCCGTTCAGCTGTTTGGTTTTTAAATCCAAATAGTTTGAAAAATATGTGGAAAAATCATCCATTTATACTAAATTGCCTAACGATAGCGAAGACAAAGAGATGCCATGTATTTGTAGGCGATGAAGCCTTCGCTCTCTTTGAGCATATTATACGGCCTTATCCACGGCGAAATTTATCAGAAACACAAAAAGTTTTCAATTATAGACTCACACGAGCAAGATGAAATGTCGTGGAATGTACATTTGGGATTCTGACCAATAAATGGCGAATATTACCTACACCGAGCCCTAGACGTGAAAATCAGTTTTTGTGAACGAATTAGGTATAAAAGCCTGCTGCGTATTGCATAATTACGTACGCAAACACGATGGGATCAGATTTCGTGATAAACTTTATGGGACTCAGTTAAGGAGCCTGCGAGCTACATCTACGCGATCTAATGAACAACATTCAAAATAGGGATTATTTTGCCAACTATTTTAATTCAGCAAGAGGTTCAGTTGCATGGCAGTATGATAAAATTTAAATAGGTTGTGGTTAAATGTAATCGGTGTTTGTGTTCATACTCCTCCGAAACGGCTCGATCGATTTATATTATATTTTAACCGACTTCATAAAAAGAATGAGGTTCTTTTTATGTGTATTTGATAGGTATGAGAATAGGTCGTAAAGTTTAGTAGGTTGTTATTTCACACCGCTAAGAACACACATACAGGCGAAGCCGAAGCAGCTTGTAGTTTAAATAAAGATTACCTAACAAAAGGTAAAAAAATACATAGATTCGTCTCTAACATTACTTTATACATACCTATCTCAAATCTGAGTAAAACAAAAAAAAACAGTTAAGTACAAATAAACTGATACACACTAATACACCTAATTATTTTGTTTAGGTACTTTAAGTTAGGTTAACCTTGATTATATCTACACTAACTGCCGCCCGCGGCTTCGCCCGCATGTATGCTAGCGCGGTATGAAATATGTACTTATACTTTACCACAGTAATATGTCGAAACGCTGCAAACCAACCATCTCATCGCTACCTACAGCAATCAAAACCTCTATCTACCTACTACAAAATCTTACTAGGTAGGTACTTACCTACCATTTTTATTAGTCTCATAGGTAATCATTTCACAATGATATTTCGTCTAATTCAATAATATATGTAAGTAGCTGAGTACACAAGTAAGTAGATCATAGCCTAGCCTAGGAAACTACCTATAGTAGATTATGCACCCAGGGGATAAAGCAGTGTCTTGTGTCACGGGCGTCATATTGAATCTCGAACGCAATGAAGGATTCGGGAGTTAACTCCCGAGCGTAGCGAGGGAGTTTAGAGTTTAACTCACGAGCGAAGCGAGGGAGTTAATACAAGAATCCTGAATGCAGCGAGGGATTCAAGCTAGCCCAAGGCAAAGACACCTTTATCCCCGAGGAGGATACTCTACTTTTCACACCTCCTGTGAGAAAATAAGAAGCCATAATACGAAAAACAAAATATTTTAAATTTACAAACACTAAGTAGAGATATGTAGGTATTTAGAACTATACTGTATACCTACTTAAAAAAAGTTAGTTTAATACCATACGGATTTGCAATATCCGCGCCATTTTTGCGTTCCACTCGGTATATCTACCACATAGCGGCCACGACCAACTCGATTTTCGTTTTTTTTTTACTTCTCTGTGGGTAAGTAAATATGTGCAGGCCGAATGTTAGCAACCTAATACAATTTATGTGTACACAAAGCTTTATACAGAAATATCAGCTGGTAGAATGGGTTCGGACGCTTGGCTGTATGCAATTTGAATTTAGAACGTCATAGGAGATGCTCGAGAAAATAGTTTTTAAATTAATAAATCGACTATAGATGGGTTTTAAGTGTTATTCTTATCCTTTTATACAATAATCCGTACATAACTAATTATTCTTATAATATTGTCTTCAATCCTGGACCCTGGTCAATCCTTATGATTTTGTAGAAATTCGAGAATATCATCCCTAAGTAGTAAGAGTATCGAGAATATCTTTCCTCTTTCTGGAACAGAAAGAGAGAGACAGAGATAGAAGGCGTTGTAAGTACCTAATATACCGCCAATTGAGCAGATAGATGAGGTTCCAAATTTAAATCACATTATTGACCAGCGGGTTATAATGAAATCCAGTACAATATTATTGCCCGGCAGTGCCACCGGCCAAAAATGACTCACTTTAGGTTAGGTTGACATGACATATAATTTGACGTTTTCGATCAGGTGGTGTGAAAAGTACTTAATAGTTCTTTTTAACCCGAGCGGGTACTTAGGTAGGTAGTTTACTCGTGTCACTTTTTTCACCCGTTCTGCTTATTTATTTATTAATCCAAGTATTTCACTCGGTGAAAAAAGCGAAATACCTACCTATTAAAGGAGTTTAGAGGCAATCTAAAATGTTATTCCGGGTGCGTTATTGAAGAATTCAAGCAACCAAAAAAGCACATTATCTATAATTTATCTTTGTCATATTAAGTAAGAACTTGTAGGTAAGTACTTATTTCAATAACATAATCACAAGTCGCACGCTTACTGCTTACAAAATCATCACACCGTTCGTTCGCCACTGCGGCGCATTCGCAACTGGTTGTGTCCTGAGTTCACCCTGAACTCGAGGCGCGTTCAGTTCGCGTCAAATAACTGTGCCCCTCTGAGGTTGGCTACGAGTGGCTGCGTAGTAGTCAGTATACTATTGTAGTCTTTGGTAGTAGTCAAAATTACGAACAAACTACAACTGTGCATGCGTGGGGTGGGGATTATGGCGGCGCGATTTTATGTCTCAGTCGCTCGTTTACGTTTGATGCATGCTTGCGTCCCACTTGCTCCCGTCTACGTGAATGCACCTGCGCGATCTTTGCAAATGGCTAACTTCAGAGGGGCACAGTTATTTGACGCGAACTGTAGGTATGACTCGCGTTCCGACCGTTTGTATGAAGATAGAATAGGTACCTACTGTAGATATTTTTACCGTGACTTTACGAACTATTCTCATACCTACCAAACACACATCATTTCATAAAAATCGGACGAGCCGTTTCGAAAGAGTAGGTACGAACACAAACACCGTAACACAAGATTTTTATATTTTAGATTATAGCTCGAATACCTATTGTTATTATAAAAGATTTTAACCTAAGAAATTAAAAACGAATTGTTAAACATACCTACTCATGGTTTTCTTTCTGATAAAGTTAAGTCGCTCCAATTATAAATAACAATATCATAAACTTCCTCCCATATCCTTGTCTTGAATACTCTGTCCGAATATTCAGGTACATGTTTCTTCCATATTGCTGGTCTGACTCCGATTGCATTAATTGAAAGTTCAATGTCAATATTTGCACCGGTGAAACACCAGGTAACGACATAGGTATCTGTGCCACGTACCAACAGCAGCAGAACTGCACAACCTATTTGGTCTGTGTGTTGTTGAGCGATCGGCTGCTGCGCTGCGTGTCGCGGGTTCGATTCCCGCACGGAACAAATATTTGTATGGCCTACAGATAGTTGTTCCGGGTCTGGCTGTTTGTGTATGTCACTTTGTATGTTTGTAAACGCACCCACGATACAGGAGAAATTCCTAGTGTGGGGCAACGTTTTATAAAAAAAAAAAAAAAAACCGAGTGTGTCTCAGTGCCAATGTTGCCAACTGCTACCTTTAGTCAGTAGTTAGACAGTTTGCGCCAACTGCTACCTTTAGTCAGTAGCTAGACAGTTTGTAAAAAATTGCTAAATAGCCAAATTTTTTGACCCAAAAAAGTTGCTAAAAGTAGCTGATCGCTACTTAGTACTTACTACATAGTAGAAAGGGAGGTAACAATATGTGGTCAAATTATAATCACGTTTTGCATAATAATATATTAAGTCAAACACAGAAGTAAAAAAATCAGTAGGTACTTACAATTATTTTTAAGATAAACGTAGCAGGTAATTAAAATTAATCTAATAATAACAATGCCGTTAATCAATTAATGTAACTGAAGAGGAAGATGTCGATGGCTGAGGTTCATTATTGATCTTTGAGTTGGAGTATTTTCCTACAATAGGTAGGTACCCATTTTCTTAAGTATTTATTTTGGCAAAACGCAATTAAGTATAGCAACATTTATCACTTTTCAAAAACATTCAATGTCATTTAAAAAGTTTCTAGAAATGTAGCTAAAAAATTTGGCTACAAGTTTTATTAAATAGTAGCGCCTGACACCGAAAAATAGCCAGATCTAGCTATGAAGTAGGCATCACTGCGTTTATTTCACCGCAGTGCGCGGCGCTTCATAGATCTCTATAGGATACAAAAATATTTGCGGTAGATTCACCGCAAATTTGCAGCGAGAGGACAACGGTGACTCCACCGCATGCCTTTTTTTCACCGCAGTGCGCGCACTTCTATGGCACTCCATACTTCACAGATTGTGCGTTTAAAAAACGCAAGGCAGTGCGCGCTAGGCCTAAAAGCGGTCTGTGTAAGCGTTATTGGATGATTTTATTTCGGACTGGTCACACAGCGCGTTTGCGTGTGTGCGTGACACACATCCACAACTACAGTAATTTCAGCGTACGTACGCTGCTTAATCGTGCCGCGCGCTCCCACCACCCACTCTTCCCGCATGTCATCTCATTCATTCGCTCGGGTTGCTGTCATTTTCATAGTTTCGGAAACTAAGTTTGCTTGCTGTACCCGCGATGTTTTCCACGCTTTTTAGCGTTGTTTCAGTATCTTTATTTTATTGTGCGCGACAGTGAGGGGAAAGTGTTGACATTTGAAGTGAATAGTGATAGATATCGGCCGACGGTGTCTCTCCGCGAGTTCTATTATTCTTGTTTTGAAAAGTTGGGACAAAGTTTCAACTCGGGAGTGGTTGTGTGTGTGTGCGTGTTGTCATGTCTTTGACAAACTTTTTATCATCACCTAAACTGGATTGAAAAGGCATCGTCAGAGACAGATAAGGCTCGGAGAAAATGGAGCCGAGTTTCATAGGTAAGTGCGGGGGGCGTCTCGCGGCGCCGCCGTAAAAAGTTAGTACGAGGACCTTGACCAGTCGGCCGCCGAGCTGCAGCGCGCGGTGCTGGTGATGCAAGCGAGCAGCGCGCGGTGCTGGCGATGCAAGCGAGCAGCGCGCTGGCACACCTGCCGCCGACGCGCGCCGCCGCCTCTTATCTTATCAAACCATGTACTCACCTACCTGACATTGTGGACATAACCATCTGATTAAGCTAACACTCACTCTCTTCTCGCATTTCGTGAGACTATCCAATGGGGTTCATATGATACCACTGGGATAGGCAGTTTGCCACTACCTACAATGTAGAATAGGTAGGTTCCATAACTTATGTGATTATTGATGCACAACAATAGTTTACTGTCACAAGTTGAATAAAATGACAGCTGACTCAGTGAGGTTTGCATGCTTGCATAAATAAAATGCAGTTTTTGTGAACTTTGCTGGCAGACCATGGTGTTCACAGTGTAGATTTTCTACACCAGTGGTCGTCACACTTTTCTGATCAATGGCCACATAAGGCAATGTGAGGTATCATAGCGGGCCGCACATTCGTGGATTGGATAGTTGACAACACCAATCAATTGAAATATTTTTAGAAGCTGTGAAAATGGGATTGCCCCATTTTGTAAGTACCTCTATGCAAAATATAAGTACCTAGCTTTTGCGTGCTACTTCGTACCCGCTTATCCCATTTTTCCCGTTCCCGTGTAGCCTTCCTCGTGAATGTGGCTATCATATTATACAAAAAGATTTTTTCAAATCTGACTGGTAGTTCCGGAGGGATTAGCGCTTTCAAACAAACATAATAGATTATGGACAATAAAGATTAGTATAGATGTATGTAAGCAACCTGTGAAATCAGGTCTTCTAAAATTGTTTGCTCATGTTGCGGGCTGCACAACTCTACACTGTAGCTTGTTTATTTTGGAAGCAATGAGGTCACTTGAAACTTAAAACTATTTTAAGTACCTACTTATACTATGTTTTGCTGGCAGTATTAAAGAAAACAATAGATTTGTAGAAATAATAAAACAGCATTCCTATTGCATATATTTGTTAAAACTTTATGCAGCTTAAAGAGTACATAGGGGCAGACAATCCCTGAGGCGTTCTCTTATAGTGGGTGGGGAGGAGAGGAAATGTTTTGTTAGTATTCATATTATTAACAAGTACTCAGAAGGCCATCTTAACTTTCTAAATCAATAGTGAGTTAAACTATTCAAGTACAACTAAAAACTTTTTCACAAAAAAAAGAAACCGACTTCCAATAAACAGTACAAAGTTCAAAATAACTTTTATTTCGGAAGTCGGTGTTTTTGGTTGCTTCTTCGTTATTTGACAACGACGTACGAAATTAAAGTTATTTAGAACTTTGTAGTGTTTTTTGGAAGTCGATTTCTTTTTTTTTGTGGAAAAGTTTTTTATTTTCCACTTTTTAGTGGTACCCCACACCTAACAACACCACTGAAAAGTCACAGGAAAGCATAAATACGCAATTTCGTATGTACATAAATGATTTTTCCACATGTTTTTTGCAGCTATTTGGATTTAAAAACCAAACTACTGAACCGATTTTGATAAAATTTCAATGGGACCATTTGGGAAGAATACCATTTCCAACAAAAAAAAAAAATTCAAATTGGTTAGCAAGCGACGGAGTTATGCGCGAACAAACATAACAAAAAAAAAAAAAATACAAACATCCGAATTCAGAACTCCTCCTTTTTTAGAAGTCGGTTAAAAATCATATAAGTTAATGACGTTGTCGCTGGCAATTGCTGTACTTCCGAACACTGCCAGTGAAGTGAAGTTGCCACCAGCTGGCTAAAGAATAAACGTGAATAAACATCCGTAATATATTGTTAAAGATCTCTCATTTTGATCAGTGAGCTAAGAAGTCACTTTCGGCTGCTGGTAGTTGTACCATTGAAATGATTGCAAGTCATAAGGCCATTCTGATAAGACACCAATGGGTCTATCACTTCACAATCCTACTAATATTATAAAGGTGAAAGTTTGTATGTTTGTGTAACAATCAGGCAAAAACGGCTGAAGGGATTTGAGTGAAATTTGGCACACATGTAGTTCATATCCTGGAATAAAAAATAGGCTATTTTTTAACCCAGTAAGTGGCATGGATTAATGGAGACTGAGGACGAAGTGGAACTCCAGAGTGGCTTCTGCCTTAGTACAACAGATTCACAAGTACCAAGAGACCATTAACATAAAGTACCAGGAGACCAGAAACAAGTGAAAGTATTGCCGGGGCTGTGTAGGGTAGGTGTTGGGTAGGTGTAGGGTAGATGAAGGGTAGGTGTAGGGTAGATGTAGAGTGGGTGTAGGGTGGGTGTAGGGTAGGTGTAGGGTTGGTGAAGGGTAGGTGAACGGTAGCAGTAGGGTAGGTGTTTCCTGAGTAAAAATAATACTACAGGACAAATCAGGAAACCTTCCTATTGCCGATATTCACGCGGGCGAAGCCGCTGGTGGAAGCTAGTATTATTATATTCTCGTAACTAACGAAATGTCACATAATGTAAAGATATGAAATAGATAGTTTGTTGTAATTAAACAAAAACCATCTTGCTTAAGAATATTTTAATTTCTAAGGAAAGATTGAAGACTTATTTTATAAAGCAGAGGCCAAATTGAGGTTAATGACGGTACTTATGATTTTATTGCTTTGTGATCCGTAAAAAAAGCATATCTAATCTTTTGTAGTCTTTTTCAACCACAGTTTGACTGGCAGAGAATGCCTGGTTACATTAAGTCTGCCTATGTAGCACTACTGAACCTAAAGTTTAATATAATTAAAAAAATAGTGAATTTAAAAAAATGTGGATATTGAACAGATTGCAGCTTGTTTTAATGATCATTGAATAAATCATTTTGTCAACAAGCATGTAGTATACATGTGTGAATAGAATGTTGCGTTGTGCAGAATCCGTCATACACCAATTGTGTTGAAGAAAGCTGTGTATGAAATGTTGGGATCACCTTTCAGCAGATCATGTTCTTTCTTATGGAACTGGTTTGAGCTGGGTGTGGGCGCAGGGAGTCTATATATATTATATAGACCTATCATATTATTGTTATATTATTTTACACACAGTATAGAATAGAATAATTATTTATTTGCATACAAAGTAGGTACAAAATATGGATATTTTTTTTATTATAGATCCTTAAATATATAATATTATATATAATACATTCTACCTTCTCTTCTTAAGCATGCAGACATTTAGTACAAGTGCTTATAAGTCTAAAATACTGTCAATCTGAAAATTCTTTAAATAAGTATTATCAAATAAAATAAAGAATTAAAGATGTCAGGATTATTAGGTAACTATAAAGCTTTATCATTTAAAAAAACACAAATGAAGTATTAATATTTATCAATTAATACGAGACTGACAATTTCTTTCTAAACAGTAATCTAGTTGTTTATTTTATGTTATGATGATATAGAAAATCTTTCAGTAAGTTCCAGTTAGTTTGCCTTCAAAAATGTAACATTTAAGTCAAACAGCTTTTTATTGTCCAGCATCCATGAGGCTCACGAGGCAGTGCTCTTGCATTATAACACATTGTGTTTAGTTTCCTCAGGCGTTTTATATTTCCAAGGATAGTTGTTAGACCACTTCATAATAAAGTAGGTTGTTGTTGAAAAGCTGAACTTCATTAGTGGGTCATGAATTATTCCAGTATTTCTTTTTTTAAGTTACTGTTACTTTCGATTTCAATAGCAAGCTACAATAAGTATTTGTAAATAGGTATTTCTTATAGTAGATGGTCAATGGTCAATCAAGTGACTGACCAAATTATTCTGAATGATGACTAGACTCCTGTTTAACAACAATATCAGCTGTCAGCTTAGCTTCTACCTACTGTTATGTAGTTGGTGACCAATTAAACACAAGTCACTCTTTCTTCTGCAATTCTTAATCAAAAGTTTCAGAGGGTTGATAAGAGCAGCGTGTCGTGAATTTAAGCGGTAGGCGGCGTCTCTAGAGATGCTCAATTTGGTACCGGGGTGATGTCATGCCGCTAATTTCATTGAGTGACTAACTGCCGAACGAGCACTATGAGCTCGTTGAGCATGCAGCCAGCCTGTAAAACTAATAGCACAGTGTGCTAATAGCCCCTAACTCGCGTGAGAAGATTCCGCGTGGCGTCTGATCCCGCCAATCTCGAGCCCAGGCGGTCTCTAGCGGCTGCACGGCGCGGCCCCTGCGGAATGTGCTGCCTCGTCGAAACTTCACTTATGTTTCAATTCATTTATTGTGGATCATAGGTTCATAAGATGTTGTGTTAGTTACAGGTTCTGCTATGTCCCGCGGGTCCCGCCATTAGGCATACAATTTTTGCGATGTGTCTCGTCGTTTCTAACCGTAACCGTAATTAGAGTGGACTGGCCCTAAACTATCACTGGGTTCTGCATATTACCTGTACTTGACATTATTGTTACTATGAGAATGAGCCGGGCTAGAAGCCCTAGTAACACGATTCTGAAAACTTTTTTTGTAGCCTTATCAAGTAGGTACATAAAAGAAGTAGATGTTGGTGCAGGGATGAGTACAAAGACACGGCGACAAGGAGCCACAAGATCTATCAACACGTGATATATGCGCGATACCTGTCACCCGCCCAGCTCTGCTAGCTCATGGTTCGATCTCGCAGCTAAAGTTACCAAAATAAAGACTGCCGTTATATTATGTGTGTGTATTCCCAGCGGAAAAAGTCGATTTTCTTAATTTCAGTTAAGCAGATATTTAGTGTATGACGTCGTGTAAATGTGTATGGTAAGTACGAATTTGTGCATCCAACCATTGGGGAGTTATTCAACAAAAACTGTTTCCGCTGGAACTACGTCATCCCAGCGGCACTTTTTTTTTCCTATGGACGTACAAGAAAAAAAATACATGCAATAATTAGTGTGTGACGAGAGGTAAATGTGTATGCTTAAATGAAATTTGTGTGTCTTAAAACTTCGCAGATATTCAAGTTTCCGCTGCGCTGACGTTTGGCTATTTGATGGAAATCATATAAATCGGTTTAGTGCAGAGTTGATTTTTTTTACGCACGTTGCTATGAATTTGTGTATAATTTTTGTGAAAACAGATTTTGAAAAAAGCATACCGTTTAGGAGAAATACACGTAAAGGTGAAATATGGTTATTAGGTCTTAGTACTTAAAATAGGAACTTTAGAGCCTAACTTTTAACGTTTATTTGTATCTTTTAAGGGTCTACAACGTCTTGGCAAGTTTCATTTATGTGCGCTTAGTAATTAATGAGCAATGGCATAATTTACTACGAATGGACCACTATATTTTATGACATCCGATTGTAGGACTTTTTAATGGAAAAGCAAAATAAAACATATTCCACTATTTAGTGTATTAATTCAACTATTCATATGTAAAATTTCAGCTCATTACGCTACATTATTAAAGAGATATAATAAAAATACCAAAACAACCGAATTACATGGATAAACCGACCAAGTTTGAATGGCTACAAAAAAGCGGCCGTGCAGTACATAGAGCTAATTTTCTAGAATTTCCAGTATAGTATCGTTATCGTGTTTAATAGATTCGTACAGGCGCGTACACAATCGTTTCGCAGAAAATAAAACAACTGCATTAACTTTGTACTCTTAAAATTATTTATTAGTTACTGACAATTAAAATTAAAAAAACATTATTAACAAAGTAATAATAACATCAAATAAAATCAAATTATTGTTAGATTTATTGTGCCGCTAACAACGCCACCACACATTGATATAAAGAATCAGTCTTTTATAAATAAGAAATACGTTGCCTACTGTAAAAGCTCAAATACTTATGTATAGGTAAATCTCAGGTATTAAGTACCTACTAGTAAATTTTCGGAAGTTGGTCTTCTCGTTCGAGCTTTTACAGCAACAAATAAGTATGTCTTACAATCATAGATCATTACTAATTGACTCAATTTGAAGGTAGGTTTATAGTGTAGTGCAGTACCGACCTACTTACCTACGTTCTAGCGCATATTCTTACGGGAACGTGAATACCTACGGGAACGGGAATTCCACCGGGAAAAAACGGGATATGCACGTACGAAGTCGCGGGCAACAGCTTGTAACATTATGTAAAAATGCGGGCGGGGCTTGACTTTTGTTCTGTGTTTCGCGCTTGCAATGCCTGACAGGTTAAAAATAAGTAGGTACCTGCGTAATATTATTGCGGGATTATACCTATTAATTGTGGTTTGAATAAATGCAAACAAGAACAAACGAAATTCTCGTCTCACACTTTAAAGTACCTACCTAGAAAATAAAAGGTACCTACCTACACATATTATTCTTAGAAACAAGTTCGAATAAGAGACTGCAACTTTTGAACAGCTGAACCAACTTTCATCAAATAACTATAGGTTTTTACATGGCTGTCATAAACACTGTATGCACTGGAATCTGTACATAGCAGATATAGACAACTTTTAGGCTTTCGGCGTCGTCGAGATGTAAGTAACAAAATACAGTTGTCACTTGAACCTATATACCTACCTTCCAACAGATAACATTTTCATGAGGTATTTTATTAGGAAGTACTTACCTTGTTTATCTTTTAATCATTCTCACTACTGGCTCAATAAGTATGTCACAGTCACTTACACTATGTCAATAACCGAGTCCAAGAGGTACATAATATTACGTTGCGGCAAAATAAACAGCGCATACGCACGTTGTCCTTGGGTGCACATTTGTGACTGATAAACAAAACAGAACAGGAAGCGCGCGCATAACTACTACCCGTACGCGTTAACTTTGCACCTGGCTCGACACATTTCGAATGACGTTTGAATTAAAATTGAACAATTCAATTTCGATGTACCTAAATAATATAATCGCAATGGTAACAGTGATGCCAAGTAAAGCGTTTCGAAACGTATCGAGACAGGTCAAGAATTGTGTTCCGACCTGTACTAGTCCTATAATGGTAAAGCACTGGAAATTCTATAACGTTAGCTCTATGTACTGCACGGCCGCTTTTTTGTAGCCATTGAAACTTGGTCGGTTTATCCATGTAATTCGGTTGTTTTGGTATTTTTATTATATCTCTTTAATAATGTAGCGTAATGAGCTGAAATTTTACATATGAATAGTTGAATTAATACACTAAATAGTGGAATATGTTTTATTTTGCTTTTCCATTAAAAAGTCCTACAATCGGATGTCTAAAAATATAGTGGTCCATTTGTAGTAAATTATGCCATTGCTCATTAATTACTAAGCGCACATAAATGAAACTTGCCAAGACGTCGTAGACCCTTAAAAGATACAAATAAACGTTAAAAGTTAGGCTCTAAAGTTCCTATTTTAAGTACTAAGACCTAATAACCATGAAATATGGTTTCCTATGGTTTACCTTTACGTGTATATCTCCTAAACGGTATGCTTTTTTCAAAATATGTTCTCACAAACATTATACACAAATTCATAGCAACGTGCGTAAAAAAAATCAACTCTGCACTAAACCGATTTATATGATTTCCATCAAATAGCCAAACGTCAGCGCAGCGGAAACTTGAATATCTTCGAAGTTTTAAGAGATACAAATTTCATTTAAACATACACATTTACCTCACGTCACACACTAATTATTGCATGTATTTTTTTTCTTGTACGTCCATAGGAAAAAAAAGTGCCGCTGGGATGACGTAGTTCCAGCGGAAACAGTTTTTGTTGAATAACTTCCCAATGGTTGGATGCACAAATTCGTACTTACCATACACATTTACACGACGTCATACACTAAATATCTGAAATTAAGAAAATCGACCTTTTTCCGCTGGGAATACACACACCTGTTATATCACGTGCAAGTATGAAAAGTGATGAAGCAATGACGAGGTCGACTCTCATGGAGACTTAAAAAGTGCTTTTTGCTTCTCCCGAATTCTGTTGGGTTATATCTGTGAAACCGCTAATTAAGTACAGTCTCTCTGTCGCTAGCCTTGTTATAATGAACTAGATACTTGATATTAACCATGGAGGGCATGTCTGTGGAGGGCCGTAGGTGTAGGAGTCCAGACGGCTGTCGTGCACTAGTCGCACAGGTGGTGCAGATGGCGCGCACCGTGGCCGCGTGGCCGAGCTAGTTGTCATGCAGCGGGCGGGGCGCTACCTCCGGAGTCCGGCGGCACTCGGCGCATGCGCCGCGTGTCGCGTCGTTAACGAGTTAATCCTCGTCGCTGGTAATCGCTGCACTTCCGGACACTGTGTTGCCACTGCACCGGCGCCGGCGGCGCGCGCGCTACCTTGCACACAGACAGCACTCACTTCGTCATTCTGCCTCGTTACAAGTGTCTCGAGTACGATATATTCGCACCGATAGCCGCATGAACCTCCGTGAGTAAGAACTCCGGCTTTCTTGACATGCGTTGCATTCTAGTCGTAGTAAGTAAAATTATAGTAGGTATGTGTGTGTTGTGTGTATGTTTTGTTGTAATTGTTGTATATGCGTCACTTTCGCGGGAATAAACGGTTTTTCTTTCTTTCTTTCTTTCATATTGACTCCAGCCAGAAGGAAAATGCAATAAGTCGAAAACTCGTTATGACAGTGAAGGTTATACCCAGGTACGTAGGTTAATCGCAGATTCACGGCCAATACTTCGCAATGTTGCTTCTAACAGTTACTCGTTAGAGTTTGTCCCAAATAAATTGTATTCTTTCTTTTCTTTCTATATCCGAGGACTCAGCTAATGAAGAGGAGTAGAAATTGTCCTCAAGCCGGTCATAGCCCATAGCATAGGTCGTGTGTCGTGTTACTCCCATGTATTTGTCACAGTGGTCCAATTCCCGGCGGCCGGCGGCAGGATCATTGACTCGATCACTCGACGCGCTAGTATTGATAGAACGATGTGCAGCACGTGTGCGCGCGAGCAGCACGCACGCTCCGCTTAATGAAGAGAAATTACTGGAAATAATTGCTACGCAGCGAAACATGGAATGTTTCGGCATCTCCGCGCACCATCGGACATACCTCACCTACTCCTCGCCTGTTTTTACAGCGCACAACTTCAATTACTTAAACGGCAATTGCTAAATATACGAGTGAGTGCATAACATAAGCGCGGGTTATTTTAAAGCTGTTGTAGTTTCGCGCCGCGAATTAATCGTTGCCTGACATACATAAGTATAACTCGGCCTGTACGCACCGCGCCGCGCTCTGTCTGTTCTGTTGTGCTGCTATTGGCTGCTAATGCTGCTAATGTAAAACTTTCCTTACGTAACAATGGTCTCGCCACCCACTCGGATCGCCCTCGAGCACGCCGTGGGCGCCGACCTGCTCGAGGCGCCGCAGAAGCGACCGACATGCATTTTTACTACCTTCTTATGTCAATAACATTTTTTATTATTAAGAACTATTCATTATTAAGAAGCTCATTTTCGACTAAGTACCAGTCAACCATCAGTAAACAAAGTCAATATCGTCATCAACTATACCTACCTTACTTATGCACAGTTATTGGTTTTAATTTGTCTCATATTCATTCATTAAATCATTACATAGCAGCTTGTTTGTTGAACTCAACTTTTCATGATGTAATTTTAATGTTAGCTTGGGCACACACGTGCTGTGTCGGAAGGGGACCAACTAAATAAACAAAGACACGAAACATCGTGCGACGGGGGTTGTAGCCGCGCTGCAAGTACGAAGTTAATGATTGTATTCTCAGCCGAGGACAAGGTTAGTACGAGGACGACTAGCGCGCAGGACTGCCCTGCGACGGAAGCGCTGCGTGTCAGTGTGAAGCCGACTGTTAGTGGCGTGATGGCGTCCAAATGTTCGTCGACTATAAAGGCCATCTTATCAGCTGCGTGCGCCTCATATGATAATGTAAACTCATCGACTTGGCTATTTTCAACCGCTTGATTGTTTTCCTTATTCATTAATGTCAGAGTATGTGGCGCTGCGCTGCTCGACAACGTTTATTACTTCCGCTACGACTGGAGCACGTCTGGCAGTTGGAGTTGGACTGCAACATATGTTACGCGGTGTTCCTTAGATCTACTCTCTAGGTCGGTCCTCGGGCTTCCTTCAATGCTTCTATCTGTGTCAAGCAAGCAAGACCGTTCACAAAGCAAACCCGTACAGTAAACCCCAGGTGCGATCATATAGGTACTAGGGGTACCTACTGCGCAGTTTTAATAAATTGCTAGAAAGAAAAGTGGTTAGAGCTTATCTGGGAGCATGGTAGTGCCCTCGCCAAGTTGAGCAAAAGGCACAGCATGGGCACAGCCGTACCAACCTTTTTTCGAAAAACATTTTAGACCCCCCCCCCCTTTTTCATGGAAATCATCAAATGCCTCCTTCCGCTCTGGGTTGAGCGGGAGGGAGTTTCAGACTCTTACTGACTAAAACCATCCATGTTCCTCCTAGTGCCCTTTGCATTGCAGGGCCGCGGTTACTCTTTCGAACAAAATCCGCAACCCTGGTAGGCTCTGGCCCTGACGGGTCCCGTCTACTTTGCTGACATCTCTTTGAGGCGCGCGTGGAACACAACGCGTCGTTGACCCGGGCCTGGTTATGATCGGACAGCGAGCCACCCAACGTTCGTCGTCCGCAGGCTCGCGCCTAAGGAATCCGGGAATCGCCCTGCGACTCCGGCAACAGAAATACATCATCTATTCTGTGAAAATTTCAACTGCCTAGCAATCACGGTTTATGAGATACAGCCTGGTGACAGACAGACAGACGGACAGCGGAGTCTTAGTAATAGGGACCCGTTTTTGCCCTTTGGGTACGGAACCCTAAAAAATTTCTATGATGGGATTTTTATTACAGAAAACTGTAAATTGTTAGATATGCTAATCGATTGTCCTGCGCACTAACAGTAGGTATAGTAGAACATTACAGTTCTCGTCAAATAACTTTGCCCCTCTGAAGTTAGCCATTTGCAAAAATCGCGCAGGTGCAGTCATGTAGACGGGAGCAAGCGGGACGCACATGCATCGAACGTAAACGAGCGACTGAGACATAAAATTAATCCCCGCAGCCACTCGTAGCCAACTTCAGAGGGGCAAAGTTATTTGACGAGAACTGTAGTATGGCTGGTGTGGTTGCTGTATGGAGTGAGGTGTTCACGTTCCCTTATTCGAGCGGTGCTAGGAAAGGCTCGCTCCACTCGTCGCGTCGGTCGGGTCGGCGTCGAACCGGTCTCCATAAGTCACATGCCGATGTCATCAATATTCTGGTCGGAATTGAACCAATGCGTGAGGCTCTGTACCAGGCGCGATACATTCGTTTTGGATTGTTTAGGAACACCTTTTATAACAATATCATAGAAAAATAAAAATAAGAGCACCTAGAGGATCTACCGTGAATATACATAATATAATAGGATAACATGAATATGTAACTATACCCATAACTAAGATTAGCTTCTCGTAAAACTTTACTTAAGTGACTTTGGTTTTAAGAAGTTCGTTCAGTGAAATATTTTTTGTTTTGACCGCAATGTGCATCGTCTGTCTGTGGTACTGTACTTTTTAACCTTCGGCATGCCTGGTAGTAAAATGTTCGCGGTATGCCTGGTGGGGTCCGTCAGACCCGAATTTAAAATTACTATTTCTCGTACTAGTTGAGATAATTGGGTGTTATATGTTTAGCAAAAAAGCAGGCCTTTTTATACTTAAGTAGGTGAAAACAAAAGATAACTAAACTTAGGGGAATAGAAGGCCTAAGACAAAGAGTCTAAATATTAATAAAACAATCAGACCTTGCCACTCCTATCTACGGGTGTAGGCAGAGGTGTAAGGTATAACCTCTGAATTTGACACGGTCGGGGTTTTTTGTGTTTATCCACCATCGCAGCTGACTCCGGATTGAAGTAGGTACCATAAGGTCCTGATTGTTTGATAATGCTCAGCTACTATTGTGACGCAGAAACATCATATTTTAATTAAATACAACGGTTAAAATAACAGGGTGGGTCTGACAGACCCTACCAGGCATGCCGAAGGTTAAACGGGTGAAGATTTGGATGCAGTTTTTTTTAATTTGAATGCATGTTATCTAGCAGTGGTTCTTAGACAGGTTTTAATCGAATCAGCCGTTCAAAGATCATCAGCTCTTTTCTAGTTGATGAAGGCATGTGACCAACTTACGGGTCTGATCGATGCAAAATAATTCATCATATTTTCTTATTCTTCTTATTCTTATATTGCAATAATATGGTAACCTTGATCAGATGCTGCAGCATGACCTGAGGTTTGCAGAATACCCAACTCCTCGCTTAGTTACAACAGAGGTTTCATGTTTCGGCTCACTGGAATGGTTTCAATGACAGATTATAGGAAGATTAGTAACCTTGACCTGATGCTGCAGCAAGACCAGCAATCTGTAGGATACGCTACTCCTCACTTACGTACAGCAGACGCTTCGTGTTTAGGCTCATTTAAATGTTCTCCATGAATAGGTTGTAAATGGATTGGGATCAGGGTCTGATGAAGCAAAAAAGAGAAATGAGTGAATACATTGGTGACAGATGCTCAGCTACTTTCACTCATTACATCGATATGATATGTTGGTACTTATACGATGTAGTGACATTTATGTGAGTGTAGATCGTAGGGTTTGTAGTAGTAGCTAATAGGTTTATTTATAAAGTTAAAAAAAAAAAACTTAAATAAAAAAGTTGAACAATCCCTGACGAAAAGTACTCTAGAAAGTAAAAATTAATCTATACTAATATTATAAAGTGGAAAGATTTGTTTGTTTGAAATGAATAGGCTCCGAAACTACTGGACCGATTTCAAAAAATCTTTCACCAGTAGAAACCTACATTATCTGTGACGGACATAGGCTATAGAATATTTTCAAAAAAGTTAGGAATCCGTATGAAAATTTCGATAATGTAACCCAACCAAAAAAAAGTCCTTTTATCGCGTACGCTGCGGAATCTATTGACAATAGAGCAAAGTGATGTATTACAGTTTTATAGAGGTCATCAATATCTACAAAACAGTCCGCGATACCATATGTCTAACTATTGGTTAAGTCACCTACATTTTGGCATTTCGATAGTGCGTTCCCTAAATGAATGCCCATTGTCTAGGGCCTCCTGAGACTACAAAATAAGCCGAAATGTTTAGGTAATTAATGAAAATCGTCGTGCTTAATTTTCCAAAAATAACCTTTAAAGGGGGGGCGTTGAAGTTTGTGGAGTACCTACCTACTAAATTCGCGCGGAAGAAGTCGCGGGCGAAGTGCTAGTTTATTATATGTTTTGAACCATTTACTTAGTTTAACATCTAGGTACGAATATTTGATCCCAAGCGTCATCGGCTCGGGGGACCGCTAATTATTAAAAGAATAGAGTGAATGCACGTACCTACTTACAATCATTCACCCTATTTTTTACGTTTGGATACTTATCCCAAACCATTTAAGGGTCATTTTTCAACATAATTTTATACATAATGATTCCCAAGTTGTTGCGCCGATAATCGTAAAAAAATATATTGTAGCTATTCCATATTTACAGAAAAAATAAATTATTACTCTCGCAAGGTAAGATGTGCCTAATTTTGGCCAGTCAGTCACTTGCATAGAAATATAAAAACATTATAATATCCATGGTCAGTACTCTCTAGGTGACCATGTGTTGCACCAGCCTGTATTTTCTTTTTTCTCTTCTTGTTTATTTTTATAACAACGTCTGGCAGTTTGAGTACTTTTGTGGCCTACCCGAATGTCCTTTCATTGGCTTTGTTCGTCGAGTCGTTGAGCTCCTTATTGGTTCTGTTAATATATATTTTTTTTAATTTATTTATTCAAAATCTATTAAACAATAAAATATAAAAAGTCTGCCAAACTGCAAAACAGTTTGTCGGCAGAAAATATAAGTTGAGCTACTCGACTACTGACAAATGCTTGCACTGTCTGGACAGGTCCACTCAAATCTAATTGGTGCTTTCCTCAAAAAACCACCTCAGACATCATCCTACATGGTTCTCATTATGATTTGACCAGTACAATTGTATGGACTTCAAAAGAGACTTTTTAGGTCCCGTTTTTACCCTTTGGGTACGGAACCCTAAAAGTTGCGGTCTCCCGAGGGCCTTGATATTTTTTGTCTGCCAGGGTTGCGGATTTTGTTCGAAAGAGTTACCGCGGCCACCCGCGGCCCTGGAACGCAAAAGGCACTACGAGGAGCGGATGGTTTGAGTCAGTAAGACGACATGGTTGGCGCAGTGGTTGAGCGATTGACTGCTGCGCTACGTGTCGCGGGTTCGATTTCCGCACGGAACAAATATTTGCATGACCTACAGATAGTTGTTCCGGGTCTGGCTGTTTGTGTATGTGAGTTTATATGTTTGTAAACGCACCCACGATACAGGAAAAATTCCTAGTGTGGGGCAACGTTTAAAAAAAAATATTGTAGAGAGCACTATGGTAAATCGGAAAGTCAAATTAATGTAGCTTTGCAATAATGTACTTAAATAGTGTTCTACATCCATAAACCATACAATACAATTTGATCAAGTGGTGAAGTGCATGATTCATGAGTAGTGGTTGACTGGTTGCCACTCGGCCACTCCGCTCAACTCGGCGGCGGCGCGGCGGCGTCTAATTAACACGTTGCTAAGCAAGGGCCTTGACAGCTCTCGCCGAATTATTTCTGAACATACGAACTCCACGAAGTTATCAAAACATTGCTCAAATGAATGTTGACACATTTCACTGAATCGCTTATGTTGTCATTGTTGACCAATGACCTCTTCGTATCGTCCTTAGGTCGGTAAAGTGAACGAGTTTGCTGTAAAGTAGGAATCTTTATACAATGTACACTAGAATTTATGAGAAGTGAGAAGAGAAGATAGGTACCTACCTATAGTGTAGCAGTGTTGAATATGAGCAAGTGCAGCAGATGTGCAAGGTCCTGGAGCCAAGCTGTCTGTGTCCGACTCGCTGGCGCCGACCCAGTGGAAACGTTGCAGATAATACTCGAAAGAAATACAAAGTTAATGAGCGACACAAAACCCGACAGAAATTTCCTGTATTGCGCGAGTTTTTTTTGTCCAAATCCAAATACTTATTTGGACACAAAAACTCGCGCAGAAGATGCATAATTATGTTGCAAGATGATATAATGTTGGCGGCACCGACACGTCACCGACTTGTAGTGTGGTACAGTTGTAAGTATTGACTTGCCCGTGTCCGAGACCTTTAGATGAGCATCTCGATGATTGAGATGAATGAGAAGCGGCTTGTAGACAAAGTTTGTTAGAAGAGACAGCTGAACGCGAACAGGCGAGTGTGGCATCTAAAGTGCCATCCATTTTGTTCTCGTTCCCACATACTGACTGTTGCTCATTGACTAGCGCAAGCTCCGAGCTAGCCGGAATGGCTTACGGTTACATCAGGTACGTGAACCACCTTGGTTATGTCACCGTGGGTTAAATTAAATCTTACGTCATCTTATTTACTTACATCGGTGTTCGTGGCACTCGTACGTAATACTTGCAGTGACCCTGACCCTGCAGTGCGATTCTACAATCATCTCACCGTGTAAGCTAAAGTGAAGTGAACATGAAGTGAGCTGTCAATTCAATAAACAAGATGGAATGACAGTTCACTTCATGCTCACTGCACCTGACCGGGCGACCGGCTGATCAGATGTCGTCATAGACACTAGACACGATGTTGTATTACTTATAATAAAGTATTGGTAAAAAACAGTTATGTATGGCCGCTCGTAAAAAACAAATAGGTACGCGTAGAGAGTAAGCTCATGTTGCGGGATGTCATAATCTCGAAAATTACACTTCTACTTTCATTAGTATGTTGAAAGTAAACTTTATTATGACTACGTTGTGATTGTAAGCATGTCTGTGAGGATGTTCATCAAGTGCGAATGCCCTATAAACACTTATGCACAGTTGACATGTTGAGTTGGTCACCACAAGCATTGTTCGTCTTCCTTCCTTGTAATCATTGATGGGTAATCGGGTACTAGTGGAAGCTCAGGGGAGCCATGGGCGCGGTATGCCAAGTGTACCGGTGTCAACTGTATTAGCTAATAATGGTATGAAGTGCATCTGAACCTCAAGCGAGAGGCTCGCGTCGCGGTCGCGCGTCGTTGGCGGCGCAAACGATCGAAGGTCGCGGCACGTCGCGGTGACTGCGATACATGTCATGATGCGACGCCGCGCGCCGCCACAAACAAAGCGACTATAAAGTGCGCTGAAGCGAGGATAACGGGACCTCTTCGATGCCATAATGTATTAGTTTTCAGTCGGCTGGCGGGACTCGGGAACACAACTAGCACGCCGCCGGCGCCGGTGCGCAATGGATAGTTCCGCCCGCCCGTCGTGTTGATGAGCACAGTGGTCGCGTTGTTGAGCTCGCTGGAGGTGTGGCTGGCGCAGAGTTGGCGCGCCATGCTCACGCTGCTCAAGACCTGCGAGGCCTTCCTACGGCCCGGTGCTGGCCGCCAGCCACACTATACTGATGATCGTACGTCATCAGTATCAGTGATACACGTTGCTCGATTGACCGGTTTCCGCACGCCATGTATTCGTAACTCGTCATTGTTGTTTAATTCGAATCGCGTGCTTATGTTTCTTAAAAGTGAAGTACCTAATTAAATTTCGCATGTGTTTGTTTCAGATGAACGAGAAGACGTCCAAAAGAAAACGTTCACAAAATGGATGAACTCGCAGCTCGTGAAGGTAAGCACTGAACAGACCCTGTATTGCTCAGTGGTAAGCGTGCACTACTTAGCATAACTCATAAAGGCATCGGACTGGTAATTAAACTGTAGGTCTTGGGCACTTAATAGATACTTGGTCAACTAAACTGTTTTGTTGTCGATGGCCGACGCGCGCCCACTGTATTGAAGCAATCTGTGTAGATACACATACATATAGTTGATTACTGTTGAAGAGACTCTTTCGAAACATCGTGATCGTGAGCGGTGTTGGTGGACATTGATCGGGTGCCTGACCCCTTGGCGATCTGATTCACTAAACTGTTTGATGTGTGAATGACTCAATGGCAAATCTATTGTTAGTGGAGAAATTGGCAGTTGAGTTAAATCGATCGCAGTATGACAGGCTAGCTAGTACTATGTACACGTTGTACACACCAACACAACTTGTAGTGGGCCGAGTGCCTGACCTGCACCCGCTGCCGGCCTGCCGCTCCGTGCTGTAACAATAATTTATACAACACTACTCCCACAATCGGGAATATGCATGAAAAATATTTGTTATCTACACAGTTTATCTCAAAATATACAAAAATATAATACTAACAGTGAAAATAGAATCAAAATTGATCGAAAAAGTAACGAGATCTAACTATTTTTAACAATAATATGTCTGTCCCTCTCGCGAAAACGCTGTTTTGTATGGCAGCTGATAATAGGCGTCATGGACTTTGACGTCGAAGTCCATATCGGACTTCTCTTTCTAATTGTCAACTTTGAAGTTTACTTCATCGTTTCTTCTTCTTCTTCGTGTCGCTGGCACGACAGCTGGTCAGATTTGGGTGACCCAAAACGTTGCCACCTCCACAACATCGTTGGTAGCACACAGGTCACTGAGGCTGCATGTCTTGGGGCACAGAGGGCAAGATAGGAGGTGGAGCTTGGTCTGTGACTCGGCTCCACATCCACACCCTGTAGTTGATGTGTCACGGTAGCCCCGCTTAGCGAGGTTGAATTACACCTTCCTACTTGCGTTCTGAGGCGGTTCAGGGACTTCCAAGTGGACCAAGGAAGGTTAGACGGTTAGACCCTGCGTAGTTAATTTTAAAAATTATTTCACAGGTGCTTTCTCAAGCTAATAAGTATTTCATTTTGTAAATAAATAAATTGCATGCATATATTCCCTATTGGCAGCATATAAAGTTAAAAAATTTAGTAACAATTGAAGATAGGAGGTGAACAAGTGCAGAGCGTGCACTTGTGTAGTCATGACATCGCGCATCGCCTGCTGTGCTCGATCACATCGCCCGAGCCGCTCACTAATTGTGTGCACCAAGTAATTAGGGTCAATTCCCGACACTCGCAGGCGGAGCGATACTGTTTACTGCCAGAATTTTATAATATGGCGGAGGTGCCACCCGCGCGGCTGATCATAACTATCACATTGAAACTGTAACAGTGTGCAGGCGCCGAGGCACGGCACATAGGTAGCTTGCTGTTGTTACCTTTCTATTCCAAGTGTCAGGTATCTACACACGTCGCCTGTATATAATATTAATGTGTCTAACTATAGTCGATACGGGAATTGAGAAATACATATTTTTAAGAAGGTACGAGTATCGGGCCTACTTAGTTCTGAGTTTGCTAAAATAAGAGTCTAGTGTAGAGTCCTATCTGGCGCACACAGCGGACGAAAGCACAGTAGAGCGAAACGAAGCTGATAGTCTGTGTTTGTTGTGTTTTAGAACGACAAGCCGCTGGTGGAGGACCTGTTCCTGGACCTGCGGGACGGCGAGATCCTGCTGTCGCTGCTGGAGATCCTCACCGCGCAGCAATATGTAAGTGCTGACCAGCCGGGCGACTCCCTCGCCGCTCACGTCTCACACTTTTATATAATGTCAGCTTTCGCTGACTCTTAGCTTTGTGTAAATTAACTCTGTGTCTGTCGGCCTCGTCACAACTTTGAGTTAGGTAGTAGTAAGTATTGTCTGTAGCTGTGTAATACTGTGTATAACACAGCTACAGACATCACAATGTCTGGAAGACCGAGTTTCATAATTAATGAATGACAACAATGACCCGCGCTATACGCCGCAGGCCGCGCGTGCGGTAATCTCGTCCATGCGGTGTTCTTGAATGAAATGCAAATATCATTTTATATTATTATTTTACAACAGCTGCAGCTAACGTCAAGAATCTTAACTATAAAAAAATATATAAATAAAAATTATTGAAATAATAATAAGTTTACAAAAGTGTACATATGGTTCAGCAGTATAAATTTTAATCTAGGCTTATTATAGTTATTATAATAATCTGGATAAAAACTATGATTTAACAAATATATAACTAAAATAAGTCATTGTCTATATTCATCGAAGTCTATATAACCTTTATGATAATCATCTAAGGGCCTGTGCACACCACGTTTTTTAAACGCGCTGTTGACGCGCGTTTGCAGCGATACAGACGCGATACGCACGCGAGTCAGATGCTTCTGTAAGATAAAAGCGCGCGGTCGACGCACGTTTCTAAAACGCACGTCAACGGCGCGTTTAAAAAACTTGATGTGCACAGGCCCTGCAAGTTGCTGTCGGCAAGGTTACCGACATAGCCCGAAGGATCGCCAAATTGAAGTGGCAGTGGGCAGGGCACATTGCTCGCAGAACAGATGGTCGATGGGGCCGAAAAGTTTTGGAGTGGCGACCGCGTACCGGAAGACGCAGCGTTGGAAGGCCTCCCACAAGGTGGACCGATGACCTGGTGAGGGTCGCGGGTAACCGATGGATGCGAGACGCACAGGACCGGTGGTTGTGGCGACACTTGGGGGAGGCCTATGTCCAGCAGTGGACGTCTTTCGGCTGATATGATGATGATGATGACAGGCCCTGGCCTAAGTCATACCTTTAATCCGTCGAACGCAATGGTCTCTGTATGTTTGTAGATCTGTACACACGGGTGTACAGATGACATTTCAGAGGTAAAGATTTGGATTGATCCAGCAGTTTCGAGGATTAACCATAATTGTATAAATGTATATGTTGCAGCCAACTAGCTTTATCAGCCGTTCAGCGGCCTAGCCATTATGTTGAACGGCGCCGTGTCTCTGTGCTACATGGATTTTTGTGAGACTGACATGTGTTGCGTGTCGTGTTGCAGAAACGTGAGCGCGGGCGCATGCGCGTGCACCACATCAACAACGTGAACACGGCGCTGCACGTGCTCGAGCAGAACGGCGTCAAGCTCGTCAACATCAGCTCCAACGACATCGTCGACGCCAACCCCAAGCTCACGCTAGGTATAGCGACCTTCTTAGTGTTGAGCCTTTTCTTTAAATGTTTTTGACGGAAATATAAATCAAACAATCCAGTTGGAGCCACATTTAACGCTCCAATGGTGCAGCCGGGTAGTTGCTCGTGGCAACTCCTCGAGCATCTAATTTCGCCGTCACCACATGAATATGTTTTGATATGTTGCAGGGCTGGTGTGGAGCATCATCCTGCACTGGCAGGTGCACTACCACCTCAAGGAGCTGATGTCGGAGCTGCAGCAGACCAACCTGGAGAAGACGCTGCTGGCGTGGTGTCGCACGCACACGCAGGTACGTGCCGCGCTAGGGACAAGCGCTGCGTGACTGACAGACTGCAGACGTGTGAGTGATCGTGTGTGATGTTGTGCAGAACTACACGGGCGTGAACGTGAAGAACTTCACGACGTCGTGGGCGGACGGGCTGGCCTTCAACGCGCTGCTGCACCGCTGGCGCCCGCAGCTGTTCGACTACGCCGCCGTGCTGGCCCGCGCGCCGCCCGCGCGCCTGGAGCACGCCTTCAGCGTGGCGCACGAGCACCTCGCCATCGACCGCCTGCTGGACCCGGAGGGTAATCGCTTGCCTTATTCACCCCAATATTGTGTACACGACTCCGCTACCGTACGCTTTCCCGCAGGAGCTCTCGCTCTTGTCACTCGTCGCCCGATAAACTAACTCTGGACGACTGAACAAAACTCATGAAAGAAGAACAAGCGAACATTACACAGAGAATGACACTTTTGCGTTTAAAATCTGAATGTTGAATGAGTTCAGTGAGTATAGAGCGTCGTGTTTCTGCTTGCAGACGTGAACACGCCGAACCCCGACAAGAAGTCGATCATGATGTACGTGATGTGCCTGTTCCAATCCCTGCCGCACGCGCGCGAGGACGTGGCCGACCTGGACAGCGTGGGCTCCGAGCCCAGCACGCCCGTGTCCACGCAGCCGCCGGAGGTCTCCGCTCAGTGCATTATTTAAGCCTCGTTTCCATTAGGCAACATTTGACGCCCGACATGTTCAGCAACGTTGCACAACAACGCGCGACGTTGCCGGCAGCCGCGTAACAGTGACAATGTTACGAAAGAAAAGTTCCTCGTTGCCGTTCAACATGTTGAGCAACATGTTGTCATGTCGCGCGCCAAATTTTGCCTAGTGGATACGAGGCTTTACTTATTTTGTAACTTTAAGTAACGGATTCGGTCATCGTCATGACAGAAATGATCTCATATATCTCTTTAATTGATGCCTATGTTTCATTTTGATGAAAGTTAAATCCGTTCCGGTGCGACAATACTATAGGTGTGCGCGAGCCGGCCGCTGTCCACGGCCACCACGGGCTCGGCGGAGCTGGGCGGCTACTACGCCGCCTTCGAGGAGGTGCTGGCGTGGCTGCTGGAGGCCGAGGAGCGCCTGGGAGCCGCGGCGGCGGCGGCGGCGGCTGCGGGCGCCGAGCTGGCGGCGCTGAAGGCGCACTTCCACGCGCACGAGGCGCTGCTGAGCGGGCTGGCCGCGCAGCAGGCGCGCGTGGGCGACGTGCTGGAGCTGGGCGCGCGCCTGCTGGGCGACGCGGGCGCCGGCCTCACGCGCGACGAGGCGGCCGAGGTGCGGCTGCAGCTGCGCCTGCTCAACACGCGCTGGGAGGCGCTGCGCCGCGCCGCGCTGGCCACGCAGGCCGACGTGCACGCGGCGCTCATGCAGCAGCAGCACCGCCACCTGGCCGCCTTCCGGTCGGTGCACTGGTTGCTTGTTGCTTGTTGCTCATCCTTACTATACGGGGTTCAAATCACGAAAACAAAATCAGCTGTTTCATACATTTTAGTCAAGTAGGTATTGAACTTTTTTATGAAACAACTAATTTTTTTTTCATGATTTCAGAGTTGGTCCCATATTGAAAGTTGTTCATATTCATGGGTAGAACACCCAGTGAAAATTTGGCCGGTCATTAAAAAATAACCCCGTATTTCAAACTAGTTGCCGCCGACGGCTCCGCCCGCATGAATTTCGAAAATTATACCAAGGGAACGTACACTAGGCATAAAAAAGTATCCTATGTGTTATTCCAGACTCTATAATCTACCTCTGTGCCAAATTGCATCAAGATACATTCAGTAGTTTTTGCATGAAAGAGTAACAAACATACATACAAACTTTCGCGTTTATAATATTAGTAAGGATAACTAGAAAAATATTCTTACTAAACTTGACACAATGTAAGAAGCCCGTTTTGACAGCAGGATAAAACATTGCTTTTCTAATGAATACGAAAGAGACATGAAATAAATCCCTTTCGCACTTAGTGGTAAAGCGATCTTTTATCCCTCTCTACTCGGCTGTTAATTGGGGCTTCTTAGATTGTGACAAGTATAATAAGTAACAAAAAAAAATAGTATACCTATCATTTATGAGAGTGTCACTTCAGTGCCAATGATTTTAATACCTAATTAGGTATGTGCAGTTTCATAAACTACTTTATCAGATAAAGTAATCTCATCAAAAACACAAATTAAAATAAAATATCATCAACCATTTCGATGCTTTTGCTGTGCTGCCATTCCATCTGCGCAATATGCAATAGTTTATATATTGACAAAAAACCGGAGCAAATGGTTTATTTAAAAACGATTTTGACAGTAACATTAGATTTGAACATTTAAATAATGCGCAGTTTCATACACTACTTTATGTAGTCTCGATGAGAATAGATAAATAATATATTTAAGGAAAAAAAAAACAAATATTCAGAGATCAAAAGATACTCTACCATGAATAAGAATGTTTCAGAGAGAGAAAAAAATATGCTATCAATTTATGATTTTAACACCTCGTGAGATGTGTTCGCAGACAATGGCTAACGAAGACCGAAGACCGCATCTCCCGCATGGGCGCGCTGCGCGGCTCGTCGGCGCACATCCAGGCGCAGCTGGCGGCGGTGAGCGCGCTGCACGCCGACCTGCGCGCGCAGCAGGCCGCCGTGGACGCGCTGGCCGACTGCGTGGTGGTGGTGGACGACGACGCGCAGGACAACTGTACGCACCTACAGACATTCTACTCACGCCGCAGTCCCTTGTTTGGGTGGCCGGGAACTACAAATCGCCACCTGCTACGATTCTTAAATACTCTTGCTTGAAAATTCGCTGACTTTGAGGTCAGAAATGATCTCAAACATAACTATAAATTATAGCATAGTCACACTAGACACCCATACACATTTAATGTAACGAAAACGCTCATTAATTGTGTTATTTGTCAGCCGTGACCGAGATCGAAGACGAGCTGACCGCTCTGAGCGAGCGCTGGTCCCACACGTGCCAGTGGACGATGCAGCAGCTGCAGCGCCTGCGCGACCTGCAGGCGCGCTGGGCGGCGCTGGACACGCAGCACGCCGAGCTGCTGCAGGCCGCCGACACCTACGAGACGGAGCTGAAGCAGATGGAGGCCAACCCCACCAGCGAAGTGGGCGCCGTGCTGCAGCGTGTGGCGGCGCTGCAGCGTCTGAAGCGAGAGCTGCTGTCGCGTCAGCGCTCCGCCGCCGCGCAGCTGGAGGCCACCAGCGAGCTGGCGCAGCAGTGCGGCGCCCCCGAGCCAGCGCTGCTGGACCGCGCGGAGGCGCTGCACGACCGCCTGGACGCGCTGCTCATGATACTAGACGTGCAGGCGCAGCGGGTGAGGCACTTGTTATATACAGCTGGAGGCCACCAGCGAGCTGGCGCAGCAGTGCGGCGCCCCCGAGCCGGCGCTGCTGGACCGCGCGGAGGCGCTGCACGACCGCCTGGACGCGCTGCTCATGATACTAGACGTGCAGGCGCAGCGGGTGAGGCACTTGTTATATACAGCTGGAGGCCACCAGCGAGCTGGCGCAGCAGTGCGGCGCCCCCGAGCCGGCGCTGCTGGACCGCGCGGAGGCGCTGCACGACCGCCTGGACGCGCTGCTCATGATACTAGACGTGCAGGCGCAGCGGGTGAGGCACTTGTTATATACAGCTGGAGGCCACCAGCGAGCTGGCGCAGCAGTGCGGCGCCCCCGAGCCGGCGCTGCTGGACCGCGCGGAGGCGCTGCACGACCGCCTGGACGCGCTGCTCATGATACTAGACGTGCAGGCGCAGCGGGTGAGGCACTTGTTATATACAGCTGGAGGCCACCAGCGAGCTGGCGCAGCAGTGCGGCGCCCCCGAGCCGGCGCTGCTGGACCGCGCGGAGGCGCTGCACGACCGCCTGGACGCGCTGCTCATGATACTAGACGTGCAGGCGCAGCGGGTGAGGCACTTGTTATATACAGCTGGAGGCCACCAGCGAGCTGGCGCAGCAGTGCGGCGCCCCCGAGCCGGCGCTGCTGGACCGCGCGGAGGCGCTGCACGACCGCCTGGACGCGCTGCTCATGATACTAGACGTGCAGGCGCAGCGGGTGAGGCACTTGTTATATACAGCTGGAGGCCACCAGCGAGCTGGCGCAGCAGTGCGGCGCCCCCGAGCCGGCGCTGCTGGACCGCGCGGAGGCGCTGCACGACCGCCTGGACGCGCTGCTCATGATACTAGACGTGCAGGCGCAGCGGGTGAGGCACTTGTTATATACAGCTGGAGGCCACCAGCGAGCTGGCGCAGCAGTGCGGCGCCCCCGAGCCGGCGCTGCTGGACCGCGCGGAGGCGCTGCACGACCGCCTGGACGCGCTGCTCATGATACTAGACGTGCAGGCGCAGCGGGTGAGGCACTTGTTATATACAGCTGGAGGCCACTATCGATTTAAATTTCGATCTCATTGTGACAGTAATCAGATTTATTATACTTTTGGTCTAAACGTACAGGAATAACAATTACTTTACCAATTTATGAATATGTCTCTTCAGATAAAAGATTTGGGATTCGACATCGACCTGGACTCGTCGTCCGCGGCGATGGCCACGTCAGCGAGTGACGTCACTTCCCCCGCACCGACTGGCCCCGCGGATCACAGCGGCTCCAAAAAGCCGCGCCTTTCGGACGAGCGCCAGGACTTCCAGCTCGGGTACAAGGCGTTCGACTCCTGGGCCGACGACGCCGAGAAAGCTCTTGACGAAGTAAGTCCTTTTGTATCAATCTGATCTAGCCAGCTTAATTGTCTGAATAGTACAGTTGTCCCTGTTGTCCCTCTGTTGACACACTGTACCACCGGCCGCTGTCCGCAGTGCGCCGCCGCGCTGCAGCGCCGCCGCAGCGCGTGGCTACAGGCTGCGCCGGCGCTGGAGCGCGTGGAGCTGCAGCTGGGGGCGCAGCGCTCGGACTTCGCCAACGTGGAGGAGATCCAGCGCCGCCTGGCCGCCGACCCCGACCTGCAGGGTGAGTGCACACGAGCGAGTGAACACGCCGACGAAACTTATTTTTTACCATTATTGTTTGAGTTAACAGTATTTTAATTCTGATCAATTGTTTGAAAATGGAAATGGTGACAATATTATAATAGTTGTCACGGTTCCCATAATAGTAGTTAATGAGACTGCTACATAACAAAGTCAATTAAAATATAAGTGTGTGTTTTTATAAACCAAGCTAGAGGAGAGGTTTATAATAGTTTTACACGAATGTGTAAATACCTAATTATACACTACTTATTTTTTATCTAATCTTATCAAAACTGTAAAATGCGTGCCATGATGTGCCGTCATTTTAATAGGGCGTGCTGCCATAGTTAAGGACGCGTTTCCAAATGGGTAGTCAAATCATTACGTTTTTCCCATGAATTGTTGATAGATGTACATGGTACGATTCTGAACTATAAATATAATTTTAGATAGGTACAATAAGTGTACCGAAGTGATTTTTTTTACTTCGGTACATTTATTAAGAAAATGCTACCACCGGTACCGCCGCCGCTGCCGCCACTGCAACAGCCGCAGTAGCCCCCTGTGAGGGCTCAGGAGGAGGCTGAAATGGAGTGCCAATAACGGCCCAATTTCGCCATTTCCAGACGAAAGTCAGCCACTGCGCCGCTCAGGAACTGATGCTTCTGAGCATGGCGCAGTGACTGATGCCTGTGGACGGCGAGCAATGGGTAGCTCGCCGTCCGATCAGAACAGGCCCGGGTCGACGGCGCACTGTGTTCTACTGCGGCAGCGCCAAAAGGAGAAGTCAGCATGGAAAATGGGGCCCGTTAGGGCCAGAGCCTGCCAGGGTTACGGATTTTGTTCGAAGAGTTACCGCGGCCCTGGAACGCAAAAGGCTCTAGGAGGAGCATGGATGGGTTTTAGTCAGTAAGAGTCTGACACTCCCTCCCGCTCCAATCAGAGCGGAAGGGGTCATTTGATCCAGGGTTGCGGATTTGTTCGAAAGAGTTACCGCGGCCCTGGGAAGAAAGGCACTAGGAGGACTAAAGGGTGGGTTTTAGTCAGTAAAAGTCTGACACTCCCTGCCGCTCCACCCAGAGCGGGAGGGGTCATTTGATGATTTCCCATCCTTAAAAAAAAGATGGCGCCAACGAATTTTCCATCATGGTTTTCGGGGGCAAATCTGAAATTTTGCCACAATACAGCCGATCGGCCTGCAAGACCGATATTCAAGCTCTGTATTGTGGCAAATCATCTCGTTTAGTTCCTTACAACTGGGGCCTTACCACCAACTCTTAAAGCAGTATTACTTTAATATTACTTCCAGTGGGAAAGAGACGTAGCTATACGTCCTGTACAGCGCCGTCTCTTTCCCACTGGAAGTAATATTGAAGTAATACTGCTTTAAGAGTTGGTGGTTTAGGCCCTGGTTTTTTGAAAGGAAGTTCTACCGTCACAAACTTAATTCTGCTCAATGATTTTGTTACTGACGCCATGGATAATGGTGAGCAGGTTGATGTCGTTTATACTGATTACAGTAAAGTGTTTGATCGGATTGACCATGAGATCTTACTATCAAAGTTAAGTGGTATGGTTTTCTTATCTGGAGAACAGGTCCCAAGCAGTCATCATCATCTTCATCTCAGCCAAAAGACGTCCACTGCTGGACTTAGGCCTCCCCCAAGTGTCGCCACAACAACCTGTCCTGTGCGTCTCGCATCCATCGGCTACCAGCGACCCTAACTAGGTCATCGGTCCATCTTGTGGGAGGCCTTCCAACGCTGCGTCCCAAGCAATTTAAGCAATTACATGTCTGGTTGGGTGCCTGTCCCCAGTGGAGTCCCCCAGGGTTCTTTGCTTGGCCCATTACTTTTCATTATCTATATAAACGACATCAACTCTTGCTTAATTTTATCCAAACTGTTGTTTTTCGCTGATGATATGAAAATCTATGCCAAAATATCATCACATGTAGACGTGATTGCACTTCAGTATGATTTACGTCGTCTGGAGACTTATTGTCGTGGAAGTAAGCTTGGTCTTAATCCCTGCTAAGTGTTCGGTTCTAACCTATTCTCGAAACGCTCAATTATACCTTCATCGTATATCTTAATTAGGTGATCAAGTACTACCTAGAACGAATTGGATCCAAGATCTAGGGGTATATCACGATTGTAAGCTTACGTTTAATCGCTAAAGCATATAACGCACTAGGTTTGACTGCTTCATTCAAACCAAAACTTAAAAAAATCTTTATTGTACTTTTGTTAGAAGCCACATTCAAGTCAAAGACATGCCCAAAATTGGTACTTTAAGTTAAAGGTACATAGTACTGTAGCACCACAGGGCTACGGCCTATGTGCTATTTATAAACTAATTAAATAAAACTCGATTTTAAGTAAATTAGAATACTTATTATATAGGGTAAGCCGGCCCAACTGCTAGCTACTCCATCAGTCAATATAAAAACAAACACGTTCTAACATTATTTCCTGATTTAAAATATTTAAGTACTTATTCTTCTACTGGATGCTTCCAAAGTAGCAATGACTAACTTGGCTGCGGTTGCAGCCAAGGAGGTTACAGTACTCACATGTGTGCCATTAATGCATGAAATTATACAATGCTAAATAGATTGAGTCAACGAAAAAACATTATGTTCTTACAATCTTCAGTGGGTTCTAGTGGCTGTGTAGTAGCCAGGACCAGCATTGAGCCAAGAATTTTCATCTTCAATGTACTCCCCTAACTTATAATATGTTTGCCAGCATAGTGTGCATTTAATACATGATTTAAATTTTGTTTCATTCAGTTCTAAAATATGGGGAGAGATTTTATTATAACATTTCAAACAGTCTGAAACCTGGTTGAACTAATAATTAGTTCAACCAGGTTTCAGACTGTTTTATTCATGTTTTATTCATCCCTACTTCTAGTAACATAGTTATGTCTGTCGCCTCGTTTACTAAAAAGTTGTAGATTCTTTCTAACATACATAATATTTTCATATAATAGGTTGGGGAAAAAGTTTCTTCGCATTTTTTAAGAAACTTCAAAACATTATTTTAATATAGTTTATTTACATTTAACTAAAGTATGTAGGTACCATTTTGTTCGATAACTTTTTGCCATCTTGTAGGTAGGGACATGATCCCATTGCTATAGAAATTTTGGGACTTCTGATCAAAATACCGCGACAAGTGGTTTTGGCAGTCCTCTCGTGATGTTAACCTGACACTGCCTAAAGAATTCTGAAGAGACCGAAACAGGTGGAAATCTGAAGGTGCAAGGTCAGGACTAAACGGCGGATGCATTAACACCTCCCAGCCAAACTCTTTTTATTTTTGCTGAGTGGCTAAAGATGTGTGAGGTCTAGCGTTATCATGATGAAAAACCACACCCCTTCTGTTGATTAATTCCGGCCGTTTTCTCTCAACTTCTTGCTTTAATCTCATCAGCTGTTCGCAGTAGAGTTCAGAATCGATGGTCCTGCCTGGTGGTAACAGCTCATAATGAATAATGCCCTTCAAACCCCACCACACACACAGCATTACCTCCTCCTTTCCTTTTTGGATATGAAGTGAATGAAAAAGTAGTGTATGAAACTGCAAATATTTAGGTTTCGCCACAGTCTGTGAAGCCTGACCGGCCTTTGACCACGACCTTTTTCGCACGTTCTTGTCGTACGTGACCCACTTTTCATCACCAGTTATCAGCTTCTTCAAAAATGGTTCGGTTTCATTACGTCGTAATAAAGAATCACAAATAAGTACACGGTTCATTAGGTTTCTTTCAGTGAGCTCGTGAGGTACCCAAATATCGAGCTTTTTTGTGTACCCAGTTTTTTTCAAATGCGCCAAAACTGTTTTGTGGTCAATTCCCAGTTCTTCAGCTACGTCGTAACTACTGATATGTTTTCAAAAATGGCATCCATTTTATCCGTAATAGGGCGACCAGAGCGACGTGCACCTTTGACATCAAAATTTCCGGATTGAAAACGCTTAAACCAAATTTGTGCTCCTCTCACAGACACTGCACTAGGTCCATAATCATCGCAATTTTTTTTCGCGGCTTGCGTTGCATTTTTACCTTTTTTGTAGTAAAATTTTAAAATGTATCGAATTTCTTCATTAGATTCACTCATCTTGACAGTACGAAAAACAAATGAAAATCACACATTTTCCTAATTTGAATTTGGAATTATACCAACCTAATATATGTCGCAGCCAACTAGCTGAATCCGCCGTTTCATTAAAAGTCTAACCTTTTCATTGAACTGTGCCATTTAATCAGCGAGATACGTGACATGGGCAAGTCATTACACGACATTGAACAAAAGATGTCACTTGTCAGGTCGCTGAATTATCGGCACATTTAAATGAAAAGGCTAGGCAACCTTTTAAACGGCTGATTAAGCTAATTGGCTGCGACATATATTGACAAGCTACCGTCACGATGTTAATTTCCCTAAACAGTTCTCTGAATCGCGCCGGCGGAGATTGTATATGGACCTGAATGTTCATTATAACCTCTTTTTCTACATTAACTATGGCAGCACTCTATTAAAATGACGGCACGTCATGGCGCGCATAATACAGTTTTGACAAAATTAGATAAAAAGTAGTGTATGAAACTGCAAATATTTAGGTATTTTAACTGTAAAAACTTTTTCCCAAAAAAATGAAACCGACTTCCAAAAAACACTACAAAGTTCAAAATAACTTTAATTTCGGAAGTCGGTGTTTTTGGTTGCTTCTTCGTTATTTGACACCGACTTCCAAAATTAAAGTTATTTTGAACTTTGTAGTGTTTTTTGGAAGTCGGTTTCTTTTTTTTTTGTGAAAAAGTTTTTTATTTTTCACTTTTTAGTGGTACTCCACACCTAACAACACCACTGGAAAGTCACAGGAAAGCAAAAATACACAATTTCGTGTGCATGGATGACTTTTCCACGTATTTTTTTACAGCTATTTGTATTTAAAAACCAAACTACTGAACCGATTTTGATAAAATTTGTATGGGCCCACCTGGCAGCTATTTCGCGTCGAACAAAAAATCACGCGAATCGGTCCATTAACCGCGGCGTAATCGATGTACATACATAGAAAAAATAAAACATACCGGCCGAATTGAGAACCTCCTCCTTTTTGGGAAGTCGGTTAAAAACTCTTATAAACATCTCCTTGCTTGGTTTATAAACACACACTTTCAATAATTTAATAACATTTTAATCTCTGTTCGTTGAAGTTTAGGTAAATTAGCTCACCTTTTTCCGATCACTCACTGGTTATAACTTATAACGATTATTAACGATTTAAGAGTTGATAAAAAGTTTTTATGTGATTAATGAATTATAGGGTGTCGACAAAAATAAATTATACCTAATTATTTATTGGAAGAGTACCCAAGAAAATTATGAAATTCATGGTGACAAAATGATATAGTTGCCAATACACTGTGACAATGTTTGTTATTGATTAGCGGCCTGTTAATGTTTGTTCTTACAGAGGAGGCTAAGCGACATGCCGAGAGTATAGACGACTTAAAGAAACGATGGGAAAACATACAACGAAAACTGTTAGATATACGTAATACCATGAACCTGCTCGAAGACAAGGAGAACTTCCACAACAACGTGGAGGCGCTGCAGAGGGAGCTGGATGACACCAGCGCGTGGTGCGACAAAGTGCAGGCCGACCGGCCCAGCAACAACCTGCTCATCCACGTGCGCAACCGTCTGCGCGGCCTGCGCCAGCTGCGCGTGCGCCTCACCGAGCTCAGCGCGCAGGCCATCGTGCTGCGCGACAAGCCGCTGCCGGCACCGCACAAGCAGCACGTCGAGGACGATTCCGAGCGCATCAGCCACAACTACGACGCGCTGCTGCAGCAGCTCACGGAACGAGAAGCCGACATCAAGCAGGCCATCAGCAAGAAACCGCCCGAGACGACCGAAGACGACTTCAAGCTTCTACAGAGCAAGATCCAGGCGATGGAGGCGCAGATCATCGCGGAGCACGCCATGATCGCGCCGCGCGACGTCATGACGCGCAAGCTGGCGCAGCTGACGGCGCTGCGGCGGCAGTTCGACGAGCTGCAGGGCACGTACGAGCGCGTGGTGCGCGAGCGCCGCGACTCGTGCGACAAGGGCAGCGTGCAGGAGCTCAACTTCCGCTGCAGCCTCGAGAACCTCGTCACCAAGTTCGGAGACACGCGCACCATACTGCAGCAGAAGATCAACAAGCTGGAGAACGGTGAGGCTTCTGCTCTGTGTCATGACGGGCGAGAGTGCGCGACTGTGACTAAGTGTGTGGCGTGTGGCGTGCAGGGCTGCAGCTGACGCAGCGGCTGGCGGACGACGGCGCGGCGCTGGCGCGCTGGCTGGGCGGCGTGGAGCAGTTCCTGCAGGGGCTCGGCGCCGTGCCGCTGGGCGAGCAGGACCAGCTCGAGCGGCTGCTCGACACCAGCAACGTGAGTCTGCGTTACATCTTGTCTTATCTGCACTAATATTATAAAAAGGAAAGATTTGTTTGTTTGAATCACTCACCACACTACACAAATCCCAATGCAATTTCATCTTATTCTTTTATCTAATGGTGAGTTGTTCTATTATTACTTTACTGTTTATTTTTATGTTCGTTTGTTTGGTTTAAATTTTGTTTTAGGATTAGTTTTTAATTTTAATGCCTGAAATAAGCGATTATTATTTCAAGTCTATTTGATTTAATTTCCAGATCGTTTTTTCTTAGTACATCTTGTTTTGATTTATTATCTGATTAATTATTTATCTATTATGTATCTCTATTTGCACTCATTGTTAGTCGATAGTATATTTTTTGTTTTATTTGTTCCCGAGTTCAAGACTATTTTGGGTTAATTAGATTATCTATTTAGATTATGTAAATTTTTTATATTAACTAATTTTAATTATGTTTTTAAATTTTTAACCATTCCGTCAATTTACTCGTAAAATGTAGCAATTCTGACCCTCAAGATACAGGCAAATGTCTAGTTTGGGGGTCACCGACCATCCTGATGAAATATATATTATGTGTGTTAAATAAATAAATAAATAAATTTAATAGGATCCGTAACTTCTAGACCGATTTGAAAAATTCTTTCACCTATTTAGAATCCTACATTACCCCTGATGAACATAAGCATTAGAATATTTTCCAAAAAGTTAAGGATCCGTATGAAAACTTCGATAATAAACCCAAGGTGTGAAAAAAATATCAAAAAAATCCTTATATTGCGTACGCTGCGGAAACTATTGACACTAGAGAAGAGTGATATACTACAGTTTTTATAGAGGACATCAATATCTACAAAAAAGTCCATGAAATCATATCTATGCCTAACTATTATGGTTATTTAAGTCACCTGGCTTTTTGTTCAAATTATCAAAACCTGGGTGAAATGAAAAAATGGTTATTTTGGTGTCATCATATTAATCCTTATCCATTTAAATGGTTTGATAATTAGGGTTGATTATGTCCGTGTAAATAACACTTTAAATTATTCAAATCGGACCTTTCGTTTAAAAGTTACGACGGATATAAACATGCTCTAAGTAAGAAAAATGTCGGGCGAACTGGGGAGAATCTTATCGTATTATGCTTGGTCCGATTAAGTAGAAACACGACATTTAAAGTCAAAGCATTTATTTCAATTAAACCATTTGCAGGCACTTTTGAATTGTCAAGGTCGGTCAGTCAAAGAGATGAAGCTATTTGCACGTTCCAAAGCGTAGATCTCTATGGAGAAGAACGTACAAGAAACTCCATGGACACTCTTTTGAATCAATTAATTATTACAAAGTTGTGGTTACATTGTTCTTGTTGAAATTATTCATAGATATGTGAGAACGATGTAAAAAGACGTGCACGACAAAAGCAAAAAAGGAACAATTCAAAATACTAACAAATTAAAACAAACCGTGGCAGTTGAGAGATGACCAGTCCCAGCTGACGGAGCCAAATGATGAATGAAACACAAACTGCACCATCACAGAGACTTGAGTGAGCATGACACTCCCAGCAGCCAGGGCACATTATTTTATCTACACTCACAACGTAATGTTCCAAATATGAGTTCAAAAACGAATGCATAAACACGTACTTTTTTTTCGTGAATAGGTAAAATTAAAAAAAAAAAACCATTACAGTTCAACATTTTCCTTCGATTTTTATACAACTGCATCATAAAATAACTTTTTAATTTTTATAGCACACTTTTTCTTTTTAATTTTTGGCGCGGGCTCATTGACTTAAGTCAATGAGCCAGCTTTTATCTTTGTCTATGGATGCGCGCGCTGTGCTGTCATTCGAATACGCAATGAGAATATCCGCCATATTGGAATAAAATGTTTTTCCACTTATTTTATTTCAACTGTATGAGTGAAGATAAAATAGTGGATGCAACGGCATATAATTAGGTATTAAAACACTCGTGTGATGCTATTATCACACTCGGCTACGCCTCGTGTGATAAACCCACACTCGTGTTTTAATAACCCCTTTTATATGGTTGTTGCATAAACTACTATTTTATTACACATGATTAAACAGGGCACATTATTAAACTGACTTTTATTTACTTCAAAAAACGTTTTTAAAACTGGTTATCACTGATATAAAACAGATACTGAATACTAAGTAGTAGAAAATATTCAAGTGGAGTAAAAAGGGGAGGGGAAGAACTCATAGGGTATCGAAAAATTTGTCCACATCGCTGTCAACGGGAAAAGTGCCCAGAACACTGGCCGCATTGCCACGTTGAATGGCAATGCTGATTCGTTGGCCAAAGAAAAGGCCAGTCTTCTGGGCCTCAAGTCTGCTATTACAATAGTGTCAGAATGGTCTATCATTGATTTCATAATTGTTGATTTTGACAAGTTTGGTAATTTACTAATATAAAAGCGTCATTATGACTTGCCAATGGTCAACCACTGACACTCCACTGAAAGAAATGTCATAGAATGGTAATCTCGTACATAATGACATATATGCGGTAATCTGCTAAAATTTTGACAGTTCCTTTGATCAGTGACCTACCATTAGAACGTTATTGTGCAGTCATTGCTTTTCAAAGACATTGAATATTTAGAACCACGATTCTATTACGAGACCATTGACCTACTCATGATCGACCATTATGAATTTAGCAGACTACGAACTTATAGCAAAATGACAATGGGATCGTGTTGGAATGACGAATTTATAAAAATAGCAGACTTGGGGCCCCGGTCACGTGAAGAGTCGACTAACTGCTTGCTGATTTCACGAAAAATCGTCTCGCGTCAAGCCATTCGGGTCTAACACGGCGGGCACCGCGGCGGTGACCTGAGTCCGACGGATGATGTCAGTAATGCTGGCGTGTCGTGCTATGACCCGCGCTTCTACTGCAGGAAAGGCCATGATATACGGGGCAGTCGACTGCTTCACCACATTGACAGCGATGTGAAGCGCCGCTAGCAGCACCCAGACGCAGACATGTAGCGATCCGGAAGGTAGTGTCACTCAGCATAGTACCTATGTTAGGTGACGGTAATGCCTGTAGCCAGAGGCCCGACTCCCATTCACCCACAGCACAGCCACAGGCGGGCACGCTCAGCAGTGTTGGATGACGTATTTAAAATGTTATTTCGTACTAACACGCAGAGCGGCTCGTCCCATCTCTGGAAATATGGGTTCTTGGGCAACGCCGTATTCAGGCAAGCCATTTTCCAAGCATTCACTGCTTCGGTCAAGCACGTCACTTCAAAGTCAACCAGCGATGGAGCTAAAATTTTTGTGGTTAACTCTTCAGTGCTGCGGACCGAAGACAGGAAGGCCGGTAGGCTCACACTAGAAATTTTGCGGATGCCGAGCCCACCGAAACGAATGGGTAGTGTGGCTTGCAGCCACGCTCGGTCATCCAAGGCCACATTTAAGATTGATGTTAGAGTGCATCGAATAATTTGGTCAATTTTGTCCAAGAGATGTGATTGCTTCCATAACGGGGAAGAACGGAGACGCACAGGACAGGTTGTTGTGGCGACACGTAGGGGGGAGGCCTATTGTCCAGCAGCATTGTTAGGTTGGGATTATGATGATGGCGATTATGATGATGAATTGTGACATGCATCTATGGAACCCGATTTTTAAGAGTAGCATCAACGCTAATGTATCATATTCACTGTTCACAGAAATACGAGGAGGAAAAGCAAACGTATAAAGCGAAAATCGAAACGATCGAAAGTACCAAAGAGTTAATTCTGGAGGACTGTGACGACGCGCTAGCGAAGACGATTCTGAACGACACGAAAGCATTGCGCAAGCGATACGACAGCATCGCCGAGAAGGCGTTCAACATGAACGAGAGCTTGCGGAGAGGTACGCTTACATTTGAAATTTATTTATTTATCAAATAGTCTAGCAGAAATCTAAGCAATGAATTTCACCAGATTGCGGTTTTCATCATTAATTATTTAGAAGATTTTGATATTACATTACATATGAAATTGGCGTTTTGTAAGGGAGGAAGTAAAGTCATTTTTTTTAATATAATTTATTTATTTAAACAAAGTATGTACCATTGCTATCTATGCACTTTTGCCATGTCATAGGAAGGTCATTCATCCCTTCACTAAAAAAACCATTCGGACGGGAATCAATAAAATCTTTGAAGGCGCTTTGGACTGCCCCATCGGAGTTGAATTTTTTCCCTTGCAAGAAGTTATCCAAATTTCGAAAAAAAATGGTATTCTGTTGGAGCAAGGTCCGGAGAGTACGGTGGATGTCTTAGACATTCCAATTGAAGCTCCTCTAATTTGGTAGCCGTCTGTTGTGCAGTGTGTGGTCTAGCGTTGTCCTGAAGCAGCAGTGGCCTAGAGCGATTGACCAGCCTCGGCAGTTTAGCAGCTAGCTTTTTCATCATGGTTTGCAGTTCCTGACAATAGACATCCGCCGTCATCGTCTGGCCAGATTTAAGAAAGCTGTAGTGAACGACACCGGCACTAGTCCACCAAACGGTCACAAGTAATTTTTATTGAGTCAATTTTCGCTTGGGGCAGGATTTGGCTGGTTCACCAGGGTTCAGCCATTGCGATGAGCGTTTCCGATTATTGTATAGGATCCACTTTTTATCACAGGTAATGATTCGATTTAAAATCCCTTCATTATTGTGCCGGTTGAGTAATGTAACGCAGCAGTCGAGGCGCGTTTGTCGGTTTGCTGCACTTAATTCATGAGGTACCCACCTTTCAAGCTTTTTCACCTTCCCAATTTGCTTCAAGTGGATTAAAACAGTTTTATCACTAACACCGCAGCTTGCAGCTAACTCGGACGTGATTTGCGATGGATCCGCTTCCACAATAGCCTTCAATTCTTCATTATCAACTTTGGTCTCCGGCCGTCCACGGGGCTTGTTCTGCAGGTCGAAATTTCCAGAACGAAAACGTTGGAACCAAAAACGCACTGTGTTTTCTTCTTCAATAACGCGATATTTCAAGTTTTCCATTTTGTAAACTGACTGGCGCAAAGAAAAAACCAAAAGAGGAAAAAACAAATGAATTACGGTTTTGGAATTCCAAACCAAAGAGGAGATATTTGAGATCAAAGTGGCCAGTACGACAAAACGCCAATTTCATTGGTAAGGACCTAATATATATGTATATAATAATGTATAATAGTTGTCGTCTCGCCACCTTCCATCTGCAGGCAGCCAACGGTCACAGTGCATGCGACTACCGTGACCCGCCCGAACCCAGTTTAGCCTGAGATTTATATTTATAATGAATGACTTTTATAGATGTTCAGCACAAAAACAGCACAATGATTCAAACGTTTTGGCATGTCGCTAGTGTGTATCTCTTATGAAGCATTAGTCGATTTCATCAAGTTATCATTGACTGTCGCTGAAAACCAGCGCTATGGGCCTATGGCTTAGTTTCGTATGACACACTGATAAATGATGAGTTGTCCTCGAGTACATGCTAATTGATGATAAGTTGTATTGTGCTAATGTACATGCTGTTTGTTGACGTGTTGTTCCGCAGGGCTGGAGCGCACGGAGGCAGTATTCCGCAAGATTGCGGAGACAGAGTCGTGGCTGACTCAGATAGAGGCGTCCATGCCGGCCGAGCACGAGTGCAGTATCACGGACTCCGCCGAGCTGTACCAGATGAAGGCGCGCTTCCAGACGCTGCGCGACAAGTGCGACGACCACACGCAGCAGTTCCGCAACCTTAACGAGAGCAGTACGTCTCCACTCACTACTCACTCTCACAGGGCATGTTGTGCAGCAGCTAGCTCACGAGTGCAGCATCACGGACTCCGCCGAGCTGTACCAGATGAAGGCGCGCTTCCAGACGCTGCGCGACAAGTGCGACGACCACACGCAGCAGTTCCGCAACCTCAACGAGAGCAGTACGTCTCCACTCACTACTCACTCTCACAGGGCATGTTGTGCAGCAGCTAGCTCACGAGTGCAGCATCACGGACTCCGCCGAGCTGTACCAGATGAAGGCGCGCTTCCAGACGCTGCGCGACAAGTGCGACGACCACACGCAGCAGTTCCGCAACCTCAACGAGAGCAGTACGTCTCCACTCACTACTCACTCTCACAGGGCATGTTGTGCAGCAGCTAGCTCACGAGTGCAGCATCACGGCCTCCGCCGAGCTGTACCAGATGAAGGCATAGTTTACATTTTATAAATAATTAGAATTTATTATTGCTTAGTTCTTGAGTATGCCTAGGAAGTTTATTATAAAAATGTATACATTGGCATCGAAACAAACCACCTATTTTCTTGAGCCTGGTTTTAGGAACGACAAAATTGTGTTTGTTCCTAGTATTTATGTTATGGATATCACTGTATTTTTTAAACAGATTAATATTTTTATGTGCATACAAAGATTCTACTAAATATATTGATGATGGCAAGTCATTAATATAAATGAGAAACAAGAAGGGGCCTAAAATTGAGCCCTGGGGGACCCCCATCCATGACCAGGAGATATTTTACCGTTGATATCAACTCTGAATCCTATCACTTAAGTATGAAGTAAGAAGATCCAGAGAGGCGTCCCGGATTTCGTAATAGTGCAATTTCCTGATCAATGTCTCATGAAGAACGCAATCAAACGCCTTGGACAAATCGCAAAAAATGCCCAAAGCATCGCATTTGTCCTCCAATGCATTATAAATGTGTCCTTAAAGTTAAACATCAGTTGTTGAACGACCCCTTGTGAAACCAAACTGTTTATTATGTAATAATTTGTGTTTATTAAAATATCTTTGCATTTGATTTAAAATAAGTTTTTCATAAATGTTACTAAAAGTTGGTAGCGCTGATATTGGTCTATAATTAGAAGGGTCTGATGTACTACCCGATTTAAATAACGGTATTATTTTACTATGTTTCATTAGATCAGGAAACACCACGGTGACTTCGTCCGCGCGGATTTAGTAGGTATCTACTCCACAAACTTCAACGCTCCTTATACCCCCATACAAAGGTTAGTTTTGGAAAATTAAGCACAACGATTTTCATTATTTACTTAGCCATTTCTATTTATTCGAGGCCCTAGACAATATGCCATTTAGGTAATTAGCGAATGCGACTGTCGAAATGCCAAAATGTAGGAATTTGATCACATGAGCACATGACATTTCAATAGCATCTGTCAATCGGTCCGATTTGAATTTAAAGTGCAATTTACACGGACATAATCAACCTTAATTATCAAACCATTTAAATGGATAAGGATTAATCTCATGATACCGAAATCACAATTTTTTCATATCACCAAGGATTTGCTTGAATAATATGAACAAAAAGCGGTCATGGTGACTTAACCATAATAGTTAGACATATGGTATCGCGGACTTTTTAGTTGACATTGATGACCTCTATAAAACTGTAGTACATCACTTTGCTCTATTGTCAATAGATTCCGCAGTGTACGCGATATAAGGATTTTTTCACACCTTGGGTTACATTATCGAAGTTTTCATACGGATACCTAACTTTTTTGAAAATATTATATAGCCTATGACCATCACGGATAATGTAGGATTCTATTGGTGAAAGAATTTTTAAAATCGGTCCAGTAGTTTCGGAGCCTATTCATTTCAAACAAACAAACAAACAAATATTTCCTTTTTATAATATCCTCATTTAAATGGTTTGATAATTAAGGTTGATTATGTCCGTGTAAATTACACTTTAAATTATTCAAATCGGACCTTTCGTTCAGAAGTTACGACGGTAATAAATGTTTATTACCGTCGTAAGAAAGCTCGGAGTAAGAAAAATGTCGCGGCTCGAGCGAACTGGAGAGAATCGTATCAATGCTTGGTCCGATGAAGTTGAAACACCACGGCATTTAAAAGTTTTCGAGAAAACAATAAGAATAACAAATATTTGGATTTTTCGAAAATAAACTACATACATAATAAGGAGTGAAGCAGGGGTGATTAAGATTTTAGGGGAGGACATAATTGCTCGCTTCAATTTACGTCGGAATGCTATGAACAAACTAAAAGCGGGATAATTGAAACAGATGTACTAACAATTTTTGCATACATAATCAAACTCTGACGGGTTGAACAGGGTGAACAGTTGCGCTGAACCTGGGCGAGAGACAAGTGAGATTCTGTGAGCGGTGGCGTGGCGTATAATTAATGAAAATCGTTGTCCTTAATTTTCCAAAACTAACCTTTTATAGGAGGCGTTGAAGTTTGTGGAGTACCTACTAAATCCGCGCGGACGAAGTCGCGGGCGAAGTGCTAGTATAATAATATAATAATAATATAAATAATATCTTGGGACAACCAACACACCGCCATCTGATCCCAAACTAGGCAGAGCCTGTACTATGGCAACCAGACAACTGATAAACATACTTATATATAGCACATACAGGAGTTTTAGTATGTACACTTGGCATTATGTTCCAAAAGAAATTGTATATTGCCATATTAATATTTTTATTCCTTCTAAAACCCATTTGTTCAATGCATAATATTTATGTTTATTTAAAAAATATATATTGATTCATAAATTATTTTTGACTATTAGGGAAAATACCCGAGACTATACTCTTTTACCTAACATCATCAAGTAAAATCTTCGATTTGTTAACTGTGTGATCTGGCTGTACGTATAATATGGTGGTCCCGCAGGTAACGACATCCTGCTGGCGGCGGAAGGCGGCGCAGGCGCGCTAGCCAAGCGCGTCACGCACCTCAACGCGCGCTGGACGCACGTCACGCATGGCGTCTACGAGCGCTACAAGTGAGTGTCCGTCACCCTCCACTCACAACAACTAACACAAGCTCACCCACCAACACTCCCGTGTCCCCGCAGGCTGCTAGCCAAGCGCGTCACGCACCTCAACGCGCGCTGGACGCACGTCACGCATGGCGTCTACGAGCGCTACAAGTGAGTGTCCGTCACCCTCCACTCACAACAACTAACACAAGCTCACCCACCAACACTCCCGTGTCCCCGCAGGCTGCTAGCCAAGCGCGTCACGCACCTCAACGCGCGCTGGACGCACGTCACGCATGGCGTCTACGAGCGCTACAAGTGAGTGTCCGTCACCCTCCACTCACAACAACTAACACAAGCTCACCCACCAACACTCCCGTGTCCCCGCAGGCTGCTAGCCAAGCGCGTCACGCACCTCAACGCGCGCTGGACGCACGTCACGCATGGCGTCTACGAGCGCTACAAGTGAGTGTCCGTCACCCTCCACTCACAACAACTAACACAAGCTCACCCACCAACACTCCCGTGTCCCCGCAGGCTGCTAGCCAAGCGCGTCACGCACCTCAACGCGCGCTGGACGCACGTCACGCATGGCGTCTACGAGCGCTACAAGTGAGTGTCCGTCACCCTCCACTCACAACAACTAACACAAGCTCACCCACCAACACTCCCGTGTCCCCGCAGGCTGCTAGCCAAGCGCGTCACGCACCTCAACGCGCGCTGGACGCACGTCACGCATGGCGTCTACGAGCGCTACAAGTGAGTGTCCGTCACCCTCCACTCACAACAACTAACACAAGCTCACCCACCAACACTCCCGTGTCCCCGCAGGCTGCTAGCCAAGCGCGTCACGCACCTCAACGCGCGCTGGACGCACGTCACGCATGGCGTCTACGAGCGCTACAAGTGAGTGTCCAGTCTCGCGCGAATCGCCGAGGTGAGCGCGCGCGATAAGCTGAGGTCGATTTTGTTCGAGTTTTGTTTTTCGCTCTACCCTCTTTGAATAAATGTTACGCGATAATGGATAACATAGATTTTTGCGATTCAAGTGGAAGTGATATAGTAGAAGAAGAGATGGTGCATAAGCGTGAGCAACTAGTTAATAATAAGAATTCGAAGGAAGAGGGAAAAAAGGTGGATAAAAGGCAACGGTCAGACAGTGAAGAAATAATAGAAGATGATGAGGGATTTACCACGGTTCGAAAGGACAAAAAGAGGTCATTGAGGAGGCCGTCAATGAGGTCTAATAGTACTGAGAATAACGAGAATACATGTAAATTAACAAATGAGAAAATAATAGTGTGCGTAACGTCAAAAGAGGTTTTACCCAAACCTTTCGGCATGGCCAAACTGTTAAGAGTAGAAAATATTGAAAATATTCTTAAAATACAATATAAAAACCCATACAAGATACTTATTCAATTTGAAGACCGAAAAGACGCGGAGAGTCTGATCAATTGCAGCAAGTTTCAAAATCTGGATTATAGATGTCAGTTTATAGATGAAATTAACTTGTCATATGGTGTAGTGAAACAAATTGACTTAGATATTGAGGAGAAAGAGATTCTAGAGAGTATTGAATGTGAGAGGGAAGTTGTTTCTGTCAAGAGATTAAAAAGACAATCAGATAGTGGAGAATGGATACAAAGCGAGACTATTCGCATTTGTTTTAAAAGTTCTACCTTACCCCCGTATCTCCTAATATACGGGTGCAGATTTAAGGTAGAACCTTACACATTTCCCGTTAGCCAATGTTCGGGATGTTGGAGATTTGGGCATTTGATTAAAAGTTGCCCAACTAAGAAGTTACTGTGTCCTAAGTGCGGAGGAAATCACAGCAATTGTGAAACCATCACATTTAAATGCATAAATTGTAAAGGCCCGCATATGTCAATGAATAAATCGTGCCCTATGTTTAAAAAAGAAAAAGTCATTCGACAAATCATGTGCGAGGAGCATTGTACCTATAGAAGAGCACTGATGTTGTATCTCAATAAAAGTAATTCGCATCAGACTAAAGAACGTATTAATCAAGAGGATACTATAACGCAAACCCTCCAAGTCCCACTCTCTGTCGACAAAGAAAAGTCATATAGAGATGTTTTGTTGTCACAAGTTCACAATCATACAGAACGGATAGATTCAATCCCCAAAAATTATTATTCTGGCGAGACAAGTCGAGATATTATTATGGAGTCTACTATCTCTGAAACTACTTCAAAATCGAAGAAAACAATTAATAATAGTCGACAGGAAAAAGCTGAAGTCTATGAGATGGGGCAATCTTCTAAGAAAAATGAAAATACAGAAGGTCAACAGACGTGTACATCTAGGAATATATTTTATTTAAAAAAATTAATGGATAAACTGAATGAAATTGTCTTCTCCAAGTCAAGTATTGCTGTTAAAATCAAGTTAGTAATTAGTGTTATTCTTGAAGAAATTGTTCAATTCGTTTTAGGATTCGTGAGAGAGGGAGATTTGATGAAAAAAGTATTTTCCTTATTTAACGATGGCTCCTAACAAATTACGAGATTTCGCTCTTAATATATTGCAATGGAACTCGCAGAGTATTAGACCTAAAATCACTGAATTTGAATCACTTTTGTTTAAAGATCAAATCCATATAGCTATCATCTGTGAGACATGGTTAGAGGAACATAGCTTCTTAAACATATCCCAATATAATATTTATAGAAAAGACCGATCCGATGGTTATGGGGGTGTAGCAATCATGGTACATAAATCTATATTAACTGAATTGAAATTATCTAGTATTAATAATACTGGCATCGAAATGCTACATGTTAAGATTATTAATTGTAAATATCTAGAAAATATAGTATCAGTCTACTGCCCGTCCTCTGCCCAAACGAGACAATGTGATTGGGATGAGTTATTTTCTTTGTGTCCTCAAAAAAGTCTTATAGTCGGGGACTTCAACGGGCATCACTCCAATTGGTCCTATAAAACTGATACAAGAGGTACACAAATTATGGACTCAGCGTTGGAAAATGGATTTATACCTATAAATGATGGCAGTGCCACTCGGGTAAAATATGTAAGTAATGTTTTACAACAGTCATCTCCTGATATCACCTTTTCTTCATCCGATATAGCTATACATTTTTCTTGGCGAGTGTTAAGTGATAACTTGGGGAGTGATCACCTTATTATAAAAATTAAAATGAACTATCAAGATACAGTTAATACGACTAGCAAACGTAATTTTAAAAAGTCTAATTGGCTGGACTATCGTAAAGATATAGAACAGTTAGTCTCTAATGTTGATTCTAATATATGTGACATCCAGGTAATGTATTCAACTTTTATCTCTGTTATTAATAAATCTGCGGATAAAAATATCCCAATAATTAAAATGTGCAATAATCCTCAAAATAACTTCAAACCTAAGCCGTACTGGGATTCTCATCTTTCTAAAGTAGTAGCGGAAAGAAGACTCGCGTTGAAGGAGTTTAGATGTAACCCTACGCCGACAAACCTGGCTATATTGGAGGATAAAACTTTAAAAGCTAAACAGAAAATCCGGCAAGCCAAGACAAATTGTTGGCAAACATTTTGTAGCTCTATTGATGGCACTGTGACTTCATCAGAAATGTGGTGTAAAATGAAGTGGATTAAGGGCTATAGACAAGCTGGTTATTATGTTTCAATGGATAAAAAAAGTGAGCTCTTGCACAGTTTAGCCCCTGACTCATCTCTAGCCTCTAAACCTTTATTTTCTTCAAATAATGTTTTATTAGAGTCAGAGTTCACATTTCAGGAATTAGAGTCATGTATCAAAAAGAAGGATACTGCTCCTGGAGATGATAATATCACTTATTCTATGATTTTTAACCTTCCAGATGTCGCAAAAGCGTTTTTACTCCGTATATTCAACAAAATATTTTATTCTGGTTGTATTCCTAATGAGTGGCGTAATATAAAAATAATTGCAATACCTAAAGTGGGGAATAACTCCAAACTTAGACCAATTTCATTAATCTCTTGCCCTTGTAAGATTTTCCATTTGATGCTAGCTAAAAGGATAGAGTGGTTTATTGAACATAACAGTGTGTTATCTCCCAGTACTACCGGTTTTCGCAGAGGTCAATCATGCTTGGACTCACTTGCACAGTTGATAACCAATATACAGGTAGCTTTTACTAAAAACTGGACCACATTAGCGTGTTTCTTAGATATTGAGAACGCATACAACAATGTTTTAGTCGACAGTGTAGTTAAAACATTAGATAACCTCAAAGTGGGCAGTCGAATATGTAACTATTTGTGGGAATTTCTTAAGGAAAGACATTTAATTGTTAAAGATGACACGGATGGGAAGGGTGGTATCACAAGATGGACTAATAGGGGGTTAGCACAGGGAGATCCAATCTCTCCATTGCTATTTAATATTGCAACACTTGAAATTTGTAATAAAATTAACAACAGTAATTTGATCAAAATATGTCAATATGCTGATGACTTTGTCCTCTTTGTTAGTTCGGAAAAAATATGTGACAGTGTTCATAATATGCAATTATCTTTAAATTATATTGTGGAGATTTTATCTAATATAGGTTTAGAATTATCAACGTCTAAATCACAAGTTTGCTTATTCAGTAGAGGATATCGAAGACAAAATGTTCAATTGTATTTAAGCGATATCCCTTTGGTACCGGCTGATAGTATAAAATATCTAGGTGTCTGGTTAGACCCTTCACTTCGATGGGGCAAACATATTAATGAACTTAATGAAAAATGTCAGAAAATGTTAAATATTATAAAAGTATTAGCTGGTTCCAATTGGGGTATGCATCCATTACAGTTGAGGCTTTTGTATATATCTTTAATTAGAAGTCGAATAGATTACGGCTGTGTCTTCTATGATAGTAGTGTTAAGTCTCGATTGTGTAAATTAGAGAAAATTCAAAATAAGGCTATGAGAATTGTTGGTAGTTTCATTAAAACTACACCTATACATGTGATGGAGAGCGAGTTGTGCTTACCCCCGTTAGATATTAGACGTAAATTTTTAGCATTTAAGTTTTGCCTTAAAGTTAAGTCGTGTACCAACTGTGTATCAAGTAAATGTCTGTCCGATCTTGGAGCTCTTAGAACCCATAGGTATTGGTCAAATAAAAAAATACCTATTTTAATGGATACATATAATAGTACTAGAGAAGAAAACATATATTCATCTAACCCTTTAGATATGTATAAATTAAATGTTTGGTGTAGCTACATGTCAGTTAAAAATGTTATTAAAATTAATTTAGATACTGTTAACAAGCCTAAGAAATCCTATGAGAGTAACTGTTTGAGAAACGATATCTTGCAAGAATTAAATTACACATACAATCGGTGGCATAAATTGTTTACCGATGGTTCTAAGAGTTCTCAGATTGGTGCCGCTTTTTATGATGCTACCACTAAAACTAGCGGATGTTTTAAACTTGTATCTGAGGTTTCCATAATGACAGCGGAGTTATATGCTATTTCTGAAGCGTTGTCTTACGTTGCTAAATTACAACACGTTAATATAGTTATATTCACTGATAGCAAGAGCGCGCTCCAGCATTTGGCTCGATGCGCCTCTGGACAGAGAGGTGTATCGATAGCCTTTGCTGTTTTGAGTAAAATTAATACAATTCTAATGAATAATGTTAACTTGGTTTTACAATGGATTCCGTCACATATTGGCCTGCAGGGAAACGAGGAGGCTGACAGATTAGCTAAGATAGCAGCAACTACAGGTATAGAGGTTTATGTTTTACCAGTATTTTCAGAAATTTTAGCCAAATTCAAAACTTATTGTTATAATGAATGGAAAGAATATTTTAAATCTAAAGACAAAGGGCTATGGTATAAAACCATCCAAAGTGAGCCTCCTCGGATCCCATGGTTTAGTAATTTTAAAGTTAGCCGTAGAACGTTGGTAACTTCTTTCAGAATTCGTTCCGGACACATGCCACTAAGAGCCTTTGCATTTCTGATGAAGAAGGTGGAATCTCCGTTCTGTTTAGTTTGTGATCATAAAGTAGAAGATGTTTATCATCTCTTGGTGGAGTGTGTCAGGAACGGGCCTGAAAGAGGTGCGTTAGTTAGTGAACTAAATATAAATAAGTTAGATGTAGGTATATTTAACATTATCTTAGCAAAACCAATGTCGCCAGAGGCTGCATTGGTATATTCATTGGTTAATTTGTAAGTTTGCTGTAATTAGATTAGTTTATGATGGAACTAGCGTAACATATTGTTAAAAGTTCCTAAAACAAATAAAGAGAAAAAAAAAAAAAAAAAAGTGAGTGTCCGTCACCCTCCACTCACAACAACTAACACAAGCTCACCCACCAACACTCCCGTGTCCCCGCAGGCTGCTAGCCAAGCGCGTCACGCACCTCAACGCGCGCTGGACGCACGTCACGCATGGCGTCTACGAGCGCTACAAGTGAGTGTCCGTCACCCTCCACTCACAACAACTAACACAAGCTCACCCACCAACACTCCCGTGTCCCCGCAGGCTGCTAGCCAAGCGCGTCACGCACCTCAACGCGCGCTGGACGCACGTCACGCATGGCGTCTACGAGCGCTACAAGTGAGTGTCCGTCACCCTCCACTCACAACAACTAACACAAGCTCACCCACCAACACTCCCGTGTCCCCGCAGGCTGCTAGCCAAGCGCGTCACGCACCTCAACGCGCGCTGGACGCACGTCACGCATGGCGTCTACGAGCGCTACAAGTGAGTGTCCGTCACCCTCCACTCACAACAACTAACACAAGCTCACCCACCAACACTCCCGTGTCCCCGCAGGCTGCTAGCCAAGCGCGTCACGCACCTCAACGCGCGCTGGACGCACGTCACGCATGGCGTCTACGAGCGCTACAAGTGAGTGTCCGTCACCCTCCACTCACAACAACTAACACAAGCTCACCCACCAACACTCCCGTGTCCCCGCAGGCTGCTAGCCAAGCGCGTCACGCACCTCAACGCGTCTACGAGCGCTACAAGTGAGTGTCCGTCACGCTCCTCCCTCCACAAGTAACAGTCCCGTGCCCCGCAGGGTGCTGGCCGAGGCGTGGCACGAGTCGGGCGAGCTGCGCGCCTGGCTGACGCAGGAGAGCGCGTGGCTGGACGGGCTGCAGCGTCGCCTGCGCCGCTCGCCTAACGCACCCGCTGACGCCGAGGAGATCTCCGATGAGCTCTACGTGAGTCCCGCACCACACCATACGTTATGCTGTATGCACGATACTGACTTTGACCACTGTGTGCAGGACCTGGAGAACTATATCCAGAACCACAGCGACGAGCGGCTGTCGCGCATCCAGGACATCGGGCGCCAGCTTATCGACGCGCACATCATGCCGGGCTGGATCCAGGCCGAGATCGACGCCGTCACCGACACCTGGAACACTCTGCGCGCTGAGGTACACCACTCATATCTTGAAAATCAACGAGAAATTCTGATCCTAACTTCACTACATTGACAAAATTATTTCGAGTATTCGAACGAAAGAACACATACGCAAATAAGCCAATTATGTAGTTGCTCTTGCGCAACGCATCGTGTTCCGGCAAGCGCGGCGAGTGGTTCTCGGCAGGACAGATAATGGTAATTTGTTCTCTCTCGTGTTTCAAAACGGGTAAAATAAGCTTTCCTGTTGCGTTCGTGTTGCGTAACACTTTCCAGAGTCGCAAATATAGGATAAATGCAAAAAAATTTAGTGATTTTTCACTTTCTATAGAAAACTTAAAATCGCTCTCTCTCTCCCTCTTAAATCTTTTTCAAAAATGTTTTCTGATAACTATTTAGACCTGGATATCTAGCGTATGCATACCAAGTTTCGTTAAAATCGGTTTATTCATTTTGAAGTTATTCTTCTTGACTTGAAAGTTTGTATAAAATGACATACGGCGTACACGCTCTTAACAGCACGTGACGGTCATATTTGCAGTATTTAAATACAATCGTAATTTCCTCGCGACACGAGTGAATCGATCCAATGATACCGGCGAACTGTCAGCGCTGCGCGGTACAGTTTTCGGCCAAGCCTACCGCGGTACGGTTTGCGTGGTGCAATTTTTAAGCTTGATTTAGATTTCTTAACTTTTATTATTCGTAGACCACGACAGATACAACATAGATGTTATCCAGGAGAAGATTATATAAATATAATACCTAAATAGACTTAATTCGACCAATGTGAAATACGTGTATTGTTTTTTGTGTGCGCCAGGCGGCGTCGCGCAGCGCGCTGCTGGAGCGAGCGGTGCGCGAGGCGGCGCGCTCGGAGGTGTCGGTGGACGTGCTGCAGCAGTGGCTGGACGACGTGGCGCCGCAGCTGCAGCCGGGCCGCGTGTGCGTCGGGTCCACCGCCCAGCTGCGCGACCAGTTCGCGGCGCAGCGCGCGCGCCTGGGCGACGTGCGCGCGCAGGCGGCCGCCTACAGCCGCGCCGGCAAGCTGGAGGCCGCCAACCGCCTGGCCGAGCAGCTCGACCTGCTGCAGGTGAGCCCGGCTGACTCTCGTACACCAGACGCAACGCGTGTCCACCGCCCAGCTGCGCGACCAGTTCGAACGAAAAAGAAAGTATAACGTTACTGATACCTGTAACATTACTACGAAAATGATATTGTTTAATGTTATTTTTTATTACGTTATTGTTATTTTTAGTTGATAGTATTGTTACAAACTTTGAAAAGATAAGAGATGACATTTACTGTAACGGAACGAAATTTATTTCGTCTTCAAGTCCCTGGTCTCGACTCGACTATTTGTCACACACACACAGGCGATGCGCGCCCTTTGACTAATGCCGACGTCACGTGTAACATAGGGATAATTTTTATTTCGGTAACCGGTACTAATACCGGTGTACGAGCAAACCCGTACATATCAATTGTTTAATTTTTATGCTGACATCGACGCGCAGCGAATGAATAAAAATCACGCGTTTGAGTAAGCGTTAGTAGTTGCATAGCATCGTTGAGAGACTCATTCGCCGCGGGTCGATCATCTATCAGTTTCGGGTGTTTAATCAATATACAAATTTAACATTACAACAGTTTATCATTTTAAATGTACCTTACCCGTACATTTTTGGTCCTTCGAGCCGGATGTCGCGTGTGTACATTACAGTGTAGCAACCAAGTACTGTAAAGTGTTTCACTAGTGACGTCTAACGAACTAGCAGTGAAGGTGTCTGTATTGCCAGCAATAGTGCAGTACATAGCAGCAGCAGCAGCAATCAGCAGGGATCAACAGGGATCCGAATTTCGTGAGCAACAAAGCTCCCACTTGGACAATCAAGTAAGATCGTTCCTTTTACTATCATTTCCATCATCAACATGTCTTCCATGGAGGACGTTCTCGCCCAACAACAGCAACTACTCAATCAGATAGAGCAAGTTTACACCAACTTCAAAAAGGATGGCTCCGATCGCAAAACCTCGGATTACATACGCCGAAGGTTAGAAAATTTAGATGCATGCTGGCAAGAGTTTCAATCAAATCATATAAAATTGTGTAGCCTCGAATATGCCAGATCGCACATTTACTTCACTTCGAAACAATTCGACACTGTGAAGGAGAGATATGAGGAAATCAGAGCAGTCATTCAGAAACATCAGCCAACAGAGGAAAGACCATCAACACCGCTTCTGAAGCCGGCTACTCCTCTAGCTACCTCAAGCACCGTACAGCAACCATCAGGTCAACCTTTCAAGTCTCAGGGATCAAACAGCAAGACCGATGAGATGATGAGGAAACAAATGAGCAATTTTAAGGCATTTGAACATACTGTTTCAAGTATCGACATGGATATTGTAACGGAGAAATGGGAATTCGACCATCTGTTGAGTATGGTAAGGTCTCGCTGGGCGAAGATTGACACTCAGCACTGGGACTTAGACAGTGAGCTGGGAGACCGAAATCAAGAGTATCATCGTATGTACCTCAAATACGAAGGTACATACAACGCTGCTATCAAAGCAATCAATAAAAGGATGTCATCCATTTCACATAGAGAACATACTACGCCAAAAATAGAAATACCTACATTCGGCGGTAATTATCATCAGTGGACATCTTTTAAGGATCTCTTCACAGAAGCAGTTCATAGCAACCCATCATTATCTGGGGCTCAGAAGATGCAGTTCCTCAAATCGAAAGTAAAAGGTGAAGCAGAACGTCTCATACAGCATCTCCTGATCAGCTCAGACAACTACATCATAAGTTGGGACATCTTAAGCCATCGTTATGACAACAAAAGGATGATATTCACATCGCATCTTAACATTTTATTAAATATGCCCATTTCACAGCAAGCGTCAATTAATCATATCAAACGAATCCATGATACTGCACTTGAAACGATGAACGCCATACAGAATCTCGGCGTAGATGTGACGTCGTGGGATCCGTTGATCGTACACATCCTGTGCCAAAAATTAGATTCGGACACATTCAGCGAATACAACGCAGCTATCAAACAACCTCGAGAATTACTCGAGTTGAATGAATTTCTAACCTTTCTAGAGGGGAAGTTCACGAGCATGGAAGCAAGTAGAAGAAAACAGGAGATCAATTATCAAAAATCCTTTTCTTCAAACACCAATAAACCATCAGAATCAAAACATTATAATTTCAAGCAGTCATATTCAAGCAACAAGGCTATTTCACAATCACCAAGTTACAGGAAATTGCAAAACAATCGGCCAAACTGTCCAGTCTGCAATGACGCTCATGCTATATTTTATTGCAAACAATTTGCTGACTTTTCCCCGATGAAGAAAAAACAATGTGTTGCTAACTTGAATTATTGCCAAAACTGCTTATATGATCATAAAGGAAAAGAATGCTTATCAAAAAGGCGTTGCATCGAATGCAATGGATTTCACAACACATTGCTTCATGAATCGTATTCAAAGGAATTGTCAAAACAAGGAGGTAATTCGACACCTTCTACACAGCAAAACAACATCCGTTTTAATCAGGAACGTGCAAATCAAGGCAACACGCACGTGACCCAACAAAATATGATGCAAGAAACTTTACTTTCAACTGCACTTCTAAAGGTTCAGAAAGCAGATGGGACATATCTGATCCTGCGGGCTCTTATTGATCAGGGCTCACAAATGTCTCTCATCACAGAGAACGCTGCTCAACAATTAGGATTGAAGCGATCCAGGTGTGACGGTATAATCACAGGCATAGGGCAAACAGAAAACAGTTGCAAAGGAATTATTAACCTGAACTGTATGTCTAACTCAAGAATCAAGCAATACCAATTTAATATCGATGTTTACATCATGAATAACCTAACAAGATATTTACCATCATACTCATTCCCGAAAATAGTTTGCACATTTTTGGATAATTTAGAATTAGCAGACCCTGAGTACAACATCAGCCGACCCATAGACATTTTGTTGGGTGCGGACGTTTACTCTAATATTCTTTTAACTGGTATGTGCAGATTAAGCGAATCACTTCCGCTTGTCCAAGAAACTCATCTGGGTTGGATATTATGTGGAAATCTCAAAACTAAACTATCATGCAACGTCGTGCAATTTGATTTAGATAGAATTCAACAGTTCTGGGAGATGGAAGATGTTACAGACGAAAGATCACTATCATCAGAAGAACAAGAGTGCATTCAATACTACAAAGCAACAACAAATCGGTTAGATGACGGAAAATACCAAGTGAGACTTCCATTTATACCACAATTTGAAGAAAAATTGGGGCAGTCCAAAAACAAGGCTGTTGCTCAATTCATTCATTTAGAAAGGAAATTGCATAAAAACAATTCTTTATTCAACTCATATAAGTCATTCATTAACGAATACAAAACCTTAGGTCACATGACACCTTCACCTCGCAATCAGACACCGGAATGTTTCCTACCGCATCATTGCGTACTGCGCGAAGATAGTGCAACGACTGCATTAAGAGTTGTCTACAATGCTTCGGCAAAAACATCTACAAATAAAAGTTTAAATGACTTGATGTACACGGGGCCCAATTTACAGCAAGACCTTCAGTCTCTTATCATTAAATGGAGGCAATATCAGTACGCATACACGGCTGATATAGAAAAAATGTTTAGGCAGATTTGGGTACACCCAGAAGATCAACCTTTACAAAAAATAGTGTGGAGAGATAACCCCTCGCAAAAAATACTAGACTATCAGTTGACAACTGTGACGTACGGCACAAAAGCTGCTCCATTTCTTGCAATGATGACATTGAGACAACTAGCGGCGGATGAACGAGATAAATTTCCAGAAGCCGCCAAGGTCATCGAAGAATCATTCTACATGGATGACCTGGTTCACGGAGCTTGCTCCTTATCATCAGCACAACAGTTGCAGCAAGATTTGATGAATCTACTTAAATTAGGGGGCTTCAACTTGCGAAAGTGGACATCAAACGACAGTCGTCTGCTGCAATTAAAAGACGACTATTTTAAACAAGAAAGCAAGAGTTTTAATCAAGCAGGATTAACTAAGACATTAGGGCTTCGTTGGAACCCTACAAATGATAACTTCACATTTGTTTCAAAAATTGAACCATCAAGCACTAAAATCACTAAAAGAAACATACTATCAGACATGTCTAAAATATTTGACCCATTGGGATGGATCGTGCCAGTAACAACAAAATTGAAGATTTTATTTCAAGAAACATGGTTATCCAATCTTCAGTGGGATGAACAAGTACCAGATAAAATCCGCAAGGAATGGATCAAAATCAAGCAAGAATTAGAAAGCATCAATCAATACAACATACCAAGATGGTACGGTACGGAAACAGCGAGTAGTGTAGAGTTACACGGCTTTTGTGATGCATCAACAAAAGCATATGCATGCGTCATTTACTGCAGAGTAAGAAATAGTAATCAATCAGCAATATTAGTAGCAGCTAAATCAAAATTAGTTCCTACGAAAAAACAAATATCACTACCTCGATTGGAATTATGTGGAGCACTGTTGCTAGCCAAACTCATGACCAAAGTCAAGCAATGTCTAGCAGGCCATGACCTACATATATTTGGTTGGAGTGACTCTACTGCCGTTTTGGGGTGGCTTCAAGGAAACCCAAGTCGATGGAAAACGTTCGTAGCAAATAGAACAATACAAATAACAGATAGCATTCAAACACAATCTTGGCGATATGTAAAATCAAATGAAAATCCTGCTGACTGTGGAAGCAGAGGACTCACAGTGGCTCAATTGAAGGATTGGCGTTTGTGGTGGCAAGGACCAACATGGTTACAATCTTTCGAAGCAACGAGAGAAAATCAAGCAATCTACACAACAAACGAGGAATTAAAGAAACAAGAAGACGTTCATATAGTTACAAAGCATGAATCAAGCATCATTACCGACCTGCTAAATAAATATCAATCAATCAGCAAGGTTGCACGTATTTTAGCATTAGTGATGAAGATTACGACGTACAAAAAAAAAGCAAAAAAGCATTATCTATCATTATCAGAAATCAGTCAAGCAAAGCAAAGAATTATCAAATATGTACAGCAAGAAGAGTTTACGAATGAAATAAGAGATTTAAAGCAAGAGGGAAAGCTAAATTCAAAAAGCAAATTGTTAAAATTGAACCCTTACCTGGATGAAAATGATATCTTAAGAGTCGGAGGGAGACTAAAAAAGGCACATATCAGCCATGACATGCAGCACCCTATTATTCTGCCGCACAGTGGACGTCTGACAGAATTAATAATAGAAAACGCACATCAAACCATGTTACATGCCGGAGCTCGGCTGACATTGGGTTTTATCAGACAAAAATATTGGATTCTAGGAGGAAACGTCGCTACGAAGAGGCAGCTTCGTCGGTGCGTAATATGTAAAAAACAGAATCCACACTGCCAACAGCAAATTATGGGGCAATTGCCGGAGGCTAGAAGTAATCCATCCCGTCCCTTTACACACACAGGCGTAGATTTTACCGGTCACATTTACGTCAAAGCAAGCAAAGGACGAGGTATCAAGAGCACAAAAGGATATGTGGCTGTCTTTGTGTGTATGGTCACGAAGGCAGTACATTTGGAACTAGTTAGTGATTTAAGTACAACTTCATTCATCGCAGCATTAAAAAGAATGGCGGCTCGCAGAGGTACGCCTAGTCACATTTATAGCGATAATGGTCGCAATTTTGTTGGTGCTAACAAGGTACTACAACAGGAATATCAAACATTAACGAAAATCATGCAAGACAAAGATCTTAAAGCAGAAATATTAGATATGGAAATCAGGTGGAGCTTTAATGCGCCCTCATGGCCATCCGCAGGAGGCCTATGGGAGGCCGCAGTTAAAAGCTTCAAATATCATTTCAAGAGGGTTATTGGTGACCAAATTCTTACATTTGAGGAACTATATACGGTGCTTACACAGATTGAAGCTTGTCTCAACACGAGACCATTATGTGCTATATCAGAAGATCCAGACGATGTGGATTTTTTAACGCCTGCTCATTTCCTAACAGGTGGATCAAGGGTTTCCATACATGAGACTGAAACGGATTTAAGAACCCGATGGCAGTTGACACAAAAAATTGTACAGGATCTCTGGAAAAGATGGAGGAATGAGTACCTCGTACAAATTACAGAAAGAAGTAAGTGGAGACAAGCTACAAGCAACCCCAACGTTGATGATATTGTCATGATTCATGATGACAATCTTCCGCCGGGAAAATGGCTGATGGGCAGAGTCATCGAACTACATCCCGGTTCCGACGGTAAGATTCGCGTGGTTACAGTAAAAACCAAAAACGGAACACTGAAACGTCCTATCATAAAATTATCAAAACTCCCAATTAACAATGAATCGTCGCAAATTAAGCAAGCAAATACTGCGGATTCGGGGACCTGTAACACAAATAAGCAGTCTGACACAAGGAAAAGAGGCACTCGTTACAATATAGCGGCAGTTTTTGCAGCAATCATGTTATTCTTTAGTATCATAACAACTTCCCAATGCGCACTTAACGTCACACAATTCAGAAATAATCAACATATTTACTTCGACAAACTAACAAACATGCAGATCATACGCGACGACTGGAAACTAATCATATACTACGATTTAGATCCTTATTGGGAAGGAATTACCGCACTTAACAAAAGTATAATGGCCCTGGAACAAACATGCAACACAATCCAAGAACAAACACATTGTGACATAATATTATTGCAATTACGTCATGGGTACAATGAACTCGATTACAATAATCATATGTTACTCAGTCAGCATTTTGCAAAGGAAGCGAACAGGTGGCGGCGAGGTCTTATCGACGGTGTCGGTTACATAGCAAACGGCCTCTTCGGCGTATTGGACGCTCGATTCGCAGAACAATACGAGAAGGATATCACTCTTCTACGCAAAAATCAAAAGCATATTGTATCATTTTGGCAAAATCAAACTTCGGTCATAGAAGCAGAGTTCAGTCTCTTAAAGAGGACGGAGGCTACAATGCATAAACAACATAAAATGATTCATCAGCAGTTTGCAAACATCAGAAATACATTAGAAGTATTAAAGGCTGAAACTCAAAACATTTCGAGAGCAAGTGAAGTTTCTATGGGAGCTTTGGTCGCGAGCAATCTATTACGTGACTTGAAAGATTTACAGAACGCTTTAGTGGATACAATAACAGACATCTATCATGGTCGATTTAATCCACATTTAATAACAGCCGAACAATTGCAGAATCAGCTGAGCACTATAGCTAGCCATTTGTCTAATGACGTCACGTTACCTGTAGAAAACGTTCATACAGATCTTGCACAACTGTTTAAACTTCTACGAGTCAAAGCAAGAATGCTTAAGAATTACTCAATATTTGAAGTACAAATACCCTTGATTAGCAGGGACACCTACGAAATATTCAAGCTTATACCAATTCCTATTGAGAAACCCAACGACACAATGTTATCAATTAAACCAGTGTCAGATTTCATAGCTGTGAACTTGAAAAAGGATGCATACATAATCATAACAGAAAATATCATGGATTCATGTCTAGTGACAAACGTACACTTGTGTTATATTCATTCTCCTACTTACAAATTAAGCAGAGATAAAGACTTCTGCCAATCAAAGGCATCAGCGTGTGAAGTCAACGTCAATCCCTGTAAAAATCTTTGGATGGAAAGCCAGTCTATCAACAATTATATCTTTTTTTGCTGCGGTCAATGTAACCTACGAACAGTATGCGGAGATCAAGTTACCGCACATCAGCTGACTCACTCCGGACTTATAACTATAGATTACGGCTGCATAATCAAATCAGATAATTTTGAAGTAATTGCGCATCAACAAAGAACGAGCGACGTTACTATTAAAGCTAACCTGTACTCACCAGTCATTGCATCCATAAACCACGTTATAAACGTGTCTATTCCTCAAGATGTCTTCAACGACTCCAGCATAGAGAGCGATCAAGAGCTTAAAACGATTGACCAAAAAATCAGAATCATGAAAGAGAATGGATTGCTATTTGACAGTCTGTCATCTCATGACATTCATCATTACACCGCGATCTACTGTATGATCGGCGTGGTAGCAGCATGTCTTGGAGTGTTCGCGTGGAGGCGCGCGCGCACGCGCTGCGCCCCCGCGCCTTCGCCGGCGGCGATGCCCGCAGCAGAGCCTGGCGCGCCCGGCGGCGGCGCATGCCCGGCCACGCAACGTACGTGTGTTGGAAATAGTGTAGTGTATCAGTGTGACAGTGAAAGGGCGAAGGTGGCAACAAGTGCGCGAGTGTTAGATAAAGCCACCTCTCCTATGTTAGGTTCTTATATTAGTATATCAAATTTGTGAACAGTGTGTTAACAATAGAGACTCTAGGAAATTAGATTATTTTCAAATCATTTATCATAAATAATTTTGTTTCTTCTCACTTAAGCTCAAAATTGTCTTCATATCTTTTCCTCGGGGAGCATGTACGAGCAAACCCGTACATATCAATTGTTTAATTTTTATGCTGACATCGACGCGCAGCGAATGAATAAAAATCACGCGTTTGAGTAAGCGTTAGTAGTTGCATAGCATCGTTGAGAGACTCATTCGCCGCGGGTCGATCATCTATCAGTTTCGGGTGTTTAATCAATATACAAATTTAACATTACAACAGTTTATCATTTTAAATGTACCTTACCCGTACAACCGGTTTTATTCAATTGAAAAATTAAGGAAACCTTTAAAAATACCTGTAAAAAAATAAAGGTTGTTACCGAAAAAATACCCGTATTGATCATACCGGTTTCGGTCCCTGGTTCATAGCATTCCGACGTAAATTGAAGCAAGCAATTATTTTCGCCCCTAAAATCTTAATCACCCCTGTTTCACTCCTTATTTATGTATTTAGTTTATTTTCGAAAAATCTAAACATTTGTTATTCTTATTGTTTTATCGAAAACATTTAAATGCCGTGGTGTTTCAACTTCATCGGACCAAGCATTGATACGATTCTCCCCAGTTATCCCCTGTTATTAAACCATTTAAATGGATAAGGATTAATATCATGATACCGAAATCACCATTTGTTCATATCACCAAGGATTCTAGAAGCAGTCAACAAATTGAGTTGGAAAACCAAAGAGCCACTCAATATGTTCATGCTGACATTCTCAAATGATGAGGAAACTAATAAAATATTCAACATTAAACACATATTAGGATGTAACGTGGAGATACAACCGTTAAAATCCACAAAACTAGTACCTCAGTGCAAAAGATGCCAGGCATACGGCCATACGCAAAAGTACTGCTCCAAAGAACCGAGGTGCGTAAAATGCACAGGTAAACATCTCACCAAGGATTGCAGAAAACCAAAAGAAGAGAAGCCAAAATGCGTTCACTGCGGAGTCCCACATCCGGCTAACTACAGGGGATGTAAGGAAATACAACAGATACGATTGAAAAAATCGAAAAAAAATAATATGAACCCTCAACAAAGTGCACATACCGGAAGAGGTGAAGACAGCCAGTTCAAACCAAGTCAAAGCACGATGCAAACTACGAGTAAAAACATCTCATACGCTCAAGTAACTACAAGAGGCATAGCGAAAGCGCCTTTGGCTGATATGAACAGCAACAAAAAGTTGGATGAAATCAAAGTTAATGTCATCATTCGACGAAAGATTTAAAAAAATTGAAAATAGCAACAAAACTGCTACTTCTAAAACAAAAAAATGAATAATACACTTAAACTTATGGCGTGGAACTCAAATGGGTTACAAAAACATCAGAATGAGTTACAAGCAGTTTTAGAAATAGAGAAAATTGATGTGTGCCTGATATCAGAAACGCACTTCACAAAGCAATGTCATATAAAGTTTAAAGGATACAAAATATACCATGCACTACACCCAGATAATACTGCAAGAGGCGGAAGTGCCGTTATTGTTAAAGAAAACCTGCAGCACTACGAAGTGTTTAAATACGAAGAGAGAGATATTCAAGCAGTGGCAATTTGTCTACAAACCAAAAAATACCCCTTAACAGTGTGTACCATCTACTGTCCACCACGTTACATGATAAAAAAAGACCACTATATGTGTTTTCTAGCCCACCTTGGTAATAGATTTATCTTAGGAGGTGACTTCAATGCTAAAAATACGTATTGGGGTTCCAGACTCACTACTACTAAAGGCAAAGAACTACTGAGTGCCATAAAAGAGCTAAAATGTGACGTTATATCTACTGGAAAGCCCACATATTGGCCAACAGATCTAAATAAAATACCGGACTTAATCGATTTTTTCGTAACCAAGGGTCTATCAACTAGTTATACTAAGTCGGAACAAAGTTATGACCTGAACTCAGATCACTCTGCAATTTACTTAGAAATTAGCGAGAGTACTTTAAACAAAGAAAACAGTCTCACTCTTGTCAATAAGTGTACGGACTGGGAGAGCTTTAAGGCCAGATTGAATGATCAAATAGACCTTAAAGCTCCATTAAAAACCCCCGAACATCTAAATTTCGAAGTTGAAAAGTTTATAACGCACATCCAGCAAGCAGCGTGGGAAAATACACCTGACTTCAACAAAAAGACGAAGGGAAATATTTACCCCCTCAGAATCAAGCAGCTCATCATGGTGAAAAGAAGACAGAGAAAAACGTGGCATCAATCTAGGTGTCCAGATGACAAACGAAAACTAAACAAACTTACAAAAAAAGTAAGAAGACTAATCCAGGACTATAAAGATGACTCAACCAAAACCTACCTGCTGAAACTAAGTAACGACCGAAGGACAGACTACTCCCTTTGGAAGGCTACTAAGCATCTAAAGAGGCCGATAGCCCAAATCCCTCCCATCAAATGTGAAAACGGACAATGGGCACTAATGAGCAAAAAGCTGTGAGATTTGCAGAGCACCTAGAAAATATATTTCAACCAAACGAGGGTGACATAATTGAAGACCGCACTCTGAGTAATATAGTGATGCCAGATCATGTAGAAGCGATCAAACTAGTAACACCGAAAGAAGTCTTACAAGAAATAAAACATAAAATAAGCCCACGAAAATCACCAGGTTATGATTTAATAACAGGGGAAATTCTTCATAACTTACCAAGAAAGGGTCTGGTTAAGTTAACAACCCTTATTAATGCCGCACTGAGGCTTAAATATGTACCAGACTTATGGAAAGTTGCTGAAGTAATAATGATAGCAAAGCCTGGGAAACCGGCTCACGAAACGACATCATATAGACCGATTTCTCTGCTACCAATTATGTCAAAGCTGTTTGAAAAGCTGCTACTCAAACGGCTTAAACCAATAATAGAAAACAGGAACATTATCCCAGAGCACCAGTTTGGTTTTCGAGAACAACACTCAACGATCGACCAAGTGCACAGAATCACAAACGTAATAGAAAACGCGTTAGAAAACAAAAAAGTTTGTTCTACTGTTTTTCTAGACATAGCTCAAGCGTTTGACAAAGTATGGCATGAAGGTCTTATACATAAACTGAAGAAACTCCTACCAAAACAGTTTGCAGATATATTAGAATCCTACATTCTAAACAGAGTATTTAGAATAAGACAAGAAGACGCTTATTCAGAACTAAAACAAATAAAAGCTGGCGTACCGCAAGGAAGTGTGTTAGGTCCGGTCCTGTACCTACTATATACTTGCGATATTCCTGAATCACAACACAATACCATTGGGACCTTTGCTGATGATACAGCCATAATGGCCGTTGGAAACAGCCACGAAGAAGCAGTAGAAAAGGTTCAAATGGCTGTTAATCAAGTTTATGACTGGACCAAAAAATGGAGAATTAAATTAAATGAATCCAAATCTGTACACATAGACTTTACAAACAAAAAGCAACAGCATTTTCCAGTTCATATTAATGGCAAACAAATCCCTTACGAGAACACAGCCAAGTATCTCGGTATGACCCTTGATGCAAAGCTACGATGGAAAGCCCACGTCAAGAAGAAAAAAGATGAACTCGACCTGCGGTTCAAAAAATTGTATTGGCTACTTGGAAGGAACTCCGCGCTGTCCGTGCAAAACAAATTGTTGTTATACAGACAAGTCCTGATGCCAGTTTGGACTTATGGTATTCAGCTGTGGGGCTGCACCAAACAGACCAATGTATTAATCATCCAACGATTCCAGAACAAAGTACTACGGGAAATTGTAAATGCACCCTGGTACATACGAAATGATGACCTCCATCGGGACCTAAAAGTTGAGTTCATTGAAAAAGTGATACAAAAATTTGCAGAAGCTCACGAACAGAGACTTCATCAGCATGTGAACGTCGAGGCGATCCAGCTTCTCGACCACACGGACAAGTGAGAAGACTAAAAAGAACAAAACCGTTCGAGTTAGTGTTTAGTGTTAGTGAAAGTAAATAGTGTTATGTAGCACAAGTGTTACCAAATAAATACAAGAACGAAGTGTATTCGCCTTAATAGAGACAATAAGAAAAGTGCTATTGGACACATTCTTAGTAAAGACAATTTAACAGTTTAGGTTTTAAATTAAATTACTTATTTAACTTTTACTTTTGAGAGACAGCTTAAAGAACACCTAAATTTAAATGATGCACAGTTCGGTTTTAGACCAGGGCTATCGACAGAATGTGCAGTTATGTCTCTCAAGCAGACTGTCAGGTATTACACAGATAGGAGCACGCCTGTGTATGCAGCTTTTCTTGATCTCTCCAGGGCATTTGACCTGGTTAGGTATGATATTCTCTGGCGAAAATTGAAGGATACAGGTGTGTCGGGTGAGTTAATTAATGTTTTTAAATATTGGTATGACCACCAAACTAACCAGGTCAAATGGCTTGGCGAACTTTCTGACGAGTACAGGTTGGAGTGTGGAGTGAGACAGGGGGGGTTGACGTCTCCTTCACTCTTCAACCTGTACGTGAACGGGCTGATTGTTGAGCTGATCGATGCGGGAGTAGGATTCTCGGTCGACGGTCACTGCATCAACAGTATCAGTTATGCAGATGATATGGTGCTGCTCAGCCCATCAATAGCCGCACTCAGAAAGCTAATAGGCGTGTGTGAGGAGTATGCAAGGGTACACGGTCTCTTGTACAATGTTCGGAAAAGCGAGCTCTTGGTATTTCAAGCCAGGGGACGTAAACTGGGGGATGTGGCACCTGTGCTGCTTAACGCTGTCGCTCTTCGAAGAGTGAGAGAGTTTAAATACCTCGGCCATGTGGTTACCGAGGATTTAAAAGACGATGGAGACATAGAAAGGGAGAGGAGAGCGATGGCGGTCCGCTGTAACATGTTGGCACGCAGATTTGCGAGGTGTAGTTTAGAGGTAAAAATTACTCTTTTTAAAGCATTTTGCCAAACTCTCTACACCTGCAATCTGTGGGTCAGCTACACTCAGCGGGCCATCAACGCTCTCCGAATTCAATATAATAACGCGTTCAGGGTGCTGGTGGGGCTCCCACGCTATTGTAGTGCGTCTGCGATGTTTGCGCACGCGCACACAGACGGGTTTCACACTGTGCTGCGGCGCCGTATTGCGTCGCTGATGTTCCGCACGCGTGGGAGCGCCAACACCATCCTGAACGTGCTCAGCCACAAGCTGGACAGCCCCCTTCTGGGGCACTGGGTTCAAGCACAAGTGCGTGTGCCCGGGGCCCCAGACGGCGGCAAATACTTAAATTAATTAATTATTTTTTTTAAATGTACCTAACATAGTTTTTAAGTCTTATTACTAACAATATTATGGACCAAGTATGTCTGAAATAAAAAGATTTTTTTTTTTTTTTTTATTAGTCTATAAACAAGGCTAGATTGTAATAAGATTAGGGTCTATCCTTTTGATGAACTCTAGGATAAGTGAAAAAAAAAAAAAAAAAAAAACCTGCTTGAATAATTTGAACAAAAAGCGGTCATGGTGACTTAACCATAATTGTTAGACATATGGTATCGCGGACTTTTTTGTAGACATTGATGACCTCTACAAAACTGTTGTACATCACTTTGCTCTATTGTCAATACATTCCGCAGCGTACGCGATATAAGGATTTTTTCTCACACCTTGGGTTACATTATCGAAGTTTTCATACGGATCCCTATCTTTTTTGAAAATATTCTATAGCCTATGTCCATCACCGATAGTGTAGGATTCTATTAGTAAAAGAATTTTTCAAATCGGTCCAGTAGTTTCGGAGCCTATTCATTTAAAAAAACAAACAAACAAACAAATCTTTCCTCTTTATAATATTAGTAGTAGATACATCCAAAGTTTCGAGGCCGCCTATAACCTATTTCCTTGGTAACGTGTCCCGTTCCTCTTACAGCGCAAGTTCGACACGGCGGAGGAGTGGCTGCGCCTGGCCAGCAGCCAGCAGGACGACGTGCCTCCTGCGCAGCACGACACGGAGATCAGTGCGCGCCTGGCGGCCGCGGTGAGCGCGCTGCAGGGCGTGCAGCGCGAGTGCACGCGCGCGCTACCGCTTGCAGGCCACGAGCCCGACAGCGTGCGCGCGCAGCTGCGGACCTGTCTGGTGAGTGCACTGTTGTACCCGCGCCGCACGACACAGAGATCAGCGCGGCTGTGAGCGCGCTGCAGGGCGTGCAGCGCGAGTGCACGCGCGCGCTACCGCTTGCAGGCCACGAGCCCGACAGCGTGCGCGCGCAGCTGCGGACCTGTCTGGTGAGTGCACTGTTGTACCCGCGCCGCACGACACAGAGATCAGCGCGGCTGTGAGCGCGCTGCAGGGCGTGCAGCGCGAGTGCACGCGCGCGCTACCGCTTGCAGGCCACGAGCCCGACAGCGTGCGCGCGCAGCTGCGGACCTGTCTGGTGAGTGCACTGTTGTACCCGCGCCGCACGACACAGAGATCAGCGCGGCTGTGAGCGCGCTGCAGGGCGTGCAGCGCGAGTGCACGCGCGCGCTACCGCTTGCAGGCCACGAGCCCGACAGCGTGCGCGCGCAGCTGCGGACCTGTCTGGTGAGTGCACTGTTGTACCCGCGCCGCACGACACAGAGATCAGCGCGGCTGTGAGCGCGCTGCAGGGCGTGCAGCGCGAGTGCACGCGCGCGCTACCGCTTGCAGGCCACGAGCCCGACAGCGTGCGCGCGCAGCTGCGGACCTGTCTGGTGAGTGCACTGTTGTACCCGCGCCGCACGACACAGAGATCAGCGCGGCTGTGAGCGCGCTGCAGGGCGTGCAGCGCGAGTGCACGCGCACGCTATAGGGCGTGCAGCGCGAGTGCACGCGCGCTATAGGGCGTGCAGCGCGAGTGCACGCGCACACTATAGGGCGTGCAGCGCGAGTGCACGCGCACGCTATAGGGCGTGCAGCGCGAGTGCACGCGCGCTATAGGGCGTGCAGCGCGAGTGCACGCGCGCTATAGGGCGTGCAGCGCGAGTGCACGCGCACGCTATAGGTCGTGCAGCGCGAGTGCACGCGCGCGCTATAGGGCGTGCAGCGCGAGTGCACGCGCACGCTATAGGGCGTGCAGCGCGAGTGCACGCGCACGCTATAGGGCGTGCAGCGCGAGTGCACGCGCGCGGTGGGAGCTTGGAAGACGCACTGTTGCGGTGTGAAAGAGTAATATCTGCCCTGCCACACATGAGCATGAAATGGCGTAACTGTCCCTTCAAAGTTAATCAGTCGAAGCACAGGTAACAGAATCTCGCCACTGCACTTGTATTGGGAAACACTATCGAAGTATTGAGTGACATATCCAGTGACAGTCGTTGCAAGACTTGCATGTTTGGTGCGCGTCGCGAGTGGTCGGACGTAGGTCTTGTCACTGGCCAATCTTTTATTACAAACACTTATAATACCTCTCGGTTACGGCAGCCAATATCCCTACACAATAGACATTATACTACAAGTCAAGTGTGTGTAAAAAATTAGGAGCATTTTCATTTCCTTCGCTGTCAAAGTCTGATGAGCGGCAATCTCAGCCATCGAAATTGAATGTTGTCTTGTGTTCGGAGTGAACCTTCGGGAAATGTCGTGTGCAGTGGCGACCGGAACCGAGCGGATTACGCGCTAACAAGATAATGCGGATGCGCGCTATCGCACGGCTATTGTGCGCGCTGTTTGTCAACAATATCGCTGTGTGACCGCCGTGACCGCGCCAACGTTTACATATAGTACGTCCCGTGTTAGTAAAAACGACTATCTTTACTTCTATTATTTTTTAACAAACACAATAGTTGAACGGCTGGACTTGATGACGGGCGCGGTAAAATGCATGCAATCTCATCCAACAACCAACATCAACCTCATTTAAAGGAGGAAATAAACGCTGTGATGGGCAATATGAAGTTAGTGCGGACACAAAACAGTTCCCTCCATATCATATAATGAAAATGAGCTCGAATGAGATTTTTTAAAGTCAACGATGCGCGAGGAGTATCCAGTAACATTAAACACGAAACCAGAGTTAAGTTAAAAAATGTATCGAAATTGATAGTGTAGTCGAATTAGCAAAAAGATTGGACTTAATTCGTGTAGTTGTAATTTTTTATGGAATCATTAGAAAACATGAATATAAGTCTCCTCTGAGTTTGCACCATTTCTGTTATGTACGGAACATCGTTTAATGTTAGGTATTAACATTAAAGTCTCATTATTTTGAATTTTAATTAAAAACTAACTGTTTTATGTTTTTATATATGTAGATACCCCTTTGTTGTATAATTACTTTTCACCAAAAAAGGTGTGAGGTGTATGAAACACTAATAAATTTAAAAAAATCATTTGCGGCTCAAGGGAAATTCAGTCTGTTGGTGCAAACTCAAAATAAGCATTTTAGAGCATCATTAACACCCAGTTATTTTAGCACCCTTTTGCACCCCTTGGAAACCAGCATTTAACAATATTTACAAATTGTACTTCGGGGGAAATTAGTGTAGTCATGATTTTTTTAATATATAATGTATTCTACAAATACTACATTTGCACCTAATAAAAATAAGAAATATACCTCGGGAAGTTTATACAGAGAGCGTGGTTATATCGTAGCGTTCGCAAGGCGAACGAGGGGTTGAAGCAGGACACGGGGCGGGCGCGGGAGCAAAGCGTAGAGTTTGAACTATCATAGTTGTGGCAAGAAGCGATCCGTGCGTTACGCAAATTTATTATTTGTCATTTCCTTTTATATTATTTCACTAACTGTGTTTGTTCAATAAATGTGAAAAATGGATTATGCGAGAGCTGTTGATTGAGTGGATGATGTAGAAGAGATCGCAGTGAGGAGAACTGGAACCTGTACAAGGTGGCTGGAAACCGCTGTAACCAGATGGTAAAAGCTTATAAACGCCGATACATTTGTGAAAATGTCTTTAACTCTTCACCGGCTGATATATGGAAGTTTCTCAAATCTCTCGGCATAACAAAGTCCTTCCCCAAATGTCATTTCTTCTAACGTGTCCTTGAGTGATTAGAATAAGCATTTTTCATCGTCGGATATTCTTGTAGATGCCGTTAAAAACAAAACTCTTCTTGAGATTACTTCCACGCCAATCTTACTTCCCGATTCTTTCTCTTTTTCCCCAGTGACTGACCCTGAAGTCCTCAAAACCTTCAATGCAATTAAGTCCAAGGCTGTTGGCTGTGATGGTGTCAGCAGAACTATGATATCCCTCATAATTAAAAGTATTCTCCCTATTGTTACACACATTATCAATGCCTCCCTATAAACTGGAGTATTTTCCACAATCTGGCGTAAGGCCATCATAATCCCTCTTCCTAAAATATCCAACCCCAGTTTATTTAAACACTACAGACCAATCTCCCTTCTCCCTTTCCTATCTAAGATCCTGGAAGCAGTTGCTCTTAAACAAATATCTACTTTTGTGTTTAGGTATAATCTGTTATCCCCTTTCCAATCAGGTTTTCGGCCTGGCCACAGCACAGCCACAGCTTTGCTTGAGGTTACAGAAGACGTTAGGAATGGCCTGAAGAACTCAAGATTAACGGTGTTAGTTTTAATAGATTTTTCCAATGCTTTTAACACCGTTGATCACGACATCCTCCTGGCTATTCTGTCTCAAATTGGGGTTTCTTCGTCGGCACGGGATTGGTTTTCATCATATCTTCGTGGTCGCCAGCAAGCGGTCCGTGCTAATCAGAAATTTTCTGAGTGGTGCGCCCTGAAAACTGGCGTTCCACAATGCGGTATACTCTCTCTACTTTTATTTTCTCTTTTCACAAACTCTATTACCACTATTCTCAAATGCTCCTACAATCTGTACGCTGATGATCTACATGTCTACGCGCAAACTGACACTGACAACCTGGACAACTGCTTCTCATTGCTGAATGCTGACCTTCTAGCTTCTAGCTATCAGTGATTGGTCAAGCAGATTTGGGGTTACAGTCAATGTCAGTTAAAGCCAGGCTATCCTGATTGGCAGAACTTATTTTTTACGTAACTTGGACACCAGTCAACTACTGCCGCTTACTTTCAACAATGCCGTCATCCCTCTCCAGCCACACGTTAAAGACTTAGGCCTAAACATTGATGACAGGTTAAGTTGGAATAAGCTTTCTCAGGTTAGCCAGAATGTAACTTACTCACTGCGATCTCTCTATAGATTCAAGCATTTTCTTCCTTCTAGCACTAAAACCACTTTGGTTCAATTACTTGTGCTTCCTATAATTGATTATGCTGATGTTTGCTACTCTGATCTATCCCAAGAACTTCTTAACAAACTGGATCGACTACTTAACAACTGTATTCGTTTCATTTTTGCCCTTCGTAAATATGATCACATTTCTTCATTTCGTTCTCAGCTTAAAGGGCTGCCTATCCGTCAAAGGAGATCCCTCAGATCCCTCTGCATGCTCTTCACTATTATGAATGATCCTTGTGCTCCTGATTATTTAAAACAATATTTTAAAGTGTTGGGCAGTTCTCACAGTCTTAACCTTCGAGCATCCAAAAACTTACTCCTTCATATTCCTACTCACCGCACCGGTTTTATGTCTAATTCCTACGCTATTTCAACCATTAAACTCTGGAATCCCCTTGACATCAAGAAGGCTGAGTCCAAATTTTCCTTTAAGCGTAAAATCCGAAGACACTACTTAAAAGCCTGTCATTCTTAGTTTGTCTTCGTCATAATAATTATGAGTTCAGCAGTGCGATTCTGTAAACATGTCGAAGTGAACACTTGGGCGGGGCGCACGACGGGTGAGTTGTCAAACCATACAAATAAGATAGAATGACAGCTCAGTTGTCGTTCACTCCGCCTAGGTGAACACCGTGAGATGTCGACAGAATCGACCGGCAGATCAGAAATTTTAGTATATTAAATCATATTTATTACTTTATTATTTTAGCTTGTATATGTATTTTATAAGTACCTATTATGTTACTAGCTGGGGTTTCGCCCGCGTGAATATCGGAAATAGCAAGGTTTCCTGATTTTTATTGTATTTTTTTAATCAGGAAACACCCACCCTACACCTACCTTACACCTACCCTACACCTACCCTACACCTTCCCTACACCTACCCTACCTACATAATTATACCAGCCCAAAAATACAATGACATGTTCCTGGTCCCCTGGTACTTGATGTTTCTGGTCTCCTGGTACTTGTGAATCTGAAGTACTAAGGCGAACGTCTGCGCTGCACCTTAGAGGTAAGCGGGACTTTACTCTCTGTACCGCTACCTCTAAAGGGCTACTCAGGGCTGATATTACTGGCTATTATTGAAATTGTTTGGTGAAAATCGGACAGTAGGATGTTGTGCTCACGTTATAACCATTTTGCGGTATCTAAGTTGGGCTCGATTTAGGCCTGTTGATCTGCCGGCTCCGGTTTTGGAAAAACGGAATCCTTTTAGTATCACTCGTGTGTGTGTCGCTCTGCGTATTACAATTTTCTCTACATTTCCGTGACTCAAACGCGGACTTAAATAAATACATTTTGAGTTTGGGTTCACCTCCCTCATTTTAGTAACTGCCTAGCTTAACACTTGAAAACGATACTTATAATAACGATAAATTATAAAAAAAAGATTCGTTCGGAAAAGCGAAAGAGTCCGACTCGAATTGGGTATTTTTTTTTCATAAGATTAATAAAAAAAAAAAACAATCGACCAAGCATTTAATTGAGTTGCAGCCGAGATAAATAGCAACAACGAGTGCTGTGACAGCACAATAAAAGAACACAGAAGCTAGTCATCGTACAATAGCCGCGCTCGCGTGCTCTCGTCACTGACATTGAAAGGATTCTGTGATTCCATTTGTGATTGCAGCGATGTGCGAGCGGCGCTACGACTGGAGCGGGCATCAAACTGCTTTTACTGTGTTTGACGCGCCACGTATTTATGATTGCTTATGTTTCTAAAACAGACATTTTCTGTCAATCCCTTGCAAAGGAATTAAAGTAGGTTAAAGGAAGTTCCAGTACTTATTTAGTTAGTTTTGTAGAAAAATAATCGCAACTTTTCTTGCTGAACGGGTTTATTCAGACATTAGTATGTGATTCAATTATGTGTTAGTGACAGCAAATAAAATGATTTTGACGAAAAAGAAAATAAAACATGGTGTGTGCGCGCAGAGTGTTCGCACATCGCGGTCACCGCGCACACAGTCGCCGCGCGGCGCTCTGCTCGCAAGCCTCACTTCCGACTAGACTCCACTTGTAGTCAGGCGACATGAATTGGGACGCTATTTATTTACTTGTCATTTTAAGCCTCGCTTGGTACAAGTGGCTCGTAAGTACGCGTTCTTATTTAACAAACAAGAATGCGCTAAAAGTTTCCTAATGTGATTTATTTTCCGACAGAGGTTCTACCGGACTCTGAGCGAGATCAAGTCGGAGGTGGAGTCCATCATCAAGACGGGCCGCAAGATGGTGGAGGAAGAGGCCGTGCCGGCGCCGCTCGAGTTCTCCAAGAAGATCGACATGCTGAAGGAGCTGTACAACAAGCTGGGCGCGCAGATCACGGACTCCAAGTCGCGGCTGGAGCGCGCGCTGCTGACGGCGCGCGAGCTGCAGAACGACCTGGCGGCGCTGGGCGCGTGGCTGGACGGGCTGGGCGGCCTGGGCCAGCAGACGCTGGAGCTGGAGATGTCGCGCATGGAGGCCATCCGCGACAAGCTCAACGCCAACTACGCCGACTTCGCGCAGAACTGCGAGCCCGCCTACCTGCACAAGCTGCGCGAGCAGATCGACGACATGAACGCGCGCTGGGAGGCGCTGCGCAAGCCGGCGCGGCGCGACGACGAGCCGCTGCTGCGCTGGCTGCGCGACGTGGCGGCGCAGCTGCAGGCCGCTGGGGGCGCTGAGGCCGCCACGCTGCGCCGCCTGGGCGCCGAGCTGCGCGCGCGCCGGCCCGACGTGCTGGCCGCCGCCGCCGACAGCGCCGCGCTGGCCCGCCTGTACGAGCGCGTGCGCGACCAGCTCGCGGTGAGTAGCGGCGGCACCCAAGAGGGATGACGATCCCTTTCCACTGGACGTTCCGACGTCTTCGGAATATTTTATTCAGTGATAAGGTTTCAGACGCAGAATGAAAGGGATCGCCGTTCCGAGTGAGTGACGCTATCAGAATGCAGTTTGATTCATTGTGTTGAACTTGTCGAATGTTTATTTAAATTCACAAATCAATGGATCGGTTTATCTCATTAATACTCATTATCGTTGTCACGGAAACCTATGAATTTGAAATATTCGTACGAGTACGTAGATTTAAAAAACCATTTGTCTAAATGTGTATTTAGTTGTAATGCTTGATCGGTTCACTGAATATATTGCACGTAGTCGCTTCATCGCCACGGTAAGTGATCATGTTACATTGGTGTTCGATAGTTGTTAACGTTAGTGACAGTTGACATGTTCATAACAAACTAATCGTACTGACGATGTTTGTGTGTGCTCCTCTCGCGTGCACTGCGCACAGCGCAGACGTGTCGACATTGTATATACGATGGTGTTGGTGTCATGTGTGGTGTGACGGCGCTTTGTGTCTCGGCATACGAACATTCTGTACATTGTGCCACCTCAAGCTTTTAACGGACTCACCTGTGCGGGGATCATGCTTTATCACGCATCTCATCGACACGCAACACGCAACACGCAACACGCAACAAGCAACACGCAACACGCAACACGCCGCGCTGCAGGTACGACACATGGGACCACTTCACTAACATGTAAATAACAGTGTGGCTTGTAACACATTAACGAAGGTCCGGACACTAAGCGAGGCGCGGTTTGTGCTTGCAGGCCGCCAGCGCCACTAGCGCCACTAGCGCCACTAGCGCCACTAGCGCCACTAGCGCCACTAGCACCACTAGCGCCGCCCCCAGCACCGCTCAGGCGCACGGTGACGCCGCGGTCGTGGTGGAGTACGAGAACGTTACTGACACCATCAAGCGGCGGCTAGAGAGCCCCGTCAACACGCCCGAGACTGATAAACCAGACTTTAAAAAATCTAAGATACCGCTGGCTTTGAAGAGCCCCGTGCCCATCAAGAGGGAGATCAAGGAGGGCGGCCACCGCAGCCGCGGCTCGTCGCTGGAGCGCCGCCGAGCGTCCGAGAGCTCGCAGACCGGCTCCGTCATGTCTAGCTCCGCCATGTCCGCCATGTCCGCCATGTCCGCCGACTCCATCGAGGCGACGTCGCGCGCGAGCTCCGCGGCGTCCACGCCATCCACGCCATCCACGCCCGACGTGCGCAAGAAGAACAGCAGCACCTTCAACCTGCTCACTGACAGCGAGCTGTTCACACAGATCAACAACAACAACATCCAGGCCCGGCCGGCGCCCGAGCCCGACAAGCCCAAGGCCGACCCCTGCACCGTGGTGGCCGTCACGGAGCACGAGATAGTCAAGTCCACCGTGAGCCCCATCGAGCCCATGGAGATGTACCCGTTCGAGGCGATCGACGCCGTCGTCGAGTTCATCCCGCAGAGCGTGGAGACCGTCGACATCATCGACGACACAGAGAACGAGTCGCTCAGCGAGTCCGACGAGTCCGACGAGGAGGACGACGAGCGGCGGCGCGCGCTCCACCTGGGCAGCGAGCCCAAGACCTTCGTGGTCGAGGTGAAGACTCTCGAGCATCGCATGAAACCGACGCTCGGGATATTGAAACGAAAGAACAGTTCGGACGACGACAAGCCGAAAGCGATGCGGGTGACGTCGGCGGCCGTGCCCGACCTGATACCTAGCGCGGAGCAGCAGGACGGAGACGTCGGCATGCGCACGCCGCCGCCCAGCCCGCTGCTGCACCTGCTGCGCGGCGCGGAGCTCCACGAGTACCTGGTGCTGGACGACGTGCCGCGCGAGCAGGCGGCGCTGCCCGAGCCGTCCGCCACCGCCGCGTGCGCACACGAGCGGCGCACGCACGACACGCACGACACGCACGACACGCACGACACGCACGACACGCTCGACACCAGCGAGGACATCGTTAGCGAGTGTGCGGCCGCTGTAATGGAGGAAGAGGTTATATACTCGGAGGTCGCCGACACACCGCAGGTAAACTTACCTACGGGGCTTTTTTTATATTAACTGACGGAATTTTCCAGACGGGATGAGTATTAACTAAAATGCCAAATAAAAAAAATAAAGATTTAAAACAAACTAGCTTTTTTCCCGCGGTTTTACTTCCGTGGATTAGCTCCCGTGACCTATCTCACAGGTCCCGTGCCTTTTCCGGGATAAACAAGTAATGACACTTACCGATGGAGTGACTTTCTATGAGTGAAAGAATTTCCAATATCGGATTAGGATTTTCAGAGATTACTTTTTACAAATAAATAAACAATAAAACAGTCCTGTCCGGCCCCGGCGACACACCGGTGTGTCGCGAATTAATCGCGAATTTAATGTTTATTTACATATACATAAGATTTACTTTATATTAGGGAATTTTCACATGTTGGGCCCGAGTGGTTAAGCTCTTAATTATAGAGGGTGATCCAATTCCAGGTTTCTAACCCTCATTGAAAAATAAAACAGCCTCGACGTACTGTAGCAGCAGTGACTTGCTCAAGGTCATTTTTCGAATACCCAGTTTTTAAGAATTGTTAACAATTTTAACACCTTGAACGGTACCTAGATAAAGAATCAAGCGATGTATCGTGTAATGTATTGTACATTAAATTTTCAAATTCAACCTAACATTGACGTATGAAGCTCAAATCATTATTGACATCCATCATAAAGTGGTTCTATGATAGAAAACTCAAATTGGATGAGCCTTTATAAGTTGAGAAAAAAAAAACGAGTAACGAGATTGTTTCCCCGTTTCTTTGTTTGTTGATAATTATGTCTGTACTGTACAGCCACTCTCCAATAAATTTATAATAAAAACATCCTGTATGAACTCTTAGCCGCCGTTCCGTTAGAATTTGAAATAGTCCTAAGCTATCGCAGGAAATTTTGAACAACCAGGATTTTAATGTAACATGTGACCAGGTTTAGTATATCGTATTGCCGGTAATGTAGCTAGGCTGTTAGAAATAAATACTTGAAGTATTAATTATGTTTTCCACACTAACTGGAGGTGAGTCAGGGTAATTAATTGTTTAGTAAATTGACTGCTAACTTTGATGTCATTCAATAATTCAAATAATGTATGAAATGTTAAACAATTAATTTTCCTGAGGCTACCTTGTGCAAACCAGAGTTATCTTTTTACTTAGAGTTGCTAAACGAGAGGCATAAATATTAAATATTCCATACATGACGACACCGGGTTAAACCAACATCACATGCCTGCCTTTTGTTGGGAAAAGGCGGGAAAATGTTGATCGGCTTCCAGTCAAACCGGATCCAGCTGAATACATCTAATATTTTTATAACCAAACCAAACAAACAAGTCAAACAAATAAGTCTGGTTTGTGCAAGTAGGCCTTCGTGTAGTCGAGGGCGGGCTAGTTGAGTGGTGCGTACCGTTGCAGCTGCGCTCGGCGGCGTGCAGCGAGCTCCAGCAGCCGGCGGCGTGCAGCGAGCTCGAGCAGCCGGCGGCGTGCAGCGAGCTCGAGCAGCCGGCGACGTGCAGCGAGCTCGAGCAGCCGGCGACGTGCAGCGAGCTCGAGCAGTCGGCGCCGCTGTGCACGTCCACGCCCCTCAAGCACGCGCAGGTGGTCGCCATGTCGCCCAAGCTGGCGCCCGAGCCCGCGCCCCCCGCGCCCCCCGCGCCCCCCGCGCCCCCCGCCCACCTGTCGCACATACCCGTCAGCAAGGAGCGCCTCAAGCAGACGGACAATTACCAGAAGACTGACGACTCGCTCAAGGTTTGTGTTTTACTTCCTATCTAGAGTAAACGGTGATATTCCATTTTTAAGTAAGACACTGTTAAGCATGTTGTCGCTTGACTAATTGTAGCTAATGATAATCACCCTTAGTTTTACCAAAGCTTTGTTACACGTGTGTGCAGCCATCACCGACCCCTGAGAGCCAGTCGCCAGAGGAGCATGAAGCTAGCGGGCTTACGGGCTCCGCAAACAGCACGGGCAGCGTGCTGCACGCGCAGTTCTCCGGGCTACACGACGAGGAGCTGGCAGCGTGGGAAGCTGAAGCCGGCAGCCTGGCGCGGCGCATGGACGTCATGCTGCTGACGGTGGGCGGGGTGGCCGCCGAGCGCGACCCCGCCAAGCGCCTGGAGGTACATACCGGCACGCGATACTAGCTGCCAAAGGTTGCGACATACTTATGTGGCTAAGTTGAGTGACTCACCCTTGTCTCTTGCACAGATCCTCAAGAGCCAGCTGGGGCAGCTGGCGCCGGATGCGGCGGCGCTGATCTCGCGCGGCGACTCGCTGGTGTACGCGCGCCACAAGGACGACCCGCTGCTCGCCGACTACATACAGACGCACTTCCAGGTAGTTCATATTGATAAGTACTTATGAGGTGTTGCGTTTATTCTGTTACACTATATAGATTGACCAAACCCGCAGCAAATCTAGCGAACGACCCAAGAGCTAGATTGACCCGGCATTATACCGAAGACATCCCGGACGTCAGCCTGTATGAGATTAGGATGGCTCTGAAGCAGCTTAAAAACAACAAGGCGTCGGGTGAGGACGGAATTACGGCCGAACTCCTGAAGGCGGGTGGAAAACCAGTTCTCAAGGCCCTTCAGAAACTGTTCGATTCCGTCATACTCGAGGGGAAAACGCCACAAGCGTGGAGCAGAGGTGTGGTGGTACTATTCTTTAAAAAGGGCGACAATAATTACAGGCCCATCTCACTTCTGAGCCATGTCTACAAGCTGTTTTTCAGAGTCATCACAAACCGTCTCGCACGCAGGTTTGACGACTTCCAGCCTCTCGAACAAGCCGGATTCCGAAAAGGCTTCAGCACCGTAGACCACATACACACGCTGCGGCAGGTTATACAGAAGACCGAAGAGTATAATCTGCCCCTCTGCTTAGCGTTTGTGGACTACGAGAAAGCCTCGATTCGATCGAGACTTGGGCTGTGCTGCAGTCTCTCCAACGGTGCCAGATCGACTATCGGTACATCGAGATGCTGAAGTGTTTGTATGAAAACGCCACCATGTCACCGCCGCATCTGGAACACGTGTTTCGTGCGCAGCTCAAGGATCGCGTGCAACGTAGCAGTGAAAACCTGCAGCAGTGGGCCCTTGAAGTAGAAAAGCTGGTTCGAAAAGCATACCAGTCTGTACCAGCGCTCATTGAAGGGAACCTGGTGCAGGCATTCATCGACGGCATCCGCGACCTTGAGGTTAGAGCTGCTGTGAGGCTTGGGCACCACGGGAAGCTTAAGAGCGTTTACGCGGTACGGCTTTTCATACAAACTTTCAAATCCTTATTCTTCAAAATGAATGAACCGATTTTAACGAAACTTGGTATGCATACGCTAGATATCCAGGTCTAAATAAATATCAGAAAACATTTTTGAAAAAGATTTCAGAGGGCTCGAGAGAGCGATTTTAAGTTTTCTATAGAAAGTGAAAAATCACTATATCCTTCCCCCTGAACACTTTTTCAAAAATGTTTTTTGATAAATATTTAGACCTGGATATCTAGCGTATGCATACCAAGTTTCGGTAAAATCGGTTCATGCATTTTGAAGAATAAGGACTTGAAAGTTTGTATGAAATGACATACGGCGTACACGCTCTTAAGGACGCCTTGGTTCATGCATTGGAGGTGGAAGCTGTGCGGCAGGATCACCGTTCCCATCGCGTCAAAGAGGTTGCAGCGGCTACGGTTCGCGACCGTGTGAAAGGATACAGCCCTAGGTGCTATGGCTGTGGGGAAAGGGGCCACCTTCGATCCAGTTGCCCTAAGCGAACTGCAGATAGGGAAGCTAACCGATCTCCAGAAGGTAGGGCGGCTAACAGCACCGCCCAGCAACAGCAGGGAAACGAGTAAAAGCCAGGACTGCGGGGCGGGTGCTGGCTGATGTTCAAAGAGCCCCAAGGATTTCGGTCTCACAAACCCACGATGGGAATAGCCTAATCATCAAGGGCGAGGTCAACGGAACGCCATGTAAGCTGACTATAGACACTCGAGCCTCACGCACGGTTGTCAGTTCCCAACTTGTAAGTCGGTTCCTTGGGGACTCCGCATACAATCGAGAGCGCATTAATTTGGTAACAGCCACCGGTCAGCGCATACCCGTCCGAGGAGAGAAAGAGATGGAGTTGAAGCTAGGCAACAGAATCTACCTGCATAATGTTATCGTGGCTGATATAATGGACGATTGCATCCTGGGCCTAGACTTTATGAGGAAAAATTGTTGTGAGATCGACGTTAATCAAGGAGTTTTGAAATGTGGACATGAGGAACTTTTTATGGAGGGGGCTTTACCAGGAGATGTGTACAGCCTAAAGAAAATTGTCCTTTCTCCGAGATCGGAAACGATTGTGCCGGTCAGTCTTCCTCGGAATCCTGTGCAGACTCATCGTTGTGTACTCGTAGGAAGGGTATACAATGACCTTCCATGGAAAGTGGCACGAACTTTGGTCAGAGCCACCGACATCTCAGGGGTACGCGTGCTGAACCTTTGTGATACGGAACAGATGATAGAAAAAGGCACGCTGATTGGTACTTGCGAGGAGGTGGATTGGCTGCGTCGATGCCAAAATCTATCGACCGGGACCATCAGAAAGGATGCACAAACGAGAGTGACCACACTTTTAGAAGACTGTCGCAGCGCTCTGTCTCACAATGAAATGATCAAGGCGAGGAGGATGTTACTCAGGTACGCCGATGTTTTCTCTTCAAACGATGCTAACATCGGGAAGACTGGCTTAGTTCAACACAAAATAAACACAGGAGAAGAGTTGCCTATCCGTCAACGGCGAGATTGCCGGTAGCACGTGAAAAGGAAGTGGAAACCATGATTGAGGGAATGGTGAAGGATGGTGTCATAGAACCTTCATCAAGTCCATGGTGTTCTCCTGTAGTGCTGGTGAGAAAGAAGGACGGCAGCATGCGGTTTTGTGTTGACTATCGTCGTCTGAATGACGTGACAAAGAAGGACAGCTACCCTTTGCCAAGTATTGACGACACGCTGGACATGCTTACTGGAGTGAAGTGGTTTAGCACACTAGACCTAAAAAGTGGCTACTGGCAAGTTGAAATCGACCCTAAGGACAAGGAGAAAACTGCATTCTCGACAGGAAAAGGTCTGTGGCAATTTAAAGTTATGCCGTTTGGATTGTGCAACGCTCCGGCAACGTTTGAAAGGTTGATGGAACTGGTACTAACCGGGTTAATTGGTGATGTCTGTCTTGTCTCACGGATGACATCATCATCGTAGGTCGTACGTTTGAAGAACATCTTCATAACCTGGAACGCGTGCTCATGAAGATCCAGAGTGCCAACCTCAAGTTGAGTCCTAAGAAGTGTTCACTTTTCAAACGGCAAGTTAGCTTTTTGGGATATGTAGTGTCGGAAAAAGGTATCCGCACGGATCCAGAGAAAATTGCCGCTGGCAAGGATTGGCCAGTTCCAAAAGAAAAGACGCAGGTCAGAGCATTTTTGGGTTTGTGCTCCTATTATCGGCGATTTGTCAGATTTGTCAAGAACTTTGCAGATATAGCCAAACCCCTGCACAAGCTAACCGAGAAGAAGCGACATTTCTGCTGGGATGAAAGTTGCGACGTCGCCTTCCAGGAGCTAAAGAACCGTCTGTGCAAAACACCTATTTTGGGGTATCCTGATACGGCCAAGGAATTTATAGTTGACACAGACGCAACTGACATAGGACTTGGCGGTGTATTATCTCAACAAAATGGTGATCAAGAGGTTGTGATAGCGTACTTCAGCAAGTCGTTGTCGAAACCTTTTTTTTTTTATCTGCGATCAGTCTTCTAACTATAAGCAGATTTGTTGCAGGTGTAGTTGGGCGTTTGGTAGGTTCTTTCCAGCGGCAGAACCCCCATCGTATTTTTACCATCGCGCCTCCAAGTCTTGGATATTCTGGCGCTTAAGTCGTCTGGGATAGGTAATATGTGTTAGTGCTGAAGCGAGTTCATTTGGGTGGTTTTCAAGCCAGGTTCTGTAGTTGGAGGCAGCCAATGCCACCTCCTCCTTTACCGTTCTAATGTTCAGTGCCTCGTGCAGTTCAGCATTAGTTACGAACCATGGTATGTTTGAAATGGTTCGCAGTATGCCATTTTGTAGCCTTTGAACAATTGATATGCTTGTGTTGCATGCGCTTCTCCACAATTGGATGCCATATGTCCATATTGGTTTCAAAATGGTTTTGTAGATGAGGAGCTTGTTGTCAAGTGAGAGTTTTGTATGAGATTCGTTATGTACGTGGTAGCATCTTCTATCTCTTGGGGTGTTTTTAGGAAGACATGTAACCTAATATTCTCTTGTATGTAGTCTCTAAAGCCCTCCCAGTCTGTGTGCTTATTATATAGAGCTTCTGCTTTTTCATAGCAGAGTACGGTTGTGCTTATGGTAAGTAGGACTGGAGTGTGATCTGAGCTGCTGTCAAGACAGGATTCGGCTCTAAGGTATTGTTTTGATAGGCCTTTTGTGATGAAAAAGTCTATAAGGTCGGGTCTTTTATTAGGGTCTGTAGGCCAATATGTTGGTTCGCCAGTTGAAATCGAATTGAGGTTATTATCATCAATACTTAATTTAAGCTGTCTGCCTCTCGTTGTTGTTAGTCTCGAGCCCCAGAACGTGTGCTTGGCATTCCAGTCGCCTCCCGCCACAAATCGAGCTCCCAGTGTTAGAAAATACTGGGTAAATTTTGTAGTGTCAATTGTGTGCTTTGGTGGGCAGTAGACTGCTGATAAGTTTATGCTTCCACCCTTATTCTCTACTGCTATGGTGGTCGCCTGGATGTGGCTTGTTTTATAGTCGGGCAAAAGATTGTGCTTGATTGAACTTCGTATTACAATGGCCGTTCCAGCATGTCCCTTCCCATCAGGGTGAGTGGTGACATGTGTTTTGCATCCCTTAATTTTAACATAACTTCTTTCGGTACAATGTGCTTCGGATATGAGTACAACGTCGAGTTTATTGTTTGTTATCAGTAGTTCCAGTTCTGATTTGTTGGGAGCTAGTCCGTTCATGTTCCACGTGGCTATTCGAAGAGCAGTCATTTTGACAGTTGGTTGACGAGTGTTGTTAGAAGTCCTATAAGGTTACTCATTTGTTGTAAGACAATCTCTAACTGTTCAGATTGTTGGAGGATTAATTCTTCCATTTTATGGTAGTCGTTTTCAATGGGGGCTCTTTTGGTCCGATATCTTTTACTTTCTCAGAATAGAGGTCATTGGTTTCTTTTTTGTGGTTGTCTCGTGCAGTGTAGTTATTTTCCGGCCTAGTTTGTTCTGGTTTCCAATTATTTGAAGGTGGACGTCTTGGCATTCTTCTTGCTAGTATCTCTTGGTAGATTTCGCAGCCTTTGTAATTCGCTGGATGTGCCCCCTGGCAGAGGGCACAGCAGCAGGCACGGCAGGTTGTCGAAACCTGAAAGGAATTATTGTGTAACAAGACGAGAATTGCTTGCTGTAGTAAAGTCATTGCAGCATTTTAGCAAATATCTGCTGGGTCGGAAGTTCCACTTGCGAACTGACCATGCTGCACTGAAATGGCTATTGCAGTTTAAAAATCCAGAGGGACAAGTTGCGAGATGGATTGAACTACTGCAGGAATACGACTTTGAGATTGAACATCGCAGCGGAAGAACTCATGGCAACGCAGATGAATTGTCAAGAAGACCTAGCCCTGAAGACTGCAAGCATTGTACTAGGCAAGAGGGTAAAGAAGTCGTACCTGTGAGAATGCTCAAGACAGATCTCAGCAACGAGTGGAAGGAAAGCCTACAACTTGCACAGCAGGAAGATTCGGACATCAAGCCGATTCTGGAGTGGATTAAGGCCAGTGCTCCTAAGCCAGCGTGGAGCGACGTCTCAGCGAGGAGTTCGATCACAAAAAGCTATTGGGCCCAATGGGACAGCTTAGTGATTCAGGATGGAGTCCTGTGCCGTAAATGGGAAAATGTTCGGGGAGACAGCTGTCATTTGCAAATGGTTGTCCCTAAAGCTAAAGTACCGGATTTTCTACAGCTGTACCATAATGGTTGTTCAGGTGGCCACATGGGAGTTAAACGGACTCTACTGAAGGTACGGGAACGGTTTTACTGGGTCCACTGTCGTGACGATGTCGAGGACTGGTGCCGCAAATGTACAAGTTGTGCGGCTGTAAAAGGACCACAGACACGTAGTAGAGGTGCATTGAAATTGTACAATGTTGGTGCACCATGGGAAAGGATAGCCCTAGACGTTGCGGGACCGTTTCCGGAAAGTGAGAGTGGTAACAAGTATTTCATGGTTGTAATGGATTACTTCACTAAGTGGCCGGAAGTATTCGCCATTCCAAATCAAGAAGCTTCAACTTATGCAGATAAACTAGTTCATGAAGTCTTCTGTCGTTTTGGAGTACCCTTGGAGATTCACAGCGATCAAGGAAGGAATTTTGAGTCACAAATATTCCAGGAAACTTGTCGAGTTATGGGTACTCATAAAACGAGAACAACTTCTTACCACCCATAATCGGATGGAATGGTGAAACGATTTAATCAGACATTGGAGAGATACCTGGCAAAAGTGGTGGAAAACCGGCAACGGGATTGGGACAAGCATATCCAACCGTTTTTGCTGTCATACCGAAGTGCTGTTCACGAAAGCACATCAGTGACACCAGCTTTCGCAAACTTTGGTAGAGAATTACGGCTGCCTGCAGACAGTTTATTGTCACGAACCCTAAGCTCGTAACAATATGTTGATTGAGTATTATACTGGCGCCTGGCGAAAACTGTACGGACCCGAGGGGAATGGGCCACAATATCTTTTCGTCTTTTATCCAGATTTGATGGATCAAATGAGAGAGTCGTGTGAAGATGTATGGTTATGTTTAATATGTATAATTTCCTAACAGTGAGCAGATTACTGATTTTGTAAAGGTTGTCAGTAGAATGTCGAAAGGGTTTAAAATACATACCTTTGAGCCCTTTCTAGGTCTAGAAATTTAGTCTTGGTGGCCCCTGCCCAGATGGGAATACAGTATGTGATGACCGATTGTGCCAGAGCAGTATAGATTTTATTAAGTAGCAACGGTGGCATCACGTGTCGCAGTTTTTTTAAAAATCCTTATAAGTTTTCTGACCCTGGCCAAAGTATTTTCGATATGGGTGTGCCAGGACAGTCTTTGGTCAACTGTTATACCCAGGTATTTAGTAAAACTGACTTGCTGTATGCTTTGACAACAAGGATAATGGGAATTTGCACACTCATGAATCACGACTCCAAAATCAGCATCTGGCTGTGTCCTCTGATTTGTAGTAAAGCAGATGAAGTTCGTTTTAGATACGTTGAGGGTTAAAAGATTAGCATTTAACCAACTTGCTATTACCGCTATTCCACATTCCGCAGTAGCACGCACGGTAGCCCAAGAGTCACCAGCGAAAACTACTGCGGTGTCATCTGCATATGAAAAAACTCGTCCGCCACTGTTCCCGATATTACACAACTCATTTATATAAATAGTCCAGTGGGCTGATGACAATCTGGTCACTTTTAACGCTACCAAAACACAGGCGTGTCTTTTTACCGCAAAAAGGAGTCGTTTTGACCAAACACCTACTTTTCGGAGTGCATCTGTTCCTGTGACTGATCGGCTCGAGCTCCTAGGCATGGAGTTGACATCCAGTCTCAACTTCGGCGCCACCATCGAGTATAAAGCCCAAATTGCGGCCAAAAAACTGGGCATCCTAAATAGGGTGAAGCGATACTTCAGGCCTGGACAGCTTTTAACCCTCTACAAAGCACAAGTCCGATCCTGCATGGAGTATTGTAGCCACCTTTGGGATGGCTCAGCTAAGTATCAGCTTGCCACGCTTGACTCGGTGGAACGCAGAGCTAAGAGACTTATCGGTGACGTAAAACTGGTGGATGCCAAACTACATAGCTTGGCTCATCGCCGTAAGGTTGCCTGCTTATCGGTCTTCTACAGATTGTACTTCGGTGAGTGTGCCCAAGAACTCCACCACCTCATCCCCCCCCCCATCGGACATCCAGACGCACTGCATCTTACCATCCCTACCTTGTAGCTATTCCACCAATTCGCACTAAGCGTTTCCAAACGTCTTTTATAATGCGCACAGCAAAAGAGTGGAACTCTCTGCCTGCGTCTGTGTTTCCAAATGCTTACAACCCTAATCTCTTCAAAGTTAGAGTGAACAGGCTCCTTCTGGGTAAGCTCGCTCCATCGTAGACTTTGTCTCTGTCCTCTCTGACATTGACTAGAGTCAAGAGCAAACCCATCTCTAATAAAAAAAAAAAAAAAAATCAGGAATAGCGTCGGGGCGAGCACACTTCCCTGGGGTACTCCATAACATACAGTTTTTTCATCACTAGTTAAATTCCCGATCCTAACCTGCTGTTTCCGATTAGAAAGGTAACTACCAAAAAGAGAGAGAGCCGTACCTCTTATGCCGATAACTTCAAGTCTGAGCAGAAGGATGGGGACAGAAACGGTGTCAAATGCCTTTTTGAGGTCCAAAAATACTGTATGGCACTTTAGTCCTTTGTCCACACTATTGACTATATCGCCAGTTAAAGCCTTAACAGCGTCTTGTGTAGATAGACCTCTTCTGCAACCATATTGTGCGGAAGATAAAATATTCTGTTTAGTATAGTATAGTTATATACCTAGTATAGGTACAGTTTTTTCTTAGGGAAGATTTATTATATTTTGTTTCAATATATTCTTAAAACCTAGGCCTTTGTTGATCAGTTTTAAAAATGAGATACTTAAATTAACAATTAAAAAATATTTCGACGTCGTTTTGCACAGGACAAACTGCGGAACAAGTGGTCGATGGTGATGTCGGAGATCGAGTTGAAGCGCAACCTGGCGCTGGCGGCCGAGGACCAGCTTAAGGAGCTGCAGGTGCTGCTGGAACAGCTCGGCGCCTGGTGCCGCGCGCTGGACAGCCAGCTCGCCAGCGACCCGGTAACCAGACCAGACCTTGCTGTCGCCTACGCCTCATGGTGGCATGATACCAACAACTTATGTGCACTACTTTTTGAGACCTTATAGTTTCTCAATAAATGTACCGAAGTGAATTTTTTACTGCGGTACATTTATTGAGAAAATGTGCCTATCTAAAATTATATTTATAGTTCAGAATCGTACCATGCACATCATCTATCAACAATTTTTAGGAAAAACATTTTAAGAATGCAAAGCATTTTATTTAATAAACATACTTTTGTGTAAAACAGTAATGATTTGACTACACATTTGTAAACGTGTCCTTGGGCTCTACACAAGTAACATTCTGTCAGCGGTAGCGTGGCGAAGGCGATTGTCAATACGTTAAAAATGTATGGGATTGACAGATGCTATCGAAATGTCACGTGATCAAATTCCTGTTTTGGCATTTTGACAGTCGCATTCGCTAATTGAATGGCACATTGTCTAGGGCCTCTTAACAGTAAACCTTTTTGATGATTGATGGCATAGTTTGAAAAAAAAAAAATATTTAAAAATAACTCTTTCTTTTGGCTATGCTGTTGTTGGGTAAAAAAAGAGGATTAAATAAAGTTCGGAGCTCTGTGACGGACAGACATAGATAATTGATTTTAATAGGGTTTTCGGTACCGTCCGAATGAAAAACGGGATCGTTGAGAAACTGTGTGTGTCAAAATATAGACTTCCAAGCTTATGAGTTGTGTACTGCGTAGCTAATAATGAAATAGGAGTCTTAGAAACTGCTTGTTTTTGCATTACTAAACAGCGGCGCTTCGCTTGTCAATACGGGCAAATTCAGTCTCTACTGTAAGCTGTGATTTATTATATTTAACTCTTTCCATGCTATCAATATCGTATCTGTTTTTGTAGTGCGTCGCACTCAGCACAGGGAAGGTGTTTTTTTTTGTATGTATGTAATGAGTTGTTGTCGGTGGGCGGCATGCGGCAGGAAGGCGCTCGCGGCTCGCTCGCGGAGCAGCAGGGCGGCGTGGAGCGCGCGCAGCAGCTGGCGCGCGCGCTGCGGGCCGCGCACGTGGGCGTGCCCGAGCGCGCGCTGCACGACGTGCTGGCGCTGTGGGCCGCCGCCGCCGACAAGTGCGCCGCCGCCAACAAGGTATGTATGTAATGAGTTGTTGTCGGTGGGCGGCATGCGGCAGGAAGGCGCTCGCGGCTCGCTCGCGGAGCAGCAGGGCGGCGTGGAGCGCGCGCAGCAGCTGGCGCGCGCGCTGCGGGCCGCGCACGTGGGCGTGCCCGAGCGCGCGCTGCACGACGTGCTGGCGCTGTGGGCCGCCGCCGCCGACAAGTGCGCCGCCGCCAACAAGGTATGTATGTAATGAGTTGTTGTCGGTGGGCGGCATGCGGCAGGAAGGCGCTCGCGGCTCGCTCGCGGAGCAGCAGGGCGGCGTGGAGCGCGCGCAGCAGCTGGCGCGCGCGCTGCGGGCCGCGCACGTGGGCGTGCCCGAGCGCGCGCTGCACGACGTGCTGGCGCTGTGGGCCGCCGCCGCCGACAAGTGCGCCGCCGCCAACAAGGTATGTATGTAATGAGTTGTTGTCGGTGGGCGGCATGCGGCAGGAAGGCGCTCGCGGCTCGCTCGCGGAGCAGCAGGGCGGCGTGGAGCGCGCGCAGCAGCTGGCGCGCGCGCTGCGGGCCGCGCACGTGGGCGTGCCCGAGCGCGCGCTGCACGACGTGCTGGCGCTGTGGGCCGCCGCCGCCGACAAGTGCGCCGCCGCCAACAAGGTATGTATGTAATGAGTTGTTGTCGGTGGGCGGCATGCGGCAGGAAGGCGCTCGCGGCTCGCTCGCGGAGCAGCAGGGCGGCGTGGAGCGCGCGCAGCAGCTGGCGCGCGCGCTGCGGGCCGCGCACGTGGGCGTGCCCGAGCGCGCGCTGCACGACGTGCTGGCGCTGTGGGCCGCCGCCGCCGACAAGTGCGCCGCCGCCAACAAGGTATGTATGTAATGAGTTGTTGTCGGTGGGCGGCATGCGGCAGGAAGGCGCTCGCAAAAAATATAGCGATAAGTGAGTATGGCGAGACGGAATGTCTTCTTCTCAAGATGTACAATAATGTAAAATCTGTTATTTTAGTTTTTTTAAACAAAGATCTCATCTCCATTGTGTTGTAGAGTAAAAGATGACTGAATAATTCTGTTATCAAAACGAACAAGTTTAGCAGACGTATTGTAGATAGATATAATATAATAACGTCCGTGTCCGGCGCACAGGAGGCGGCGCAGTCGCAGTGCGGCGCCTACGTGACGCGCGCGAACCTGGCGCGCGGAGCCGTGGCCGCGCAGGCCGCCGCCCTGCGCGCGCACCCGCTGGGCGGCCGCGACTACGACGACTTCCCGCTGCAGGAGGACGCGCTCGCGGTGTGTAGTCGTGTGCCCCACCGCCGCACTGCCCCGGCGCCTCGTCGACGACACTAATGTAATGTCCCACCGTGTGCAGCGGATCAAAGCAGCCATGGCAGAGGTCGCGGTGTCGGTGGAAGAGGCCGAGCGCGAGTACGCGTGCGTCAGCCAGCGAGCGCGCGCGCCGCCCGAGCAGGCCGCGCGCGTGCGCGACAAGCTGCGCGACGAGTGGGCCGCGCTGCAGGCCGCGCACCGCCAGAGACATGAAAGGTACGTCATTCAATTATAATAATTATATATTGTTACAATTTACAAAAAGTGCACACATGGTTCATATATTAGTATTTATTATTATTAATCGAGGCCTATAATAATATTATAATATTCTGAATAAAAACTATGGTACGACAAATATAAGATTACATTGCATTGCATAAAAAAGCAGCATATAATTCGGAAGGTAGTATATGTAATGCTTTACCCAATTTAAGTTTATTGAAAGCTGTGTTTCAGGCCATCTCTACGACGACGGTACTTTTCAAATAAGATTATCATGGAATAAAATTAACATAAATTTTCAATACCTATTATAAGTAGAAACTGTTGTATAATGTACAATGTGGGTAGGTTGCCATTATAATAATAGTTAGGTTGTGGGTACTTAATAAATAATCAGTCTTGGTCAACCCGTCTTTCATTTACGACATGGTGGGAGCGGTGCTGACTAATTAATTGTAAATTAACACCTAATAATCCCGGTTTTTTACGGAAACGACAGTTAATATCGTAAACAATATAAAACAATGGGATACGCACGGCCTCCGGCGGAATTGTGTCTGGAAGGAGCCGGCTAGTCGGGCCGAAGCGTGGCAGAAATGGCTGAAGCTATTCAACGTGTTTCTAAAAGCTTCTGGTGTCCACAAAGAAACAACTGATGTCAAAGCTTTGTATCGAAATAATTGCACTAGTTAAACGGTATTATTACTATGTTCTGTCATTAAAGCAGACACAATAGTAAAACAATGGCGTCACATCTCCTGGAGATGGAGTAACTGGTAAGTGTTTACGAAATATAAAAAAAGTATCACAAATTGTTTTGTGATACATGGGTTACATACAGGTGTTCATTACATAATTATAAACTTAATGTTCATTCCATGATCAGCCACTTGAACATATTTAAATATTATATACTTAAATAAAATATGATTATAAATTCTACTATTACCTCAACAAAAATAAATTATCGTAAAGTGTGTTACAGACATGAATATTGTTACATTCTTTTATGTCATTAGGAATCTTATCGTAGATCTTTGTAGCCATAGCAAACACACTTTTCCTAAAGAGGGTATTTCTGTACCTACTGACCGGTGAGGTTATTTAATCTTAGTTTAAATCTTAATCTCCCCCCAACCCCGAACAGTACTGAACAGCTGATTTTTTTTCGCCATTTCTGGGTTGGTTCCATAGTAAAAGTTGTGCATAATGCCCTTAAGAGGTATTGCGTTTATTCTGTTACACGTTGTATAATACCATGCATTTCTTTCGAGGCTTTAAAACCTTCACAGAGAATATCTGCCTCCATTGCACTAGAAGAATCCTTGTAGTTTTCGGAACACTTATGTTCATTTGGGTCATGCCCGTTCTTTTCGGCTCGGGCAAAAATCACACTAAAAATTTTAACTGTGCTCCTCTGATCCCAATTTTTTCCAGTGTAGGCAATAGTAGAGAACAAGAAATGGTGTCAAACGCCTTGGCAAGGTCTATAAAGATCCCAATGGTATGCTTGCCATTATCGAGATTTTTACTTATTCAATTTGTGCACTGCTTGGCTCGTTGATCTTTTAAACCTAAAACCAAATTGACATGACAGATATCCTGTAGCTTGTTACTTGAACAGCCGTCAATAACGTGAAGCCGTGACTTTGTCTACCGTGGCATCGTGTAGCCTCGCTGTCCCGGTGGCAGTAGCTAGTGTAGCTAGTGAGTAGTGAGTAGTGAGTAGTGAGTAGTACCGGTGCGGCTGTGCAGGTGGGGCGCGTGCCAGGCGGTGTGGGCGCGCCTGTACGCGCAGCTGGAGGCGTGCGGCGAGTGGCTGGACGGAGCCGAGCGCGCGCTGCAAGCCGCCGCTGAGCCCGCGCTGCCCGCCAAGGACCTCAAGCAGAAGGTGCGCGACCTCGACCAGCAGGTGCGTACCTACTACTCTAAACTATTTCCACTGATCAAATAAAACCTTTAAAGGAGACCATTCATATTGGGCCCAAAAAAGAAAGTGGCCGGCCAGTAAAAAAATAAATGTTTAATCTGTTTGGGATAGCCTTTTATGGATTTGATACTATTTCAACAAAACTATGGAACCATTGTTAATGAGAGAGTGATTAAGTGTTAGGATAGTATGAGTACTAGATACGTAGTTAAGAAGTCGACGCGTGCGCAGATGTCGTCCCGCGCGGAGGCGGTGAGCGCGGCGCGAGCGGCCGGGCGCGGCGTCGTGCAGGCGTGCGGCGCGCCGCTAGCGCTGCACGTGCAGGACCAGCTCGACCTGCTCAACGAGCGCTGCCACGCCGCCGCCGCCGCGCTGCAGCGCCTGCGCGCGCGCGTGGCGCAGGCCGACTGCGGCGCCGTGCTGCGGGACGGCGGCGCCGCCTGGGCCACGGCGGCGCGCGCGCTGCTGCGCCAGGTGGCCGAGCTGCTGCACAGCACGAGCGCCAACCCCGCCGACCGCACCTGCCTCGCCATCCGCCTCAGCCTCGTCAAGGTACGTACTGCGGGACGGCGCCAGGTGGCCGAGCTGCTGCACAGCACGAGCGCCAACCCCGCCGACCGCACCTGCCTCGCCATCCGCCTCAGCCTCGTCAAGGTACGTACTGCGGGACGGCGCCAAACGTATGAATTGATACATCAACATGTTGTCGGCGGTATTAGGCGTCAGTGTTACCAACGTATGTCTTCACATCTACAACACAGCTTGTGCATGATTCTGATTAAAACTAGTACATTATATGTCATGTAAATATAGTGGTATCATAGTACAAAGAGGGGAAGTAAGTTATCTTCATACAAACGCACCGCGCGCGGCTTGTATGTGTGCGCCATAATATATATGCATCGCCGCACGCACACTTAGACAAAATCTCGCCCCGTTTCTCAGTGCGCCAGTCGGGGCTAACACCGCACGAGGTTCGCGCGTCACGGCTTTTCGGCACCGCTAAATGAAGGAAAAATGTATGATAATCGCAGGATAACGCATTGCTGTGTGTTTGGGTGTCTTAATAATTCATCGATTCCAGAATTGTCTCTGTTCAGATTACCTATTGAACAGGAAAGGTAAGCAAGTCACTTATTCTAGCATATAATTTTTACTTGACTATACCTACAATACTGAGAAATCGGCATGACTAAACGTAAACAAAGCAATAGCGGCAAATCAATTGACAGATCAAAAGTACCTAATACATTCTAGTGGGAAAGTAGGCCTACCTACTTCCTTATTTTTTGTTGTATTAGTTTTCTATCAGATAGAGGAAGTAGGTAGGCCTACTTTCCCACTAGAATGTATTAGGTACTTTTGATCTGTCAATTGATTTGCCGCTATTGCTTTGTTTACGTTTAGTCATGCCGATTTCTCAGTATTGTAGGTATAGTAACTAAGTACCTACTTACAGTTATAAAAACGTAATTAAAAATAAGTACCTAATTGACTAATTGTGAATCAGATAAATAGAGCAAAGTTCGAATCAACAACAGAACAAAAATTTGATTCTAGTCTAAGAGGCAGGTGTTAGTTTTTTATGTTGTTTTACGATAAAACCGACCTCACAAACCCTGTACCCTGACAATACAAGTAAAAAATACAACTTCCCGACCTTTGCCAATTTATAGGCACTGAATTAAAATTTATCTAAAAGTGACAACCCTGACACAGTAGGCAATTATCTCGCGGGTTGGGCCGGAGATAGCCTACTTCACCTCTTTATACTATGGTGGTATCTAATGTAAGTACATCATCACAGCCCATCCCAGAATCTGGAAATCACAGCTTCCAGATTTTTCATTCCGGGGCTAATATGGAACACAAGAAGTTCTTGATAACGCCATACAAAAAATATAATATATATGTTTATAAATGCTGTTCCTGCATTTTTTTAGTATTCAGAGAAGTGTAGTAAGGAACACGAACTCGTTGATACATCTGTCTGTACAAAAAAAGCTATTATAATGTGTGTTGGTCGGGCTGGGCTGGTCGGGTCGGCTGGGCGGCTGGGCGGCTGGGCGGCCCCAGGCGGTAGGCTCGCGCACTACAGCCTACTACAACACACTACAGTCTGCAGCGCGGCGTATCGCCAGATTCGCCAGTGCAGCGCTGGCAGCCGGCCAAGGCAGACCGAACAGTCGCTTCGGCCGAAAACTTACTTTGTGAACTAGCGCGCAAGAATCAAAGTCAAATGTCGCCACTACTGCACGGCAATGCAGTTCTCCACAAATACATACAACCCACTCCTGCCATACAATTTAAAACATTATGTTTCGTTTCGCTTCCTAGTTCGCTGTTGTTTTGGTGAAGGACAAAGATTCGTTTGATCTATAATTTATCCGCCATCAAGTTGACAAACTGAGTGAATCGCGTGGAAACCCGATTTCTCCGATCCTCTGCGGAACGTTTTTGCTGGAGTTTGTTTACATTTATAATTATCCTTTATATGTAGGTACACACTAGTATTCCACCGCATTTATAATAATAAATTTTATTCATAAACTTTCACAAAGAGGTGTGTATAGATAGCCAATGAAAGTAATTTTATAGTAAAGTCTTATATATAATGGTTTATTTAGTAACGGCTAAATTAAAACTAGTGTTTGGCTAAATTATATTAATTACAGGTACAAGATAACTAGGAATTTAAATTATATGTAGCGACCTGTCCGATCTAGGTTTATTCAAACCTGTGTTTCAGGTATTAGAACCTATAAGTGCAATAAAACTGCACAAACTCACAGCAAAATATTTGAAATCTCGTACAAATGTAGCATGTCCTCGGCATGCCCCGTGTCCATGTGTCGGCCACGTGTCGTCCACGTGTCGTCCACGTGTCGGCCACGTGTCGGCCACGTGTCGGCCACATGTCGGCCACGTCCGCGCGTTTGTTTATGTTTGCGGCGAGCACGTTCGCGCGTGCCCGTGTGACTGCAGACCTCACAGATTTCTTGCCGCATGCGTTTCAAGTATATTGCTTATACAAGAGCTGAATTCAATAAGCAGTTTATGGGCGGTACACGGACATGTGTTTTCATTGAAAGAACAAATTCTTATCGATACCTACGTATCCTTATTTAGAATGAGACGCGTTTAATTTCCATGAAGTCCTACGGTCTGTCGTGGCGTACCTCCATCCGGGGTGACTGTAAAAGCTTCGAAGTGCTGAGTACTGAGCACGAAAGGGGATCGTAGGTAATACAGCACACACGCCTCACGCTGGCGACTTGCCAGACGCACTACAACTGTGATGTGTAATGAAAGCTAGCCGCGTAACCATGACGAGCTGTTCTCACGAGTATGGCCAGAATAAAAGTACTCGAAAAATGCAACCTGCTGATGCAATGAAAGCTACGTTACGATGAGGGTGCGGTGCAGTGCGGGGTTGGTGTGGCACCGCGACCGCAATCTCATTAAACGCGCAGCGGTGCGGCCGCAGCGGCGCGGTCACATGCGGGGACTGATGTTGATGACTCGTGAGGGCTTTAAATCAGCTGTAAATGATTGCATTCGTCACAGATATTGATACAAATCAATAAGATCTTACTATTTTTCGTGGGGAGGAGTAGTACCCCCTCGTACATGTTGCTACGCTAGCGTGCCCACACGCGCGTCTGTGTAAAAATACGCGCCGCGGATATTTACAGCGCGCGCTAAAAATAGAACGATGTTTATTTGTGTTTTAAAAATACGCGCTCTTCACCGCGGCGATGCACTTTCCTTGACAACATGTAAAAACACTAGATATTTGGAAATAAGTATGAGATTGCACTGCGCAGAGTTTCATAACAGATTTCATCACAGTTAGTTGAAAATGAAAACAATAATATTTGGTGACGCGGCCTCGGTCGACTGTCAACATCGAGGCTATTCCTGTAGTTTGCAACGTGCCCTTATGAGATGGTATTTAGATGGCTGCAATAAAGATGGCGCGCATCTCACGCTCGGCTTCATACTTACTTATAAATATGTCTGCTCTGGAATACGGAAAGGTGGCATTTATCAGTATTTAGCACTTTCGACTGTATTTTAGACGCGGATCTACGTGAATGCACCTGCTAATGTTTATTAGGCGATGATAAAACATAATGTGCAAGTACACAACTAACGAACAATTTAGTTAACATGAATAGCAGACCGCGGCGTTCATCAGGAGAACGTGGGTGTTGTTGAGTGACGAGCTCGTCGCTAGTCAACTAGTATGTCATAATGTGAAGGCTTCGTATGCTGCGTGTCTGCAGCTGCAGGGACGGTACCGCGAATGTGCAGCGCGGTGTTACCTCGCCAGCACGTCTTCAGTTAATCTGCGCTCCCTTTATTTCATGATGTTGTGACGACCGTAAATAAACAAACAAACAAACGGTCATTAAAACGATGCACCGACCCCCGGCCGCTTGTTGAGTGTGTTAATATCGTACTTAAGGGTGCCCTAGTCAATCATTGATTCATACAAACGTAGTCTGGCGATTACTCTACTGATTGACGGTGTATGTTCAGAAAATAGTCACATTTATTTATCTCGGTATTATCTAGGCCTGTATGGAAACAAAACAGAAAAAAATATTGATGTGCAAGTTATGTGTGTCGAAACTTCCAAATTTCAACACAACTTTGGGCGTAGGTAAATAAATAACTTATGTAGAACGAAAATGGAAAAATGTTAACCATACAGGCATAGATTATTTCCTAAATTAAATATTAAAAAAAATTAAACAGATAAATTCAGTACTTTTTTATAATATCTTGACTACCAAATGTCTTTCGATAAATTGTATGAGGTCATCTTATTTGATTGTGAACTGTAAGTTTGTGTGCGCACTAGCTTCATATTAGCGTTTATTACTTCCTTTAAATGATTTTGGATGAGAAAGCATGCATTTAACCGCGCCCGTCAATGAGTTCAGCCGTTCGACGGGCATTCTTAAGAAGTGACTGTCAGTGTTTCTTGGTTCGCGCGGGATATTGAATGTTTCTGATCTCTAACACGACCAGCCTGATAGGTTTCAGTTCTATGTGTGAAGCACTTTGTGAAGTTACCGAGAAGTGTCCCTATAAGGAAGTGAACTGACAGTTAGCAGTCTGGCGGATCGCGCGGCATCGCGTCTATTTCTGAATCTATGAAAATATTCGTGTCCCATCTCGTGCAGCCCACTTGCGTAACGACGTAAGAGTTGCGTGAACCTCGCCGCGATATAGATCTACTAGTGATCGGAGCAATGTTTACATTGGTGTCGGGATGCTCTCCCGGTTCATATCGTAATGAAATATGTGCGCCGGCGCGGGCTTAGTTTCCCGGCGCGCACTTCCGCGAGCGTGCGCCGCTACACCACGCGCCGCTCCTGCGCGACTCCCAGCCAATTACGCGATCGTGATTATCAGTGTCGTGAGTGTGACGTGACGTACAGGAGTGACGAGTGACGAGTGTCCACAGTGAGCTGTCGCTATGTGTTACTAGACGGTTGCTCAGCTCGTGCCGCGCACTGCTGGCCGCACTACTCTGTTCTGGTTGTAGGAGGTCTCGTTGTTATTGTTGCTCGCTGTAAGTTCTGCTGCAGTTTGTGTACATGTCGCAGCCAACTAGCTTAATCGGGCGTTTCATTAAAAGTATATCCTTATTAAACTGCGCCGTTTAATCAGCGACATAAGTGACATGAGCAAGTCACCGAAAAGAAACAACCTAAATCTGGGGGTAAACGCAAAGACAAGAATAAAAATCGGGCCGCGATACACGTAGGTACATCAACTAGGAGAGCTAATTCTGAGATAACTCTAAAATAGTTAAAAAAGTTAGATATTTTGTTGATTTGATTCTTTGAACAGAGCACCAGATACTTCAAAATCCTTCAACCATTTTAGTATTCACTTGGAAGTCGTTGCTTCATACACTGTGCAGTTTTTAGCGCCTGTGTAACACAACCTGCCAGGCCACAGCTGACACCACTGCACGCGCGGGCCGGGCAGCGGGCGAGCACTGCGCTCTCTGCGGGGATTGTGACGTGCCTTACGCTATGTAAATAGTGGTAATAAGAGCAGTTTCACGCACCTTTCCTTTCTTCTTCTTTTTGTCGCGAGCACGACATTGTATCTGTTGGCCCAACATTTTGGGTCTTCCACTGCCTTCCTTGCCATCACTGCAGTCGTATGGTAACGTGACGCTCTTGATTAGTTCAGTCAGTCAATATGTCTGTAGAAACACAATGACTGTCCTCGTATATGGTGTCCTCGTGTGTTGTGATAAGGATGTATGTTGTGTAAGGAGTATTTGAAATGAATCATACGGAAGCAATGATTTGAGTTTAGCTTAGGAAAAATAGTAGAGTCGGTTGCAATACGGCGCTCCTTTACAGTGCAGCTCTGAGGTCTACTCGCGTGACACGTTCATATTGCAGTGTCAGCGCCGGCACCGCGCTGGTACATCAGACTCTAATATGCCGCGTCATCGTTTGCGCTTCCAGCGTGTCAGCGTCTTAGCCTGCCTTATATGAGTCTGTCTGTGGATGTTTAAGAACCCTTAAGTACAATCGGAACAACAACAACGACTAGAGGCATGCCCACAATAAAATCAGCTATATTTTTTGTTTTCGTTCGATTCGATATACGGTGGAACAACCATCTTTCAACCTTGATTTTTCGTTGATTCAACAATCCTGAACTGGACGTTCAACAGCTGGTAGTTCATATAAAGTACACGCTGGCTTTAGGCACGCGGCCGCGCGGGTCAGGTTTGCTGTTCCTAGTCAGCTAACGGAGCTTAGGTCCGCGGCTCCTCTTGGAGGTGTACCTGTATTGATCGCCACTGTATGACTGTATGATGTATGACTGTACGTAACGCTATCGTCTCGGCAGGCACACATCCCCGCAGCGCTAATGTCACTTAACGACGTCGTCAAACTCGCGCCGAACGATATCGTGTAGTACTTTATGCCCTTAATGTCGTTCAGGCGAGTGGTATTCATTCTGTGTTATATAATGTGAGGCAAGCTACATAATGTGAGGCAAGACCTAGCTTTGATGTGTCGGTACCTACTTGAAGTATGCTTTTAGGTATGGAAGCCAATGAATGTCTTTACCTTCACTCAAACTGCACTTTGATTATTATTTTGAGTGCAAAAACAATAATAAAAGATCTAGCCTTTGGTAATTCCATCATAAGGCTTAAATTCACCCAAAGAGCAATGGCGACCGCGTACCGGTGCTAGCGCGGCCTTCCATAGGTGGACCGTCCTGGTGACGGAGCGGGGAGCCGGGGAGGCCGGCCGCACAGGACCGGCTGTTGTGGCGACACGCAGGGAGGCCTGTCTGCAGTGGACGTCTGCAGGCTGATATGATGACGTTGATTTTTTTGTTTTGTTTTCAAAGACCTCTTGGTACCTATATGTTCCTTTTTTGTCATATGTCCCAGCAAAAGACAACGTATGATATAACAATAGCTTAAAATGTAAGCTCCTAGCATACAGTGGATACAGACTACAGAGAGGAATGTCTGTAAATAGCTCAGCCGTATGTAAGTCAACACCATGGAATTATAACTCACATTCATATATTATATTATATTCATACCGCCGGTTTGAGTGAGCCGCTCTGAGTGCCAATTCTACTCATTTTTAAGCAAAGTTCACATTCGCGTCGCAATCGCTATCTGTTCAAAACGCCTGTAATTTCCCTACATTTTACACACACGATTGCTTAAAAATGAGTTGGCGCTCTGTTATAAGCAGATATTGTAGCTGAATGGAAACTGGTGAAGGAGTGAGTTGTGACAAATCAGATGTTGCTTTGTAGCTGACGTTATTCAATAAAGTGCATAGCAGTCGACCACACGTCGGTAACATTGCTCTAAAGCTGGCCCAGCGTTCAGTTTGTATAGAACATGAGGCCAGCGTATACTGGTTTTTCTTCTGTTCTTTATGGTTTGTTTTAGCTTGGATACAGTATACCTTGGGTATCGTATACTCATGCCTGTTCTGATTGGCCGGCAGGCTCGCGAGGAGGAGCTGGCCAGCAAGCTGAAGGACATGGAGGTGCTGCGCAAGAGCAAGCAGCTGCCGCGCGGCGACCAGCCTGCGCTCCTGCAAGCCGAGCTCGAGAAGGTAAGCAGTAAGCTGCCAGATTGTTCAATAGGGTTCTATCTGAAACATTTTTTTTTGTGGATGGATGGATGGGAATTCATGAAATGACTCCTGCCGTTCTGGGCACATAGGGAGGTAGTATCAGATTCTAACTGACTAATAATACCTACGGGTGTTCCTTCAAATGCTCTTTGAGTTTCCGGGCCGCGGTAACTCTTCCTCCACAACCCTGGAAGATAAAAGCTATGTGTAATATTTCGATGGAGCGTGTATGACACATCAATTATTGCTGTGCGATATTTACAGTCACTTCTGTATTATAATTGTCAGATTTATAGTTTCTTCTGAGAATGTACAGCTGTTCGCCATCAATTTCATTCGTCTACGAGGTCATTGGCACCGTGTCGTCAGCGTGACGTATGGCGCCCACGAGGCGTGACGCGCTGTGTTGTGATGTTGACGCGCATTTTTTGTACATTCTAGCGTTCAAATAGTCGCGGCTTGAACTATAGAACTTCGTAGCTTTAGAATTCCCGCCCTAGCACGATTGTGCCGTTGAAAAGTACACCATATCCGCCGATGCAGCGTAATGTTGGAGCATACGGCTGTCACACCGACGCGTGTGCTCGTGGCGCTAACGTCGAGCGTGGCTAGACTACGCGGCTAGTGCTCGCCCTCGAGCGAGAGCGACCGTGTCGAGCTCACACCGCGTCACTCACTAGTAAACAGAAGGTCGCTCGAGACGCGAGGACACAGACTGCTCGCAGTTTCCATGCATGGGAAAAAAATATGATTTTTAAGAAAAAACAACTTTAAAGTCGGATTTTAAAGTTCAGTTTGCGCTAGAAATCCCACATTTGTAAAAGTAAGTTCATTCTTTCTGTGGAATATACTTTGTGTGGAAGGACGGACACCGTTGGTGTTCAAATCTTTGTTTGCAATTGACGATTTGTAAATGAGACGAGTGACGATGACGTCAAACCTCGAGCGCCGTCTCCAGTCGCCAGAGTACTTGCACTCGCTGTACGTTGACGTAAGCCTTCTGCGCCGCACACAGTCACTCCCACAGCACACACGGCACCCGGGGCCACGCGGGCACTAACTTGCTCACTCAACTAAACATCACGAGAGTGGCTTTAGAATCTGGATAGAAGTGCCAAATAAGAATTAAGGCGAAAGGATAGCTCAACGTCCTTGAGCATTGAACAAAACAAGCGGCCAGCGCTGAAAACCTCGCGCGCCCGCGCTGACCGCCCCGCGCGCCCGCACATTCCCCCGACCGTCAAAGAGTATCACCGAACGCAGATGCGTTCGAAGCATTTCTGTCGCTACCTATTAGCTTTTATCCTTTTAAATTTATTGAATGTAGGCAGATTCAGAACATTTGCAATGCTTGTTTTGGGAACAAAATATTCTTTAATGAGTACAGTAATAGTTAGAGTGTTAGAGTAAAAAACTAAAATATCGAGTAAAGTCGACAGACTAGTTATGACAGTTTATGACCATTTTCGCGCTAAAATTTAAACTGTCAGTTTAAAACCACAATTTTGACAATAAATTGAAGCGTATTAATTTTTTACTTTGTTGGTCTATTTTACATGAAATTCTTCAAAATTAAAGCTAATTGAAAATATTGCATGTTCCCTTACATAGCCGGTATGTAGCTGTAGCTATGTGTGAGTAGATGCGTTTTTTGATACTTTTTAACGGACTTCAAAAAAAGGGGTTATTTGATACTATTGTATAATGTAAATAAAAACAGTCGCAAAAATTGAATTACGAAGTTAAGCTTCGTTTGCCGAGGTCAGTCCGTGGATGGGTGACCATCAATTACATATTGAGTTTCTACCGTGCTCCAGAAAGCACGCTGCAGTCACACTATGTAAAAAAATGGTATTCAGCTGCATCCGGGTATGCCAGAAGCTGACCCCAACATAGTTGGGAAAAGGCTAGGCAGACATGACTACCTCTCACAAAAAGACGAACCTTCGACATATTGTCGAAAAACATTCTCACCCTCTTTTTGGGGCAGGGTAGAAAAACTTCTAAAATTATCTGTTGCATTTCGATTTTAATTTTTTTTTTAAAAATCAACTCGATCCAATGACTAGGTAACCATACCATAATTATTTTACTTAATATAAAGATTAAAAAAAAAACAAATTTGAATCACGAGCGCATTCTGAATTTAAATTTTGAATAATAAAGACAATCGGGCGCGAAATCCGCGCGGGTCTGATGAATTTGTTGTTTGAGTTTTTTTGTTGAGTTGGATTTATTTCTTGATATCCGGAAACTATTTAAATTAACTTAACGAAGCACAAAATTAAAAGTTATCATAAGTGCTTATTGTATTTTATACCTTAAACGTATTTTTCTAATTTCTAAGAATCGTTTTATTATAATCACTCATTTCATTTGATCGAGTCGTTCAAAATTAAAAAAAATATCGATTACCATAATCGTTTTGGCACGCCCTAACAATTAAAAAAGACAATATGGTTGTCGATTTTGAACAAAAATAAAGTGGTGGTAATGAATATTACGTGTTATTGGATCTGTGTTTGTAAATTGCATTTACATATAGCATTAGAAATATGGATGAATTCGTCAAATAATCAAATGATAAGCAAACTGCTACCTCTATAATGGAGTTTGGGTGTCCGAATCCCACAATTTTTATGTTTTTTAGCCTCGAAAACCAGGGCCACGAAAATTGCAACATAATTATTTTTTGTCAATATTTGATCGTATTTTTAATAAACTAATCTAAGAAAAATGACAAAATGCAGAACGCAAATAGCATGATTATGTCTTGATTTTGCCCTTTTGCAGTTTTTCAGCTAGCGAGAAGGTTGTTTACGTATATATTTTCAGCGAATCTAAGTTGACTACCTTTTTGAAAGGTTTAGTAATTCGTATCTAAGACACATTTTCAAGTAGACTAGCGCAATTTGAATAATCATAACTTATAATTTAAGATATTTCTCACAAAGATATTGTATGAAATAACTACGGAAACAAATTTTTCATAATAAATTCGATTGCTGAAAGTTGACGAAATTTCTGAAATTAATGACGTAATACGCGAAACCCCGTCGACTCAGCTAGTGTGTCACTTGTCAAAATCGGATCGAGCAGAGTGGTTAATACAAAATATTTACATAAACGTCCAAGCGCAAACGAAATGTTCGATTTTTAAATAGCTCAACCTTACTACTGTACCAAACGTACTATCTGCACTGTTTACTCTTTGACGCAAATTTAATAGAGCGGGGCGCGCTAACATGCGACACAGCCTTCCCGTGCAAACGCTAGGGTGAGACTGGCTTTCGCGTCTGAATGAGCGCGAGCGCCGGGCGCGAATGTAATAATTTATGGTATTATTGATTTAACGGCACGTAAGTAATGATTTTGTAAAATGTTGAACTTAAATTTAATAAAGTAATAAATTGTCTATAATATTGTGAAAGAAAAAATTAAATCGCTTCAGTTGTTTGAAAGCAGTAAGCAAATTATTGCAAATATAAAGAGGATATACAGGGTTACTGGTAATTCGACGTATATCCGTCAAGGGCTGATAAGGGGGCCAAAATGCAACAAATTGAACCCCCCATATGTATGGCCGAAATTCAATAGTTTTCGAGATATTTGAATTTTAAGGGTTTTTCGAAATTTACCCAAAATTTGACATTTAATTCCAAATAAAAGAACCCACATACCCATTCAAGGGTACCATTAAAAATGATGTTGTAGCTGGCACTTCAATTAAGCTATGGGCATCATTAAAACTACTTAATTTAACAAAATAATTAAAATAATGACCGAAGTAAGAATAATATCTTACCAATATTTTCATTTTACGCTTCAAAAATGTTGTCTCGTCAAAAAAAATTCTATGACATTAATCGTACAAATAACTAAAACAACTTGCCTATTCAGTAGGCTTTCCAAAAAGGTATAAAAGTCAATTTTAAAATACATAATTCGTGGCATGGCATGTGTTTGAACCGGCGCGGGGAGAGAAATCATCTGTGTTCTTAGTTTATCATCCTCGCTAAAACAACCGATTTTACTGGCGAAATTCTACCTGATGGGGCGAGGTGTGCGGGTGGGGGAATACACGGCGTTTGCTGCGCTCGCGTCGCCTTCCTTAGTACAGTTCGCGTCAAATAACTATGCCCCTCTGAAGTTAGCCATTTGCAAAGATCGCGTAGGTGCAGTCACGTAGACGGGAGCAAGCGGGACGCAAGCATGCATCGAACGTAAACGAGCGACTGAGACATAAAATCACGCCGTCATAATCCCCGCCCCGCGCATGCGCAGTTGCAGTTCGTTCATAATTTTGACTACTACGCAGCCACTCGTAGCCAACTTCAGAGGGGCACAGTTATTTGACACGAACTGTAAAAAACGAACAAACTGCAACTGCACATGCGCGGGCGGGGATTATGACGGCGCGATTTTATGTCTCAGTCGCTCGTTTACGTTCGATGCATGCTTGCGTCCCGCTTGCTTCCGTCTACGTGACTGCACCTACGCGATCTTTGCAAATGGCTAACTTCAGAGGGGCATAGTTATTTGACGCGAACTGTACTAAGGAAGGCGACGCGAGCGCAGCAAACGCCGTGTACTCCCCGGCCCGCACACCTCGCCCCATCAGGAAGAATTTCGCCAGTAAAATCGGTTGTTTTAGCGAGGATGATAAACTAAGAACACAGATGATTTCTCTCCCCGCGCCGGTTCAAACACATGCCATGCCACGAATTATGTATTTTAAAATTGACTTTTATACCTTTTTGGAAAGCCTACTGAATAGGCAAGTTGTTTTAGTTATTTGTACGATTAATGTCATAGAATTTTTTTTGACGAGACAACATTTTTGAAGCGTAAAATGAAAATATTGGTAAGATATTATTGTTACTTCGGTCATTATTTTAATTATTTTGTTAAATTAAGTAGTTTTAATGATGCCAATAGCTTAATTGAAGTGCCAGCTACAACATCATTTTTAATGGTTCCCTTAAATGGGTATGTAGGTTTTTTTATTTGGAATTAAATGTCAAATTTTGGGTAAATTTCGAAAAACCCTTAAAATTCAAATATCTCGAAAACTATTGAATTTCGGCCATACATATGGGGGGTTCAATTTGTTGCATTTTGGCCCCCTTATGAGCCCCTGACGGATATACGTCGAATTACCAGTAACCCTGTATTTGATTTTTTTCCGACTAAAGTATAAACGATAATAAAAAAAATAAACTTAAAATTTTAAATCAAATATGTTATGCGTATAAGGTATTTTTTTTTATATTATTTGGTCCATCCGTCTAGTAGTAGTAGTCTTTCAAAGAGAGGTCAATTTTGTAGTTTGGCCTATCCTTTCGCCTTAAACGAAACCTCTGTGTGTGATGAGAAAATTGTTGTAATGATCTTGTAAAGCTTTTTTTAAATCTCAGTGACTTTAAGAAAAAAAATATTTTACATCAGAAATAGGTAGGTACTCAGATAGGTATGATTCATGAGGAAATTAAAATGAGTTGCTTTATCAAATCAATAATAATTTACGAAGATTTAAAACACATCAAAGATGAGGCGAGGTCGAGGTGGGGCTTGGGAAGTCACGATTAGATAATAAAATGTGACGTCGCACCAGTTTTCCACGCACTTGTGTCGACTTTATTTTTTGTACCTAAATACTTGAAAAAAGAAAAATACGTGTTCAATATTTTCTGTAAATCTTTCTGACGGACTCAATAGTTGTCATCTACCCTACTATTGACTAAAAAAATTGAAAATTATAACTGTATTTGTATCATCTAAGCTGCATCGCTGCATTTAGTAGTTCTTTTCGAAGTAATGATCCACTTCTTTAGTGCATCCTACAGCACACACAGTCTGTCCATCTACTCGTATCTTGTCGTGTCGTGTGCGTCGCTCGCATTACGCGCGTCGTGCGGTGCGCGCGTCGTGCGGTGCGCGTGCCGTGCGGTGCGCGTGACGTGCAGTGCACGTGACGAGCAACGAATTGACGCACCGATCTACACACCGTGACACGGGAAAACACCGCTCCAATGCGTGTCAGCTATACTTAACGAAAGAAACTGTTCACTTGAAGGTTCAAGTGAACAGTGCTCATCTATCAGCATGGTCCGGACCTTGCACATGACAGGAACGTATAGTTTAGAACACAGTAGGTATACTCGAAAACCGTGTCGTCAGCACCTTCTTTTGTGTTGTTCATGAAAAAGTCGTGTATTGTAGCAAGTTGTACCGACCGGTATACCTGCGACGCGGAGGGTAACGTGGAGGACATTAGCCACACATACGAGTATAATTACTCCGTCCAATTCGATGGTTCGTCGTGTTTGCTATACATACGTGTTCGTATAGACGGCACATTTCATTCATAACAGTGAATGTCATGACCAGTCCAATTCGCGTCGCATCCGGCCCTTGATTAGGTGATTTGCAAAAAATCTTCGGTACAATGAGAAACCGATTCAAATAGGTAAAGAGCATCCAAGCATTTTGTACCCATGCCGTGTTTCAGCCACACAAAACGAAGGTGCATACTTTAGTGCAAGTTACAGGCATGTGTTTTACGGCCTTTATAAACGATTGTTAACTACCAACACCTGTCGCTACCGACTGATCTTGTACAATGTCAGTGGTCAGTCAAGTGAACAGCTTCTAGGCTTAGGTTAGTTTTGTGTTAAACAGATTCATGAGGGCGCTGAGTGAGTTTGTGCAAGTTTCCACCGAAACTAGTCGCAACTGTGCGGCGAACACTGCGCAGATGTGCCAGTGTGAAGTACGACGCGCCAAGTTGGGCCTCCGCCTATACAACGCGCGACACTGCCAGACTAATAAGTCGTCCGGAGCACTCCACTGTTACCAGCTCCTGAGTGCTGGACAATAGTGCCTGATGTCTTAACAATATTAGTGTGAATTCCTGATAACTTTATCATTAAAGGTTGTTAAATAGATAGCGGCAACGTATTGGCAGTTTGAACATCAACTGATGAATTAATGTTGAAAGTTTTTCTGAGTAATCTATTTCTCCGACGAAAAAGCTTTAAATAAGTATATATTGGTCGTCAGGCCCAGGTGAGCCTCGCAGAACACGGCGAGTTCATCAACAGCAAGCTGAATGCGCTCAGCAAGTACAGCGCGCGGCTGGACGCGGCGCTGAGCTGGTGCGCCGCCGCCGCTGAGCGCCTGGACGCCGCCGCCGCAGCGCCGCCCGCGCAGCGCCGCGAGCGAGCTGCCAGCGTGGCGGTAACACACTTTATACATACTACTTAGTGCTTCCAATCAACCTTCAATCTTATGGTTCAGTCAAGCTAAGGGTCATATTCGTGTAGCACGCATGATATTTATGAATGTTGCCTTATAAGGAGTCGTCATTATTCGTTATTGTCGCCAGGCAAGCGTGGAGGACCGCGAATCTGAAGTCCGCGAGATCCTGGAGAACTACAACAACCTGGAGCGCGAGTGCGTGGCCGCCAAGCAGACCGTGGCGGGCGACGTGCGCGACGCCGCCGCACGCCTGCGCGACGCCTGGCCCGCCCTGCGCGCGCGCCTGCTCGACCTGCAGCAGCAGCCCGCGCGCCTGCTTGACCTGCAGCAGCAGCCCGCGCGCCTGCTCGACCTGCAGCAGCAGCCCGCGCGCCTGCTCGACCTGCAGCAGCAGCCCGCGCGCCTGCTCGACCTGCAGCAGCAGCCCGCGCGCCTGCTCGACCTGCAGCAGCAGCCCGCGCGCCTGCACGACCTGCAGCAGCAGCCCGCGCGTCTCCAGGACCCGCAGCCGCAGCCCGTGGCGGCGCCGCGCAGCTCGCCTGACGCAAGCGAGCGAGCCGAGCGAGCTGAGCGGCCGGAGCGAGCGGAGCGCAAGAGCTCCACGGACAGCGCGCACAGCGGTGAGTGGCGCACAGCCCGGGGGACGCACAAGCTTGTGGGGGTCACCTGAACACTGTATACGAGAGGGAAATTCTCTGTCTATTACCTTAGGAGCAATGTCGCTTGCACGTAATACGTCTTATTTATCTCTGAAACAGATAGTTTCAACCTTAGCAAAGTTTCCATTTAATGGGAATTGTTTAAAGATTGGTAGACAGTTAATTTTCTTGCCTTTTAACCAGAAGCAAATGATGCGATCATAAATGCTTGACGACTGTTGAACTCTTAAATCTATAAACGATATTGAAACAGTCGGCTCAAGATCGTAACGTTTGCTCACAGACTGTGACCGCTAGAATAGTCGAACATTCAGCTTTGGTGGTGGTATGTACATGTACTGTTTGTTGGCAATAAACGATTGGGATACTAACAGCTCGTTTCATTCACTAATATGTAAGAATAACTTTTAGTTCAATGTTCACTTGTAAAGTGCACTAAGATGACGCTGGGCGCAGTTGGACGTCGAGCGTTGTTTTAGCGCCATGTCGCTCGCACGGTTGTGTTTGGTAGATAGCTAACGATCAACTAACACTAATACGTAGTTGGATGAGGAGCGCTCAGCTATGCTGCACGTGGGCTAACCTTGCAGTCATCATCACCATATACGACGGTGCTGTAGGTAATATCGTCAAACGCAACACGTCGCTGATTGTTGCGTGATGCTGTGACGTACGTGGTGTGGACACACGGGAAAGCTCTCACATCGCTACTACCGGCCAGTACCGGCCAGTACCGGCTAGTACCGGCCAGTACCGGGCGGCGGCATCGGGCGCAGGGCTTCCATCTAGCCAATCGAAGTCGAATCAACGCACCGGATACGTTCTTAAGAGCGTGTATGTCATTTCATACAAACTTTCAAGTCCTTATTCTTCAAAATGAATGAACCGATTTTAACGAAACTTGGTATGCATACGCTAAATATCCAGGTCTAAATAGTTATCAGAAAACATTTTTGAAAAAGAGTTCAGGGGGAAGGATATAGTGATTTTTCACTTTCTATAGAAAACTTAAAATCGCTCTCTCTCTCCCTTTGAAAACTTTTTCAAAAATGTTTTCTGATAACTATTTAGACCTGGATATCTAGCGTTTGCATACCAAGTTTCGTTAAAATCGGTTCATTCATTTTGAAGATTAATGATTTGAAAGTTTGTATGAAAAGGCGTACCGCGTAAACGCTCTTAAGTGAATCAAGCAAGATTTTTTAAATTAAAGAAATTGTATTACGCCGAATATTACGCCGGCCAGCAAGCCGAAGCTGCGGTGGCTCGCTCGCAGCCGCCTGCTCCTCAGCCCGCGGGCCGCCTCGGCCCTACGTGCCTACGCGATTTTAAATTACACTCTAGGGGTAGGGCAGACAAGACTACGTGGAGCCGGTTTTGTAGCGATTCGGTTAATGTCACTAACTTTTGTAGCACAACATATTGAATTTTTAAGACAATACTTTAATTTTAATTTAGGGTTAAAAATAGAATTTTCATTTCCAAAAATCGTCACTTTAAATAAACGTTATCCTATCTTAAAAGTATTGCATTGAGAATTCAAAATAAATACTTTAAATAACTCAAATTTGTTTCCGTTTGTATTTCCATTAATTGTATACCTAAATATTATTATGCTAATAGTCATTAAGCCTAGTAACGTCATGCGAATTTATGCCAAAACAAATTAGCCTTCAAGATAATTATGCCAACATAAACTGTGTGCCAAAAAAAAATATTGGCAAAACAAATTATACCAAAATCGTTATGCCAAAGTATATTAGGAAAAAGAATATCACGAAAAGAAGGGATCCCAAATTTCGTTCGTTTTATGGAAAACGCGTGATTCAGTGTCACTGTAGTGCGTCTGCGTGTACTGTAGCGCGCGCGGTGCGGTGCGGTGCGATGCGGTGCGGGGGGACGCCACGGTTGTACGACGTGTACCAGGCGGGGTGACTGACATTGACATATACTTCACTGCTCCACAGTCGTGAAACAGTTTTTACGTTAATTCATATAAAATAGCAATACCGGCTTAATTTCATAAACTCACAAAATATAAAAACAAACGAGTCATGAATCACGCAGATACACGAAATATTCTGATAATAAGTACTAGGAGCATATAAACATTCAGGTGATCTCGAAACGCTCTACTCCCGCGGTGTGGTGTCTCCACTCACAGCTGATAAGCCACCGGCGAGGTAGCTGAGTGAGTGCCGCACTGCAGCACAATGCCTTAATTATTCCCTTTCAGCTGTCTTCGCAGTTCATAAAATCTGACGGCAGCCTCGTTGGGTCGCACTCCTCACTGCTCACTCGACTGTACCTCGATATGTCTAGTACTAACACAGGCATCGTTCGTTGATAGCTTCGCACTTAAACTCGGCGTCTGTCTGATAGCTACTTATAACTTAATATTCACCTATAATACGGCTTGCAATGCGACTTTCATTGTCTATCTTCAATATTAGTGCTAGGTCACATAATAATATGGCAATACCACATAGTAAATTCCAGGCGGCCCTCTCGCAAGCGAATGTTAGTTTTAGTTGGGAACAGTGAATAGAGAGCCAACTTATCTGAAATCAAAAATCCAAAAAAGTGTTTGGCAGTATTGGTAACTCTGGCTGTAATCAAACAAAAAGAACGGCCGTGAATCATGTGAAGCGCGCGCCTATAAAACGCAGCCGGCCGCCGCCGCCGCAGCCGAATACGTGCGGTGCGGAGCGGTGCGGAGCGGGGACGATGCGGGGACGATGCGGCGCGGCGAACAAATCACACGCCATGAGTGTGTGTGACGTGTGCACACGCGTCACGCGACACGCGACGTGCCTCTGCCCGACGTCACCATTGGCAATCAAATCAACTATTGAAATCGACATAAGCCTTTCTAAAGCATTTGATAGTAAATGGACATTATCATTGTCATCTCAAGCAAATGATCACTCGTGGGGCGTTACGCGAAGTGACATTCTAGGTATTAGCGAATGCGATTGTCGAAATTCCGAATTAAAAGGGATTAATCACGTGACATCATCATTGAGAGCGTTTGTCAATCCATACATTTGTGACGTTTAGATAATCACCTTTTTAACTTGGCCGCGCTACCGCCGACAGAATGTCTCTTGTAGAATTTTGGGCGTCCCGAGCCGGCGAGCATGCCGCGACGGAAATAAACTTGACAATATTATTAACTAGCTTCTACCAGCGGCTTCGCCCGCGTAAAAATATCGGAAATAGGAGGTTTTTTTATTTGTATTGTAACTACACCCACCCTACACCTACCTACACCTACCCTACACCTACCCTACACCTACCCTACACCTACCCTACACCTACCCTACACCTACCCTACACCTACCCTGCACCTACCCTACACCTACCTTACACTTACCCTACACCTATCCTACACCACACCTACCCTACACTTACCCTAACCAGCCCAAAAAATACTACGACATGTTTCTTGTCTCCTGGTACTTGATGTTTCTGGTCTCCTGGTACTTGTGAATCCGAAGTACTAAGGCAGCAGCGGCTCTGAATTTCCTCTTCCTCCTTAGTCTCCATTAATCCATGCTACTTACCGAGATAAAAAGTAGCCTATTTTTTATTCCAGGTTATGGACTACATGTGTGCCAAATTTCATCCAAATCCCTTCAGCCGTTTTTGCCTGATTGTTACACAAACATACAAACATACAAACATACAAACATACAAACATACAAACATACAAACATACAAACTTTCACCTTTATAATATTAGTAGGAAGTAGGATAAGTTATCTTATTCAAAGGAACGCTTACCTACTTATGATTGTTTTGCAATTATAGCTTGTTAAATAGCTCACGCTACCTAAAGTTTACGATGATAATGCAGTCAATAACATGTGCGGGAGGAATTAATATCGGCCGCCACTTGTTCTCAAACAGAGGAATAATAGGAAGGCATCTGCATGCCGAGACGTGAGCTCATTTCCAGTACAAACAGAGCGCTGCGGCGCCGGCGCCGGCCACGAGCGGCGGCGGGCAGCGACCAGCGGGTTGCGATGCTGTTGTGATGCTGGCCGCCGTGGCCTAAATGCGGGAAAACTTAAAAGAATAAAATGCATCTGACAGCTCAGCCTTGCCTTCAAGTTTTACCTTTGATTTCGCACCATCGCTTGCAATGTCAGTGTTTTCACAGTTATGCTAGTTACAACATGTTTGCTGGTGGGTGGCTGCTTAGGATGCTGTTAGAGGTAAAAGGACACTTAGGCGAGTGATGTGAGCTGACAGTCCATAGCTTAAGGTGGCTGAAATGACAGTTCACGTCACGCTCACTTCACATCAGCTTTCACGTGTCATGTTAACAGAACCGACCGGCTGGTAGCGCAACTGTACGTGCCTGCTGCTTTCCGAGTTCATTTTCTTACAACGATCAGTATCTTGAAAGTAACACTTTCCGTGTTTCGTATAAGTATAGTTACTATGGACATCAAGCTCGAGCTTTGTATAAGATGCTCGCGGCCGGCCATCGCTTACGCCTTATCAAATATTCTCACAAAGCTTGTAAATTTCCTAATTATTAGCGAGTTTGCGACTAACGTTCAGTTGAGCTGGAATGCGGCGGCGGCGGAGCACTACCCGGCACAATGCGACGCTCCGGCGCGCTGGGGCTAGCTAAATATTTTGGGCGAACATCTCGCGACGGTTCCTTTGCTTATTCATTGCTAGCGAAGCTTAGAAAGTAGGTCGACTGAAAGAGACACGGCCTACTTATCTTAGAACGTCGCTCGGAGACGAAAAAACTGGAATAACAAACAATGGGCGGCATGCGCATTGTGACGCGAGGACCGGAGCGCGGCCGAGCGCGTGCCGACGGCTCCGCGCGCGTGCGGCACAAAGCGCGGAACTGGGGCGCGCGACGAGAGGCGCCGTAATCAGCGCCTACACTCGCTGTTTCATTTGTAACTGCGATACTACTCGCAGAAACGTTCTCAACGGTTTCTTAAGAACGAGCGGGGATTACTTACAACTGACTATCACGGTCTGGACTTTTGTCACGAGAAAACGCGACATTAACTGGAAAGAGCCGAGATTAATAGGAGTGGCTTCTCGTTAGCTGTTAGCTGGAAACACCGGCCTGTAGCCAGCTGTCGGTGATTCGGTAATGAATCGCCTCGTTGGTAGCTGTTACAAAATACTTGAGTGAGGCGACCTCCACCGCGACACGATGTAGTATAAAGGAGCCGCACCTGGGGATGCCCCCCTCATCCCCACGAAATTAATTAATAACCGAATTTGAGTGTTATTATTCAAGCAAATTCGTTTACATACAATTTCGGCAACGAAGTGCCAATCGGAAGGCAAGAGGGGCGATGATGATACCTATTATGGAAAAATTACGTTTCGATATTTGAGCAGTAAAAGGAGACACAATTCATTGGTTAGGTACTACACTTAAAGGTAGGAGGAGGGTGAGATTCTCATTTAACGACCTTACCTACTTATTTTTCAAGTTTTTTTACGTAAGCAGTTACATACGTACGGGTATCATAGCTTTCGGCTGAGCCGCTTCGCACATTGAAACCCATGAACAAGATCACGTAGAATATGCCAGTAGCTCGCAGACACGCTGACGGACCGTCGCGTCCGTTTCCAGTCCGGACAGCGCCGGATAGAGCCGGATAGTACCGGGCAGAGATCGTGATCGCAGTGTCACTCAGTTCGAAACCGTCTACCACAACGAGCGTCGTTGTGGTTCTTGCAATAAATACTTACCTACACTTCTACGGGACGAGTTTTGACCACAGATTCACAATAACTTGGAAATAAAGTTATAGTAGGTAACTAGGTAGGCTTTTACGTTAGTAATAGGCAAAACTCGCTTGGGAAAGACTTAGTTGTACAGGCACATCAAGCTACCCGAAACTGTAAAATGTTCCCAATCAACCTTGAACTTATGCTTTAGCGATAAAGTTGAAAATCTATTAAAGAATTTTGACAGATTGCTGTAGCTTGATGTGCTGGCGTCTGTACCTAAGTCTGTCTACTGTTGTGGTAACTAGTGTGAATGATTCAACGTGTTGTTGAAATCACGTCCCGGAGCAGACACCTCACGAGAGAAAAGGAAATATGTGAGTGAGTGCGGCTCGATGCAGCACAATGACATCCGACCCGCAGCGGCCACGCTACCTTGTGCAGTGCAAGTCTGCGTAAACGTATAGCAATAGGAGCCCCTATTGCTATACGTTAAAGTTGACTTGCCAACATGGCACTTGCTACATCAGCAATAAATATGCTACCAAAATAACCTTGCATTTGTCACGGACTTTATACAAACAACAATAGATATCATATTGCAGAATCAGTGCGTTGACATTATCTGTGCAGGACGATGCGAGCAATGTGTCGCGCGGTCGTGTCGCGCGCACTGAATGGCGTCGGCGTCGGAATGTAAAAGTTTTACATCAGGAGGTGTTTGTTGTTCATTTTTGAATGTTCTCTGTCGGAATGCTGTAATGTGAGAGGAATTTAATTGTCGCAGGAATTCACGGACTGCGTGCGAAATGAATGTTGAGTTTACAAACACCCCGCGCCGCCGCGTGCTAATGCTAATTGTTCAAACTGTGCGTTATTTTAGAAAAAAAAAGAGACTTAGACATATAAGATATTTCAACGTTTTGGGAGTTCTATTACGTGAGTTGGTACCTATAGGCCCGCATGAAAATAGATAGCTATCGGCTTATTTTACTGGACTCGTAGGTAGCTGCAAAATGAATAGTTAAACAATTTCAGAAGAGGCAGAATGTTCTTAGACTTTCTGCTCAGAGCTGACTTTACAACATTAGGTGTATTGAAACAAATTACACAGATACACTTACACACATAATAAAGCCCTCTGTATGCTATACGTACGGGGACACATGCGTGTCGGTCGCAGATGGTTTTTATATCGCAGTTGAGAGGCTCTCGAGACGAGCGGCGCAGCGGGCGGCACTTGTGCAAGTGTTGGGACCTTGTGCAAATGTCGGGGTGACTGGCCACGACACCATTAGCCAAAGTATTCTCAAAATTGATAGGCGGAAATTATTTAGAACTCATTGCTCAATAGTAGGGCATGCAAAAACCGGGTTGATTAAGAAAACCGACTTTTTCGGGTTTTCTTGTTTACAAAACCGGTGAAACCGGTTAAATCGGTTTTTTCGGTTTTTTTTTAATTTTTACTAAGGAAATGAGAAATATGTGTGTAAAGAAGTGAAAATGTTGAAGTCTAATCAAAATATGTATTTTTTACATTAATCTGACTTATTTTTAAAATAATGTACCAGTTTACCACTTACACTAAAATATTTTTTGATATAGATTAAAGCTTATTACTAGGAAAATAATAAATATAATAATAAAAATAGGAACATTTGGTAGGTATACAAAGATCTAAAATCACAGAATATTACAATTAACAATTTAACGGTCATAAAATACTAACAGGCAAAATCAACAAGACGTATAATGAGATCATAATAATTATAAAAATATTGCTTAGTAATATTCTTAATCTTATAGATATAAATAAAAAACGTCCACTCAAGACAAATCTCACTCCATCTGACTTCAATTCCTCTAATTCTTTTATAATTGAATTCCGTAACTCACTATTTGCTTTTATGACCATATTTTTTATACTATTTGGTGAGCTTGGCAATTTGTATCCACTTTTGTTAAAAAGTTTTCTAAGCTAAGAAGAAGAACAAAATGTTTTGAAGGGCAGGCCATCCAAAGCAGCCATTTTTGATACGACATATTCAACAGAATGTATTTTTTTTTTAATTTGTAGTTTTCTGTTTTTTTTGGTTTGAAGGGTCCATTTGTGTATCTTGACTATCTTTGAAAACATATGGGTCGAATCTACTGCACTTGTGCTTGGTGTTGGTTCTGCTGTAGGTTTGGTATTTTCTTATAAGTCTATTGAGTGTTTACTGCGCAAGTGGTTTCGTAAGCTTGATGTAGAACTGTCTGCCGCTTTTAATATTCTATTGCATTCTTTGCATTTTGCAGTGCTTCCGTCTGTGGCACGTAAAAAATAAAACCATACTGATGATTTATCACCAGCAGATTTTTTTATTTTCCACGTATTTTGTCTTCGCTATATCGGCATCATCTACATCGCCAGCCCTCTTCATGATGTTTCTTGCTGTAAATATTACTACACATTTGTGCCATATTAACCACTTGAATAAACTTACTAACTACTACTAAACAAAAAAAAGTTTGAAAGTAGCAATGTGCTTATTGATCAGTTCAAACTACTAAAAACAAAAATAGGCTCTTGTTTATAGGCACATTACATATTTACAAAAATAAAAACGTGCCGGCTGGCATAACCTAATTAATGAAAGCTATTAAACATGCCAACTATCTCTGCTGACACAACAATTATCAGTATTTGGTTATCACTTCATGAAATATTAGCAATGCATAATATATGACAAAGATTGTGATTAAACTTACTTTGATAAAAATAATATCTGCAATGAAACCACCGTTTAACTCAACACGTGCACTCGTGTCACTACTCACTATGCACACTCACTCACTAGCCACAGACTAATCGAAAAATAAAATTTTATTTTATTTTATTACTATGCCAATAGTAGTGCGACAAGTATAAAAATTAACGTGGCAAATAGGAACTAACGCCGCCTCGCCGTCCTGTCCACGTTTGTCAGTGATAAAATTTAATGCTTTTTTGTATTATTAAATCAAAAAGGAGTAAAACCGAAATAACCGAAAAATCCGGTTTTGGTATCCAAAAAAACCGGAGTTTCAAATTAGTCGGTTATCCGGTTTTTTCGGTTATCCGGGTATCCGGTTTGCATGCCCTACTCAATAGGTAATAAATTCTGGGCTTTTCTGGCACGCTTGCTTAGGCACAGCGGGATATGGCGGGATACTCAAAAGTCAATCGTAGGTATATATTGAAATACAACATTCTACTAAGTCCCAGTAACGAATTAACTGACCTCAAAGCGAATGACTGAAATGGAAAAATACATTTGTTTTCTATTTGTTACTGAGACCCTGCCTTAACCTTTGAGATGGAATTAATTTCACGTAAACACTGACGTGGGAGTCCCGTACCTATATAATATGTTGCAGTCAAAACTCTTAACCAGTCGAAAGTACTTCTGACTGATTAACACCTTTTTTTTTTTTTTTTTTTTTTTTTTTTTTTTTTTTTTTTTTTTACGGGGGGAAATCCTCATGGATGTCCTCCGCCCTGGGGCGGGCGGAGGGGTCTGTCAGACTCTTACTGACTAAAACCACCCCGGTGTTCCATCTTCCACCTACGCCGGGGATCGCGGGAACATAGCGACTTCCGTAATCCCCGGCTGGTGCCGGCCCGCCTCTGCGGGCCACATCTCGTATGCGGGGGGAGTGAGGTGTTTAACTCCCCCCGCGACGTCAGAGGGGCGCACGGGAACACCACGCGCCGCCACCTCGGGTCCGGATGAATGGGGGGCAACGGACATCCCCAAGTCCGCCGCCCCTGGACCCAATTAGGGGGGCCGAAGGAGGGCAGCGTACGCCCTCCTCCGACGCCCGGTGCGCCTGCTGCGGGCCGGGAGAGCACTCGACATCTCCCTCTCCCTTTCCGCAGCCTCCTTCTGCGCGATGACAGTTTCGCAGAAGGAGACCACCGCGTCCCAGGACACCTCACCGCCGACCATAGAACGGACTACAGCCGGAAGCAAGAGGTCACTGCCTACCACAGAGACGAGGGCACGGCGCGGCTCCTCCCAAGCGGCACACTCTGCCAGCGTATGCCGCGCCGTGTCCTCCCGACAGTCGACGCAGTGGTGACACCGAGCGTCCGGCTCCCTGCCTATGCGACACAGGAATCTCCCGAAGCAGCCATGCCCCGTGAGGACCTGTGTCGCACGAAACGACAGGGAGCCGTGCCTTCTCCCGAGCCACAGGTCGAGCACTGGCCGGATGGCCTCGATAGTGACGAGGCCGGCGGTAGGGCGTGAAAGCCTGTTCCGCCATTCCGCCACCAGGACCTCGCACAGCTGCGACCGACGCAGCTCAAAATGTCGCTGCGTCAGTCGCTCCCCGCGAGCCCGCGCGTCCTCGCGCCACCGATGCATTGACGCGAGGACTTTTGCCTCCAGGTCCCAGGGCGGAGATCCGGCCAGTGCGCAAGCCGCCTCGTAGGATAGCGATAACCCCTGATGACTCTGACGGCCATCACCCTCTGCGGCTTCCGCAGAACAGAGATGGTGCCGGCCGTCAGGTCGGCCGCCCAGATCGGGGCCCCATACAGGGCCATCGATCGCACGATCCCCACGTACAACCGCCTACAGACGGTGCTCGGGTCCCCCAGATTGGGAAGCAGCGTTGACAGCGCCCCAGCCGCGCCCATCAACTTGGGCGCCAGCCGTCGGAAGTGGGGTCCGAAATCCCACCGGCTGTCGAGCACCAATCCCAGGTATTTCATGGTGGACTCGACAGCGATACGGGCCCCACCGACCACGATGTGTGATCCCGCCGGCGGCGCCCGCCGGGGGCCATGAAAAACTATGGCCTCCGACTTGTTGAGGGCCACCTCCAGGCCAAGGCGCCGTATGCGGCTCACCACCTGTGACTGATTAACACCTGTGCCAAGATAGGTCGACGGAACCCCGCTTCGCGGGGTTCCTATTTCTGGGTGGTTAAAAAAAAAAACCACGAAGGCTAAGGCTCCCGCTCCGCTCCGCATCGTTCCCGCCTTAGCCTTCTTACCTAACCTATCCGAGTCGGGGTACTCTGAGGCGGGGTGTTAACCATAATGACGTTTTTAACTCTACTAGCAAAATCAGTCAAAAGTAGGTACTTTTGACTGGTTAAGAGTTTTGACTGTATCATATATATGTGGTTATATTTAATAATCTTAAGGTTTGTCCGCCAAAATCAGCAGCGTGTTTTTGGCGCTACCGAATGGTGGCGGCTGCCGCGTGTATTGTCTGCGGTTCTGCACGACCAGCCAGGATATGTATATTCTGTTAAAATGTAATAAGTAGTAAAAACATAGGCGAAGTGAGCGTGAAGCGAACTCTCGTCCAGACACTATGGATCGAGCTCTCTGCAAGCTTATATCACCAAGTTTTAACGGTGACATGTTAACAAAATAATCAGAGCTAATCAGTGTGATGACCACGACGCTCGTTAGCGCGTTGTTGGGGCGCGCCGCACCGCCCGCTCTCCGCATGAATCATCGCGCGTACATAGGTAATACATACTAATATCGCATGCACTCTTTGCGCGCACATTATGTTATGCTAATGGTATTCGTCGCTTGGGAAGGGCGGGGGGGGGGGGACAGCTTGCATATCAACAACCTGCAGGGGTGTCGGGACGACCGGTGACCAACAGTGACGGCTTTATTGACAAGTTATTACTTAATTTTGCTGAAATAGCTGTCTTGTGATAGTTGAAGCTAGTTTGTGTTGTGGGCTCGCGGTGGTGGTGGATGTAAAGGTAAACTAAACAACATGCATTGTAATGTCGTTGTGTTTGATATCAAGATTTTTTGTTTTATTATTTTTGTTCCTTATTTTAATTTTTCCACTTTCAGGTAAGTACTCCATAGATTGTAACTCTGCCTGCACAGGTAAGATATTAAATAATTATACTTGTCGTAGCAAGCGGAGCGAGCGAGTTTGTGAGCGGAGAGCCCGCTCACAAATTGTCGCTAACTACCCAAACACCATTACCGACATGCGGCAGTTGTAAAAATGAAAATTATTTGATGCAATTTTAACTGCATTGAAATAAACGGGAGCAATAAAAGCTTCTATAAATCTACAGTCTTCGTGCGCCGAGTGGTCTCGAAAAGCATTTACGGGGTTGTTTAAGGCTGTGTAAAATAGTTTAATCTAGATTTACTTATTCTTAATTTGACTACCAACAGTGTGTCATTGTCCATGCTACGGTATAATATTCATCAGATCCGTGCAGATACGTTCCTCTCTTGGTCCACATCAGTACGGAGCTGTCTCCGGCAGCTGTTCGCAGCTAAGCGGGATGTCTCCGCTAAACGGAAAGCCTCATAACAAACAGTTAGGTTCTAATCACGTATTCTCAATTAAGCTTTGAGGACAAATCCGCCGCCTGTCCCGCCGCCGGCCGGTCGTCCGCGCTCGGAGCCGCTCGGAGGCGCTCGGAGGCGCTCGGAGGCGCTCTGTTGGTACACGATACTCGTACCGACAGAAGGCGCATTAAATCCCTTTACTGAAGTAACTAAGAAAAATATTTTACAAGTATCAGCGACTGCCGGTTTGCCTGTCCGGTGTACCTAGTCCATTTCATAACAATAATACCTAAGGTTAGGTTGTACTTTTGAATCATATCGAGTTCGTAGTTTGTGTTGCCAGTATTGCTGGTCAGGACCCTCTCTTCATGTTGACTTCAAGTAACTTCAGTAAGTGTGGACCTTCTGTCATGTCTCGTGTGATGACCGCCCGCCGCGCTCTGCCTCGTCCATTGTTCTACACAACATGCGCACTATCATCAGATTTAGGCGATTAACACACGGCACCGCGCACCGCCGCGGTAGACGGTGAAGCGGATCTCATGTCGCATTGGTCTCTAATAAATCCGTCGATGCCTAACACACGTAAACCGCCTTACCGCGCGGGGCACCGCTATGAAATCCGTACCGTGTGAAAATCGCCTTAGCGGCTATCCGGCCAAACGTTAAATTAAGCCGCCTAGTTATAAGACGGCATGGATGGCGCAGTGGTTAAGCCATTGACTGCTGCGTTGCGTGTCGTGGGTTCGTTTCCCACACGGAACAAATATTTTTATGGCCTACAGATAGTTGTTCCGGGTCTGGCTGTTTGTGTATGTGAGTTTATATGTTTGTAAACGCACCCACGATACCGGAGAAATTCCTAGTGTGGGGCAAGTTTTTTTAAATAATAAAAAAAAGTTATACCTAATTTAATTCGGTAATAACTTAAATTAAAATATACACAAAACTTACAACAAACTAAAATATAGCATCAAAAAATTCTTCCTCAACGCTGTCAGCTGGTAATGTGCCCAAGAGACTGGCGGCATTGCCACGTTGAATGGCAATGCTTAGTCTCTGCCCAAAGAAAGCCAGCTCTTGGGTCACGGGAAGTGTCAACCAGCCGGTTCGAAATGTCGCTGTTATTGAGCTGCCTTAGATGAGTAGTTAGGTATGTTGGCGCTCTTGTTCCGATACACACATTGATCGGGGAACAGATGGGCAATGCTGGAGTCTCCACTGCGGCGCCGGCGCCGTAGCGCCGGACTCCTTCAGTTTACTTATTATATATACATGACTGGGAAACGGAGCGTCCATATTTCATTAGCGATTACTTAACTTTTACTACGCTTCTCAACTTGAAAAAAAAGTTCGTTTTAAATGTCTAATATAGGTATTATCTAAACTTATTAATAAATATTAAACCTTAGTGCGTATATACTTACTAAGCTCACAAATTAGACTGAAGGGAGAAAACGTACGATTAAGTTTGTACCAGTCATTATAAAGTTCCTCGCGAGTTATGTGGCCACCAAACGCGCGGGTGCGCACTGTCCCGGTCGTTGTAGTCAATCCTGGAAGGTTAATATAGTCCTATCGCGACACGAAGACACACACAGAGATATATAGGTAACAACAATATCTGGAACACAAAGACTTAATTTAAAAAAAGGAAAAATGTAACGTCATCTTATTTCTAATTGTACGAAACAATAACAGTTTCACACATTCGACTTTCTCCATACAAAATTATTACTTATTTGTTTAAAGTGTGATGTGTCTTTAATTATTAATTATGGATCCGACATGAAGCTACTCTAGACTGGTGTAGGCTCATAGTACCGGCGAGCAGACATCAGCTGTAGCCTCGTATAAAAGATGAAAGTAACGGCAAGACGCAGGGGCGCGCGGGGGGGGGGGGCGTGTGCTACCTACACACGAACTAAAGCCGCTTCATTAAGATACAGACATCCCCCGCACACTGGGTGCAGAGTACAGACAGCGACGCGAGTCCTGTCCTGCACAAGTACTCTGTACCGCGTTACTCAAGGTCGGCGTATATAGTTCGTCCATTCAGTCCTATCAGCGAAAAAGCTGCACCATTCACTAATACCTATAAATAGGTACCCAACCCTGCGGTGAATCCGGCTCGAACCTCCGACCCCTTTGTCTCACATGCTCGTATCAATTGCCTACAGTTATTACATATTGTTTGTTAACTAAGTTATAAACAAGAGTAATGATCTGAAGCAATGTGCTCGAGATACATGGAATGTTCGTTGATTACGAGAAATAGATTTAATCTCTGATGGTTTGGACAATGGTTTAGTAAAAACTGAATGCTTTTGGCTCAACCACCTGATTCGATTAACCCGTGAATATAACAACCAAAGTTCAGTGAATGAGTTTATTTATAAAAAAGTAGACTAACTAATACTTAGTAAATCGTAAAATATGGCGTCAAAAGAAGGCGTCGCTGTCGACTGGGTGAGACCAAGACTGGCGGCATTGTCACATTGTACGGCAATGCTAGTGTCAAAGTAAATAAAACATCAATAGATATCACTCAACAAATTGAAACAATGTTGTAGTATCATTGAGCGCAGATTGAGTTGTCATGTAATATACATGAGTATGATGTGAGTACCGTATTGTTACAGTTACACGTTCTATTGTGTCAGTAATGACAGTGGCGGCCGTACAGTCGCTGTGGCCGAGGGCTGTCCATGCCCAGCCCACACTCAATAAGCCAGTACAAGCGATGTATAGCTGCGCCTGCAATAATAGCGTTACGGCGTCACGCTTGTAATGCTCGCAGTAATCAGAGGGGAGCAATAATTTATAGCGAGCACTTCCAATATGGGGCTGTGTAAAGTGGAGCTCCTTCTTAGAAAAGCTCTACTAAGGCGTTGGCTTGCTTTGTTAATTCCCGGTCCCAAACGCCTTATTAACAATTGTAAAAAAAACATAACCTCTCTTCTGTGGCAGTCGGCTAAAAATTTAGCATGATTTTTTGCTGTGTAGCCCGCGCATGTTGAACATTTGTAGCGCTCGTAGCAAATCGGGCGCGTAGCAAGCTGGCGTAGCCTCGTAGCACTCGCGCTGCTACACGCGCTACGAAAATACTACGCATATTATTTTCTTGGCAATATTATTTTCTACTGTGTGTAATATTGATGCCGTCTAATGAACTAAAATAATAGGTTTGTAAGATGATGGAAAATCATAAAACTTAACCAGAGTCTTCTTATTACCGACGTACCTACGTGTGCCCGCAAAGAACTGTAGTTGTTCAACGAGTCCAATCCAATTATTCTTGTAGTAGCTTGCCAAACAAATGACGATGGAAAAATATTTGAGACAAGGTTTAGTGAGTGTAAAAGTAATTAATGAGACGCTCACGAACAACATAATATAACAAAATCCCAACAATAAAAAATTAATATTTCACATTCCACACAATGTGAGTGACTTGCTAGTAACACAACTAACGCGAGTCACCTGGCGCCCGCCGCCGTGAGTGACGCGAGTGACGCGAGTGACGCGAGTGACGCGAGTGACGTGACGTATGAATACAATCAGTCTACCGCAACGCCTGTACGATCCACTCTCAAAGGTAAATTAATATCTCACAAATCGTATTACTTGAATGCTATCAATCGACAATTCTTATCTGAAAAAAGGAAAAAGTGGCGCAACCTCTTTGGTATCAATCCTTCAGCATTCCGCGCGGGTGAGCGCTCACAGGCATTCAACTAGCCAGGTGGGGAGATGATGCGGCGCGGCTGCGCGGCGACTGCGTGGCGGGTGCGGGGCGGCTGCGGGGCGGCTGCGTGGCGCGCACGTTTTAGTGACGGGACATTTTTACAATGCAGTCGTAGTGATTTATCGCCGGCAGTCGTTTGTATGACGGCTGCGCTTCGCTCATCTGACTCAGTCAGCCGTCCCCTCTGCGTGCGATAGTGTACTTGTTAATGAATATTAATTAGCTCGGAGGTGCGTGTGACGTATGACGCGTGTGCGGGGACGGGCTGTAGATGAGCGTCTCGCGGGGTGTTGTACCCACAGCTGGTGTAAGATGGTGATTGAACTGTTACAATAGACTGGTTGACTTTGAAGAGTTTACCCGAGCTTGCATTGTAAAGCATTTATAAGTCTTCAATTAAAGAGTTTTCAAAATAATAATATTCTTGCTAAACAGTCCATAAAGATTCGTCACTGCTCTATTTAGGTCACCAAACAAACCGTGCGCCGAAATAAATGTTAGTAAATGTTAGTATTGTGCGACGCGTGAAAGTTAGTGCGAGCGAACAAACACGCTGAACAAACTGTTCCCAGCGCCGCGGGCGCACAGACGGACAGTTTACAAACATGTGCACCAGCACCGTGTGAGTCACTCGGAGTGCAGACGCCACTGCACGCTGGTGCTGTGTTATATAGCAGTTTCATTGAATCAGCTGTTACAGACGCACGATTATCTGTCGACATGCGAGCGTCGCGTACTACCTGCGCTAGGCGTCGCGGTGCAGCCTTCATACTGAGCTGTAGTAATGTACCTCGACCTCTAAACGCACGCACCGGGAACATCACTCCACAACTATCGAAAAAACTCGCATCGCAACCGTGAAAAAACATCCGTTTGGTTTGCGTCGCGTCGCGCGGGCGTCAATGAAACAAGGCGACATTCACTACGCGCCGGGAAAAGTCACCCGAGACAGATATACGCTTTCTTACGCGAGTGTGAGGGAGAGAGGGCGGCAGGGGATGATTTCCCTCTCGTTTGGGCGGGCGGCACGACAGTGTGACTGGGGCGGGCGCGCGTGTCGCACGCGGCTGACGTGACGTGACGCGCGAGTGTCACGCGCGCGAGTGAGTGAGTGATGTGACGGTGCCGGCGGGAACCACTGACACGTTGTACTGCGGAGTGCTACTGAGTGGCACGCGAGCTGTGTGCAACTGTGCAGTGTGCATGCCAGCGAGTGCTCCGGCGCCGCGTCGTGGACCACACGTACGTACACCGGCAATGCTATTGATTTACATGCACAACAACAACATAAACATTGCCAAAATCACATGATTTCACAAACAACCTCCTGTGTCTATCGACACTAGAAACTTCAGCTCACATGTGATACAAACTATGTTTAGTTTCGCTCAAACTTTCATGTATATAAAACAACTTCACGCTTGATTAAGTTCACTATGTCAGTACAATATGATCAGACAACGGTTGAATAGTTTTCAATGAGCCACTACCGCACGTAATCATGTGCCAGTAATTAACTATAACTGTAGCACTTAGGGATAATTACAGGACACTGAGTTAGATTATGATCAGTCCGATTGTAAATGAGAATGAAATGTTATCTAGGTATCATACATACTGTCCACTGTTTATTTTGAATGTATTTAATTGAAAAGAGTTTTACAATGGCATTATGGCTTTGGAAGTTAGTTCTGTGGGTAGTAAAATCATTTCGTTACAACTTAGCCCAGTATACGTCATTGTCATACCTGTCACAGCAGGACTGAGCTTTCCAGGCTGCTGGAGTTGTAAAGCTGGTAGGTACAAAACGTACCAGCGAATATTAGAGAAAGCGTCGAACTGTTCAATAATTTGATAATATCGGTATCTGAGCACACGCCGCGCGCCGGGGCTGCCGCTGGAGCTGCCGCTCTGCCGACCCCGCGAGGGATGAGCGCCGTTATCTTATTATTTATTACGTCTCCTACCCCTTGCACTTTAAAGTATCTGCCGGAGTCCCCCACGTCGTCAGCGCCAGTGGCCCAATCATTTCATATTACTGCCGACTTTCGAGACTTTGAAAACTGCATAAAGTTTAATGTTTTAAAGGCAACTGTGAGCTTGGGCATATATTTAGCTTACGTTACGTTCAATAGTTCCGTGGAATTGCCAGGAGCTTTGTGGATTTCTGCAAACTATTTATTGGAACCCATTCCGCCGATTAAAGCAAAACCCCGCTTTTTCTTGTGTTTCATATTATTATGGCCAACCACTACGTGAATGACGTACATCTGTCACGTGTGCTATACATTCGTCTCTTATCATAACTCCGCTCGGTTCTGTTTAAGAGAACTCGCCAGTATCTGTAATTGAATATTCAACTGCGGCTCCAATACTCAGTAATCCAATTTACGAAGATATAAATTATCGGTAGAAGCGACGCGTTTCGGGAATTCCAATTGCTTCCAAAGTTTTCATACAAAAAGAAGTGAAACACGCGTGTATGGATTATCTGATAAGTAGGGTAGCTTTCAGACATGTTTTATTCAGGCGCGTGTGTGCGGCTTCGGTTTTATTCAATAACGAATATCACAAAAAACATTTCGCCGCGATCCGGGAATTAAACAAAAACACGCTCCTCGCGTAAGCTGCTTAACTTGCCGCCATTGTAAAAACTGAAGGAAAAGGGTTGCGAGGGTGCCGACTGTGCCGACTGTGCCGACTGTGCCGAGCCTTTCACTACCTATTAATACTACCTTTGTTTGTAATCGTTTCAGATTTTAATCTTCGCTTTGAATAATTTTCATATAATTTTCCCAGATCGGGAGTAAAAGCAAATGTTAACAGCAATCAAAGCTAGCGCACGTCAGAAGCCAGCTCGAGCACGAGCTAACGGCTCGTTTACGAATGTCTATTTGTCGATAGTATTGACTCCGTGTCCGGCTCACTCCGGCGGAGTGCGCTCAGCAAACATAGTGTTTGTCGGTGAAAAGTTACGCCGATACCCCTCTCTTGTGCCGCCACGTGAGACGTCTGAGGTCCACAGCGTTCCCGCCCCCTAGTGGGGTGCCTCAATCAACAGTTCTTACATAGGGAAGCGGAACTTCATTAGGGTACCGAACCTATATACAGAAAAACAGAACCTTTGTAGCATCACTCGGTTGTCTGTACCTGTCTGTCCGTCACAGACGATTTCTTCGAATCTACTAGAATAGACCGATTCACTTAAGATTTAGTACACATATCTTCTGTGACCCAAACACGAACTCGTAACGAAAGTATGGAGAAAATGAGAAAATTTTAAAAAAGTTTTCCTTACTATACTGTGTGATATATCAAATAAAAGGGCTCATCGTAAGGGCTTCAAAAGTATTTTTTTCATTATTTTTAAATATTCCATTTCGAAGTAATTAAAAAAGGATTACATTATCTCCGAAGAAACTAAGCCTTTATGTTTGGAAAAATATACATGTCTTTATCGTATACAGAAAAAATGGATGTTAAAAAAATATTATTTGTTCAGAACTCTGCTCGCGAGTTCGACTCGCTCTTGGCTGATTTTTGTAATACTCAAACTCCACTCCAAAGAGTTTTCTGAGTATTCGCAGTTATTTCGCGAATTTTTCTTTTATTTGAAATCGCTACCCTAACGATATTGTGTCTTTCATTCGAATTGCATTGAAATATCAAACGCTACAGAAATAATCTCCTCTAGTCACTCGACTCGCGACAAAGGTACACACGACTCCAAAGAGAGTCCACCACCGTACACATGACAGACAGTTCCCGCGAGTCTGACTGATCGGCAAACGAACTAAAACGTGCTGCCTCGTAATAGTGCAGGCTGTGAGCTGATGGCCGCGGCCGGGAGCGCCACACTAGCGCAATGTTTAAAGTGGTCGCCTTATTGTTGAGAGAAAACGAGAGCTGCGTTCAATGTGCATTTTGTACTAAATAACGAGAACAATACGAGCACAATGCTTTCCTTCTTACTTTCTTTTTATAAATAAGAAAACTGGGATAATATCTGCATCTTCCTCTGTATTGTTAAGGCATTGAGGTCAAGGTCACTCGACCCATGTCTTTAATCCCGTCGTTATGCCGCGCCGTCGGACGTATCTCCGCGAACACTCAGCAGTCTGCAGTAAGTGCCACTTCCATAATATCGCTATGTTAGGCTGTAAAATAAGCGCCAAGGTCAAGGTCGAAGCCGCCATTACTCGTCTCGTTAACCCGGGAGAGAGCAACAAGACGCGTTTAATGTGTTTCAACGCGCTTTACATTCCTGTGTCGACCAGATGAACTGAACTTACTCTCAAATGCTACGAATATTTTGGTGTGGTAACCTGTAAACGTTTACTGCTGAACATGCCTGTTTGTTTCAATAATAGCCGTTTAAGGAGATTGATTATCACTTTCTTCTCGTTGGTAGATTATTGGGATTGGTGCAATTTGTAGCATCTAAAGTACTCTGGCCAGGTCCCACCTTCATTAGGCCAGTTCCCGTTATTTTTTCATCTATCACGGAAAAGTCATATGTAAAAAGGGTTGCTATGTTTACAATAGTATACTAAAGCGTATGAAGGGAAAAGTCAAGATTACACTACACTATACTCCGCTCCCAACAGTCCCGTTTGTGCCCAGTTGCATTGATATCGACTCACTCATCACCTCGCAATATTCGTTAACATTGCACTGACTATATTATTTGTGAATTATATTTTAATGTAGCCTTTGTTCTTATAATGCTAGTTGCGGTAGTTGATTAAACTAAGTTAAATTAAATTATTTGAGTGACCGCTATTGACAGTACCTACGCAGAAATGAGCAAAACGTCTATACACTTAATGGTAACATGGCTGACGGCCCAAAGTTTGCTGATCGTACAGTTCAATATTGGCACTCTTTTGGGGGCTTTTCAAATTAATAATTTTTGTTACTAGGCAAATTTTACTACAGATAACATCACTTTAACTCTCTAAAACGCAGTGGTTTGTGCCTGACAGCCTACTGTAGGTGTTGGTTCCTAAAACTGATGATTGATGATTAGAAAGAAAGAAAGAAAGAAAACACTTTTATTCTCCCCGAAAAGACACACAAAAAGACCACCACTGTCCACCATTGGCGCCCAACAACTCAGTAATGGCGCCTAACAGCCCACTGTTGGCGCCCGACAAGTCTCTGTCAGTTCCCATTTGTGTGTATTGTGAAGAGCGAGGTCAAGGTTGCATCTCGCGCGCCCTCATTATCTGCCCTGTTCTTTGCACTGATATTACTGATTGTACAACCTCTTCTATGCCTGTTGTCCGTGTTTTCTTTAGGTAGTGATTCCGATAAATGGATGTTGATTGGTGGTTTTTTAGCCTCAATAAAAACTAAATCCATAGAAAAATATAATACCGTGTGGATAAAAGCAGTATTCAATAAAAGGCTCACATATCCACCATAAAACTACTTTCATATATATTCGTTTATTCGCGCACATTCGTACATTACGCACTCTGCCAGCGGGTTTCTATTAGTGCTTATTTATCGTCCGCCGCCGCGCTGTAACATATACCGCGGAGTTTCATTTACGCGTAACTTGGCTTTAGTGACACTAAAACTGTTTACTATTCACCGTAATGTAGCTACTGTGTCACATCACGTGGAGAGAAATATTCGTAATGCAATATTTTGTTCCATCATACTAAAAAACCTTTTATTGTATTTGTGGAGAGGCTTCGACTCCGGACCTCAATACATCTTCAGCTTTTTAGGGTTTTGTAGTCAACCAGGAACCCTTATAGTTTCGCCATGTCCGTCTGTCTGTCTGTCTGTCTGTCTGTTTAGCTCAGAGCTGGTTAGCACTAGGAAGTTGGAATTTAGTATGAGTATATTTGATACTTATACATATTAATCACGCCGACAAGGTGGTGTGGTTTAAAAATATTGAGGGTGTGCGAAAACCGTTTTTCCATCCAAGGATCCGTCGAAATATTAAGCTCTAAAGTTCAATTGTTAGAGTCAAGTGTCCCCCCCCCACTGCCAGCTAAACGGTGGTTTTTGGAGACGGGAATGATTCATAGTAGTAGCATATATGGCGAATTTAAAAGGAAAACTATCACAGCTAAGTAGGCTTTACAAGTTAACGAGTAATAGATAACTTATAAAATAAAACTGATTAGGCTAAAAATTCTTAGTAACCCCGTAGGAAATGACTTACAACCATGTGTATTTGTAACTGTGTACAGCAAAATTTACTATTTTTGTCATGGCTTACGGGACGGGTAACTACGGAACTCTACACTATGCGTTACCTGACACGCACTTGGCCGGTTTTTAGGGTTCCGTACCCAAGGGGTAAAAACGGGACCCTATTACTAAGACTCCGCTGTCCGTCTGTCTGTCCCGGACCGTAATAGTTAGACAGTTGAAATTTTCACTGATGATGTATTTCTGTTGCCGCTATAACAACAAACTGAACACCGAGTCCCCAACATTTGTATACTGGGGCGTATTGCAACATAAAAGCTAATTATCCACTTAAACCATTTCCTATAAATAAACTCGTCTGTAGGTTCCACAAAGCTCGTCTCAAATTCTCAACATTTGGATGAGTGCGTCGTGAGTGACGTCACCTCATCACTCCGGACCTCGTTTGCTAAAGAGTCAAATTAGCGAGATTTGGCGAACATTGGCGACGTGAACTAGCGCTCAAAGCCGCCGAGCCGCGGGATTAGGATGGAGGAGGCTGCCGAGGTGTTCGGCTTAGCCAGACTGCACCAAGTAGTTTACGGCTAGCTTGGAAATGCAATAAGAGTATGTCATCGTTATTTTTGAAACATTTTGTTTTAAAGGAAGGGTTTTGTGCCTTTGTTTTGGTTGATATTTTTGTGTTAGTGCTACGACAGTGCAATAAAAGATATATTCCCTGTTTTTCTTAGGATTTTTCAACCCTATTTGAGTAAGATGAATTCTTTGTCTTCAAGATGTGTTAGCACCGATGAACCGAGCACCTACATACAATGTAATCCGACATAGCACCACAACTCGAGCTCCTTTTTCGAAATATAAGCTTGTCACGAAGGAGCGCGCGTTACGTCTGTGTGTGACACTGACGGCGTCAGACGCCACGCCCGTGTGTCACTGGAGCGACGTTATTGCTCGTACGACTTGAGCTGACGATATAATGAACTGGGTCTCAGTAGGCTGACATTACGGGGATATTGCTTGCGGTGGCATCACTCCCACGATATTGCTCTGTAGGCATTGACTAGATTTGTAGTGGCTAACCAGAGCAAACGAGAACTGGACACGTAGCACTTAGCAGGGAAACTTATTACTGGAACCAGCCGTGTGTGGACTACGATATATAGTTTCGTGTTAACTTATTACTTAATCGACTAGGAGACAAGGGTTACGTTTGAGTCAATAAGCGAAAAATACTACTCAAAGTCAGGCCAGTAAAGGCAACGGATAAAATAGCATTTTTCACAGTTCCATTTTCACAGAAATGCCTTAAAGTATTGGATAAAAATATCGGATACCGTATAAGCATTTCGTCTGCGATTTTCCCTTATTCGGTAGTTTAGACGTGGCTCGGCTGTCCGCTGTCGGCCACATATTTATGTTATGAGTGTCGGCCGCTCGCCGTCGGTGCTGCGGCTGCGGTACGGCGCGGCGCGGCGGTGCGGATCGCATTGACTCTGTTTCTAACTTTCGGCCTGTGTCGAGTAGTCCAACGTTTGAGGTTATGTATGTACCTAATGTATTGTGTAGGAGGTCGTGATCGTGTTCTACTGTTCTGGTGGGTTGCTTAAATTTTACTCATATTCTGGTTTATCGGTTGATGTAATTCAAAATGTAATAAAGCAATTTCCTTGCGATTTTTGCATGCTCACTTTCACTCGAAGTTCCGCTCTCTGCCGTGAACATATTTTCAAGTAGCCATAGAAAACAATGCACACGCTCCAAGTTTATACCATAGAAAACAATGCACACGCTCAGTGAAGTACCTAGGTATACGTAATATTTATCTCAAATACAATATTTGTCCTATAATATCGGCATCCTTGACTCCCGTGATCGTGAACGTCACACATCTGTCATGGTTGTGCCATTTGACAAGAATACAAGATACTCGGTGGGTTACACGTAGATATTTGTCGTGACCCTTTTTATGCGTCACGACATGTCTCGCATTGTTTTAACCGATTTCAAAGAAAGGAGGTTATTACCGTTTCCTGTAAGTACCTACTTTTAATTCATGAATTTCAATGCTCAATATCGTGCCATATAATGCCTCTTCATTGTACATTAAAAAGATAAACCTTTAACTACACTAAATTGCTTGATGTTGCTGGGTGCCTATTTAGGTATCAACCTAAGTATATAGTACTTGGTTGCCTCGATACAAGAATGTATCTCGCTCCGCACAGTCACAGACGACACACGCCCCTCCTGCGCCATTTGGTGATCATTATTAAAGTTAAGCACATCCATTTCGTCTAGACCGTCCCTATAATAGTACTAACATTTTGTCCCATAATTCGTCCCGGCGTTACCCTGGCTCTCTGCCAGACACTCGTTTTGTGCAGCGCGATATAATCGCACCACTTAACTTCTTTTGTTTATGCTTTGTTTAAACACTGTCGTCTAGGTAATTTGTTTATTCTAGAGTAGAGGAAAGAATGTGGTCCGAGAATGTTACCCTGTGGTACTCCGTTTTGTACAATGACTGTTTGCTTGGATAATGTTTTGTCATGAAACGATCCTGTATGAGAGTATCTTTCTAGCAGGCCTTATTTATTAGTATCATAGTTTATTATTTTAATCACTAGTCAATGATACTATACGGATCACAAAATCAACTTTGTCAAAAGCATTGTTTTCTTTAAAAAAATTGAATTGAGTTCCCCAAACGTCGGATTTCTCAAGTAGCTCTATAAACAGTGCAGTGAGTGTCGCGTGTCAGTGGGTGATGAAGGCGGTCGTTACGTCCTCATAAATTAGCCACCGTGGCTGCCCACCCCCGGCAGATAACTAGCGCAGTAGGCGCGCCGAGGGGACTATTGATGATATTGGCAGACGATGCTAATACCGGGACCCTCACTGGCTGTAGTGAGTTGTCTACGTAGAAATAAGACCAACACACCGTGTTTAATTCACGCCTGAAACAAAAGTATCTTATACAAACTACCCACAAAACTATTAAAAATATCTCACCTAAGTTTTCGTATAATCCATTATCAGGCGGCGTCGGGGAGCGCCTGTAATAATATCCATTAGTCGTGCGGCCCGGTGCGGCCTGCTGCGAATGCATTTGCTAAATGCCCGCGCGTCGCTCTCGTACTGTGTAATTGCTTACCTGCCGCGCTTCCGTTGATCTTGTTTTATTTGTGCTATCGAACCAAGCAACGGGTGCTAATTTTATTAAAAAATAGATCGGGAACTTTTGCCTATACTGAAAAGATGGAAATATTATTAAACAAAATGCTAACCCGTATTTTGAAAGCCAGGGGTGAAAATAAAAGCCTAATTCACGCAGTATTTTTACGAGGTGTTTGCGTACATTACACCGGCAGCAAACAGACAGACGTTAAACATTGTTGCAGTTTTATTATGAAAGGAGGTTTGTTATTTGTTGAGAGGGACTGTCTGTCTGCAATAAACTCTACAATACAACAGACTCTTGTTGGTGCAGTTTACGACGAATTAAATGGCGTAGCGGTGGAGACTCCATTTCCATTGTCAGAGATCGGGAGATCTCAAGACACGTGAATAGAAACAATATGCCTTCAATTTCTACGGATTTATATGTTTGTTTTCCCTAGAAGTGTAGATAATAGGTATGGCTATGTATAGGCTCTTTTTGTTTTTAGTATTTCTTTGAGTTATTACTAAATTATAATAAGGTAAGCATTCCATATTATTAATGTTAGAAAGTGAAGCGCAATCTTCAACTCAACGTATCAATACCAGAACACGTGTATAATAAAGTGTTAAGGATCGCTGTTAACCTGATTATGCTCTTCCTCCGGTGATCTCCTGCGGGACGCGTGACTTACCGCCCGGGGGAGAGCGAGGTGGGGGGGGGGGGAGTGGAGGTGTGTCATCCGCGATCTATGGCCGCACACGACTTGGTTACTATTGTTATGGGATAATTAAGATACATATCTTTAAGGGGAGTGTGAGGAGGTCAATTCATCTTTGCCTTTGCAAGTACGTTTAATACTATATTTTAACTTCTTCTGTCAAACCAATGTTCAAAGCGCTGCTCAAGACTAAGTGAAATACAGGATTATTTTGAGTTGTTTTGTTTTTTCGTCAACGGCCCACGTTTCTTACTTAACTTTTGTATATTTTCGCAAAAAATGTAAGCCGATAATCGTGTTCAATCTATCTCTGCACCAAAATTCATCAAAAACCGATCAGAGATTTAGTCAAGAAATCGTTACAAACAAACTCATCATCATCGAAAGTAATTTTACAAATGATAGTTACAACCTCTATATACAGCAACACCCCTACTCTATGCTTCACTTCTCACAGAGATATCCTTCGTCCAATTTCATGGATGTCGGCGTGTGATCCCTCTCGCGGTGATAGGTCAGTTCCACGTCGACAGAGAGGGTCCTGCAGTATCAGTGTCACCACTGCACGTATCTTGAGAGGGATTTGCAACTCTCCTATTTCTAGTTTTGCGGGAAATAACGAGTGGGTGCTACTTAAAATCATATTGTAATATAAAACGTGTATAACAGAATAAACGCGATACCTCTTAAGGGGTTATTGTACTCATCATTATGAACAACTTTTACTATGGGACCAAAACTGAAATCGCGAAAAAAAAAATCGACTCGTCCATACATTTCTATGCGCATAATTCGACAAAATGTACCTACTGAACAGCTGATTGTTTTTCGCGATTTCGGCGTCGGTCAAGGGGTATTGAGTTTATTCTGTTACACTTATAGTTTTTACCTGTCTTTAGTACTACATTGATTTTGAGTTGTGTAAGAACATAACTGAAAATCAGTGCTTGAAGAAGTAAAGTTTAAATATTCATAGTACAACGACCAACGGAGATCCTCAGGAAATTAATTAAAATATAGCGCAGTGTTACCCTAGCCCATATTTTAGCAGATAATTCTCAGGTAGAGCCAACTATAATGTAGTCGCGACAGGTGGAGTAGGGTGCGCGAACACGGCCGTATTAATTTAGGAGGATCATCGTTACGGCGGCGGGTCGTCCCGCGGCGCCGGATCACCCGGATCAGCGGCGCCGGCAGCTGCCCGGCTTGCTTACCGATGGGACCCGGGAGACTGTGCGGATTACCGCACTAACCTGTGATATGTATTGTAACCTACTACAGAAGGTTCACTAAGGTTCAGTAAGGCGCACGAGTAGAAAACGCTTCAGATTTTATCGCAGATTGCTCTAATACGCAGAAAAATATTATGTCGGTAGGACGTTCATTCCTGTGTAACCAATCTGTTAATATTACGTAATACAATGCTGTTGGTCCAATATCGGAACAATATCGTTGGTAATACTTACTGTATTTGCTTAGTAGCCCTTAGGATCCCGGATTTGACTTTCTGTTTCCGTTAACTTCGTAGTGACAATCCTAGTGAAAGTGTTCGTGACACGTGTAGGTATATGGGTAGCTACTTATTACTCGTGTAGTTAGTGCTAGTTATGTCGGTAGTGTGTGGTCCCGCGGCGCGCGCTGTCGAGTGTCGTGCAGTGTCCTCACGGGCGAGGGGTATAGGAACTTTAAAAAATAGCAGTGGTTTTAGTGGAGATTAACAATATGCTTGAATTTTTCCATTTGTTTCGATTTTCTATATTGTAGTCCTTTCAAGATTACTTTAATATTTGCCAAAATATAAAATATACTCCCTGGAATTCTTGATTATCATGATAAAAAATGCCATAGTCGCTGGGATAGCTGCAATCGTGAGCAGTGATCATAACTCCTGGCTGAATGCTCTTGTACAGCGCCCATGGGAATTACTGAAGTGCTTCAATACTACCTACCTAGCGTAAACATCTCTAAATCTTTATTATGACATTATTTTCGAGAATCCCCAGTCCGTGGCACGAGATAAATCAGAGAAGGGTTCGCGAGGAAATGAACCCTTTAGCTAACGCAAAACGGCCGAGAATTAGTTCTCAGCCGAAAGTGAATGAATAAAAAGGAGCTCAGAGTGTATTAACGTCACCTCTTGTGATGTAACGGGGTAGTACGGCTGACAGTCGCTGACAGTCGCTGACAGTTGACAGTTGACAGTGTCGATGTATCCACGTCACGGTGACAGGCAGGTGTTCTCTGTACATTACTAATATATCCCATTTGATCTCATGTGCTGATTTCAGTAACTTTGTTGATGAATTATGTATTTTCATGAAATTACAGGAGTGCTATAACAAACATGTGCTCCCAACTCTTTAGTTAGATTATAAGTACTAGATAACTTGAAGGGATTAAATATTCGTCTTCAAAGCAGAGTAGAAATACAGCCATTGCTAGTTATAAATTCATATCTTCATTAATCTCACGTCGCCTTATAAAACCAAAAACATAGCACTTAAACCCCGCGTAGACGTTCAGATAAACTGCCAGCACTTAGCTGGATTAAATTTTCCGCAACAAAACCCGAAATTTTTGGCCACGGACCCAATTTTAATTTGACCAAAAATCGGCTTTTAAGTGCTATCAAGTTAATTAGTGTGTACTTTCGGAATGTCCTCATTAAATGCGTTCGGGAGCGAATGTCAGATAAAAGCAATTTAAAATAATAAATAGCTCAATAATGTTATTGACAGCTGCAAATAATGCCGTGAGCGGCATCGTGTCGCCGTGTCGCGTTGTCGCCGTGTCGCGCTAATTGATGGCGGGTAAACAACGCATCCACTATGAGATAACGACGCGACGCGCTGATGGGTGATGAGATCGGATTTACTTTATGTCCAATATGATACCTAATCGCAGTCGTTCTGTCGGGTATGATCTTATTCTGAATGCATTGTAAACCAAACAAATCATAACGCAGTGGTCATTAAGTTCATGTAAGTACAAAGGCAAAATTAACGCTAAGTTGATTTTTCTCCCAGCAAACCTTTGAGTTAACCTTTAAGTTACCAAGCAATCTACAGTTAAGAATGTTTGGAATCCCTGTAAAAATCCTTTAAATCTTATCTTTTGAATCTTTCAAACCAATCCTCACCACCCATCTTTGATCTCAATCACTTAAATTGGCCCCTTCTAAAAACAAAACACTACCCCTCGAATCACGTGAGTACCTGTATTCCTATCAAAACACAGAAGTCTGCTCACCCAGCTAGCGGCGGCGGCGGCGCGCGGCGTGTGATCGCGACGTCTGCGCCTAATCGCAGGACAGGGAGCCTAAACAATAAACATAAACAAGTCGCCCCCCGCTCGCCGCCCCGGGCCCGGGCCGCTCGCCCCCCCGCGAGTGGCGGCTGAAGGACCGCCACTGCACCGCTGCATCGAGGGTCCACAATGATATTTGTTTGCAAGTTTCGAGTAGTATTTTCCATATTGCTTTAGTATGGGAATGCGACATTGTGGCCGGAGAGGGTTGGGGTTCATGTCTGGGTATTAAGTTTTGAATTAGCAGTACGGTAAGCTGCACTTGAATAGACCTCAGTGGAGTAGTTTGGTTTCTAAACTATATTAATCTATTGGTCTCTTATACTCGCTAAAAAAATAGCACTAAAGTTAACGGAGACATTCATTTAAGAGTAGGCAAAGCAGACGCTTTGTTTTAAAAAATAACTCGTTTCTGTGCTATTAGTTACGCGCATCTATTGCAATATCCTGTGCCTATGTACCTACTTTCAAGATGTAATATATGCATGAGAGATCCTTCACAAACAAGTTGAAAGCCATTCAAAGATCCGATTGAAGTCCTTGACAGTCGCGCGTGCACAAGTACGTACCCACACAGACACATGTGGATGCGCTGACTCGCGACGCTGAACGTCACTGCATTCAGCAGCCCCACCTGAGGGTGTCGCGCCCGGCCGGTTGAGAGCACCCTCGAGCGATGCGAGCGGAAAACAAGCACCAGGCGGTGCGCACACGACTGTGATTCGGAATAACTGAGGGGAACACTTCTCTAAATAAGTACAAATAATGTTTTTTCAACGAACCAATCAATCTGGTATGGTATTTCATTTAACCGTGCGTTGTTAAAAAATGTTCCGCTTCGGTAAAAATGCGTCGTGTTTAAAAGCTGCTTTCTATAAAGTTGTAGCGTACTTTCAGAATCAATCATTCGAAGCTGTTCGAGTAAATAATGATAGTATTAGTTGTTTTAGTGCGAACAGCTCGCATTAGCATAATGATGTTGTAATAACTGGTATCCGGACCAGTGGCTACAGGTACATTATGTATATTTTGGTTTTACTGGCTGTCATCTCGATATTGATGATCTATGTGCTCATGATTGACTTCCAAAAAACACTACAAAGTCTAAAACTAACTCTAATTTCGGAAGTCGGTGTCAAATAACGAAGAAGCCACCAAAAACACCGACTTCCGAAATTTAAGTTATTTATGACTGTAGTGTTTTTTGGAAGTCGGTTTTTTTGTGAAAAAGTTTTTTATAAGCAACGTTTACATTCGCATCTAAGTCGCAGTCTGTCAAGAAAACTTCATTTTTCATACAGTTTGGTTGCGATTGAGATACGAATGTTGCTTGAAAATGAGTAGAATTGGCGCTCAATCTCGTTCAGTTTAAATATATACATTGAGTGTACGGTATTGCCTCTTTAGCCGCATGTACGAATATTTGTAAGGCAACAGCTTCGTTTCTATGGAGATAACACGACTGTATTGAACGATTCGCGAGCCAAACAAATGGAAATTAATGATACACGAACTGACTCGGGCTTCAGCGTCATCCATTTTGGTTGGAAACTTGTTGTTTACGCCTCCAAGGCTGATTGATCAATCAATAAATTATGTCGGAATGAGCAATGTTGAGATTTGAGATTTATATGTACTACGAGTTTTAGAACGACACTATGAGTAATTTGGTACGTAGGTATATTTGGCGACGTAACCTGCCACATTTGTCAGTAAAATTCTTGGAATCTTTTCGTTTGAAGCTTCCCACTGAGGATATTAAGCAGATTCGACATGTTTGTAAAGAGCAGCCTCACTCGAATAGGAAATTAATTTGTCAGATTATTAACTTACCATTCCTGGAGATTCAACCGTGGTTTAAATCCTCGTCATGTGTACCGAAAGGGTGTTATTTGTGTAACATGTCGTAATGAAGCCACCGTGACGTCATATTAATAAACGCGAACAGTCCCTGCGTATATTTGGCGAGCACACACAGGCGCTAGAGCGTGCACACACGGGGCCAGTCGTAAAGCGACTCATTACTAGCGGTTTATTAGCGGATCTCGCTCTGATGTTGTTGAGACGGTTTCACACCGAAATTGAGAAAACAGCGGTAACTAGGTCTCGTTGTGAAGATTATAAGAAAATATGTGGACTGAAAACAAAACCATTTCAGTAACTTACGGCCGCAAGAGCCTTATGAAACGTAAACTAGATATTCATATCAAAGCATATTAATTAATACTCATACGCCAATCTTCTTAGATATTTAAATACACATGCTTCTAAATCTGAATTTAATTAATGCTGCGGTTTTGGTAGCAGTTCTGATTAAGACGTATAGGGGGAGCCACATTGTCATGTAAATAGATTCTATAGTGTGGTGAACGTCTTCTGTTTTCCATAGACTGGTGTGAAACAGGCTTAAGGCTGTCGTCACAATCTCATAAGTTCTAATGCTAGTGAATAGTTAGTAGAGGAGTTAGTAGTCAAGTTTAGTGCTGTCGATCTAGATAAGCACTAATGTTGTCTGAGCGAACCATAATGTACGTGGAGTTTGGTAGACAGTCGAAACTCTCAAGTTTGTGAGAGTTGATTGCAGACAAGTATGTAATTATAATATTATGGTGCACCTTCCATCTTATCCACCACCATTGGTTGACTAGAGAGATGCCAAGGGCCTGCAGTACGTACCTACGTAAGTTTAGTTAGATAAATGATTAAAGTCAATTCCATCAGAAAATAAGTAAATACATCGGCGAACTTATCAAAATTCAAGTGAGCACGAGATCCTCTCAGTGTACCTCCCCGCAGTCTCTCGTCGATATAAAACGTAACATATACCTGCCCCCGGGATCGCCTGCCACCGCGGCCAGGTGTCTGCCCGACCTTTAATTAAAACTTTTTAAGGGAAAATGTGACGAATTCCCTTAAAAGTTGAGTGTGTTGGCAGGCAGAAAATTAAACACTTCCATTGGTTAGAAGGCTCGGGCTATTTTTAGCTGCAATCTTGCCTGAAATAGGCGGCTATGCTATATTCTTATTAAAACAAGGATCTTTGTTGTCCAATGACATAGCTTCAAAAGCAGTGGCCTATGATTGAAAATATAATTATAGAGAAGATTCTCGACTTTAAAGACAGTCTTAATGAGTCCTCAAACAGTAATAACTTAGGCCATTGTATTAGTAAACTTAGCCACAACTTATATCTGCGCTTGGTCGTCCTAATGACCTGAACTTTCCAAGAGGTCGCGATATTCATGATAACTGATGCAGAACAGAAGTTTTAGCATTAAGCTCAAGATTGATGAACGCATTGAACGATAGTATAGTAAGTAGTACATAATGTAATACTACTATTCCTTACAATACATAATTGTCTCTCATTCTTGTAAACGATTTTTATCAGACAAATCACAGGTTGTATTCATATAAGTTATGTACCTAGTGAAGCAGCTTAACAGTCCACTTTCAGTTCATTATAGGCAAACTCTACCTGCGTATTTCCGATATAGGTACCTACTAAATAATAAAGACGAAGTATTTAGATTTATTCAATTTTACTTTTTGACCACTTATCGCTCTCATTACCATTACCACGCATCGAGAAGACCACACACGAGCATTCATCCCCGTAATCAAGATTGATGCAAACCTCGAAGGTATCAAATCGATGGCTCGTTATTTATCCTCGCGTCAATCAGAGGACGTTAATACGTCTCCCGCAGACGCACGTGAGGTGGACAGGTGATCAAGACGGATGGGTGACCCCTAGCCACTGCTGTGAGGAAGGAGTGCACGTCAGGCTGGCCGTGATCTGTGGGCGCGATGATCCGGGATTACGCGCGGACCAGGCGACGCGGATTATACGGGATTGCGCCGGAAAAATGCGGGCTTACTGAAAATTATGTGCAGTTCTTGAATAATAATGTTCATTTTGATTCAGTGGTTGGATTCTCTGCTTCGTTGTTTCAACTTGTACAGCACTAGACGAGCTTCAATAGTTTATTATAGGTTTATTTAGTTTTGAAATCCGGTTCTTTTTAAAGGACTCCTAAAACATTTTCTACATTACTATGGTAAGATGACATAATATCTGTTCAAACCTAACAGATGTCTAATACCTAATTGTTTTAGTGATATCAAATATCCCTCTGCGCGCTCCTGACTTGTACTGTTCGACCTGTCCAATGATGTATGTGTCGCCGAGGACACGATGACGACAATTGCCGGAAAGCAGGCTGTCCTGCTTTCCGGCAATTGACACCGATCTGTTCCTACCGGATCTGTTATAAAGCTGTCAATGTGCATGTATAGACGAGAACTCGACGTAACACCAAGCCAGCCTGGATTGGTGTCAATCCCGAGCTCACAGGGAGTCTGCTCATACTGTTCACCTTATACGACCACGATTCTCAATTCGCTCTTCATACTTCACTCGGAATGAAATATCAAGTCGGCGAGATGTGAACCGAACGGATTAGAGCGCGGATTACATAGATTGAAGACGTCGTCGTCGCGATCATAGGTACCTACAGTGGTATTCAACTTTATTTTTGCAGATAGTTTAGCTTACAATAGTCTAAGTATCCATTTCGTACTTAGTAAAAAATTAACTTTTGTGCGTATCTCTCGTTTTTTCCCGTTCCCGTAAGAATTTCGGGTGATCCTCTCTCAGTGCTCCCCTACACTCCCCAAGTAACTTACATGCCATATTTCAGCTTTCTACGACCAGCAGTTTCGGCTGTGCGTTGTCTGTCAGTCACTCAGTAACAGAAGAATTTTAAATATTAGGATATTTGGGTACGAACGGAGCACTTGAGTATTGTGATCAATTTTGCTAGACATAAGATTACTTACACGTTTATGTTCTTCTCTTAGTCATTAGGATATTTCTTAATTAGATGCCTTATAAGTTATAAGTAATAAACCAATGCTGTTGAGCAAACAAACCCAGCTTTAGAACAAAGAATGCTTAGTTTAAAACTTCAGTTGATGAGCTTCATTTACTTTGAAACAAAACCTTTTATAATAAACTTTTAAGCTTTTCATTTACACGTTAAAAAATTTCCTTTCGAGAAACGCCAACCCATTTGTTCGCATTAGACTTTATGTCTTATACTACCAACTCTGCACTCTATAGAAAATGAAATCAGAAGTTCGCAGGGAAATAAAATTGAAATTCAAGGATAGCCCAATACCTATTTTTGTGACTCGATATTTTAACCCTTGAAGTGTTTGAATAAGCTGCGCTAGTTTTGTTATGAAAATGATCAAGCAAGACTTCAGATTCTATCTCAACCCGTGAGCACGAGCGATTGTAATATCGCCCCTTATTTAAGGATTAGCGGGGCGAGACAGGGCGAGCGGGGCGAATGGGTATCCTCGTTTGTACGTGTGGCTTCATCCCTACCCACTTAATTATGTGGTAATATATGAATTTTAATTATGGGAACTCATTTGGCGAAAGGGACGAAGGCTTTTTGGCATTTTATTGGATATTGAGGCTCGGTATTTGCCCCCGGGGTTGAATATGTTTTGGAGATTGTACGAGTATCTCAGTGTACGGGGTACATTGAGGATTTAGCCTTATTAATTGCTTTTGGGGTACGAATATTCCTTTGAATTACGCTACGTTTTATATGGCAAAAAGTTGTGTTTACATCAACTAAGCAAGATAAAAGTTCTTCAGAATACAAAGGAGGCTAGTTTACTAACAAAAATAACTGGAAATTGGAAGAAAGCAAAACTTGGCATTTAGCACAACACGTGGGCTTTACCCCCGGTACTTTTTGAGATGGTACTTTATACGTTTGGTACCAGTTTGTGCTAGTACCGAGGTGTCGGAGTTCGGCAAGTTGACACTTTGGAGGGACGTGATGCGAGATTGAGGGATCGCTTTTTATTTGGGGCCTATAGAGGTCGATGGGAACTTTTGGCAGTTTTCTTTATTTTATGGGATATTTCGTGGTTTGACCGCTAACGACATTACCTAATAAAAGAAGTCGTAGATGTTGCTCTCTGATAATATCTAAATTAAAATTATCGCGCTTAATGAAAATAGAGGTTACAAAATTTAGTTTGAAAACTCGGCACCGAGGATTACCTCGGTGCTTAAAGTCTGTCTACAAACCGTTAAAATTGTTTTCTTAGTTTACATTTGTTTCTACGCATATACTACCTAACAAGTAGATCGTACACATTTGGTCGAAACCACAAGTTAGCAATATTCAGGAATCTATTGATATAGTCTTAATTAAATAAACTAAAAGGAAGCCTCAGCAGCGTCACGTGCGTGGGCGCCGCGGCCGCCATAGTGATGACGTCACGTATCTAATGGCGGACGACTCGCGGCAACAGTGCAATACACACAGAAGGTTCACAAAAAACAACAGCTAAAACGAGAAAAAAAGCTGTTATAGAACCCTGGAGTTTTCAATCGTACTTACATAGGTACTGTACTGTTCTCTTTTTAAGTGTGTCTGTGTAGGTACGTGAGATTTTTATAAATCGCTATCAGTCTGGTTTTGTCGCCTAGTATCGATTGCGGATGCAACGCGAAGGGTCTTTATAGTTATAGTTTAAAAAGAATAGTAGTTTCTTTGTAGGTTTTGATAGCTTCAGGAATTGCTGTCCATTGTGTCACCCAATGTGTTCTTCATATACCTTTTCTGTAACTCATATGGTGTACATACTAAAGAGTATTCTGATCTATTTGCACTTTAATCTCGTAACACACAGCTACCAATCCCCGGGGTCTGAACCTTCTTCTCCTGCCTATTGTTGGTGATCGCGTTTGTATCGTAGTTTGGCTTACATTAACTTTCTGTTATAGTTAGCTTCGCGGCAGTTCGAATCACTCGGAGTCGTTACGGCTTTGTCTCGGGTCACGTGAAAACGCCATCCGTTGCTGCTTGTCTGACAGCTGGCTGTAGCTTTGCTAAATTATTATTGTGAGCAAAAAATACGATGTTGGGAAAGAAAGGTGTGCCATGAATATAGCTGTGGTGTGTGTTGAACAGACTATTAGGTATATGATGTGTCAACGATTCACCACACCCTTTGATAAAATGGTATTGCATTGCAGACACATACTCAAGAGCATTTTTTACCTTGTCCAGATGCAGTATTCCTATTTAATGTAGCAATGACGTTTATACATCAGTGGTAGGTACCTAGTGTCTAGTTTTGTTTTAGTTGTAGGCTGGTAGGCACTCTAGTTTGTTATAGTCTCGGTGTATGCAAATAAAACTGTTAGCATTGAAAACAAACCTCGCCGATGGATGCGCATTTTTATGTTTTGAATATAAATTGCCCGTTGTAGTTTGTATTTTGAAGCCTAAAAATACGATCGTTGTTTTTTTTATGAGTATTGGGGATGTCCATAATATATACAACTCTTAATACCCACAACAACACACACCTTCGTTATATTTACTCTTAGTATGTTCACATTAAACACGAAAAAATCCTTTTCGGGATTGCGGTTAATTTCTGACCCGAAAAGCGATTTAAGCAAAACCGTCGTAAAACAAAAGTAGGACAAAAAAGAGTAATTAGATGATGTACTGTAAGCGGGACCTTTCAGCTGCTTTTTGTAGTTGTACCCTCACACGTGTCGAATTAGGGTCGTGGAAATAGGGCGCTTCGGTAATGGTTCTTGCCGACCAAAGGTGCGAACAAATTGTATTCTTTAACCCCAGGGGTTTTTTTTAATCATGATTCGGATGTTTTTTCTACCCTTTAGTAACGTTGTTTTAATCAGCTGGTACTGCGACTGTTGAACCTTCACCAACCAATCCCTGACCTCGAGTAAAATAAAGTAATTTTTGTAACATAATTAAGTACATTCTTTTCACATAATTACGCCTTCAAAATCTCTATTTACTGTATAATACTTCGTGAGTAAACGAGCATTAAATCTCAATTTCATTTAGACTTTATGAAACGGAAGTAAGGCTTTAAATCGCTTGAGTCACCTTTGGTGTTGTAAATGCAATTTGGGCACGGTGTAATGGTTCGGGTAGATGCCATTAGGCCGGTGACGTCACGGGCCCTTTGCGAGGACACTGAATGAAATGATAGCAGCAGGCACATTGTCAGACAGTTAAAAGTTTAACGAAATAATATCAGTTACTCATTACTTGATCTTTCTTCAATCTATAACTTACAGGAACTGTCTTTTTGTACAAAATGGACCAAAAAATATTTTTTGCTTTAATTTTCCTACAATGATCTAGTTAACGCGCGTTGTCCCCGAGTGAGGACAGAGTGGACTTTCTGTATTACCTATTCCATGAGCCTGCTGGTGGTGACGCGCCGGCGCCTCCACCGCGGACATGATTTAGCTAACACCGCCATCATTGTGTCGCGACAGTTAATGGCCCGGATTCACGCCGTGCTGTTATCTGTCCCTTAGTTATGGTTATTCGTTCATCATGCTGTTTCTGGGGCATATAGCACGATTGTGTTGTCAAAGTAAAATTACCCGGGCAGTAGATCGATTGTACATTTTCATTAATTTAAATCCATACTTAACCATGTTGCAATGCTGATGTCCAACAAGGGTGTTGGAACTCAGCTTAGCAACACACTTGTTGAAATACACTGCAGTTTGAAAACACTGTTTTTATAATCGAAAGCAATAAAAACTAAATCATAATTCCGGTTAGGCCAAACTCGTACTACATCATTAGAAAACAGGAGTCGGTCCCTATCTACAAACACTTCGGAACAAAAAACTGATAGTATCACAAGAACTGGCAAACGGAGCAATATTGCAAATTAAACATCCACCGTCTGAAGGGGACACATGTAACAATAAAATACGCTCAACGACTATAATAGTGCCGCGACGCCCCGGGCCCCGCGCCCCATGGGCCCGGGTACCTGGCAGGGGGACGCAATGGCAGCCGGGGTGACTGCGACTAAAGAGCCAGTGATTCATATTAAAATTACATTTTGGGGCAACGCTACCGGCGCGCGGCGGTTACCGAAGTTTTTTTTGATCGACAGGTTGTGCGCGTGTCGCGCGGTCGCGGTCGCTACTCATTGTAAAGTGATTGCAGGATAGTCGCTCGGATACGGTTGTAGTTGCTTGTGTGGGGGATGTCAATCACAATCGCTTTAAATATCTTTTAATGTACATGTTGTCGCGGTCAGTATTTAAGTGTGACAACGGTCAAGATGGAGGGTAGATAAGTCCGAGAATATAATTTTCCATGAAAAGCTCTTGAAAGAAATAATGTTAAAGCACGAAGCAATCAGTTGCCGCCAGCCTTTCTATAATAAAACGCCAGATTTACGATTTTAGTGTTTTATTCAACGTCTTGATAGGGGTCGGAGGATAAACTCAGGTGTATTCAATTTAGAACTTTATAGTCTGTGATAAAAGTTTCATGTTCGTTTAACTTGAGTAGCGCCCCTGTTTCTTGCAAAGTACGCACGTGATCTGAAGTTTTAAAAAACGTCCAATTTCCAAGTCCCCCTGTATCTTGAATAACATAAATTATTGTTAAAATATCCGCAATTTATGAGTTTAATTCACAAATTGTATGACTCCGGAACTACTGCGCCGCGAGTGATAAAACTTTTGGCGCGATTTCGTTTATTATTTAAATTAAGATGATTCATTTTTAATAAAGCCACAACATAGATACTTGGAACAACGCTAATGTTTTGTGTTGAAATAGAAAATTTATTGCGGTTTTGATTTCAAGCAGTAGGTATTATAATTATGTAATTTTGAGTTTTGACTCCATTGCGTGGGTTTTAATTCTTATAATATGCCACATATTATTTCATTTAAAATATTAGGTATTTTAGAATTTTCGACCATTCTACCTGTTTATATGTCAGGTAGAATGGTCGAAAGTTCCCAAAGGCCACTGGCAAACCCAGAATAAAATAAAAGCCGCTACATTACAAAAGGCACAGAGCCACATAAAGTCCTCCACATAGGGGGTGTAACCGCCAGTGACACGTGCAACAAGTTAGCAGAGCGTGAACGTACGCGCACCTGAGCACGCGCTGTGTATCTACCGCGCAGCTACCTCAGAAGTCACTCTCCACATGTTTTATGAGCTAAAGAAAACAATAGACAAACGTTTGCTTACTTCAATTCGATTCAAACGGGCACAGAACCCCACTTTCCTCATCTTCGTTTTCTAATTGCGATTGCGGCTCTAGGCGCATTCCATCAGCGTTAGCCTGGCGAAGGTGATTGTCAAAACGTCAAAAATGTATGGGATTGAAAAACGCTGTCGAAATGTTTTGAGGTCAATTCCTTATAAAATCATTCGCTTAAAGAAATTATCCTTGAGTTTCTGATAGGTACTCGTTATGTGGCATCATTGGTAACAGTGTAAGTCTAGCCATTTGAATAGCAAAATCACTATGAACAAACAGAACTTCCATTTTTACTCAGTTGTAAACACGGTAAGATCAGTGAGTGACTCTGTTTCTGCGTGTTGTACGGAGTAGGTCTTCTGCGCTCTCTTACTCTGTGGCGCCTCGCTCCTCGCATCCCGCATACGCACAGAAATAACAGGGCTGCCCTTTACAAGCTATTTTTATGGAATCAAGCTTGAATAGAAGGTTATTATCAGTGATCGGAGTAGGTAGATTGATTTGGGGTCGATGCACTGGCACGTATATATTAATATGGATATGCCTCCGGGAGTCTGGGATTTTGTACTAAGATTTTTTAGGAATTTCAAATATTGTAATGTGTAGGATGAAGAGTATATGAATAAGAAATGTTTAACCCTTTTGCTGTTTTTTTTAATAGAATATGTGATCGGCCTTCTATAATTAAAAAAAGAATATGGCATGGCTAAACTTGAGTAAAAACGTAGCAAACGTAAAGCAAGACTCTACTAATAATAGTTAAAAGAAGAAATAACTACTAAATTAGTCATATGTAAGTTTCGAATGGACGCACAATAGTAAGATTCACTTTAGTACTTACTTGATAAATAAGAAAAAAACAATTTTAAACGTTTAACTATCGCATTCCATAAATTTCAAATGTAGTAGTTTAAAAATCTTTACATTCACAATATTTGATTCAATCCCGTAAGTACGAAAATGAAATCCCGGAAAAAAGGCTTATCCATGTTATGATTTCCATGACTATTCATGATGCAAGTACGTAAAATCAATCTACCTACTCCGATCACTGGTTATTATTGTTGTCCTACATTCCTTACATAAAAGGATGTATACTATACCTTACCCTAGATGTTCCTGTATTCTTGGTAAATGTCAACTTTGTTGTGCTGAAAAAGTATGTCGCCAAAAGATTGCTTAGTTATTTATTCATTTTTATACCGGGACGTAAGAATGTCGAGGAAATGCATCCCCAGATGAACTGAGAAGGCAAGGGGTAGTACCTCTTGCCTTCTCAGTTGAAGTATAATTAAGTATTATCGAACAGACTTTATACTATTGAAATCAGTACGATTTGTGGAAGAGACTTTCAAACACAATTGTTCAATTAAACAATATAATCGTCTGTTTGTAGTGTAACGCTAGAGGTGCGCTCACAGTTCCCGGCGCTACAGTCGCCCCCGGGTACGGGACGCGGGGCCCGGGTCGGGCTCCGGGATAATTGGTACTAAGGTGTTACTCTGTAAGTCACACGACTGCGGCGAGATTAAATAATTTAACTTACAAAAAGCTACTTAGAAGACTTCGTTGAGCAGATTGTAATGAATATTGTGGAAGATTTAGTGTTATAGGTAACGTGTAAACAATCATATGAACGTGTATAGAAATATTACTTTGTAAGTAAAGCAGTCCAGACATGCTCTTTTTAAGAATCAAATGAAAAACCTTTTTTATTTACACGTGTCTCGGCTTTAGTTGAGCAGCCAAGGCTGTTCAAATAAAATGAATCCTTAGTCAAAGTAATTTTATGAGATTTTTCGTGAAAATATTGGGTCTTGTACTTATCCCGGACAACAATCACTGTCTCATACGACTTGAATTGGTAATTTATGTGAATTAAGAACGTTAAAGAACACGCCTAGGTAAATAAAATAATTTCAAGCCGAAAGCCAATTTGAGAGCAACAGAACCTGCCTAATGTGCATTCACGTTAACAAGCCAGGCTACAGCCACAGTCTGCCCGCAGGCTGTGGCTGTACTAATAGGAGGCACGGACTACTGCGAATGTCTGTTGGCGGCGCGCGGCGTCGTCGCGGAGAGCGAGGTAGAGTTGCAGACGATATGAGACGTTGTTAGTGAAGTAACACGACCGCGACAGGTAGAGGAGGCTGACAGTGCAGCGGTCGATGAACAATGGTTGAATTAACAACTGAAGATCACTTCCCGATCTGCAGTAAACTCCGCTTGGCGCTGTAATTCTTGAGGTAAATGATAATTTGGTGCAAAGTTTTTCCCGTTAAGTACTTGCGTAAAACCAGTACTAATAAATCTAATATTTTTTCATTGACTTCCCATTTCTTCAATCAATATTTCTCACTACATCGTATTATAAAGCCGAACGTTTGAATGGATGTTTGTTACTCATTCACGCAGGAACGGCTAAATGGATCCGGGATAAATTCAGCACAGCTTATACATGGGCTATAGTATAAGCTTATTCCGGAAGTATTTTTTCTTGGGATAATTTTCTATGTTCACGTGGGCGAAGCTGATGGTAAAAGCTAGTTTCAATATAATTCAGCTAAAAACCTTTCAGAATAATCTCTTAGATATAATTTGGTTCCATATCTGGCACCTCATTAGACGCACAAGTCCTGCGCTCAGCACTAGACGTCCGAAAGTCCGGCCAGCGGGAACGCGGACCAAACGCTCTGGGGTTTAGTGTCCGGACTCGCCGTAAACACGATATCCCCGCACTAGTGTTGCGTGTTCGACGTCCGGTGTCCGGTCGAGTGTCGGGGCGGACGCGGCGGCTAATAGCCTCCTTAATAAGCACATAATGAGCGATATTCAAACGTTACCGCCATTGTGCGTCGTCGTACAAACGTGCTCGGAGTTTGTTAGATCGGGATTAGAGGATTATCTGCTAGTACCTGAATAGGGGATTGTGGATGCTAATCAAAGTTAGAGCGATAAACTATGTTTAGTTCGTTATAAATAATGCACATAACAACTTTGTACAATATTCTGACAAATAAATGCATTCTATTCTATAAGCTGTGTTGTTTATAAACGGAAAACAGTAAATACGTTTACTTAGCTGTTTTCACAAGTTATTTTTACCATTGAGATTTTCGGCGAATTGGTGTTAAGAAGGACTTATAAAAAGTGGCTGGCGGGTCGTGAGCCCCTCTGCTTTTATGAGCCCTCGGGGGCTAGACGGGGAAACTAAGTATTTATAGTCAGAGTAGGGACAGACAGACTACTAAATGGCAAGAGACATTAGTCGTTTGAGACTACATATTGAAATTTTTTCCTTTTTTTGTGAATCTTGGTAAAATTTCTAAATATTTAGCTTCATTAAAATTCTTATTAATTACTTCGCACACAAGAATGCTAATTAAAAAACTTATATCTGCTGAAGATCGCGGAATCGAAAATGAAGTAGAAACAAACTATGAGCCGCAGCGAGCGCGGGAAGTATCGATATCGCGTTCCCAACTTGTCGATACAAGTAACAGCACTTCGCCAAGTTTCCAGTTTCACTTACCAGGAAATACACAAAATATTGCCAGGTGAGAAATAGTTTTGGTAAGGTGGGGAGATAGTGTTGCCAGTTACCTTTAGTATTCCTAAATTGAGTTGGAAGTTAGGTTTCTTTGTGAGTCGAGTATCGTCTGAGGCTTTGTTGCTCTGGTTCTAACGTTGCATAGATACAAACTTGTAGGTACTCGTACCTATTAGGTTCTGTCTCAGGTTATTTATAGCTTTTCTTCACATTTGAGTAGTAGCTAAATAAGCATAATGCATGCATGTGCCTCAGAAAGCACGTTAAGTCTTTAGTGCCAGCTGTCATTTGCAGATCTTTGACCGTCTTTAAGTATAGTTCGAAGCCAAAAGTCTGACACCAGTTTTGCTACAGGGTATCGTGTTGAAGATCAGCACAAAGCTAGGAGAAGGCAGGCAGATCGATGATCTTGTTTAGTAATCTGATAGGGAGGCTCTTGAATTTAGAACAAAATCCTAAAAAGCACACACTCAAAGTTTATTAAATTCGTAATACCTCTCCGTACAGGCAACCCCCAGTAAACTACAGTACCTGTAACACACGGCTGTAAATTCCGGCGAACCCGCGCCATAAGTTATGTATCGCTCCGTGCGCTCACAGCTTGCTCACTCCTGCTGCACTACGAGTATGTTGTAACATACTAACATTGTAGGCTAACTGGCATGTAGGTACTAGGTAACTAGGTATATTGTACTTAGCACATAGTAGGCTCACACGGTACAAAGCTTCGACGTTTTATTACAACGACAGAGGAACGCATTCAAGTTGTCTTTATAAGTTTTGACAAGGTACTCACATCATGTGGGATTGTTGGTTGAAGTGATGGACAAAAATAAAGATAATATTGCCAATACTGAAAACCATAGAACCGTTACATTCACATTAAATGACAAATAAATGTGTTACATTTACTATGAAATAAAATTTTGCTCAGAGTGAGAACTTTCATCATCTGCCTAGCCTTATTCCCAACTATATTGAGGTCGGTTTCCAGTCAAACCGGATTCAGCTGAATATCAGTATTTTACGTGGAGTGGCTGCCTACCAGAATTCCACAACCCATTAACTGGGTAACACGGTAATTCTTGGCAAGACTGGAGTCAGATTTTCTGGCTTCTGACATTTCGTAACGACTGCTAAAGATCTACAAATGACAGCCGAGACCAACGGCTTAACGTGTTTTCCGAGGAACGGAGGAAACTCGGTATGTTAAGACGGTCACCCATCCACGGACTAACCTTGGCAAGCGTTGCTTAACCGTGAAGATTGACCCGTGCGGCTGTTATTATTTAGCCACGAGCTCCTCGTAAGAACTTACTGGGTGATTAACATAGATACTGTTGCTTGTGTTGGTATCCCATCATCCAAAAGCAATCTTAGAAATAGAATAAAAAAGAAACGAATGATTCAGCTAATCCAATTATCTGTTTACACAGACGACAGCCACAACTGAATCCTTACAAAACAATGAGCAGTACTAAAAATAAACCTCAATCCTCCTTACATTGCCGACATTTAGGGAGTCTCTCAACAATACGAGGCTTGCCGAAGCTAATAATGGCATTTTTTCCGAATATCCGACACAAAGGGTTGGCGTCCATTGTTGTGCGACATTCGGGCCGCACAGCCGGGCCCCTGGGCCGCATGGCCGCGCTGGCTTGCTCCAGATTGGTTTCGGGCTAACGTGGGCCATGCAACGTTGTTTTCAAGCTCCTGGCTAAATGATACAGGTATACATACATACGTGCATGCTTTTGACACTAAAGCTCGATGTTGAAAATATCGTGAGCATTTCATAACTCTCTGAAACCATTGACAGGTACTACTACAACAATAGCACTGGATATTTACACATACTCGGTCATTCAACACACCTCTTCCGAATATATAACCTCAAGACTAACATTGTTTAGACTTCACACAGCACCCATAAACTTCGATAAACGCTCGTCAACCGAGAAGGTCTGCAGACGCCGTGCAGCCTGTATTAACAGCTCTCATTGTGTGGACCTATAGTCTCTGACGATTGAATAGCTCTCCGCCTTGCTTCGGTGCGTATCGTTACCTTAAGAATGTATTTAAAATGGAACCCTGAGCAGCTGATGGGGAAACCATTTTGACTTTATGACAATAGCATTAGGAAGCAGATTCCGAAGGTTTTTATGTTTTGAATGAGTTGGTGCACATTTCATCCATTTTCTAATGTTATCATGTTCAATATACTAACATGGAATATATTTTGATAACTCGGCATTCGTGTCCGAAACACAACACGGAGCTGTTGTCAATCAATCTGCTCGGGACGTCTTTACATATTGAATGCCTGTGAATTATTACATGTCCATTGTCCATCATGGTCCATTTAATCAGTTTAGATATTGGTTTAATGCTCGTATTCGTACTGAAGTAATTACTATCAGAGTGGTGGGAAAGTTATACTAGCCTGTCATCATTACCATCAGCGTTTAAAATTCCTGGACATGGACCTTAGATATGGACCTCTCCAAAGGTCAATCAGATTACCTTCTGCATAAGCAGATGATAATCTGATAACCAGTACTTGGCAACCAGTTGCTACTAGACAACCAGTACTTGGCAACCAGTTGCTACTGTACAACCAGTATTTGGCAATCAGTTGCTACTAGACAACCTGCAGTACTTGGCAACCAGTTGCTACTAGACAACCAGTACTTGGCAACCAGTTGCTACTAGACAACCTGCAGTACTTGGCAACCAGTTGCTACTACACAACCAGTATTTGGCAACCAGTTGCTACTAGACAACCAGTATTTGGCAACCAGTTGCTACTAGACAACCAGCATTTGGCAACCAGTTGCTACTAGACCCCAGTAGGTAAGATCATCATGACCTACACATCTGATGCATCCTTAGTTCAAATTCTAGCTAACATTTTTAGCCTTTTCGTACATTTTCGGGAAAGCGAGGTTTATTATAGGCGCTAGCAGTTCGTATCAGTGACGTCACGGTTCATTTGTTCTATCGTTCGTTCATCCGGCCGCGCAGTTCAATGGATGCTGGGCTCGATACTATAATGAAGGGAATTTTGGTTTTCATGTAACAACGGGGCGCCATTAGCTATTGAGGCTAAATGTGTATGAAAAACAGTATGTTGTTTTATTTGGAACTAAAGGCATGGCATGTGAGGGTTGGCACAAGGAAATGCTACGCCTAGCAATAGGTGAAATCATTGCGCTGCAGATGACAAAAAACAATACCTCTAGAATGGCGAACTTTTTTCAATTCTCAGAAATATACCAACTAATCTAATTAAGCCCTTATCCACCTAGTAAACGTTCAAACTTATCTTTCAAAGACTATCAGTATCAGCCACAAACTAACACAGAGACACGTACTCCTCCAAGTTTACTAAACTTTCCGTTCAGCCTGGACCACATAAGTTGGCCAGCGTGGTCGATGTGTGGCTACGTAGTGAGGCGTGACCACGTGACCACACGCGCCGTGGTGATATGCCCTCATACTTGTTGACAGACATTATAGACCAGGCTATGAATATTCACGATGGATACGTGTAAACAGTATTCAATACTAGATAACCAACTAAGGTATAATTAATCAAACGATTATGCGGGCAAACAATGGCTGATTATTAGCTGCAGAACGATTTTGATCCCCATATTGTCGATACTAATATTTGAGAAATAAGTTCACCTATTGTAACTAGCGTTTGCCACTAAAAAGCCATTTGTTAATTGTGAAAATTGAGTGGCATTCAGCTAAAGTTAGACTGGAAGTCGACCATGCACGGGAAAACACTTGGCTGGGCAAATGATGTAGTAGTAGTAATAAAAAAAAAGCAAAGCGATGATGAAGTTGACGATGGAGCCATACTTGCCTAGAAGTCATCTTTTTAGATTCCTCACTCTTGATTTAAAGCCCCAATTTAATTAAAAATAAATGGTTTCTAGCCACATCATCATAAATCTAGCAACCTACAATTACAGGCAGATAAACGATATTGTAATCACTATATTGTGCCGTAATGTATAGAGGTACGATGACAACGGTGCCGGCGCCGGCGGACCCGCTCGCTCTGAACAAACAGTCCTTCAAACTGTGACAGTAACAAATGGCCGGCTGGTCGTCTGGGCGACCATCGCTCATCCCCATCGGTTCGAGCAGACGGCTTGTGAAGAGATGGTCCGAGAATATATTATTATGATTATGACTATGACACTAGTTTTCTCAATATCTACTTTTAGAGATCACGTTTTGTTTCAAAACCTTCATTGAGTCATTTCACAGGTTAACATCATTTTCCTAAAGATTATCTTCACTCCACTCCAGAACATCTATTTCTCATGCTTTGGCTATTGAATCGTGTGTACGATTCAATTTTATTTTCTTTCAAACGTCCTGTCTTGGAAAATCGAGATATTGTTTTTCTCCAATCGCAGTCGCTCATAATGCAGACAATATTTTAGGCGTCATAATATTTATAATGTGGCAACGTATTTTAAATAAGCACAAACTTCGTTACTGACAAAATTCTATGTGCTAAGAAAACATCATGTCTTCACCATGTCCTCACCATGCCAGGGCAAGTCCTTCAGTACCATCGAGCCGGCTCTATCGCTAGACAGAGGCACAATCATTTGCAAATCACCATGTCCTCTTACACTAAGTCAAACCTCAACTCTCTAGCTCTCTCCAAGTATCCTCAACACAGACAGAACAACTCAATTAGTACCTTCACAATTAGTACCTCCGCATCAGTATTCTGATCAGCACCGTTTAAATATTAATCCATAATAATCCAGCGCCGCCCGCGCCGGATCAGCGGCTCAGTGGCTCAGCGCGACCGCAGCGGGGAATAATAACGATGGTCGCGCTTCATGACAACACGCACGAGGTAATGCTGGATATTATCACTGAGCGAGCGGCCGTGATTAGGGATAGTTGAGGCTATTGTAAGCATAGTAGATAGGAGTTGGATAAATTGAACTAGAAGTCAATTTTGAGTTAGATTGGATATATAAAGATTAACTGCAAATTGAAATTGCAACTTAGAACCTTCGCTGACTTGTTCAAAAAGGTCGTAACAATAATAACTATTATTTTCGGAACTCATTTGACTTTCAAATTCCGTTTTGTTCGTCATTACGTCCTGACGACAGTCGACACGTCCAAGTAGATCTATTCATTAACAGCCTCTAGTTCATCCCCTAAAGACTATCAAACAGCCAGACGACCGGCCGCCTACAAACGAAGCGCCCCAAGAAACTCTAAACTAATTTAACAGGATTAGAACGTTGAGTCGTGAGCGAGCGGCCTAACGCCGCCGATCTATTGCGAACCCGCTCAGGTCCGCTCATCGGTATTCACAAGTGGGACAGGCTAATTTTATTGAGTTTATTTCACATTTATTTGCATTATCTTTTTTGTAAGTCTCTTTATTTGTGAGCTGAATAAAGGCCCCAGACGTAAATGAAATGGTACATTTGTAAGGATTTACTGAAGACTGCCTAGCGACAGTAGGCTGCTATACATATATCATACCTTATGATACGTATTGACAAAAGAAGATCAAAAGCAAAGCCTACGAACGAATTGAAAATACTCGTATTTCTGGAACAAATAAATTTTCTGTCTTGTATTTGAAATGTCAGTAAGCCATAGAAATATTTGTAGAGAGAGTTAGGGATCTACTCGTATGCCAAACAATCCTTTTTGTGTTTTGTATAAATCTTCTGCTGAGATCTTTAACATAAATTAGGAGCCTTTTTGACCTCGCGCAAACCAACGTCATGTACCCTGTACTTGACGTTGGTTTCTAATCACTTCATTTCGTTTTCTTGTGTGCCTTGTGCATGTCCCAAATAAACGTTTTTTCTTTCTGTTCTTACCTCACGTTACTTGAGATGGAAGCCACAAGTTTTGCTCTTCCATTCCGTCGTGGGTGCTATACAAATGAGGAAGTCATTACGGCAAGTGTGCGGGCGGTGCGGGCCTCTGCCTCATTTATCTCAGCAGAAACATGTATGACCACTAATTGGCACTAATCCCAGAAGCTCGGTCATTATTGCCCAAAGATCGATCTTATAGCGATTTATAGCCGGGGAGATATACCTATAGAGTGTAGTTACACACATACCACTGCCGCAATGGTATTAATCGCTTATGCTGAGCACTGAGCAGGTCAGGACAAGTGTCTTGGATTTAATAAGTTCTATGATTTTTTTAACTGTAGCCCAGAATCTGTATCGTGGCTCGCTTCCTTATCTAGCGAAACGTGAGCGATATAATGCGAAAGTGACTTTGTTTCACGCGTTAATTGCTAAACCGATTTTGATGAATTTTGGTACAGAGACAGGTGGGACCCTGGAGACGATCATAAGTCACTTCAATGCCGCGGGCAAACGCTAGTATGTAAATAAAGAAGTGTTTCGTTGTGTCTGGTGTGTGCCAGTTAATCAGTTGATCCGTTTACGTGCTGTGAGTGAACTGTAATCAGTCGGCGAGGCTTCACTGTACGAGCCGACGCGGCGACACTATCGCCAGACAGAAACGCGCTTGTTTGCGAGGAATACGTGGAATAAGAGATTAGCTAGGTATTGTGTGGTACCTACTGTCGGACGAGTAAAACTACTGAAAATATAGAGTATATCTACCTTACAAGATTCAACTTTGCAGTGCTGCCAGTGTTTTGGGAACTTAAATACCTACTAAGCCCATCGTCCAAAGCGAACCTTCAGCACTTCACTCAACGACAATCACCTCAAGTTTCATTCCGCACAGTGATTGTTTATATTCAGAGGTCCAATGTCTCAGTGTAGTTACAGGTCACGACCACCGCGGAGGGTGGCCGCACTTTCCGCCCCAACGCGACCCTGTACGTACTACCCTCGCGGAGGGGACAACTGAATAACAAGATTGGATTGTCCAAATTGTACCATAGCTTGTATTGTTGTCGTGTTCTCGAAATGGTAGCCGGCTGATCAATATTTCACGCTCAAAAACATTACCCTCCTTCTGGAGATGGCGGGTAAATAGATAAAACGAAAAGTTGTACCTACGTTAAACGGATCATATGTTCTCAAAGAAACTGAAGAGTAAATGATGAAAAGAAAACGTTAGAAGCCGGAGGAGTTTCTAAATCCCATTAAAGTCCAATCAATTTGAATTGAAGTTTTGGCGTACATATCTAAAGACACAAACTTTCAGGCTCACGTCGAAGGTAAGAACAGAAGAACAAGTAATTAATACTACTGGTCATGAACCGGAACATACTTAGTAAGAAGTATATTGTTACCTGGTAACATTTCAAAAAGATGAATGACAGTAAACTTTAATAGAACATTGTAGTACACTCTATGAGTTAGGAGTGTCGGTTCAGTCATTCTGTTACGAACACAGTTTTTAGTGGGTTAGTACCTACCTATGCGCCAAATGAAGGACAAAAATACAGTGATTGACTTTTCTGTGTAATTTTACTGTGGTATATGAAGTTGTCCTTCTGGTTCTTGTTTTGTAAATGAAATTACCAACTTGATGTTTTTTCAAACATTGCTGGGAAGTTAGCAGGGTGACGAGCGACCTCGAGACTCGAGTCCTCACAAATAAAACGACTTCAGACGACTTTTGCGAACTTTTACAAAATATCTCCGAAGGGACTGTTGGGCCCATTGCTAACTTCGGTTAATTAATATTAATTCTGTTCGACTGCCTGCTACGGCTAGATATTTAATGACGAGGCGCCGCGGAAGAAGTTGCAAACTTTACCAGAACTTCGTTTTTAAGTAGGTAGATTGAGGGTGCAATTTTTGTAACAAACAAACCGAAATAAATAAGACAAGCTTGTTGACTACGCTAATGTTTTTCTTTAATATCATTCCTGTGATATATAAGAATAAGTAAGTTTTATTGTAAAAGGGATAAGTTCTTCAAAGAGTTAGTCAGTCATATTCGCCTCAAGATAACATGACACATCTATCTCTAAAACGAAAACAATCCTTCAATGCACAAGGCAAATCATCTGATTACAATATCAGTCCCGAATCACTCAACTGTATAACATAACAATTCTTAAGTAAATGATGAATGGGTCTACTTAGTAAATGATTCAGGAACAGTTGTAGCGATCAGTCGCCGCTCGCAGTTGCTGGTTGCTACAAAAAGTGCACAACACAGTGCTGAGTTATCGCCACTACAGCGACTGCCACAAAAAGTGCCGGCTGTGCGCGCGCCCGCCTGTTAGCTTTTAGTTACAGTAATTGGGGCGAGCCTATAGATTGTTTATTGTTGGAAAACTAAGGGAAATGGATATCGGCTATCAAATATTGGAGAACGTTGAATATATTGACCAAATATGTTCAGCCTCCTTTGAGATTATGACTATTTCGGTTTCTGGACGATCGAACCATATGATTGACAGAAAGTATTTCTACAAGACAGTGTCAAAGCTGCGCTGTATTTATTTTGTGAAACAATATCGTATAGTGAAATTAAATAATTGATTAAAATGCTAATAAATGAGAACATATTTCGCAATCAATATAAGATTGAAAACGCACTTGAAAAATATAAGCATCGCCGTCATAGGAACACATCGCAAAACAAAAAGACAAATAACCCCAATCTGTTCAATAGCGTACGTTACCGTTTGAAATGTGCAGCAGACGTGAGATCATCTGCAGCAATATGAATGCAGTCCGTACGGAGGAGCCTGTGGCTCAGGGGTCGCGGCGCCGGGGCGTGTGTGTTCGTCGCGGGTTCGTTTCCTGTCGCCGGCCCGCCCGGCTCCGGAAGCGACTGTTTATTTGTTTATTTTCCACTGCAGAACGGTTCAGACTTTTTAAATGTTGACCCGCAGTTTGTATTTTCGTGTAAAGCTTGGGTTTTTGTTTGAGTTGTTCTGCCTGTTGGCTCCGAGTTGAGATTTGAACTGAGTTTTGATTTACCAGTTGCGCTTGATATACTTGCTGTAACTTTTTGAAGGCAATTATCAATTTTGATGTCACTGACATTCTGGGCTTTACGTTTTTCGTGGATTACGTTTTGAATATCTTTTGTGGTTTCGATCTGATTTGAATATTTTCAATCATCATATCAGCCGAAAGACGTCCACTGCTGGACATAGGCCTATATTTTCAATATATTATGGAAAACCATCCGAATTACAAATCGACCAGACACGATTCAAAAAGTAACTACTGTGGTTACAGTTTTAGCTAAATAGTGAGAATCTCCACTGTACGAAGAAGCGTCAGAGCGCGGGCGCCATCCTAGTAACAACCGTTCATCTTCGGTCGAGTTGAGTTGCAGATTCAAGTTATTATAATACATTAACTGTTGATCACCGCGGGCCGCGTCCGGACTGGAACGAATATATAAATCTGACGGTGAACAGTATATCTGAACCAAGTTCCAGAGCTGACAATGTCAACACCGCTGCTCTTGAACTAGGTTATGATGTAGCTGATCGCGTTTAGTTTTATTAGTGAAATTTGCCGTAGTATGTACCTTGTTATTTCCAGTTTAGGTCGCTATAATGAGTGTTCTTGTTGCTTGTTACAGATTGGAGCGCGCGGCTGTCGGGGCGGCGCCGCTCGTCGCAGCAGTCGCCCGCCGCGCTGCTGGCGCACTTCGACACCACCGTGCTGCAGGTAAACCACTTACTTTAACTACTATTTGTGCTCGATCTGCCTGCTTATTCCCAATATCCCCCTAGGTTGTTCCCTGTGTAGTTCCCTCGGTTCTGACTATCCGAACCAACTATCACAGACGTACAAATGGACCTACAGCTGAACGTGCTTCCCGAATCAGGAGGAGGCCAGCTTGAAACTTTCTCTTTCAAGCAGGCGTGATTGAGCTAAAGAGCGGACTTATTGTGAATCCGGTTAGACTGGGATCGGAATGCATCGTGACTGCTCACAACCAGCCAGTCTATCACTTACGGTTTAGGATTGCGATGTTAAACGAAATGAAAATGGAGCCACAACTACACAAAATTATAGATTTCGACTGAGAATTTATTCCTAGTTTGATGTCATCTGCAACTATTGATTGGCTAATTTCTTCCCGCTAATGAACAAGTACGTCACCCACTACGAATGCTATAATTAGATCTACCAGCCTCTCAGCTGCCAGTAACGACGTATAAAGCGGCACTCGTGAACCGCTGTCGTCAGCGTCACGAGTCAGCCGGTGTGAATATAATCTGAAGTCGCGACGGCTACCCTCGGGGACCGGCACACATGCCAGAGAGGTGCAGAAGATCAACCCGAAGCAGCCTCTGAAGAACAAGAAGGACGAATTAAATCATTTATTTGACAAATTCTTATTGAAAATCTATTACTACTTAGTACTTACCTTCTCTTTATTCGAGAGGTAACCATAATAGGCCGCCTAGGCTTTTGTAAAATCAGGGTAGTGTCAGATTCTTACCACACTAAAACCACCTCGGTGATCAGCACATTGAAGTGGCCCCGGACCCATTAAAAAACTACATCGTAACAACTCCTTAAGTACCTTTAGGTGCTATGAAATTAATAAACTAAAACTTGCTGGATATTGTAATGTTTAGTTAAAGTTTCTAGGTGACCAATGCTGAAAAAAGTGCTCACTATTATTCTGATAAATCTAGGTTGTCTACAACAACAACAACAGGTTGACTGCAAGTTCAGTGTCGAAGTTTTATTCATAAAACGAATACACGAAAATCGCTTGCAGATGTCATTGAAGGAAGAAGTTGAGTTTACAAGCTACATGGAACTGAGTGTGACTTCTGACCTAACTCTTCTCATGTCTGAATCTAGTCGCCTCTCCGATTTAGCGGACACGACGCGATTGAAGCGCCACCAGAGACCAGAGCAATGCTATATCATAGAGATATTAAAGTGAACGGTCGCTTTAGATGCAATATTAATGGCGGAGCAACTCAAATCGGAATCAAATAATCGAGAATCCTGTTAGAATTTAATAGGTAAAGCTACAGGTACATCTGGAATAATTTAACATTAGTAGGTACGTACTTATCAATGAAAAGGAATTCAAATCTCATACTTATAATGACGACGATAAAACATTCTCCTTTTAGCGTAAGCACCCAAACAATACGCGAGCAAAATACAAAAGGTAGCAAAATTCGTGAGTCCTTGAAAAAAAAAATAAACTAGGCAAGCAATTTACATGATCTTCTCAAAATAACGAGCGCATGTCACAAAATAAAATCCATTGCCTCTTCGCCATCCGCACTGCGATTCAATTTCACAATGAAGTCGACAATGTAATCGGTAACATTTTTCTTCGGTGGAGCGACGTGATTGCATTGAGTTCTTTGTTGCGGCTTCTATCAAATGTTGGTAGTCGCCGTCAAACAAGAAAGTGAGAAGCTTCACTTAATAGCTTCCGACAAGCAAACAATGCAATCAGTCGCTGTCGAGCTATGGGAAATAATGTTCTATTAGAGAATTAGAAAAAGGGTATGATTTAAGCTATCGCCAATTTTATTCGTTTTGAATTTCTTTAATAATAGGGTTTGTCCTCAAAATAGTGGATCTGTCACCAAAATGTAGTTGCCAAATAATTGTAAAAAGCAATTCCATAATAAATCACATGTAATCCTCGGGATATATTATCAAGTATCAAATAAATAGGTTGGGATTTATTATAAAACGGGAAGTAAACCATATTACTGGGTGGATTAAAAAAATCGGGGTGCCCTAAGCTCCCTGTGCCCTATGTTCGAATATTTGGTGACAGATATACCTTTCTGAGTACGAAGTTAAAGGAATAAACCTATTATTTTGAGAACAAAGTTTTATCCAAGGAATGAACTACGATTTTATTGATAATCCATCTCTTATTTTACATACATATTGGCATTAATTTGGTAATTCATACCTGGCGACACTTTTTATATATCTGAGAACGAAAATACTTCGTGGCGATAGATCTATTTATTAGGTGATGCAACTTGATGACAAATATAAATTTTGGTGACAAGAAATATAGTCCCCTTAGAAAAATAGTTACTTTTAATTAAAGGTGCAATCTTTTGATACGGAGACAATGAAACCAATTTAAATATCAATCAGAATTGAGTTTAAACTTAATTATGGAGCAATAGAAAAATGAGCATCTCTTGATTTTCCACCGACATATTCTTCTTCTTCAAAGTACATCTTTCAGGAGACCATTAACATTAATGGTTTCTGAGATCGTAAGTCTACATCCTTCTATCACATTATGTAGCTACGGTATGTAGTACCAAGTCGCAAGCTTGTCCGTATTGGACCTTCTGCACCTTTTCATTCAATGGAACGGTAAGTTTATCTCTTCCGCACAATTTGGCGTGGGTACAGGGTAGGTACACGGGTTGCTTGCGGGTAGCTAGCGGGTAGCGGGGACGACGGCATTCCTTTGACAACACCGCGGTTTGAAGCAGAAGAGCCGCGCATGGCGTTTGTGACTTATCTCCGGTAAAAATGATATTCCGACTGGTGACATTTCACGTTCGGCTCGCAGGACAGACTCAATACCGACGCAGAGGGCACACGATGCACTCTCGAGAGCCGTACGAAAGTGTTCGTTCGGTTTGTATGTAAAAGTACTTTCAAAGCTTAGAGCTTGTTGTTATTTTTCAGCAAACATTTGTTGCAATTCGGAATAAAAGCAAAAGATTCAAGTGATTTCTATTGGTTTATTTTCTGTTTGAATATTTTCCACTAACAGTTTCCGAATAAGTACAAGCAGTATATTAGACCAGTTAATTTACTTTGATTGGGTAGTTAGCTTATGCGACAAAACCTTGAACTTCGTTCGCAGTACAGAAATACTTTCATAACTACCTAATTTCCTCAAGCGAAGTCATTTACCGTAGTTAATTTACGAAAGTAATAGTTTCCACGATACAATCGCAATAATATAACAAAGTCATTTTCGGCCTAAATCATAGCCTCTAAAAATGTACTCGGACAAAGTTCTTTAATCGAACAAAATGGCCGTCGTTGGGAATTCATTACGACGCGCGACGGCAAACGACGAAAAAAGGTGAAAATAGTGAGGAAGGATATTCAATCGAACACTTAATGAGGTAGTAAGTGAAATTAATTCAGGAGGTATGCTGCACTAAGGGTGTGTTCACACCTACGACATGAACCTTAAACGGTGGCTATTTGCGCGGAGTCTGCACTCTCCTCAATAATCTCCATACAAATGAAATCGCTCAACGAACATCCGCGGTTGTGTGCGAACCCTTACAGCGAGTAGTTCACTTAGAATGTTAGCTGTAAGTTGGAGAGATCTAAAACTTGCACTAAGTACGGGGAGGTTAATCTTTTGTTGGAGGCAGCTAGTGGGATGTTGTGGACTTTGTTTTCTAAGCTGGACCAGCAAGCAGTGCACACGATAGATTACCTATTAGTTTGCACTCTTTTGTAGAAGTTCGTAGAAGTAGAACTTCTGTAGAGAAAAAGTTGTACCTAATTTATTAGACGAGTGACTTAAAGGGTTGAAACTAAAAAAACATTTTACGATCTAAGAAGGAATAAATAGCATGTAGGTACAACATATAAGTTACAGAAAAGATAGATGAAAAAAACATTACATAGGGTGACGCAATGTGCTGCATGATTCAGATAGGTACTAGACCTAATGGACAGGTTTAAAAACATAAGTATAAAACTAGGTAAACTCTTGACAAAACGAGACACTTTTATCAAGACTGACACTTAGTTTCCGATTTCGATAACTTCGAACACTAACCTACTGAACTGAATTTCATCAAAAACTCGAGTCGCATGCTTCACATTCCGTAGTTGGAAATGGCAGCATTTGCTCCGGCAGGCGACGCCGGGAAGCCACCGAAGCGAGGCGACTCAGCCGTCGAACCATTCCCGCAAGTGCCGCTTACCATGTTATACTTCTTAGACGAAACGTGTAAACATCGGGAGGGATATTGCAGACGTGCACGCGAGCGTAATTTGTTTGGTTTTCTCGCGTGTATAACAGAAGCCTAGCCGAGTAATTTACTGAATTTTGCTTAAGAAAATCAAGTAGTTAGTTTAATAATGCCTAGAACAACGCGAACACATGAAGCGAAAATATATTTAATAGCAGTAGAAGTGTCATGAACTCGATGCTAGCTATATTGATAGTGAACACAGGAGTGCATTTTATTGCATTTATACTGCGCTGTGCACTTTAGTGTGTGCTATCAAACGAGTGACGACAGCTAGTTTAACGACCGCATCCACATAGCCGATTTATTGCTGAAATATATTTTATTATTATGTGTACGATGCACCACGATGCAATGCTTATACACATACTGTTAGGTAGTCATGTAATCGTCACTCGTTATTTATTTGTTTACCAAATTTAAAAGACAAGGAATTTATAAATGCTGTTTTGTATTTATACTGTAGATTTCACATTATTCTGGTCAGTGCAAAAGTATGTAGTTATTTATCGATGTGAAACAGGAAAAATAAACAAACAACAGAAAAATGGATGCAGTAGTCTCAGTTTTCTAAAAACAAACAAACATCAGTTCACGCAAACAATCTAAAACAATAAATAAAGCATCCGGGCTCCACCACAATATAATCTCGTATGTTTCCAAAAAGGTCGCAGAAGGCGTCAGTAAATCAGAATTGGGTGTTCGGCATCACAGGCGGCGGCCGCAGATGACCTCAGGCCTTTATACCCAGAGAGAAATGGAAAAAATGCCGTCTTCGCTCTGATTTCTATAACATTCTGCGCCCACCCATCCGTACGCAATGTACTAAAAATGTATATCTTTCCACCGCTTCAGGCCTTTTTCTAAAGGACAGTATTGGAATAAAATCTTATTGTTATCGGCCCACCCTGGGGTCGGCTGCATTGGTTTTTATTGCGAAATTATGTTAAGATGGGGACCGCCCCCTATAATCTTGTAGTGACATTTATTCGTTATATTTTTTCTGTTCCTGAAGTTGAGTTCTGAAAGGAAATGTTTCAAACGTTTGGTTATTGTATAAGATGTGTCGATACGTTTGTGTGCGGCGTTTCCGTAAACAGTATTGTGGAGGAAATGAGAGGCTTCAGTTGAGTGTAATTGATACAATACGTCATGTTTGTATAATGGCGGGTATTGTTACCCGAAGATAATATATCTATTGATGTGTTTATATGTCTTCCGTTTATTCAAGAATTTGTAACTGTAACGGTACACAGACGGATGTTGCGTTGTTGTCTATCATCTTATAAAACGATCTCAAACTTGGTTCTTCTAATAACCATAATTTTCTTCTCTCATATTAGCTTGGCTTATGCTGCTGTAAAAATGTTAGCGTCAATCTGCGAGATAGAAGCGAGGCTGACAGACTGACGACAGTCGGACCGGCTCGGGTGCGCTGCTCGTATGATATCAAGTTTTTTATATGTAGCAGACCCTGAGAATTACTGCTCTATATTCTTTTGTTTATTAAAATTTTCGCAGTAAAGTGTAATGTGTTGTTGTTGTTGTTACAGATCCGCGACTGGGTGTCGGTGGAGGTGGACATGCTCCGCACGCAGGCGGTCGCCGTGGGCGACGTGGACGACATCCTGCAGCAGCTCGACAAGCAGAAGGTACGTACCCTCACGTTGTACCAGTCCGGGGTGTCTTTGTACCAGTACCGGATGACTCTGTAGGCTTTATTGGAGGACCAAGTCTTACAGACAACGGAGGACCACATCCCTCTTGGTCAGGTAGCACCAATTCGTCATTTCCTTATTTCTCGGGCAAATTTAAAATCAATCCACAATTTCAACAAAAGTACATAATACTTAAGTTAACTATTTCAAGGTTTTTGAAAAACTGGTTTGTCTTGATAGGATCCACTAGTGGTTTACCTCTAGTGTATTTCTATCAAGACAAACCAGTTTTTTTGTAAAAAAAACATCACAGAAGATCTTCTTTGATGTTTTTTTTTGACATTAGTACTGAAACACTTCTTTTAGTATTAAGTAGTATTTTATTATATATTACAGCTTTTAGTACTTTCAGGTTGTCTCAATTTTTTTTAAACTCTGCTAAGACTGAACACTATTCTTTCATTTGTACGTATTTAATTAAATCCAAAATTATATGTTCTGAAATTACTTACATAACTCGAAAATCACTCAATTCACAATTTCTGCTACAAAGCACAATTTCTCACATTAAAAAGAAATTGAAATTCTTCAATTTATCTTCGGCACCCTAAATATGCAATAAACATAACGAACGACCTTCCACCGAAAACAGACTACCTTTGGGGTAATTTAAAACATAACATACATCATTCAGCGAACATTAGACAAAAGATTAAATTTATTACTACCCCCAATTGCAGCAAACTAATTTAAACTTTATTACTTGTAAGTGAGAGCTCATTTCCGGGCGTCATTGTGGCGGAACCCTGGTAGACTCCTTTAAGGCACCTTCACACTACCCGATGCGAATTGACGGCCGGTGTGATACTGTGGAGTGGTAGGTATTGGTAACATCATAAAACGAAAGTTTGCATAATATAATCCCATTTTAAATTAAATATTTGGGTCAAAGGAAATTTTGATGTAAGCCACACGGACTAATTTGTAACAGAACTTTGTTGAGTTTTTCTATCAACAATAACTACTAGGTATCTCTTCAATATTTACTATAAGATCCAGCAAACTTTTAAGCTTGTCCAGAAATTGCGATTAATGTGACATTAGCGATATTTGAGTGGCATTGAGGTGTTAAAAGAACTGCATAATATTAAAAAGAGTGTAGTGTGAAGGCCCCGCTAGGCTCGGGCGCAGGCCTTTGAGGCGGCTCCTACTGAGTCCTCAACAATGGCTCGAGATTGTGTGTCTCATACCGCCCTGTGCATACTATACTTGAGCACTCGCGCTACCTTCCTAATGTGTACTCCTGTTTCATCATGGTGGAGACGACTTTTATGATGAAACAGCTAATTGTTTGGATATTTGACGGCGAGAACATGCCAAAACTTGGATATGCATTTACCTAACACCCCTGTGTGTTTCGTCACACACGATATATTCTCATTGCTATAGAGTATCAGCAACAGTAGTCCTTAAGACGAAAAGGATAGCCTGAACGAAGTCACGGTCAAAAACTAGTTTACGATGATGTTCAGTGTGGCTCCCCCTTCCAATCAGAACTACCTGTATACTCGTACATAGCGTATAGATACTGCTAGGTTTGACAGACAGAAAAGGTTGACCTTTGGTTAACTTTTGTGTTAACCCTAATTCTATGTATTGAATAGAAAACCCCTTGAAAAGCAGGGGTTCGGAGCGCCGTTCATAAACAAATATGAAAGTAAAACCTATACTTACTCTACTATAGGTGTCGGCTCTCAGTATTTCAGAGGAAAATACAAAAATAGAATAAAAATTCTCGATGCTTTACGAGAATTTTAATTTGGCCGCAATACGAAACGTTATAAAAATATCTGTTGTTGAATATATTGTCCCGGCGGAGGAAGGACACGGATATTAACAAAAACAATAAAATAATAGTAGGTACTTGTGCTGGTAACAGTTGCTAATATTTTATCAAAAAGTGTCCGGAGAATTTTATTTTAAGCTAACATCAACTAAAGTAAAAATGCCTTTTGAGCACCAGTGAGTATTAAACTTTGAACTGCTTTTCAAAACATTTATTCAACTTCTGTTGGCCACAGACAAACGTTTTAACTAACAGATATAGGTAGAACAAGAAAATGAAAATCGTATGACACCTTAAATAACTGTCGTATCTCAACCAATAAAAACCCATAATAATTTCACCGCCGAAACAGCCCCACTTTACGTTAAATATTAAGCATTATAAACAAAACACATTGAACCTCAGATACACCATACCATCATCCCGGAACAACCCATCTACAGGCACCCACTTTGTTTTAGCGCAACCCACGCTCGGTTGGTATGCGCCGCGATAATCTTTCGGGGGATTGGCATCCAATGCGCGTCGAGTACAAGGTCGGGACACGCAGGCCGGACTTAATATAAACATTACAATCAATGTATTGGTGGCTTCATGTGCGCTCGATAATTGGAGGGTTAAGGATATGTGTGGGTACGTGGGTGGATGTGAGGTGTAGATAAGCGAATGATGTTGGAATTGGATAGTTGAATTGTAAAGGCTCCCTAAGACTTGACTGGAAACTTTTTTATTAATCACTAGCTTATGCCTGCGGTTTTGCCCGCACAAAAGTCAGAAATTATCTCGAGAGAACCTAGATTCTCACGGGATAAGAAGTAGGTGCCCATAGTATGTCCTAATCCAGGACGTAGTCAACTCGTTTGCCACGTTTCATCCAAATCCGTTCAACTGCTAGTCAAAAAGGTAACAAACAGACTTTCAGAGTTAGTTTAGCATTTATAATATTAAAAAGGATTTAACACGAACGAATTTGAGGGTTACAGCCAGTATCAGCAATTTGGCTCTAAGAACACAGGAAACGATGCTAGAAACGTTTAGTAGGTATAGGTAATCCTTCTGTCACACTCCACGACAGACACGAGTCATGATTTGTTTGTCCATCTTACTTATAAAAACCTGGCAAAAGATTGCTATTCAAACAAAAATACTTAAAACAAATAAAAGTAATAAAATCTTTGTCTTACTAAGTCAGGAATTTTCCTGAGCGTTGTAAAGAAGCTAATACCGAGAGCATTCTTCGCATAGTTTTTTCAAAGACTCGGATATGATTATGAGGCCTGTAGCCTGTAGTCTGTAGCTACAGACAAGGTATTTGCACAGGAATGTCTTTATTGCCTGCACAGGGATGAACACAGATATCTGGATCTTTGAAGATTAATCCGAGCTACATTCCCCAACCCTACATATATTTCAACGAAGCAGTGCAAATGGTTTTCTAATTTGTTAAATATAAAACAAAACCTTTGTAAACAGGTGTCAATTACATCAACAAAAACACAATTAAGCGATCATTGTTTATTTACATTTACTCCTATTATCTGTTTTGTCACTCCCAATCAGTGGACTACACTCAGATGCCATTGAATACAACAGCAAACATCAATAAAACACAAGGTCAACCTTATACGGGGGGAAATCCTCATGGATGTCCTCTTGGCGGAGGGGTCTGTCAGACTCTTACTGACTAAAACCACCCCGGTGTTCCATCTTCCACCTACGCCGGGGATCGCGGGAACGTACGCGACTCCCGTAATCCCCGGCTGGTGCTGGCAACCCTATGACAACCGTGTTCTCTCGATTGTCCCCGAAATGAGGGTAATGTTTTTAAATAAGTAAGTTTTCTTTTGGAAGTGTCATTTACGCGTGCCTTCTACATATGAAGATAGCCCAATAGCGATCATGTTCAACTAACTCGACAACAGTGCTACCGATCGATTCCGATTACCAGCCGGTCGATTCTGTCGACATGTCACGGTGTTCACCTAGGTGGAGTAACGACAAGTGAGCTGTGATTCCATCTTATTTGTATGGTTTGACAATTCACCCGTCGGTCGTGCACCCCGCCCAAGTGTTCACATAGAAATGTTTACAGAATCGCACTGCAGAATATGTTGGCTGGCCTTATCACTCCGCACTCGTGTAATCAGCGCAACATCTGTGTGTCGACAGCGTGACGTCGGCCCTGACCGTGACCCACACGTTACTTATTTAGATAAGGGTTACCGCACACCTGCGTATTGCGACCGTGTCATGTGTAGTGGACTCTCGACTTTAAGTGACTCCGGGTTTTAAAATTATGTATTCAGCTAGATTGAATGCGAACGTGTATGCCAGTCGTAATTTAACGATACTCGTAATCAGCCTGCAATGATATCGACTGTATGAGTCTCATCATCATCTTCCTGTCCTTATCCCATGTTACTTGGGGCGGAGCAACACGTTTTTTTTTCGTCTGTAGGTATGAGTCTGAGTCAAAATTAATAAATTTCAAGCGACCGTTTAGAAGAGATTTGATTTCCACCCTAGTGTAGTTAGTTTCTCACCCATACGCAAAAACAATTTGGGAATAATTTCATTGTGCGAACAGCTAAGTCATTGCTGAACATTAGGTGAGATAGTCGTCGGTTGCGAGCCCATCAATAATAAAAGAGTACTTTCTATTAAAAAGACATAAACTTGTGACTGTCTACGAGCGAGTAGTCACCCTTCCACTGACAGCTACAAATATAACTCGCTCCCGCCTGTAAGCCTGTAACCCTCATTAGAGAAACGGTAAAGCTTTTAGCTTCACAATTAAAACCGAATTAAAAACGCCTCCGGCATCAAGTTGAACACCTACAATCAAATAAAATTCATATGTATTATTTAAAATCACTGTTGTTTCACTCTGATTGGTGTGTTACTCAATTAGCGGTAAATGAAGCCTGGAACTGTGTTTTATTCAAAGTACTAGTCTGTTATTTTCATAATGTTTTCACCTGAAACATTGGCTTGGCACCTTTCAGTCGTGTAATGCGTTCGCTTGCTGAAGCGCGACTACCCCGTTCACCCTCGTTGCTCCGTTTATAAAGACTGAGTATTTCACAGTACGCATGCGCGAGAACCAGTGATGGGAACGTGTCGATAGGTGAATTTGTTTTGAAATGCTGGGCTGTGATTTTTTTTCGTGAATTTAATTCACAGTGATAGTGATAGATGGCGTTGTAATCTACTGATCCATCTGTTGAGAATAGGAGGATTAGATGAATTTACAGTTAACCGCAAATTATTCTACACTTAACATACATCTACTGAAGTATCTTTTACCGCTCAAACAGAATAATAAGAGGGATAAGTGGAAATCAGTAACGACAGTAAAAACAATCGTAATCGAGCTAGATAAGCTAACCCACAAATCAGATGTCAATGTATGTGTCGCAGCCAACTTGTTTAATCAGCCGTTTAATTAAAAGCCTAGCATTTTCATTAAATTGCGCCATTTAATCAGCAACATAAGTGAAATGGGAAAGACATTAAACGATATTGGAACAAAGATGTCACTTTGGTTGCTGAAAGATCGATGCAGTTAAATGAAAAGGCTAGACTTTTAATGAAACGGCTGATTAAGCTGGTTGGCTGCGACGTATGCACGAAGACATGGCTAAGGGACGCTAAATAATTAGCTAAGAGATCAAATATGTTTTAGCTTCAGAATTCTCATTTCGTCAGTCACAGACAGTCTCAATGACCTCAGTCTTCTAAAAACGAGTGAGACTTAACACTGTAGAATTATGTCTTAGTATGAAAAATTAGTATGAAATTATTTCACCATTGTGGATATATTTGCAGAACTGGTTTTCCACGGAGAATAGGCAAAGTTATGCATGAAATTTTTCTGTTATTATTTCACTTCATATAAATAAAAAAATAAAATAAAATAAAATAAAAACGTTTTATTTCAGATTTTTGCGAAATCCATAGAATGTTAGTACAGTAAAAAAACTTAATCAAATTAGGGTTAGTAACTAAAATTAAAACAATACGAAAACATAATATAAACGAAAATATAACATACTTAGTTGAAATGAAACAAACATTTGATGACGTTGATACTAATAAAAAAATATCTCATTTTTGAAGAATACAGCTAAGCTAAGCTAAGTAGCTTTACAACTAGATGATTCGTATTGCTATTGGATAGATTGTTGGTAACGTCGAAAACATTTTCCATTGAACGATCCTTAATGCGATTGAAGTTACAATTACATACGAAAGATCGGAAAATCATTGTATTTTAGAATACATAAACATACCTAAAAAATTAGGTATGTGTATGTATTGTGTGCTATACACATGTTTGTTTAGTACACATAAGTATCTTTAAGAAGGAATGTTAATAACGTTTCAAGTCATTTTTAGTGTTGTTGTGCACTTATGACTTTCATTGGCAAATAAAATATCTAACGCAGTTGCTGATAAAGAATCTAATACTGCGCTATCATAATGAAAAATCCTGTATACATAAGCTGTCATAGTGAAAAATTGAATGTAAACTTTTTTAAAAACAATGTAGAATAAAACTTAGTCAACATCAAAATAACTAAAAAATTTCATCGATAGCAAAAACCATCGACATCTCGGCTATCGACATGCTTCACATCCCTCTCACCCACCCCACCCCTACCGTACGGCGGCGTTGCTAGGCAACGCTGGCTGCCGGCACGCCGCACGCCGCACGTGCTCCCGGGCACGCCGCGCGTACTACACCACCGGTAGTATGGCCGTGACCACGGGGCGCGGCAGACGTCACACTGCATGAAATTGTAATGACTCTAACATTAGAGTTGGTATGAATGTGTTGAAATACTACACAGTTTAGAATTTACTTACACAGGTCTTTCATAGTGCTAACTAGCACCCCAATTTACTAACTTTTAATCATATTTATTTGAAAGTTCTTTTGCTCAACGATGTAAATAACGCAATGAATGTTTTTGAACTGTCAAACTCAAAATGAATGGCATGATAGTGAGTTACGAAATTAAATCGTCGGTTTCTTTGGTCATTAGTAGTCATTACGTTGATCTTAACTTTAAAGTGGAGAAGATTATCAATATGCTCCCTTAGCTTTATCCTCTAGATACACGCCATTCTACTTTTAGACCCGATTTACGTATATGAACTCAAATGTGTACGTTGTTTAATTTTCATCCACTATAATCGAGGGCGAGGCATTGATTTGTCGCGAGACTAAGCAGACGTGTTTTTGTGTTGATTGTTATGATATTGTTTTAATAATTGCGAATAATGTTATTGCAATATTTTGCAGAGTAAGTTTATTGTGAAAGTGCCGAGTGTGACTAATAATTATACTGTTCTTCGTTGTGAAAGATGAACTAGATAGATCTTGCATAGAAAATCAGCGTTTTCAGTGTTAGAAGTATGTCTAACGCAGGAGATAGCCCTTTTGGCCGCAGCCAATTGGTACGACGTAGTCCCCCTCCGACGCCATCGCCGGCTGTCCAAAACCAAACAAGAGAACCTGTACCGCCAGCAGCCACAGAGAACGACTTCCCAAATGAAATCGTCTCTACGTCGGAGATTCAGAGATGGCTTGGGTCTATCGACACAATTCTGAATGAAATCTGCACGATTGTGGGAGAGGGAAAAATGAATTCCGACCAAAAACTTCGTGTCACCGGTCTTTGTCGGAAAGTCAATCACGGGACATCTCAGATGGCCGTGTTGTACCAATCGCTGAAGCAAAGATCAATCCAAGCGCACACCACTATCCAGCACCTGCAAGTGCAGCAGAATGTTTCGGAATCCCTTTGTCAGTTCAAAGAAGTCATGGAAACGAAAATGAGCCGAAATCAAGCAGATACTAGCTCCTACGCTAACATGGTGAAGAAAGGTACACATAAATTTATTCGTCCAGAAAATATTAGTTCGGTCGCTATTTATCCCAGCGATAAGACTAAAACCAGTGATGATACCAAGTCGTTGGTTCAAAAAATTATCTCGCCTGAGGAATTGAAGCTCCATGTCCGCGGTGTAAGGAAAATTAGAAACGGAGGCGTTATCATCCGAACGGATAATCAAGACGACATTAATAAATTAAAAAGCTCGCAGAAGCTAGTTTCCTCAGGCCTTAAGGTTGAAGAACCGTCCAAACGTCGCCCAAGGATTGCGGTCATTGGTGTCCCCGTAGCCCTTACGGAAAAAGAGGTTTTCGAATGCATTTACGTCCAAAATTTGAGTGATAAATTACCGAACCTTACTCGTGAGTCCTTCTTAGAAAGTTTGAAGTTGAGCCATAAGTCAGGTAAGAAAGAACGACCTACCTGCAATTACATATTGGAAGTACCTGCAAATATTAGGAAAATCTTGATTGACCAAGGACGAATCTTCATAAATTGGACATCGTGTCCAGTGAGAGATTTCACGATTGTGACCAGGTGTTTTAACTGCCAGCAGTTCGGACATGCAGCCAAATTTTGTAAAGAATCGAGCGCTACCTGCAACCTCTGTGGTGAAACAGGACATTCATTCAAGGAATGTAATAATAAAGGTTCTCCGCCTCAATGTGCGACCTGCAAACGCTTTAAGCGGAAAAATGATCATCCAACAGGTGATGTAAATTGCCCAGCACGTAAATATGCAGAGGACAATTATATTAATTCCATTGATTATGAGGGCGCCTAGGAGCGCCGCCAATTTACTAGTTAATTTAGCACATAGATAGTAGGTTAACTTCTACATATAATATTCTTTGCATGGCTAATCAGCTTATTTGTGATCTCGATCGGTTTTCCGTGTCTGAAACTAAAATCTGTAATGTCGAGGAGTGCAAAAACTTAGTTTTTAAAGGGGACAAAACATTGACCATTCTTACACAAAACATACGCAGTATAACCCGTAATTTTGATGGTTTCCAAGTTTTGTTACAAGATCTTGATATATGCTGCGACATTATCGTTCTGACAGAGTGTTGGTTATCTAAGCAGACGGCCAATTTACCAACTCTCGATGGATTTAATCTTCACAAAAGCGACAGAACGTTCAACCAGAATGATGGTGTCGTCGTTTATATTAAAAACAATTTAAAAGTATTAGTAGAGGAACCTATTTTTCCAGACTGCAATTGCTTAGTAATTAAAATGTTTCCCGATACAGTAATAATGGCTATATATAGGCCACCATCCCTAAGTATTGATGGGTTTTTGAACTCGCTTAACAGTAACTTAAGAAAATTATCCTCGTTTAAAAATATCGTACTGGTAGGAGATATCAACATAAACATTGCCGCCGAAAAAAATGATACTCATTCTCATAATTATCTAAACATTTGCTCTTTTCATGGATTATTACCAGCTCATTATCACCCAACCCACCAGAGCGGCTCTTGTTTGGACCATATCCTTATAAAATTGCGGAGTCCTTCCAAAACCTTAGTTACTAACTCATCACTTACCGATCATCAAGCTGTTTTACTAACATTGCAAATAACTTCACCTCGTAATAACTGCATGCACAGCTATACTAAAATCAATATGACGAGTCTTGAAACTGACTTACGCGGTATTAATTTTGACCCCGTTTACAATTCACGCGATCCAAATATTTCTTTAAAATACTTCGTCGATGTGTTGCAATCTACGATAAGGAAAAATACATTTACTAAAGTAATACCTAGGAAATATGGTAATATTAAACCATGGATTACGCCCGGACTTGTCCGCTGCATTAGGCATAGAGATAAACTCCACCAAAAATTAAAAAATACACCGGGTGATAAACAACTATCAATTATTTACAAACGATATAGGAATTTCTGTAATAACCTTTTGAAAAAGCTAAAAAACCAATACGATCAGACTCAACTACAAAAAGCAGGTAAAAACACTAAACTTATATGGAAATTCATAAAAACTAACACTATTAGGTCAAAAAATGCCGAACCAGCACTTGATCTTTTATCGTCTGAGCGGAGCCCTACCGAAGCAGTAAACAAAACTAACAACTTTTTCATTAACGTAGGAAAAAACTTAGCAGAAAAAATCTTATTTTCTAATAGATCTAGTTCTTCCAGTCATAGCCAAACTAAAACATATGCAAAACAAAACTCTTTTGTCTTATTAGATACCGATGTTGATGAGGTAGTAGATATTATAAATGGATTAAAAGAAATTTGTGCCGTAGGATATGACGACATACCTAATAGCATACTAAAAAGATTTAAATACGTCATTGCCCCTCCTTTAACTCATATTTTTCAGTTATGTTTAACCAGAGGAATATTTCCTAAATTGCTTAAAAAAGCCGTAGTCACCCCTGTGTTTAAATCTGGAGACAAAAATTGTGTAAATAATTACAGGCCAATATCAGTTTTAACTGGCCTGTCAAAAATATTGGAAAAAATTATAAATAGTAGATTAGTAAAATACCTTGAAAGTAATAAATTACTCTCTGATCAACAATTTGGTTTTAGGCCTAAAAGATCAACGAGCCAAGCTGTTCACCATCTAACAAATTATATAAGCACAAACCTGGATAACGGTCTGCACACCCTAGGGATCTTTTTAGACCTCGCCAAGGCTTTTGATACAATTTCTTGTACTTTGCTTTTGAACAAGCTGGAGAAGCTGGGAATACGGGGAGCACAATTGCAATTATTATCTGATTACCTAAGTGATCGCCATCAGTCTGTAAAAGTGGGTCAATGCATCAGTTCTGAACTTAAAAATACCTGTTACGGAATCCCACAGGGTAGTATTTTGGGTCCTACCTTGTTTCTTATTTATATAAATGGCCTGTGCAATTTGACCCTCGAGAACGGTTTAATTATTTCATATGCTGATGACACAGCTCTACTTTTTACAGCCAAATCAAAAGTCGAGGTCTATGAGGTAGCACAAAATGGTTTCGATACTGTTTCTAATTGGCTTCACGATAATCTCTTAAGTTTAAATACAGATAAAACCAAATACTTATTATTTACAATGAGAAACACCTATCCAACGCTTACTAATCTAAGCATTCAAGCGCATAACAATTGTCACCTTCATTGTGCTGATATCGCATGTACTTGTCCTAGTTTAGCAAAAACTGACCATATAAAATATTTAGGTATCACGATTGACGCAAACCTAAACTTCCGCAAACACATCGATTTATTGTGCAACAGAGTGCGTAAACTAATATATATCTTTAAAAACTTACGTAACATAGCCGACTTTAAATTAATTAAACAGGTTTATTTGGCTTTGTGTCAATCTATTATTACCTACGGTATTACGTCATGGGGTGGCGCCGCTAAATCGATCATGCTGCACTTAGAACGCGCCCAAAGAGCAGTTTTAAAAGTTTCTACTTTTCGCCCCTTTCGATTTCCCACAGACCAACTATACATGGCATGTAAGGTCCTTACAGTACGCCAACTATTTGTTTTGCAGGTAATTTTGCTCCAACATACTAACCTTTATTTTAACCCATTACCATCAGATAGAAGAAGAAAAGATTTGGTATGCACTAACTTTCGAACTAAACATGCTTATGCTCAGCGATTCTACTTATTTTTAGGACCCTACTTGTATAATCAGTTTAACAGAATACTAAAGATCTATAGTCTAAGTTATAATAGGTGTAATTTACTAGTTCAGGAATATTTAGCAAAACAGAATTATGCAGACACGGAAAAACTTCTAGAAATTGTAAAATAAAGCCTCTTTTCTAATGTAATTAACTTTAATTAATTATTAAGTCTCCACTTTATTGGCTACAATATTATTCGTAAATTTGTTTAAATATAATATCATACTTAATCTAGTTTAAAATAATATTACTCAACATGTTACTTTTAAGTCATTGAAAATATTGTCTTCTTTTCTTTTATTATTTTGCATCCATTTCATTTTGTTTTTCATTTAAATGATTGATCTAAATAGATGGCCTGAAACACAGGTTTTTTTATTAACCTAGATCAGGCAGGTCTACATTACAGTTAGAACTAAAAACATTCTCAATTGTAATTCATGTAAATCACAATTGTACTAACTTTTTACTTGAATAAATTATTATTATATTATTATATTTATTATATTAATCATACCAAAGAAATGCACTTTTTATTGTCAAAATGACTAGTGTCCCTGAACAAATGACGGCTGGCAAGGAGCCAGATGGAGGCTCACAGCACAGTTCGAACACTGATTCTTGGATTGTTAACAGTCACTATCTTGGCACATTGTGCTTGCAATACAAACAGGGCGCAACACTATCTGTAGTTACACATAAACTGAGGAAGCAAAGACATGCCAAATGTGTTGGAATGTGACCTCACTCGAGGTTCCTTAACTTTTGTAATAGTTATCTTATTCTCATCTTTCTTGATGGGTTCTAGAGCTTCAATTTGGCTCAAACGCGATTGTTCGGAACTGAAGTGGCTATATCGTTACACTGTGGTTCTCTAGGGAACATTTCTAGAACTGATGATGCTTACAGTCTGGCACTCCCTACATCTGGAACTGGTTACAGGCTTTTTGTTCTCTCTATTATATTATACCGACACTGCAAAACTACTGTAAGTTTATTGCTTTCAGTATTCCAATTAAATCATTGACTAAGTTTCAAACGACCACGTCTCGAGAGCCAACTTTGTTCACGTCCCGCAGATAATTAATTAATAAATAATTAGTACTCAATTAAACTGATTCATTTAGTTATCTACCATAAATTACCTATTTCTCTGATATTTTGATTGTTAGTGCGAAGATTTGTCGGTCGGAGTTAACGGTTGAACGGTGTCGATGGCACTTGGCAAACTGGTGACCTGTGTACTGGATTGGGACATAGGATACTTTTATCCCGAGATGATCTCCAACTTTCACGCTGGGAAAGCCGCTGACAGAGGTAGAAGATAGCTAATGGTATAGAAGTCTATGATGGCAGCGCATCTTATGATAAATTTCAACACGTACTAACTGTAATGTGTCAAACGTTTTATTGTTCTGCCTAGCCCTCCTCGACAGTTCCTACAGCCATGCCTTGTATTAATAGAACCCATGGCAACTGTACCCATCCAAGCATAAACACATTACGATGCTCCGTGTAATTCATGAACTCGCTTACACAACGAAAAGACTTCAGAAGATGTCTACGTAAATTAAATGAGGACTTTTATTAGCTTTTGTAATGAAAACATTTTGGTATATAGTCTCTGCCTCCATTGACTGGGTGGCGGAGGTCAGATCGGCAGTCGCTTCATATAAAATACTGGTATTCAGCGGCATCCAGCTGGAATGGAAGCCTATTGATAAGCTTGCCTTTGAGCACAGTCTCACCTGATGGAAAGTGATGATGTGGTCGACGATGAGGCACTCTTACTTAGAAGTAACCTATTCGCTCTTGACTAAGACCCTATTGTTGTCGTTAGCTATCCGGACACAGACTCTCAGGGGGTTTACTCAACTAAAGTATTCCCAAAACGTATTGTGCATGTTGATGCGAGTCGATAACATTGTCATCCACAAACCGTTTGCTAAGCGTGATGAATTCATCACGGAGTTCGCTGGAAAGAGTCACCGCGGCCCTGGAATGCAAAGGGCTTGAGGAGGAACACGGATGGGTTTTAGTCAGTAAGAGTCTGACGCTCTCTTCCGCTCCACCCAGAGCGGAGGAAGTCATTTGATGATTTCCCATCAATAAAAAAAGCGTGCTGATGAAGGCAACAATCTCTCTCGCAAGCTGTTTATTGTCCTGTCCCTGTCTGTGTTACAGCTATCACATCGTTTATTTTACTCTAGCGAATACAACAGCATAATGCTGTTGTATTCGTTTCACTCTTCTGGGATTTGAACAACGGGTAGACCATTGTACTAATCCCAGTTAATGACACAGCACCGTGTGGTCGTTATGCGCCGTCAAACATGCCAATACGCCACATAATCCGAACTGTAACATGTGTTCAGTACGCCGTCGTACGACACAATACGAAGGCCCTGCAATACGCGCGTATTGTGGCGCGTTTTATTTCATTTAAATGAAGGCACTGATGTTTACTATTCAATGCGATGATCCAAAATATTTGCCATCCATCCATCCATGCAGTTAATCAACAAAGTTCTCAGTAAATATTAGATTTTCTACAGATCGTTAAACGCCAGTTATTCAATCGGAATTTTGAAAAGTAGGACACAACTAGCAGACTCATTCCACGAATTCTGAACCCCCCCAATCCGCTGAACCAGTGAAATGAAACAAACGGAACTAAGAGTTTGATGAACTAGCAGTTTATTCAGTAACAGCGCTCTCATCAACTATTGCGCGTCCGGAATGCGAGACAAACAACGCACCGCGCGCGCCGCCGCCGCGCCGCCGCCGCGCTCCAGCGCGAACACAAACAAGCAGCGCCTGTTGATGTTACATCCCGCTGTAACATCATCATTTACATCACAATACCAGCAAATGTACAACTTTTAATAATGTCAATATTTGTGCAAATTATTAAGATGGAAGCCTTAGAGGAACCGCCTCAGGTCTCGATGTAAAAATGTTAATATTACCTGGGCCAAACTACCAATATAATTTGAGCTTTTAGTATGTAACGCAATTATCCTTAATCGTCTTGTGAAGTACTCGACGGGAGGGGGGAAGTAGTTCTTATTAAGTTGGTTAGTTGTTACTCAGTGGAGCGGCGGGGAGGGGATCAATAAGGGGTGTCACGGGGGGAGGGGGGTGTGCGCCGGCCGGCATCGCCAGTCGAGCCCCCGCCGGCGAGCGCGTGGACGTATGGTGGTTATAGCTTTGAATTAATCAGAGCGATCGTAAAATGAATGACTAGAAATAATTGTCCAATTATCTTGCTAATTGCTAAACCTATTTAACTTAATTTGTACACTTATTTGAGTGGACACCAAATACATAAGTAACAGTGTAGTATTTTCCTTGAAATTCGACAGAGCGTCGAAGCTCCTGTCATTATTAATTTATATACCGAACGGGTTGTATAGGAACGTTGGGGTAAATAGAAACAAAACTTTGACAAGGTTTTTGACAATTTAATATCATAATATTGACTGTCTAAGAAAGCATCTTTATTTTATTTATATCAATTCAATAAAATTGAAGACTGTAAATGCTGCAAACAAGATTTAAATAGGTAACGTAAAATTGTCCCTATTCACCCCATTTGTAGGTAGGTACTTCCATTAATTTTTGTCTTTTTGCACATCACGAACAGACAGATCTGAAAGTAGGATTGACTTTGTGTGGTACTTTCAAAATACTCTTAGAGCCAATTTATTTTTGAAATATTATCATTCAAAAGCAGTGGCGCGCGAGAAATATCTGCCAATTCATGCATAGCCGTTCCAAAATTCGCCATGTTGTATCTCATTGCAGAGTTACTCACAGATGCGAGTGAACTTGGTCGGCAACAGTCCGCGTGTTCGAGCAAGCTCGCGTGTCGGGTGGGGTCGTTAGGACTCGTCGCTCCGCTGTGGAGCCAACTTGCCAACTTATTCATATCTTCCATGTGAACTCGCATGATTCTAAATTTCTAACTTATCTGCGAAATGGTGCTGGTTTTAAATTGAACAAGTTCTTGTTATTGTGGGGGTGAAAGCAAATAATGAGGGAAGGGGAAGCTGTTCTGCTACTGCAGCAATCTTGCTTCATAGGGTCTGATACTGAATAACTGAGCAAAGTCAAACTGACGAACACACTGTTCTCACGCTATGCATCTCGCAGCCAACTAGCTTAATCAACCGTTTAATTGGTTGCTTAGCCTTTTCAATGAACGGCGCCTTTTAATCAGCGGCTTAAATGACATCTCGGCATTTAATTGAACAGCCAAGTAGCGGAGGTTAGGGCACCCTGACACGAATAGGTTAGGTTCGAATAGTATAAAAGATAGCAATGGAATGGTTTCAAGTATTTTGATTTGAGTGAATGTAAAAATGTTTTCTTCATTACAATCACTGACGATACTTTCATGAAAGCAAGGCTTGTTGGCTTGAAATACATGATCAAACAAACTTTACCTCTGCATATGTCATCGAAAAATCTGTCCAGGACCAAAAATAAAAGTTAGTTTATTTTTAGCGTATCCTTTTAACCTATCCCTGCTGGACAAAGTGGGCTAGTGTGGGCCAATCCTGTCGATAGACGTCAATCTCGCCCCCCATCTTCACCTGGGTCTGCCGCGATGACGCCGGACATTTTCTGGGACCCAGATTGTGCTTGCAAAATAAAAGTTATTTAATGAAAATATCGATAGATGTTAACTTTATAATCTGAAAATCTAGATTTATCCACGAGTTCCAAAATGCTGAGAAGTAGCTGTCATTCAAATAGCGTGAAAGCGTTGAAACTTAAAGTGCTCGCGGTTCCTTTCAGCCTGAAACTTATCGTTGGGAACCGGATAATTTCAGCTCGACATACTTTTACTTTGTAGGTACTTACAACAATACTTAGAAGTCTTTCGACACTTTAACTCGTTTAGAGTTAAAGTGTCGAAAGACTTCTAAGTATTCACTGAATTGGGATTTTACTTGATTTTCAGGTGAAAATAGAATCACTAAAATGTGTGAATCGCTCTGTTGTAGAGTTTACGAAGTCATATTATGGCAGTCTGTTTTAAATAGGTCAGGCTCGCGCATTACTGCTGCTTACAGCTCCGAACACAAAGGGTACCTAACCAACAGAATCATATTATCTACGAGTACTTAGCTTTAGCTGTTCGTCTGTCAGCGGTCTGTACCTATCTCATACACCGTGAAGAATACGATTTTTTGGTTAATAGTACAATAGCTCGTGGCTAAATTATAACAGCCGCAATGACCAATCTTCAAGGTTAAGCAACGCTTGCCGAGGTTGGTCTGCGGATGGGTGACCATATTAACATACCGAGACTCCTCCGTGCCTCGGAAAGCACGTTGAGCTGTTGGTCCCGGCTGTCATTTGTAGATCTTTGGCAGTCGTTACGGATTGTCAGAAAAACTCTGACACCAGTCTTGCCAAGAAGTACCTACCGTGTTACCCAGTAATGGGTTGTGGAGGTCTGGTAGGCAGCCGCTCCACGTAAAATACTGGTATTCAGCTGAATCCAGTTTGACTGGGAGCCGACCCCAATATAGTTGGGAAAAGGCTAGGCTGACGATGAGTACAATAGTACGAAACCCTTCGCGTGCAAGTCTGGCTCGCACTTGGCCTGTTTTGTCTATTACAATCCTAGCAACCCAGCAACCAAGTACAGAGTGTAACGTTTTTAATTGTGTTTCGTTAAGCAAGCAAGCTCGGTTGTAAGCAACTATTCGCTCCTCTTAAAACTTATGCTCAACTTAAAGCAAAATAAGTCTGCTCAGATTGACTTGAGCAACTTGTGCTTGAAGAAACCTTACCTACCTGTTTCTTTACTTACTTCAGCGGGAAAATATATAAATCGGTTTAGGTTAGATTACATCTAGGGTCGGTTACCGCGCGGGTGAAGGGTTCCGGCAATGAGATCACGGTCATTTTGGTTTAGAGCAAGTTTGGCAATGCTGGCTACTGTTTTTAGAATTCTGTAAATCCGTACCCGAACGCTAACCAACGGAACCTTATTACTAAGTCTCATGAACTGAAATATGTACTCATTAGTTGTATTTTTTCAAATTGAGTATTTTTTATTAGGCGGGTACGGCAATAACGCGAAACGATTGACCTGTGTGTATCCTTGCTATATTTCGATAATTATGTATAATAATAAACTAATAACACATAACACTGATCAAAATAACTGATAGGAACACAAAGCATCGGTGTTTCAAATAGGTAGCTTCCCAAATGGACAGACCGAACATTTCCATTGTATTCTACATTTTATTTAAAATTGAGTATCATCGTGAATGGAGTTTGTTAGGTAACAACACAGAGAAAATAACTTTATAATTGGTGATCGATCGATCGGAAACAAATTAGTGGCGTGACAGTCTGAATACGGAGCGATGATGTACGAGAATGATAACAATAAGTTTACTTTATTATCTGAAGGGAGGCTCGGGAAGGTTCACCTCACATCCGTGCCTTACACCGTACCGTGATGGAGACACAGTGCTTTCGACCGAGTGCTCGACATGTGTAAACACAGCACCGAGCGTATGGCCCAGTTCAAGGGCGAGACAGTCACTCGGACCCTGTTACATTTACTTGTAGACCGCTTGCCCAACCCCGCGCTTCACCATACGCACTCGCTTGCCCACTCGGCTGGTATAAACATGCACTCGCCACAGTCGCCACTCACTATGAGCCTCCTCCAGTGAGGCCCAACACCATCCGTGCTGGCACACCTAGGTCTCCAAGAAGGACGAGTCTCCAGCAACTACTCGCCACTCGGTGCCCTCACGTCGCTCGCAGCACACTACCGTTTCCCACTTTTTTGTGATTGTATATTCATCAAGATAAAAATATTTTTAAACACGTACTCCTGCAGCTAACTTTCTCGGCCTATTCTCATTTCAATGTCCCGCCCATCTTCTCGGTATGGTGTGACCAAAGACCCTGACACATCATTATAATTGAACACACAATAATAAAAGTATTCCGTCCCTAATTGTGACTTTGATAACTTTAAAAAATATTGCATTTAGACTTGTTTTAAAATTTATCAATTAATGTATGTTCGCGCTTCATTCCCCCGGGACTCGGCGCATCTCCCGGCGTTGCCCGGGATGTGAGCGAGGTGTGTTCGCTACATAACGTAGGTAAATAAAATTTATTCCATACACCAACCGTGCTGCCCACCGATATTTATGCAGCCTTTCTCGAATGAAAAAGGAAATCAACGGGCGTGCCGCTGTTCTTTGTCCCGTCCGATGCAAAGCGTATTTCCCGCAATATTTTTAGACTGATCCGCCGCCATGTTGCATTTTCCGGAAGTCGCTACAGGTGAACTATTCCTACCACTATGAATTTTTAGGCTTCATGCATTTTTACAGATGAAGCTCGTATAGGTAAAAGTCTGCTATTGTTTCTTTGTTTTGGTATTCGTCATACAAGATGCAAATAAACTCTTTTGCTTTGCTTTTTATTACAGGTTTTAAGAGCAACAAATTATTCGCAGCCACAAGTTGCATTAAAAGCGTTAATAAGCCTAAACGGGTTTTTAAACCGTGAGGTCCGATTTTAAAATACTCATATATCTTTTCCCGAGGTGTAAAACTGGCAAGTTGACAGCTTTTGCATAGAAAATATTTCAAACAGCCATGTTTAATCTTCACTTAAAAAATCAGCCCTTAGTCAATTAAATAGTCGAACGGCGGAACGTAGTTCATATGTAGACACCAGTCCGTGTGTGAGTACAAGGTGTCCCGGTGAGGAATGCAGTCGGTAATGGAATGTGCCAAACACCCGCACAACAGACCGACACACTTAATTCCAGAGAGTGGTTCTTTCACAACGTTACGAAGGCAGAGCTTTGGCGTAGTATTGCCCAAGCTTTGCGCTTCTTGCTTACTAATGCACCTACTCAGGTAGTGAATGGTGGGTCCCCTCACACTGTGTGGAATATTCATTGATTTGTATGTACTTAGTAACTTTCAGATGAGATTGCTATATGATGTTTGGAATCCCTGTTATTATCAGATTGGGTTGTGATAAAAAATAACGTAGACAGAAGAAATGTTGAGCGAGTATTTTCATTATTAACGATCATATGGTCTACTGTTAGAAATGTTCGCTCTGTAGTTTTAGTATTTTTGTTTTACATCAGTAAATCAAACCGAACTCAATTGTCTCTTATTGTACAGAACCATCGGAGGCAATCTGCTCTGATTCTGATGGACAGTCCCTACGTTTTTCCAATAGCTCACCTCACCTCCACCCACTACATTGTGCTGTGTTTACACTCATCATTCATGGAAAAACTTATTGCAAATTGCAATTAATTTGTTGCGGTGGGCCTACATTTGAGAAGCCAAATTAGTATCTGTTGATTTCTCTTTGTCGAAATAATGATAACAGTCTATCATTTATATTCAAACCCATTTTGATCCACAAGCACATGTTTTGAAATACTTTTGAAAATATACAGGAATTAAAAATCTGTACATTTTGATGTTTGTTAATCAGGCACCGCTAACCGGATTTGGATGTAACTTGACTCACGATTACGACATTACCTGGATAGGATATAATTATGATACTTTATACCCCGGTTACTACATTGACCCTCCAAGGGTACCTAAGTACCAACGTCGCGGCATCTAAAAAACTAAATGGCGAAATATGTACCGCAACAAAAAGTAACATATACATCTATACCGCCAGCTACTAACTGCTTAACGAAATCCTGCACCGTGTTATCAGAGTTTACCGTGCGATTTGAACAAATATGTACAACAGTCCGAATATCAACTATCGGGCAGTTGCCCACCAGACACAATACCCGTCTGGTAGGAGGATCCTCCCTTTTTAATGGAGGTATGGGGACTTTACACCCCGCTCCGCATACCCTCTAGGTATACTCTTACGTACCCTTAATGTTCGACTTAGATAATAAGCAAAATAACGCGTATTTAGCGGCATCAATATATTTACGAAACTTTACAATGTGTAAGTCCTTACAAAGCAATGAGCCCCAGTACCCCACACAGTTGAGGAATTTGTTCCAAAGAGTCACCGCGGCCCTGGAGCGCAAAGTTCATTTGGAAGAATACGGCCCACTCCGCCCAGAGCGGAAGGAGTCATTTGATGATTTCCCATCTTTAAAACAAACTTAACGCCACAAACACACACAGGCTTTTTAAATGGATGGGAAATCATCAAATGACCCCTTCCGCTCTGAGTGGAGCGGGAGGGAGTGTCAGACCCTTACTGACTAAAACCCATCTAACACGGTAAAAAAAAAATCTATATTCAAACTGTGTTCCTAGTGCCCTTTGCGTTCCAGGGCCGCGGTGACTCTTTCGAACAAAATCCTGTAGCCTGGACGCAGGTAAACTCTCAACTTTGCTTGTTATGCACATTGTTGAGAAGTTCAGAGGTCCCCTCTTCGGACGAAACAAGAAAAGTAAATACATAAGTGGTATAAGAAACACCGGACTTTATTTTAATACAAGCTGAGTCATTGTATAAACATGTTGTTTCATACCTTATATTCATAGCATTCTTCAAGTATCCAATTAGGTTGAGCTTTCTAAAGTGTGTCTGCCCATGAAGTTATTGTCGTGTTGCAAGTTAGTGTACTTTACAATCCTTGTATCGTTTTGGTAAAAATGAGAATCGTCGTGTAATCAATTGGACTGGGTATTAAATATAACCTTACCTTCAATGAGAACAGCGTTCAGAGAATCCCATAGTATAATTCAGGTCAGATGAAACCTAACCTATTTCCTTCATTATTTTGTACAGACTCCGTAAAACTGTAATAAATCTTGATTAGATTATAATTTCTCGATATATTATGAAAAAATCGTTTTGTATACAGTAAATCCCATCCAAAATCAATACTTTCCAATACATCCGTGTCTTATTTTGAAAAAATAGTTTACAATTTCACGCGATATTATACAATCTTACGGCGTTTGTCATTTTCCGGTGACATGTTTGACTATTGTTTCAACTAATGGGAAGCAATGATGTAGTCGACGATGAAGCACGCGTCACTCTTGTCCTCATGTATGCCTATAGTTTCCGTTCTGTTCTCTGATGTTCTGTTCTGTTCCAGGGCGTGCTACGCGAGCTGGAGCAAAAGAAACCGCAGCTGGACGAGCTGCTGCACACCGCTGAGAGCCTGAAGGGCACGGAGAACAGGCAGCAGCTGCACGGCAAAGGTAGGACTACTTCTAAGAGTACATGTTCATCCCGCAAAAGTTTCATCGTATACGTTTATGCTAAAACCTCGTACTAAGGCTACTGAATCGCGTACGCTTCTTATAAGTGGCTTTATGGCTCTTGTTTTAAGGTATATAATCAAGCAAAAGTGTTGAGGTCTATATCGCGGGATGCGTTTGCGTCGCGATTGCGTTGCGTTTACGACGCGGTTATTATTCATGCGATGAGCATGTACGGCAAGCTTGATCATGAAGATTTGGTACGTGATAACAAGACGTTTACACCCTGCTCCGCATATATTATATAGTATAGTATTATATAGTATATATTTCTGTCTATGAGAAAAGAAAGGTGCGGTTATAGTGTTGAATAGTGTGGATGTGTATGTATATACATATAATATGTAGCTGCCGAAAATATTGATTACGGATTTATTCTTTTTTGAAAGATACTATATACACGCGTTTATCAGTAGAATTGATTTTTCTGTTTTGGGACAACCAATTTTATTTGAATGCAGTATCAACCAACATAGTAGGTATAAGCAATTCTATATTACATAAACTATAATAAACAGATTCACTCTACGTGCCTCAATATTATAGACAACAAATTAATTTATTATTATTTGATGTTAAAAGTTACCTTACATCTGTAATATTATTATCCAAGCTATCATCATTATACATAATAATGATGATAGCTTTGATAATAACAACAATACGCAATGGAAATAACAATACGTTCGGCGTCACTCTCTGCGTTCCATGACCTGGAGCTCTCCGGAGAATTAAAAGAATTGAAACCTTTTGTGCTGGTCGGGTGGAGTGGTGCCACTGCTGCCCACACAGTGGCGGTAGTGGCCGCACAAACACGAGCTGATTGGAAAGCTGCGAGAGGCGAGACGTACTTTTATATCAGTCGTTCAATAATAACGTAATGTTTGTTGCTTTCTTTGTGCGCTTGTGGTCGATTGGATGTGAAACTATTTAAATTGTGTTATTTGCTAAGCTACAAAACTATTTTAAAATTAATCTTCATGGTTCTCATATGATTTGACCATCACAATGTTTACCATTTTATGGGCTTTATAAAAGAGACTGACCTCTTGAGTTTGTTTCAGTGTTTCTTCTAAGGCCGGTGTTTCCTAGCTGACTTCAGCTGGGAAATACCGGCCTGCCTCGTCTAGTTTAAACTGACCAAAAACAATAACGTTTAAAAGTGTTATTTTTAAACTACATAATTATTATTTAAAAGATAAACATTTATCATAACTCGCCAATGTTTTTTTTACCAAATTCTTGAGCTTTTCAAAAATAAAATTTTCAATGTAAGGCCACTAAGGTTACTTAAAAATCGATATTTAAAACGATGTCAGTTAACTCTTTGTAAAGCGCGTGCCAAGGGTTATTAACAAACTTAAAAATAAAATATAAACATACTTTTATTTTAAAATTAAAAAAAACACGCAATCCATCCGTGACTCGCAGCCGTTAGAGATTTAACTTTAAATATCTCCTATTTAATGTATAAAAGAAGTATTTTTGCATTAAACTTGTAACAAACGGTTAGAGGCCGTTAACGACGCGTCGTTTCGACGTGTCGTGATCAATGGCGACGATTCGACGCTTTTTATTGCGTCAGAGCGATGTTTACATTCATTCACTTAAGTTTTATGGGCTGCGATGTTTATTAAGCGCTGAAAAGTGTTCATGGGAAAACGTAATTAATGATGTCTTAGTAGATTATGTAAACACACTAGCACTCATTACTGGAACAAGCTTAATAGAACGGTATAGTATAGGAACTCCTTATTTGGTGGGTACACCATATAAGTTACAGAAAAAATATATGAAGAAAACATTACACAGGGTGACACAATGGGCGGCCTTATCGCTAAAAGCGATCTTTTCAAGATAACCTTTGGATGTGTTTAAATAATTTTTTTCAAGGCCTATCGACCCACCCGCTTAATTAAAGTTCACTCGAACTATAAACGACACCACTACTGTAATACCCACCTTGTCTATTCTCTCAACAAATTCAGTGCGACACAAACATATTTGCGAGTGTAAAACATGAACAAGTCGTAACATAATTTGCTGAAACTTGGGCACAATCTCGAGCCGGGCTAAACGAGCGAGTCAGGCGGTAATTACCGCACACTGCTGTGAACTTGCACAGCGCAGAAGAACAACTTGCAGTACTGGAGACTCCCAGTTGTGATAACTTGTGACTCGAGACACTAATGATTTCGCAATGAGCTTCGTTTACCGTGTCGACAGTTCTGGCTTATACAACGTGTAACAGAATAAACGCAATACCTCTGAAGGGGTCATTGTACGCATTACATCGACTTTTACTATGGGACCAACACCGAAATTGCGAAAAAATAATCCGACTGCCCGATACATTTCCGTTCGCATAACTCGACAAAATGTACTGAACAGCTCATTTTTTTCGCGATATCGGTTGGTCCCATAATAAAAGTAGTTCATAATTATGCGTACAATGAGGTATTGCGTTTATTCTGTTACACGTTGTAGAAGTGTTTAGGAATCCGTATACCCAGCAGTGGGCTACAAGTCGAAGTGGTGATAAAATGGGAAGAAATGCTAATCCCGATTCAATTGTTGGATAGTTTTAATAAAGTTCGTGTAAGTTTGAAGGCCACGCAGCCGTTCTTAGATCTCCAGGCCCCAATTTTCGGTGGCTTTAACAGAGTCGATTCTAGAAAAAGAGGGAGAAAATTCTTCTACAAAACTTCTCCAAAACCAGTTACTCTATGTTCTCAGCAAAAGATCTCGTGATACCTAGTACCTGATTGGTTTGTGCTCCAGAAGTCATACTGGGGTTCAGTTGCGTCCGGTTACACTTGGAGCCAACCCAACAACGAAGAGGCACATAATAACATAACACCCTTCAACATCGCTTGGTTCATGCATCTGTTTTGTGTGGAGTGGACCTTCTTATCATCATATTGTTATGTTTTTAGTGACAGCAATACAGACGTACTCGCAGTCTTAACCTAAATATAAAGAGGTATGAAAACTGTCTGCGTCTCGCTTCAAACTTGACTAGCGGCCCTTGTGGCTGTTAAGGGGATGCTTCATTAACGCGGACACGAAAATTTATTGCACTAATTATGAGAGGAGTTCACATTTTGATCGGGTAAAATATTTGATAAACCTACAGAAAGACGACATTTTGATTCTACTTGATGTTAAAATTAGAGGCGTTTAGGTTGTCACCTACACTGACACATAACTGATAGTTTCTCAGGGTAACATAGGTACCCTGGTGAACTACAAGTTTATGAGTCAGTTGTTGTTTACTTAAAAGAAATTAATATAAGCTAAAATTACTTATGTCAAGTTACGTATTTATTATTTGAAAACAAAAAAATATCATACAAGTCATAACGCTTTTCTCACACCCCAAAAAACTCGCTAACTCAAAAAGAACCGTCCAATGATCGCGTAAAGTAAGGCTGACCCTTAATCCGGTTCCTTTCCCTCCCGCAACCCCCGCCCCCGCCCTCCGCCGAAGGACACGCTTTATATGAAGAAGAGTGTGCTCAAGTATAATCAAGTTTATGCAAGCCCTAGACCGTGAGCGACCCCGAAAGGGACTTTCGGCCATAATTGAACCAATTAGTGAGCATTTCTGAAGATTTTTCTTTCTATAGCTGTTGTTGGTTCTAGAGAATTGGTCGACTTTTGGAGTACGGTTCAGGGGCTTATGCTGTGGAGTTATGTTTGTTGATTTATGTCTTTATCACACATACATGGAGCAGGGCTGGCTGGGTAGTACGGTAATGTTATTAGGATTTTCGCGTTAATATTTTCGGAAAAGTTTTTTTTAGGCACTTGTAAATATTACTAGCAGCCGGGATTGCACGAATGAAAATTAAATACAAAATCATTCCAAATTTATCGTTCTTTCTGCTAATGAAAACCGTATCCAAATCCGCTGTGTGATTCAGAAGTAGAAAGTGGAGAACAGACAGAACCATACAGCCTTATCGTTTTATACTATTGCGAGAGTACCTAAGATTTAAGATATTTTGCCAAAACATCTGTTTATTAGTCTGATTTCATCGTATTTGCTTGATGCAAGGAATTGAATCGATTTATTTTCCATGTAACGCTTCTGAACAAACAATTAATTAGTGGTCGTGTGTAACACGGCGCATCTGTAACCTCATTACGACACCCTCGTGTTACAGACCCTTCGGAGGGAGGCTCGCTTTGTACACCGGTGCGATGTAACAATACAGAGGAATTACATATTTTAAGTTGTTGTATAAGAAAGAAAAAGAAGGGAACATAAAGCAAAAAATGGTTTTTGAAATAGAGAAGAAATATCTTGGTAAAACATAATATTAAACACCACAGGGGTAATTCTCGTATTTTTAAGTATCATTGGCATTCGTCACGCAGTAGGAAACTGTCAAAAACATCTCTAATTTCTCACACTCAATTTAAAAACTTTTTTAAATTTAGAGAAATTTAAAAAAGTTTTTAAATTGAGTGTCTCGCTGAGATTATCGACTTGAATTTGAACGCATGTAAGAGAATCGGCCTTCAAAATATAATCAAATGCTACACATGTTTAGTCTGTGTCGTGTACGTAGGACTTGCTCAAACTTTAAGGTTTAGTGCTTTTAAGTGTACCAGGGCATTAGTTCTGTGAGCGGCGCCTATCTTGAAGCAACCTACAAAATGAATCTTACTAACGGAATCCCCCAAGCATTCATAATTCCCTCTTCCTCGGATAAATTGATTCACTCCCTTCCTCTCAGCTGTTGATTATAACCGTCACCCACTCTATAACGAACCTTAATACTAAGAACTCATAGTTGGTTTTGTAACAAGAGATTCTTAAGATAGCACCTTGAGGGAGATGCAATTGAAATTGAATTTTAATGTTACGTCTTAAGGTTAATAATTGATTGCGTTGTGGTAAGACGTGCATTCTTGATGGCGCGAACCGGTGCGTCGTTTATAATGCTGGCAACACTGGTGAGTACGGCGTGCTGGCAAGTGTGGCAACATTCAATTTATGCGGCACACGAGTCGCAGTCGTTAGTGAGCTGAGTCGTACCGGCCGCGGTCGGTAGTGCGGCTTGTTGCTAATGTGTCTAGGAATGGCTTTTCAATTTTATTTTATTTGAGGCGATAACATTAAAAAAAAATACAAAATGCATTTAACGATTTTATGGTTTGCGTTGCTAACGACCTGAAATAAAACGTTAACAACTTGCAATATGCAAGTTGAAGAGGGATATTCTCCTTGTCTGCAAGTGCACTATGAGGCTAACTTGAACTGGATGGGAGCTCTGTATCAAGAGCCCTTCAGAGACCCCAGACCAGCTGATCGACATCGGTCATACGAGGGATGCGAGCAAGTTGTCGCGATGACAACATGTGTGACATTACATTAGGTAACACAATATGTCAATCGCAGATTTGACTTTCAGACAATTATTTTCGTTGATAGAATGTCTCTTTGTTTCGCGGCTCAGGAGATCTCTAGCTGAACTCAGAAAGCCTGTCCCTATCGTGTGATCCGCTAAGAACTCCCACTGATGAACCACCGTTACTTAGTATTGGCCTTCCTGAAGGGAATCATCTCTAAAGTTACAATTTCGATGCCTTTCTTCACCTAGACACAAGCCAGAAACAAATTTTACGTTTATTTTAAAACCAGCTTCTAACAGCGACTTTGTCCTCGTGAACGGCGGAAATCATCACAAGGGAACATAATTGTATTCCCAGGAAACATCTATGCCGTAATCAACGACATCGTCTACCCAGTTGCCAAGTTGCATTCAAATTCGTTCAGCCGTTAAGACGTGTAAATGTAACTTTCATTACTTTCGTGTTTACCTCTATTATATTAGTATGGTATCGTCATGTTATACGGGTACACATTCTGACTAAGGACTTCTTCAGAATCTCATACAATACGTCTGTAAACATTTGTTCTGTCCTGGGGATCGAATCATATCTCCAGAGAGACCACAACGCTAACGAAGCAGTATATATTATAAGCAAAATACTTAGTAATGAAACTATACAAAGACAAGTTTGTACTTACTGAGAGCCAGCCTCTGTCTCTAATATTATGATACCCACGTACTCGTTGTATATTTAGTGAGTGCTTGTTTCATGTGTTTCCCTCGTGACGCACTTTCTACTCAAAAAGTTACGCAGAATATGTTCGTTCAATTCTTTTTCTAACTTTAGACATTGTTCTTTCAGACAGAGAGCTATATATTGTACATATGTAGATATACGCGTAATGTGTGTCACATATAAGTCTGTTAGAGTAAATACTTGAAGAGGTATTTAACGTAAGCTCTTTCAAACAACGCTATTTCATGTTGTATTCATAGTTTCGTGCAATACAACATTAATTTCGAGAAGGCTATCACAGCTTTAATATAACTGAGCAGTTTAGCCCGCAGACATGCCCCAGAGCGAAGCCTTTGCCTTCAAAATAATACAACGCTTGCCAATCATGAGCCTTACAAGCGTCTGTTAGCTTTCCCCCGTTTCTACAAACCAATTTGCGGTTCAAATGAATCTTTCAGTTTTGTAACAAAGTTGTACAAATATCTGTATACGTAATTGTAACGTTGAAATCTAATTTTCCGCAAATTTATAGCCTGTAGAATATTCTCTGTTGCGAATTACGATGTTTGGTGTCGTTCGTAGCGCTGCGTAGAGGGTGGGGCTACGCGCTACGAGCTACGCGCTACGAGGCTCGTAGAGCTACACAGCGGGGGTCGTAGACGTCTACGAGTTAGCTTTTCTTGTAGTGATGTGTAACAGTCGATAAGTTTAACGTTAAATGGGTCGAATGATATTATATGTTTTATTACAAAAAAAAAACAAGTAGAAAAATACAATAAGTAGGTAGGTAACTGTAGAGTAGACACAATTATTAATAATACTACCGGGCCAAACCAGTACCCAAATAAATAACCACAAGTATACAACACTATAATGGTTGCTCGTCGGAATGTAATATTAAACACAGTTTACTAAAGAACTGTGAAGAACAAGAAAAAAAAGCATCGCGCGTTATCACACGCAGGGCACAGCACTGGTCCTTTGAGGCGCGGCCGGCGGTAAATATGAAGTGAGGCGCGCGAGCGGGGCGGCTGCGGGGCGTCTGCGTGACGTCTGCGTGGCGGCAGCGGTCACGACTAGCATTCCATTAACTGTGTGGTTTCTACCTTTTTATTCTTTGTGATTGCGACAAGCAAACAGCTTGCGTGGTACAGTTGCATGTGCAGTGAGCAGTCATTACGTTTTGTTTTCTAAAGTAAAAATTCCCGCCAGTCAATTTATTAAAGACTCTACTTTGGACGGAGTTTTTTAAAGTGAGCTTCAACATTATTTAGAAGGACCATCTGCGCGTGAAGCTATCTAACTGAAAAAAAAATATATACATGCAATACTTTTATGTAGCAGTTACTCTATCAATGATCAGGAAAGTCTCTTTAGACGGACGATTTTAAATTCGTGCGACTTTAAAATATTAAAATATTTATGATGTCTTATTTCATTTCGTCATAGCTTACAATTTCCTTTTACTACAGATTACGAGAAAAATACTCCTAGTTTAATTGACTTCCTTATGAGAACATAACTCTGTATGTAGGTTGCAAGATGATATTATTTCCAAGAAATGTCTTCTAAGATTTTACTCGTTTAAATTCTGAGAAGCGTGTCTGTTAGTCTCAATATGGCGTCAGTAGTACAACAAGGAAAATAAAACTGTATGATTTTATTTCAACATGGAATTTTTACACACTGGTTTATGATCACGTGTAATAAAAACTATAAATATTACTCTCTAGCTTTTTGCCATGGCTTCACTTCTGTGGCCAGTTCCACAGAAACGGTTGTTTTTTAGTTTAGTTTCCTATTAGTGATAGAAAGATAAAATATATTTAATATAACTGAAAAGAAATTCTTAATCGGATCAAAAAATATAAAAAAAAATACAAAATACTGGTATGTAGTTTTATCCGCTTAGACTGGTATCCGAGCCGCGTAAATTTGGGAAAACGCTATGCAGATGATTGAGATAAGTACTCCCAAGAACAAACAATCAACCTCTTCAAATATTCGTTTTACGATTTAGAAACATTCGATTTTTTTTAAGTCTTAAAATGAGCCGATTTTTTCTTCACCTTCTGTTTTAAAACCTAAACCTCACTACCCACTCAGTGTCCAGTGTCCCCAGCTGCTCTGCTAGTCGTCCTACCCTCCGCCTCCACCACACACTGGCTCCACATTTAGCGTCTATCTCCAAGACATTAAGGCTTTCAGGGGAAACTTCAGACATGTCGTGATTTATTTCAGGCGTCGGCCCATAACGACGTCTGGCAAGTTAGCTCAATACAATCGAACCTTCGGTACACACACACATGCTCGATCTAATCCTGTATTGTACTTCTGTATTAGCTAAATAGTACCACCTTTTACTGGTGAGGAGAAGAGGAATAGCTCCTGTTCCCACACAATATTGACACTTCTTCCAAATAAATAGAGTTCAAATTGTTTGTAACAGGTACATTATCCCTGATTGGCTACTTAGTGGAAATATCACTATGATATGCACAAATATTTTGTGAATACTTTCAATGCGCATACAGCAGAAGGAGTGGAATTCCCTATCGGAGTCTATGTTTCCTGATAACTTCAACCTGAGGGACTTACATCTCCCTGTATGATGTAAATATAAGACAAGTTGTATATTGCCAGTCATTTCAACTTGTTATTTTCTTATATTAAAGTAGCATCTATCAAGATTGTAGTAAAAGTCTTCCTGTTAAAACCAGAAGCTTTTAACGGATTGAAATTGTTCGAACACTTTGTTCAGTGTACATTGGTTTGTTTGAGCTCATTCAAACTTACACTGAGGCTTTGCTTCTACGTATTATAAGTTTAAACCTGATAGGATAGTGGTGTTGACTGGCTGGTTTATCAACCATACATTTATCTACCTGATAAAACTCTTCAATTCATTCATTCAAATTTTATTATTATATTCATTCTACTGCGGACAAAAACTACCGAAACAGCTGACCTTTAAAAACATGTTTTTTTGAAGAATCCTTTCTCTAGAGGTATACTAACTGCCAGGGTTGCAGAATTTAAACCACCGCGGCCCTGGAACGCAAAGAGCGTTTGGATGAACACGGATTGGTTTTTAGTCAGTAAGAGTCTGACACTCCCTCCTGCTCCGCACAGAGCGGGAGAAGTCATTTAATGATTTCCCATCCTCAAGAGGTATACTAACTATAGGTACTTACTAAAATTATAAATGCGAAATTTTCTCTGTCTGTGATCTCTTCATTCACGTGTCTATAATTTGCGTCGACTATCCTGGATTAGGACATAGGACATCTCGGGAATATATCCCATTGAGATGATTTCCGATCTTCACGCAGATCCGCTGGCAGAAGCCATTTCCTTTAATAACGGAGATGAGCAGAAAAAAATACATTTCTTTTAAAATAATATTCCCTAAATAAGTTCATTATGGTAACAAAGGTTTGAAAGTTCGCTCATAAGCTATATCATAGTTTACTCGTAAAACGTCCCACTGCTAAGCATTTATAGCTGTCAGTATATCGACGGCGCACGATTTGAATTTGATATCATTATTACACACACTCAACACTTCAAACATCATCTGCACTAATTCAATAATGTAGATATCATGGCTGATATGTTTGCTCTACACCGCGACTACAGCACAATTAATAATAATAATAATAATAATAATAATCTGTGGCTCGGCTGTCAACCGAAGTGACAGAAAAATCTTGTTCTCCGAATTTTCAACGAAAAATAAATGCAAATAATTAAAATGAAACCACCAAAAAGAAAAAAAAACAGGCAAAAATAAAGTGAAATTATACGGACAATAAATAAGCAACAGAAACATGACCTAATCGCTGAACAAGAAAAAGAAAAAATGTTGACAAGAGCCGCAGCTCGACGAGCACGCCCACCACCTCCGGCCTCGTCGCTCAGCTCCGCCTCGCCGCCGCCGGAACCCAGCCCCACCGTGAGTGCTGTGACACCGGCCGTGGCAGTCGCGTCGAGCTCGAGTGACGAGTACTTCTCGCCGCCCACGACGCCACCACCTGCACGTCGACGGAGAGTACGCCGGCCGCCGGACGGCTTAGGACCTCGAGGCCCACCGGCCTCTGATAGGGTCCCAGCTCCCGGCGGAAGTGTGCAGCGCATGCGATGGACACAATCCATCAACGAAAACGTCATGCGCGCATACTATGGGGCTACAGAGGGGGGAAACAACCTGACTGCGCACCGTGGTCGGATGCTCTCTCTGTTTCAGGTACTTGAACCAGCGGTCAACGTTTCGGCGCAACGACTGTCGGATCAGGTGCGCGTCATCCAGCGTAACCGTATGTTGGATGACAGTGTGCTTGATCGCCTCCGAACTGAAATGTGTGGCCATGTCATTACTCCTCCGTCGCAGACTGTGGCACCACCACAGTCAGCCCAAATACCCAGCAACGCTGACGAGGATAGTAATGACAGGGTTACAAACGTAAGTACCCAGTGCAATGACGAATTGAGGAGTGCTTTGGAGTGTGCTATTCGAGAATATCGCTACACGCCGCCTGAACTTAGACCACGCTTACCTCGTTTGCCCATGCATAACAAAAACAGGGCGCTGGTGGCAGCTCTGGATTCGCAGTTGTCAAATTATTTTGATGACTGCGAAGACCTCACTGATGCACACTCGATAATGTACTGCGCGGCTGTAGCGGCATGTCGTGTAGCTCACGTCAAAATAACCAAGGACAGAGTTACACGACCAAAACCAGCCGTACCGGCCTGGCAGTGCAGGATCGAGCGTCGTATCGGTGGGGCCAGAGCGTTAATCGGCAAACTGATCTGCTTCAGGGAGGGCAACACTCGCCCTAGAGTGATGCGCTTTGTGAGACGGGCGTTTTCGGGGACTGATATCAGTCCCCAAGACTATATGTCCTGTGTCACAGAGCGCATCGACTTCCTGAAGCAGAAGGTGTATGCATGGGCAAACCGTATTCGTAGGTATAGGCGGCGAGTGGAGCGATACACCTTGAATCGCACATTCCGAAGTGATGAAAGGTGGGTATACAGGGCTTGGGAGCGACCGGAACAAGGTGTGACTGACACGCACCTGCCAGAAGATGACGCCATGTTCTCATTCTGGCGCAGCATCTGGTCGGTGCCTGTTAGTCACACCGAAGGAGATTGGATTCGAGAAGTCGAAGGAGCATGCGATTCATTACCCGAAATGGGGGCAATCACAATTAGCCCCCAAGATGTAGCCCGTGCAGTCCGTCCGTTGCCTAACTGGAAATCTCCAGGGCCGGACGGACTGCACAACTTTTGGGTTAAGTGGTTACTTGGGTCGCATGTTCGTTTGGCGTCTCTGTTCCAAACTGCCTTGGAGTCCGGCTCGCTGCCCGAATTCCTTACCACAGGAGTTACCCACCTGCTCCATAAATCTGGTAGCACCGCGGAACCCAAAAACTATAGACCGATAACGTGTTTACCGACAGTCTATAAGGTTCTTACATCCATTTTGAGAGCTAAAATTAATAATCACATTAGCAGCAATAACATCATGTCTGCCTCTCAAAATGGATGTAGGAATGGGTCCCGCGGTACTAAGGAGCTACTCCTCATTGATACGGCCATTAGCCAACAGGTTCGGCGTTCCCGAAAGGATCTGTCGACATGTTGGATAGACTATAAGAAGGCCTATGACTCGGTGCCTCATACATGGCTCATGAGGGTGCTAGAATTGTATAAAATTGATACAACGCTACGCACCTTCCTGACGTCATGTATGGGGCAATGGAGGACAGTCCTTCGCTATCCAGGATGTCGAAATATCCAGAGGAATAGCGAACCGGTTAGGATCGAGCGGGGTATATTTCAGGGCGATAGTTTGAGTCCGCTTTGGTTTTGCCTTGCCTTGAATCCTCTCAGCACATTGCTGGAGAATTCAGGACTAGGCTATCGGTTGAAGAGAGGTTGTCAGGTTATATCTCACCTCCTTTACATGGATGATCTGAAACTCTTTGCCCCCAGTAATCTGCAACTGATGGAGCTACTGAAGGTAACTGAAACTTTCAGTAGTGCCATCAGGATGGAGTTTGGTGTGGACAAATGTGCGATCATGCATGTAAAGCATGGAGAGATTATGGAATCCGTGGGATCGCAACTCTCGGATTCCATAAACCTGAGATCCCTCTCTCCAACCGAAACTTACAAGTATTTGGGTATGTCGGAAGCGTTAGGCATCAGTGTTACTGACATGAAGCATTCGTTGAAGGAGCGCTTCTTTGGCCGCCTGAAGAAGGTCTTCAACAGCCTTCTGTCGGGTGGAAACAAGGTGCGCGCTTTCAACGGATGGGTCATGCCGGTATTGATGTACTCTTTCGGCGTACTCAAATGGACTCAAACGGAACTTGACGCCCTGGATAGGCGGGTTCGTACACTGCTAACTGCTCATCGAATGCATCACCCACGGTCGTCGGTAATGAGACTGTATATCCCGCGAAAATGTGGAGGTCGAGGCTTTTTAAGTGCTAAGACTATCCACAATCGCGAGATATGCAGTCTCAGGGAATATTTCCTAGCTGTCGACGTGGGTATGCATCGAGATGTAGTGGCGGTGGACAAGGGACTCACCCCGCTCTCCTTGGCAAATGAGAACTGGCGCAAACCTGCAGTGCTTGACACCAACGATCGCAGGGCGGTATGGCAGAGTAAGGAACTTCACGGACGCTTTTTCCGCGCCCTACACGGGCCCGACGTGGATCAATTAGCGTCCGTAGCCTGGCTACGGTTTGGTGACCTCTTTGGGGAAACCGAAGGTTTTGTCTGTGCAATTATGGACGAAGTTATCATGACGAAAAACTACCGGAGATTTATTGTGAAGGACGGCACGGTTGACATATGTCGGGCATGTCACCGTCCGGGAGAATCAATTCGCCACATTATCTCTGGTTGTTCTCGTCTTGCTAATGGAGAATACTTGCATAGACACAACCTTGTAGCCAGGATTATCCATCAGCAACTTGCTCTGAAATACTCTCTTGTGGAATCGGAGGTTCCGTACTACAGGTATGTGCCCGACCCAGTTCTCGATAATGGCAGTATCACATTGTACTGGGATCGGTCCATCATCACTGACAGGACTATTATTGCAAATAAGCCTGATATAGTGGTGGTGGACCGAATCGAGAGGCGTGCAGTGATTGTAGATATCACCGTTCCGCATGACGAGAACCTCGTGAAAGCCGAGAAAGATAAACAAATCAAATATCTTGACTTGGCTCGCGAGGTTGTCGACATGTGGGATGTGAATTCGGCAATCATTGTACCGATAGTCGTGTCAGCCAATGGCTTAATAGCCAAGAGCCTCGACCAACATCTTAGGAGGCTCTCGTTAGGCAGCTGGATCAAGGGCTTGATTCAGAGAGCAGTACTTCTGGACACGGCTCGCATCGTTAGGAGGTTCCTCTCTCTGGAGCCCTGACCGCCGGTAGCTTGGACCCTGTTCCCGATACCGGTGGGCTACTATTTTTTACATTTTTAAATAATTTGATATCTTTGTATTTTAATATTTAAAAATGTATTTTATATGTATAATAATGAATAAAGAGAATAATAATAATAATAATAATAATATCTTGGGACAACTCACACACGGCCATCTGATCCCAATTAGGTACATATTATTATCGTTCAGAAATGCTGACTAGGCTCGACACAGCTCTATGCTGCTCTACGTGCACTAAGTTATGTACCGTATGGTGACTGTCTGGGGGTGCTTTATTTAATGTTGTTGATGGCAACATAATCTAGTAACTAGTAGCTAAAACCTTGTGACCAACTATGGCACTAGAGTAGGGTTTCACACGTTGTTAACACCATATATTTTTACATATACCATATACCTCTAAAACCTGGCACCTTCATTATAAGTATATAAGAAAGATTCCACCAGTTGACAGATTCCATGAGACTAATCTTCTCTGTAAGAGTTATAGTCCGGTTACTAGAAAAACTTCTAATTTAAAATATGCGCATTAAGTATTTCGTAAAAAAAATGTTAAGAAATCTGCAAGTATCAAAAGACGTAAGAAGAAAGATGTCAAGTTGTAGTATACTACGATATTCACTGCTTCAGACCAAATACTTGAGATAACATCAATTAATTTCCCAAATGGTATGTACTGGAGATTTTCCACTTCATTTGGAGCCCGCACCGTAAGACCGAATGAAGCCGCAAGCCCACAGCAGTCGGTAAATACTTGGACAAAGTTCAAACAAGCCGTCTTTATCTGCGGGGGGTCCTCGAAATAGCCGGCGAATGTTCGATAGCGTATAAATAGACGCGGCTTATAGTAAATACGTTGTTAGGTAATGTCGTCATTCTGTGTTATCGTCGATAACTTTCGTGAGATACATATTTTGTTCTTTTATTCAGGTTTTATTCAGGGTCCAATATAAGTCCACGTTTGACCACAATCTCAGTTAAAACGATGTACCTCAAGCGGTGATGGTTGACGATGGAACACGTTTGCCTGGAAGAGATCTGCTCTCTGACAGAACCCCAGGTTATTGCTATCAGGGAACACAGACTTCGGCACAATCCGCACGATAAAAAAAATCCCACCAAAATGAATCCCAAGCTGAGTCTATTCGGAAAAATTTCAAGTTATTGTAAGAGTTGTCTAGCCAACAAGGTTAGTAGGACGCATAACAGGCACCTGTCTTTTGAGCACTGAGACTTAGTCATCATCCCTCATGTTTCTGTGAAACCCACCTGTGTCAGTCAGTGTGTGTGTGTGTTAAGCCTAAATACATTTTAAAAATTCCATGTATTCCCTTGCAAACAATAAGCGACAGTATGAACAAAGCTGTGATCGTCTATCATTGGCAGTTTCCTCACTTCCATATGCTCGTACGAATCAATTGAACTTGTAAACCGCGCGGCGACAGATGAGGCTTTTTTATTTTTATTTTTTTTAATTATTGATAGGCAAGCGCTTGACCACTATCTCACCTGATGGTAAGCGACGATGTGATCGAAGATGGCTTCCTCAAGTTTACTACTTCCTCGTAATTATTGAGAGAATGCCACATTCTGTTCAATCTTGAAAAATACAGCTGCTGTGGGCGGAGTGTGCTGCATACTTGCAATTGGAAATTTGTTTTTCGGTATTTATGAACTTGTTACTTGGCCCACTTCTCCTTCTTCTTCGTGTGGGTAGTAAGGTTTAAAGACCCGACACACCCTAGTGTCAGAGTTTTTAAACCTAACAAGGGCCTCTAACGTGGATTGACGACCACCATTTGGCGGCCGGGACCACACTTAGCTTGGCCCACTGGAAGCTTACCTTTAAAGACATTAAAACTATATTATTATAAATGTGAATGTGTCTGTTTGTTTGTTTCCTGTTCACGTCTTATCGCCTAAAAGGATTTGAATGAAACGGCGCACGAGTAGACCATCTTCTGGAATAGGTCATTGGTTACATTTTATCCTGGGAGTATGTTCCTTTGATATAACTTTTGACTTTCATTTCACGCAGGCGAACCCATTGGCAGAAGCTTGTTTTAAATAAACATGAAATTCGTGGAAGTAGTTAATATTATAACATTAAAAAGTAGTATTTAGGTTTCAAGGAATATTATAAACTTTTATAAATGGACCGAACCAACCACTGAGACCTGAAAACACTTTTGACCCCAAAATAACTGTTGACCCCAACACTGGTGCTCGTCAGGAGTTAACCTTCAATCGGTCCACCATCACAAATCAAGCTGAGCATTATCGCGCTGTAAGGAAACGTGATCGTTAACCTATATAGCTGGAGACACCCGCGCCGCCCTTCGTCAGTCGCCGCCCGCCCTCCGGCTCGAACGCACGCGCGCCGCCGCCCACACGAACCGAAATAATGTGCCGCGACCGGCCGGCCATACTAATCCGAGGCCTATATTAAACATATCAGCTTTTTAATTATGTAATCTAGTGTCATAGTGATAAGGTGTAATTTACAACGAGTTAGTGTCGGTGAGATGGCATAATGAGTGGAGCACTGTGATCCTAGTGAATAGTTGAATTCAGCTTTTGTTAAGTTTCCTCTGCGTGATGAAGCTTTTCATTTGTGCTAAACTTAATTTGAATGTATTATTTTCTCTCGTCAGTACTTCTCATAAGATTACGCTGTATATTTCCCCCCACGGATATATTATTAAGGAGAATGTGTTCGGGGTGATCCTCCGATCTGCTTTCAATTTTGCTTTATCGGTTATTCTGAGCTCGATCGAGTTATTTGTCTTCATTGAACCAACAGGTGACTGACAATCGATGTCACATACTCGTATATTTTCTCACCCAAGTGCGTTAAGTTAAACATTCTTTAGTATTACAGCTATTGGGTGCCTGATTAATTTGTTTTTCGTTAGATAAGACTATTTTCTTTGACAGTAGTTGATTCTTTTAAGTATTCTCATAATGAACTGAAGTAATATATCAGTACAAACTTGTTGCGTGTGTACCTGCTTGTGCCGGCGACGTCTCTCGGAATTAATTGTCTCACATACACTCGCGACTTCACGAGTCTGCTGCTCAGCTCTGCTAAGTTATTCAAGTTTCAAGTATAATAAGTACTGACGTGTATTAAAACACCGGTATTCATGAAACTAAGGTAAATGAGGTTTTAGTCGTGCAGTGCACTTTTCAAAATTAGTTTGTATTTGTGCCGAAGTCTTCAAGAAGCAGTCAGGGTACTCACATCACCATTTAGCTGTGAAATGAAGTTCACCGGAAAGTATTAATTACGCATGGATTTAATTAAAAACAACGATAATATGATACTGATTGAAAATCAGGTTCTCGCCATTCAACGGGTGAACAACCAAAGAGATCCAGGTAGAAAACTAGTTCTTTGTAGACCACAAAACGCAATTAGCTAGTAGAAACTATTTTGATACTAAAACGGAACCACTCATCGGTTGAGATCTCGAAGCTGATAATGATAGTTCGAAGTCCAACTCCAGCCACACTGAAGTGATTCCACCCGAAGCATTAGCTTGATTTGATGGGTAACCCCGTGTTTATGATTACTAGGTATGTTAGTTAATCTTACAAATGGTCTTATCAACATGTTTAGCGTTTCCTCATCACTGGGTTGTGGAGGTCAGCAGCTTCCGGTCAGACTGGAAACCGACCCCTACATACCTGGGAAGATGCTTGTCTAGTGATGAAATTATGAAGTTTTTCTTTGAGGTAATACGAACTCATTACTAGTAAGTATACGAGTTCAAATAAATTGAACGTCGTATGTAGGTTATATACCTAATGTACATGTTATCATTATTAGATTGTTGAGTACGAGCTCGTAAATACATCAGACACCGGCACCGGCACCCGCCTCATTAACTAATTACATTCGTCTCCGTAATGAAGGCTCCATGTTATCACAGCCAGAGATGAAAGGACACCAGCAGAGGAAGGAACATTTATGTCATGTTCATTTCATACTCTATATAACGCACTCAATATAACGTTAATGCTGGGTTTTTAAAAGGAAAGAAGGCAATGTTTTTGTTGGTTTGAATATACCCAAACAACAATATAAAAGCATAATATAGATTGTGTTTATTCCCCAAGGGTTGGCAAAAGGTGTAGGTAACTATGGTGCGTACAATTCGTTATAAGTTCCTTTGTGTTAGTTGACGACCATTTTTGTATTCAACCAGACACTGATCTAGACTTCTTGCTGCTACCATAAATTCTGATTGAAAAACCCAATAACACTCTATGCACCCTGGAAGGCGGACCAAGGACCTAATGCTTAGCGGTAGCGCTTGCTTACGATAGTTCAAAGAGGCTGTGAAGAAGTAGGAAATATTCAAGCTATTTTGCAGGTAATAGTGATATCAAGTTTCTCCACTGAAGTTTTTTATACATTTACAAAACAGTTCAGTGTCGGTTGTCACACGAGGACCATCGTCAGTCGTCACGGGCACTCGGAACTCTCAAAAATCTGACAGTGTCACCGCACTTTATTTCTCTCTAATTGGGCTGACAGTGACAGTGGCTGCTGTGTGGGACATATTGATAGGAAGCCACCATCTAGACAGACATGCGATAACAACGTAAATAGAAAAGATAGGGCTTTTTGAGTGTGATGAAAAACTCAATATGCAAGACTCACGAAGACTTTCATTTACTGAATGCAAATGACGTCAACGTCTTAATATCTTGACGAGAAACTTGATAATAGTTTCGTTTGAGACTGCGACGAGAGCATGCTAATCCAGCACGCGGTCTGGCGAGCACGCGCAGAGCCAGCCCGGGTTGGCCCGCGACCACCCCCGGCGCCCGGCGCCAGCACGTATCAGCACCGCGCCCCACTGACGCTGAACTTTGATGAGTTCGACACGAGCTATTAGAAGGCTTATCTTTTACATTTGACTTAGGCTTTGGGACCTAGCTCTAGTGAAACACTTACTAATGCATTTGGTACTTGCTTTTACTGGATGTGTAGATACCGTAATTATTTTCCCAGTTTACATTAGAGCCCTAGGTTTAATAAGTTATCGGTAGGACGAATTCTAAAAAACATAGAACACTAGGTATCTGAGTTGCCAGCGACAGCCGAACTTAAGATTGGCCTAGAGCGAGGACTTGCTGTTGACAGAATTAGAAACCTCACTTTGACATTTTATTTTATCCATCTATCATGGTAAAATTCTTTTCAAAACCTGTTATTTTTTAAGAAATCGCGTGGAATTTTCTTCAAACTAAAATGCTTTTATATCAAAAATAAATATTTACACTACGTAGATGCCAAAGCGAATAATGTTATAACACCAGGAAAACATAGGATAAAGAGAACAATTCGCGAAGAAGAATTGCCCATTCCCGTTCAGGAATGGCTGTCTATCATCATACAGAGTGGAGCACTCACCGGCACTACCCACCTAGTTCCATAGATAAGCCCAAGAAAAGCAAGCGATGCAATATACAACTCCATGGACGTGGGGAACATTCCACGGAGCGGGTGAGCTAGCGCCGGCTGAATAGAGAAATAATAATATATAACTTTATTGAATACTAGCACTTGCACGCGACTTCTTCTGCGTCTAACTTGTAAAATAGAACAAATGACAATTCAACAAAACCTCTTATTAAAGAAAGAAAAACATTCATTAGACGACCGTTCATCAGGTTTTTTTAAAAAAAATGGGTAATCATCAAGTGACTCCGTGGAGTGGCAGACTCTAACTGACTAAAACCCATCCGTGTTCCTCCTAATGCCCTTTGCGTTCCAAGGCTGCGGTGACTCTTTCGAACAAATGCCTCACATAAATCTGAAATAAAAGTAACCTAAGTTACTCCAGCTGACATCTGCCAATGAAGCCCCTCAAAGTCGGTCCAGCTGTTTCGGAGATTACCTGTACCTTACTTACTTTTTAATACGCATTTAGTAAAAAGCTGGTATTTTGACATTAAAAACAGATACTTCAATTTAATCTATTTATATATCTATAAATACTTAGATAAGAATATTAATAGATAAGTATGACAATAACTTAACCTCGATGTGCGGCGGAGACATTCAATGTTTCTTTATCCTGTGGAATTTTATATCCGATCTTCAGTTCCACAGCCACGTTTACATCGTAGCTAACTTTCATAAGGTAGAGGGAGTATAACGGAATATTAATATTAATGAATTAAATTAATCGGAGAGTTAAATCCTGGCATACATACATTACACATACAGGTGGTACAATAATATACAATTATACAGATGGAAAATAAAATCAGAATAAATTATGAAACATTAAGTATCGCTTCGTCAACTACTTTGTAGTTTGGTAGTTGTTATATCAAATTTTAATGTGTATATTATAAATAGCTTTTGTCCGCGACTTATACGTATACATCCCATTTTTCAATATCAAAAACAGAAATAAAAAAATAAAGCTGCTGTCCTGAATCGACATCTATCGTGATCCTTTTCGTTCTCTTGTTATGAAAAACAGTTCTACGAAAGGATATAAGGGAAAGGTCAAAGTACTTAATTGCAAGTTATTTATCTGGCGCCTATCATAATAGTGTTTTCAACGCACTGTATCGTCTTTTTTTAGGGTTCCGTACCCAAAGGGTAAAAACGGGACCCTATTACTAAGACCCCGCTGTCCATCTATCTGTCTGTCTGTCACCAGACTGTATCTCATGAACCATGATAGCTAGCAATTGTAATTTTCACAGATGATGTATTTTTGTAGCCGCTATAACAACAAATACTAAAAACAGAATAAAATAAATATTTAAGTGGGGCTTACAACAAAAGTGATATTTTGCCGTTTTATAGATAATGGTACGGAACCCACGGCCGGATTTTTTGTTTTCATGAAAAAAGAAAAAATATGTGACCTATATTTTTTGGGCTAATTAGTCCGTCAGATAGACGATCTGACGGACTAATTAGATTTGTTCAGTAAAATAATCGATTGGTCTCTAAGGTCTGCAATCACATTCTACTACATAAAAGCAAGAGTTATTCGAATATTCGTAAATATCCATCAACGAAACAAAATAAATAGTAATGTTTGCATTGCAATAAGCTTTATAAACAAAAGAACATACTAATGCACGCAAATCTGTCTGTCCGTCGATGATATTGCTAGTGGAATGCGTTGAATCGTTGGAGCTGCCGACGACGGGAATAGACGAGTCTACTATGATGTGTTGTACAGGCAATGATGGCCGCTCGATTGACTGGTATTATACGGTTAGCTGGTTTGTCTATGTTTCTGAGAAACTGCCAAACCTAACTATAATTACGAACGATTGCTGCACAATTAAAATAAGTTGAACATTGGAACACATAGCAGCGTTAACAAAGTGAGTCTATGAACTTATTTACAGACAATGGAAACTTGGAAGCAATGTTTGCAAAAGTAAAAGAAAAGTGAAGTAACCTGTGCAGCACTTTGATTGAAACAAAACTTCCACCAATTTAATACAATAAATATTTCAACTTGCTCCTGAATGGCAGTTGGTCCTTTGTAATGGAAAAGTGTTATTAATACCCACCCATACACACACAGCTAAGGAGTGGAATTCCTTGCCGTTGCCTGTGTTTCCTGACAGCTACAACTTAGTGTCTTCAAGTATAAATGGAATAGGTTACTTCTAGGCAAGCGAGCTCCATCGTCGACCACATCATCGCTCGCAATCAAAATTAAAAACCTGAAAGTTATTTGATTGCGTACCAATTGACGTCAAGCTTGCTCAAGATAATCCTGATCCAACTGTAATGTATTGCCGACATTAAATACCAATTGCAGCCTAAACCCGCTAACCTGACATTAATATTGTTTACACACGCTACCCACAGCTCAAGTACACACACACACACGTAGTTGAAGTGACAAATGTGTGTGAGTCGCATCGCGGCGTGAGAGCGAGGCAATATCTCAGGGGTTCCGTCGAGCGGGGCTCGTTAATTAACTTAGACTTGCGCCTATTTAGAGACCGTCACATGTGCACGTGTATCGATAGAGCCCATCTAGATAAAGTGTGCGGTGGATTAAGACCTTACCTCCTGGCATGGTGGACAAGAGTGGTGCTTAAGACGCTGACAACAGCAAAAGCTCGGTCACTCTCGGACTGTATAGAAAAGAAAGAGAAGCGCGACGACTAAATGCTTGCAATTTATTGCCAAATATATATATTTTATCGATTTCCTCAAAACTAAGTTGATCTATTAAAAATCTAAAACAACAAAGTTTTGCATTAAGATTCGATTCATTATTTGGTATAATTTTTATTGGCATAAGTAGGCTAGTAATATGGGATTTTTTTTTCTAAGGTCAAAGTTAGAGGTAACTTTGACGATCATTACTATCGAGGATTTTATTTATAAACATGTTTCGGAAACAACAGTGTTCTTTGAAATATAGTTAAAATTACTAAACAGATTTGGCTAAAATTTCGTTAGGAAACTAGCAATTTTTCAGTTTTTGCTGTTGTCAGCGCCTTAACTGTCAGCATGGAGTATTAATGGAAAATTATATCAGCCATCTTTAAATACTGTCACTAGCTTCGGCCAGTGGCTTCACTCGCGTTAACATAGATTTTCGGAAAAATAAGGAAATTTATTTTCGAATTCTTAGTATTACATTATAGGTGGCAATGATCACATTTTTCATTTAAAAATGAATAACTTCTTTAAAGAAATTGATCCATGAAATAGTTAAGATGAACAAATAAAAGATGTTAAAGAAACCTTTGATACACAGCGTCGGTAATCTGTTAGCAGTGAGACCAGCCCGGTGCGCGATGCCAAAGAGAACCTCAGATAATATTTAGACTTAGGTAATAGGATTTCCTTGAGTTCGTTTTGCGTGAAATGAAAAGCAGCTGTTGTATTTTGATTCCTTGCAATATAATATAAAGTTTTTCATTTGAAAGTATGTTTTGCGAAGACCGGGTGCAATTTTGTGGCGCGGACCCAATTTTCAAAATAACATTTGACAAAATATTTAGTTTGTCGTAAGTCAGGATCATCCTGTTTCACTTTACTACTGGATATATCTAGATGTCTGCCAGGATATTGACAGCAATGATAATCTTACATTTTACATTTAAAACAAACATTTTTACAATCGCCGAAGTATTACAAAAACCTAGTTGGATGTAATAATGGTGCGCGGCGTGCCGGTCATGAGGGTAGTTGAGTAGGCAAGAGAACCCGCCAACGCGTACCATCACAATGAGCTGGAGTCTGGAGCGATTCTCAAACGTTTGTTAATCTGTACATAGAAATCGATAAATGCTTGCACAAAAATGCATTGAGTATTACCTAGCAACACTAACCACGATATTTTATAGATTGTTTCTATGAAACGAAATTATCCCAAATTGGATGCTGTTTATTTAATTTCCTCGAATTGCAACATTTGTAAACAACACCGAATTATTCCGCTAACATTAATTTAACTTTCATACGCTAAATACCGCTCCAACTAAGATTTAATATTGTATTGTTCACTAGACTCCAATGGAAAAATGGTTGTCTTTCCTTCCATTGCACGTTTTATACCATAAATCTATCTGGATTTAAAACCTAGCATCTTGAAGCGTAGGTACCTACTCGTGTCGTCCAGGCGAAGAATTGCAGCGCCCACTCGATATTCCTGTCGCACGAACTCTAGTAAGACTAGTGATGTGCTCAGTCAAATAATTATGAATCATTTTATCGATAAACAGTAACATCATTTTAAGTTAATTTTAATTGTTTGCATACTTTTGTTATTCCTGTGTAAAGTCCAACAGCCTATAACTGTTTTATTGTGTTAGTTAAAATAGTTCGGTGTTATGGTTAGTAGGAAAGAATGTGTTTGCAAATTTTATTGGTAATAAACACAATTCAAACATAATAACATCGGTCGTAAATCAAGGTCAGAGATTCTCAACATCAATAGATATCTTTGCTAAATGTACCGAGAACATAAAACTATTGGCATTTACTGGTGAAGAACTTTACAGCTTTTATTTTCTACAAACTAATAAACTTGAGGTTTACAGACTCTCAATTCACCATTAATTAGCATTTAATGTGCAAAGTTTATTGTGTTGATTTTTGGTTTATTTTTCTCTATTTTCACCTTGGTAAAATGTAACATCGAAAAGATATAAAACTGATGTTCTAGCAACTTTTAGTTTATTTAAGTAGACACTTGAAAAACAAAAGTGGCCATCTATCTTCACTTTGGATTACCTACAATTTATCGATATTGTCCCAACACTAATCGTGCGTCTGGCCTCTTGGAGAGAGTCCAGGCGAGGCCGACTCAATAAATATGTATGTCGTGTTTTATAAGGGATAGAGCGAGTCTTCGGGCCGGAGTGGCCCAACGATACGCCCGCTGGTGCATGTGCGGTGAACATATCGCACATCTACTCAGTAAACGTTTATTTTAGATTTATCGTAAAACCTTTGTGATTTATGATGCTGACTCTAAAATTAATGTTACTATGTGTTGTTTTATCGTAGCTGGGTTAATTCACCGGAGCGACGATAAAACTCACATATTTACTGCTACTTACATAGTCCGATCAGTAGGTATTCGTTAAATGATTGGATTTAAGACCTTTAGAAAGACCCTTAATTTAGATTCTTTCAATACCAAAGGTCTATTTCCATTCAACCTTCTTTCACTTTGATGAAAATCTCAGTAATAAATGTTGATTAAAACCAACGACACAAAAATCCAGTGTTCCTGCTGATATTTCTCAAAGGAGTTCAGGAATTTTACTTTATAATGTCGCTAATTGGTGGATCTCGAGCAGAAATATTACCTAGAACTAGGACTGGAATTTAGTAAAAGGACTTCATTAAGGCGTATCTCCGGTTTAACGAAATAAAGCGTATTTTTCTCGCTGGAAAAGTAAAAGCTAACATCCTTTTTCATTTTTAACCCCTGACGCAAAAAGAGGGGTGTTATTAACCCCCGACGCGAGTTTAACGTCGATGTCTGTATGATGGTGTGTGTGTCTGTCTGTCTGTAGCATCGTAGCTCTCAAACGAATGGACCGATGCGGTTTTTTTCATTCGAAAGCCAGTTTTCTTGCGGTGGTTCTTAGCTATGTTTTGTAAATCGTTTCAGCGGTTTGAAAAGTATCAGCTCTTTTCCAAAATGATGCAAGGCATTTTTATGGCATTTTGAATATTTTTTTATTTACATATGATTACTCGATTAACCGAGCGGGTTCAACATTGACTCGACAATCGAATGGCGATCTTTAGAGGAGGACTTTGTCGGAAGACAAGTTGAGGAGTAACTACCGTTTGCCGAAAAAAAAAAATTTAGTTAGTTAATTTTGTTAGTAGTAATGTTTTAAGGCATACTTACTTACTTTTGTTATAATTTAACTAAGATCAACAATAAAGGCTTTTTATTTTATTTATTTATTTACTCGATTAACCGCTTCTCGTTTCATATATTACTCAATAGGATAGTTAGGTAAAAAAAATAATTATACTAAAAAATAATTCAAGTCGCGGCGGGGTATCGCTGTGTAACAAACTAGAAATATCGATTCTGAACTAGCGATGCCCCGCCGCGACTATAATTATTGTTTAGAATATTTTTTTTTTTTACTTTTTATGGGTTGTTTCTTAAAGTATTTTTTGCGAATGGCGTTTTTTAAATTTTTATTTTGTTAACATTTCAAGCAATTTAGTATCCCCCTCTTCGCGTCGTATTCCTCATTACTAGGGTTGTGACTCCTCCGACGTGAAGTCATTTTCCTGATTATGTTTCGCCATTTGTGCCTACTTTAGTATAGCAACTTATCACTACACTTATCCAAGAAGAAATTAGATCAGCTATCTCACTATGTGCCTTGTCAACAAATTCACCTGACTCAACATTATTTGCGTCGCAATTTGGCAACGATTAGAATACACTACTGGTAAAATACACTTGCAATAAATCACATCGTGACACACGTGTCACAACACTACACATGTCACAACACAAGTACACGCGTAGTGGGCGTGGCTGCGTCGCGCGAGCTTGTGTTTGTTTACATTGTGACGTCACTAATATGGGGATTATTGACCCCCTTTCTTTGGATACATAGAGGTAAACGGAATTATTTATTTTATCAAAATGTTGTTTTTTGAACAACCGGGCTTGTTTTGAGTACTGCTTAAAGTTTGGTTTCATAAGGGACTTGATTTACAAAGCAGACAGGGCGCGCGGATAGGGCGCTGACAAGATAAAATGTATGGCGTCAAAGGAATGAAATTTACTTAGCGCCGCGGGTGCGCGGCCAGACGCCATACATTTTCGTCACAGCGCCCTGGCCGCGCACGCCGCGCGCCCGCCGTGCGCCCTTACCGCGCCCGACGCGAGTTTATACATTTTTTGTCGAGCAATTTACTAGAGCGTTCGCTAGAATGATCGTGAAAATATTTACAACGATGTTTGGCTCTATGCTCGACTCTGTTCGTTGTTCAGTTCATCAAATTTAAAAACGGCGGTACTGGATGTTCTGTTACAAGTGAATGCTCAAGCCTATCAGCGCCTTTAAGTGCAAATAAATAAATATACTTAAATAGTAAAACCTCCTCCCTTTTTGAAGTCGGTGAAAAAGTGTAGGTTCTCATATACTACGACGTCACATGAGTCTTCAACGCACTAGGTATCGTCTTTACTCACGTGAGAAAAGAAAAATAAATGTTTAAAAATTTTTTGGAAATCTATCTGACGGACTAGTTAGATTTTTGAGTCATCTACCCTATTAAAGTAGGAAGAAGTGTCGACTGTTCATGATGTCACGGTTGACTTAGAGTCCTAAACCAACAAGTCAGAGTGTCTAATTCATTCCAGTTGTACATGCATTGTGGAAGAATTCCATCGAGCCAGCCAAGCCGTCAGTCATTTCTCTTGTACCCAATACCTAATTACAAGCGAGCGGTTTATAGCGCTCGTCACACTGACGGGAATAAATTCTCGTAAAACTATGATATACGGCTTGCGTGTTGCATACACATACAACATATGCATACATACATGTGGATGTTTGGGTGATAGTCTGTTTGGGTTCGAGATAAAAACAGCTGTGCTAATGTGTAGAATCGAAGCATCGTTGGCTGGTTTCATATAATTTCAAATTCCTATTCTCATCTCTGTCAAAATATTTAAATTCTGTCAAAATAGTTTCATGTAATTTTGATTTGATTACAGTATTTTATAGTACGTCGTACCTCACAGCATATTGCAATTGTTATGAATAATATATAAAAATGAAAAATCTTAAGGTTAAAAATAATGTATGTTTCAAACTTCTCATATGTTTACTATTTGTGAAGTTTTCTTGTAAGGGTATATAACGCCTTAATAATAATAATCATGTAACGAGAACCTCATGAAAGCCGAGAAAGGTAAGCAAATAAAATGACTTGGCTCGCGAGGTCGACATGTGGGATACGAACTCAGCAATCATTGTACCGATAGTCGTGTCAGCCAATGGCTCAGTAGCCACGAGTCTCGACCAGCACCTGGAGGAGGCTCACGTGAGGCGGCTGGATAGAGCTTCATTCAGAAAGCGGTACATCACGGCTCGTATTGTTCGGAGGTTCCGCTCTCTGGAGCCCTGACCGCTAGCGCTCCGAAGTTTGGTCCCTTTTCCCGATACTGGTGGGCTAATATTTTTATAATATATTTTTAAATGATTTTGAAAAATTTAAAAAAAATGTCTCAAATAATATTAAAAAATGAACAAACGGAAATAATAATGTAAAAATCATTTATTCAGACCATTTTCAACTTATGCTAGTAAAATCCTAATAACTAGCTTTTATCCGCGGCTTTTCGTAGCGTTTTTCCACGGATGAGTTTAAATAATAGTAGGTCTTAACAAGATATAGCAATTTATCTGCCTTTTCTTCTAATGCACCTAACCCGAGAATGAGTTCAGCTATTATGGCCGGGTTCGCTATTAAAGTCGCTAAGGTCCTTAAATACAAGATAACATACCAAAATTAGTTTTGTTTACGGTAAGGCTCGTTATCATCATCAAAACAAAGTCTAGTGTACATTAGATCGCCATGAATCTGCCCAAAAAGCCGTGTGAGTCTATCTGGCGGGCCCCAACGAGATTTATCAATAGGTCATAGCTTTTCATAAAGACATTTTTTTGTACCTAAAGAAAATAAATAAGATATATTTTGTACCTCAACAGTTTTTGATTGAATGACGTTTCTATGAAGTGTCTAGCTAGCGGGCCCCTAATGATTATTTTTTTTGTTATTATACTTATAGATCGCCCGATAGTGCTTGGAGTTAGAAACTATTATGTACCTTACAAATCCAAAATTTCGACTTTCTCAGAGTTATACTTTAGGAGTTATTCGTTATTTAGACAAACGTCCGGCTAGCGGGCCCCTTCTTTAAATACTACTCTTTTATATCATACAATAGCATTAGGAACTTGATGCTATTATGTACCTTACAAATCCAAAATTTCGACTTTCTCAGAGCTATACTTTAGGAGTTATTCGTTATTTAGACAAATGTCCGGCGACCGTCCGTCGAAGAAACTGTTCATAATTCGAGTTAATGTGAGCCATCTCTAATCTTTGATAGTGAGTCACAGAATCTTCTCGTCATGTCTATGTCCTGTGCCACGCACCTTACGACGACAGCCTCGCACGTTATTTTCACCGCGAGACTTATCAGTAGCGAGTTTATCCAAATTCGTATAGTCACAGCCCATGAAAGCTTTTTCTTTTCCAGAATATAATTTAGTACCAATCGCCCAGCGACAGGGTTCACGAGAAACACGCATAGAAACATGCTGACACTTTATCTGGCTGACCGACTGCACGAGTTGCTAGCGCTCGGTGTGCACTGCCGGTTGTGCATGGGATGGCTCGTAATAGCCGCTTTTTATAGCCGCAAACGAGGGTCCTTCAATGATTTTATATAGGGCATTGTTATATGATTCCAATATAAATAGTTGCATGACACCATTATCTTCGTGACCACTCATTGTTTGCATTTAGTAATATTCTTGTTAAAACATAATTCCTGTGATGTTACATCATCACGAATTATCGTCAGCACACACACACACGTACACCCGAAACGTACTTTTAACAGGACTTATCGTTTCATTCAGCTTTGCGGAGGTAGACATCCTGAGAGGTGGGTGACGGCTTTCAACCCGGAAATTAACCTAAGAAAGTTCAAGACGTAACAGTAAATGAGCTTACGCTAGTAGAACGAGGTTCGATCATCAAATGATAAAAAAGTAGCTGGTTCAGATTGATCTGTGCTCGCCGAAGCTCCAAAACTTAAGGTTCCTCTTTGTAGAAACAGATTAACGTTTCCTTGGCCCCGTAACTAACAGACGGCTTAAAAGAAACAGAAATCTCCGATTGTGATGTTAACGGATCATCTCCGAATGTATACAGAATCACGCCAAGTGCTTCTTCTACCCTAGTCATTGTTGTTAGTAGGCCTAGGTTGCCCACAAGAATGAATTGGGCGCAGCTCCCCTGGACTTGCAGCGGCTCGGTTTAAGAACGGAGGAGGGTCCGCAGCCGTGCATCGAACGTTTGGCCACCCCTGCTCTCATCGACCTCGTGACATAAATTTATGCACATAAACTTGGAGCTCAATAGAATTTTCAGACCGTGGCTATACATTTAATTCAGATAAGTAGATGCTCATTCCGTTCGATTGACAAACCTTCAATAACTTACAAGATGTTCTATCTATGAAGAAACCTAACGATCCTGTCAGGCCCTACAACCCAATTTCTCCGCAACATAACCTCAAAAGGCATTAAATAAACCTGGTAACATTGAATTGTGATTGGTCAAATTTGTCGGCGAGCGGTTAGGTTAGGGTTCGGGCGGGTCGGGTGGTCTCCCATTCAATGGAGTCAGCTGGTGCGACGCAGCTGGCACAGCAGGAAGTGGTGCGCGCCTTCCTGAAACACAGCTGCCATTTAATATGTGATATGAATGGACAATATCTAGTTTCTCGTTATCTTTTGCAATAGTCTGAATATGCAACTTAGGAAGTATTGTGAATTTCAGGCGCCGATTCAAGAGAGGGTTGCAACGACTGCAATTTAAACCCTATAGCTATTTTTGAAACTCTTGCCTAAAGTACGTAATTAAACATTGACGATAAAGTATTGTTTGATCTAAAAATCTCTCCAAATTCTCAATAAAAAAAACCGTCCCTTAGCGTGCTTTCTTCATCGAAAGGTATTTTCTTATGCGGGTTTGCCAGTACTAACCAGCACGAACCAACTCAGATCCTATGTCCTCAGTTATTTTCTTAGAGATATTACTTAACTACAACGATAATCAAACTCCTGAATATAAGCATGCGTCACAGTTTCAGCGTGTTCAACAGCGATTTAAGTAAATATGTTACAGCCAAGTTGTTGGCCAAGTGGTATGGCCCAGTGTTATGGTCAAGTGTACGGCTCAGCGCCAAGGGCGGGCTCTAATTATGAATAATGGCTGAACTTGGAGACGCCTCGAGCGCGTCGTGTTCTCAACATAATGAGCACCGATTGTTCTGGCTGCTTCTTAGCCTCCAAAATATAAAATTATTCGAGGCACTACTTGCAAACAAATAGAATGAAAACGTCTTTTACATCGTTCTCACATATATGTATAGTTTCAATATGAATGATGTAACCATAATTTTGTAACAAAATATCATTTTTAAAAGAGTGTCCGTGGAGTTTCTTGCACGTTCTTCTCCATAGAGATCTACGCTTTGGAACGTGCAAATAGCTTCATCTTTTTGACCGACCGACCTTGACAATTCAAAAGTGCCTGTAAATGGTCTAATTGAAATAAATGCTTTGACTTTGACTTTGACTTTGAATGGGGTTTTCAGCTATTTCAAGTTTTTTCCTGGATATTTTGTACCCTAGATTCTATTCCATAAGATTCCATAGATCTTTTTCCTAGGATTGTGTTCCTCTCTCAGCATTTGCTTTCAATTGCCCAAAAACAACATAACAGTTAATGTAGTGCTAACAATATCGACAGTTATAGCTCTGTCGTGTGTTCGTGTGGAGGAGGACACCCAAACGAGTTTAATTAAAGCAGTTCGGTTCAGAATAATTTCAGAGCTTGTTTCTGTAAGCATAGTATGCCATTCATATCTCACCCCTTTACGCTGAACACGCTCGATAATGTATGCGGTTCAATTAATTAGGACTGTATCATTAGCATCGAAGAGAGCTCATTAATTATTATTTGAAATTTATTTTCTTTTGTTTTTCTAGATCACATTGTGCTTTGCCACTCATTATACCAAAGTGACTTTAGGAGAATAAATTCAAAGATGGAGTGATATATAAATAAGTTCGTTTCTTGTTTCGGCAGCTTGTGTATTGGGTTGTGAATGTTTTCCTATAATATTATAATATATAGTGCACAATTAAAGTAAACGTGACTTCACTTTTATAGAAATATAATATAAATTATACCTACTAAATACATGTATAACTCAGTGTATTCACGACTTTTATATATCCACTATTTGTGTAGAACATTTTAAAATTCAGTGTTAGTGAATGTACGTTTTGATGTATTTATAAATATTTAAACAAACAAAAAAACAAACTTAGAAATGTCTCAACCACCGCAACAAGGTTTCGTTCCTGAAAAGATTCAGGAGTTCAATCGGAGAGCCTCTCAAGAAGTGACGGAATCTGTTCCTCAGCCCAAACTACGTCCTCAAGAGACGCCGAAGAAGGATGCCCATCACAACGGAACTGACAAACAGCCGGACAAGCTCGGCAGAGATGAGAAGCCAAAATTAGAAACGGGTTATGCATCCAGGCAGAACCTGGAGAGCAAGAACCCGTTCTCTCCGAACTTCTACCGGAACAGCCGGCCTCATGGCCACTTCGAGATGGGGCCGCGCGGGCTGGACTACTCTCCTCACCGGATGGGGCTGGACTTCTCGAACCGACTGCGAGATTATGCTCCTCAAAGGTCCACTTCCATCCACGGACATGAAATGACTGATGCTCCCATGAAGCCTGAGTATTTGGGTCATCGAAGTCAGTTCGGCAGTCAGATCGTGCCGGGCGGGATCAGCCACCCGGACGTGGTGTTCCGACACGACTACTACAGCCAGATGGGGTTCTCTCCGCCGCGCGCGTCGCGCTTCTCCTCGCAGGAATACCTGAACGCGCCGGCGGGCTGCGGCCGCTGGCCTGACTACCGCCAGGAGTACCGCCAGCGGCGCCGCTCACAGCAGGACCTACACTCGCTCGGGCAAAGCCCTGAAACAGGTATTTATTCATTTCTCACATAAACCATTGATCTTTAAACGAATTTCCAAAGTGGTTTTGTTCTAAAAAGGCTTAAATTGTTTCTCAATGAGAAAATTTATGTCATAAATTAATCTAGACTTTAATAAAACTTGGGATAACAATAAGCGGCGATGTTACCAACAGACTATTGTTCGTTTTCGGTACTATACCGGCCGCGACAGTATGGTCCTTTAATACATTTATGTTTGTGGAGCGGACTTGACAAACATTTCTATAAATTGGACGCTCATTGCTGCGCCGCCTATTGATCATACGTTTTGTTTCTATTGACGAATGGCCTGGCTAACTGTCCAAAACGAACCGTGAACCGTGGACGGCAATATAACCAGCCGGACGGAATTACATGAAGCATTGATATTTCAATTGCTCTCTAAATGTTCACAGCGAGATAAACATTGCGAAGCTAGGTTGAAGCTCGTAGGTACTACAGAACCTTCATTTCGTGTTTTAAAAAAAATCAGCTGGAAGCGAAAATCGTGTTTATAGTGCCTTTAGATAAGATTGGCAGAGCTTACAGCACCGAGCAAAAAAGATACCTCTCATTTGGAAGTACCGTGAAAAGAAACTCGACTTCTTTAAATAAAAAGTCTTAGTAAGAATTTCCAAGATTAAATAATAAGGCTTCTTTACCTGAATAAAACCGTATATTCAAATTTTCAATCCCGAAATGTAAGGCAGGTGGTCCAATACTCCGGAACTCACTTAATCTGGAAATGTTTACTCAAAAATTTTTGTTCCCGTAATCCTTCAAATAAATATTCCGTAGTTCGTGGCACGTTCGTGTAAGTTCGGCTGTGTCGGATCAGTCATGATAGCCGACACGTCGACTATAAGACTGATCTATCAGTTCGTGCGCACGCGCGATTTCAACGTGAAACTTACAATATAATTATGTAGTTTATTTTTAAGAAAGACGGATTTGAAAAGTTTTGGTGAACTTTGATTGTAAGTCAAATAAAATTGTTTTTTTAACATAAAACTCAGGAGTTCAGAGTATTTGAAAAAGTATCGTGTCCGGGGAGATTTTATTTAGAGTTATCATGAAAACTACCACTAGTGTGACAAACGAAAGGAAATAAGGGTTTATAGATATGAAATAATAGTTATATTGTAATAACTGTTACCAAAATATGCTTTGTATGAGCGGAGTCGACCCTCATAAACATGACTGCAGGAAATATCATTACGGAAACCCTTCCTCTGAAATACATTGAATTGTTTCACATTAAACACCCATCAGCCTGAAACTTACAAGTGTTTTCAAACCTTGAATCATCAACATATGGTTGAAAATTGAGTGTAGATTGAATGAGTTACTACGTGGTTATACAGGGTCGAATTTTGTAATGCCACCTGAAGGGTACTTTCCCTTAATGTTGTAGATAGAAAATTTTACTCAAAGAAAACATTCCTTTATTTTTGAATAGAAAGAAAATTGCATTAAAAGATTTTCGGAAATTCGCTTGCCACACCCGGGAATCGAACTGACTAAATCTGTAAAAAATACACCCTGTACTTTTATTGCATTGATCGTTAAGATGAATTTATAAGGATGACTCATTGAATTTATAAGTCCAGATTTCTTCCTTATAATGATCCTAACGATCGATGCAATAAAAGTACCTACTGGTTTTAATTTTTACAGATTTTATCGGTTCGATTCCCGGGAAAATCTTTGAATACAGTTTTCTTTCTAATCAAAAATAAAGGAATGTTTTCTTTGAGTAAATTTCCTATCTACTCTACTTTCCCTTCAGGTGGCATTACGAAATTCCACCCTGTATAAGGTGTTTCATAAGTGCGTGGTCATATCACCATAACAATAATTGCAATAAAAAAATTACTAAACAACCCGACCGGAAAGAGTTGTGAAAATTGATATGTTTGGAAGTTTTAGTACATTTTGAGGTCGGGTTTTTTTGATACAAGACATTAGTTTTGCAATATGTCTTTAACACACACGTCTGCAACATCGTGTATACTACTGAATACTGTGTGTCGAGCGCAGGTGATCGCTGGAAGTCGTGTGAATGATCGCTTCTGGTCTGTTCTCAGTGAGTGCATGTTTTGCAATATATCTTTACTGTAGGTATACACACGTCTGCAACACCGTGTATACTACTGTATACTGTGTGTCGAGCGCAGGTGATCGCTGGAAGTCGTGTGAATGATCGCTTCTGGTCTGTTTTCAGTGAGTGCACGTTTTGCAATATATATTTACTGTATATACACGTCTGCAACACCGTGTATACTACTGAATACAAGTTATCGCTGCTGTCGAGCGCAGGTGATCGCTGGAAGTCGTGTGAATGATTGCTTCTGGATTGTTCTCAGTGAGTGCATATTTTGTAGCTAACAAAACAAAATTGCGTGTTTTGCTTTCCTGTGACTTTCCAGTGGTGGTTAAGGATTACGAAAAATGATAAAGTACTAAAAAGCGTAAAATAAAAAATAAAAAATTACAAAAAAATGCAACCGACTTCTAATTGCAGTTATTTTATACTTTGTACTCTTTTTTATTTTGGAAGTCGGTTGTATTTTTTTTTCGCAAAGTTTTGTTTCAATCGAAATGCATTTCAGGTTGTATGTAATCAAAAAACGTCAAAGATACGGCAATTACGTGTACTTCCCGTTATGTCACATTCCCGATTCGTCAACATGTTAAAAGTTTTAAAAACAAATGAACACATCCCGTTTCGTCACCTTTTTTTTAAAACTAGTTATTTGTACGGTACAGTTAACTACAAAAGTTTCCAAAGTCCTTTTTGATGCTATTTTTATCAACAGACTTTCCCAGAGGTGGGTATAATATTTTTCTAGTGTATGTTATTTCCTATATTACTTGCGTTTAACATTACCATTCAAAAGAGTATCAGAAACCCGTCATCAAAGGTCGCCATTGCATCCGATATCCCATTAAAATATCCTGCTTACTATCCGCCGCCGTGAGATGAGGGGATCGGTATATTTTTCCGATCAGCTGTCCCTAGTGAGGGAGAATCCAGAGAGTTCACTCTGAACTGCGTACGAGAGCTCGTGAGAACTACACGCTCATGTCAAATGACTCTGTGAAATGCGTGTCGCTATCGACATCAAGTCATTGAGCACTTATGAGTTGCATTCATGAATTACTATATAGCTTCTGTAGGAGCTTCGCCCGCGCGAATGTCGGAAATTTTCTTAAGGGAATTATATGTAGTCCCGGACTCCCGGAGTACAAAGTAGCCTCCCGGTAGATCTCTGCTAGATCCGTTCAGACGTTCTGACGTTATTGAGTAAGAAACATTCAGTCATCCAAACTTTTGCATTTGTAACAGTAGTAAGATAGTGTGTTATTCCTTGTTAGCCTTCTGGCTCTCGTCCACCATGTGCCTCCGCGCCGAGGTCCCGGGGCGGCGCGCCGGTTGCCCCCCATCCCACCGCCTTCATTCAATTTTAGTGCGAATATGTTCCTTGAGGCCCATGTTTTTGCTACACTAACAATATTTCACTTTGATATCTTTAAGACGCTGCTTGGGGTAAAAACAGACCTCATTTTCGCGTCTGTTTGAAGTTGCCAACCACTTTGTTTTCGGAAACTTCATTAAGACTATAGTTATAACGATTCTTGGAAGTGGGAAGATGGGGGTTTTAGAAGAGCTTATCCTGGTACTTTTGTTATTGAATTAGATTCATCAATACTTACTGTTCTTGTTTCACACTTATTGACTTGAATGAAGTAAATCATTGGTATTGGACCATTAATATTGGAAACTTTAATTAAGGGTAAATCGAGCACTGACATGTGAAAATTTCAAAATAAAAAACAAATCTTACGTAATAGTAATAATAAACATTAAAATCGCGATAATCTCGCGGCACACCGGTGTGCCGGCAGTGCTCGAGCGGTTAAGACTTCTACCACGTCCAACAAGAAATACATAACTCAACATAGAAACTACCCAAAATGTACGTCACCACAAGCGCAGTAGTGGCGGGTTAACATTGACCCAAAGATGAGCGTAGCGCGCGGTCGTTGACCCGGCGGGTATCGATCCCATCCATGCGTGGCGCTGAGCATCACCTGCCGGCTGCCGGCGAGGAGGAAGGATAAAGAAAGTATAATAACTTAATACTTACTCTGTTTATAACCTTGTTGATGAAATTATATTCTACATATCTAATAAAAAAAAATATCGATAAAACTGAAAAACCGGTGACCGATTAAAATTACCAACTCCCCTGTCGCAGGTCTGCTGGAAGAATTTTCTTTTGAAATAAGCAGAACCTTTGTGCTGTCGTATTTGTTATTTCTCTTGTGTTTTGTGTGTACCTACATTTTTTTTTGTTGTGTACTTGATGTGAGGACAAGTTTTGCATGAAAGAAAATTTAAAAAAATAATGTGGCCGTGTTAAGCCGGACCGGGTCACCAACACTAAATATCTTCATAGTTGTCAACAATCTACAGGCTGTATGAAGTTATTTGGTTTTAACTCAAAAACACGAAACACGTGTTTTATCAGCATGTTCGTAACTTGTTGCTATTGTTTTCATACAAACAGCTCCAACCGTATCTATGAAGCTATTCGTCCATTCTTGTCCTTTAAAAATGCCCCTAGTATTGCATGGAAAATGACCCTATAAACTAAAGTTAACCATGACAGGTCTTACTATCAACTAGTGAGTGGTTTCTCGCGGCAGCGCCTGACGGGGCTTTGATGTCAAATTACGAGATCAAACTCATCAGGGCTAAGTCGAGGGAGGCTGACGTCACAGATGCTGAAGCATCGCTCGCGGCGCTGATGGTCTGCTTCGGGTCATGGTTAGAATTTGGACAGGAATCCATCTATTTATATAGGTACCTACACCCTGTAGGTTGTTTTCATCGAAAAACCTAACTTGAAATTGTCAACGACCGTTTTCATTTTAAGAGCGTTTACGCGGTACGGCTTTTCATACAATCTTTCAAATCCTTATTCTTTGAACTCTTTTTCAAAAATGTTTTCTTATAACTATTTAGACCTGGATATCTAGCGTATGCATACCAAGTTTCGTTAAAATCGGTTCATTCATTTTGAAGAATAAGGATTTGAAAGATTGTATGAAAAGCCGTACCGCGTAAACGCTCTTAATGAATAGTTTTCCGATCGTTCTTTGAGTGACGTTGAGTGAATTCAATTAATTAAGGTAGTCTAATAGTGAAGCTACTCGTTTGTTAGATATCTTCAGTAACCAACAACTGACACACTGTGAACTGAGTTCATTGTCATGGTCTCCATCTACAACACCTATTCCTGTATAGTAGTAAACATACAAAAGCTACAATCAATTTATCACCATTTAATCATCAAAAATTAACAACTTTATGGGCCTGAAATTAAGAATTTCATGATGCATTCACGTCGGTTTTACAGGGCACGAATACTCCAGAATTAAATGACACAAAGTTGTGCCTACGTAATTTTAACACAAGAGTTTGGTTAAATTTTCCTCTTTTAACGTTAAGGGGGATTTTATCTCAAACTCTCGTAGTTAGGGGACTTGGACGCGACATGGGGAATAATAAGCTTAACAATGGGATAGCTCGGAGGCGCGCACTAATAGTGTGGGGGATCGGTATGATCTTTCATATTATTATGTTGTGTTCCTTTTTTCTGGATGGGAAATCATAAAATGACTTCTTCCGCTCTGGGCGGGGCGGAAGGGAGTGTCAGAGTCTTACTGACTAAAACCCATCTGTGTTACTCCTCATGCCCTTAGCGTTCCAGGGCCGCGGTGACTATCGAACAAATTCCGCAACCCTGGCAGGATGTTGTGTGAGTTGTGTCCCTGCATTTGCAGTCTCGAATTTCGTAGTCTGATTTGATTAAGGCGCGACTACTCGACGGATCCCGGTTCCGCTGGGGTCATGATTCTAGATTGAAACTTTGCTAATTGTGATCATTTGTCATTTTTGTCTTATGATGTTGATGCTGTTCAGCAACAGCTCGAAATCTTCCACCTGAGAAACTCGGAAGATAAGACTAGATATTCCTCGTTGATTCTCTGAAAAAACCTTCTGATCGGATTCTCTTCCCGCTCCCTGCAAGCTTCCGTTTACTCCATCCCCAGAAAAAGAAAATTTTTCATTGATATGATATCTGTGATATTTTTTTTAGTAGAACTTCTTAATTAGTTTAGAAAATGACTGACCTCCGAGGCGCTCGACAAAGTGTCATTCTTTTAGCGAATGCGATGGTCGAAATGCCAAAATATAAAGGATTAATCACGTGACATTCAGACAGCGTTGGTCAATCTCATAACATTTATGACACCTTGCCACGCTCTCGCTGTCAGAATGTTACTTGCCTCTCTCTGTACTGTGATTTACAAAATGCCTCCCCAACAGCACTAATTGGTCGGCTCTCATTCATCACGGTTACGGGCAGCCTGGCCTGTGCCCTGTAGTGACGATGACGGTCGCTCATTAGCGGTGTAACAATAACGCGTGCTTACTGCTACGACTCTACGACTGTGCGGGCGAAGCCGGGCAGATGGTTAGCGATCCTCGTCGACTTACCGATGGTGGTACGAGGCGTAGATAGTCACGTGGTGCGGTTACCTTAAGGGAGGTTATTGCTAGTTATTTTTGTGGTAGTGGTTACTACGAATATTTCTGAGGACGGTGATGTTTTTTTTTTTACTTTTGTTCGGTTTGTAACGGGCTATGGTTGGCGATCACCAGAACCTGGAGTACTATTCTCACATACATTAAAATTTATTTTTGTACTCAAAATATTGTAAAACATTGATTTGAAAAGGGTAACTATGGAGTTTCTTGTCCGTTCTTCTCCATAAGAATCTACCCTTGCGAACGGACAGTAGAGTCACTTTATATTATTTTAAATGTAAATGATGACGTTCAAAAGTGCCGTTTATTGGCCTATTTGAAACAAACGTTTTGACTTTGACAATTGGAATGACAGCTCAATTCATACTGACGTCATCGGTCGGTTTTTATTCTGAATCAACCGGTTGATGCGTTCTATTTTTGAATACCTAATGGCAAGATTGATGAAGATTTGGATGTATTGCGTTGCTAACTAAGTCCCAATTAATAGTTATTTATGATATTAGTGCGGTAAGTTGGTTTTTACAAACAAGTAGACGAATGTAAGCACGAGACGAAGTCGAGGGCTTACCATAGTCACGAGTTTGTAAAAACCAAATCCGCACGTGTGTCATACAACGTTTTTCGACACATTTGCGAGAAAACATTACAATAAGTAAAGAAACAAACTTTTTGTCTCTAGAAATCAGTCGGAAAGTCGCAACAATCTTTGACGTTTCTAATATGAAAATGGCGCGAATTTGCAAAGGGCGCCACATGCGTCTGGTGAAAATCAGAACCACATACTTTATTTTTTTATTTATGTTCTCTCATTTTCTCTATAATATTAAAATGAGACAAACGTATACAGCAAAAGCGCTTCCAAGGAGGTTCGATTATTCAGCTTATTTATTCTCGTGATGTGAAACTCCTTGGTGGAATTCTTATTAATATTTATGGAAATTAAAAAAAAACCGTAAAGAATACGCACGGCGCTATACAACGGAGTTTGCGGTAAAATATGTACTTAGGTGAGAGTACCTACTTTGCCGCACGCTCCATTGTGTGGTGCATAATTTTGAACTTTCGAACGATGCATACAGGCTTCGTAAATGCATTTTTTGAGCAAATGTGTTGAAAATTAATATTATGTATTGAATTGAGACATGGTTACCAATGCAATACATACAGGTCTTGAAGATTTTCGAAAGGAAACTCACTGCGGGTCTGGACTTCTTAATATAATACTCCATCGAAAAAACTAGATTCTCGTTTTCCAATATCCTGCAAATGCGTGGTTATGTTACAAATAGGGGCTATCGAACTGCTGCAAACTTGTCGTATCAATATCCACAACTTGGTCGCTGGCCAAGCGCATTCTGTGACTGCCGGCCGACTTGCCGGGACTCGGCAGTTACTTTTATTCGAATATCGAATGCATTGATTTTTTTTTTTATTGAAAAGTATTGGTGTTGAATTTCTCAAGTTCTTTTTTATGATAGTGTAATTTGAATCTGTCATTATTGTTTTTTTTCTGCTATTCAATAAAAATCAATTAAAGTTATTATGCGCATCAGTGAAATGTATCGCTGTTTGCCTTGAAACTCTTCCGCAGTCTTTTTTTATGGACATCTAAATTTCTTCTTTGATTTTATTCACGCACTAGTAGGTACTTCGGTCGCGACTTCGTCCGCGCGGATTTATTAGGTAAGTACTCCACGAACTTAAACGCCCCCTTTAACGGGTAATTTAAACCCCCAACTTCTTTCCTTCACCCCTTTGGGGTTATATAACAAAAAAAAAGTGAAATCCGTTTCAATTATTCCTCATAAAGATTGTTTAAATCAATTTTCAATTTTCAGGGGTTGATTTTTGACAACTCCAAATACACCAAATTTTTCTATTTTTTAAATCATAAATTCAACTTCATCGAGCCTAGCGTTAAGATTCTTCCATACAAACTTTAACTCCCCCTAAATTGCTTTTTAGGGGTAGCTTGTAGAACTAATGATGTATTTTTTTATTATTTAGGTAATAACACTAGTATTTATACCGAGTTTCATTTTTTACTCAGGCTACATTTTATTTTATTTTTGAAAAAAAGTAGCTTGTAACCGTCTCCAGAGTCCCATCTATCTCTGTACCTTTATGTTTAGGCGTGTAAGCGTAACAAACATCAAACTCGCTTTAGAATTTATAATATTAGTAAGTAATACAGCAACGTACGCGCACGAACGGGGCTGGGGCATTATCATATGCGTCCTTATGGGGCTGTGGGTTAGGGGCTAGTGAACACCACTGGTTGAGGGAGAAAAGAGCATTTTTGTATTTGTTAAAATTACTACAAAAAGTCGTCTGTGGAATGTGGATTCCTGCCAAGTTTCAACGGATTGCATTATCTGCTGCTAGTTGCATGTTGTGGGCGTTTATTTGCGTTAAGCTTTGCCCACAACAGATAACGGACTAGGAGATAAGTATTTGTTTTTTTATAATTTCATCTAGCTTTTCACAGTTATCTGCTGACGCCGTTTTTATTTACCATAGGGATCTAGAAACATGAACAAATGCAATTAATTAAAGTAACGAAGTGTGTCTACTCACAATTGAATACACAATTAAAATATGAACCTATTAAATCAAGTGTTTGTGAGCATGCTGCATGGGGGGTGCAGCTGAAACAAGTTTATACAATATTTAGTGAACAATTAAACGCCAAATATTACTTAAGAGCGTGTACGCCGTATGTCATTTCATACAAACTTTCAAGTCCTTATTCTTCAAAATGAATGAACCGATTTTAACGAAACTTAGTATGCATACGCTAGATATCCAGGTCTAAATAGTTATCAGAAAACATTTTTGAAAAAGATTTCAGAGGGAGAGAGAGTGCGATTTTAAGTTTTCTATAGAAAGTGAAAAATCACTCTATCCTTCTCCCTGAACTCTTTTTCTAAAATGTTTTCTGATAACTATTTAGACCTGGATATCTAGCGTATGCATACCAAGTTTCGTTAAAATCGGTTCATTCATTTTGAAGAATTATGATTTGAAAGTTTGTATGAGAAGCCGTACCGCGTAAACGCTCTTAAACATCACATAAACTGAGTCTAATTAATCGTAAAATGACATGCTAATCTGAATGAGAAAAGTTTATTTCTCATTTATCCTGGTTTACTCTATTATCCTAACTCTTCGTTTTGTTTTCAAAATTTAGTGAAACTCAAATAATTTTTATTTAAACTTAAAACACAAAGTTGGGCTTAATACCTTAAACATTCTTTACCAAAAGAAAATCTAATAATCTTCTACTGGTTACGATCACGTAATACGAGTATGCTATCTCAAGTATGCCTAGGCCGGCTCCTAACCGAACCAGCGGCGGTTTTATTAAAAAAATGTAATAAACAATTTAGCATATCCCTATGGCCTGAAACTACATAGTTTCAGACGAACCTCTGCGGCTGCTATGTAACAGTTTCATTACGTTTTATCTGCGAAGATGAGAGAACGCTAATATTCCGAGCCGAGAACATCTCGTAAAAGAAGATGGCGCCTCGTATCTACTGAAACAAGGTTGTTATGGTAACTACATATTAAGAGTGAGCTTTAATGAATTGCCTACCTTATTTACTTCATGTAAAATGTTACAAGATGGTGAAAGAAGTAGTTACGGACCAAAAGATCAATGTAGACGTTCTTCATAAGAGTATGTGTCCGGCAACGCATACTGCAGCGCGCAGCGGCAGGCTAGGTGCAAGTCGGACTAGCGCGCAAAGGGTTCCGTAAACAAATGTTTTTTTTTTTTTGCTTTATAGACTTGTTATATGTTTTCTTGTAATTAGAGGTCTAAGTCGATAACTGTTGCTGAAAAACTCATTGTGTGTGGAACAAACTAATTCTGAACAAAATCCGCCTGGTTAGAAGCATTCATTTTTAAGTATGTTGTAATTCATTAATTTTAGTTGTTGTTATTTCAACAAATAAAATATAATAGTAATTTTGATTTGCTTGCCATCGCCATTTTGATGAATTTTAAACATAATAATTACAAATTGATATTTCCACGCGTTCCTGAGAAAAAGAGTCTTGTCTTTTCAGACATACGGGTGTGCATCGAAGTTATCAAAGGGGTTTTTTCCATTTGAGTAGCGGAACCCCAAAAACTAATTCTGACAAAAGAAAACAAAAATGATAGAAATAAAAATCCTTGTCTTGGTTTTATTATTAAATGGTTCGAGAGGAAACAAAGAACAGTTTATTTTCCTGTTCACCTCATCAATCGAGAGGGGTTCATAGGGGGTTGGGGGGGGGGGTGAATATGATGGTGTTCAGGTGACGAACGACCCGTCACGAACCTTTATTGAACCCGATTTATTACGGTTTTTGTTTAGGATGAGAAATCACATTATGTTCTTATACAGAGTGTTTCAGAATGTGTGTGTGTATCTGATGGACAGTAAAGAAAAAACAGTAAAAACCCTTAATTATGGACAAGCACTTCTGAAGCACCCTGTATACACAGGTATGTAGGATATTGTAGGTAAAGTGAGATTCTGAAAAAAATATATAATATATTTTCAAGGCGTAGATGTTGAGAAATAAATCTGGATGTTTCGTCAAATTGACAGTTGAGTGAGTTTTATTCATCATCAAAAGAAATAGATAATTCATTGTGCCATGTTTAAATCATAAATATCTTTAATCAGACATCGGCTGATAGTGTTGTGCAGCTCTTATGATGTAATAGTTCAAAAGACAGGGTTTGTTTATATTGCTACATCAATGCCTTGGACTTCCACCAAAATCTCTTAATATCTGTACTGCCAAACACAATAGTGTAAAGTTGACAAATTATAAATTAATATTTCATCGCTATTCAAAAGTATAGTCAAATGGGAATAATTTAAATAGATGTCATTAACTAGAAAAACACAATCAAGTAAGACAAAAACACATTCAATCAGAAAATTAATTTAAACATCTACTAATTAAAGAGGCAAGGAGACAAGAATCTGAGAAATTCGCATAACAATAAATTCACGCTCGCTCGCTAACTAAGCTAATGAAACATAGCGCGTTTATAGCAAGTAATGGATGCTGCAGGTAATTACGTACAATCATCGCACAAAAACGTTGATCACTTTCAAAATTATATTATTCTTATTTTACAACGTGTAGTAGAATAAACTCTTAACCTAAAAAACTTTTTCACAAAAAAAAGAAACCGACTTCCAAAAAACACTAAAAAGTTCAAAATAACTTTAATTTCGGTAGTCGGTGTTTTTGGTTGCTTCTTCGTTATTTGACACCGACTTTTTTTTTTTGAGAATTTTATTTTTATTTTTCACTTTTTAGTGGTACCCCACACCTAACAACACCACTGGAAAGTCACAGGAAAACAAAAATACGCAATTTCGTATACATAGATGATTTTTCCACATATTTTTTCCAGCTATTTGGATTTAATATAACCAAACTGCTGAACCGATTTTGATTAAATTTCAATGGGACCATTTGGGAAATATACCCTTTCCAACAAAAAAAGAATTTTTCAAATCGGTTGGCAAGCGACGGAGTTATGCCCGAACAAATAAAAAAAAAAAAAAAAAAATACAACCTCCTCCTTTTTTAGAAGTCGGTTAAAAAGGGGGAATACTTATCGTTGTGAACATCTTTTACTATGGAACTAAACCCAAAAACATGAAAAAAAAACAGCTTCTCAGTAGGTACATTTTGTCGAGTTATGCACACATGAATGTATGGGACTAGATTTTATCGAGCATTGATTCAGTAACACATTGTATATTAATTTGCTTCATATAAATACAGTTTTTACTAGTTGGCCCGATCGCGGCATCCAAATTACCAGCAAAACAATTATTTCAGAAACGAGCTCCGATATTCTAATCTAAACCGTGCAAACATGGCGAATGAACCCATCGACCAACAATTACCCTTAAACATCGGGCTATTTGCTCCATTTATTGTAATGGATATTCGGCGGTAAAACGAAGCTTCTATTACCAAATTATTATTTCGTGAAAAAGTGAAAATAATTCTGTAGATAATATTGATCAAGTTTACTGGCCTACCAAATTGAACCACCAAAAGGTTTTTATTTCTTATCAATCTCAATAACTGAACACTTTTTTCTCCTGTTATACCACTAAAGTACACACTCTAAAGTAGCGAAAACCCATCACCACGAGCAAAAGTAATTCAGACATGTTTCATTCGACCTTAAAATTTTAGTATAACTTCAAATACTTATATCCCGGCTCAATATTAAAGATCGAGCATTTCCAACACGTTCGCCCTACAAGCAATATGGATCTCTATTTGGCTTTTGATATGGTCGATATTAAGTTGGTTTAGGAAAGCTTTGCGCCACTGAGCTCAATTCACATCGACCATCGTGGGTTTCTTACGATTTTATTTTCTCATATAATCTAAGTCGTATTTTCTAGACATCTGTGTTATACATTTCTGCAATGTTTGTCCATCAAGACTTGCTCTGAACACTCCTCTTTTGCTTTTAACCTATTTTTCATTTAGAGGGTAGTAACTTTTTTAATGAGAATGTCCGAGTTTTATCAGCGCATCTTTTGGTTGTACTGTACACTTGCCAAGTAACAATAACAAAGGCTAACAACAATGATTATACCATGTATTGCGTCGATTTTAAGTATAAACAACGCCCAAGTTCATCAACTTCTTATTGTTGTAGGTACTAATGACTATAATTACTTTCCCGTCATTTATATTACCGTAGGAATAAAGTACCTAAACGCAACACACCGTACACATAACGAAATTATCAGGTTTACGACCAAAATAAAAGTAACAAAAATAAAAAGATAACCGCGTTACGTCCGACTGTACCGCCATTATTTTGGTACACATGCACAGCGTGTATAATTGTGAACAGCTGTGATCACAGTAAGGATGTCACGGAGGTGATCTTATCCGTAACCGAAATCGTCGTCGGAGTTTTTAAATTTGGTCTATTGCAGTCGGAACCGGCTTCGCAGTCAGAGTCTTAGGGGGTGGCAGAAGAAACATGGGTTAAGGGTAGGTAATTTCATCTACACTAATATTATAAAGATGAAAGATTTGTTTGTTTGTTTGAAATGAATTGGGTCCGAAACTACTGGACCGATTTGAAAAATTCTTTCACCAATATAATCCTACACTATTGGTGATGGACATAGGCTATTGAATATTTTCAAAAAAGTTAGGGATCCGTAAGAAAACTTCGATAATGTAACCCAAGGTGTGAGAAAAAATCCTTTTATCGCGTACGCTGCGGAATCTATTGACAATAGAGCAAAGTGATGTACTACAGTTTTATAGAAGTCATCAATATCTACCAAAAAGTCCGCAATACCATATGTCTAACTATTACGGATAAGTCACCATGACCGCTTTTTGTTCATATTATTCAAGCAAATCCCATGGTGAAATAAAAAATGGTGATGGTAGTATCATGATATTTATCCATATATCCATTTGAATGAATTGATAATTAAGGTTGATTATGTCAGTGTAAATTAAACTTTAAATTATTTAAATCGGACCTTTCGTTCAAAAGTTACGACGATAATAAACATGCTCGGAGTAAGAAAAATGTCGCGGCTTGAGCGAACTGGGGAGAATCGTATCAATGCTTCGTCCGAAGAAGTTGAAACACCACGGCATTTGAATGTTTTCGATAAAACAATAAGAATAACAAATGTTTGGATTTTTCGAAAATAAACAACATACATAATAAGGCATGAAGCAGGGTGATTAAGATTTTAGGGGAGGACATAATTGCTTGCTTCAATTTACGTCGGAATGCTATGAACAAACTAAAAGCGGGATAATCGAAACAGATGTACCTAACAATTTTTGCATAATCAAACCCTGACGGGTTGAACGGGGTGAACAGTTGCGCTGGACCTGGGCTCGAGACAAGTGAGATTCTGTCAACGGTGGCGTGGCGTACGCGATTGTCAATACGTCAAAAATATATAGGATTGACAGATGCTATCGAAATGTCACGTGACCAAATTCCTACATTTCGACAGTCGCATTCGCTAATTAAGTGGTACATTGTCGAGGGCCTCCTGAGAAAATAGAATAAGTAGAAATGGCTAAGTAATTAATGAAAATCGTTGTGCTTAATTTTTCAAAACTAACCTTTTATAGGGGGCGTTGAAGTTTGTGGAGTACCTACTAAATCCGCGCGGACGAAGTCGCGGGCGAAGTGCTGGTTTATTAATAAAAGACATACATAACTTAGGCGTTAGATCAAAAAAATATGTTTTCAATATAGTTAGCAAATTAAATTAAATGAATTTACTCAAAAAAACAGTGAATTATAATTCGAACACCGATTACCGGATTACCGGAAATCGAACACCGGTGTAGATCAATGGAAAGCTACTTATGGAGGCGGAGTCGAAGCTCCGTAACATCCCTGTCCACAGTCGAGTGGCAGCAGTAACTCAACACCGTAACATCCTTTTCTTTTGTTTACTATAAAAACGAAACAAAAGCGCGTTCGTTGATAAGTCATAAAACACAGACAAATGGCAGCCATTGACCGGCGTGACGTCAGAGCTTGATAGTAACCTGTGCTTGAGTTATGTCTGTCGTCTCGTGTGTGACGTGGGTTTCTATTTCAATGATTTTTATTTTGGTAAGAATGTAGGCTGTAACAATGAAATCTTTTGTTAGTAGATGTTCTGTTATGTATAATTTTTAATTTGGTAGAATAAAGTATATAACGTGTAACGGAATAAATACAATACCTCTTAAGGGGTCAATGTACCTATTCATAACTATGAACAACTTTTACTATGGGACCAACCCCGAAACCGCGGAAAAAAATCAGCTGTTCAGTACCTACATTTTGTCAAGTCATGCGCACAGAAATGAATGGGGCAGTCGATTTTTTTCACGATTTCAGTGATGGTCCCTTAGTGAAAGTTGTTCATAATGATGAGTACATTGACCCCTGAGGCTGCGTTTCCACCAGAGATGTGCTAGGATGCGTAGCGAGGGATGTGTTTGTTAATAACCAATAGAATCGCTTCATTTACCTAGCCTCGCTCAGCGCAAGCGATTCTATTTGTTTTCTATTAACAAACACATCCGTCGCTACTCATCCTCCCACATCTCTGGTGGAAACGCAGCCTTAAGAGGTCTTGCGTGTATTCTGTTACACATTGTATAAATAAATGAAGAATACTTAGGAAATACCACAAAAACACTTTTATTGTACGTAATTAGAATGTACGTTTACAATCGTAAGAATTTTAATTCCCTTAAAGTCTCACTATTATCTTGAAGTGAACTGTCAGTCCACCTTGATTGAATGTACTGACAGCTTACTTGCACCTGAGTCTTGACAGTGAGATATTAACAAATTGCACTACCTACAGTTAGTTTTTAATATAAGAAATGAATGATATGAAATTCACAAATGTTTCCGTTCTCACACATTACCAGCTACAATTATTATTAAACAAATTATGCGCACATATTATAATATGCTTAAACAATAGAGTAGTTTCAATAAACAACGCACGCGCGACGAGCATCGTAAACCATAGAGAACGCGGTTTTATCGCAGTTTCACTTTTATTGCAATACTGAATTAGATTAGCTGGCACACGATGTTCTACACGATTCAATACTGATATAAACATTCGAGATATGTAGACAAAACGCTTTCGAACTGATTTATGAGTGACTGGCTTTATCCCGCGGCTTCACTCCTACAGGTATCGCAGATTTTTTCAGGATAAAAGCACTTTATGACAATAAACGATAGTGAAGCTTTCTATCTGTGAGAATTTTCGTAATCAGATCAGTACTATTTAGTAATTGTCTTTTACAAATTATGCACATACGAGTACCAGCTCATTCATCCACTCACATATCTGCTTACTCGACTCGACGAGCCTATAATTGCCAACGATCCTCTTGGCTCCTTTGACAATTGACTCAAGGGCATCAAGCTGGTATGGCAGATCCGTGCCGAAGACGCGAGCAGTACTCCATACACGATCAAACTTGCGCTTGATAAAGTTTGAGCAGCTGTTCCGGCGTGAAGTACAGTTTCACCACAACACGACCAATCTGTTGTTGTAAAAACGTCAAAAGAATGTTAAGTTTCTAACTATTGATTTACCTATTTTGTTTTGAAAAAATATTCATAAAAAAATGTCCGTTTTTATTTATGAACCATGGCCACCCTATTATTATTTTCACTATGGTCACCTATGTTACCTGGGATAATGTAACGCTTCTAATGATACCACATATATCGAAATCGGTTAAGCCGTTTAGAAGTTATGGTGGAATAAAGAAACTCACAAACATAGATAAATACATACATGAACACTGAAAACATAACATTCCTTTTGTGTTCAGTCATGTAAAAATAGACACATTCTTTTGTGCAGGGATTATAGAGGCAGGCAAGTATTTGTTTTCATTGTTTCATGAATAATGAAGGTGATGAAAAATGTTGTGATTTCATACCATATGGGTGTTGATATTGTAGGCATGCGTAGTATTGTAACAGATTGTATCAATCTCTTAACTGTTCAGTTGAGAATCAAAGGATTTCATTTAACATAATTATTTGGCTTAGCCATTGTTTAGAGTTTTATTTGATTATTTCAAATCGTCAGTCTGGAAATCTCAATTGCTTAGGAATGTATGAATTACTATGAATTTAATCCTTTGAAGCCTTACTATTAAGATTTTTACGAAAAGATACATTGTCCATAACTGTGTCAAGAAAGTTCCGCAGTTCACAATCCTTCTTTACACTCTAGTAACCAAAAGTATTTCCCAAACTTTCAATAAACAGGTTACTTTTATCACAATCATTAAAATTTTCCGACTCGAAGTACGCAGAAGCGGTCTTTATAACATTTTTTCTTGAATAAAAATCGTTTATTCCAATTTAATTTTTCCCCGATACGAGGGTAGTTGTTAACTGGGGCGACAACGGTCAGCACGGTCCAGTGGTCGTCAAACGTCTGAAGGGGTGACAGACAACTCGAAATTGATATTGTTCACATTGCTGATAGGGCGCTGGCTGAGTTCACAAACTGTCTATGTTTTTGGACGCTTTTTAACTTACTTTTAGACGGTTTTATTGCCTGACTAGATTCAGAAAATAATTGTGTCCGTTCTCTTGACTGAGACACAAAACTATACATACGAGTACACGGACATGAATACTCGTATTTACGCAGTTATAATGTTCCAACAAAATGTATTGAAGCTGTGTAGTATTGCTATGATATTTATTTGTTATGTAGTGTTTTATGTCTCTGTAGATTTATGTTGAAGTTTATAATTTGTAGACGAGATTGTTTTATTGCTGGAAAATTTTATATACCGCTCCCGATCGGTAGAGCTTGTGGAATTAAAACAACGGATTGTTTTAAACGTTTGGTGCTGCATCTTCTCTGCGCCCCGTCCTACCACTAATTTTGCTTGTCTCAAAAAAACATGAAGAAGCTCGTGCTGAAGACAATAAGTGACCCATTAAACAGTGCAATGACCTCTCCCTATAAAGATAAGAAAAGGGTACATATTGACACTAATCAGAGCTTCCCAGTTTCAAACAATGTACAAATTTTCCTACCAAAATTGTTATGCACAGATGTCGGTATGCATACGGTACCTATAGGATATCACATGGTATAGAAGATAATGACAAAAGCCATTTTTTTATTTCAAACCAAAAATAATATGGTTCCTTAGAGACTTGTGCATTGGGGCACAGAACTATTATGTCGCAAGAAGACACTACAATGACTCATATTGTAACAGTCAAACAGCTTGAAGCTACGTTCATGAACCAATCAATACAGCTAATACGCTGAATTAGGATAAGCCGAGCAAGCTTACTCAGCTTATACTAATTCAGCATATGAAGCTATAACGTAATCTCTGTTAGATACTAATACTAATCTGTAATGGTTGACCTTTGAGAGTGCAGGATGACCCGATATTGATTCTAGCACACCACTCGCGTCTTCATTAGAGACTAGACAAAGGGCATAGAACCAACGTGGCAGGTAGTACCTAACTGTCATCAAATTGAAAGAAATAAAGTGTATTTTCAAATTGAAAAATAAAGTTCGACGATCTCTGCCTCCAAATATCTTCACACTACGATAATAAAATTTAGGACACCATATCCCTGGTCAAAGATACGAGTGTACAAACAACAAGACAGATCCAAATGGCGATGCGGTGACAATGTCAGTATTCATTGAAATGAAAATTATTTTATGGTGGTAGTTAGTAAATTCAAACTTCTCAGGGTTGAATTCAATATAATTGTTACGTTACACTAGATTCCTATTCGTTTCATTAAGTGCATGGAACATTAAATTTTAGAGTTGTGAAGAAATTACGAGGCTGAATTCAAAAACAAATCTTTCTTTCTATTCCGAGTAAGTCGATTGCTAGGAATTAGATTGATATAATTCTGAAACCTTAACTACGCGTATTAAGGTTCAATTTTCCACTGCACTTTAGAGTACTATGAATACATGATCGCGATGCAGATTCCACTTAGATTACTTTTCCTTCAACGATTACCAGAACCCTTGAGGATAGAAGATACCAGTACCTACCTACCAATACCTAAGTACCCAGCTAGAATCAGTTTGCTGCAAGTTTTTGAACATTGCCTTTGGTTAAGTAGATTTACTTGGCTAAGTTGTAGGTTTTATTTTCACTGAATTGGTCAAGACGATGTGGCCGACGAGGGAGCTCGTTTGCCTTAAAGTATGTTCGCTCTTGACTTAAAGACCCCCAGGTTGTAGCTATCAGGAAACACAGTGTAAGGAACAAGTCCTGACGATGATACCACTGACAGAATGAAAACAAATTCTGTCGGTGGCTACTGTAGCGTAGCGAAAATGAATGTCAAAACGTCAAAAATTGACACGTGATCACTCCCATATATTCGGGCATTTCCACAATCGCATTCACTGATAGAATTGCCTCTGGACGTAAACACAGTGTAAAAGAAAAGTCTCAACGATATGGATTAGTTGCGTTGTGTGCGGCGTGCCACTGCTCAGTCGCTAAGTACCCAGCTACCCACCTAGTTGATAAGGAGTGTATAAGGTCTGTGGTCACTACGGCGGTGGGCAGGTAGGCAGGTGGCACCCGGAGCGGTCACGCGACACACCTTCACGCTTTTATGGAGGTGGAGTTTAAAGATCAATAAAATAGGATAGTGGTTTTAGTTGCAGATGGGGTAGGATTATGTAATCTATGGTCAGTCTTATGTAAGAATATTATAGCTGATGCCTGCAACTTCGTCCTTGATGTTGACTTTAAGGAACAAATACGTTCATACAAAGTTTTCCCACCAATTTGTTTGTATTTAAGTTGATATTTCCAAAAATCTTATTCTTTATTGTACCTACTGTCAGCGTCAAACGTTTCAGGACGACCAGCCTGTTTAAAATGATCTCAACAACTAAGAAAATTAAAATTTATCTCAATTTTATAAAGTTCTTGTCAGAATGACAGTTGTTGTGTACTGTCTTCATTCTGAAACATTTAATTGTGTCATTGAGTTAATATTTATTTTTTATAGTTGTTTAGATCATTTTGAACAGTCTGTTCGTCCCGATATTGTTGACGCTGACTGTACACACAGAAACATACGAATACAAACATGACAGGACAGCTTATGTTCAAAGGCGAGCATAACACTAGACGGATGCTTACGTCATTAAATAAATCTATATTTCATATTTCATCTTCCTAGATTTAGTAGTTCTGGGTTGGTTTAAGTGGTGTTTGTCGCAGCCAACTAGCTTAATCAGCCGTTTCATTAAAAGTCTAGCTTTTTCATTGAACTGCGCTGTTTAATCAGCGACATCATAAGTGGCAAGGGCAAGTCATTCAACGATATTGAACAAAAGATGTCACTTAGGCCGCTGAATAAACGGCGCATTTAAATGAAAAGGCTAGGCCACCATTTAAACGGCGGATTAAGCTATTTGGCTGCGACATAGTATTTCCCCGTAAACTTGCATACAAGTTGCTTGAAGGTGGAATAAGCGACCTTTTTTTTTTTTGGATGGGAAATCATCAAATGACCCCTCCCGCTCTGGGTGGAGCGACAGGGAGTGTCAGACTTCTACTGACTAAAACCCACCCATGCTCCTCTTAGTGCCCTTTACGTTCCAGGGCCGCGGTAACTCTTTCGAACAAATCCGCAACCCTGGTAGGGAATAAGCGACCTTAGGATGGTAACAAATACAAAAAATAACGCCATTAAATCTTCAGCTACACAGGACCCCGCCATTCCACTCACAATACAACAACATTTACTTTAACCACCGTCCGAGCGATTACCTGCTCATCAAACAAAAATAGAAAATACAAAGGATACCTCCCCTTGCTATGCGGAACCCGCTGAAGACATAACTGGATTTAGGGGTCCTTGCTTAATAATTAATCGGATGGAACCGTAGGAGGGGACCACTTGAGCCAAGTTTATAAGAGTCAAGAATTTTGGGGACAGCAGTAAGTCAAGTCAAGGAGGGACAGTTCTTCTTTTGTGTAGTATGAGCTGAGAGCCAATTCTCGTACTTAAAAACTTGTCAAAGTATTCGGAAATTGCGCTGCGAATGTGAACGCTTCCTGTAATAAGATGATTTTCCCTATTTATAGGGGTTTTAGATTCGGTTTATGTTGATAAACAAGTGGCGTTTGTCTGTGACTTACTGGCGTGAAAGTCGTATGCCAATATCAATAGTAAATAGGTAATGATCAGTGATCGGATGATCGGGCGCTTATATACCTAAACTTCACCCCGTGAAAGAATAATATTATTATGGACATTCCTTTCTGAATAAATAAGTAATCTCGGGTTCCCGGGATTGAACAATTTTGTTAAAACAACTATAACAAACTTAATGAAATTATAGGATTGGTTATTTTGATTTTGTGTCTTTATTTTAAGCAAAACAAATGGAATACCTATAAAAAATCGAATTTTTAAATAAAAAAAAATTACAATGAAAGTTCACAACGAGTTCCAACTATATTTTGTATGCGGGCACTTTTAGCAATCTCAAGAATTTCGAACGATTCCGGGATCGGGGATTCTGAAAACATGTCCGTATTATACTTTCGTGGGAATAAAATTAAAGTTTAGGTATATTAGTGGCCGATTATCCGATCACTGGTAATGATAGATACGATAAAATTGCGTAAAGCGTGCCCATGACCCATACCCAAAGTGTAAACTCTCTCGGCATTTGCTGGGCATCAGACACTCACCCACTGGTTGCTAGATAACTGAGTGACGAGGGAGTGTGTAGTGTTTGATGAAATTAGTATAATTTTAGAATATACGGTCATTTGTGCCCCTAATAAAACACAATGCAGAAGTTTCATAATAGAAGTCACGTCCGAACGATTTTCATTGGAAAACTTTCGACCAAAATAAGTAGGCCACAAAACATTTCATAATCCCGTTTCGTACGCCACATAATATATTATTTTACTAAACAAATAAAGTTTCCAGCGGTATTTATTCACGTGTATACTGACACACAGAACTGAGCTCGATGAATTTAGCGCAAACAATGGCTTTGAGCTGAAATTAAATCTAAGCTCAACGGATTATTTAAGCTGCTTCTGATTCTATTGTACCTTTGTTTCATGCGATTCAGTCGGCACAGAGGAAAATTATTCATTTTATAATATGGTTTATTTTAAGTGGGAGGTGTATATTATGAAACTGTTTTCTTTTTATGGATAAATCCACCCACGTGGAGAGGATTATATTGATTAAACTCGTGTCTTTTTAACCGACTTCATAAAGGAGGAGGTTCTATTTCCGACACAGTTATGAAGGGTGCTTTTTGATGGCGTGTGTATCGCTGGGGGATGAGGGAGGTTGTGTGCTACGGAAATTAGATTGTCAATGAGATGTATAATATATTACCATATTATAGACGAGAATTACATTTTATTATTAAACATTGTTTTGATGAGTGAAACCATATTATAGGGAGTAACGGCAAGGTATGGTCATATTTAAAAAACGTCGTCGTAGTCAATTCGATTTCGTCAAGAATTTTTGGATCAAAGTTATCATCATCTAATCAAAATCAGCAACGGACGTAAGTGTCATATTTTTTATATTTTTGGTATTGAGTAACTTTCTTTAAGAAAGTTTGTCATCTATTTTTTTTAACATGACCAAACCTTTCCGTAATACTTTGTAGAAGAATTGGATTGAAGTTAAGCAAAATATGAGGCCATAGTCTAACTAAAAAGCAATATGAACGAAATATCAATTCTCACCAAGTTCAGCAACACAACAATACACTGTTAACTAAAATCTGTCGAGCTCTCCCCGAAGTCTTTGAACAACAATACTTTTAAGTCACACTTTAAAGTATAGTTTTAACAGTGACTCTTTAAGGAATAGTTTTAAAGCCGTCTGTCTCGCGTCCCTCGCGAATAAACTTTTAAATACGTTCACTGACTAGTGATGGGACAATGTTGTACGACTTCGGATTAAATAGGTTGGGGGAGATTTCAATTGTGGAGTATCGTAAATATGTCATGGAAATGAGCATCGAGTTTCACCAGCGACTTCGCTCGCATGAAAGTCGAAAATGATCCTACAAGAACGTACCACCAGGATAAAAATGTCCTGTGTCCGGGTATGAAAACTGCCGCATCACCGTTGAAGCGTGATTGAGTGTCAATATTACAGACTTCCACTTTAATTACAGTGGTCTTCTTGTTCTTTTTCGTGTGGGTAGTAAGGTCTAACGAACGACGTAGGATATGGCCATGATGAAATATAGTACATACCTAGAGGTAAACCTAGAACTGTCTGCAAAGCTAAACTTTTGTTGAAATCAACTCATGTTTGCTTACTTTTTTTAGTATATCGTATTATTGCATTATTTAAAAAACGTTCTTTAAAAAAACCTACAAGATATTCGAATGGAACTAAACGAAAGATTAGAAAAATAACAATGCAAGCAAACACTTTTTCAGAAAAGTTCAAATTCGTGAAAAAATGTAAAAGAAAAAAATGTTTCATGGCCAGGAAAAACATCAAACCTTTTGTTACCATTTCCTAAGAAATTCGTTATTTAAGCCCCTCTCCTTGATAACCTCTAAAACGGTTACTTACATAAGAAAAAGTTAGAAAGCGCCCCCTGTCCTTTCATGAAATTAAAGTCGGGCTATTTTGGAAGTCGGAAACGGCTCAAAATCTCAGCGGTATTAAAAGCCGGTGGAATATTCGGCAGGTGAGAGGAAACAATTGAATTAGTTGTTATGACGATTACGAGTGTTTGTTAGGGCTGACAAGACGTCAAGTGGAATTTTATGTCGGTTATGTTTTTTTTTTCAAATATTTGTTTATATAAACTTTTTACACATTCGTGGTACATGGGCGGACTTAATGCAACAAGGCATTCTCTACCAGTCAATGTAAGTGTGCAGTAGGTACTCAATACTCAATTATGCAGTTTATTATTGATATTGAAACTATAACGCGTTAGACTTCGTTTCACTAATTTTGGGACCGGATTCAGCTAACAAAATTTTACGTGTAGCGTACCTGACCTCCACAACCCAGTAACTCGGTAATAATAATAAGGGTAGAATTTAAACGAGTGACTGTAAATTAAAGTTTTAAGTGACAAAAATAATTAATTTACGTTATAGTATTACTAAGTGAGCGACTGACTGCGAGTGACGAGGAATCAACAGAACAGCAACTTACAAACATTACTAGATGAGAAGCTTTATAATATTTGAGCGACCTAATATTTGTTTGTGTCAGCGTTACGTCCTGCATTTTTTTAAATATTTGGCAAATGATATTTCTGGGTGGTTTAAAAAAAAATAACCACGAAGGGGATGGCGGGGTCTGTTCGCTCGCTTCGCTCGCTCACTTGACCCCGCCATCTCCTTCTAACCTAAATCCCGAGCTGGCATCACTCGCTCTTGCACACCAAATAAAACACCAAAATGTTAAAACCTCAATTGGAAAAATCATCTCTATCTCAATATTGAAGTTGCCCTCTCTGTATTTCTAGTCGCTCACTTAGTAATTTAGCCGCACGATTAGAATTTTAATATCTGAAATGGATTAATTACAACCCACTTTTTGTAAACTCGTTCTTGATTTTATTATTAATCAATATTCGTCGTTAGTTTAGCTAATTTTTCGCTTATTCAAATTCATACCGCTCAAGTTATTAAAACAGTATCTCATCATCAGTCGCTAAGTTATTTTTTTATTCGATCGTTTTATAATTTCCCTAATAATAATAGCCAAAAAAATTCTCGTCACATTTTTCGACACGGTTATTATCTACTTGCAAGTAAATCTACGTCATACGTAACAAGGAATATCTATGGAAAAAATCAATCAACTGACCCAACATCATTCGACTAATCTAATTGAGAGCCAACCTTAACCTTTTTAGAAAAAAAAGGTAAGATAGACCATGACATTCGAAATTCAAATTGTTACAACACCCAACCCTACATCTGCCGGTGTCCTTAATTTGATTGCGCGCAGTTATCGACGAGGTGGGTGACGCCAGCGCCTCCAGCGGACAAAGTCGGAACAAAGTTTGTTCTACAAGTAATCTAGCAAATTGCGGAACGATTGTGATGATTATTTCGGTCGCAATTTGTGTTAGATTATTAGGCTCTACTTTGTGGCATACTTTGTCAATATTTTTCGTGGCGCAAACCAGTATACTCGTAATAGGTAAAGATTGAGTGGATGGGTAATCTGCGATCTCATTATTTCGTTATATTACATGCACCCATCAAATCCCCCAATCAGAACACAGGAAACCTGTGTTCCTAATTTTTAAGCAACATCATTCGAAATGTAAATGCGAATATTGCTTAAAAAAATTAGAATTGGCCCTTTTTCAAATATGTATTCCCTTACATAATTGGAATCTAAAACTCATCCGCATCTGGTTATACCGAACGCCACTTATATGGCAAAAAAAAACATTTCTATTGTAAATGAAGCCGTATTTTTGTTCCAAAGTCTCTGAACCAAGAAGCAGGGGCCCTTCCATCCCTTAGGCACCTATTTATCATATCCCAGCCTCCAAATATTTTTCTTACCTCTCCCGAAATAACACCGATACATACAAATTAAGGGCCCTTAGGGATAACAGCATTATGATACATGCAAAAACACGTTTTCCCTGGTGACGTCATTATTAGGTTCGTCCGGGACTAGTATCGGTACATACGATTTATCGCTTGTTTTTAGTTCACCTGAGTCGGCGCGAGAGGGTTGATTGTGACGTCATGAATGTGGATGCATGTTTGGTGATCACCAGTGTATGTACTTATGTAGATAGATGATCTATCAGTCCATTCTGTTACAATGTCCCCGTGAAAACTTAAGTGGAGTGAGCGTGAAGTGAACTGGCATGTGTCACTACTGAAGCAGCCGGTGTATTGTGTCCATGACTCACCGTGCAAACTAAGGTGTAATAACTAGTAAGTATGAAGTGAACTGTCATTCCATCTTGTTTGTATGTCTTGACAGTTCACTTCATGATCACTTCACTTTAGCTTACACAGTGAGATGTTTATAGAACAGCACTGCAGTATTAGTATTTCATATATTTTAGCAAAGAACACTTTCTTTATCTCTGATCATTGGTGCGATTAATTGTTTGAAGATACATTCATGGCCAATAAATTTCGTATTCAATCTACGGGTTTATAGCTGTTCATTATATTTCTGTGATAATGGTAAGTTGGTAGCACTATATTACTATTAAGCTGCCTGTACGGGCTAATGGCTATATTACTGTTTCATGTTGCGCTATGCACCAATCAAACGAATCTGTTCAGGTCTACGTCATATAACAACGAGTCTTGTGGCCAACCATAGGTGTCAGAGGCGCCACAGCACGAACCAACACAGTATATTGAAACCGAATTTTAAGAAGCTGTATGGAATTTTTTATTAGCTGTTACTCTAGCAACAGTTTGAAGTGTTTCCCTTCAATTCCGTAGAATTCCCAACAGAAACTAAAACCATACATAAGAAAGCAACTCGTTTGATATACGGCTCCTCGCTCGCACTCACACTCATATAAACTTCTACTATTTATTTATCTTCACTGAGGTGCAGTTTTCTTGGTTTATTTATTATCTCCCACCTCAATCAGTTCAGTTCTCTGTGCTGTGTAAAGATATAAAACAGCTGTTTTGAACGATGCAAGGTCAAATATTGTCAGTGTAGTATTTAAAAATGTGTTTGTGTGTCATGAGATGTCTTAAAAGATACCTAGTGAGTGAATTAAAGTATTTTTAAGATAACATTTTTTTCGACATGTTAACCTATATAAATTATACCTACATCTCACCCTTCCTTACAATTCACTCAGTCAATTGGTGAAAACCACATGAAATTCCGTTGGGTAGATTTTGAGTTTATCGCGTACAGACAGACAGACGCAGCGGGGGGACATCGCTTTGTAATATGTAGTGATAGTGATTGTGACAGTGATGGCGTGATAGTGATGATAATGATAGCCTCGCGGTAACCACTATCTCTAGCGATGATGTGGTCGACAATGGAGGACGCTTGCCTAGAAGTAACCTATTTATTTCGATGAGATGAACTGAAAGAGATGAGCTTTATCTAAGAAGAGAAATATCGATACAAATATTCAAAACTGCGAGTACTTTCAATTTAAAAACGTTCTCAAATAATAAACCCAAGTTGTCAGCTTTCAATAGATTCCTGTCGATATCGATGTTCTCACAGTTCCACCTCTAACACAACAAAGGCAACATTTTCCATTTCTCCTCGGAGCGATATTGCGTACACTTAACAAACAAATAACCTTCAGCGTATTTCCCTTTATTTCCGATGTGAAACAATTCGGTAGCAAATCCGGGACTTATCTGGTGGGTAATGCAATCGGGATTGTTGGCTATTGTACCGGCAACTATGGTGTGCTGGAGTGGTCTTTAGTACCGGGCTGCGGCATTGAGGAATGGGAAGCAGATTCGGTTTTGTGTTGGCAGTAGACAAATACAGAATTCAATTATTTTTGAACAAAAGTAAGTCTAAGTGTGAGTTTTTAAACATTATAATTTCGTTGCAGAAATGGGATAGTTCGCTTCGTCTCTCGCTCACAGCGGAAACATCATTGTCATAGTGGCTGGCTGTAATTTAGAAACTTCTTTTAAAACCCTTCAGATGAAACATGTCTTATACAGCGATCACATTTTAGCTACTTCAATGAACAACTCATTTAAACGTACAAATAAAATCATATTACACAGGACTGGCCCGAATAGCTTGCACCTGTTTCTCTGCAAACTACATCTGAGATAGCACTTGGAATAAAATTACAGTGAGATAAGACGATCCACTGAAAGTGTTTGAAAACTTCGCTGTTTTACTTAATGCAAGCAATTCTCATAGTACACCGAGTTGAATTAAAAACTTGACACCTTTTGTTGCTTTAAGATAAATCTGCGATTGTCTAGAAGAGAAAAAGAAATGAGAAAAATTGTATTTTGCTGATTATCGTCTTGCAAAAGATGTGGAAATTAAATTGTGAGAGAAAAGGCCTTACTTTTATCTCAATTAACTTCAATAAGTTTGGGTTATTTATTGTATTAAAAACTAAAACTCAAAAATGGCTGGACCGCGCAGAATAGTTTTCGTTTGCTTTGTTCACCTCAGTACCGAGTTGGACTGGGAAAAAAGTGTAACAATCAAATCAATTTTAGGTGGTACAAAATTCACCCGGTCATCTTGTTTTCAATAAATGACTTTATCGGTGGCTTTCAGCTTTCAATATCCCTCGTATACTCGTTACACATAAGTACAGTTTGAATACAACCACTTGCAAAAGAAATTTAAACCACACAATTTTATCTCCACATAATTTTAAATCCGAACCAAGTGTTAACCAATATTAACCGCGTGCGATGGTTGTCTGCAACCATAAAGTACAAGAGATATTGCGATAGTCTGCTTGCAATATTAAAGTAGAATGCGACACCCCTCGCTTATAAACGGCTGCGAAGTGCCAACGCGGGAAAATTTTGTATGCGAACCATTGTTATACCGGGTGTAACGCAGTGGGGAGCGAACAAAAAGAATTAGTCTATGGCTGGTAGTTATTCTGTTATCGTCCTGATTTATTATTTAAGTTCCGAAGTAAAGATACGAAGTCTAGACTTTGGTATTACTGTGATTTTGTTCGTGTATACTTCGCTGTAGTATAATGTTAAATAGGTACTGACTGCAAAAACGACCACACTCCTCAAAATTTTTGATGACAATCTAAATTAAACTTTTTGTTGAATGTGTTCAAATTCTTGTCGGAACGCCTTTGCTATCGTCTGAAATGCTCCTTGATTCAAAAAGATTTTTTTTTCTAGTTTTTATAAAATATGTATACTATATTTTTTACTCTTACGGTGTTATTTAGATACCTATTACTCAAAACATGCTCAAAACGAACATAATATTAAGTATGATTACTCGAACATTGCCTACCATTAGGCCAAAAAATTAAAACCTCCATCTCGTCCACCCCACGCGACATCTGACTGGTCACAATAATCTGACAGCGCGGCAAACGACGCCATTTTGTGTCATTACGTCACTCGCGGAGTCCTCTGACGTGTGAATGACATTGACAACATTAATTGCTGTGGGACATGGAGATTTGTGGATTAGGAAATAATGATTGTTTTGCCCTTTAGTAACGCCTGATTTTGGAACTGTCGGAAAACTTCTGCCAGGCAATTTAGCACTGGTAATAATCTTTTCGGTCGGGTGATTGTAAGCCCTATTCAATTGAACAAAGTTATCTTTGTATAAGAAGCCATTCAGTTGAGAATTAATCGAAAGTAAATTATATTTCTGCCAATAATTGGTTTAAAAAATACCTACTTAGTCATAAACTCTGAAACTGTCATTAAATCGCTCCAGAAAATAGGTAATAAAATCCAAGTTTCAAGTATTTTAATTTCCAATTCAAACTCGGACTCATTGTAACACCTGGTGCAGGCCATAACAGATTTAAAAGTCATCCCTACAGGCTAATAACAGGCGGACTCAAATCCGACGCAAGTGAGGACGTTTGGGGACAGCGGGGTAAACGGGGGCATTTGGGGCCATCGGGGCCTTTAGTTATTACGGCCCCTGTAATGTGTGTGTTGTGTAGACGTGCTTTACAGTTCTGTGCGCCTGGTACCGCTTTTATATGCGAAATAAAACGCTGGATGCAGAAATAATATTTGTATAAAAATCTGTAAATTTTGTTAACTTTTTGATTTCATACTTCCTACGTAATTTATTTTTTGAAAAATCGGTTGTCAAAATATGAAAATGATATTACCTTACCTCAAAAGGTATAGATCTACATTTTGTAAAACAAGAATTGTTTAGTGCAAGCACTTTAACAAAATTCTACCAAAACACACTTAAGCACGAAATAAACGTAACACTCCTATATTAATTACAAAGCATAAAATATAGTAAGATATTGGAGTAACCTCCACGCCATTAACAAACTATTGTAAGTACGAATATGGAGGGTAGTATTAATAAAAATTCAATAGTACGCTACATTTGCCACCCCACCTGCGAAGTTCAGGGGTAAGTGTGGCTATTTCGAACCAGACAGACGAAAATGGCGGCGGATTTAAAAGGGGTGGGGTCGAGTCGAGCGAAACACAGGTCATAATGGAGATATTTTGTGATTTAGTTCGAACGGGTCAACGGCGGAGTTAAGTATCGGTTTTTTCTAAAATAAATACTATATATAAGTATATTTTTAAGTAAAACACTTTCCCTATAATACATCCGCTGGCACGTCAAATTACAACAATAACGTCATTTCCTGTCTTTTTCTAGAGGATACTGCAGGCAAAGTTCATACTTTCAACAATAATGTTTTCCCTTAAACTTTCTGTAAGTATTAAACTACAATTAAAATCATAAACAACTAACAAAATAACTAAATAATTTCCCCACTTCAAAACAACTCGCAGCCTCATCTTTCACCTGATTAAAATTTCACAGCGACCACGTGCTCGGGTAAGACCGCTCACAACGCGCAGCAATTAACTCCAGTGCTATACTTTACGCCGCGTCGACCCTATTAGACGAGGGGTAAGAAGGCTCACTCCACACAATGCGGGATAATTTGACGCAAAGCGCGAACAATCAGTAACTGTAATGGGGTGGAGATTTTTATTCCTATTGTTTTTAACTGTTTTGTAAAATAATGGGCTACCGCGGGCATTCACGCTGTTAAACTCAAACGTTTTTTTTTATTTCATAACAAGCAAATGTTGGTCTCGCAAGGGTTATATTGATATTGTTTTGCGTCCGCCCAAAATCAAACAAAAATAATGAAAAGTACCGCCTCATTGACCTGCATAAGTTTTCAATCATCAGAGGCTTGACAAACAGGTATTTTGGGAATGGTAAAAATGATTCCCGTCCCGGTAGCAGTCATCTTTCAGTCATTAATTGTATGTGAATAACTGAGACGCGTCGTTCGTGTCGTGACTCGTGACTGACGTGTGTCACTGGCGGGCTTTCGACATCTACGAACAGTTTTCTTTTGACGTGTCTGGTGCGAGTGGTCTTTATTCATGTACGTGTACTGCTTGTCTATTCTGTCGACATCTCAATGTATACACTTAGTATACGACAAGTGAGCTGTCATTCCATCCTGTTTGTATGGTTTGACAGCTCACTTGTCACTGCTGGTGTATTTATGGTTCTCTCGCACCTGTTCAAGTGACCCTTCTGGTCTTACTTACTCTATGCTGCCATACTTCACACCCGGAGCCTATTAGCCACGTTTTATTTACTACCCGCACTGGTTGATCGCATGGAGTCAATTTGTGCTGCTGTATCGTTAGTAATGGGCTAGTGTGTACGCTGGATGAGTGCTTGTAATGAGGATTTATAACGGTCAGCCGGGGTGCAGTAGAATGTACCTAGTTTGTAGCTGCACCTCCATATAACTCTACTATTTTCCGAGTTGCTTTGCTGATATATATTTATTTTAATAAGGATCTCCAACAAATTTATTGCAGAAGCAGAATTTGAGAGAGCTCTGCTTCCTTACAAGAGATCACAGCAACATGCACAAGAAATTTAAAAAAAAGGTAGCAAAAAATTAACAAAATTAATTACAAAATTATAAAAACAGGACGTTCTTGTCCGGGCATAAGCATGAAAAAATATGAATTGCAAAAATGTGAAAATAATATCATCACAAAAAACTTAAATGTACCCATGACGATAAGAAAATGGCTGTGACAGACGGGCAAATAGACAAATAGAATAACAGACACACGGGTATTCTTGTAAGCCATGTAAGGGCTCCATTTTGCGTTTGGAACTCAAAAAATACATGAACACCAACATTTCGCCAGTAATGACCATATCAGACTTTGGAAAGCTGAGAAATAAATCAAAAACACAATTCATTATGATATGCCATATGCTAACTCTCTACCTAACATTGTATATCCGATACAACCCTCCCAATTCTTCCACTCCCCCCCCCAATTCCTCAATCGCAGACAGCATGCCCAATTAGTGGGTACATACACGCTTCAGCCCCCACCATTAAGGGTTGCGTGACCGCCGCCATAAACACTAGATTAGCATATCTATCGCGCCGCTCGCGCTGTTGCCCGACCCGACTAAGGCTGGCCGCATACGTACGGTTTTCCGATCTGGTTTTCCAACAAGAAATTCGGAATTCTGTGAGACTAGCGTAGACGTTCGATTTTATTTTTTTTTAAATCCGAACGCTTGGCTTGTTTTTGAAAGGAACTTCAGATTTTTCCTATTCGGAAAACATACGAGTACAAATGCGTGGTTAAAAATTTTGTATGTAACGCAAGCATACACGTCTCCGAAACTGAATTCCTTATTAGGAAACCGTTCGTATGCGGCAGCCTTATTTATCGCTTCGTACCAAACTGTATGAGTACTGCAATGGGGTAAATTGCAGCCTACGGTAAGGTTAAGTGTTTCGTGGTGGTCGAAAGATTTGGTGGCTTTACGGTGGTGTAAATTTTGAGTTAATTTATGAAGTTTTTTGTTGTGAATATTAAATTAGTTGGTAATTACCATTGTTGATTGTGGCAACCTACAACCATACAGACAACATTACTACTTGACTTCTAAGTTTATAAAGTTGGTAAAAACGTTGAATGAACTAAAACTGATTTGAGGAAGTCAAAGAAGAAATTTTACGACGTTTGGTTCCTAAACGTCGTAAAATTTCTTCTCTGACTTCCTCAAATCAGTTTTTAGTTCATTCAACGTAAAACACAACTACCAACCCTTTTCCACATACAATTATTTCACTAAACGTTTTCTCTCGCCCTATTCGTATAAATCTTTCCTGAAAACACTATCCTCATAAATAAGTAAACATACCAATAATACATAATAAATCACCGTCCATTTCGCCCACTCCTCCCCTTCCATTATACAGAACCGCGCAGTCGCGATGTGGTTTACACCGGTTTATACTGGTATATACTCGTTTATACCGGTTTATACCGGTCTGCAGCAGACGCGAGCACTGAAATCTGACCCCTCGTCTGATACCCGCTGTGGTAACTAGCTAGTGCCACTGACAAACCCTTCTTACGCCCATAGATTAGTTATGATGACTTTAAGGGATATTATGGGGTTCAAACTTTGTCCCATAACTCATGGCTTGCGAAGGGCTGTGGTACGTGTGAGTGAATAACTACATTTCATCAATTTAAAAAGTGCCATCTAACACTTAAGCGACTGAATTTCACTACTGTCAGCACCCCTAAATAGGCATAGCACTATGATTTCATTAAAAAAAAAAGAGAATAGGAAACCCGATGACACTGCCTGGCCCGGGTGTTGAACCTAACATCCAATTCTTAGCGTGTCCACCTATCCCACTTTTGTTCAGCATTAAACCTTAAAGTACGACGAGTTTACGTTAGCGTAGTAGTATATTCGGGTTTCTCTCTACCCTTAGATCAGTGGCCGGGTGGGGTTCTTACAAATTGGTAAAGTCGGTGTGTGCAATATACAATTATTTAGAAATAACTCCTTGATAATATGCCTTTGTTGTTTAACGAGCATTCTCCATCCAGTGTAGGTTGGATATCCCACTGTGCTACATTTCCTTCCCCGTGCCCGTGAGCGCGTCTGTATTCCTTCCGGCTGATCTGTGAGTCTCGCACATAGCACGGCAGGCGTGGCGGCGCTCGCGCTTACTGACACGTTTAACTGCATCGACTGCCTGTAATTACTGGCGCTTTTCATTTATTTATTTACTATTACTAAGATATTGTTTGAGACAGAACATCTTGATAGAGTTTTTTAGTTTCTAATCGCAGACATCCTCTTACCCCCGCTTCTTCAGTTAAGAATTTGAAATTGAATATCTGTCAAACTGAATGATGAATGAAAATTGTCAGAACTTTGCACTAAGTAAACACGCTCTTTTATAATATAAATTCCAAAATCTCAATTCAGAAACAGGCCCTTATTTAGTCTGATCTTAGTTCGTTTAAGTTTTTCTTGATACGCATGTTTAAAACTTTGAATAATAGTAATTTTGAAAGTTTGAGTTACGATGACTTAGTTTAAACCTACAAGGTGAGCTAAATTAAATCTTGATTGATAGGTTTTAATGATATAGTAGTCAAATAACATCATGTTCTTGAAACTTGTCTGCAGTTATATTGACCACCAGTCTATGTACCACACCACTATCTCTGCTAACCTGCAATTCCCCACAAGCTCATCAAATTTCCCGCTAATCTCTCTAAGATTGCTCCTGAGTCAGCTCTCTCTAAGCTCGCTAATTGGTGCAGAGCCCGCCAATCAGGACACGCACCGCGGTTACCGCTGACGCTGCGCGGCCGACGGAGATGAAGATGATTGGTGTTCGAGCGCCACGTAAATTGATGAGTCTGTCTGATTGGTGGCTGGCTAGTATTGCGGCGTACTGAAATTGTAAACTTATATCAGGTTGTGCTAATTGAAAGCAACAACGCGTACACAAGCATTAAAATCAGACTGTCTGTATCATCTTCAAGTGGTTGATGGAAACGCATGATGTTTTAAATACAGTTGAGCGCTAAATGTTCTTTGCAATTAGCGCCCATTTATGGCAATTCATATCAGTAGTCATAATGTGTTACTATTTGCAAGTGAAGAAAATTCTCGATGATATCACCCATCCATATGCTGATCACGACAAGAGCTGTTTAACTCGGAGAACTGTGCGGCTGTCATTATTTATTCACGAAATTACCAAATGTGTGAAAAAAACAGCTTTTCTCAAAACTATATTACCAACTTGTTGTTACGCAACAAAAAGAGAAGACTCAAAACAGTTCTAAACAGTATCCCAACATTGAAATGTCACTTCGAAACAAACTCGGCTCAAAGGCGTCACACCCGAACTTGAACAAACTGCCATTGAGTCGGTCAGTGCGTCCCGTGCTTCCGACGTGGAAATATGGCGCTTTCCCTCAACCCTCCCATGATTGAGGAGCCACTTTCACCCCATCGCGCCCTGATTGTACGCCTTTACCCCATAGGGGCGCGACCACGTCGATACCTGCTTGAATAACTATTTGTTTTAGCGAAAGTTGGTGTCGAAATTACCTATTAAAGTTTTTTTTCTTTTTGTTGTTCATGGCAGTGTGTAAGCAAAGTATGATTGTTGACATTTTTTTTCAATAAGTCGTAAGGACTTTTATTTGCCTGAATTAGATAAAGTAAGTACTTAAAACTTAGCCTTGAGTAGTGAAAACGACTATTGTAATATATTACAATTACTTTGATAAAAAAAAATCAATATCCAAAAATAAACAAGCACGTGATTAAAAACACCCTAAAATAGACCATATAACACAACACAAATAACCTATAATTATCATTTGATTACAATATACCTACTCTTATCAATACAATTTTGTGTCCCCACAATTGGGTCGCTCCCATCAATCCGTGGCGTCATTAGCCCATAAAAGCTTCCACTACCGCTAATGTCCCCCACAAAGAACGTTTATTTCGGCCTCCTTTGTATTGGGGACTCTGTCGCTACTTGTGTTGGGGACTTTGGGGGAATTGGACTACTCATGCTGGTAAAATTACAAGCCGTTACCAACTTGTAATCTGTCGTGGTTTCATTAAGGTTGGACCCAGTGTTAATTAGCTGTCGTGTAGATTTTCTATTGCAGACAATTAAGATTTTACTTGTATAATTAATCACTATCACTACATACTATAAAAATTCTACGCGCCGCGTCTGTCTGTCTGTACGTGATAAACAGAAAAACTATTGAACTAATTTTCATACGGTTTCATCAGTGGATGGAGTGAGTCATGAGCGCCTTTTTAAGTGTAGGTATAATTCATTAAGGTTTTGTGTTAATTTTTGAAGCTGTTGCAAAAAATTTGCCAACTGGGAGCTTATTATATGCTCTGCTGCCCATGTGAAGCCGGGGCGGGTTGCTGGTTATTAACAAGTCAGAAGTGTATCAAAGTTTTCGCTCCAATTCAATTGTGCTAAAATATAACCACATTTAAAAGCACATTAATCATCGGACCAGCGCCAAGTTGGCCCTTCACTCAAAGCAATCCATGCATATAACGGAATCATATTTAACCCTTCGCGCTGCATGCTCGAGCACTTGGCTCGCTCTGCCATTCGTTTATTCATGAAGCTCCGCGCTCTGTGTTTGTTCTGCGTACAGGCATAGTAATGTACTGTTGAGCAGATTGACACACTACGTGAATTTACTGTGTTTTAGTTAGACTGGCAACAAATGGCAGATGAGTTTTGAATGAACTGATAATTAAGTTGGATACAAATTGCTGACACCTAATTGCCCTAACTGTACATCTAAGCTAAAGCTAAAGAGGGTTATACAGGGTTATTTGTAAAACACCTTTCAGTGGGTGAAAGTACTCATGATAGTAAAAAACTTTTACTACGGGATCAACTCTGAAATATCAAAAAATAAATCAGCTGTTTCGTACATTTTCATCGGGTGAATTTTGCATTTTGTATGAAACAGCTGATAATTTTTTTGATATTATTCAGAGTTGGTCCCGTAGTAAAAGTTGTTTATTATAATGGGCACTTTCACCCACTGAAAGGTTGTTGGTGTTTTAAAAGGAACCCTGTACCTATACGTTTTCAACCAGTCTGATCAGTGGTGGCTTCGAATTTAGAATTGAACTAAAATAAACGCAACAAAGTGCATCAAACTGCTTGAAAAGTGTTTTTGAAAAGGGCAACATTTTTTTTCTCTACTGTACCTATAGTAGATACAGAACACCATCCTGAAATATGGCCACGCACTTCCAGGAACACGCTGTATTAGTAGAATTAATCAGTATGATCGTATCGCTTTTTATGCAGCATACATTTACATAATTATAATAATGTGTACGTAAGTGCTTTTTAATAGCTCTGCTTTGATATACCTAAACTAAATTTTAGCAGCATGTATTTGACAACCTTCCTAGCAGCACATTTTTTAACCGACTTCTAATAAAGGAGGAGGTTCTCAATTCGGATGTTTGTATTTTCTTTTTTTCTATGTTTGTTCGGGCATAACTCCGTCGCTTGCCAACCAATTTGAAAAATTCTTTTTTGTTGGAGTGGGTATACTTCCCAAATGGTCCCATTGAAATTTTATCAAAATCGGTTCAGTAGTTAGGTTATTAAATCCAAATAGCTGGAAAAAATATGTGGAAAAATCATCCATGTATACGAAATTGCGTATTTTTGCTTTCCTGTGACTTTCCAGTGGTGTTGTTAGGTGTGGGGTACCACTAAAAAGTGAAAAATAAAAACTTTTCACAAAAAAAAGAAACCGACTTCCAAAAAACACTACAACACAAGTCGGTGTTTTTGGTTGCTTCTTCGTTATTTGACACCGACTTCCGAAATTAAAGTTATTTTGAACTTTGTAGTGTTTTTGGAAGTCGGTTTCTTTTTTTTGTGAAAAAGTTTTTCATGATAAAGATTTCCGTCACATTAAACCGCCAGTTTGTCGCCGATAACCATTTCAATCATTCCATCTCTCCTTCACTTCAAACAAATTATGCATTCCTATCTCAACTCTAACATGCGTATTAGAGGTCCTATTTATCCATTAACCATTACTAATGGCTGCCAGTGTCTGCCTGCGAACAAACACCGTCAGTTTGTCACTCCCGCGAACCGATCCGAGCGATCCGAGCGATCCAACAGTGCTCGGCTGCGAATCGATATCCGCTGAAGAACATCACTATAATACGACTGTTTAAATGCTGTGTGGTTGAGGTAATTTGATTGATTGCTTCAGGTGTGGATTCTTCTATGAATGGGTTTGTGACGTCTGTTTGTATGTGAACAAACGTTACGTTAACGCCTGGTTTCTTGAATCGACTATACATGAAACGAAAATCAAGTGATATGATTGGCTAGATGTCATATTAAGTAACAGAAAGGATCGATGAAGAAAACGTAACATAGGGTGATACAATTTTATCGTAAAAAACTTTTTACAACAAAAAAATACAACCGACTTTAATTTCGGAAGTCAGTGTTTTTGGTTATTTCTTCGTAATTTAACAACGAATTCCGAAATTAAAGTTATTTTGTACTTTGTAGTGTGTTATGTTATTTCTGTTAAAAATTGTCTTTAATAAAGACAACCTTTGGATGGATTTAAGAGACAGAAGGAAAACCAGTACTCCAGGAAAGTCCTGGAGTACTGGTTCTGTCCTGGAGTGCAGTCTTAGGTCAACCTTCTAAAGACAATCACAGCTAACTGCTGCGCGCTTGATAGTTTATCGTATTATAGCTAAATGTGAAAATGTTCACAGGTCGGTGATGCTTCTCACACAACATTTTAACCTTAACAAAACTTTTATAACACGAATAGCTTGTTATTTCGTTCTGCTAAAAGAATGAAAGTGTAAATAAATTAGCGTCATCTTCGCCTCGCGTCGATTTCTGAATAATTCAGTGCTGCCGACAATTTGACGTCGCTGCAAGGTCACGTCACTCCGACAGCTCTCTTCAGAAACTAATTGGGTTCTGAACGACACGAAGATTTTGTTATTTTTATCTGACAAGAGGTTAATGTGGATAGTTGCATCGATGCTTTTATATTTAACCATCGATGCTAGGTTATGATCGGCATACTTTTAGTTAATCTACATTTAAGCAGGGTTGTGACACAAACAAGTTGTTAATTCTTTGTTTTCGGCAACGAATTATTAATTACCATGTTTATTGGAATGTGATGATGACTGAACAAGATAATTGGGTTAAAAGGAAACAATGTCAGAGCTTATTTTTAACAATAAGTTATTATTATTTATTGTACACACAACTTTAGCTTGTTGATTTACAAACTCTTTGAGAATAATCATCGGTCCAGTTGTAGGTCCATATTTACTATACTTGCCATGAGTATAAATAAGCAGGTAAAAACAAAATAAAACTCGACTTACAAAAACAGACATCAGCCTAACGAATTATAAAAAAACAATATTTATAAACGATTAAAAACAAACGTAGCACGGTTGACACGGGTCGCACGGGGGTTGGTTGTCTAAATATAAACATTTCGTGTGTTTGTAAACCCTCCCGTGTGGGCCGGTGGTGTGATGTATTAATAAAGTACAAGCGGCGCATGCACGTCACGGCATTGCTTGCCCAACCGCCGGCCGGTGCGGACGTGTATGCGCTCCTTGGTGAAACGAGTGTTTGGCTTTGATTTACGAACCCAGCAGCAAACGAAGACACCACAGTGGCGACGAGCCTCAAGTAAGTGGTAAATTATGCTGCTATATGAAAAAGGAGAAATATGAACTCACGTGCAAGAAAAAAAAAAAAAAAAAAAACAAAAAATGAAACACTAATAACAACCTCACGGTTTTATGGTGCTATCGATTAAGTGGTATATGTATCTATCTGTCCAAGTACTATTAAAACAAATGACTAGACATTACAAATATCAAATACAGTGTTATTTGTCTGATCGATCAATGATAGGTTATAATTATCATTGTCATGAAAAAAAGCAATTAATACTTTTCTAAAAATAATTTCTATCATAATTATTGTTATATTCTTGACTACAGCCGTGGATATTTCTAAAATAAGTTAAAATTAAAATTTTAAAATAAGTACCTACTCGGTGGTAACGGTCTTCTTATATCTTGTGACGATAATTTCGACGTAGGTACCTATTAGTAGAAATTGTAATAAGAAATACCGTGTAAGTCCGCGTTAATGTAATTTATCCGGTGACATTATTTATTTAAATACCTACGTAGGTAATAAGAATTTTCAGTGCAAAATTATAATTCCTCACTATTCATCGCGTTCCCTTAAGTTAAATGATGTTTTAAGGTTGAGGTACCTAAAGCAAATGTCGTTAGTAATATTAAAGCAGATAAGTCAAATGCATGCAATCAATCAGCGCAATAGGTACATGTACTACTTATTGATATAGGTAGGTAATACAATATGCTATCATAACAAATGTACCAAAGTGTATTAGTGTATGTTGCCAAGGTGCAATAAGGTGCCAAGGAGCACAAAGTAGTATTTTTCCAAGGTGAATCAAGGTGCCAAGGAGCATTAAGGTGTAATTTTGCCAAGGGCATATATATCCATAAAAATGCAAATTACATGGATCAATTGATTGATTCCTTTGTCGTTTTGAAATTTTAGCAACATTAAAAATCACTAAACCTAATGTAATAAATGTCACCGGCATAACCCATATCTACTTCGTGTAATAAAGATTTATATCACTCCAGTGGCGTAGCGTAGTAGGGGCGAGGGGCGACCCGCCCCGGGCGGCCCCTTTGAAACCTAAACAAGGGGGCGGCTGACACCCATGCTAAGCCACTGTAATACTCATTTTATTATTGTCCATTTACGCCGCATCTAGCTAAAAAAATAAAAAGTTACAATAAAATTCAATTCAGGGACATAATAATGTGTAAATTAGACATATATTGTAGTTTATTTGTTATCCAGTCATCGTGGTAAAATATATCTAGGACTTATCTAGGATTTTGCAGTGTGAGAACATGGTATACACATTTCAGATAGTAATTTTGGAAAAAAAGAAAAAAAATAATAAAAAAAAACATAAAAAAAACGATTGGGTTACAGATTGCTAATGACAATATTATGAGGAAATTTAGGACCAGTAATTTGTATTTTACTGAAAGCATAAATAAAATACGAAACACCTTATCCAATGGCGCCAAGGGTGCAATACAAAGGCAAAATCAATGGTACCAAGGGTGCAATACAAAGGCAAATTGACATTGTTTGAGGTCGCTCAAAATGTCCAATTTACCACCAAGGGTTCTGCCCTTGCAATGCGAAGGTTGTTCCAAGAAAGAAAGAAAATGAGTTTATTTGGCACACACATATAAAACCCATAGTTTTGTCTTAGTCTACTTATACATTGACATAATGTCGAGTAGCGTATTTACGGCCCACTAAAAATATATCATACCTACCCACATTAAAAAAAAAAAAAAATGTTTTTACTTGTTACCCACATTTACAATTATTTACGTGTTTTAACAATTCAATTGGGTTTGGACAAGGTATGAAAGATGTATTATTTTCATGGTTACTTTTATTATATTATTAACGACAATTACATCACAATATTGAAATTAAAATCAAAATCAAAAGTCATTTATTCAAATTAGGCTGAGAGCCAGCACTTTTTGAACGTCAAATTTTACATACATAAAGACAGTGCACCAAAACGCCCACCCGTCACCACTTCCTAGTGTTTTAGATGGGAGAAAGAAGTGGCGCTACTAACTCCCCAGCAACACATCTAGCTGTTACGTTTTAAGAACTTGAATTAAACAATAGTACGCAAAGTATTTTAAGACACAGGAACAAAAATAAATATGTATCCAACAACATGGAAATCATAAACTTAAATAGTATTTACAACATGTTAGCTAGCACACTCCATTATACGAGTACCATTAAAAAACGGGCAATGGTAGGATTTAGCGATTAGGTACTTGTCTAATAGTATACTAGCACAATTTATATTGAGAGAATCATAGTTTTATTAAAGGTTTACCTAAAGGAGCAAGGAGCTCGTGGCTAAATTATAACAGCCGCACGGGCCAATCTTCAAGGTAAAGCAACGCTTGTCGAGGTTGGTCTGTGGATCTTAACATACCGAGACTACTCCGTGCCTCGGAAAGCACGTTAAGCCATTGGGCCCGGCTGTCATTTGTAGACCTTTGGCAGTTACGTTACGAATTGTTGGAGGCCGGAAGGTCTGACACCGGTCTTGCCATGAAGTACCGTATTACATAGCCAGTTAATGAGTTGTGGAGGTCTGGTGGGCAGCCGCTCCACGTAGAATGCTGGTATTCGGCTGAATCCGGTTTGGCTGGGAGCCGACCCCAATGTAGTTGGGAATAGGAGTGTAACGAACATATTGGTATTAGTTAAGAGATTAGTAATATTCCATGGATTCACGAATCAGTAATCCGACGAACTGATATATGCTAATATTTAATATTCACATAATCCACAGATTACTAACATGTACAATAATCTTCGGTGGGATTAGACTCACTCAATCATTCTGACATTCGTGAAGTGATACGTATTAATAAGTATTAGTTAAATATTACTGATATAAATGTTAGTTAAAATATTATAATATTTCTAGACTAATATAGTCTTATTGCCCAATACTGATAAATATCGGTATTAACCCATATTTAGTTGGGAAAGGGCTAAACCAGTGATGACTTAAAAATCCACGCAAAGGGTAAATAACTCACAGAGGGCCACGCAAAGAGTAAATAACTCACAAAGGGCCACGCAAAGAGTAAATAACTCACAAAAGGCCACGCAAAGAGTAAATAACTCACAAAGGGCCACGCAAAGAGTAAATAACACACAAAGGGCCACGCAAAAAGTAAATAACTCACAAAGGGCCATGCAAAGAGAGCATCTTTATATTAGGGCTACGCAGTTGTGTGTTTCTGTTAATGATTTTCAGTAAAAAGCCACGCAAAAGTAAGAGTCAATTTTATTAAAACCCAAAATGACTCATGCGTTATCCACACTCCCAAACTTCCTGAATAATTGTCGACACTCGCAGGGAGAAATGGAAGAGGGCTCTTGAATTTAACACATTGCCTGTCAACATCGACAATCCTGCGAAGAAACGAGCTACTCTCTACTACGTTGGGGGAATAGCACTACAAACAAGAAGTTGACTATAATCTTCCGGGTAGATTATAGTCAACGTTCATGCTGAAGAAGGGGAAGGTGTCGATGTCTATGCATTAGCTCTAAAGAAATGAGACAGTTCCTTAAGTTCGAAACAAAGTCGGATTAAAGAAATTTATATTTTCTAACAGAAAAAAAAAACAGGAGGAAGTAGAAACATTTTAACGATTTTGTTAAGCTTGAGAAATCATGCCGGAAAAGGTCAATTTCATAACGAAGAGGAGTATATTATCGACCAAAACACTGAAAAGGGTCAAATGTAAAGTCGAATGTAGAATTGAATGTAAAGTCTAATGTAAAATCACGTACAATTTTACACGTAGAGTCAGATACCTTGTTTTTATTTTCTTTGTTCAAATAATGTGATTTCGATGACTATTACTGGTGCTTGGACTTTGTAATCACGAATACTAGCTAATCGCGGATCAAACCTAAAACATTTGTTTCAATGAAACCATTTACAGCCACTGTCGGTCTGTCAAAGGTTTACCGACTGAACGACATTAGAGTGACATGGAATAGCTGTGTAACATGAAAAGTTTGTAGACCAATTGCCGTAGAGATTAACGATAGCAAATCGTAACAAGACGCAATAGGTGCAATATATTGCGTAAAAGGAATCTGTAGAAATTGCGAGACCGTTATTATTGATGTTTAGTGATGTAGATACTAAAGACGATTAGATGAGGTCCGTGAGATTTCATTAGAGAGTTTTAAGCGCTGTGTGGTATAAGGTAAAGCTCAATTTTATTGCACAGAAGTTAAAAAAAAAAAAAAAATATCCGTGAACGATTTCGTGTTATTAGCAAACTAAGAGTGAAACTGGATTAATTAAAATCCTAAATTCAAAGGTTCATTTAAGAATTAGATGACATAGTTGATGACAGTGATAATGAAACCAAGTCTGATGGCTTGTTTACTAAACTCTTGATCGCACCTCATGAATGACATGAGGCGATGGGTCTCCAAGGAATCGTTGGTACGATTTCTGTCTGTGCACCAAGTACATACTCGTAGCGCTTAATGTGTTGTTGCACATATCGTGCTAGATATTTTCAAATTGTTGGTGCGAATCTGGTCTGTGTTGGTGCACAGATTATAACGGAATTTTCATGAGTGAGTATGCATTTCAGAAATTTATTTTGTTTGATCGGATATCTTTCCTTTGAGTAATGTTGTGCGGGGAGCGCTGTGCACGAAGCGTGGACGACGGGTGTACACATTTTACTACACCCGAGGATGGGTGCTAGTCACGGATGGCAGTGTCGCGGATTCATGGCGCTACGGTATAAATGACTACGCCATTCGCTGCTGCATAGAACAACCAAGGGTGTAGTGTAGACAAAATCAAACTGGTCAATTTTTGTATTAACTTTATAGATGTACTCTTTCTATTTTTTGAGTTTTTATTTTTCTATTAACCCACACACTGTTTTATTAATGGTTCCAATATTTGTAAATATGTGAGTACCATGTACTTATTAAGAAAATGAAAAAGTTTATCTCTGCTGGTAATACTTTGATTTCTATAAGTAGTATACTCTAGGTGCATCAACCTCACATATATCAAAGTTAATGTGTGTATTCAAAATATTGTAAAACATTTATTTGAAAAGAGTAACTATGGAGTTTCTTGTCCGTTCTTCTCCATAAGAATCTACCTTTGCGAACGGACAGTAGAGTCACCTTATTTTGTATACATAGTATTTGGATGTAAATGATGACGTTCAAAAGAGCCGTTTGATGGCCTTATTGAAATGAACGTTTTGACTTAGACTTTTATAAAGGACAGTTTGGAAAGCAAGTGAAGGAAAAAGGGAAAAGTATGGTATATACCTGGAAATAGGGGAAAAATTATTATCAAACAGATGATTCAGAGGATAAAAGTGATTCGATAGAAGCAAAAGAATAGATAAATAACTCTGTTAAATTGTATAATAAGTATTCAGTGGAAGATAAATTTTACCTTGTTGGAAATTATAGAATGTGGAGAATTAATTAACTATTTGATAATTAAGTATAATTAAAATAATTAATCAGTTATTATATTTGTTTGTTTAAATTCTTATGTAAAGGAAGAGGTGTGATGTATTAATAAAGTACAAGCGGCGCATGCACGTCACGGCATTGCTTGCCCAACCGCCGGCCGGTGCGGACGTGTATGCGCTCCTTGGTGAAACGAGTGTTTGGCTTTGATTTACGAACCCAGCAGCAAACGAAGACACCACAGGTGGTCAAGTGTGTACCTCCGTTTGTTTACGTTGTTTGTGTCACATTGCACCCTTCCTTCGTACGTCAAAGGCTACTGATTGCTGATGCACGTTAATGGATCAAGTTTTTGATCGTGTAAAGTACTAATGAGGGTTTCATTAATACATCCTTTTTCTATGTGTTTGGACATTCCCTTGCCACCTGTCGGTTTTTGAAAGAATAAATAAGACCAACTGAGTTTACAGGTCAGTGGACATTTACTTGGCCATGTAAAAGGTTTGAGAATTGACTACCTGCCTAGCCTTTTCCAAGCTATACTGGTCTGGACCGGAAGTCTCGACATAGTTACCGATCGCTTACCGACTGAACTCGGTCGTTAAGTCCTGAGGCCGCTCGTACATAGTCAATTTGAACGCGATCCACGAACAAAATCAATTATCAGATCCGTGGATCGCATTCAAGATTGACAGTGTACGGCCGGCCTCAGGACATAACGACTTAATTCGGTTGTTATGCGATCGTTAACTTTGTCGAGACTTACCGCCCTGGTACTGGTCCATCCAGTCTGTCTGACCAGCAGACCGAGCGACTGCCTATTTGTCCTCTACAACCCAGTAACTGGGTAACTATACCAAAAAGTCAAGAATATTTCATAATACCTGATCGTAGTTTCAGCCGAAAGCTGTTGGAAATAGGCGTCGCCGGCGCCGCATCGACGAGTCCTATGCTAAGAATTATTATGTAGCTTTAATTCTCCAAGCAATTCCAGCTTTCAACAAAGCGACTTAATAATTTGCTGCAAGTTTCCCGACTAAACGGAATACAAAGTTTTCAATTTTCTCCTCATTGCAATTTTTTTTTTCAAAGGAAATTCTCGAGTGAGAATAACAAAGACGCAATGAAACTCTTCTAAACGTTGTACATTCTTAGAAACTGTTCCCCTCGGCGTCATTGTTCAACTGTTCGCTCCTCGACACGGAAACTGTTATGTTTTGTACAGCAGTAAGTTTGGCGCCCGTTTTGTTGAGAAACTGAGGGGAAAATTAATTTCTTAGTTTGTCCATTCATCTGTAAATAGAATTAAGTAATTCAGACCGCTATCTCGCTTGATGCAAAGCAATGATTTATTCGAAGATGAAACACGCTTGTCTAGAAGTTACCTTTGCACTATTGATTAGAAGGCCCCCCAGGTTGTAGCTATGAGAAACCTCAGACTCGACAAATGGCAGCTATTTCTAGTCAATGAAAACTCGTATCAATGACAATATATTGTTGTTATTTTTCATTTGAAATATCAGTTACATTATCAACCTATATTCTCACTTAGGTAGGTAAGTAATTGTCGTAAGTTCTACGAAAATAAAAATTAAACATTGCATTACGAAGTATTTAACATTAATTTTCCGTGGTAACAAAGGAAACAATACAAACCTGAATAATTACTTTACACACCATACACTAAATAAACATGCACCTTTCTACATCTAAAATTAAACCTGTCTGAGTTGAATATTTGAAGTCCGGCTAATAGTCCATACATCATACCGCGCGTGCAATATTAATGCATTTTTGTCCAAACTCCGGACACCCGGACATCACCGGCTTTCGGACGGTAATTATTTAAGATAGCGCCCTCTGCCGGACAGCAGTGATTCATCGCGGAAACGTTCGTGGGCTTTATTTCCGTGAATTCTGTGGCATGTTTAAATGCGAAAAAATTTGGGGATAAAAAATGAGGTTTTTTGGATATTTTTGCGGGTGTTAGGCGGTTGTGAAATATGAATTTTATTGTTTGTTTTCTCGTTCCTCTCTTTGTGTCGTGCAAAGCTTGCTTATTCCCACGATTTACAATTCGGGCCATTTAAAAAAAAATAGGTAGTAAAGTTAATCAAATTGATAGAAAGCCTTAGCAATCATCAAGTGTGCAAAACCAAGAACTGTTACAAGATATTTTATAATAGCTGCCACCCGCGGCTCCGCCCGCCGCTTACCACCTCCTGGTGTTTCAATTGAGAAGAAGCAAGTGTCGCAATAAACTCTTCAGCAAGAAAAAAATTTGGATCGGTACTTCCAGAGATTTTCTTTTCAAACATTATTAATAACCAAAAAAACAAGTGTCGATACCGCTATATATACGTTACTAGCGGCAGCTAGTAACGTAACAGGCGACAGCCCGCGGCTACGCGCTAATGTCGAAAATAATCCCAAGGGAACATTCTCCTGGGATAAAAAGTATCCTATGTGCTATTCCAGCCTATAATCTACCTCTGTGCCAAGTTTCATCAAGATCCGTTCAGCCGTTCTGACGTGTTTGAGTAACAAACATCCTTCCACTCAAACATTTAAACTTTCCCATTTATAATATTAGTATAGATAAGTATAGATAAAAAAACAAGACACACTCATAGGAGAGTTCAAATCAAATGTGTAGTCGTCACTATCTCAACAACAAAAAGATTCTCTAAACAGAATCACAACAACACTTCAAAGCATCCCTCACATCACTAAACAGTCGACAATCTCGCAGTGTTTAGAGAGTTTTTCCACAAGACGGACGAACAACAGCGGTCGTTTGAGCCGCGTGTGTGACGTCATGACGGTGACGTCTCGCACAATGCGTGGCGCGCTCAAAGTGCACGCAGTCTCATTTAGCGCGCGATGTGTAGTACCTGGAGATAGATGGTGTTGGTTTATATAAGATCTGTTTGTTGAAGACAACAAGCTTGAACTGAGGTAGAAAGTTAATTTAGAAGTAAAGTTAAGAATACTCTACTAGAATGGTTGCATAGATATATATTATTTTAGGGGACAGATGTAGATTTAGAAACAATCTAGGTCCATAGTTTAATTGGTTGTCAACCGTTTTTTCAGCATGTTGGGTGTTTTTATATTGATTTGTGTTCAAACTCAAAATCAAGGCATTTGTTTCAATTACAAAATTTGCCTGTTGAATTGTCAAGGCCAAAGCGTAGACTAGTCTTCTTTCTGTTAGGTATAAATGCGAAAATTTGCATAAATAGATGTTAAATTCTCAATCACGCCAGAACAGCTAACTGGATCTGGATGAAATTTAGCTCAGAGATAGGTTATTATTAAAAAGAATGAAAACTACTTTATTTGCGTCAAGCATGACGCATAGGTACCAAAAATTAACAAATTACAGAAAAAGTTGTGTTATATATTACTCCTTATCCCGAAAGCATTCTCTGGGGATAATTTCCGACATTCGTGCGGGCGAAGTCTCGCAGCTAGTACTCAATGCTTTTATGAAAAGTTTAGACAAACAAATATATTGTCCCTTCGTCTAAGTATTCCCAGTTCCAAAATACAATGATCCTAAAACTTTGTCCACACTATTCTCATGTTTCAAGTTCGGTACAGAATCGCCGGCCCGAGGACAAGCACTTGCACGACAAAGAAAACAATATTTCTATTCATATCCCGCGGGAGTCTCGGACACAAGTGGCCGCCCTTTGTCGTGGGGTAGCGTCAGTGTGTTCTATAAAAACGTTTCGGTCAACTTTTACGGACCAAATTGTAAATGGGTGTCATATTTTGGTACTTTACGTTTTTGCTACTGTGTCTACATCCACACTAGTCGACAGAGAGCTCATTTTCTTTGTAACGTTTAATAATTCTGTTAATAAATCATGTTAGTAGATTGTTTATTTAATTTTCCTGTTTTCTTTTTGTTTCAGGTAATATTCAGTTTTTACAAACATGTTTGCTGGTGTCATCAAATCGTAAGTTGTAAGATGTAACCGCTCACTTTTGTGAGCCTGTATTCATTAATATAAATTATACGCATCGCAATTTTCAACCCTTACAAAACGATAATAATCACAATTCCCAAAAACAGATGGCGCTGCCCTAAAACCGTAACGAATTAATAAATAATTCGCCCGCTAAAGGAAACCATTGACCAAAAACATCGGCCTGTGATAATATTCCACATATTTCACGATACCACCACCCAGGAGTATGATTATGGTGGATGATTGATGAAGCCGCGTCACGGGAGTTTGATCAATTATCATTATTTTTTCGCCACAGATTGATGATGGCAGCGAAATTAAATTATTTTAGAAGTTTGTGATATTCGTAGCATCGAGGAATGTAAATTTAAAAGGTGAGCCTGCGATAGAACTGTAGGGGAATCTTTTGACAATTTGTTGAAGTTAGATTAAAGGTTCAAAATCGAATTAATTCGTTCATTCGGCTTTTTATCCCATCACTATTTTTAACACTTTTTTTTATTTGCCATCTCATCTTAGTCAACATTTCAGTTTGTCATAGAAAGGAAAAAAATAGAACAGTGTTATAAAAGCGCTTCATTTAAAAAAGTTAATTGGAAATCAGTGTCGGTTCGCGGAACGACACCATAAAATGTCGAAAGTCGCTTTATATTTAAAATAATCTCTCTCCGTTGACATGACTGACAATGAATTTTTAATACCCTTTGAGATTTCAGTAGCAAAAGAAATGTTAAACCAATTTTCAACCTTTCACAAACACTTTGTGAAAATGAAACAACTCGAGATAGTAAGGACTTGGAATAAAATATAAAGCCAGTGAGAACTATAGTAGGCGCCAGATAAATGAAGAATAACGGTCATTGACCTTTCCTTAATATCTCTTCGTAGATACCCCCGGACAGTAAACTATGAATCGTTTTTCATTACTAGAACAGTAAGGATCACGATAGATGTCGATTCAGGACAGATTTATGACATTATTTCTGTTTTTGAAAATAAATGTGTCAATAAATGAAGGTGGGTCAATGACCGTTATTATTATTTGGCGCCTACTATAGTGAATCATCATCTGCCTAGACTCTTCCCAATCATATTGGAGTCGGCTTCCAGTCAAACCGGATTCAGTTCAATACCAGTAAAGTACGTGGAGCGACTTCCTATGTGACGACAATCCAGTAACCGGGTAACACGGATTCTAACAATCCGTAACGACTGCCAATGATCTACAAATGACAGCCGAGGCCAACGGCTTAACGTGCTTTCCGAGGCACGAGGACTCTCAGTATGTTAAGATGGTCACCCATCCACAGACAGACCAAGCATCGTTTCGGCAAGCATTGTTGAACCTTGTAGATCGACCCGTGCGGCTGTTGTTATATTTCCACTCACTCATGAAGTGTACGAGTACAGGTGTATAATAAATAACAAATACCATGTGCAAGAACAATAACACAGAGTAAATAAGTGAAAACAAACAGTTTCCCAATTAGGTGCAGCACACACAGTCGACACGAACTAGTTCTGTTCCGCATAGCGTCCAATTTAAAGGTCTACTCGCTTGTAATGTGCAAAATGTTTATTATCAAGTTACTTTGTGTCTATGCCTTGTTGTTACTAAATAAATCAATTGCAGATGTTTTTTTTATCGAGGAATGTCGGCTCCGTATAGTGAATTTACTTTAAAACAAGTTGACGTAGCACTAGGGCATAAAAAACTTGAATCAGATAAAAAATAATCTACGACTATTTAGTGACCCGTTACACAAAATAGAACTATGACATCAAAGGACCGATATCAAAAGCAATTCACCAAAACACAGAGCCGTCTTCCAACAAGAATTACACGAAAAATCAGAACTGAAAAAAAAAACGGGCCATAAAATGTAAACAGCATACGAAAAACACAATACAGTAATAAAACGAATCCATGTGAATAATCCTTTGAAATATTTGTCGGCGTATTGTCGGGATGTCCCTTCTCTAGCGCGTGACTAGATTTCCAAGATGGCCGCCGCACAAACACGCGGGAAAACATATTTTTTTGGTTAAACCGTTATTTTTGGGGTTCTCCTATAATTTGAAACTTAATCTGGGTGTTATGGCGGAAATATTTATATTTAGAGAATGTATTTTATTATCACTCACGAAGCTGAGAAATCTGTTTCTAAACTTGTAAACGTCTTTTTTACCTAGCCTCTGAGGTAAATCATAGTGGAGATTTTCACAAATAATCAATCAAAATAAACTCTTGCGTTACTGAGTGACTGAGTGACTAACAGAAAACGCACAGCCCAAACTGCTGGTCGTAGAAAGCTGAAATTTGGCATGTAGGTTCCCTACACTCCGAAGGTGAGCACTGAGACAGGATATCCCGAAATTCATACGGGATCGGGAAAAATCGGGATAGTACGAAGTCGCGGGCAAAAGCTAGTTTCTTTATAAAATGGAATATTTAAGAAAATCTTAAATTGAAATCTTAGTTTCCCGGTTTAATGAAAGCAAACAGACTCGGATCTAGCGAGCGAGGATTATCAGATCAAATGCAAAGACCAGGTTATTGGATTGTGGAAGAAGTTCTATTAAGAGTGGAATCCATTATAAACTCATATTTTTTGCACTTGATTTCAGTGTTTTTTCTATGCTTTATTTTAATGAGAAATACCTGGGAGCCGCAAAACTGACAGGCATGTAACAGCGCCCCTTGTCCATGCCTAAAAAAAAGAAAAAAAAATCACCCGGTGTGACCATACCCCGCCACCGCCGCCGGCAAAAAGGGTTGCCAGCTCATCGACTGAACCCAACAGCAGATATTTTCTTTTCATCATCTATTTCGTTTAAAAAACTGACAAGTCGAATAAAAAAAGGGCTTTCAGTGTTATAAAATAGCGGTGGAAGCGAATTTGAGGCGAAATAAAATGAAATAACAGCCCCTGGATGGTGTGCCGAGCCTTTTATGTAGCCTCTCTGGTTTACACCGACTAATTCTTGTTAAACGAATAATTGTCTAGCTCTTTCTGTTGGGTCGCCATTTGTCAGGACAGCGAAGGATCGTTTATTTTTCAAAACTGTGTCTTCAGATGAATACAGTATATTATTATCTATAAAAATATACCCTGCCGCATAAAGAACGTCCTCCTTTTCTGAAGTCGGTTAAAAACGGTGCCAACATTCTATGTACGAATTAAGAAATATATTCTAGATAATTTATTCTTACAGGTAAGAATAGTAGGTCTACTACAAATAATATGGTACATGTACGAGTACATACATAACAGATGTAATGTTCTTATAATGCCTACAAACAACGCTAAGCAATGAGCATTCAACCCATAGTGGCTTCATGCGCAGTTTTTACAAAAAAAAAGCCAAGGATCTCAAGACGATGTTTTCTTATAATTCAATCATGTCCTCGACACCACCAGGAGCTAACACACTTGCAAGGACACGAAAAAACCCATCTTATATGGTAAGCAAGTGTCGCATAAACTTAGCATAAATATGATGGTTTCAAACTTCGCCATGCGCCTGCGCCATTTTCGCCCTACGTAGCGCGCGTCTTTCATAATTCATGCATTTTCATGGAAATTTATTACACGAAGGATTTCCTAGGGAAAGCGGTTTGTTCAAATTGTTATGGAAAATATAGGTGGATGAATAATGATTGAAAAGTTTTTGTTGTATCTTTCTGAAAAATATTTGTGATACTTACTGGATTATTGTATGTGATGTTAATTACATAGTAAAATAGTCTGCTTTGTTCATGATGATTTATAAAAATTGAAACCTTTTAAGATCCTTCTGCTACTACAACTTCCATCAAGATTTGTAACCAGAACAACTGCTTGTAAATGTACTGTAACACTTTATTGTCAAGGAATCTTATTTGTGAATCAATATCAATCAATAACTCTGTGAACGAATCCTGCAAGTCCACAGGCAAAGAAGGTATAAAAATAAATCAATTTCCAAAGTTCCTTTTTAAACATTTTTCTTCTGACAAAATAATATTATAACAATATTTCCATTCCCCTTATATTCTCCAATCAGTACGATCAAAGGAACGCGGACTAACAAGTACGCAACAACTTCAAGTCGATGTAAGTTGACAACTCCGAAGCGGTTACCTTGCGACTACAACTTTTAATTGCATTCGGTTTCACGTGTAATCGCTTACTAACTGATAACAGAAGCGTGCGGTCGTTGGGAACTATGTTAGAATGGGTGTTTGTGTCATTATGTTATTGTACTAAGTATAAATATAGGCTGGACTTCCAATTTGCCACAGCTTCGCTTCCGTAGCCACACAGGAGTCGTTGCATTTTTCCGAAACAAAATTCTCTGGTATTAGCGATGTAAGAAAATATTCGAATCAGTGCGTCCAGAGATACGTATGTTTTTTTAAATATTAGTTTCAATTATTCAGGGCCAGCAAAGATTGATCCTAAACTAAGCAATTAATAAAGTTAATGTAAAGAGAAAAGAGAAGCTAATGCTTTGTTGTGAGACTATACCGCGTTGGAGTGATGATTATAATTTGGGATCAGAGTAGGCGTAGGTCATTGGATTAATTGCTAAACATCTTGTTTGTGACCACTTGAAATCATCTCGAGTTACGTGCTTTGGTTTAACTGGTGGATTTCCTTGAGATCCGAGGCAGTGGGATGTTTACCGGTAGATAGGTACAGATTGTAATTGGTTTGGAACTTTGATGATAACAGAGAAAATGGAACTTTCGTTTACTCTAGTTTTTCTAACAAAAGCAGGTTCATTTTTCTCAATATTTTTTGTAAAAGTACCTATAACAAACGATTCTGAAAGCTTTAAGTTTTATGTTTTACATACATACTTATTTTCCAAAATGCTTTGCACAATATAAGTAATTTTTAGTCCAAACTTTTTACTTGAACTTAGTTTTATTTATTATCTATACATCGCGGCTCGTGTTTGCTTCCCGCTTGCTTAGAACCAGTACATCCTCGACTTTAAACCCCTCGGGTGTACCTATCAGGTAACAGACTCCGGCAGGAAATCCTACTGTTTAGCTGTCCGGATATTGAAATTATTCTCAAAACGTTATGTACATCTGGGTGATACTTACGCGAGACACGATGTATTTTGAATCTATGATTGCGGCACACGAACATTCTAATAACCAACCAATCATAAACTCGCTAACCCAACTAATTGCCTCGCAAACTGCAGACATCCTACGTCATTCACAATATCTGGATATTGGCAATATCTCCCGGCGTCGCCTGTGCTGTGAGTGGTCGGCTACTGCGGCCAGGTATTGTGCGGGGGCCGTAAATCTGACGCCACGGCCCGAGGGACCACCACCCGTGATAAATTGTTGAGGGTTTTCAGGGTTTTAAGTGAGGGAGTTTTCTTGTATGGGTTTAATATGATTTATTTTGTTTATTGGTATACGATAAATTAAAGTTATGGTTGTAGAATTAATGCCTTGTGCCTTTTTTTAAGGGTGGAAATTCATCATAACATCTCCCGCTCTGGGCGAAGCGGAAGGGAGTTTCAGACTCTTACTGACTAAAACGAAACCCACCCGTGTTCCTCCTGATTCATTGGAACAGTTTGTGTCTCTTACTTACTTGAAAATAATGTTCTTGAAGTCCAGTTTCGTTGTTTTCTATCATTTACTGTATATTTTTTTTCCTGGTTTTTTAATTGACATTGACGACCCCGTTTGATATTGAATAAACAAGTTAGCCTTTATTTAAAACACAAAAACTGGGTAAAATAAAGAATGAAAATGTTATTGGGCTAAATTACAAAAAGTAGTGAGCTAAGTCTCGAGGGTGGCTGCCGTGGTCGTGTACTCAAGTAAATTACTTTCAGAAACAAATAACAATTTTTATATTCACTGAAACTTATCAAAGAAAAGTTTTGAGGCTACAAGAAGTCCTTCAGGTAAGAAATTTAAGGACTTGTTCATAATAGTAGATAAGCCTCAGACGTTAAGTTAGAGGTTTTCTATTGTTTTAAATACGCTTAGAAATAAATATATAAAACTCTTGCGTTACTGAGTAATTGAGTGACTGACAGACAACGCACAGCCGAAACTGCTGGTCGTAGAAAGCTGAAATTTGTCATGTAGGTTCCTTGGGGAGTGTAGGGGAGCTAAGAGAGGATTTCACGAAATTTCTACGGGAACGAGAAAAATGGGATATGGGCGAAGTCGCGGGCAAAAGCTAGTACATATATATATAAGAATGGAGATACTACGGCGGGTTTGGAAACTTTTAAAAGTCAAAACGTTTATTGTAAACAAGCATATTACAAGTTGGAGGATTACATTCAAGATAAGAATGCTTGGAAACATGCTGGTCCTGCTCCATAGGACAATCACGGGTGTAGTGTAGGCAAAATCAAACTGGTCAATTTATATATTAACTTTACAGATGTAAAAGAGTTTTTATTTTTCTGTTCACACACTCTGTTTTATTAATGGTTCCAAGATTTGTAAATATGTGAGTACCATGTACTATGATCGTATGAGTAGTATACTCTAGGTGCATCGACCTCACATATATTAAAATTAATTTTTGTACTCAAAATATTGTAAAACATTTATTTGAAAAGAGTAACTATGGAGTTTCTTGTCCGTTCTTCTCCATAAGAATCTACCCTTGCGAACGGACAGTAGAGTCACTTTCTATTATTTTTAGTGTAAATGACGACGTTCCAAAGTGCCGTTTAATGGCCTAATTGAAATAAACGTTTTGACTTTGACTTTGACTTTTTTTTTTAAATATTCTCAAAGACAGTTACAGTATTATCTTTACAATTTTACTCGCCAAACTTATTAGTTTGATGACGAGAAGCGCCTGTTAATATAAACAAATAGGTACCTTTATGAAAACCAAACTTAAAACTACCAACTATGCATTAACTCTCAAGGATCAGTCACACCGGCACGAGCAGATCGCAGAGGAGCCGCGGACACGGGACACCAACAGATTCCCCAGCACAACCCAACCCCGCACTGTACAGGATTTCCGTACAATGGGAGGCCGTGAAATGCTTCATTTAGAAATCGGGGAAGAGGTGCCTAAATAAACCTAACCTTTCCTAGCTCGTCGCGCTGTGCTGGTGCTGCCGCTGCGGCTGCTGAGAACCTCAAACGGCGGAAATGTAATAACCTAGTTGACAATTATATTTTCGAGCCGTTTGGGGTTGAAACTCTTGCTTGGATCGTGGTGTCCGAGTGCTCACGCGTTATTTAAAGAACTTGCTAAACGCTTAGTTGACACTACGGGTGACCCAAGGGCTGGTTTTTACTTCGGAAAGTGTAAAGATGTATCAGCAGTTAGCGATAGTGCAGCATTTAGTTTTGTAATCAAATCACGGTCTAAAAAGTATTACTAAACTTCTTTAAATCATCATGAGTGTGGGAGGGAGACAGAGTTATATAAGACGCATAGCACCATCCCTTTTTCACAACAATGATGATGGCAGCGTGCAGCGGCACGTCATAGTAGGCTGTACTTATAAGTACTTCCAGAGATTATGCTCATACAAACATTTTTAACTCTTTATTATTTTACATTTGAGGCCTCCTTTACATGTGTAGTACGGAATACCCTGACAGTTAAAATATGTAGTTCCTTGCGTCGCGAACACAGGCACACATTTATAGAAATAAAATAATTCGTGTAAAGTGTGCCTGCAGACATTTATCGGCGATAAACAAGTCCTACACTCGGAAGTTTACGGCTCTTGCGAATTTAAAACGAATACCTGTAAATGCTGTTTATGTGAAATGCAGTTTATCAGCTCGTGCTTTCGTTGAATGTGGATTAAATAGAATATTACCACTAAAAACCGTGAAACAAATCATCAACAATACCATAATACCGACCATGATTTGTAAATTTCAGAATATATTAAAGAAAATAAATATTACGTGTACATATAGATTTTTTTTTACTTCGGCACTGTTTTATTTATACCTACAGTAATATAATCGTAACTTAACATAATAGACGCGAAAGTGAGTTGGTTTGTTTGTTACTTCTTTGCGTCTAACGGCTGAACGAATTCGGATGAAACTTAGCACACGGGTAGACTTTAGAATAGAACTTAGGATACTTTTAATCCGGGGAGTAGGTTCTCTTAGGATAATATTCGACTTCACTCGGGTGAACCCGCTGGCAGAAGCTAGTTATTATATAGAAACTAGGAGTAAAAGTAACAAAACAAAACTCATAACTATTTTCTCAAGAAACCTATCGGTATTTTCTCTAAACAGAACAATAGGACATATTATGTCAATAAATAACAAAAATACTGCAAAAACTCCCCTCGCGTAAGCTGCTTTGACATCAAAAGAGTATTCTTCAAGCAATTCTTTCACATCATCTCGCTCGGGTGCCGGTTATTAGGACTTTGACGAACGCTTCCGAGTTTCTCCGAGGTTTACCGAATGCTTTCGAATGACCGGTGTGGTGGAACTGAACACGTTGTCGGTTTCTTGCAATGAAATATTAGCGCTTGAATTTTTCGGAGGACAGACGGTCTAAGCAATAGAATGTGCCCGAGTAATAGGCGTTCCCACAACAAGGTATGCCTAATATTCGGCCACATACTCTCTCCGAATCATATGAAATATTGAAACGTGACCCAAATATCTCACATGATTGTCAAGCGGTGTATTACTATCTACTAAACAACATAATAATGATGGTGTCAAAACGATTTAAATCACCAAAGCTCCAACAGCTATAATTTGCAACATTTCGGCCGGATAAAGGACACTCTAAAACGTATAATGAATGGAATTGAACCGGCGCACTCAGGTGCTTAGCGTTTGTCGCATTATCACTGGCGCCGTGGCACTGTGGCACTGCAAGCGCCAGTGGAGCGGAACGCGAAGTTATCACGATGTTAGCTGCGGATTATCATCACTTGCTGCCAACTAATGAGGCTGTGCGGCTTGTTTCAACTAGGTTATTGGTTTTTAAACTAGATGGAATTCAATCTTTCTGGCTGAAATAGTATTCCGTTATAAATAAAAGTTTTAACCCTGTTGATTCTGTCCCTCAGGAGTTGCACTGGGGAGTAGTGTCGGGCTTGTCCCCTTAAAAAAAATAAAAGCTTTTGCTCACGGCTTCGCCAGCGTTAATATATAACAACACGCGCGAATGTAAACGAAAAACAGCTTCATCGTTATTAGGAATAAACTATCAGAAAACTGAAGAACTCCTGGAAATAAAGAAATGAAATATGTTTTTTTTTGCAGTATTTAAATATTAAAACATAAACTTGTCATTCTAAACATACAAATTAAATAACTTTCACAGACATTCACTACACACCACACACTTACCATACGTCATACACTCATTACACATACTCTGTCTCAATGTTCACACACTCATTCACTCTTCTCTTATGTTAATAACAAGTATATAAGTAATTAGCTAATAATTCGATTTTGTCTATTTTGGTTTAGGAAACTTTTAAATGTAGGTACCTATTCGGCGATTATTATTATTTTGACGTATAACTACTTAAATTTTCCTACATCACATAGAAAAAGCGACAACCACCGCCCTGCCGCCCCGCCCCTCAGTAAGTGGCCCATGATCCACGATCCCTGCAGTCTGGTCATCCATCACCTTCAATATAAGCTGTCACTGTCGCGCTGTGTGTATTTTTGACTTGAGAAGTTGGTAAAATCTAACATGAAAATGTGTCGCGAAAGGGTTGTTTTTTCAACTAAATTAAGAAACATGTTTCAATTTAAAGTAAAAAAAAGGTCTTATATTGCAGAAGCTAAAAGTTTAACATTTTACTTTAAAGACTTTCAAGATAAAACAGAAAATACCTAAATAAATAGTGTAGAAAAATAATGTGGTTACTGCGAGGTTGCTACGGACAACCTATCAATATGTCTACCGATCCACACGATCTTTGAAACAAATATGTTAAATAACATGAGCTCTATCGACAACACGCAAAAATAAGAAATATTTTCGTCCAATGTTTAGAAATAGTGTAGTACATTCCAATAAATAAAACGGCATACTTTCAACACGGCAGTTGCTCTCGTGTTTGTCATATTATTTTGTTACTGGTACAAAACAATAAGAGCTCCCAATTCTCAAATAGGATTTGTCGAGTATTGACAATATATATTTTCCGGACAATATTTCCTTCTGGACATTTTTCAGGAGCTTTATTACTGTATTTTTACTTAGTGTCAAAAAATGAACGGTGTTTTCTACTTTTGAAATAAAATTTCGAAACAGAACGTAGCGTTGTTAAAATTTCCATAACATACGAGTACAGCCTGTTAACTATTTACAGTTCAACGAGGGTAAAAAGTGTGGACGCAATGAAACAAGGGAAAAAGCATAGCAAAAACCGATTTGAATCGGTAGGAACTAGTTAAGCTTGAGCTAATCGGTTTAATTAAGATATCTGCTCTCAGCTTATTATTAGATTTTCGTTTTTTTATATCTTTTAGTAAGTTTAGTAACTTAGTTGAACCACTCAAGCTCCGCTGACACAACTGCGGTGTGTCTCCTGATTTATGCGTTTTAAAACTCTTTTATTACTATAACGCAAGATAGGTACCTATATAATTTTAAATTTTGACATGTCCGGCGCTTGAGAGGTGAAGAGCTTGTGGCTAAATAATAACAGCCGCACTGCTCATTCGAGGTTCGAGGTTAAGCTACACTGGTCGAGGACAGGTGACCATATATGGCAAACCGAGCTTACTCCATGCCTTTAAAACCCGTTAAGTCCTTGGCCCCGCCTGTCATTTGTAATTCTGTGGCAGTCGTTACTGATAGGTAGGAGCCAGAAAGTCTGACACCAGTTTTGTCTTGCCACGAGGTACCGTGTGTAACCAGTCACCTGGTTGTGGAGGTCAAATAGGCAAAAATATTGGTATTCAACTACATCCGGTTACACTGGAAGACTACCCCGACGTATGTAGTTGGTAAAAGGTGTGCGGTACAAGTGTTATTAAATTCAAGCAATAATAATTTACAAACCCTCTAAAAATATTCGTGGAACACAAATCAAGATAATCAACCTATTATTTCGCTCCAGTCTTCAACAAATGCTTCCGAAGCAAAAACAGCTCGTCGTTTCTTATTTCCCGCATTAATAGGAGCCCATTACGATGCTGCGTATCTGTCACACTCCATTGCTGGCTCGCTTCGCTTGCGTCTCTTCCTCACCGCAATCTCGCGAGACGTGCACAGCTGACAAATTGAATTCTACCCGTTAGGGTCGCCAGGAGATAACGCAAGTTTTTTTGTGTCGTTTAGAATTTTCTTGGTCAGTTTAAATGAAAGTAAGGGAAAAAAAATAAAAATAAGAAATTGGAAATACAAAAAATTGGAAAGCTAATTATGAAACTGTCAGATGCAGTAATCAAAACGTGCTTAGAAATAGAAAAGTTATTTTAAATATTAGTATAAGTCTTAATTATGTTGATATTAATGACTTGTCCAGTTCAGAATCCCTTTCTGTTGTTAATTAGGAAAATTCCTATATTCCTGATCGTAGTTTTTTGTCACCAGAAAAGGAACTAGAAAAGAAAACGGAATACCATTTTACAATATTGCGGTAAAAAAATATTTGGCAATAAAATCCGCGACAATTCTGTGACGCATGGTCACCGTAGCTCGCTGATTGGCTGGTTGTTCGGGACATGTTCGGCGAATCAATCGAGCCCGCCGCTGCTGATTGATTGGCCGATGCATTAGCTCGGCTAATACGCCGCCTATTCACGTTGACTACCATTTATCAATCCGTGATTGATTAGATTTTATTCTGTGCTGATGATGTTTGGATTGCAAAATAAGTGAAGTGCGGATTAGGTGAAGTCAACGGATTTTCGTAATACATAAATCGTTTCAAACGATGTAAAATATCTATTGATTTAAGTACCTACATTCGGCTTCAGCTGAAATATGTAGGTATACCTGAGGGCCAATCCTACTATTTTTTAAGCAACGCGAAGTTCGCATTAGCATGTCAGTTGCAATCTGTCAGTATAAAATTGTCAATGATATCATAATAAAATAATTTTATTATTATTATGATGCATATGTCGCAGCCAAAAAGCTTAATTATTATTATTGTATTGTAAATCGGGCTGGTTTCCGCAACTCCACGACTAAGCGCGTATTTTGCGTGCAGGTGGGACAAATGTTTCATTCGATCCACCCCAGCTCCCCAAGGAAGGCCAGTAACACCTTGGTGTTACTAACTATGTCACAAAGGGTACCTGGGTTTCCGATTAGTGACCTAGCCTTTTTATTTAAATGCGCCGATTTTTCAACGACATACGTGACAGCTTTGTTTCAACATCGTTTAATGACTTGACCATGTCACATAAGTCGCTGATTAAACGGTGCAGTTAAATGAAAAGGCTAGGCTTTTAATGAAAAGGCTGATTAAGCTAGTTGGCTGCGACACACACATACATAAGTGTCATTGATTTCATTTGACTTTGCTACAAAGAAAACAAAACTGCTTAAAACAGAATTAAGAAATCCAAGAGAAAGAATCAAACCCGGGGCTGCAAAAACACGTAAAATCAATAACCTAAGCTTGTCGACACCGGGACTCCTCACCGGGACTCCGAGAGATCGGGACACCGGGATTCCGGGACTCAATTGAGATAAAATAATTCGACGACAATCGGAACGAGCGCGACGTGTGAGCTCAACTCATTAGTGAGATTTTTGTGATTCGTGAGTTTCTTGAATTGCTATATTTTGTAACGAGCTGAATGTAGGAAATGGGTTTTTTTATAGAACGGAATAATTATGGTAGTGGGATTTGAGTGAAGACTAAGCTATCTATTATAGCTTCATTATAATCGTGATTTATTAAAATATCTGGAGTAGAATTAATGAAAAAGTGGTGAAAAAGTTTAACGGTCCACGACAATACTATACACAATACTATACAATGTAACAGAATAAACGCAACACCTTTTAAGGGTCAATTTTGACTATTGACCCCTACGTTAATTCTCACTATGGGATCAACACTGAAATCGCGAAAAAAAATCAACTCCTCCATACATTTCTGTGCGCTTCTACAAAATGTACTAAACAGCTGGTTTTTTTTCGCGATTCTCTTACCCGTTGTATAATCGATTAACAATGCTACTTTAACATGTCATTTAAATTGACATAAAATGATTCGATATCTGCTTTTTTAGCATTTTCGATAATAGCGGAACCGGTAATATAATTTTAATGTTCTGTTCTGTTGCTATTTTAACTAAATATTTTGCTCAAAATAGCGATTTAAAAAACTCGCTGACTGAACCATAGGCGTGGATCATAGGCGAGCAAACTGTCTCGTGGAATACTATATAAACAACCCAGATCCCTTAGTGAATACTAATTTCCTCTTAAACACTTAGGGTAAAACCGGGATAGATGCCACACTTTTTGAAATAATTTTATATTTCCCAGTATAAAAATCAAAATATTTTATTTGCAAAACTGGCAAGTACTTTGGTTTTTTATCTACAAATTTATGAAAAGTAAAAAACATTATCTATTATATTTCCCGAGTATTAGCGATTTTTGCGGACCTCTACATTTTGGGACATCTATCCCATATATGGGATAGTTGCCTTCTCCATATAAATCACGTTTAGGATAGACGACCCGCTGAGAAACAGGGCATCTATCCCGAGAAAACTTTGATCGCACTTTGCCTTCCCATGCAATCACACAGAGACATGAGACGCGGTTCACTTAGTGGTAGTTGGAAAGTCTCTCGATAGATAAATAATAAAGCACGCGATTCATCCACGAAACTAGAGAAACTGAAATTGGGGCACCTATGCCACTGGGGCATCTATCTCGGCTTTACCCTATTATTTTTTAATAATTTATCTTACATAGAGTGAGCTGATTGCGACGAAAGAACTAAGTTGTACTCAGAGATGCGCAAATATCTTATGTCATAAAAGTTATCTATATTGGTTGTGCAGGCCTCTGCGCGACGATGAAGTTTCTTACTAAACTTAAAAAATCAATGCCTTTTGATTTGTGGATTCTGATGAAATAAATGTCAAATATTCTCGTACGCAAATTCAAATACAGACTAGGCACGTCTACAATTTTATTATAATAATATCTACAGATTCCTTCGGCACATTACGAATTCCCCGAATAATGTACCAAGTAGATAAAACTGCTCTCTTTTATCTACATGGGTAATCGAACGATAACAAATATAAATAACTATGTTCTTGTATAGGTAAAATGGAAATCTTTTTCTATACTTTCTATTTTACGGCCTGTCAATCAAGTATACCAAGTAATTAATTCAATTGTGTTAGCTAGCTGCCGCCTGCGGCTCCACCCGCGTTCATGTTGAATATTTTCCCAAGGGAACATACTCCTGGAATAAAAAATATATCATGTGTTATTCCAGACTATAATCTACCTCTGTGCCAAATTTCATCAAGATCCGTTCAACCGTTCTGACGTGATTGAGTACCTAACAAACACACATCCATCCTAACATACAAACTTTCGCGTTTAAGTATAATATTACTAGCCTTTGCCTTGCGACTTCGTCCGCGTGGATTAAGATTTAGAATTATTGCCCACTTAAAAGGGGCAGTTTTGGAACATTAATCACAACGATTTTAATTAATTACCCTTTTTTGCGGGTGATGCCACGTGATCAACTACTGCTACGCCCTTCATCCCGTTGCGGGTTGAATGTGAAAAACGTTAGACCGTTTTAGCCCTTACAGAGTGTAAGGGCTAAAACGGTCTAACGTTTTTCAGTGGTTGATTTTAGAAAATCCAAAAACACGTATTTCTCATTTTTTTATCAAGATTGTTGATGCCGAGTTTCAACTTTATCAGGCCAAGCGTTAAAATTCTTCCATATAAACATTAACACAACCTTAAAAATTATAAGGCGTAGTTTTGAAAAATGAATGATGACATCATTTAGGTCAGTATTCGTGCCAAATTTTAAGTTTATAAACCCAAGAAATAAGATTCTTCCATACAAACTTGAGCACCCCCTAAATCGTATCCTGGGTGTAGTTCTGAAAAACGAATGATGGCAAACTTAATTCACATTCGTACCAAGTTTTAAGGAATGAGATTTTCCATACAAACTTCCACCCCCTATTTCACTCCTTTTCGGGGAGAGTTTCCAAAAATCCTTTCTTTGTGGACATCGAACCATAGACTACCTGCCTGTCAAATTTCATCTTTATAATGCCTTTTTGATATTTTGTGATGAGTGAGTGAGTGACCTTTCGCTTTTATGTACCTACCGATCATGGCCGCCAGATTTAAATATAACTGCCAAAATACATACGATTCCACTTACATAGAACCTCTATAATTACATTTATGTATTATTAATCGTAAAGTACCTATGTGTTCCTTATTTATTATTAGAAATGATTGCTTTGGACACAGTATTCTTTTTCCGTATATTTATTTTAGAAATATTCGATTGAAACAGATTCATATTTTGTTTTAAGCGCTGTTCGGTTCGTGGAATTCAATATGAAACTGCTGATATTTGATTGAAACGGACTGTTCAATTCATCAATTCAGATTAGATTAACTACAACTGTTTATTATAACTTAGTTAAAATCGCTGTTACAATCACTATAGTTTGCGGATAATTAAATCAGAAAACAAACTGGAACTTTAACATCAAAACAGTTCATAAACAAATATGTATATTTCTGTTCATTATAGTGAAAGCCTTTTGGAGAACCCGAACTTAACCACAATACCGGCCGACAACCAAATAAGTTACATTTTATTACGTCTCTCTAATTTACTGTCCCCAATATTCCCTTTGCAAATATCCCTACTAGAGTGATGATCAAAGAAAAAAAGCAAAAAGCTAATAATATTTTTCGCTACAGGCAAATAAAAATGCTATGAATTCGTAAACGACACACAAATTATATTTTATTTATAAAGTAAAAAGTACAATGGCGGACGAAAAAAACGGGACACAGAAATAATCCGAAAGAAGTCCTATGAATAATGAAACGGTGTTCAGGGGCTCTGACGTCTCGACCTGCGTTGCCAGCCTGGGTATGATGTACTGGGCTCACAATTTGTTTGAACCTTTATATGAATGTTTCCATGTCTGCCTTAGTGCTAAAGTTTTATTTTTGGGCGAATCGTAGACGAAAAAATCGTTTTATTATATTTATTATGATTGACGGCAGGGAAATTGTTTACTAAGGAAAACGTCGGTCGTCATTAGCGGCGTCAACGTCGTCTCAATTGTGTCCTTTGGACTTTGTCAAATAAACGAAATGTCTTTCTTTCTGTGTCATTATTCATTACTCGGGTACTTACATACTTCTTTTTTTTCGTATTTTTGTTTCGTATGTTGCCTGAATTAACTGATTTTTTTAATATTTTATTTATTTATTTTAAATAATAACTTACCTAAACTTGTAGAAATAACTCTTGTAATGGTAATTTGGGTCCTTAATATAACTCACGGCTAGTCTGTGGATACTGAGTCTTCCAAATGTTATATTTATCTACATTCAGAAAATTTTCAAATCTGATATGCTACAATTATTTCGTATGATTTTGGTTTCTGTGAACCACGTAAGACAGAATATAGCCTTGGGGCTCAGGGGATAGGAAAGCCCGGGCTTTGGCAGCCACTGGCCCGGACGGCGCGTGGTTAGTCTGACGTGGTCTTTATGTATTTAGCTGGGTTGTGAACAATAGGTATGCACGTTTGGGGAATTTGATTTCATTTGTTTGATGATTTTGAACGTGACAGAATTTTTTTATAAAATCCCTCTGTAGGTAAAACCTTTAACTTGAAGGAAAGCCGAACGAGAAATCAATAAGGTTACTTTAAAAAACCGCAATATTCTTAAAACAGCATGAAAGACTACTCAGAATTTAAAAGCAAGAGAAGGTATTTCCAACACCCAAACAAAACATTTTTCATCTTCAACAAAATACAATTCAGACTTACTATCGAATTTTACAATACCGTTGAAAATCGAGGCGTCCCCGGACGATTCAGCCCTCGCCAACCTTTACATTTCCGAGTGCTTCCGAGTGGGCCCGATGATGCCCGATTTTTCGATTTCCATTTAAACAGGTTTATTATTGTTAACTGAGGTTTGCAGCGGCCGTCGCGGCCTGTAGCCGGTTTAATCATTGTTATTGAATTATAATTACTGTGTTTTCGGTCGAACGACGGGAGTGCATATATTTGAGGTAGTGGGTAAATAGCAATATTTATCTTTCGCGTGTAATGTCAAACTTGATGTTACCAAATTGATCATACTATGGCTTGTAGTTAAAGCAAAATTAATACTTTTTACGTTTTAAAACCGTTGTTAAAAACTCACCTGTAATAAATAATGTCGTCATATTATTTATAATTAGTACCTGTTGGTTATTGGTTTGTGCTAATTTCTTTTTATTACTATTGTAATAAAATAAATCGATTTTATATAATTGCAAGCTAAAGGCATTTTACTATTACGCACTCCGTGTAATACTAAAAGTAAAAGCAAATAATATATAAAACCGAAAACATCCTATGTTTACAAATCGCAAACATTTAACGGGGCAGCTAATCCGGAATTGCTAAAAGCTATTGCCAGCAATTGCCAGCGATTGCCATCGATTGCCAGTGGCAATACAGTGCCGAGCCCCCGATTAATTGGCGTCGTAATAAGCTGTCCATTGCCATCCAACGCAGACATAAATGAGAGATCCGACGATTCGGATTTAAAATCCATCGAAGCGCTCCGGCATACAAATTATTTTGCACTGCAGTGTACACGTATCGCGAGTTCATTTGTCACTATTGTCGGGATGTGCAAGTTCGCGCGAGGTTCCGTTGAAAAATATATTGTTTTCCGAGTGGGCCCGATGATGCCCGATTTTTCGATTTCCATTTAAACAGGTTTATTATTGTTAACTGAGGTTTGCAGCGGCCGTCGCGGCCTGTAGCCGGTTTAATCATTGTTATTGAATTATAATTACTGTGTTTTCGGTCGAACGACGGGAGTGCATATATTTGAGGTAGTGGGTAAATAGCAATATTTATCTTTCGCGTGTAATGTCAAACTTGATGTTACCAAATTGATCATACTATGGCTTGTAGTTAAAGCAAAATTAATACTTTTTACGTTTTAAAACCGTTGTTAAAAACTCACCTGTAATAAATAATGTCGTCATATTATTTATAATTAGTACCTGTTGGTTATTGGTTTGTGCTAATTTCTTTTTATTACTATTGTAATAAAATAAATCGATTTTATATAATTGCAAGCTAAAGGCATTTTACTATTACGCACTCCGTGTAATACTAAAAGTAAAAGCAAATAATATATAAAACCGAAAACATCCTATGTTTACAAATCGCAAACATTTAACGGGGCAGCTAATCCGGAATTGCTAAAAGCTATTGCCAGCAATTGCCAGCGATTGCCATCGATTGCCAGTAGCAATACAGTGCCGAGCCCCCGATTAATTGGCGTCGTAATAAGCTGTCCATTGCCATCCAACGCAGACATAAATGAGAGATCCGACGATTCGGATTTAAAATCCATCGAAGCGCTCCGGCATACAAATTATTTTGCACTGCAGTGTACACGTATCGCGAGTTCATTTGTCACTATTGTCGGGATGTGCAAGTTAGCACGAGGTTCCGTTGAAAAAGATATTGTTTTATTTTCAGTATTTTCAGGGAATACTTATATGACATGTTTTTATAATATTGTTTATTACATGGTACTGTCGAGTAATTTTTTAAAATGTTGAACACATTTGATAAGTTTTGGCTGAATGTTTAATGTGCCATAATTCAACCTCATATCACCGAACATGTGATGGCGATAGGACAGAGCAAAAGATTCTGTTTTAAGTATTTCATGAATTTAACCTGAACTGTTAGTTCTGAAGTATATCATAACTGAATCATGTCTCTGACAGCAAAATAGTACATTTTGATGCGAGGTGGAATAGACGCCGGAGCCGAGAGAATACAATTATTATTACAAATGCTCACTATCTATTACAATTAGTATATCAAACGGAGTCTTTTAACACACTTATTCGAAAAAATTAATACTATAACATAAACAAAATAAGTAGATCTCATGTATAGCTACAAGTTATTGTTAATTGACACTTCATTTCATGCCTAAATGCAGTGGGGTAGAAGCCAGAATCAGTTGAAAAACATAAATTCTAAAACTCACTATCAATCTTGCCACAAAAACCGCAATTCCTATTTCAAAATTTAAAACCCGCCTGCAACGAAACCTGTGAAATAATTGTAGTATAAATAATAAATAGTTCGCATTTGTCTGGCGGTCACTCGTTGTAAATAATACCTCACCCGGGATTGAACTGCCGCCGTTCGGCCCGCGATATACGTGTCATTTGCTGACATTTAATTCACTTTTTCCTATAAAACTTGTGGGATACTGGAATTGATTTTTATTTTGAAATGAATGGATTTTTCGTGTCATGCGCTGGTTTTGGTGTGATTTTTGTTTTAAATACCTATTCATTTAAAGTGATTCAAAATGGCCTAATACTAGATGAAAAAAGAATTGTTATTAATACTTTCTCAGCTTAATCAGATTTTCACAACGCCATCTACAAGTGTCTGAAATCAAAGAAAAATATAATTACTCATGATGTTTTAGCTAAGTAGGAATAACAGGATTTGTACAAAAAATACAATTGCATGGTCCATTCGACCCCAAGCTCACCACATGCATACAAATTACAAAGCCAAACCCAAAGTTCTAAAACTTACCAAGCCGAATGTCACGATCATCTCTAAACAGAACATTTATGATACATACCTTACCTGTGTTACCCACAAACAGATGATTGTGAGACAGCCTTGTAAGATTATGAGCGTTTACGCCGTACGGCATTTCATACAAACTTTCAAGTGCTTATTTTTTAAATGAATGTACCGATTTTAATGAAACTTCCTAAAATCAGAGAATATTTTCGAAAAATAGTGTTAAAGTTAAATTCGACCAATTTTAAATTTTCTAAAGAAACAGAGATTTCCAATCATCTTTTTTTAAAGAAGACATTTCGTGAAAATGTGCTCCGATAAATTTATATTATTACATATGTATGCCGCTTATTTATGCGTAGGAAGCTTCATTAAAATCGGTTCATTCATTACGAAAAATAAGGACTTAAAAGTTTGTATTAATACAGTTCGGCGTAAACGCTTTTAATACTCAAATTATGAATTATATTGGGATTAAGGATCGGCCCTCAGTCTAACCATTCCAGTATTTCACATAGAGGTCTATACGACATCTAAAACACAATTACTGTTCAGAAAGTGAGAATAATGAAGACTGTCAAAAATTGTTGCACGTATAGTAAATGGCGATAGGGTATTTCTTGCGAATATACCCAGCCGCTGATTGTAAAGCCATTTATGAGTGTTATCAGTCAACCTTCAATACCTACCCAACCCTCTAACGATAAAAGGTACACAGTTCAGCTGTACCTTCTCATTTACAACGTCTATTACCATAATTTAACAAGCCTTCCCTTTCGCTTTGAGCTCCATCCATCGGCCATGTTAACAGAACCCAAATTAACATTCACTACAATAAACATCTTTTTATTTCTTCCATGCTTTAGCGTGCAATCACCGGAATTAGGGATTCTCTGTTCGTAAAGGGGTGCTCCAATTTTAATGTCGTCTGACTGTGCAAGCCGGTTGCACCCCCACCCCCCGCCCCCTACTAATTAACTTGTTCGTAACGCTGTCTTTTTTAACACCTACCCTTTTCGCAGTCAAATTAAATTAAAAAGCCTTTGTTTCTTCAAGGCAATAAGGTTTATGTTTTTCTGTTTATTGTTATTGTGGGAAACTGTATACTAAACTAGTATTTCTTTGCAGTGAGTCTTCTTCATTTTGGCGTTTACTTTTTAGTTGGCTTCTTGCCAGAGCCTGTTCACGTAAATTGGATACCCTTGTTACGTTGTATACTATAGCAATTGCTTTAATTTTTGTAGTTTAACAACGTCAATTTCACCATAAATTACAAAATCTGTCTTCTCGTCCACTTACCAATATTCTATAATTGCGACAGTAACTCTGTCTGTCTGTTTATTACTTCTGCACGTCTTAACGGCTGAACGAATTTTGGGTGAAACTTGGCACACGGGTAGACCGTGTCCTGAAACTGATACTTTTTATCCAGGGAGTATGTTCCCTTGGGAAAACTATAGACTTTCACGCGGGCGAAGTCGCTGGCAGAAGCTAGTTGTAAATAAAATGTTGTGCCAAGAAACATCTGCTACCTAATGAACTTCACAACCGCGAGGGTCACTAACTTAGAAAGCTATCTATTATGAATAACATTGCTCTCAACAAACAGAATTTTTAATTACCTTGTTCAACGAAAAATAAACATTTTGTTGATGAAAAATATTACCATTTCTACCTTAATACCTAATCAAACATGAAGCGAACGTGTTCTTTCTCAATCAAGCGGCCTATCCTAAGGGTTTAATTAACTAAAAGGGCGGCATCGCTAATTGTGATTCGGTCATTAAACCATAGCGCGAGCTTTTTACAATCTCTCGGCTGTCGGCACTCGGACACAGAATAAATAGACACAGAAGTACCAGCAAGAACAGTCACACGCACACACAGATCGTACGACAAAGTCAGAAAAGTTCTAACAGTGCGTGAGTCAAAAAGTCTACAGGAGAGTAATATACGAGTTACTTTCAAATATGCGTTAGAAAACTTTAATGTTTTCATATTTGGAAAGAGTATTTAAAATCAGTCTGGTCTGCTATCTCCTGTCTGAGGGGTCAAATTAAAGAGCGTGAACTATCTTCATCGAATATAATTAAAATTTTAAAACCCGCCAAAAATAACATACACATTGATAGAACTTCACTGATGAAATGCGGGTTGTGACTGCGCTTGTACTCGCTGTAAGTGAAGCATGTGTGCGTGCGTTTTCGCTCGTTGTATGGAGTGGACCTTCTGCATCTATGTATTGTGTTACTCTATGACCGTTCGGCCTGGTTTACCAATACACTCCCATTTTAGGGTTAATAGCGTTGTTATTAGTACTGAATATTTGGACCTTTTTGGTGATGAGTATTGGATATGTTTCAATCTGCCTAGCCTTTTCCCAACTACATAATATGTTAAATGATAATGGCTCCTAACCGAACGCTGTTGACTACCAGTATTTATTTATAGTAACTGGGGAACCAACTCAATACCCCTTGGCAAGACAGAGGGCCAAATCTACTAGGCTTATGCCTTAATTAAGCCGTAATTTCCATAAATTTATTTTTAATTTTATTCATTATCTACAAGTAACAGCCGGCTGAGTCTCAGTGTAATTTGATGGTCACCCATCTACTAAACGACCTCGGTTAGCAACAAAGCGATAAACTTTACTTTAATTAGGTATCCAGTTATCCCATCTCCAGACATCTGATAACTTGCCAGCTAATAAGGCCTCAGTTTTCCGTTTATTTTACTTAATTAGGCGAATGATGTAGCCAGCGGCGAGAGAGAGATTCCTTTGATGTCACTCGACGTACCATTTTACTTAGTAATTTGTGTTACACCGACATTTTCGACAGTGTCAAGCTGTCTTTTTATTTCATCTTAAGAGCGTTTACGCGGCACGGCTTTTCATACAAACTTTCAAATCCTTATTCTTCAAAATGAATGAACCGATTTTAACGAAACTTGGTATGCATACGCTAGATATCCAGGTCTAAATAGTTATCAGAAAACATTTTTGAAAAAGATTTCAGAGGGAGAGAGAGAGCGATTTTAAGTTTTTCATAGAAAGTGAAAAATCACTACATCCTTCTCCCTGAACTCTTTTTCAAAAATGTTTTCTGATAACTATTTAGACCTGGATATCTAGCGTACGCATACCAAGTTTCGTTAAAATTGGTTCATTCATTTTGAAGAATAAGGACTTGAAAGTTAGTATGAAATGACATACGGCGTACACGGTCTTAATATTGTGTTTGTTGTCAAAGGGAATTGTTTCGCAGATGTGGATACACATTGTGTGTTACAATTGCCAATTATGTTCGCGAAGAGGGCGCAAAAGAGTTTATTTGTTTTGTTTTCTTTGTATTGGCTGACAACGTGGCAACACCTTGTTTGAAGTGTGATTTCTGGCTGTGAATAGTCCACTTCTTGAATGTTTACACTGACTAGGAAATTATTTGCGTAAGATAGGCTTTTCAAATATATTTTGTGTAGACTGATAGCGTACTCTCTAATCTCTAATCTCCACCCGAAAAGTTATAATTCAATAATCACACTTGAATATAACACAGTGGAGAAAAATTTGCAACCGCTGTGCAAACATTCCAAATAAAAATCAAAATGCAAATAAAAGTTTACAGTTCCATGATTCAATAAAAAACATTTAAAAACATACGAACCATTCTAAATCCCGGTGTCACAGTTTCGAGGCGTGTATTTTGCAGCGGTTGCAGTTTCCCTAAGTTTTTTTTTTTATCTGGTATAAAATGTTACAGTGTCATAGTATTTGTTACCGGCGAAGTTATGTGAAACCATGTATCTATGTGATTTTAAAATAACGTTTATGTTTGCAAACTCAACGGGGTATAAAACTTTGTAGAACGACTAGAATATGTAAATATGTAGTGTAACTTGTTATGGCAAGTTTTTTGGTCCGAAGTTAACTTAACCATCATCTGCCTAGCCTTTTCCCAACTATATTGGAGTCGGCTTCCAGTCAAACCGGATTCAGCTGAATACCAGTATTTTACGTGGAGCGGCTGCCTACCAGACCTACACCACCCATTATCTGGGTAACACGGTTCTTCTTGGCAAGACTGGAGTCAGATTTTCTGGCTTCCGACTGCCAATGATCTACAAATGACAGCCGGAACTAACGGCTTAACGTGCTTTCCGAGGCAGGGAAGAGTCTCGGTATGTTAAGACGGTCACCCATCCACAGACCGACCTTGGCATGCGTTGAAGATCGACTCGTTCGGCTGTAACTATTTAGCCACGAGCTTAACTAATGGTTAAAATTGTGATAAGCATTTCGTTAAAATGTTGTAGATAATATAATAATATATATATTAAACATATTTCTGTGTTTCTATTACTTGTTAGTTATTAAATGAAAAAGAAAGGTAATCGAGTTTTCATTGGTTAAATATGGATAAAAAACTAACTACAAAAACTCGCCCTTGATAATATGGTTTTGCTAGCCATCCCCATTAATTTGTTACGATTCAGATATTCGCCATGTTAGTATTTCTTTAGTTTGTTGGGGACATAATTTATTTATTATATACTGACTTTGTTCGCGCATTTTCCGTTTTTTCCCGTTCCCGTAGAAATTAAGGAAATCCTCTCTTATTGCTCCCCTACACAGTGGGCACAGCCTTTGCATATTCATAAAGAAAAAAATACTGTCCCCTCTTAATCATATAGGAGACTAGTCGGGAACAGTGGACCCCTCTGTCCAAAAAGTGATCAATAAGTGGCCAGTTCGGGTTACCCTACGATGGTCACTAATGGCTGCTGGCGGGTCGATTAGACCTCGTTAAACGAAGATTTTAGGCTCTCCGGCTTCAAACGAACTGAAGTATTTTTTTAAAGCATCTAACAATGTGGGAAGCTGTGTAAAGTGATTTCGTGTGAAACGATTTTATTTTATGTTCGTCGCACCTGCTGGTGGCTGGTGGATTCAATTATAATAAAAATCTTTTATTTTATAACTCTTTCCAACGTTATGTGAATTTTATTGAAACTGCTTTAATAAGAACTGTCTCACTGTTATAAAACCAAATTGATTGGTAAGGCGCGATACGTTTAAAGAGTTTAATCTGATGTTTTACTACTTTTTGAAATTTTTTATGTCAATATAACACAATGTACACCTTATAACCTATTTATTAATACCCATCATCATCTGCCTATCCTTTTCTTTTTTTTTTTTTTTTTTTTTTATTGGTGATGGGTTTCCCAACTATATTGGGGTCAGCTCCGAGTCAAACCAGATTTCGCTGAATATTATTATTATAACAGAATATTATTCAGAATATTTTACCAATATACTCATTTATATTATAGTTTAATGGAATATAGGCTATTTCCATTTTATAATATTTATGTATGGTTTATTTAGTTGTATGTATATTATTTCTCTTTCAGCAGACATAACCGGTTTCCCAGTATCTCAGACAAGCGCCCCGCTCTTACACTTGAGGGCTCTGTTGAAAGGTTCGATGCTTGAGTGATACAAAATAACCTAGGGCTTATTCACTAATCGTTAGATAACTTTTTATCTGAGGAAAAAGTGTGACAGTTGTACATAATATAGTCTATACAAATCCTGGCAAATTTAATTCCCAGAAAAAAATCTAACGATTTATAAATCAGCCAATAACTTTAATTTATTAATTAGTAACAAATAAATAAATGAAAAAAGTTTTCGCTTAATAAAAAAGAATACTTAACATTTTTTGTGAGCAGATTTTCGTTCAACTACCAAAATAACAAAATAATATTTAACAAAAATTTAATCCGTAACACTAAAAAAAGCATTTTATGATTCGGTATCTTTTAATGTTCGCGGACGTAAATCACCCCTCCACGTTTTAACTTGAAAAATTATCCTTATAAAACCACTCTCTTCTTTCTGAACATAGCACTGTGCACTCACTAGCTCGAACGCCTGGACAAAGTTGTGTAGTTACAAACGCGGCGATAAGTCCCGAGCGTTACAAGTTTTTAGTGATAATGTTAGAGTGATGACTTCGTGCCTCGCTTATGTGTTTACCGATAGTTGCGTACGTTAATATCTGTTGAAATATTGATTACATAACATCATGCTTTCATTTCCCGGAGGGGTACGGTTGAATAGTAACTTCAGCCATTAATGTGGCTTTACGGCTATGTGTATTAATTCTATGTTATATGGGGTGAGTTGATTGTACCTAACCGTGATTCAATTGAAACAAACACCCAAATTGAGTAAACAAACATAATCTCACTATTTTTCACAGGGGAAAGAAATTTCTGATCAATTTCTTCTTAAGTTTAAAACTTCGTCTGCTTCACAACGTAAAATACACGACGAATAAAGTTAATTATTTTAAAAATTCGTGCATAGCCAATAGTTTTATCAATTCTTATGCTACACAATTACCACGCATTCATCCCTCATCCGTCGATTTAGAAATTGATAGAATAATGTTTTTTTTTTCTGTTACTGACACTTAACAAGACTTTGCCCTCCGGCTTCCGAAAGCTTGATCTAACCTCAATACATTATTTTTATTTTAGTAGAATAGCGATTTCATTATCAATAATATTTTTTTTTTCGAAAAGACTGATATGTGTGTGGGAAAAAGAGATGAGGCATTGGCGTAGCAGTGGGACAAAATATGCTAAATACGTACACAAATATTTCTAGTAAAATTATTCAGGAACAGCGCAAAGCACCTAAACTCTAATAAAATAACCGAGACTTAAACTGTCCCAGGTGGTCTTAAAACTGCATGCCAACCTGTCACCCTCAATCACCTTACGAAGTGTAGGTAAATTCAAATGACGTGCCGAACCGAGCACTGCTTACCAGTGTGCGGTGCTTCTCCGCGCACAGTGGGCCTCGCTCCTGGACAAAGTTTAGTTGTAAACTAAAGCTAAACGACCGCTGTGTCCCTTGCGTACTATAATTAATTTTGTTTTACGTTGTCGTCTCTTATCACTGGGGCTTCTTAGTAGGTGAGCCGCTGAAATGTCGGTGAAGATGGGGATATTTTATGAGATGAATGGATGTAGTTTTAGACGTTATACGTTATACGTTTGTGGTAAGTAATTAATAATGCGAGTCAAACTACTAAAATTAGGGTGACATTGTACCTATTGTTTGAACAGTATCATAACTATGTTATTTAACTACAAGGACATGTAAGCCAGTATAAATTCTTAAGTTTGACCACAACAATGTGAAAATAATGTATTTTTTTATTGGTTATGTTTCTAATTTTACCAATCCCTAGCCAAAGTTCTAATATTATTAACACATTAGATACTTCCTATTCCAGGCTATGGTTTGTGCCAAGTTCATCTAAATCCGTTAGGACGGGAAGAGGTAACAAACAAACTCAAACTTTATGATATTAGTTAGGATTGAGTTCTATCGACTAAAATAAAAGTGTAGGTGCTCAAATGTTAATTAATTAAGCTTTTCCATAGCAAAAAAAAAAACAGTAATCACGTAAAGTGTGGACGCCTGAATTGAAAATAAACATTTGTTGAGCACAGTAACCGCGACTTTATGTACACCACAGTAATGTGATGTCGTGAAAAGTTTTACAACGTCATAAGAAATAAGTCCAGGACGTTAACTTGTATTATTGTTATTTTATTCGTATTTACTTATGTTTTAACGAGAGAAGAGGTTGTATTTTATCGCTGCATTGCTCTTTGGTAACAGCCGGGAAATTGAAACCTATTGTAGGAACAAATCGTATAAGAAATAATACAAACATTTTATTTGATGGCGTTTCCGTAATACCTTCTGACGGTTTTTTGTACTTCATGGCAACGTATTTTGTTTTCTATTTTTTATTAATGGCAAGCAGAGCCGATGTCAACTATTCTGTCAATATTTTTAAAGTAAATTGTAAAATCAAGATTGCAAATAAATAAATAAATAAATAATTACACACTATATCACTTATCGAGATTTAGGTATCGTTGAGGATAAATTGTAGTTATAGTTAGTTGTTGTTGTAGTTATACGTATATCAGAATAAACGCAATACCTGTTAAGGGCTCATTATACTCATCATTATGCACAACTTTCACTATGGGACCAACACTGAAATTGCGAAAAAAAAAATCGACAATCCCATACATGTCTACGCGCACAACTCGACAAAATGTACTGAACAGCAGATTTTTTTTTGCGTTTCCGGTGTTGGTCTGATAGTAAAAGTTGTTCATAATGATGAGTAGGCACTATGACTCCTTAAGAGGTATTTATTTATTTTATTTTACAGTTTTAGGAAAACTTACAGCTAAACATTTTAGCACGATTTAGAGTAACAAAAATAAGGCCAATTAAAAGTTTTCACAGAGAAGAGAGCTTAGAAACAAAAACAAATATTTAAGAGAAGGTAGGCAGTATTTAAGTAAAAACAATATCGTAAGTGAAAATGTGTTTCAAACAGCGTAAATTGTAATCAAATAGCTTACGTTATGAGTCCTTGAGTCTTTTGTGGGTACTGCTTTTATTCTGTTACATGTTTTGATGTTGTATAAGGATCGTAGCGAGTGGCAATCTATAGCTTCTGCCTAATTTGGAAAAAGGCGATGTATGTGTATAATTATAGTTACAGTTTATGACTTAGGCGTGGACAGCCGATAGTCATAATTATTTTTTGTACGTCTTTTTTCCATCCTGCTCTCCTTGAAAAAGTCGGCCATGCGATCGTTTTAATATCCGTATATCTTTCTTTACTTCAACTACCATGTCCTTTGATAATCATACCGATGACATACATATCTTAAGTCACAGCTAACTAAATTCAGCACGCGATTTCAAATCCCACGACAAACTGCGAGTGAAATATCAAACTGACACAGTATTCCACTTGGCATCGCGTAACGACCTTAGTGGAACTCTATTCGACTCAGTGATGTGCATCTCATTTGCACTCAATTTTGGCCAGGAAGCATGCGCCTCGCACCACTGTGCAACTTTTTTAATTTTTTTGCCTTAATTTTGGCTTGAAGTGTGTCTTTAGTAGCAAACTTTTGGCTGTTTTAGCTATTCACTTAATTATTTTTATTACTTAAAAAACGTTCATCATCTCAGTGATACTCAATATTAAAAATTTGCCATAATTTACCTATTTAAATTAGCGCGAAATTAGAGATGATTATGACAAATTCGGCTGTGATGAGAATCTCTCTTTAAAAAAGTGAATGTGAGAACTGTCCCTCTGATCATTAATTATGTTTTTAAATAAAGTTTGAGTTAACATTTAAAGGAAAGGAAGATTTTCTTGGGTCCTAATTATTTTGTTAATTAAGAAACATTCGTGTTTGTTTTCTCAAGTAAACAAGTAAACAAAACTGTAGAAATATGGGAGAGTTACCAAAAGTAACGTTTTAATTATCCAAAGTGTTTCTAGACCGACATGAAAGACGGCGGTCCTCGGAAAATACATCTTCATTATAAATATTCACATTTCTAACTCTACACATCAGCTTATTTCAGCAAGACTCACCCCCTTTTCCCGGACATTCAAAATCAAACCCTGCCTTTGATATCTTAGAGTTGAAATTCAATTGAGGTTGAATTTCAAATGCATGATATTTAATTCATAAAAGTCATACATTGGTATGAGATTGTAACGTTTGTGTTTCGAGGTATTATTTGTGAGTTCGTGTGTTGTGTTTGAGTTAACCGTGTTTGTTGGAGCATGGCGGCGTAGTTGAGCTGAAATTGAACGATAACAACATCTTGAAACTTGAAAGCTTTAAGGTGGGTAAATTAGGTGTTAGGTGCCTGGAAATTAACTGGCGGTTCCAGATAACTAGAAAATACTTATTATGGAGATTGCGAGTGGATACCTACTTCTGCACAGTCTCCAGATAAACTCCAGATAAAATCGATTTTTTATGTCAGCTGATTTCATTTTTTCCCATAACCTCAGTCATTAAAAGTCAAAGCATTGTTGTCCCAAACAAACCTTGTTTGACACATTAACCGCTGCGGCCCCGACATGTGAAAATTCCCAAAAAAAAAAAAATCTTATGTAATAGGTAAATAAACATTAAATTCGCGATTAATTCGCGACACACCGGTGTGTCGCCGGGGCCGGAGCGGAAAAGAATCTCTCCCGACAAGAATCTTATCAATTCTACTGTGTACTTGTTCAAAAGCAATTTACTTCGAACTTATTTCATATTTACTTATCTTTCTTGATCTACTAGATAACGGTACCACGCAATCTCCGACGCCACATCAAATCTCGAATGAAAATCTGTTTCAATAGAAATACATTGTGGGTTTCTTTCAATAACATTACTGAATACGCGTATCTAAATCCGCTATGGAAAACAAACTTTGACGGTTCGTGTATTTTCAATATCGAATTACATTTCGCAGTACGAATATATTTTGTATCTGAATATGTGGATAGATATTTTAATATACATGGTTTAGTTTGACAAACCGGTCCCTTTGGGCGTTTCATACGATATCATGTATTTTTTTTGATACAAAAACATCATTTGGGACTCGTAATATAGCTGTTCTTGTTGAGTTCTTTGAAATTCTTCTATTAAGAATGGGTTGAGAATATTCCGGTATTATTGGTTGGGACGATATATTGAAGGAAAGGGGCGATTGGGACAGTTTTTTGGGTTCTTCTTATCATAAGCTTTCAAACATAATGCTCGTAGGTATATATTTTGTGAAGGATAAAAGGTATGAGGACAACCCTTCACGACAATTTGCAATATATTTGAGTGTCAATTCTACTAATTTTTAAACAACATTCACATTCGTATGTCAGTCGCAATCTGTCAAAAAATTATGCATTTTTGACAAATTGCGACAAAGATCCATCATAAAATTGGCCCTTTGATCCCTTTTTCCTAAGCCACATAAAATGTACTTATAATCATTTCCCTTGAGAGCGAAGACTCAATATCACAATATTACCAAATTAAAATAGTAAATATTAATATTTTTATTAGACTTAATTAAGCATTATACTAAACCTGCGTCGATAAAACCTGCAAACCTTTTCATCTTGCTACTAAAAGGACTAATTCAATTAATTAATTAGCCTCACCGTCTCGGGGCCTCGTTACAGGTATACAGGTCATGAATAAACCCACAAACGGTTTCAAAGGTAAAATAAAAAAGCCAGTAAATAATTAAACTGCAAACGTTTCACGTAAGGACTCTTTGGAGACAGGGAAGCTATTAGCTAAGTTTAAATTGAAAAGTAGTAAAGAAAACGAGGCAGTCACCAGACAAGATTATTTAAACTTTCAAATAGCGACTAAATTACACTCGCTCGAGCATTGCCGGCACACCGGTGTGCCGCGAATTTATTGCGAAAATAATGTTTATTTACTATTACGTAAGATTTATTTATTATTTGGGAATTTTCACATGTCAGGGCCTGGAGCGGTTAACGGGAAGTGTATAATTTCTGATACTGAGATGAATTGACTACAACCTGGGGACTACAATCTTAAACTCAAAATTGAATAGGTTACTTCTAGGCAAGCGTGCTCCATCGTCGACCACATCATCCATTTTCATCAGAAAAGGAGATAGTGGTCAAACGCAAGCCTACCAATAAAAAAATACATTTTAGTTCAGACAATTAATTTAAGGTTTCCTTAGCAACGCCTTTCACACGAAAAAAATAATATTATTGCTACATCATTCTCATTCGCATGTCAATCGCAAACTGTCAAAAAGCCTAAATTTCCGTAAATTTTTGACAGTTTACGATTATGATGAGAATGAGAACATTAGTAGAATTGGCGCTCTGGTCCATGTAACTATGTACGCCTACGTTTCTCATCGTACTCTTCTATCGCAGGTCTGCTGTAATAAGAAAACTTTTGAAATAACCACTAGGTACCTTTGTGCTCTTCGTTCTGTTAATAATTTTCCTCTACGAGTATAATATGTGTAAATAAATAAAAGAAAGACATCTGACCAGCGCCTTTACATTTACCCACAGTAACAGCCCTCCGTGAGCACTGGGACGAGGCCAATGCGCGCGTGCTGCAGCGCAAGGCGCAGCTGGACGCCATGCTGGGAGACTCGCAGCGCTACGAGGCGCGGCGGCGCGACGCTGACGCCTGGCTGTCCAGGATGGAGGCCCGGCTGGCCGCCATGCAGCCGCCGGCCAACACCGCCGACGTGCTGGAGATGCAGCTTAGGGAGCAGAAGGTATGTGGACGTCTTAAAGAGAGTTATTGTTTCATTCACAAAAGATGGAGGAGCTCCGTGACTTAGTAATAACAGCCGCACGGGTCGATCTTTAAGGTTAAGTAATGTTTGTCAAAGTGTTCCTGGATGGGTCACAATCATTTTTGTAGAGGTGAGACGACTTCTCTATGCCTCAAAAAGTACGTAAAGCCGCTGGCCCAGTCTTGCCAATGAGTACGGTGTTTCCCAGTTTCTGGGTTGTAAAATACTAGTACTGTTGTTGTAGTTGAATCTGGTTAGACTGGAAGCTTAGATATTTATAGAGTACAACCATATTATCAAACAATTCACCTCATTGTGATAGGAAACAGTGTGGTCTTACAGAGTTCTCTGCCGAAATGCATGACGAAAATGTTCATAATAATTATATCGAGCTTCTCTGTCTAACTTAACTCCAGAAGAATATATTGTTCTGCTTGTTATGTAAGACTGTATTCATCCCTCTTTTCTGCGTCTAAGTTATTTAATTTTGTATGCGTGAAGAGTACTCATTTAATGACGCCGTCTACAATACATCTACCCTTCGAAAAATTGAGCCTTCTTGAGAATTATATACCTTACCTACTTGTCACCTAAATATCTTCAGAAAACCTATTTCCAGTTCCTCCGACGTGTAGACTAAAGTAATGTTTCCATAATAAAAAGGTGATAAAACATCCCTGCGTGAACCGCGTCGCGACACTCCGTAGTTTTGTATTAGGTTGACGACGTGACTCGAAGTGTAAGCATGCCACAGACCATGGAAATACCTCTGCGGCCGCTGGTAGAGATCAACCCCTTGTAAAATTATTCACGACCGGCTTTTGCCCGGAGCTTCATCATCATCATCATCATCACCATCATATCAGCCTGCAGACGTCCACTGCTGGACATAGGCCTCCCCCAAGTATCGCCACAATAACTGGTCCTGTGCGTCTCACATTCATCGGCTACCAGCGACCCTTACCAGGTCATCGGTCCACCTAGTGGGAGGCCTTCCAACGCTGCGTCTTTTGGTACGCGGTCGCCACTCCAGAACTTTTCGGCCCCATCGACCATCTGTTCTGCGATGTGGTCGCTCACAATGGGCCTCATCAGAAGGCTTAAAGTCACCCAAAGGGCAATGGAGAGAGCAATGCTTGGAGTTCCCTTGCGAGCTCGAATCAGGAATGATGATATATCCGAACAGGATTGCCAAACTGAAGTGGTACTGTGCAGCCCACATTGTTCGCCCGGAGCTAAGCTCGCGTTAATAATAATAATAATAATTGAGTCATGTATGAGGCAATGGAAAACGGTCCTTCGATATCCAGGATGTCGACAGATTCAAGGGAATGATGAGCCTGTATGGATTAAACGGGGAATATTCCAGGGCGACAGTTTGAGTCCACTTTGGTTTTGCTTAGCTCTGAATCCTCTTAGCACACTGCTGGAGGATTCAGGCCTAGGCTATCGGTTGAGAAGAGGTGGTCAAGCCATATCTCACCTCCTTTACATGGATGATCTGAAACTCTTTGCCCCCAACAATTTGCGACTGATGGAGCTACTGAAGGTAACTGAAAACTTCAGTAGTGCCATCAGGATGGAATTTGGTGTGGACAAATGTGCAGTCATGCATGTAAAGAAAGGGGAGATTATGGAATCTGAGAGAATTCAACTCTCGGATTCCGTACAGGTTAGATCCCTCAGCTCGACCGAAACCTACAAGTATTTGGGTATGTCGGAAGCGTTGGGCATTAATGTTGCTGACATGAAGCAATCGCTGAAGGAGCGCTTCTTTGGCCGCCTGAAAAAGGTTTTAAACAGCCTTTTGTCGGGCGGAAATAAGGTGCGCGCCTTCAACGGTTGGGTCATGCCGGTATTAATGTACTCTTTCGGCATACTCAAATGGACTCAAACCGAACTCGACGCCCTGGACAGGAGAGTCCGTACACTGCTGACTGCAAACCGGATGCATCACCCACGATCGTCGGTGATGAGACTGTACATCCCGCGGAAGTGTGGAGGTCGAGGCTTTTTAAATGCTAAGACTCTGCACAACCGCGAGATGTGCAGTCTCAGAGAATATTTTCTCAAAGTCGATGTGGGTATGCACCGAGATGTGGTCGCAGTGGACAAGGGACTCACCCCGTTGTCCATGGCTAAAGAGAACTGGCGCAAACCTGTAATACTTACTACAGATGACCGCAAGGAGGTATGGAAAGGCAAGGAGCTTCACGGGCGCTTCTATCGGGCTCTTTATGGGTCCGACGTAGATTTCCCAGCGTCCGTGGCCTGGCTACGTTTCGGTGATCTCTTCGGAGAAACTGAAGGTTTTGTTTGTGCAATTATGGACGAAGTTATCTTGACGAACAACTACCGGAGGCATATTATGAAGGACGGGACGGTTGACGTGTGTCGGGCATGTCACCGTCCGGGTGAGTCCATCAGACATATTATCTCTGGTTGTTCTCGTCTGGCTAACGGCGAGTACTTGCACAGGCATAACCAAGTGGCCAGGATTATTCACCAGCAACTTGCTTTGAAATACCAACTTGTGGATTCTGAGGTACCGTATTACAAGTATGTGCCCGACCCAGTTCTCGAAAATGACCATGTCACGTTGTACTGGGATCGGTCTATCATCACTGATAGGACTATCGTCGCTAATAAGCCCGATATAGTGGTGATAGACCGATTAGCGCGCCGCACAATGATAATCGATGTTACCATTCCACATGACGAGAACCTCGTGAAAGCTGAGAAAGAGAAACAAATCAAGTATCTTGACTTAGCACACGAGGTTGTCGACATGTGGAATATGGACTCGGCTGTCATTGTGCCGATGGTCGTTACGGCCAATGGCCTGATGGCCAAAAGCTTCGACGACCATCTGTCGAAGCTGGCGTTGCGCAGTTGGATAAAGGGCCTGATACAGAAGGCAGTACTCCTCGATACGGCTCGTATTGTGAGGAGGTTCCTTTCTCTGAAGCCCTAACCACCGGTAGCTTGGACCTCGCTCCCGACACCGGCGGACTACTATTTTTTATATTTTTAAATGTTTTTTTATGTATTGTTTTTATAGAAATATTTAAAAATGTAAAATATATGTATAAAAATGAATAAAGAGAATAATAATAATAATAATAATTTATTTGCAGACATTGTAGTCCATAGAAATAAACACAAAACACACACATAAAAATCACAAATAGGAACAAAAATAAAATCAAAATAAAATAAAATAAAATAAATAAATGCACGTACAGCTATCTACGACCGACCTGTGCGTGCAGACTCACCCAACGACCAAGCATCGGGCAGTCCCACCGGTCGCTCAATGCTCTCAACATGCTGTGGGAGCTGGTATCTGATCTGTGCCGGAGAGAAGCACATCGCTTTCGAACAATGGCATAAAAATCATCCACTCTCGCATCGGCAAACATTCCCGAAGCGCTACAATACCGCGGTAGCCCCACAAGCATCCTGAAAGCATTGTTGTACTGTACACGCAGGGCGCCGTATGCCTTCAGCGTATACTTGACCCAAAGGCTGCAGGTGTAAAAAGTCTGACAGTAGGCTCGAAAAAGCGTCATTTTAACGTTGTAAGAACACCGTGCAAACCTACGGGCCAGCATATTACTTCGAACAGACAGCGCCCTACGCTCTCTCTCGATGTCCAAATCGTCACACAAGTCCTCAGTGACCCAGTGGCCCAGATATTTAAATTTTGAGACTTGCTTCAAGGGTGTACCTGCTAATGAGATGCAAGGAATATTTAAGTATCTTCTGGCACCACCATTAAAAACAAGGAACTTAATGTATGTTTTTATAAAATAAGCATAGCCTATAACCGTCGCCAGGGACCTAAGTGAGGGACCTAGGTTCTGGTGATTGATGTGAGTGGCCTGGAGTCCAAGAACTGGAAGAAATGTTGATTGCCATTGCAGGTAGGACCTAAGTGAGGCTGGAGTAGGAAAGGGTAGGCACAAGAAAAGAGAGGCTGCTCAGCAGTGGGCGAAGTCTGGCTGTCTATGTTGATGACAGCTCACGTCATGCTCACTTTAACTTAATTTTAACAGAACAGCTACTAATCTTATCCGTCGCCGCCGACAGCGGTGATTCCTTGTTCTATGATCTGTACTGTCTGAGTGTGAGGAGCATGCTAGAAGATGTAGTGAAAGACTGCGGGGTATGCTGTAATGGATTGTGTCTGCTGTGGATTTGAATAATGTTGGCGAGGTATTCAGATTTTGTAGTGATGGACGTGTCGTTAAAGCACATAGCTTTTACGAGACGTCTGGGTCACATGTGAGGGTCGAAAAAATGTTAGGATAGTTGGTAATTTGGTATGAAAAACGTTTTTCAATCATTTTCCTACGGCTCTATTAGCTGCAAAGCTAAAACCTCCGAAACTCAACCGAAATGCTCGCCATTTGCGCTTATTCTTCCAGCTTGACGTTGCTAAAAGTCACTCTCCCCCATGCGCGTCATGGAAACTTTTCATATAATAATCCATGAATTTCACATCTATATTTCCTCTGTATAAAGTTATAATCTACCTCTGAAGCTGGTCCACATGTAACGTCTCTCGACACACTAAGATACGCCGTCTCCCCGCGTTATCTCGGCTGACTGCGTTCGACGCCGCATTGTGTGATACTCCTGACTCCTGTCGTATTAATATCGTTACACATATCTACCTATCTGTCTGTATATATGTTTGTAGCTGACAGTCCTGGATGTTGGTTGAATGGACTGACAAATCATCTGTATTGGTTCTGACAGGTTTTCAGTGTCAGGAAAATCGATCTGCTTAATCTTTTCCTAACTGCAATAGGGTCGGCTTCAGTGTTTCACGTGCAGCGACTATAATACTTATCTGACCGGTAACTAGGTAATATGGTACACCTTGGCATTTCTGGCTTCTGACTATCTGTACTGACTGTCTAAGATCTACAATTGATTTCGTCCAGTCACGAAAATGTATATAGATAATAATTGATGTTCACCATAAGGTGGACTGTGACTTATTATAATTCAGTCAAATCAAACTGCAGTTTAATAGAAAAAAAACACTACGTAAAATAAATAAACACATGTTCAGTGTTATTATGTGTAGAGTAATTGTTGTAATGTGGTAGGCTTTATTGTTTTTATGTTGTGTGTGATGCATGAGTGTGTTGAAATCACTTCTTCAGGAACTCCTTCGTTTCGTTCTATTGGTTAAGTAAATAGGAGCGATCAGCCTTTCTACAAGTAATATATTTTAAGCCGTAAATTGAAGTTCTTGCATTAATTTTATTATAAAGTGAAGGGCCATGGTATAAAGAGATTTTTTTAATAAAAACTGTACGTGCCGCCGGTGTGATTGTGCAGATATAGTTATTTATGATATTAGTGCGGTAAGTTGGTTTTTACAAACGAGTAGACAAATGTAAGCACGAGACGAAGTCGAGGGCTTACCATAGTCACGAGTTTGTAAAAACCAAATCCGCACGTGTGTCATACAACGTTTTTCGACACATTTGCGAGAAAACATTACAATAAGTAATGAAAAAAACTTTTTGTCTCTAGAAATCAGTCGGAAAGTCGCAACGATCTTTGACGTTTCTAATATGAAAATGGCGCGAATTTGCAAAAGGCGCCACATGCGCGTGGTGAAAATTAGAACCACATACTTTATTTTTTTTATTTATCTTCTCTCATTTTCTCTATAATATTAAAATGAGACAAACGTATACAGCAAAAGCGCTTCCAAGGAGGTTCGATTATTTAGCTTATTTATTCTCGTGATGTGAAACTCCTTGGTGGAATTCTTATTAATTTTTATGGAAATTAAAAAAAAACCGTAAAGAATACGCACGGCGCTATACAACGGAGTTTGCGGTAAAATATGTACTTAGGTGAAAGTACCTACTTTGCCGCACGCTCCATTGTGTGGTGCATAATTTTTAACTTTCGAACAATGCATACAGGCTTCGTAAATGCATTTTTTGAGACGTTTAGACATTTGCTTAAAAGGTGTTCTTCTGTGATGTAGGTAATGTGACTATTTGTAGGATAAATTGTTGTCTCACATTTAGTAAATTGTATAATCCATACAAAGTGTAACAGAATGAACGAAATAACTCATAAGGGCTCATTCTACTCATCAAATCATTATTGAGTTGTTGCGTTTATTCTATTACACGTTGGTTGGGATAAGAATTAGTCTGAATGTATATAGCCAATTTTAGGATAGCGTTGTGAGCGATCTCCATTGACACAAGTGTGGTTTAAAGCTTACTTATACGTCTTAACGTCAAGGGGTTTTAGTTGACGTGATATTCTGACACACACGGGTAACGATTGTCAAGTGACGATTTTTGACTTTTTGACAATCGCTAACGCTGATAGAATATTACAATTTCTAGGAAATGTGTAAAATAGACCTTAATTAAGACTTTAGAGCTTTGAAGTCTCGAGGTTTATTTTAATTTTAAATTCAATGAGACAGACAGTTTCGAACTGAAGTTTCAATTTGTTTTCTGATAAGTAGTTAAGCAATTAACTGTTTGATTTGTCATACATTGTGTGTGTGTGTGTGTAGCTGACTCCACAAGTGTACGCAACGTTGTATGAATGGACTGTCAAATCATCTGCAAGAGCTTGGAAAGGTCGACATCCAAGAGAAATTGTTGATATAGGTTTGTAATTCTATTTGGTCAGAGAGTAACGAACTGGCCGGAAAAAGCAACAAAGAAAAAGGTGTTGCCTTTTTGGCAAGAAGTTGGGGCGGATGGGGAAAAGAGAAAATAGACAGAAATAAAATTGACTTTCAAGTGGCGTGTGCTCTTTCAGACATTCCCACTTCTGAAGAGTTACATGAAATTAGTTGACAAAATTCGAATGATAGTAGAATCAATTGTAAGATAATAGTTAGGTACTTGTAATCAGTAGTTAAGAATAAATAAGAATTAATTTTAGTTTTGTCGTCATGATAGATCGCTTCTACGGAGTTTTAATTGTAGCACAGTGCTAGAGTATAGTTTGATACCAGAAAGTTATCAGTCAGTTTTGTATGCCGTAAAATTTAAAAATATACTTTAAAATCTAATTTGATTAAGATCGAACTTTGTGATGGAATTGTTGTGTGTTATATTTCTAAAATGAGGAAAATAAAAGCTAAAATATGAGAAGAGATGAACTTTTAAATTAATACATAATTATGTTGACTGAAATGAAACTATAGTCGTTGGCTAGTGACATAATAAATACGAAACATATATGACCCAGTAATATCGACATGAGGAAAATGACAAGTCGGAAATCCTTCAGTAAATAGAGGACATATTTTCTCGTTCATTCCGTTCAGTCGTTCAGCCGTTCATTTGTGATCGGATTCTCGACACATGAATCTGTTAATGAGAGCAATTTAAAGACGCGACACTTTCCTGTTATGTGAAATATTCAGAGACATTCCATTACAGATATATTTGTGATGATGCTTGTTGCTTTTTCAATTGAAATTCTTTAATTTTATAGGATTTTAAGGCTTCTTTTGTCAAAGTCAAAAGTAAAAGTCAAAACGTTTATTTCAATTAGGCCATTAAACGGCACTTTTGAACGTCATCATTTACATTTAAATACATGTATAAAAATACAGTGACTCTACTGTTCGTTCGCAAAGGTAGATTCTTATGGAGAAGAACGGACAAGAAACTCCAAAGTTACTCTTTTCAAATAATTGTTTGTTTTACAATATTTGGATTTAAAAATTAACTCGAATATATGTAAGGTCGATGCACCTAGAGTATACTATATATAATATAGGATCAAAGTATTACCAGCAGAAGTAAACTTTTTGATTTTTTTAATAAGCAAGTAAGTACATGGTACTCACATATTAACAATAATATTGGAACCATTCATAAAACAGTGTGTGAGTTAACGGAAAAATAAAAACTCAAAAAAAAGAAAGAGTACATCTATAAAGTTAATACATAGATTGACCAGTTTCCCTTGATTGTTGTAGCATGTCATTTTATAGGTATTATTTTCTGTACCTAAGTACGTTTTATTTAATCAATCGTTTTTGTTTTAGCAATTAAATATTATGAATAACATAATCGTATTCGTCAACATTTTGTTCCCCTTGTTCCATGTTACTCGGGGTCGGTACAATAAGTTTCCTTCTTCTAAATTATATCATGGGACCATTATACTTGCACAGAGTTATGGCGTTTACGCCATGCTCTATGACGTATTATTAATACATATTTTTTTGTCGACGAAAATTAGTAAATGCGTCCTTGTACCTTGACACAGTTCTTGGATTAAAAATCCTATATATTATGGCATTCAAATCCGCTCCACCGAAGTTTCATGTAGTTAATTTCAAGCGTTTTGGATTTTTGTCAATCTTTGTTCCTAACCAGGACTCTCTTGAATCGCTTTTGCCAAAGCGATAAGAAGTCTTATTCTTTTATATAAAATCTATCTACTACATATAATACTTTAACATAACGTTTGAAAGAAATCAATCAATTTTCTATGCCGGCAAATTCTAACAATTATTTCTACATTAATACCTACCCCAATTAAATTAGAATCTAACTTAGAGTAGAGTGTTCGTTAAAATTAAAACAAGGAAAACTAAAATAAATACTGAACTAAGTAAACAAAACTCCTGTATCATAGGCGTGTTTTTATTACAAAACTTTCCTCACATTATCTTGAGCACACCCCTTTGCCTACAAAAACTTGCAGCAATATAATTACCAGTGGAATCGGCAAAAATATGAACGTCAGGGGTTAGTGCCGGCGCTAACGGAAACTTTGTACATTTGCATAATTACCGCGACGATACATCCATACGTAGACGAATTGTAGGCAGGCAGGCACACCCACTTGTAACCCAGTCTGTTTGTGTTCAGCTAACTTTGAGGTAATATGTCTTAATGTACTTTCGTATAGAGCTGGGGAAATTCCTCGATTATACTTCTTCGCTTATTTTATGTTGTCATGAGCTAATTTCGTGTTGTGAGGCGAGCGTTGATGGTCGACGCCAGATAAATTTGCAATTGACTTATTTAATTCCGAAAACTGAAATAAAGACAGAGCTGTTCTGAATCGACAATTATGGTGATACTTTACATTTTCTAATAACGAAAAACGATTAGAATTTATTGTCCAGGTACCTACGAAGAGACATTAAGGAAAGGGCAATGACCGTTATTGCAAATTTACTGGCGTCGACCATTAATTTTACTGTTTGTCTGTCTTGTGCAAAATAAACATTTTCCCCATAAAATAGACAGCTATTTCTCATGCATTTGCGCTTTCTAAAAATGGAAGTTCTACTATGAGTATTCTAAGTAAGTCAGTTTTCTCTAATTCGGCTTGATCACGTCGACAGTTACAGCTTGTGATTTATCGATACTAATCCAGAGCTTTCTTCTGTCATGACGGCTTAGGCGATTGGAGTTGAGTCCCTTGAATAGGATTTAGAATTTAGGGCTTAGACAAAAGTTCTGAATTGATGGCATAATTCGCCGCAGAACAGTATAAATTCAACCCCTTAATGTTTCCTTACCGAGTAAACCTAGGCGGTATTAACCCTTAAAAACATCCATATCTGGTCCCGCCTTGCAGGCAGTATTACTCACAACTTAGTTCAAGTTACTCGTACGTGGCCATAAATCCTCGTTAATTGGCGCCGGCCGCGGCAAAGCTCTTTAATATTCCACTTTGCATGGGAACGGCACTTGGCGGTGTTTTACGTGCATCCGGGAGTCTTAAGTGCTAGGGTATTGTTTATATTTGCTATAGGTGGTATCATTAGTATAGCTATTATGGTTCTTTGCATTTGTTTATCTGTCAATAGTCGTAGCTCAATTAATAAGACGGCACGGGTGGCGCAGTGGTTGAGCGATTGGCGCTGCGTGTCGCGGGTTCGTTTCCCGCACGGAAAAAATATTTGTTTGGCCTACAGATAGTTGTTCCGGGTCTGGCTGTTTGTGTATGTGAGATTATATGTTTGTAAACGCACCCACGATTCAGGAGAAATTCCTAGTGTGGGGCAACGTTTTTATTTAAGATAAATCATGTTTGGGTCAGCTTCCAGTCTATAAGTTCCATGAGGATGCAGCTGCATTCCAGTGATTTACATGGAGTGTCTGCTTATTGACCTCCACAATCCAGTAGGTAAATGCGTAACACGATATCCACAGGTTTCTGACTTCCTGTAACGAAAGTCAAAGGTCAAATAATAGACACAATATCGCAAATGACAGCCGAGCATAACGAGTTTTACGAGGCATGGAGGATGCTCAGTAGGTTAAGATGGTCACCCATCTGGGAAACGACATCGTAAAACTTAGATTTATCTTAAAAATCGACCTGTGCGGCTTTTTTTATGTTATGGGTAAATGATAATTTAGGAGTGTAAAAAATGGACAGTGCATTTTTATTTCTTCCGTCTTTAGTGATGTTAATAACAAGTAGATACTTCTGTACCTCTGTAATCAATTATTAAAGCAATAAACACAGAAAAGTTACGAGCCATTGTCAATCCAGGCCGGATTGACAATGGCGCGTAACTTTTCTCATCAAGCACTCAGAATCCAATTAAAATCATGTGAAAAGTGAGTTCACAGTATTATATAAGGAAGTGTTCAAGAAAGTGCGTTTGCTTCAATCAAGACTTCAAAGTACCATTTCTTGGAAAAACATGACGTGACTGTAACCCAAGGACCAAACTTTGAATAAAATTAATGTTTATATAACTGGAGCAATTTAATTACATTATTTATGCTTATCACAACGCCCGATCTTTATTGCTACAACCAGACATTTGTTTTGTTCAACCCACCCAACAAAGTTCAACGCCATCTATTGGTGAAAGACCGTAACAACGTTACGCCGCAAAAACTTCTGATCTAAACTACTAGATGGCGTGACTTACAAAAGAGCGCGTCATTCGTTTATTTTAACCTCTTTTGTTTTTGTCATAATTTAATTCCTGTGTCGTAATAATGAATGTTTTTTTACATCTACAGTCATTCCACGCTGAAGTGCATCAATACAAGCATCAGATCGATCTATTCGGGCAGCTGACACAGCGACTGATCGCGGTGTATCGCAACGATGACACTACTCGTATCAAACGCTCCACAGAGGCTATCAACCACAGATACAATGAGCTTAATAACAGGTATGATACCTTTCAAATAATTACCTAAACATTTGTACTTAAAAAAATTATACAGTAAATTATTTCAAAGCTGGTTGTTAGTAACAACTAACGCCATCTGTTGACTGTGAGCGGCTTCTGTCACACAACGCCATCTACCGAAGCCCTTACGTACCTTACCTTTGCCCTTACCTTAACTTTAGGTTCAGATGTACCATATAACTACCCTTGTGAGTTCGAAGCCTGCCTTTATTTGCCTCTAGGGAAGGCCAGATGGCAGTTAATGAAATAAATAAGATTTCAACTACACCAGACCAAAAACGGAACGAACTGCCAAACACTAAGAAGAATAAATGAGGAACAAAAACATAATTCTATGTTTTCTCATAAATTTAACAACTGCTGCTGAACTGTAACATTTAAATTAACCAAATGATTAATATTCAACAAGCTTCTGTATAAACTAACTCATAAATATTCACCTTAAGGCATAGACTTCATGAATATTTCATTCGTAAACTGTTGATTAAAATAACAACCTTAGTTATATATAATAATAATTTCAACGTGAACTCTGATAATAAACTCGTTTGTTTTTGACTTCATTCATTTTCTGAGATAAAATATTCAGCTCAGTAGCTTTAATTTGATTGAATTTAGTCAATAAAATAAACAATGTTCAAAATGATTAAAAATGATTAAGTCTCACCGAAAATTAAAAATTTGTTTCCTAAACACTATCCTCCTTTTACAGTATTATTGCTCGAGGCAAAGCGCTGCATTCAGCGGTTTCATCGCTGCAGAACTTCGACCGGTCGCTAGAGAAATTCGTCGCATGGCTGAGTGAGGCGGAGTCGTTGCTGGATGCTGCTGAAAGGGATCCTCATCTGTTAAAGGTAAGACTAGTTCTTATAAATTCAATAGCATGATAATAGAGTACTGAGTAAAAATCATTAACTAAAAATTGTACGATTTGTTAACGGGGCAATATATTGTCCAAAATAATCCATAGTTGGACAACATACAGAGTGTTGTTAAGACGTGACAAGATCCTTTTTCGTTTTGCGCCATCTATCGGAAGTTCCGTGAACTGGGACTGTCTTGAGCTTGTTAATAATGCCGGCGCGCCCCGCTAGAGGGCTGCAAGTTAGGAAGTTTTTATTTTGCCCGTCCAAAAGGAGTCGTCGCTGCAAACGCTTCTCAACGCCATCTCTGAAAAGTTTCGTGAATTACTTAGGTTCGTAATACGTGAGGTTTTATACCTCGCGTATTGCAAGCTTCTGTTGACTTCTGCTAGATAGATACCGCTGCAAGCGCGATTAATATTTTACGAGCACTCACTTATTTCTTTTAGAGTGTCCACCTACCACAGGTCCTATCGTTAGGTATGTAAGTTTTGAAACAAGCTGTTAAAAGGCAAGTTGGGTTTGAGCTATTTATTTCTTGTATGTGATTTACCACGGAACAGAAAAAAACTGCCTGTTTTTTCTGTTCCGTGTGATTTACGCAAACAGTCGACCTTATACCAAGTGATGAACAATTAAGAATAGACAACATTATTGTCATCATTATGTTGCTCATATCCGCATCTTAATAAAACTGTACCTAGGTATTAAAAAACTATCTTAAAATGCTAACTTTTTACCTTTTAGTACAACCGGAGTTAACAGAGTTCCTTTTTTGACTTGTCTTGAAACCTATACAAAACAAACAAGAATCCCTTTTTGAGCATCACAAAATAAATCATCATGAACCACATTTAACTTGCATAAGTCTCAAAAGCAAGCGTAATAAGTTTATTTGAAGTAAATTATAACGTAACGCGATTAAGAAACTTGTAGGCAAAGTAATCTAATCCCGACACAAACGGTACGAAGTTAACACAATCCTGTTTCCCTGACAAGTTTGCTCTTTGCTTTAGAATCGCCAAGAAATAATAATATTAGCAGCATTTTGAAACATGTTACAAAAGACATTGACTTGAAAGTTATAGAACAGTAGTGCAAGTCTGTGGTGCGCTTGGAAATACTTTAAGTGTATTTTTTAAAGAGTTTTTTGTGTAGAATGCTGGAATAGAACAGATATACCCTTTTTTGTACATCAATCACCACCAATTACAATAGGAGCTTATAGCTAAAAAGGGATCTTTTACAGATATCCTTTGGAAGGTATTCTGTGGTATACTTCAACAGTTTTAAATACCGAAATTTATTTATTTTATCTAACTTATGTCGTTTCATTTTTTCAAGAGATTTGTAATGGTCGTGAAAAATGTCCATTAATTTTGCCAATATTTTCGCAGCACTTACACAGCAATTACTTCAAAAATAACCGTCACATATTTCTCACAAATCCATAGTACTGTTTTAGGTTTGACTATAATCTTTTTAAATCGATGTGGACTGATTAAAAATGCTCTTATTTTAATTATTCGCTTTATTCAGTTGCCTACATTGATACAGTCAGTACAGTCTTTTAAACTTCTCAAATAAAACTTCTATCATTCCGCTGCATGGTGTTCAGGATGCAAGGAATGTGCTGTGATGAAAACTTCCTTCAATTTGGGGAACTTCTCCAAGAATCCTGTGTGTTCGTCACTGTTGGGTTACTGCGGGGTTACTGCGGGGTTACTGCAAGGTTATATCGGGGTTACGGGGTTGCCACGTGTTTTAATTCCCCATCCCTCCTTAATGGAAGAGTTTCCTTTGATTACTTAAGCGGTTTAGGGAGGAGTCGGTGTTCGTATGTTTATTGTGATTGCTCTTACACTGCACATAATGTTCGGAACATTTGGGGAAAGCTCTTGAGTGTCGTTTAATAAAATAGAATACTTAACGTTTTACAAAATGAATGAATTGATTTTGGTTTCAAACGTGTATTCTTGCTGTAACTTTTGAGTTATTGAAACTACGGCTATGGAATAGAAAACTTTATTGTACACTACAATTTTAGAAGTCACATTATTATAATATGATATGATAAATTGAACTTTCAATTTATCAAAACTTGAAATTTTGATTTTTTTAGTAAACCTTTGATTAGTTTAGATTAATATTAATTGTGTAGTTGTATTTTTTAGTTATAACTCAACGGGGCTGACATTTTCAGAGGACAAAAGTCCCTAAAACAAAAGATTTAAAAAAATAATAATGAGTTCTGAAAACACAAATCTTGTGTTGCTGAAATCATTAATGTCGTTCGTGTCGTATTAAAGTTCGTCTCATATATGGAATTAATACATTTTCTCAAATCATCTTTTACTAGTTGTTTTTTTGCACAAACACGAGAATTTACACCTTCCTATACTCTCATTACGATACAAATTCATGTATTGTGGTATACACAAATAAATGTATGGCTCAGCTAAGTGTTGACACATTCATAATCGTGCTACAGCAAGTGGCGGCTGGTTGTGTCACCATTGAGTATGGAGCAACTTTAAACCCTAAGCCCTAAACTAGTGATTCTAGTGAACACCACATGACATAGTAATGTTTTTGTAAGCGACTCGTGTTCGTAGCCCGTAGCTCGTAGCAGTTTGCTACGCCGTAGCGGAGATTAGTTTTCCTTTGAGCTTCCTTGTAATTCGTAGCTTCAAGCTACGTGGAAATGTTTGAGTTATTTTTTGTATTTGTTTAAGAATCAAATCACAGAAACGAGATGTAGCGTTGATTTAAAAAATATGTTATTTTGAAAATATGGTATGAAATTTATTTAAACTAACGAGAATATATAGACGAGAAAAAGAAATATTTTTTTTTATAAAAAACACATATTCACATAATATTATTTATTTATGCAATCCAAATGAAAATCATTGAAGCCACGATGAGTCTTCACGACTGAAATGAAACCTCGCAATACGTAAACCTGAAAAGTCTCTGAAAATTTTAATAAGCCCAGTATGAATGAGAAAAATATGCTTAGCCAGACCTATTCCTGTAATAATCAGGTTTTCAGTTCAAGGTAGAATTTTAGGCTGAATTTCATGAAATTATTTGCATGCATTTCAAAGACATAAGATTGTTTGTGAAATTAATTGTTATTATTGTTTTACACGAAATTCAGTAATAATAAATGGTGTTTCAGTTTGAAACTGTTATTGAAACGGTTAAAACCAATAATAGAAGATAAAAACCTTATTCCAAATCATCAATTTGGCTTCAGGGAAAAACACTCAACAATAGACCAGGTACATAGAATAACTAACATAATTGAAAAAACGCTTGAAAATAAGGAAGTCTGCGCAACCGTGTTTTTAGATGTCGCGCAAGCTTTTGACAAAGTTTGGCATAAAGGTCTAATATTCAAGCTCAGACGCATGCTACCAGAATTTGCGGATATCCTAGAGTCGTATATAACTAATAGAATGTTTAGAATACGGCAGGAGGACGCATATTCCGAGCTAAAAGCTATAAAAGCTGGAGTACCACAAGGAAGTGTGCTTGGCCCAATTTTGTACTTGTTGTACACATGTGACATCCCAGAACTGGAAAACAACACCATTGCGACCTTTGCAGATGATACTGCTATAATGGCCACCGGATCAAGCCACAGAGAAGCAGTAGAAAAAGTTCAACTAGCTGTGAACAAAGTTTATGACTGGACACAAAAATGGAAGATCAAACTGAATGAGTCAAAATCAATTCACATTGACTTCACAAACAAACATTTGGACTATCACCCAATCTACATAAATGGCATGCAAGTGCCTTATGCTAATACAGCCAAATACCTTGGCATAACTCTCGACGCCAAGTTGCGTTGGAAAGCTCATGTCAAAAAGAAAAGGCAGGAACTCGAAATACGATATAAAAGTATGTATTGGTTACTCGGAAGGAAATCCTGTCTATCAATACATAATAAAATTACCTTATACAAGCATATTCTTATGCCAATTTGGACGTATGGTATCCAACTTTGGGGCTGTACTAAACAAAGCAACATCAAAATAATCCAACAATTCCAAAATAAAGTACTCAGGGATGCTGTCAATGCACCCTGGTACATAAGAAATGACGACCTTCACCGTGATCTTAAAATAGAATTCGTCACCAACATTATTCAAAAATTTGCTGAAGCCCACGAACACCGACTTCACCGACACGTGAATGTTGAGGCAATTCAGCTTCTAGACAACACAGACTTAGTGCGTAGGCTAAAAAGAACTAAACCTTTTGAATTAGTGTAGTGTAAAAAGTGAATTAATAATAGTAACAATGATGTGCTATACATATAACACATGAACTTAGTGTTTTTATAAATTTATCAGACTCTAAGAAAGTGCTACGGACTTGTGTAAAAGTGCAAATGGACACTATTCTTAGTTTTAAAATAATCTATCACGTAACATATTAAGTTAGAGTTAAATTGCTTATTAGTCTTTTAGGCTAGATCGTAATTAATTATTAAGAATTTTGTTCTTACTAATAAAACACAAAAAAAAAAAAAAGTTTGGAAGTTTCCATTTTATTCTCACAATATATTTGATTAATTCGTGGGAACTGTAGCTACATATATTTCAAAAGTTATGTGTATATATATTTACAAAAAACCAACGATTTCTAAACTGACGATTATTAAAATTATATGAATGTCAAAATAAGACGCTACTTGATATTTCATCGTGTATTTACATAAACATGTTTCAAGAAACTTTCTTTCATTATCATAACTAATTACATTTCTTTCTAAATTGCAGGTAAGTCTCATTTCCAACGTCCCGAGGGTAAGTCATACTAAGATTTATTTCAAGAAACATAAAAACATTTGTCGAAATGTCGCGAAATGTCAACAATGTGACTTTTTCCTGAAAACAATTGAAACAAGACGTAGGAGGGACTCTCGAGAAGGTTTTATTAAAGCCTTAGACAAACGATGAGCTGTACAAGTGTGGATGTACTTTAGGATGAGTGGGCCTTCGTCCGCTGTTTGATAAAAATATTTGTAGGGCCGTTCACTAATCTTGGCGATTTTTTATTTAAATTGACATTCAAAACGGAATCATGGTTTGTTATTGGGTTAAGTGTAATTTGGTGCTAAATCACGACGACAGCTTAGGTCCATGCGATAATTTGGCTCTTAGTAAACAAAACAAGAAATAATGTAATGTGACCCAAATTGAATTAAATAAAATTGTTTGCCGGAAATGCTTTTGCTTGAAGTGTTAACATTCAAGAAAATATCTAGGTTCTTGCGTACAACAGCTTACCTAGCAAAATACCGGAAAAAGCAACGATGAATAACTCGATACATAAAGTAAATGTTGATCAAAAATACTCTCATACTGCTACGAATACAAATCGTAGCACTCTACGACGTAGACGGCTACATCTATCACGCTACGCTGCTACGCCGTAGCGCTACGCCGTAGAGCCCAAAACGAACTAAGAATATCTGAGAAATGGTTGTCCTTATATTTTCGTCTCAGATCAAAATAAATGAAGTGGATATGTAGAAAGTGCCAGCGATTTATAGGACTATACTACAAAGAGGGCAAACTGTCTTTTACGTTATGAATAGTTCAACATAACGTTTGGTCTTCGAGCCAAAACAACGTCAATGCAAAGGCTGCCTGCCTTTGCATAAACCCAGACGGTAGACACTCACTTCTCTTCTTCGGGTTTTATTTAGGTACTTAACCCGCTGTGCAATGTTAACGTGGGAACAGAGGTAACTGAAATAAATTAAACCTATTTTGTTAACTAATGTCTTTCGTGTATTTGTCACCTGTGGGTGCATGCGACATTTCAGTAGATGAGGTCCGTTTGACCATAGTCACATCTGATGAGTGAAACCCTGAAAACCTGAATGGAATACGCTTAAAAAACCTGTTCACTCTTGACCCTTTCATTATATCTATTGGGAAACACAGACTCCAGTAACAATTTAATACATTTAGCAACAATAATGATCTTACCAGCTTTCTCAGTTAATTTACTTCCAAAGATATTTGTAAAAACGGAATACTTCTCTCATTTCAGCCTGGTTCGTCTGGCTTCAGTCTCCGGCTTCAGGTTTTTGTTTCATGTCCGTAAACTGAGACTTATTACTTCAATTATTTTTCGGACCGTTTTCTTTTTCAACATTTTCTGTGTTCATCATGCTTTAGAAAATGAGGTCACTGTTTTAACATCTCGGCAGGATGTTCTACGTATTTCTCATAAAAAGGAGATATTGATTAATGATCATTCTTCTTAGGATATTTTTTTATGGTCAGGAAGCTGAGACTTATTTTGATTACAAGGTTTTTAAAAACCGTCAAAATCATGCGAAAAGGTATCATCTCGTAAGTTAGAAAATTATGTATGCAAGCGTTCATAATAACACCTTTATGAATGATGTCTCAGAAGCGTACTCATATTTTAGCAAGTTCTGTTTTGCAATAAGAGCCTAAAATTAAAAATATTTTTAACCCCAAACAGGTGGCTGTACAAAAGTTCAACCGTATGATAGGGGCAGTTTGCAGGCTATTGTGTACCAACACTATTTAGGCTCCCGTTTCATTGAAACCACTCTGGCTGTGTGATCGTTATCAACCCGTATGTTGCCGTACTATCTAATCCTAGATAGCCGTACTGTACAATGAGCAGTCTGGAGTAGTTATATACTTACACAGTAGGTATGTACAATAATATTCTAATTTGTATGATGTAAGATATAAGTATATGATGTATTATGATGTGTATAGAATCATGAGGGATTTGTTTTCAAATTGTATTTTGAGCTAAAACGATTGACAAGAGAGTGAGCTTTAGAAAAAACACCATTCTATTTTGGAAGTTTTGATAATCGCCTTCGCCGCGCTACCTCACAATGTCACTTGTTTAGAGCCTTAGGCGCATTCAATAGTTTCTTTGCAAATTTACAAAATTACTCATCCTAAGAGTCAACTCATAGATTGAGTATTTTGTAAATTATTCTATTTGAATCATTATTCTTACACCTACAGTAAAGGCCACCGTTTCTTCATGAGGGTCAGTAACTTAAGGTATCTTAAACCATTCTCGACTATTCGAAAAACTTTCCTCATTATATTTTTCTTACCTAATATTATTTTCTATCGAAATCTTAACACAGGCAACAACATTACCATTCCAATAAGCGTACCCAGCTCCCAACGCACACCAATATTATAAACTCCGCGACCGATTAAACGCACGCGTTCGCAACCACACCCTTACATTATATACTTACATAAATAAAACATAAACACTACATAATAAGGGTGCTTTTCCACCACAGATGTGCGAGGTAGCTCTGCGATGCGAGGAATTATAGCGAGGTTTTGGAAATGTGTGGTTGTTTCTACCTAAGCTGTAGAAGAAGCTTGAGTTTGACGTTTTTCAAATCAAGAAATAAAAGGGATTACTGTGTGTGAAGGTGGCTAAATCATAACAGCGTCACAGGCCGCTTCAAGGTTAAGCGACGCTTGCCGAGGTTGGTCTCTGGATGGGTGACTATCTTAACATACCGAGACTCCTCCGTGCCTCGGAAAGCACGTTAAGCCGTTGGTCCCGGCTGACATTTGGAGATATTTGGCAGTCGTTACGGATTGTCAGAAGCCAGAGAATTTGACACCAGTCTTTCCAAGAAGAGAAGTACCGTGTTACCCAATGAATGGAAGTCTGGTAGGCAGCTGCTCCACGTTAAATATTTGTATTCCGCGGAATCCGGATTGACTGGAAGCTGACCCCTATATAGTTGGGAAAAGGCTAGGCAGATGATGACTGCGTGTGAAAGTAACGATTTTATTTCATATTTTTCAAGTTCAGTCTGCCTAGCTGGGGACTAGGGTCGGCTTTTAGTGTCACTAGATGCAGCTAAATACCAGTATTTCATACGGAGCTGCCTATCTGACCTCCACAACCCAGTTACTGGGTAATACGATAGAGACTCCTACGCAAGACTGTTATCTGATTTTTCTGGCTTCTGACTGCCCGTTACTACTGTCAAATATGATAAAATAACAGCCGGGACCTAATGGCACGGAGGAAACTTGGTATATAATAGATGGTCACCCATCCGTGGACCGACCTCGGCAAGCGTTGCTTAACCTCGCAGTTCGACTCGTGTAGCTGTTTTTTATTATTTAACAAGGAGCCATGTCTAAACGGTTTTTATTGTTATCGTATTTCTTCACGCACTGCCTCGCTACCTCTCTCAACTCGGGTGGAAAATCACCCTAAGGCGTCGCCCACAGCCGCGTCTTGTCGTGCGTGCGTCAAATAGCTGACGTTCATGCATAATGCGCATATCGCGATATTAGGCACAAGCACAATATTAATATCGGCAGGCGAACACCTGCGGTGCATATTGACGTGTGTGTTATTGCGTTTTATATTCCGTTTGATGCTGGCCTTAGTTGTGTCGAGTTGCAATGTGTTGCGAATAGCGTGTGTAAATTATGTTTTGTGTTTTTGGTATATTTCTCCAGTTTATGAGAAAAACTTAGGATAACCTTAAACTTATCCATCATAATTATGATAATGAGGAAAAGTTGATTTATTTAAACATCTGTATCAACTGACATGTAAATGCGAACGTTGCTTTAAAATTAGTAGGATTGTCTCTCATATCATCAAATGATTCTTTACTTGTAGTCAGTAAGCTCTGGAACAACTGTTCCAATTCTGATTAAATTAATTTACTGATAGGAAGCAATGCTGTCGCTTAGTATTTTTATCTGTAACATACTATTTCCGTAGAATAACTACGTAAGTGAAGCTGCTGGAAAAGCTAGTGGCATGAAACAGTTGCATTTGTATTATATCAGCTTAAATGCATTTTTACAATTTTATTACAAAAAATTTTTAAGACCTAACTGTGTGCTGTGTACCAACGATAAAATAACACAAAAACGCATTCTACTTTCGCTCGCTCAGCTCCAGAAGCTCACATTTTATATTTAAACACTGTGTTATCCGGTTACATTATTTTGTCTTGTTTTATCCGAATCAGGACGAGCGTCTGAAATTAAAACATGTCGGATGCGGGTGAAGGCTGTAGCTTATGTATGTATGTGTGCTCGCTTTATCCTCAGTAATCAAATATTTTGGTGGAACGATTGTTTGGAACAGAGCGTGATACTCGAATAATAGTTATATTTAAGCGTCGGGAATATTGTAATTGTGCTTTTAACCTTGTAGCTAATGTTCGACAAAACAGTTTTATAATAAACTAGTTTTTGCCCGCGACTTCATACGTGCATATCAAGTATGAACCACTACTTTACGACCTATTCACATACCTACCAAATATACATAAAAACATTCATAAAAATCGGTCGAGCCGTTTCGGAGGAGTGGGACCACAAACACCGTGACACGAGATTTTTATATAATATATAGACGTACAAGATATTAATACCTCTCGTCGACGTCTTGCTATAACAATATTTGTGGAAAATTATCTTATTTTAATATTAGGCTCGTAATTATTTTAGTTCATAAATCACTGGCCTGTTGGTCTAGTGGTTAGTGACCCTGACTGCAAAGCCGGAGGTCGTGGGTTCGATTCCCACCCAGGACAAACTTTGTGTGATGAGCATTATTGTTTGTTCTGTGTCTGGGTGTAATTTATCTATAATATGTATGTATTTATAAATTATATAAGTATGTATATCAGTTGTCTGGTTACCATAACACAAGCTCTGCTTAGCTTGGGATCAGATGGCCGTGTGTGAGTTGTCTCAAGATATTATTATTATTATTATTATTCTCTTTATTTTTTTTTTTTTAACATACATTTTATATTTTTAAATATTTCAATAACATAAAAAAACAATAAAAAAACATTTAAAAATATAAAAATAGTAGTCCGCCGGTGTCGGGAGCTGGGTCCAAGCTACCGGTGGTTAGGGCTCCAGAGAAAGGAACCTCCTCACAATACGAGCCGTATCGAGGAGTACTGCTTTCTGTATCAGGCCCTTTACCCAACTGCGCAACGCCAGCTTCGACAGGTGGTCGTCGAAGCTTTTGGCTATCAAGCCATTGGCCGTAACGACGATCGGCACAATGACAGCCGAGTCCACATTCCACATGTCGACAACCTCGTGCGCTAAGTCAAGATACTTGATTTGTTTCTCTTTCTCAGCTTTCACGAGGTTCTCGTCATGTGGAATGGTAACATCGATTATCATTGTGCGGCGCGCTAATCGGTCTATCACCACTATATCGGGCTTATTAGCGACGATAGTCCTATCAGTGATGATAGACCGATCCCAGTACAACGTGACATGGTCATTTTCGAGAACTGGGTCGGGCACATACTTGTAATACGGTACCTCAGAATCCACAAGTTTGTATTTCAAAGCAAGTTGCTGGTGAATAATCCTGGCCACTTGGTTATGCCTGTGCAAGTACTCGCCGTTAGCCAGACGAGAACAACCAGAGATAATATGTCTGATGGACTCACCCGGACGGTGGCATGCCCGACACACGTCAACCGTCCCGTCCTTCATAATATGCCTCCGGTAGTTGTCCGTCAAGATAACTTCGTCCATTATTGCACAAACAAAATCTTCAGTTTCTGCGAAGAGATCACCGAAACGTAGCCAGGCCACGGACGCCGGGAAATCTACGTCGGACCCATAAAGAGCCCGATAGAAGCGCCCGTGAAGCTCCTTGCCTTTCCATACCTCCTTGCGGTCATCTGTAGTAAGTATTACAGGTTTGCGCCAGTTCTCTTTAGCCATGGACAACGGGGTGAGTCCCTTGTCCACTGTGACCACATCTCGGTGCATACCCACATCGGCTTTGAGAAAATATTCTCTGAGACTGCACATCTCGCGGTTGTGGAGAGTCTTAGCATTTAAAAAGCCTCGACCTCCACATTTACGCGGGATGTACAGTCTCATCACCGACGATCGTGGGTGATGCATCCGATTTGCAGTCAGCAGTGTACGGACCCTTCTATCCAGGGCGTCGAGTTCGGTTTGAGTCCATTTGAGTATGCCGAAAGAGTACATTAATACCGGCATGACCCAACCGTTGAAGGCGCGCACCTTATTTCCGCCCGACAAAAGGCTGTTTAAAACCTTTTTCAGGCGGCCAAAGAAGCGCTCCTTCAGCGATTGCTTCATGTCAGTACCGTTAATGCCCAACGCTTCCGACATACCCAAATACTTATAGGTTTCGGTTGAGCTAAGAGATCTAACCTGTATGGAATCCGAGAGTTGAATTCCCTCAGATTCCATAATCTCCCCTTTCTTTACATGCATGACTGCACATTTGTCCACACCAAATTCCATCCTGATGGCACTACTGAAGGTTTCAGTTACTTTCAGTAGCTCCATCAGTCGCAAATTGTTGGGGGCAAAGAGTTTCAGATCATCCATGTAAAGGAGGTGAGATATGGCTTGACCACCTCTTCTCAACCGATAGCCTAGGCCTGAATCCTCCAGCAGTGTGCTAAGAGGATTCAGAGCTAAGCAAAACCAAAGTGGACTCAAACTGTCGCCCTGGAATATTCCCCGTTTAATCCATACAGGCTCATCATTCCCTTGAATCGGTCGACATCCTGGATATCGAAGAACCGTTTTCCATTGCCTCATACATGACTCAAGGAAGGCGCGTAGAGTTGCATCTATTTTGTACAACTCCAGCACCCTCATGAGCCATGTATGTGGCACAGAGTCATAGGCCTTCTTGTAATCTATCCAACATGTCGACAGATCCTTGCGGGATCGACGAACCTGTTGGCTTATGGCCATGTCTATGAGGAGTAGCTCCTTAGTGCCGCGGGACCCTTTCCTACATCCATTCTGAGAAGCGGACATAATTGAGTTATTCTCAATGTGATCATTAATTTTCACTCTCAGAATGGATGTAAGAAGTTTATAGACCGTCGACAAACAAGTAATCGGTCTATAATTCTTGGGTTCCGCGGGACTACCTGTCTTATGGAGCAGGTGGGTAATGCCAGTTGTTAGAAACTGTGGTAGCGACCCAGACTCTAAGGATGATTGGAATTGAGATGCCAGGAGTGCGTGTGAGCTGCTATACCATTTTAGCCAGAAGTTATGCAGTCCGTCCGGTCCTGGAGATTTCCAGTTTGGTAACGGACGGACTGCTTTGGCTACATCCAATGGGGTGATGTTGATAAGTTCCATTGGTGGTATAGCTTCACACACGCGCTCGACATCGCGCATCCAACCACCCTCGGCATGACAGACGGGCACCGACCAGATATTTCGCCAGAATGTATTCGTGACGATATCATCCGGTCTGCACACGTCCGTCACACTTTGTTCAGGTCGCTCCCAAGCTCTGTATACCCACCTTTCATCGCTCTGGAACATGCGATTCTGCGAGTATCGATCAACCCGCCGCTTATACCGCCGAATACGGTTTGCCCATGCACAAACTTTCTGCTTCAGGAAGTCGATGCGCTCTGTGACTCGGGACGTGTATTCTCGAGGGCTGATTCCAGTCCCCGAAAACGCCCGCCTCACAAAGCGCATCACACGTGGTCTTGTATTGCCCTCCCTGAAGCAGTATAGTTTGCCGATGAGTGCCCTAGCCTCATCGATACGCCGCTCGATCCTACACTGCCAGGCTGGTACAGCAGATTTTGGTCGTATAGCCTCGTCACAATTTGGAAACTTGACGTTTGCTATACGACATGCCGCAACAGCCCCGCAGTACAGGATTGAGTGCGTATCTACGAGGTTCTCGCTGCTTTCGAAGATGTTCTGCAGCAGCGAGTCCAAGGCACACACCAGCGCCCTATTCTTTTTGTGCATAGGTAACCGTGGTAATCGGGGCCTAAGTTCGGTAGGAGTTGATCTATACTCGCGAAGCGCATCCTCCAGCGCGCTCCTCAGTCGATCGTTGCACTGGCTACTTACCGTGACAACCCTATCATCTACCTCATCACTATTATTATTGGACCGCGGTATGATTGCGCCACTAGCTGGCGCCGGTACCACGGCCTGTGTCGGGGTCGAGATGATAAGGTTGTTCAGTACCTCTGAGCGCAGCCTATCAAGTGCGGCATCGTCCAACTTGTGACTACGTTGGATGACTCGCACCTGATCCGACAATCGTTGGGCCGAGACGTTCACAGCTGGTTCCAGGTCCTGAAACAGAGACAGCATCCTGACACGGTACGCAGTGAGGTTAGTTCCCCCCTCTGTAGACCCGTAATATGCGCGCATGACGTTCTCGTTCATGGACTGAGTCCATCTCATGCGCTGCACACAACCACCGGTAGCGGGGACCCGGCTCGGGGCCGGTTGGCCCCTAGGTCCCAAGCCCCTCGGTGGCCGGCCTCTCCCCTGCCGACGCACAGGTTTTGGCGACGTCGGCGGAGAGAAATACTCGTCGCTCGAGCTCGACGCGACTGCAGCCGCCGGTGACACTGGTAATCCTATGTCCGGCGGCGGCGACGCGGAGCTGAGCGACGGGTCCGGGGGTGGTGGGCGTGCACGTTGCGATGCTGCTCTCGTAATCATTCTTTCATTAGTATATTCGTCGTAATTTTCTTTTCTTCGATTTCATGGGTGACATTATTGTATGTCATGTGTTATTATTATTATTATTACTGGCGCCACAAAAGCCGGAGTTATATCGTAAAACGTGCTGTGTTATCAATATCAAGAGCCATCATTGGTTATACAAATCCGTTTCTTCCTGTATAATAATAGGGAGCAACGGAAAGGTATAGTCACATTCTAAAAACTGCTCGAATTCAAGAAAGTCACAGTTCACAGTCAATTCCTAAAATACACACTAAACTTAAACTTACACACTTATAAACTTCTACACACAGTGTCTGTCTCTTTTATTCGACTCTCCGTTCGCAGGTATGCTGGAAGAGATTTCTTTAGAAATAAGCGTCACTTTAAATATAATAAGCATCAATAATATAATAATAATAATCTTTATAACACAAGAAAGTGGTTACAAATTTGTGTGAAGTCCCTGACTCCTGTGCTAGGTGGTAGACCTGTGTTACAGGAGCCAGTGTCCTCTCTCCGGAGGAGATATTACAGAATCTTATGCAACAAGATTAACGAAATAGTAATAAAATGATTATGGAACAAAAAAAATAAAATAAAAGCGGTAACAGCGGTATCAAAGAAATAAATAGGCATTAATGTACAACAAGAAAATGACATAGCAACTGTATATTTACGTCAGCGTTTAAAACTGACCTTATTCCCAACACAGTTAAAAGGAATATACGACGTCGTCCGAGCCGATCGACCATAAAACCTCAAATTTCTTTACGACTTCAACTCCCATTTCCGGAGGAAGTTAAAAGAGCTTCAGCCGATAATAGGAGACCGCTCATCGGCTCGAATTACCGCCCTTCGGCTCGGCACAATTAACACAGCCTTCGTAAGAACCTTTTAATTATACGCCTTCTTAAGGCTGTGAAAAATTCGCAAATTTTCGAATCTTTTTTTTTTTGAGTCTCGATAATGGTCCTGATAAGTAAAATGGATGGTATTCGTTTCAATTTTCCCGTTAAACACAGCTTATCTACTGGGCAAAATAGGCAATGACCATAACAGTGAACGGTCAAAGTGGTATTAGCCATAACACCCACTCCAGGCAAGAGGGATCGGTGATAGCAATCTATTTTTATTAGCTGGCAAGTGAACGCTCCTGCCTACCCTTTCAAAAAGTCGAAAATTTCAACACAGATGGTCAGAAGAGGTAGTCTCCTATTTACCGAAAAGGTTCATTTTTCAAAAGCAAAGAACTGTTAAATATTTGCCGGTCATTCTCTGCAAATAAACAGTACAACAGTCAACAGAGGGTTCAAAAGTGGCATGGTTAAAAAAAAGGTTCAAAACAGACAGATTAGCAATATTAACTGGGCTCTGGATAATTAACAGTCACATGCTCTCTATCTGTGACTAGATAGGAGTTTTGTGAAGTTTTCTGTTAAAAAAAGACAAAAAATAAACCAGTGTTTCTCGTTGTTCATAATACGCGCTCTGTACACTTAAATATCAAATTGATGACACTTTAAATTCTCACTTTATACATAAATGCTGAAATCCAGAAAAAAATGCGGTCTTTATTAAATTTCCGAGCGGGAATTGAACCCACACTAAGCGTTCAACCACTGCGCTAAATGACCCGTCAAATTGACATTTACATAAAGCGATTAACTTAATACAAAACGTTCCCCATCCAATTGATAAAAATTTTAAAATGTTAAACTGCCGTAACTATTAAAATAAAAACGTCCCCTTTATCACAACCAACATTTTCCCCTTTAAAAAAAATCATTGTGTAAAAGTAAAATCACAAACTATCGTCGACACATCGCATGTATTCTCCGCAAGTCGACACATTGCAAGTCTCCGCAAGTTGTGTCCGCCACAACTCGGCAACTTTCCCACACTCGTTGTTCAGACGAATCCTCTTTAATCTCTGAGATATCTTCAAAGTCTTGGTTTTGTTTTAAACATTCAATAACACTAGAAGTTCTGTTAGTTTTCTGCTGGAGTTTGGAATGGTGTTTTATCAGAGTCGTGTTGGAGGCGAGGAAATAATCGGGGGATATGATCTTGGCAGCAAAAGTTACAGGCGACTATCGTGGTTATCTAGTACGTTGGGGTTAAAATAAGGGGTTTTTTTTTTGCCAAAGAACAGATTGACGTATTTCCTATAAAAGTTTATGAGTATAATAAGGAACATTATAAGCATCACAGCAGCTAAAAAGGCAAGATTGTTTATTGTCATTTATACAAATAACAGATTTTTAGTGATGTGCATTCCCACTAAAAATCTTACTCTGATGATTTTATCATCACAATATTAAGAACCAATCTTTGTTAGTCCGGTTAAGCAGTTAATATCCCAAGTGTGTTAACTTGCTAGTGGTCATACCTAAAAAAAAAAAAAAAGAACCAATCTTTGTCCCGCCAAAAATCAATAGAAATATGTAAAACACACTCCCCTCCTCCATTTTTTCTCCCCACCGGTTGTGGTACAGGTTTCAAATTGAATTTCCGTAGAAAATTGGCAAGTGTCGCTAGCACTCCTACTTACAGGAACTTGCAGGTATTCACAAGTACGACACCAAGTTTGTGCATTATGCTGTCGTTAGTAGCTTATTAACGCTTCTCAATTGATTCTATGTGGCTTTAGTTCAGCTTATTATAGTTTTAATTTTCGGTAGGCAGTTATAGCTAAACAAATGGATACTTTCCTTCTTACAATTTCTTTCATAGCTGCCGTTTAGTGCAAGCCACTTTTGAGCAATCTTGATACAGTTAAAAAAAATTTCACTTCGACCATTTTAATATACCTAAACTTACTTTTAAATGCCAAAGACAGTTAAAAATATAGTTAAAATTTACTGTCGTTAAAAATATATGTTACAAAACCTAGCAAATATTAATAAATTAATTAAGTTTATGTGAGGACATTGCACCTTCAATAACACAACAGTAATAAAACTTTTCCGACAGAAAACAAAAATACACAGCGCATTGCCTTCATTAAATGTCGCAGTCCGAAATAGTTCTCCAATATCCACTTAAAAGCACCACAAACGATACAATAAAACCGAAACTACTGCAATTACAAAATGCAAATGTACTTAACATAGAAAAAGACAAAACAAACATAAAATGACCTATTAAAAACTCGTTACGTCACACCATTGTTGTCCGCCATTGTCTCTCGTTGCCATGACTACGGGGTCCACGGGAACCCAATGGGGACGGTGGTACCCAAGTTATTGTAGTAAATAGCGCTAATGGAAAACTATTTGTACCATTGTCTGCTTTTGTATTAGCCGGTACAATACAATACAATACAATGGTGAGAAATATTTTTGGTTCGGTTTCCTGGATTTGGTTCACTGGGGTGTTGGTGTAATAAACAGGATGTTTGTTGTTTATTGTTTACTGAAACAGTTTAGGAATTTAACCTTACAACTGTCGCTGTAAATTTATCATACAGTTACGTTTAAAAATAACCAAAACACTAAGCATGTTTAAGTTCTTACCTAAAGTATGTTTAAGTTCGTTGCACGTAATAGAGGGGAGCCAATTGTCACCCATACTCGGGGCTTATTACTGAGTACTTCCAGATATGAAAACCCAATAACACTATGCCTGACCCGGGAATTGAACCCAGTACCTTATGCTCCACAATACCGTTTGCGGGCCACAAGCCCCACGAGTCAAATAAGAATAGAATAGAAATATTCTTTATTAAAAAACATCCTTTTTCATTCACGGTCGTCTCTACACATTTTTTAAATTTATTTTGTGTTATAAATAACGGCACTTCATTGAAGCATTATTGAAGTGACACAAACATAAAAGTTCTTACTAATAAAGTGTCAACTTCAACATTTTATTTCCAACAACTTTATTACAAAATAATAAAAGTGTTATTACCAAGCTCCGCCATATTATATTACACAGTTTCAACTAAACTTAGTTGCACGATAAACTTCCCAGTTGCACGTCACTCGGTGTTGTCTCCGAGGCAGTACAGCACAATTATGAATATATTAGCACAAGATTAATGAGCCAAAGGATCCTTCTTTCTTCGTCTATTTACTCTTTGTGTCTTGTCAACAATGAATTACTGGAAACTACTTTATGAATTTAAAACGGATACAGTTCTGAAAGTTGGGCTTGCTTCAAACTGTATGCAAAGTAAATGTATTCTTGATACGGTTACCTGTGCAAGCTAGTCGAGGATACTCAAGCTGAACAAACTGCTTCGTTCTTAGTATACGAGTACATACTAAGATATGCTAACAGACAGTCTCTGAATTTATTGGTTTTGTTTCAGAGGGACTCTGAAATATCGATTATCAGTATCACAAATTCTTCAATCTTTTTAACCCAAGTATTGACTGGTAAAGAATTCCTTGTTGCATTAAGTCCACCTGTGTACCACTATTGTAAATAAAGTTTAAAATTAATAAATAAAAGTAAGGTACGTTTCTTTTCGTGATATTAGAATTGCTTCCATACTGAACTATTCATATTCATAAGAACTTTCATCATGAGACCAGAGCGCGATGGCAGGCGGGTTGTAATCGTGTGTCAGAGCGGTTAGTTGCTAATGTTAAAAAATGTTAGGAACCACGCACTAGCACTAGTTCACAGTCTAGTAGTTTAGACTGTGGACTCGCTAAGCGCTAGGGTCTAACCAAGCCACCTTTCAGTCTTTTTTGGCTTAATAAAGGCATTACCAATAATTTATCAGACACTTCCAGAAACGAAAAATCGACACCAACGTGTTCACTATTATTGTGTCTAAAACGATTCTTGTAGCAACTCCCCTAACAACACAACATCCCCAATACGAAGTAGAACACAAAACTATCAGCCTCACTAATTGGCGAGATAACTGATACACTTGATAACTTACAAGTCGATAACTAACACGCCGACGTATCACGTCTGTGCGTTTGTCTGTCACTTGTTAGTCGCTATTACCGACTTGTTAGTGTTACTAACATCGCTAACGTTTGAGCGAAGCTGTCGCTGTTCGGGAGTTTATTTGATAGTTTGAAGATGTTTGACTTTTACTTGTTTCATGTATCGAATAGTATTTCAGATGGATTTAAGATATTTGTTTTTAAGAGGTCTTGCTCAAAGATATGTTTCCTCTGTAATTTAAGTCTACATATTTTAGATAATATTGTAGTATCTACATCTATTTAAATATAGGTAATAATGTTTATGTTAGGCTTACTGGCAAAGAAAAAGCCATACCTAAAAAGTTAAAAAACTCACAGAAATCAAAATACCCAATAACAATCAACAATCTCATTTAAAACCAAAGAAATAATCAACCAGAAACATTACAAACAGTTGAAGACACTCTTCTATTAAAAAACCTCGTTCACCATGAAACTAGTTCACGGATAACATTTTCATTCAACTATTTACATCTGCGCTGTTTCAAGCGATGCAGCGCTGCTCAACGCTTTATTCAGCGGTGCCTTCCATCTTGCTTGAAATTGGGTACTCGACTGGCTTTGAAATGCTGATGTTTTCTTGACGTAACTAATAATAGACCGGTAATAGGACCATGGAAACAATAACTAGGAATATTGATCTATTTGGATTTGTATTTTCAGTGCTCGCAGGATCAGATTTAGGCACAAAACGAAGATTTGGCTCTGTAAATGACCAGGCACGACAAAATTTAAAAATATAATAAAATGTATAACCTATGTTCTTTTTCTATTGAATATGTTAACTATTTATTATGACTGCTCGAAGTGTTTTACGGGCATAACTATACGAGTATTGTTTCAGTACTAAAAGTAAGCACATCATCCTAAAATTTGAGTCGACTCAACATAACAATATCATTGTCTTTTTGAAAGAAACAAATCAAACGCGTTGATTTAGCACATTTAGGATAGGAACAAAAATATACAAGTATAAGGAAACTAATTTGTAATGTAACCATTCTGTGCCTCAAGGTGTCTTTAATGATTAAGCGCTATAGATTTGTTTTGAAAGCGGACTTAATCATCATCGTACCCCTTAGATTCACCAAGAAATCATGATCAATCATTTTCCCCAATCTTAAAGCTACTAAATCCTTAGCCATATTGCAGTATTGGCTGTCCTTCAGCAACAATCCCCGTGCCCCAGCTCCGTCTGCGTCGATTGAAGACGCAATTACACGTCTTGAGAGCGACTGAGCGTCTGATTGATGACCGTCTTGTTTGAACGCATTGTTCGAGAGTGAATAAGTGAACGAATGAGTCGGAGACGTTGCGCGTTTTTTATTGGAAATTTAATATTTTAAATTAGTTAAGGCCAGGTTTTCTGGAAAAACGTTGTTTTGCATTGTGTAAAATTGTGTTTTATTCGTAAACAACACGGATTTAAATTTTGAAAAAAATATATTACATATTTCACACTTCGATCTTGCGATTTCGGCCGTGCGATACACGATTACTTGCACTTTACTGCATCCAATTAAATCGCAAAGACAAGTCAAAATCAAGATGTAATTATCATTTCATTTGAGTTATATAAGGTTTTGAGTAATAAAACTTATACCACAATAAAGGTCGTAAAAAATGTGATATAAATCGGCCGTCATAATGTAAAATATGAAAATACGTATCCCACTAATTCCAAAATCAAGTGATTTTGTCGTTTCATGAGCGCGCCCCGTGTCATTTAGTCCCGAGCGGAACGTGTTGGAGGTCGGACGTGTGCCAAATTTTTGCGATCCCGCCACCCCCGCTAAGTTCTGTTACTGGCTAAGCCTAAATTGATTACCGCTCTAGCACTGCCGGCACACCAGTGTGCCGCGAATTTAATGTTTATGTTTATTTACGTAAGATTTATTTTTTATTTTGGAATTTTCACGTGTCGAGTGGTTAAATAATAATACTTGTATACAATTTAGTGTTCAAACAGTTGTAATATAGTTAGTTTTTATTAGATGTAGCTATAATTTTGTAAAAAAAAATGGGGGAAAAAAAAGTTGTCACGGCTCTTCGTTGCAGCGGTGACTACTTTTTTTATAAACTTTGGCTGAATAAACAAAAAGGTATATAGGTATATACATAATTTACTTTACTAACTAGGTAAGTACCGACACGAAACAGATAAATTTCCACACCGCAAACATGTGTGTAAACAGTTTAATTTAAACCTTATTTCAGTACGCATAAAGACGTGCGCTTTAGTGGTTTAGTTTTCGCGCGGAATAGATTTACCAACCGCATCGAGTATGTAAAACAATTGAATTTGAACCCTATTTCAGAGTGCATAAAGCCACCTCGCGCGCACATGATACAATGATTTACTGTTTTCAAATGTCAAATAGGTAGTTCACCCCGCTACGTTAGTCTTGATGGTTTCGGAGAGTTTGTATAAGTCTTATAATATTTGTTATTTATTAGAAATGTCCGTTTTCACTTATCTTACTCCTAAACAAATGCAAAAATAATAGCTCGTATTTCCTACATGAGAGTTGAATATCGGTGCAATAATGTTGTGGTGTTCATGTAGAGAAGAAATATAAGTGTAGTTATACGCTAGGTGGGTACCTACTCACAGCCACCACAACACAACAAATAATAATATTTATGGTGTCCGCAACGTTTGTGTAGGTCTCGTCTATGCCAAACAATACGCGCAGCGCACTCGTGAGTCGTGAGTCGCGTGCCATAGTGTAAAAGTGTTACAGTATGACCATTTCCTATGAAAATATTATAATAACATACTTTTGGTAACGTTTAGGCTACCGGACCAGCTCATTTATGCGCTGTACACTAGAGTCCATCCTATTACTAATTACTAACAATGTATCAAGTTATGACAAGACATACAAAAAACTATGTGGTCAGTTTGGATAGTTTTTCCAATCCAATGCGTTACTTTATCGGTGTTTATTGGCAAGAGGAAAAATGTATAGAAATTATAAATTACATACACTAAACTGTTTTTAATTGACTATTGTATTGTATATTATTAACCGACTTCCAAAAAAGAAGAGGTTCTCAAATCGACTGTTTTTTTTTGTTGTATGTTTGCTCAGCGATATTTTCGCCAATTGTCAATCGATTTTGATGATTCTATTTTTTTTGGAAGTGTATCTTCCCGGACTGATCCCATTTCAATTTGGTGAAGATCTGATGAAGAACTTCGGAGACAGGTAACGGAACTCTTCATTCCCGTAGGAATTCCCGTTCCCGTATAGCCGTACAGCCTTCCCCATGAATGTAACTATCATAAATTCATAATCATAATACAAAAAAGAATTTCTTGCACCGCGTCGCACGCAGTCACGCAGGCTCGACGCGTTCTCGTTTGGTGGCCGCGTCTCGCGCACCGCCCGTTGAATTTAATAATATTGTTGAATTATTTTAATTTTACATTATCTCCTAAACGGTGAGTTCAAATAACATGCTGTAAAAGACAAAGTTTATCTTCATAAAATTATCTTGATGATGAAGTAACTTTCGCTAGTAAGGATTAATATGCCTGCCTAATATTAATGCTGAAAAACCACCTTTAATTTTTAAATAAATTATTTGACATAAAATGCCTTAGTGTGGCATATTTATAAGAGATAGATATAGAGGTGTAACGTCGCGGACTTTTTTTTAGATCGAATGAAAAACAATATCTTTGTTGTACATGGTACTTACGTATAATTAGCTATTACCACAGCGCACTTAGCGCACTTCCACTTTATAATATTATTTAGTATAGATTTGAATAAAGTAGTATCTCATTATCATTATTGTAACACCATAAAATACATAAAGAAATTAAACACACACCATATTACAATTCTATCCTATTTATTTATAACGGTTTGCTATCTATGTTTCTGTGTACGTGCGTCTGTGTGCCTGTGTATCTGTCTTTGGCACTGTAGCTCCGTTATCTTTATTGAACAGGGATATTTTGTAAGTTTTTAAAATTTTACTTGTTAATTACCAACAAATCAAAATCAAAATTTGCGTTACAGGGCAATAGAGCATGCGGAAGGGCGTGACTTGTCTCCAAAAAAATACTCATTTATTGGGGTTACCCCCGACGGTATAGTTGGGAACGACACCATTGTTGAAATTAAATGTCCAATAACGGCATTTAGAAAAGGGAAATGCTGCTATTGAAGAAAGTAAAATACATATATTTAAATTCGATAGAATAAAACATACCAGGGTTATAAACAAAAAAAGTAATTGGTATTACCAAGTGCAGGGTCAACTTCATGTAACAGAAAGGAACCAATGCATTTTTGGAATATGGTTTGGTGAAAACTAGTAGTAGAAAATATTTCAAGAGATGACGAATTTTGGCGGGTGCATATGGAGAAAAAAATTATAGATTTTTATTTGAAATGTATATTGCCAGAGATTGTGGATCCGCGCCAAAATCGCGGTATGCCAATACGAGACATAATATTGAAAGAAAACAAAGAAAATGTTAAATGATAAATGATAAATGATAAATGATAAATGATATTTATTTTGTAAGTAGGTTAAACATAACACTTTTACACGTCAATATTTTTTGGTCATTTTAAGCTAGATGAGGCCGGTGTTTCCTAGCTGACTACCCTGAGAAGAAACACCGAAACAAACTCAGAGGTCACAGTCTCTTTTGAAGTCCATACAAATTGTACTGGTCAAATCATACGAGAACCATGTAGGTTAATGTCTGAGGTGGCCTTTTGAGGAAAGTGCCACACAGATTTGAGTGGACCTGTCCAGACAGTGCAAGCATTTGTCAGTTATTATGGAGCTCAAACTTAGAACTTTAAGGAGCTCAACGATTTGACGAACAATACCAAAGTAAGGACATTTGGGTAGGCCGCATAAAAAAAATCTCAAACTGCCAGACATTGTTGACTAACATGAAATGAACCCCTATCATAGCGATCTGCATGGTCCCCACATTCACAATACGATATGAGGATCATGCAGATCAGTGTCTGAAATGGTCTTTTGAGGAAAGAACCACACAGATTTGAGTGGACCCGTCCAGTCAGTGCAAGCTTTGGTCAGTAGTCGCGTAGCTCAACTTAGAACCATAAAGGAGCTCAACGAACCGACGAACATGCCAAAGAAAGGACATTTGTGTAGGCCGCATTTAAGTACTCAAACTGCCAGACCTTGTTAAAAATACTTCAAAGAAGAAGTATTTCAAAGAAGAGAAAAATTAGAAGAAAATAACCCACATGGTCCCCATATTCACAAAATGAGTTAAATAATAATAATAATAAAAAAAAATAATACTTTACAAAGTAAGTATTCATGTCAAACATAATAAATTGAAAAAAATAAAAATAAAATATATTACTTTACAAAGTAAATATTCCATGTCAAAAATAATAAAATAGAATACTTAATAAAGTAAACATTCATGTCAAAATTTACCATCGAGATGAGAGAAAAGTATACAACAGAGCTTAAAAAAAAGAAAAAAGACAATTTCTAAAAATTAAAAAGGTATATAACATTAGGCCATGTACATCATTGAAGCAGCTCAATCCCAAGCCTTTTTGTCTTCAAGATAGTCTTTAATTGTGTAAAAAGCTTTCTGGCATAGCTTACGTTTTATAAATAATTTGAACTTATTCATACTAAGGTCTTGAATATGGCTAGGGAGTTTATTATAAAAACGTATACATTGGCATCTAAATGAACCACCTATTTTTTTGAGCCTGGTTTTAGGAATGACAAAATTGTGTTTGTTCCTAGTATTTACGTTATGGATATCACTGTATCTTTTAAATAGATTAATATTTTTATGTGCATACAAAAGATTCTCATAAATATACTGAGAGGGCACAGTCATTATATTAATCTCTTTAAATTTGTCTCTGAGGGAGTGTTTAGGACTTAATTTATAAATTGCACGAACAGCCCTTTTTTGTAATACAAATACTGTCTGAATATCGGCGGCATTTCCCCACAACAGAATGCCGTATGACATCACACTATGAAAGTAACTAAAGTATACTAAACGGGCTGTCTCTAAATCAGTTAAACCACGAATTTTTCTAACGGCGTATGCTGCAGAGCTAAGTTTTTTTGACAGTTTATCTATATGGGGGCCCCACTGTAGCTTCGCATCCAAAGTTATGCCTAAGAACACAGTGGTATCTTCGGGTTTCAACTCTTCCCCCTTTATTGACACACTAGTGTTCACTTGTCGAACATGTGGTAACGTGAACTTTATACATTTGGTTTTTTTTTCATTAAGCAGAAGATTGTTAATATTAAACCAGTTAACTACAGTTGCGATGGCACTATTAACATCGTCAGTAACCAGCTGCTGACGCTTGAGTTTAAATAAAAGTGAAGTGTCGTCTGCAAACAACACTATATCGTGCTTATCCTTTATGAGGTACGGCAAGTCATTTATATAAATTAGAAATAAAAAAGGACCTAAAATTGAGCCTTGGGGGACCCCCATCTTGACTACAGACCCGGGAGATCTTGTACCGTTCACATCGACTCTCTGAATCCTATCACTCAAGTAAGAAGTAAGAAGATTCAACGAGGCGTCCCGGATTCCGTAATAGTGGAGCTTCCTGATTAATGTCTCATGGAGAACACAATCGAACGCCTTGGATAAATCGCAAAAAATTCCCAAAGCATCGCATTTGTCCTCCCATGCGTTATAAATATGTCCTAAAAGTTCAACACCAGCATCGGTTGTTGAACGACCCCTTGTAAAACCAAACTGTTTATTATGTAATAGTTTGTGTTTATTAAAATATCTTTGCATTTGATTAAGAATAACTTTCTCAAAAATTTTACTAAAAGTAGGTAGCACTGATATAGGTCTATAATTAGTAGGGTCTGATGTGCTACCCGATTTAATGATAAGCCTGTGCAGCCAGGTCCAAGCAAATCCAAGGACCATATTCCGTGTCAATCTCATACTCAGCTAGGTCCATGCAAACCGAGACAGCTACAGTTCAACGAATTTTAGCCAGTTGCATTGGTAACTTTTATTATGTTAACTATTTGATTAAAAAATATAAAAACGTTTTTGTTTTTTTTTAAATAGCATCTAGGCAAATTCCAAACCATTTATACTTCTAAGCTTTCTTGAATTATAATATTCAAGAATTGTAACATAATTTTCCTAAAGTAAGTGTGCCTACCTACTACTTGATTTTTACGAAGGTATCGCACCAAAGCCAAATAGCGCGCGACGCGTATTTTTGTATCGTACTCGTATTCATAATTTTCGTGTCAGTCAGATTTTAAATCCACCATATACTCTAAAATAAATAAGTATTATTACTGATTTTTAATGATTAGTAATTGGATTCAAGTTTGTACAATACGTACTTAATCCATCTATAACCTTAAAAAAATACTTAATAGAAAAATAAAACAAAATAAACATATACTAATCAATTCAAGTTGATCTACTGCATTACTTTATCCTGTGACGGAACTTAGTACCTACCCGAGTCCGTGAACTCATAAGCGAGCGGTGCGCTTGGTGCGCGCGTCTCCCGCGCATCGTAACTTATTACGTATTGCTACTCCTTGCGGGGCCTGGGGTAAGCGTTAGATGCCTACGCGCTCAAGTCAGGCTCGCCTTAAAGGGTTGATCTGTACCTAGAATAAACATTAGTCAAATATGCCTACGACGATTTCTATAGCAGTTCCTTTAAAAATAGGATCACAGTTCTGACCTTTAAAATGGGTATTTTTGGTCGTCGTTCCGAACGTTAACTTTTTACTAAATTTTAATTAGTACCCTTGCGTTTGACCACTATCAAAACTGATGGTTAGCGATGTGTATGCCGAAAATGCAGCAGATATTACGATGTGTATGCAGGAGATATTTACGTCCAGTCTCCAGGATATTACTCGACCAGGAACCGCATTCTCTGGCAAGGAATTCTACTCCTCAACTATATGCTTATATATGCCAAAACATTTCGGTCTCTATCGTTGGACGATGAAGCATTGACTATAAAAAGCCTCTAAATATAAAAAAAGAAGACAAGTTAAATATTTTTCTCATAAAAAAGCGTTATGAAAAAACGATTTTATTTCAAAATTCCTGGCGAAATGAATGTAGCTACATCTCATCTACAAGGTAAGCTTGTTCGTCCAATATTTAACAATTTAATCTAAATATTTTTTCTCGCTCACTGCCAACTAAGTGATCATTTATCAAAGTCTTATTTATATTCCTTTCATAAGGCAAGAATCAGGATTCATGTCGTGAAACTATATCAAGAGAAATGGCAAGAAAGTTGTCGCCTAAGATGAAAATGGAACTTGATAAAATCATTGATGAGGTACATAGGTAGATAACTTCTACTCATTAACGATATGGACTGCTAATTTCATAAATGAGTTACTGATCATCAGCTGGCTTCAAAGAACAAATACTTTCATACAAAGTTCCCACTTTCAATTCCGCCCCATAAAGGTTGAATTTCCAAAAATTCTTTCTTACCGGATGCTAACGTTATAAAATAAACCAATGTACATATTTCAGCTTTCTAGAGCAGTGTTGGATGTGCGTTAATACTCAGTCAAGACAAACGACTTAAAGTGTATATTTGAATAAACACAACAGCGACTTTTCATGTTCATTTTGAATAAGCCGTGTAACTGTATTGTAAACGACAGTACCTTCACTTATATCAAACTCTTTACGCATGACTGCCCTCTTTAATTCATTTACAAGATACCTCTTTGCCTCAGGCACCCAAATTCACCCGCTGTTAATTCAAAGATATCTCAAATTGACTTACGACCGTTTCGCCGACGCGATGTACTTTCGAACTCGATCCAAATTGAGTGTGCTGACGACTGGGCTGCAAAGGGTCTTATGTGTATTCTAATATTAAATCATCATTTGCACCACTATTTGCCAAGGCCGTATTACTCGCCGTCATATGAATAATAACGTTTGCGTTTGTAATTTATGCGTGAACTGTGTGCTAAGTTTTGTTCAGGAGAACAATTATACTGTGGTCTTTAGATTTGGGTGTTTAAACTCTCTTTCCTTGTGTAAGAGAGGTTTTTTTGTCTGAATTTTGACTGAACGTGCTGTAGATCTCGACGTGTGTTTTCACATGAGCCAGAAAAGATGACTAACTGACAACAAGATAATTATTTCGAGATGTGTTTCTATTAAGATCGAAGAATAATATGGGAGTAAGCCATCTGTTTAATTTTAATAACGCTTTCTAGTCAGCTATCAAAAGTAGTCATTGCAGCTTTTATTATAAAACTAGCATTTGCCTGCGGCTTTGCTCGCGATAAAGTACCTGTGACCGGGTCCCGTCTATCACTGCACCAAAACTCATCAATATTGGTTCGTCGATTCAGGGTGTCTATTCTCTAAGCCTGAAGTCCGTAGTTTCGGCCTTAGAGTCGGGCGTTTTTTACTCCGTATCACCTACGGACTTCAATTAGTCCCGATCCCCAACTAAGAATGAATGACAAAACGATTTGACAGTTGTTCTAAATTTTAGTTCGAGACAAACGGGTACCTAACAAACAAATAGTTTCAGTAAAATATCTTTAGTATGTATGTAATTTCGATAGAAACCGCTCTTAGTCTACATCCACTTGAACCTACTTTACTAAAGTACCAAAAATATTCAACAAAACCACATGGCATCCTCTGTGTATACACCCTTAAATAAATACAATAGTTGTGCAAGAGTGTCGAGGAAGCAATCGGTCGCGTTGTCTCGCATTCCGGGAATAGTTGCCGACGACTGCGACAGTAGACAGGCGCGGGGCGCCGGGGCAGGGGACTAGTGTTGTGGACTGGGACTTTTAGTTTTATGGTGCGAGACACTTCAAGTAATATGGGGCAAGGGTAGGAAGACGATGATGATGATCTTTTAAACCACTAAATCATTAAGAAGTATTTTTTTGCTAGACTTAAGACTAGTTTGTGTTTCACTGCTGTTTAAAGGTATTCCTTTTATCCTTCCACACATCGCTTTCCCGCTTATTTAGATATTAAGGGAATTAAGTAGGTAGTAATGGAATGAACAGGAAGTTATTCGTTCAGCTCATGCTTCGATCTACATAAAAAGTGACTATTTCATAGAGACGTTGCTTTTTATTCAGTCAGTCCAATTATTTCGGATAAAAGATTTTCTTTTACCAACTTGAGTTTTTTTATAGGTGATTCACGTGCAAAAGTAAATAAATAATAAAGTTCAACCTTAAAAAGTTGAAACCGATTTCAAAAGACTACCTTCGTAATCGAGTTGAGTTTAAGAAGTGATATTAAATTTTAGTTTTCAACTAAAAACTTTATCCATAAAACTTGCGCGTTGAAAATATATTTAACAACTATAAATAAGTTATGTCATTTATTAAACGCTCTATGCTAAAGAAAAAACACTAAACCGTACCGGGGAGCTCCAGCAATTATTCTACTTTCGTAAACATTCCCGCCAAAGTTGAAAAATTAAAAATTTCTCCCTCAAAAGTATCGATAAATAAGTGGAAAGTTCCCGGTGTTTCCCATCCCTATTCGCGCAGGAATTCTGCCCAGTGGGCCGATTATCCCTTTTCTTGAACACAAATTGATTTATAGTTTCATATGAAAATTGCGTCTCACGCATTCCTAATACGGTATTAAGGAATTACGAACATATACGGAACCGAAGCATTTTTGGCTAGATGCCCTTTGATCTCGAGAATCCCTTTCCTCCCTTGATTTTGTTTATGGCTGGATTAAAAAGGGATTTTCTTTGAGACTTTTTTTACTTAGGACGTGGTAAGGGATATGGATGCTGTGTTTATCCCCGAGATGTTTAATAAAATATATGAAAATATACAGCTTAGCCCGAATAGGCTTTTAGGGAGAATGGGATGAAAATACCCTGAAATTGTGTGGCTTATGTCGGAAAAAGTATAATTTCGAGAGAATTATTTTCAGACCTTTATCATTCTTTATTTATTGTCCTCTTAATTATTTCGTGAACAAAAACACCTAATAGAGAGCTCAAAGAACTCATAAAGTCTGTACTTAAACCCATTAATTTATACTTCCCATAAACTAACACCGTTCGGGTTATGAACCCCGAACGATCGATCGTAATTTTATTTTGAATCACCGCTCTGAAGTTGCGCTTATATTTAGATTTTAGATGGAAAGTTATACTTCAGATATTTAGAGTCGAATGAGAATAAAGATAACGGGTCTTATGACTCAAAAGCGATATCTGTTTCATTATCATTTTAGGGAATTCTCCTCCATCATTTGTTGAAAGGGTGAACTGTAATTTCTCTGACCGAATAGTATAAAGTCGTCAACATGCAGTACGCGTGGTAATGAATCAATGCTTGTTTCCTTTTGTTATAAGTAGAGAATATTTTCAATTAGGTAATGTAGAACATAATATATGTATGTTCTATCAGTATACCTATTATTATCTTTTAATAGTATAAGTCAAAATATCTGTCTGCCTCTGTGCGCTTACTACTTCAAAACCATCGCAATGGATTTTGATACGATTTTAAATAATAAAAAGAACGATAAACGGCCGGTTTGTGTACATAATCGTGTATTCACGCGAAACCGGGGTGGGTCGCTAGTTAAGTGTAAACTGAAATAACTACAACCTGGGAGACTTCAAGTCAAGAGTGAATAGGTTACTTCTAGACAAGCGTGTTCCATCTTCGACCATATCATCGCTTACCATCAGGTGAGATAGTGGTCAAGCGCGTGCCTATCAATAATAAAAAAAATATACTTACAAGTCATTAGAACAAGAATGACAAACAATGAAGCCATACTTTTCACTCTCAGTCTTTTCTCTCCCACCATTTCTCTTGGCGAAATACCGCTTTAGTAATAATAATATAAAGTTCAGATTAATGAATAATCCTAATTTATAACCCAGACCTCTATTTCCTACCTATCCAAATTTAACCTAAAAGCCACATAGCAATCACGCTGTACATCAATGCTACAGAGTGTGAATAGCTCTGTCCCGAGCACTACCGGGCCGTACGGCGGGTGATTTCAGTCTGATCCGAATGGGTTCCACTGCATACAACGCCACCATAGATGTGCACACTACGTGTTAGTGGTTCCTAGAATTAGTAGATTGTTCATGATTTTGTTAGCGGCTGAACTAAGTTTAAATGCCTTCGCTCTTAAGCTCCTTGCTTCTGGAGTCAGCGCGATGTGTGTGTGTGAGTGATGATGTGGAGGACTTTGTGGAGAGCTTTCAGTGGAACAATGGTGGCGTGGTGTGATTTGTAGGATTTAAACTCAACTCTTTTAGTGTGATTTTTACAGTTGGGTTATTGTAATTTTATTTTGTTGAAAAAACTCACCACTCACGAAATTTATTAGTCTCTGCTAACGGCTTTGCCAGCATGAATATCAGAAGGTATCCCAAGGGACGTATACCCTGGATCAAAAGTATCATACATAATAATGAATGTATGTCCTTCTCCACCGCCACGGCACGGTTGGCGCAGTGGTTGAGCGATTGACTGCTGCACTGCATGTCGCGGGTTCGATTCCCGCACGGAACAAATATTTGTATAGCCTACAGATAGTTGTTCCGGGTCTGGCTGTTTGTGTATGTGAGTTTATATGTTTGTAAACGCAGCCACGATACAGGAGAAAGTCCTATAGGGGAGCAACGTTTTTTTAAAAATAATAAATAAATAATCAACCTCTCATAGAAATCAACAGACAGACAAACAGGGTTACTTTGCGCATTTATAATATAACACTAGCTTTTGCCCGCGTCTTCGTACGCGTATATTCCGTTTTTGCTCGTTCCCGTAAGAATTTTCCATTCCCGTATAGCCTTCCTCATGAATGTGGCAATCATATACAAAAAGTATTTTCCAAATCCGACTGGTAGTTCCAGCGATTAGCGCGTTCAGAAACAAACTTCAGCTTTACTATATTAGTTTATATAGTATAGATTAAAATATGGATATAAATCCTAACCAATATAACGCCATAATTTCAAAATAAATGAATCCAAGTGCACTAAGCCCTGGACGCACAAGTAAGCTCAGCAGTATATCTTCGCAAGTACTAAACTGCATAAGTTTAAAAATAAGCTCAGTTTGTTAAAAGGTATTCGAGCTAGTGCAGTGACTACACACACGGACTCGAACAGTTCCCAATGTGATGTCTTTTGCTTCCTTTAATATTCTCTTTGGAAACTTTGCCCGTCCATAGATGGTTCGATTCATAATGAAACTGGACACTTTCGTTTCCTTTTCCTTATTGAAAAAATGTGAATTTCTCCCTGCATCGTCAGTTCGAAATAAAATCCGGTTCCAAAACCGTAAAAGAAAACAGCTGATCAGTACATTTTGTCGAGTTATGCGCACATAAATGTATGGGGCAGTCGTTTTTTTTTGCGATATCACTTGGTCCCATAGTGACAGTTCATAATGTTGAGTAAATACAGTTACCCCTTAAGAGGTATTGCGTTTATTCTGTACACGTTGTATAGACTGGGTTTCAAACAAGTTATTCAGTTTGCTACTTCTCTACATTCTTCACGAATGCATAATATAAATTATTTCTAAATAAAATATATTGTTTTTTATACCAGAACAGAATAGAATGACACTTTATTACTTAGTAAATATTCATTATCCAAACGTCAATCTTTGTCCTCTAAAACTCAGTCGTGCAATTGTCTGTGTTGTTGTAACACCCCAAACTTCGTAGACAAGAACATTTATAAATAACGAAACAAAACCTACCCTATAGGTACACCTACACATCCGAATCGCGATTCAAAACACACAACATTGAAACCCGACCAGTAATCGATTCCATGTGTAATGCGCCTTATAAATAACCCTTCTAATGCGCACCTATTTATAAAAGGCCCTTAAAAATCAGTATCGGCTGAACCAAAACTGAAAGTCTGAAATAACAGCACTTGAGATGCATTACAAGCGATGCAGAGTTCGTTGCATCCACTCGAGTGCTTAGCGGACTAATTTATCATATTGTATGAGTTTAATACTTGAGCGATTGTAAGGATAAGGTTAGGCGATGTTGTTCCTTGTGGGTTTAGTATGATGTGTGGGGAATTTGTCTTACAATATTATCATGTTCTTATAATTTCGAGTCAGTTAGGTACTGCGATGGAAATAGCGGAAATATCCCCAATTTCAATATTAGGTGTCTTCAATAAAAAAATGCATGAGACAGAAAAAAAAATCAGATACAATAAATTAAACTATTACTCATCAAAGACCTTTAAACAAAATTGTGTGTTTACCTTGATAAAACGAGATAAGATAAGACGACATTGAACGAGAAGAAACAGTACACTGTTTCTTCTCGTTCAATCTCGTTTTATCTGACGTGTGAGTCACGAGCTCCATCTTTGTTAAAAAGCAGTTGATTTTAATAACTCACTTCTACGTAGGTACTCTAGGTACCTGTAGGTATATCTTGGTTATTATATTCAAATCACGTCATAGAACCTTACTCAGATATTGTTTATTTACTTATGTAATAAGTTGAATATTTTAATTAAATTCCAAAGTAAACCTAATTTCGACCAAACTGTGTAGCTTCGTTGAAACTGTCAGTTGACTATATCAATCTTCATTAACAGTCAGACAACATTTAATATAAGTCATCCGACACGTAAAGAAGAAGTCCTTCTATAGTAAACACTTTTCGCGATACATATTTTAATAGCGCGTGCACAGGTACAGCTATAATATCCGAAGCTGTAAATCATAGCTTTGGGGCCGATACAGCGGCCGGGGCGCGGAAGCGGCGATATTTCAGAGTGACCCCAGTGCGCGCTGCGGGCAGATCACCGCCGGCTGCAGGGTGACCCACGAAAGATTCCAATTGAAATAATGTGGGATGTTTTGGTTATGGGGTATGATAAAGTTTCTTGATTTTTCGTTGTTAATAGTTATGAAGTTTTAATTAAGGGTTAATATTGTGGAATTTTTGAGAGAGTTCAAATATAAATTGGCAAAATGTAAAAAGTATTCTTTTATCAACTCTTTCACATAAAAACTGTCGCTGTTTTACAAAACACCAATTTCCCGATACCTACTGATTTCCCGCTCACCCAGCGTTTTCCAAACCAATAAGTAACATCAACATCGAATTCGTTACAAACACGACACACCGATACACACGTAACTCACGCACGTCCAAAACAAACGAGCGCCGGAAAAAAATCGTCCACAAACCAAAACAGAGTGCGTCGCCGTCGATGCAGAGACGGCTCGGATGCAGCGTCGCGACGCCAGTCGACCGGCGGACGCCGCGCGCGACGCCCGCCGCGCCATGTGACGCGCTGCCGGGACACGCCGCCATGACCGAGGGGGCGGCCCGGCCCAGGCCTCCGCCGCCCCGCAAGCCCGACTCGCTGGCGCTCGCGTGGCCGCGCTGGGAAGACCCGCCGCCGCCGGCGCCCGACAACCAGCGCCCCACGCCCGCTCAACTCAAAGACTTCGATGGCTTTAGCCCATACACGCCGCCGAACCCGATACAGAACGACCGGCGTCCGCGACGACCCCAGAGCGTGGTGTCCCCCAGACCCCCAGTGAACCACCTGGCGCGCCGGCCGCACTCCATCGGCTCCGTGGACGATGAGTGGGGCCCGGTGCCACTGCTGGCGCCCGTGCCGCGGCGGCCGCGGCCCGGCGCGCTGTGCACGCTTCCGCGCGCCTCCCTGCTGCCGTCCTCGCGAAGTGACTATCAGTTGCAAAGACCCGCGATTATGACGAATGGTTACGGCGCCGTGCCGCCGTCAACGTCACGCCGGCTGTCGCTGCCCGGCGGGGTGCAGAACCCGCCGAAGACGTCGGCGACGTTCCACGGGCTGTCGGCGCTGGTGGGCGCGTACCCGTCGCTGGGCACGCCGTGCACGCCCAGCACGCCGGCCGCCGTGCGCGAGGCCGTTCGCCACCTGCTGGCACAGCCTCGCAATGGCTTCCCCATCATGGATCAGAAGTTATCCCTGTTCATCGAAATCCTGGACGCTCAGGAACGATTCTCACAGGTACGTCAGTGATGCTGATAAACCCTCGGGAGCTAGATCTGGATTATAAGATAAAGTCCGTGTTTGCACATTTATTTCGGTCACATACGTTTTATCCGGTGCCGTGATATTTACATCGGAATTGTCACAAAAATATTGAATGTGTGAGCAAATATGCAGAAAAGGTTACAATATTTATTGAATAAAAGCGGTACTCGAAATGGCTGAACGCGAAATTGAATCGGTCGGGACAGTGTTGTGATAGTGTTAACAGCGAAATTAATTGGAAGTAATTACTGGCATTAGCGGCCGATAAAGCCGCCAAAAAATTAATTGTTCGGAAAATGATAATGATTATTCAAAAGCGCGGCATCCGTTGTTTTCAGTGATAATGCAAATTCGGGTCGCGTTAGGAGTTAACTTCGGGAGTGTTGGAGGAAGTTGTGTTCTGTCTCAATCATCCCTCGGAGAATATATTATGCTTGCGAGTACAATGTTATATTGAATAATCCAATACATGAGTTTGTCACAACTTTGAGTCAACACTTTGAAGTTTTTGAAAGCTTCGAAAATTTTGAAATGACTAAGAAAGTAGGAAAGTGTATTGTTGGAGACTTATAATGTATGGAGCGTATTAAGTCGTAGTGCTAAGTTAAAGCTGGGACTCGTAAGGCATTTGGCTCATAAAATGTAAGATGAGCGTTTTGAGGCGTGCGGCCTCTCGGCAGAATGTCGGCATGCTTTGATGCGTGTGTGTATGTGTATACTACATATGTTTCATATGTGAAGGCAGGTTTCGATATTCTGTTTGCGAAACCTGTCTGTTATGTATGCACATACATTTTACGTATAATGACGGCAAAAGTATTGAGTGCTGTTCGAAGGTTTTCATTACTTTCTGGGAAATTTTGCTGAAAAGTGAATGAGAGGTTATGAAAATGTATTTCTGTTATTAAAAGCTTTGAATATTTGTATAGTGGCAGTGTTTCTTTTCATTGAACTGAATAAATCAACGAATTCTTTGAATGCCTGAAATAAATTCAGTGTTTGCTATAACGTTTAATTAACTTTTTTCCTTGTTTAGAATTCAATGAAAACTTAACTTCCAAAATGGTTATACGGATAACAATGCCAAAATACCTGTAAAGAATTTAGGTCTATGGTCAAACACAGCCTGATAGCTATACACAGCCTTTCAACCCAGCCTACAACCTCCTACAATAGAAACCCCATTCAACCTCACCTACCAATTAAAAATAATGTAATTCAGAACAATAACTCGTCCGTTTGACAATATTGAATTCAATTAAAAAGTACGTTCTAAAACACTTGACTGAAAGAATCTGAATTCAGGCCCGCAGTATTGTCGGCTGAATTTCATGGCGCCCACTCGACCCGGTTTAAAAGAGGCTTTTGTTTCAATATGAAAAATTACTGAAACTGAAAGAAGTGAAAACGTTGGGAAAGTATTACATCTTGTGCTGAGGTGTTCATTAACTGTCGTGTGACAGTGTCGAGGGGTGTTCGACTGAGTCAAGTGAAGTTATTTGTAATGAAGGTAGAAGGGAATATATTTAAAACCGATTTTTTTTTGTTTTTATACTGTCTGGTGACTTAGCTCCTGTGGTCAATCTGATGGAACCATGTTGTTCACATTTTTTTCGAGATACATGTAGACTGAAACACTCTACGAAACATTACCTTTTTATCAGTGAAAAAGTATTCTAAGAATCAGATAGCAGAAGTACATCCACAGATAATTAATCATCTAAAACAAACACATAGTCATGAAATTCTACTTCATTAATGATGAACGTAAAGGATACTTTGTTACTTTTCCAAGCACTTCGAATGAATACTTATTTTCACGTTTATTGATATATGTTACTTATATATTAACCAATGTCTGTTAACCCTAACTAGGTATATACCGTATTTACACTTCGAATGAATGAAATCCAATCATTTCATAAAAGTTATTTGACAACTCTAAAGAGTACATATTTTCGCTTCAGACAACCCTACTCTCTACCCGAAACTCGAATCATAAGTAAACCTATATAAGTACACTCAAAACTGTGCGCAATAAGTATAAAACTTTGTTTCTAATACCGCCTAAAAACTTCACAGACTTACATCTCCTAAGTCCTGGATACGGTTCAAGTTTAAGTTTTAAGCTACTAAGCCACATCCAGAATTAAATTCATCCACAGAACAAACTTTTGTAATAAAGCTATAGATTTGACATGAATAACAGTATTCATGAATAACACTGTTCATGAATAAGTATTCATGATTTTAATATACGTCTGTCGGAGTGAGTCGGTAAATCGTAGCGCTACGGATTTCGTAGCACCGTAGCGCGTAGCACCAGGGTTCGTAGCCATGTGCTACGAATAGGCTATAACTATTTTACTCGGGTTTAATGTATTTCGAATTCTCGTTGGGTTTTGGGGGATAGTGAAATATGACGACATGTGCGCGACTGTATGCCTAGGCAGGGCAGGCAGGGATGCAGGGTAAATTCACAATTGTCGAAATGGATTGGATTGTACTACTACTGGTACTGTGTGTCGATTTGTTGAGCTCCTAAATTTCCGATTTCAGTTATACGATTACTGACAAATGCCTGCACTGACTAGGTAGGTTAACTCATCTGAGACACCAATCTGCATGTAACTCTGATGATCGGCGTTTTTTTCTCATAATAATCTGATCAGTTTTTATTGATGTGTAAAAAACCCTAAAGACGAAAATATAATTTATTTATTAACCGACTTTTTATTTACCAATTCAGTTTCATAAATAAAAAGTGAGGTAATTCCTCGTCTCACCTATAAACTGAACGTAACAAATTTAATAAACAATATGAAATAATAATGACTTCCTGTCCGTTTGATACAACTTCCATATTGCTTTTAGTTACAACTTTTATTGACAAAACTTCGCTCAACTTTTTATTGTACATTTCTCGGAAAGCGTTATTTGATGGATTTATAATAACTTAGTATAAAGTAAATGTTGTATGTATGGTTTAGAGCTTCATATTAAATTTATATTCAACGAGAGCAAGCTTTCAGGCGTTTCAGAATAGGTACTTTCTTACAGAAAAACAAACGTTCTGTAAAACAAGAACTTAGTTTTTAACCCACTACGAACCACTTTTATAGGTAGTTATGCTACTACCATAAGGCAAAATTATGTAATTAAAAAGCGTACAAAATCAGGGGCTCGAGTCTGCTATTGCAATCGTGTCTCAATGACCGGTCACAGATCGAATATTTGACAACTTTGACAGTTTTTGTATGGGAAATGTGTCATAAGTTTGACGTTATACGTCAAAAATCGATCATTGACCGGTCATTGAGACACTATTGCAATAGCAGAATCGACCCCCTGGTTGCGTTATCATCTCAGCGTATTTTTGGTACTTGGAGACTGCGAAGTGAATGTGAACGTTTCTTAAAAATACGAGCATTGTCCCTCAGTTGTTGTCCCTGTAAGCTGTAACTACATGAATTCAAAAGTTTTTTTTATTATTATGTTTTATTGTTATTAAATATCAATATCCTTATCATGTATGCTTCACCCACAAATTTTGTTTTGCCGTCTATTGTAAAATACCAAAGGAAATTAAATCCACAATTTCACAGTCTAGGTTCAGTCCCGGTTGATTGTCGCGTGTAATTCTTGCATGTGTTCTGTCTCTGTTTCCGCGAGCTTCAGGCTTCAGTACAATAGTGCAGCCTGGAATTATGACCGCTATGACCCATTTACTGAAATGACTAAAGTTTTACGACTCACTTGCTTTATTACTTTTGCTAAGCTTTTTTTTCACTAATGTGGAATATTGATTGTCTAATATGGATTTGTATCGTCAAATCTTAACTTATTTTAAAAATGAGAAAGTGAGTCTGTTTGTTACACCTAAATTGCTGAACCCATTTTCATGAATTTTGGTAAATAGATAGATTAGACCTTGGAGACAGTGATAGGCTTTGAAAATCTATTTTAACGCGAGCGAGAGGTGCGGCCTAATGCAAGTAAGAATTTTATTTTGATTGATAAGGTATTCAAAATACCGGTGATCCACACAATATAAAAAAAATCTTTTCAGATCTCTCTACTAAACATGACGCTATTTCATCCCGATCTTCCTCATCCCTTTCTGTCACCCTTCGCACGACTGCTAAATATAACGACGTAGTTTAACCAAGGTTTCACATGCATTTTACTGGGTTTTGTTATTTGCAAAATAGTCCAGTTCAAGTTTAATAAGATTTTTCTAGGTTTGTCTGTATGTCAACCATTGCATATTGGAATTCAGTTTGTGAAAAAGAATCGTGTAAATATTTTTGGTGTACAATAAAGTAAATAATATTTAAATCTAACAGAGGATTCGCATCTTCAAATACATATAATAACTTTCCTACATTGGTGAAATTGTATTAAATACATACGCATACCATGCAGACAATTTATAAGTTGATACATTCCACACAACACCATCACTTTCCACCGAATATCCCTTATGAAAGAAATATATAAAGCAACAAATATACATATGTATAATAGAGTAGGTACCTAGGTACCTGTGACGTCACCGCTCAGCCTGCATTTAGATATTACGCTGAATATTTTAGTGCTTGCCATCCTATCTAGTTTCAGGCGTATTTCACTTTATTCAGCTCAGTTTAGGTGGCTGGTTTTATGGTGATTTGGTATCTAACTGGGTTTATGTGGGGAGTATTTTTTGTATTGAGGTTATGGCTTAGAAAACTAGAGTGTAGGTACTTACTCTGTCTCAAAAGTGCTGAACGGCTTTTTATTTTACTTTTCGACACCTCTAAACTACTGTAAGATACAAAGTGGGGGAACCGTAGACTTGTAGGGAACAGAAATGGCTGTCTACAACCGTAGTGTATAATGCTCTTTATTTTTTCTGTATGAAAAAGCACTTTGCCCTGCTGTTACACCTTAATACTAGTCATGTTTTTTTTTCATTTACTCATCAAGCAATGATGAGAAAATGAAAAAAAACCAGTGCAGAAGTAAAAAATAAAGTGATATAAATTATTTTTCTTTGTACCTTGTGTTTCCTGATATCTGCAGCTTGAGGGTCATTAGTTAAAGATTGAATCGATTACTTTTAGATGTACTTCATTGCTTTCCAGAAGGTGAGATTGTGCTTTGATTGTGATTGATTAATTTTTGATGTATATTTCATACTTGATATGCGCGTACAAAGTGGTGGGCTAAAGATAGTAATAATTAAAAAATAACTTTCCGTTTACGAAACATCTCTATATTACGAGTATGTATAAATAACCTATTTCAATGAGTCGAGCCACCATTTAAGATTCCTTCTTATCCACACATTATCTTCGACATAAAACCATCCACCTGTATACAGGGTGGACGAAAAGAGTCAATATTATGTCGTGAACACTCTGTTTGTTCGTCTTGCACCAAAGAAAACACGGGACGGTGCTAGTGTCCGTCCCCAGCAATTAGTGAAGACCGATACTGGGTTTTATATCACACGACAACTTTATTGTTTTCAAGTTTCAAGAAGTTTTCAGTTTTGAGTAGGTATAGTTTGAAGTGGTCTAGCTATTGTGTAGTTTGAAATTGATCTGAACTTTTAATTAATAAATGAAATGACCCCACATTTAATAATTTTCAATAGGACAACGGAGGTCTTGGCTGTCTGTTCAGATATTGGGTTTTCTGAATCTACTATGATTTAGGTCTCGAATAGTAAGCCTGTTTGAAACGATCATACTGATTTTTAAGCTGAAGATTTGATGAATAATAAACTGTTAAAAAAATCTGAAAAGTATTTATCAAATTCTTATAAATTATAAGCTAGCTATCCCAAATACAACAAATAACACATTAATATTCTATTTCATTCTACCCACTGAACACAAACCGTAAAACCAACATGTAACATTATTCCCTCACACATCACTCATTACGTCAAACAGTCAGATCAAATTATTCTAATTTTCAAACAAAGCCACACGTTTCATGCATAATTCCCTTCAAACAACAAACTTTATGAATACTCTACGGAACAATGCAATGGCTTTCGACATTCCTGAAAAATCCATTTCAAAAATCTGACTACGGGCGGAATTTCGAAACTCCGGTGTCGTATCGTCGACGTGTCGTATCGTAGGTTGTAAAAGGGAGCTTCCTCGCTAAAAGCAAGCGTGGCTTTTTCTATTTTGTTTCGTTTGAGTTAAAATTAGTGCGCGTTTTAGCGGCCGGGCCACACATCCTAGTATAGATATAACTACTGCTTTAACTTTGAACTATACTTATTAAAATGGTCATGTTTTTGGGCGTTATTTTCAAGCTGTGCAGGACGCATGTTTTTCACAGTTTTTTTCTTGTGTGAGTAGGTAGATGAGAATAATTCTACTGATGAAGATAACATAATGGGAGATTTTATTGACCGTAATGGATTATTCTTGCTACTGAAATAGAAACTTAATGTAAATACATTGATTCACATGGCATTCAAAAGCAAGATATCATTAGTAAAGTTTTTTATTTGTAGTTTCCGAAGTCAATAATATTTTTTAACAGGTAAATAAGTTGGTTTTAGGCTTACCTTCAGAGGCTCACCTCTTGGTAATGTTAACTGACTCGCCTCACTCTACCAGAACTTCACATATTCGACTCGACAACTAATGATCTAATCCGACGTTACCATCCCACCATTAATCATAATATTCTTGCTCATCCGACGACTAGTTCCCATCTTTAAATAGTTCCCTAATAACGGCTCATCTCTACAATTTATTATCTCGTTAGGAACGTTTCTTCCCAACCGAAGCTCGTCGAGTGAAAAATTAAAATTTATTCTTTCACTGAACTTTAATCCTTTGAAGGCTTTTTTTTGTAAAAAGAGTATCTTTACGCTCGCTTTGCCTCGTACGAGTATGGGCAGAGGTAATCGGGTGAATTATTGCTTTGAGTGCATTTACATGATGTTGATTTTTTGTTTCGTAGACGTCGTAAAAGTTTTCTCTGAACTTGTTCTTGTGTGACATGTATCTTATCTTTATAATACGTAATTCTCTGTACGTGCGTATGTCACTGAATTCCTCTTAAACGACTAGTCTGCTTACGGTGAAATTATTTGTCTGTATTTGAATGGGTCCCAGGCTGGTCTATATTTACAATTGGGACTGCAATCGGGTTCTTCATTTCAATCACAAGACGACGTCTGTCGGGGCTGCTATTAATATTATGTCTTTGTGATATGAAGGGCGTTGACAAGGTAGCAAAATATAAGTAGTAACAATATAACAACACAACAAAACACTACGTATACAATTAAATAGCTAATAATTAAATAACCACAGCGTAACAAAGTCAGTATGACAACAAACTGCAAACTCACATCCTCTCAATCGCCTGTATGACCTTTTCACAGACCATAGACGCCCCATAAAGACACCATGCCATCACAGGTCGCCGAGCTATCGGTATAATCCCGTCATTGCCTCTGACAGCTATGGGAAGTCATGGGGTCATTCTTTGTATGGAATATAGCTGTTTATTTCATAAGTGGCGGCATTTGCTGCCTTGATTTATAACACTGTTTGTTGTCCTTGCACAGGCACCTGAAATTTGTGAAGATAAGGTGACTGACGGATTGAAAAATTATTTATAAGGAGTTAATTAAACGTTATCTTATAGATTTGAGCACATAGGCCCATACTCCAAAACGTAAACTCCAACTCAACTCAAACTCCAACTCCATCGGAGCTTGTCATAAATTGAAGTTTTTGCATTTGTTTGTTCATCTCTCGAGTACGAAAACGTCAATTAGACAAGCTTTCATTGACATTACCGTGCTCATGTTGGAGTTGGAGTTCAAGTTAGTGTTGAATGGGCCATAGGCGAACTAACTGTATCTCAAGGATAATTAAATTTGTCTCTTATGTTTTTACGAATGCTGCTGTCACATTAATAAAACGTCCAAAGGGTTGCATACGAATCATATGGTACTAACATGTTATTTTAAAACCAAACACCTCTTATATTTTATTCCTGTAATTCTTAAGTAATTGATATACTGTTCTGTTTTTTTGTTGTTGAAAATTTAAGCTTATTAGTTTTGGACATATGAGAGAGATTGATGGTTAACGTACGCGTTCGTGTTTGGTAACAGAAGATCGAATGTGCACCCATAACGTTTCATGGTCAGTCCGGCATAAATTGAATGTGACAGACAGACCGACAGACACACGAGTTATCTTAGAAGGGAAACCTTAAAAGAAATTTAAACCTTCCAAACTCGGTGACGGCAAGAATTTATTTTTCAGAGACTCTTTCAGCAGCCAAGTGCAATGGACTGTTAACGTACATCCATGCGTTTGACGTTAGTCAGCCATACTTACCCACTCTCATACATATTTTAGGGGCAATAACGTGTACACTTAGCAACAGAATGAGCCTATCATCGCCGCCATAAACCCGCTCATTACAGGGTGTTTATTTACCCATCACCCCACGGTTTTTCCCATAAACTTGCTTCGATCGCCTCTGTTGGCAACTGTCCACAGGAACGTGCCAACATGCGTGATACAGTGATACTTGTGCTGGTAACTATGGGTAGATGTGTCCAACGTCATGTCTATGTCGCAGCCAACTAGCTTAATCAGCCGTTTCATAAAAGTGCCAGTATTGGTCACACATCTTCAAAGGAATCACTGACTTTATGTCTGTTGCACACGTAATGTTGCAATTTTACTGTTATCCTGAAAGTTTTAAGGAAAAAAACATAGTAGTTGAACTAATAGTTTTAGTTTACAATGAAGTTAAAAAATGTAAGTTCTCAAATAGACTCAAATTCTAAGTTATTGAGGTTTATGTGGTGGCCTAAAGAATAGGCAAATCAGACAGCATCAGTCTGTCCGAAATATCGCTGAAATATACCTTTTTAGTGCAGTCGTGAGGCAGACATACTTAATTTTTTGCAAAAATATTTTATTTTATTTCTATGCGTCGTGCGTGCTAAATAATATTCATTTCATTTTTCTCTTTGAAATATTTTTTTGCCGATATTTTTGCAACCTTAGCTAGCAGCTGGCAGTTATTTTATCATTCCTATGTACGTGCTTAAGTTAATACATAAAAGGAATAATTTACTTTAAATATGTGCGACAGTTTTACCTTTCAAAGATAACAAATAATGTCAATACAAATGAAACAAAAACCCATTTCGAATTCCGTCGATATTCAATACACATGAATATGTCGTTTAGTTCACAACAATGTTATAATGTTATTGTTTATTAGTCTCACGACACCCTGGAGGGCGATACCGATAATAAAATTATAGCATTTTTCTACGTGGCGCGAGTTTTTCCACACGTTTTCCTGAAAAATTCTGAAGTGGGGGTTTATGTTATTATTAAGAGATATTTTTTACACGATACTGTTTTGTAATTTAGTGAAACATTTTAGTTTGTTTTTCAGGTGAAAAATTGACAGCGTTTTTGAAACTTTTTAGACTAATTATTTGCATTGTTTCAGTAAATTTCACAAAATCAGTGTTTTCATTCAAATAGGCATCATCTTTTCTTTTAGCGTAATAAATATTGTCTGAACATTCCGCCTTTCACCACATTGATTAAATGAAAATAGACTGTAAACGGAAGGCTGAACACAGAGTTTACATACTAAAAGCTCGCTATGTTCAGAAGAATTATATTTATATATGTCGCAGCCATCTAGCTCAATCAGCCGTTTCATTAAAAGTCTAGCCTTTTCATTGAACTGTGCCGTTTAATCAGCGACATAAGTGTCATGGGCAAGTCATTAAACGATATTGAACAAAAATGTCATTTAAGTCGCTAAAAAATCGGCACATTTAAATGAAAAGGCCAGGCAACCAATTAAACGGCTGATTAAGCTAATTGGCTGCGACATATACACAGAACCACTTGATTAACTAAACATTTACTGAGCTTGACTTGTTCACGATCTTCAAGTCTATAAAAAAAATTATTTCTTAATTTGAAAAACTGATATTTTGAATATAAAATGTTAACGTTTTCCTCTTGAGTGAGCTGTCATTAAAGAAGTAATCCAAAACGTCATAACTCCGTCATAGATATTTTTTTTTATTTCGACACTTCGTTTGTGAGTTATACGATACTAAGAGCTACGCTTCTAATTTACTGATAGAAATACATTAACAAAATATACAGTAACGTTAAAGAAGGCTTTTGATAATTTCCTTGAAACTAAAGTATTCAAGATATTATTTTTATTTCAGAAAAAAAAATATCTAAGTGAAGCTCCGTAGACTTTTATTGGCGAAGACGGTTTAAACAATGTTCTAAGTAATCTATTGCAAAATGAACAATCGTTTTTAAATCTCACGAGGTTTATCGCTAAATCGCTTATAACAATAGAAATCTTGCCTGAACTTGAACCATATCACAAACAATCTATATTGAATCGTTACAAAACAGTTTTTAATTTAGGAAGACGTAGGTGTTACATCAACCACCAGACAATTCAGTTTCAATGTTTTCCTTTCAAATTGTACAAAGAGACTTCAAAGAAGACATTCCTTCCAAACATCTTTACTTACAAACTTAAACGATGCAATCACTAAACACCTGCTCGCTAAACACAATCCTTATTCCGTCGTTTGAAAGTTGATTTTAGAACTGGTTGGTTTTTCCAGGTATAAATTGTAAAGTTGTTCCCCAAAGTACAGTCGACAAAAATGATTCCCAATTACTAGTGTTCCCACATCTTGTCTCCCTCTTAATTCCTTTGTGAGAGGGGAATTAAAAAATAATACGCGTCGTTACAGTCCGTTTGATTAAGGGCTATTTTATACGAATTTATTTCGAAAACTTGAAGGAGATGGTAATGAGATTTGTGCTGAAGGAATTTTATTTGAAAATTAACGGAATACATGTTTTTTATACTTTGAAAATGAATTTTAAATCCGTCTGATTGGCTTAGGTTCAGGGTCGATTACTTTGTGTTTAGTTCTTAGCTCAGAATTATTCATCGCTGTACATTACATAAACCTTCGACAAATTATGGCGTTTGCATTCACGTCAACTTGTTTAAACAGTAATTAAAAATGGCAAAAGTGAAGCTGCAATCCCTAGAATACACCACACAGCGTTGCATCATTCACTATCCAATGTTTCGTAGGAATTGCCTAACAGTTGTGTTAGTACAGGACGGCTCCGATCCGTTATTTTTCAGCGCGGTTTTTATTCGATCCGTCTTTATTAGTACTGGTGACGCGCCAGTAACTATATTTGCGCGCACATACAAACACAGTTCTGTTGGATATTTGTGTACTCGACTGTACCTGGAACTGACAATAATGGATGCTGTCGTGTGTCGATACGGATTTATATACTATACTATAGGATTTAGATACCCAACCCACTTGTTGTACTCAAAATTATCAGTCCTTACAGTTAGGCAATTATTTGTTAAACATGCAATAGAAATTCAGCATAAAAATAAACCTGACTTCAGAACAAGAAGAAGGCGAGACATTGTTTACTCTGTGCCTCGCTGTAAAACTTCTTTTGCGAAAAGATTTATAAATTTCCTGGGGCCATTCATGTACAATAAAATATCAAAAAAAAAACAAATTCGCCATCTTAATAATCATGATTGTAAAACTGAAATCTTTAAGCTTCTTAACTCACTGAATTATGATTTAACTGAAAACATTTTAAAAGTCACCACTTAATAAATTTACAAACCAACACACATGTACACACGTTACACATCTTCAATTAAACTCACACACACAATATTCAACTTCACTGCACATTTTAAATTATTATGATAAGTGCTCTAATTGTGACCTCATTCTACTGAAATGGACCTTTTGCTTTTTGGTTCACTTATTTAGTTTAGTTTTTAATCATGATTTAATATAAAAGTACAAGCAGCCGTTTTGTAAACAAACAACGTATCGAATTTTTTTGCGTATACTATGTCACTTTTTAGAACTACCTACACTAAGACAGAAAATCAATTACAATATTTTATGTTTACCCTGAGATCACTTCTGCTGTACTTTCCTTGTTGAACCATGTATTTCCAAAATGTATGATTTTGTCACAAATATCAAATACTTAAGTACATTATAGTTAAGTGCGCGGTGTTCGAGGAAACTGTTCCACCGTAATACAGTTCATACTAGTACGGGGAGCAGGTTGAATCAGTTCCGTATCAACCCTACTAAGTAAGTACCTTAAAAATGTTAAAAAGTTGTGCAAGGTTGTTAATTTTTGCGAAATAAAGGTTATTTTTTTTATTTTATAAAATACGGTTATCAGTTCGGAGAGGAAATAATGAAAATTCGTAGTTTTACTTTGTATTTCGGACTAACGACTAATGGAGCCTTATTTCAGTTTAAGTATTACTTTTCATAGAACCTGTACCTTTATTAAGCATAAATATGTAATTTACTAGCTTATTCCAGCGGTTTCGCCCACAGAAATTATCTACTCGTATGTCCCAGTAATTTGAACAACATCACTATACCAGCCAAACGGATTTTTAAATTGGTAATATTAGCAGGAAGGACTTTAAGCATACCAAGTTTCTCCGAAAAGAAATAAACGACCACGACCTTGGTAGTTGCGTAATTCCTTTCAAAGATAAACTTGATGAAATACTCCCAAACTCCCGCAAAAACCTGTCAATATTTTCACCCCAAACTTAATACCCAACAAATTATTAAATAATTTAGCTGCGGATATTTTTTCGACCTAAAAAACGGAATAACATGTATACAGGCGTAATGATCCGTTCAACGATTTTGTTAACTCATCTCAACTGACCGTTTTACGCAGACCTTCCCTGCCCTTCTTTTCCATTAATTTTAAGTTTCTGAAGAGGATTTTTTTGAGAAACCAGAGGTCAAAGAATACTGGTTGATATGTTACAAATTGCGTAAACAAGTTTAGTGGGTACGTCAAATAAGACTGATGTACTTTTAACTTGGATACCAGAAGCATTAAGTATCTTTATGGCGATCGAAAACGATAACGTGGCGATCAGTTTTTTGGCAGAAAAATCTCTGGATGGCCTATTACGACCGTAGTAGCATTTTTAGATAAAACGCTATGGACCTTAAATGAGATTTTTGCAATCAACTTCCTGCATGACCAACCAATTGGTTTTCACACATCTCTGCTTTAGATACTACTATTGTACTCGTAGTAGCATTAATGCTGCCACAAGAAAAACTATAGATTTGGGCACTCGAAAGGTCATCGGTCCCCCATATAAGAGACGCTTTGTTTTTCAGTTCTCAGTCGCCACTCTAAAACGTTTCGACTTCATCGACTATCTGTTCTGCGAAAGGTTTACCGTCCTTCATTTCACAATTACCTTCTAAGGAAAACTTAACTACATCTTCCGAAACCGCTTTATCCACTCAACCATTAATACTGCTTTCGACATCAGCAAAACGGACCATTTCAAATGCCGGTGAACTTAGCAGATCATGTTCCAGCAGAGCATAAAATAAAGTGAGTTCCATTCGCATGCAGCATAGTTCTAGAGTTCCTGATACTTTTCGGAAATAGTTCTGGCGTTTTTCCCGGAAAAAAAGTCGAATGAAAATATGATCTGCTAACTTCCGGTAGCAGATCAATTTTTCCAAAACTAAAATTTTAAAAGTGTTTTAGGTCCATAAAGGTATACTCTATAGTTCCTGATACATTTCAAAAAAAGTTCTATCAATATAGAATAAAAAAAAAATAACAAACATACTAAACCGACACCAGAAATAAACCGATATTTTTTGTAAAACTGGCGGTAATTGCAAAATATGAACCAAGATATTGATCATTCTCCCCAATTTCAGTAGCCAAGAGGTCAGATAAACAGAAAAAAGTATAATAAATTAACGAATAACTCTCAAGCTCCAACAGAGCACGGTTGAAAACATGGATTAGCCAAAATTTTTAAAAATTTCAGTATATGATAAAAAAATCCAAAATAAATAATTGAAAATACCAAGGACAAAGAACTGAACATTATAAGAAAGATCTATACTGGAACTATATGTTGTCATGAAAAGTAAACCCAGAACATAGACTCAGGCATCAGCAGAGCATGGTTGAAGACTTAGATTTATCAAATGCATGAAAATTAAAAGCGACCAAGTAAAAAATTACAAAAAAATATCTAGAAAACATCAAGAACCAAGCACTCTTCTATTTGAGATAGATCCATAGTAGCACTATACAATGTACTGCTAAGATAGCCCAGCACTTAGACTCAGGTGTAAGCAGAGCATGGTTAAATACCTAGATTAGCTAAAATTAAAAAAAAAACTTGTGGCTGACTACAAAAATCCAATAAAAAATCTTGAAAATATCTAGGACCAAGCACTTTTCGCTTTAAGATAGAACTATAATAGCACGATGCGTTGTAATGCAAAATTAACCTAGAACTCGGACTAAAATATTAGCAGAGCATGTCTGAATATCCAGATTCGCAAAAATTAAGAAATTTTTTGGTGACTGAGTGCAAAATTACAAAAAAAAAATCTAGAAAATATCTAGGACCCAGCACTCTTCGCTTTACTATAGACCTATAATAGCACTATGCACCATGATGCAAAATTAACCTAGAACTTGGACTAAGATATTAGCAGAGCACGGGTGAAGATAAAGATTAGCCAAAATAATTGAATTTTTAACTGTCTGAGAATAAAAATACAAAAAAAAATCCAGAAACAACCCAGAAACTAGAACTCTTCGATTTCTGATAATCCTGAATAAGAACTAAAGAAAAGTTTGCAAAGTTTACCCAGAACTCTGACCCAGATATTAGCAGAGAACAGGTGAATATTCAGATTCGCAAAAATTAAAAAAAATTTTGGTGACTGAGTGCAAAATTACAAAAAAAATCTAGAAAATATCTAGGACCAAGCACTCTTCGCTTTAAGATAGATCTATAATAGCACTTTGCATTGTGTTGCAAAATAAACCTAGAACTCAGACTCAGATATTAGAAGAGCATGGGTGAAGATAAAGACTACCCGAAACAATTAAATTGTTAACTGTCCGAGAAAAAAATTACAAAAAAAATCTAGAGTATATCTATGGCCAAGCACTCTTCGGAATAAGATACACCTACAATAGCAATATGCGTTGTGATGCAAAATAAACCTAGAACTCAGACTCAGATATAAGCAGAGCATGGGTGAAGATAGAGACTACCCGAAATAATTAATTTTTTAACTGTCTAAGAATAAAATTACAAAAAAAGTATCTAGAAACAACACAGGAACTAGACCTCTTCAATTTTTGATAATTCCATGACAGAACTATAAAATAGTTTGCAAAATAAACCCAGAACTCTAACTCAGATATTAGCAGAGCATGATTGAAGATTAGTATTACTTGAAATAATGACATTTTTAACATTCTAAAAAAATTACAAAATAAAATCTCGAAAATATCTATGACCCAGCACTCTCCGTTTTAAGATAAACCTATAATAGCACTATGTATTGTGTTGCAAAATAAACCTAGAACTCAGACTCAGATATTAGCAGAGCAGGGATAAATATCCAGATTCGAAAAATTTAGAAAACTTTTAAGAACGTTTTAGGTGATTGAGTGCAAAATTACAAGAAAATATCTAGGACCGAACACTCTTCGCTTTAAGATAGACCTATAATAGCACTATGTATTGTGTTGCAAAACAAACCAAGAACTCTGACTCAGATATAAGCAGAGCATGGGTGAATATCCAGATTCGCAAAAATTAAGAAAATTTTTGGTGACCAAGTGCAAAATTACAAAAAAAAAAACTAGAAAATATCTAGGACCAAACAACACTCTTTACTATAAGATAGACCTATAAAAGCACTATGCATTGTGTTGCAAAATTAACCTAGAACTCAGACTCAGATATTAGCAGAGCATGGGTGAAGATAAAGACTACCCGAAATAATTACATTTTTAACTGTCCGAGAAAAAAATTACAAAATAAAATCAAGAGTATATCTAGGACCAAGCACTCTTCGGTTTAAGATAGACCTATAATAGCACTATGCGTTGCGTTGCAAAATAAACCTAGAACTCAGACTAAGATATTAGCAGAGCATGGGTGAAGATAAAGATTAGCCAAAATAATGAAATTTTTAACTGTCTGAGGATAAAAATACAAAAAAAAATCTAGAAACAACCCAGGAACCAGAACTCTTCGATTTCTGATAATGCTATAATAGAACTATATAATAGTTTGCAAAGTTTAACCAGAACTCTGACTCAGATGTTAGCAGAGCATGGGTGAAGATGAAGATTAGCCAAAATAATTGAATTTTTAACTGTTTGAGAAAAAACTTTTTAAAAAAATTCTAGAGTATATCTAGGACTAAGCACTCGTCGGTTTATGATAGACTTATAATAGCACTATGCGTTGTGTTGCAAAATGAACCTAGAACTCAGACTAAGGTATTAGCAGAGCATGGGTGAAGATAAAGATTAGCCAAAATAATAAAATTTTTAACTGTCCGAGGATAAAAATACAAAAAAAAATCAAGAAACAACCCAGGAACCAAAACTCTTCGATTTCTGATAATCCTATAATAGAACTATATAATAGTTTGCAAAGTTCAACCAGAACTCTGTTTCAGATGTTAGCAGAGCATGGGTGAAGATGAATATTAGCAAAAATAATTGAATTTTTAACTGTCCGAGAAAAAAATAAAAAAATAAAATCTAGAGTATATCTAGGACGAGCACTCTTCGGTATAAGATAGACCTATAATAGCACTATGCGTTGCGTTGCAAAATAAACCTAGAACTCAGACTCAGATATTTGCAGAGCATGGGTGAAGATAAAGATTACTCAAAATAATTGAATTTTTAACTGTTTGAAAATAAAAATACAAAAAAAAATCTAGAAACAACCCAGGAACCAGAACTCTGCGATTTATGATAATCCTATAACAGAACTCCAGAATAACTTGTTAAGTTAACAAAGAACTCTGACTCAGATATTAGCAGAGCATGGGTGAAGATGAATATTAGCAAAAATAATTGAATTTTTAACTGTCTGAAAATAAAAATAAAAAAAAAAATCTAGAAACAACCCAGGAACCAGAACTCTTCGATTTCTGATAACCCTATATTAGAACTATATAATAGTTTGCAAAGTTTACCCAGAACTCTGACTCAGATGTTAGCAGAGCATGGGTGAAGATAAAGATTAGTCAAAATAATTGATTTTTTAACTGTTTGAGAATAAAAATACAAAAATAAATCTAGAAACAACCCAGGAACCAGAACTCTTCGTTTTATGATAATCCTATAACCGAACTCCAGAATAACTTGTTAAATAAACCCAGAACTCTGACTCAGATATGAGCAGAGCATAGGTCAATATTCAGATTCGCAAAAATTAAGAAAAGTGTTGTTGACTCAGTGCAAAATTACGAAAAATAATCTAGAAATAACCAAGGACTAAGCACTCTTCGCTTTATGATAGATCTATAATAGCACTATGAATTGTGTTGCAAAATAAACCTAGAAATCAGACTCAAATATTAGCAGAGCATGGGCGATGATAAAGATTAGCCAAAATAATTGAATTTTTAACTGTCTGAAAATAAAAATACAAAAAAAAATCTAGAAACAACCCAGGAACCAGAACTCTTCGATTTCTGATAACCCTATATTAGAACTATATAATAGTTTGCAAAGTTTACCCAAAACTCTGACTCAGATGTTAGCAGAGCATGGGTGAAGATAAAGATTAGTCAAAATAATTGATTTTTTAACTGTTTGAGAATAAAAATACAAAAATAAATCTAGAAACAACCCAGGAACCAGAACTCTTCGTTTTATGATAATCCCATAACCGAACTCCAGAATAACTTGTTAAATAAACCCAGAACTCTGACTCAGATATGAGCAGAGCATACGTCAATATTCAGATTCGCAAAAATTTAGAAAAGTTTTGGTGACTGAGTGCAAAATTACGAAAAATAATCTAGAAAAAACCTAGGACCAAGCACTCTTCGCTTTAAAATAGATCTATAATAGCACTATGCATTGTGTTTCAAAATAAACCTAGAACTTAGACTAAGATATTAGCAGAGCATGGGTGAAGATAAAGTCTACCTGAAATAAATATATTTTTACTGTCCGAGAAAAAAAATTACAAAAAAAAATCTAGAGTATATCTAGGACGAAGCACTCTTCGGTTTAAGATAGACCTATAATAGCACTATGCGTTGTATTGCAAAATAAACCTAAAACTCAGACTCAGATATTAGCAGAGCACGGGTGAAGATAAAGATTAGACAAAATAATTGAATTTTCAACTGTTTGAGAAAAAAAATACAAAAAAGAATCTAGAAACAACCCAGGAACCAGAACTCTTCGATTTATGATAATCCCATAACAGAACTCCAGAATAATTTGTTAAATAAACCAAGAACTCTGACTCAGATATTAGCAGAGCATGGATGAATATCCAGATTCGCAAAAATTAAGAAAATTTTAGGTGACTCAGTGCAAAATTACGAAAAATAATCTAGAAAATATCTAGGACCAAGCACTCTTCGCTATTAGATAGACCTATAATAGCACTATGCATTGTGTTGCAAAATTAACCTAGAACTCAGACTCAGGTATTAGCAGAGCATGGGCGAAGATAAAGATTAGCCAAAATAATTGAATTTTTAACTGTCTGAAAATAAAAATAAAAAAAAAAATCTAGAAACAACCCAGGAACCAGAACTCTTCGATTTCTGATAACCCTATATTAGAACTATATAATAGTTTGCAAAGTTTACCCAGAACTCTGACTCAGATGTTAGCAGAGCATGGGTGAAGATAAAGATTAGTCAAAATAATTGATTTTTTAACTGTCTAAGAATAAAATTACAAAAAAAGTATCTAGAAACAACACAGGAACTAGACCTCTTCAAATTTTGATAATTCCATGACAGAACTATAAAATAGTTTGCAAAATAAACCCAGAACTCTAACTCAGATATTAGCAGAGCATGATTGAAGATTAATATTACTTGAAATAATGACATTTTTAACATTCTAAAAAAATTACAAAATAAAATCTAGAAAATATCTATGACCCAGCACTCTTCGCTTTAAGATAGATCTATAATAGCACTTTGCATTGTGTTGCAAAATAAACCTAGAACTCAGACTCAGATATTAGAAGAGCATGGGTGAAGATAAAGACTACCCGAAACAATTAAATTGTTAACTGTCCGAGAAAAAAATTACAAAAAAAATCTAGAGTATATCTATGGCCAAGCACTCTTCGGAATAAGATAGACCTACAATAGCAATATGCGTTGTGATGCAAAATAAACCTAGAACTCAGACTCAGATATAAGCAGAGCATGGGTGAAGATAGAGACTACCCGAAATAATTAATTTTTTAACTGTCTTAGAATAAAATTACAAAAAAAGTATCTAGAAACAACACAGGAACTAGACCTCTTCAATTTTTGATAATTCCATGACAGAACTATAAAATAGTTTGCAAAATAAACCCAGAACTCTAACTCAGATATTAGCAGAGCATGATTGAAGATTAGTATTACTTGAAATAATGACATTTTTAACATTCTAAAAAAATTACAAAATAAAATCTAGAAAATATCTATGACCCAGCACTCTCCGTTTTAAGATAAACCTATAATAGCACTATGTATTGTGTTGCAAAATAAACCTAGAACTCAGACTCAGATATTAGCAGAGCAGGGATAAATATCCAGATTCGAAAAATTTAGAAAACTTTTAAGAACGTATTAGGTGACAGAGTGCAAAATTACAAGAAAATATCTAGGACCGAGCACTCTTCGCTTTAAGATAAACCTATAATAGCACTATGTATTGTGTTGCAAAACAAACCATGAACTCTGACTCAGATATTAGCAGAGCATGGGTGAAGATAAAGACTACCCGAAATAATTAAATTTTTAACTGTCCGAGAAAAAAATTACAAAATAAAATCTAGAGTATATCTAGGACGAAGCACTCTTCGGTTTAAGATAGACCTATAATAGCACTATGCGTTGCGTTGCAAAATAAAACTAGAACTTAGACTCAGATATTAGCAGAGCATGGGTGAAGATAAAAACTACCCGAAAAAAATAAATTTTTAACTGTCCGAGAAAAAAATTACAAAATAAAATCTAGAGTATATCTAGGACGAGCACTCTTAGGTTTAAGATAGACGTATAATAGCACAATGCGTTGCGTTGCAAAATAAACCTAGAACTCAGACTCAGATATTTGCACAGCATGGGTGAAGATAAAGATTACACAAAATAATTGAATTTTTAACTGTTTGAAAATAAAAATACAAAAAAAAATCTAGAAACAACCCAGGAACCAGAACTCTGTGATTTATGATAATCCTATAATAGAACTATATAATAGTTTGCAAAGTTTAACCAGAACTCTGACTCAGATGTTAGCAGAGCATGGGTGAAGGTGAAGATATGGCCAAGATAAACATATCGGTTAATCATCTCCAATCAGATTTGAATCGCTGAAGGTGTTTGCTATAACTTTCGTCTTGGTCATATTCATCCCAAGACCCAACTTAAAAGAAGCATCTTAAAGATTTTGAAGCATTTGCTGGGGGTCATCGAAGTTCTCAGTGAAAACCACAAAGTCATCTGTAAATCTTAAGTGAGACAGTTGGGCAGAAAATTGACGTTAATACGTCACATTTTTAACGACATCTTCTAGAACTGCTGTAAATAGTTTCGATGAAATGAAAGAAGCATTATCATTACAACGTTTCTCATGAAAAATTATTTGTACAGAAGAGGTGATACTCGACGGCGCGTTGTGTTCCACGCGCGTCACAAAAAGATGTCAGCATAAAGGCGAGGCCCGCTAGGGCCAGTGCCTGCCAGGGTTGCGGAATTTGTTCGAAAGAATCACCGCGGCCCTGGAACGCAAAGGGCATTAGGAGGAACACAGATGGGTTTTAGTCAGTAAGAGTCTGACACTCCCTTCCATTCCGCCCAGAGCGAAAGGAGTCTTTTGATGTTTGGGTTCTGGGTTAATTTTGCAACACAACGCATAGTGCTATTATAGGTCTATCTTATAGCGAATAGTGCTTGGTCCCAGATATACTCTAGATTTTTTTTTGTAATTTTGCACTGAGTCACCAAATATTTTCTTAATTTTTGCGAATATGAATATTCACCTACGCTCTGCTAATATCTGAGTCAGAGTTCTGGGTTTACTTTGCAAACTTTTCTAAAGTTCTGTTATGGGATTACCATTAATCGAAGAGTTCTAGTTCCTGGGTTGTTTCTAGATTTATTTTTGTATTTTTATTTTCAGACAGTTAAAAATTCAATTATTTTGTCTAATCTTTATCTTCGCCCATGCTCTGCTAATACCTGAGTCTGAATTCTAGGTTAATTTTGCAACACAATGTATAGTGCTATTACAGGTCTATCTTAAACCGAAGAGTGCTTCGTCCTAGATATACTCTAGATTTTTTTATGTAATTTTTTTTCTCGGACAGTTAAAAATATATTTATTTCGGGTAGTCTTTATCTTCACCCATGCTCTGCTAATACCTGAGTCTGAGTTCTAGGTTAATTTTGCAACACAATGCATAGTGCTATTATAGGTCTATCTAATAGCGAAGAGTGCTGGGTCCTAGATATACTCTAGATTTTTTTTTGTAATTTTGCACTGAGTCACCTAAAATTTTCTTAATTTTTGCGAATCTGGATATTCACCCATGCTCTGCTAATATCTGAGTCTGAGTTCTAGGTTTATTTTGCAATCCAACGCATAGTGCTATTACAGGTCTATCTTAAACCGAAGAGTGCTTCGTCCTAGATATACTCTAGATTTTTTTATGTAATTTTTTTTCTCGGACAGTTAAAAATATATTTATTTCGGGTAGTCTTTATCTTCACCCATGCTCTGCTAATACCTGAGTCTGAGTTCTAGGTTAATTTTGCAACATAATGCATAGTGCTATTATAGGTCTATCTAATAGCGAAGAGTGCTTGGTCCTAGATATTTTCTAGATTATTTTTCGTAATTTTGCACTGAGTCACCTAAAATTTTTTTTAATTTTTGCGAATCTGGATATTCACCCATGCTCTGCTAATACCTGAGTCTGAGTTTTAGGTTTATTTTGCAACACAACGCATAGTCCTTTTATGGGTCTATTTTAAACCGAAGAGTGCTGGGTCCTAGATATTTTCAAGATTTTTTTTTGTATTTTTATTCTCAAACAGTTGAAAATTCAATTATTTTGTCTAATCTTTATCTTCACCCGTGCTCTGCTAATATCTGAGTCTGAGTTCTAGGTTTATTTTGCAATCCAACGCATAGTGCTATTACAGGTCTATCTTAAACCGAAGAGTGCTTCGTCCTAGATATACTCTAGATTTTTTTTTGTAATTTTTTTTCTCGGACAGTTAAAAATAAATTTATTTCGGGTAGTCTTTATCTTCACCCATGCTCTGCTAATATCTTAGTCTGAGTTCTAGGTTAATTTTGAAACACAATGCATAGTGCTATTATAGATCTATTTTAAAGCGAAGAGTGCTTAGTCCTAGGTTTTTTCTAGATTATTTTTCGTAATTTTGCACTCAGTCACCAAAACTTTTCTTAATTTTTGCGAATCTGAATATTCACCTATGCTCTGCTAATATCTGAGTCAGAGTTCTGGGTTTATTTAACAAGTTATTCTGGAGTTCTGTTATGGGATTATCAGAAATCGAAGAATTCTGGTTCCTGGGTTGTTTCTAGATTTTGTTTTGTATTTTTATTTTCAGACAGTTAAAAATTCAATTATTTTGGCTAATCTTTATCTTCGCCCATGCTCTGCTAATACCTGAGTCTGAGTTCTAGGTTAATTTTGCAACACAATGCATAGTGCTATTATAGGTCTATCTAATAGCGAAGAGTGCTTGGTCCTAGATATTTTCTAGATTATTTTTCGTAATTTTGCACTGAGTCACCTAAAATTTTCTTAATTTTTGCGAATCTGGATATTCACCCATGCTCTGCTAATACCTGAGTCTGAGTTTTAGGTTTATTTTGCAACACAACGCATAGTCCTTTTATGGGTCTATTTTAAACCGAAGAGTGCTGGGTCCTAGATATTTTCAAGATTTTTTTTTGTATTTTGATTCTCAATCAGTTGAAAATTCAATTATTTTGTCTAATCTTTATCTTCACCCGTGCTCTGCTAATATCTGAGTCTGAGTTCTAGGTTTATTTTGCAATACAACGCATAGTGCTATTACAGGTCTATCTTAAACCGAAGAGTGCTTCGTCCTAGATATACTCTAGATTTTTTTTGTAATTTTTGTTCTCGGACAGTTAAAAATATATTTATTTCGGGTAGTCTTTATCTTCACCCATGCTCTGCTAATATCTTAGTCTGAGTTCTAGGTTAATTTTGAAACACAACGTATAGTGCTATTATAGATCTATTTTAAAGCGAAGAGTGCTTGGTCCTAGGTTTTTTCTAGATTATTTTTCGTAATTTTGCACTCAGTCACCAAAACTTTTCTTAATTTTTGCGAATCTGAATATTCACCTATGCTCTGCTAATATCTGAGTCAGAGTTCTTGGTTTATTTAACAAGTGATTCTGGAGTTCTGTTATGGGATTATCATAAATCGAAGAGTTCTGGTTCCTGGGTTGTTTCTAGATTTTTTTTTGTATTTTTATTCTCAAACAGTTAAAAAATCAATTATTTTGACTAATCTTTATCTTCACCCATGCTCTGCTAACATCTGAGTCAGAGTTCTGGGTAAACTTTGCAAATTATTGTATAGTTCTAATATAGGGTTATCAGAAATCGAAGAGTTCTGGTTCCTAGGTTGTTTCTAGATTTTTTTTTGTATTTTTATTTTCAGACAGTTAAAAATTCAATTATTTTGGCTAATCTTTATCTTCACCCATGCTCTGCTTATATCTTAGTCGGAGTTCTGGGTTAATTTTGCAACACAACGCATAGTGCTATTATAGGTCTATCTTATAGCGAAGAGTGCTTGGTCCTAGATATACTCTAGATTTTTTTTTGTAATTTTGCACTGAGTCACCAAATATTTTCTTAATTTTTGCGAATATGAATATGCTATGCTCTGCTAATATCTGAGTCAGAGTTCTGGGTTTACTTTGCAAACTATTCTAAAGTTCTGTTATGGGATTACCATTAATCGAAGAGTTCTAGTTCCTGGGTTGTTTCTAGATTTATTTTTGTATTTTTATTTTCAGTCAGTTAAAAATTCAATTATTTTGTCTAATCTTTATCTTCGCCCATGCTCTGCTAATATTTAAGTCTGATTTCTAGGTTTCTTTTGCAACACAATTCATAGTGCTAATATAGATCTATCTTAAAACGAAGAGTGCTTGGTCCTAGGTTATTTCTAGATTATTTTTCGTAATTTTGCACTCAGTCACCAAAACTTTTCTTAATTTTTGCGAATCTGAATATTGACCTATGCTCTGCTCATATCTGAGTCAGAGTTCTGGGTTTATTTAACAAGTTATTCTGAAATTCGGTAATGGGATTATCATAAAACGAAGAGTTCTGGTTCCTGGGTTGTTTCTAGATTTATTTTTGTATTTTTATTCTCAAACAGTTAAAAAATCAATTATTTTGACTAATCTTTATCTTCACCCATGCTCTGCTAACATCTGAGTCAGAGTTCTGGGTAAACTTTGCAAACTATTATATAGTTCTAATATAGGGTTATCAGAAATCGAAGAGTTCTGGTTCCTGGGTTGTTTCTAGATTTTTTTTTGTATTTTTATTTTCAGACAGTTAAAAATTCAATTATTTTGGCTAATCTTTATCTTCACCCATGCTCTGCTAATATCTTAGTCGGAGTTCTGGGTTAATTTTGCAACACAACGCATAGTGCTATTATAGGTCTATCTTATAGCGAAGAGTGCTTGGTCCTAGATATACTCTAGATTTTGTTTTGTAATTTTGCACTGAGTCACCAAATATTTTCTTAATTTTTGCGAATATGAATATTCACCTATGCTCTGCTAATATCTGAGTCAGAGTTCTGGGTTTACTTTGCAAACTTTTCTAAAGTTCTGTTATGGGATTACCATTAATCGAAGAGTTCTAGTTCCTGGGTTGTTTCTAGATTTATTTTTGTATTTTTATTTTCAGACAGTTAAAAATTCAATTATTTTGTCTAATCTTTATCTTCGCCCATGCTCTGCTAATACCTGAGTCTGAGTTCTAGGTTAATTTTGCAACACAATGTATAGTACTATTATAGGTTTATAGTAAAGCGAAGAGTGCTGGGTCCTAGATATACTCTAGATTTTTTTTTGTAATTTTGCACTCAGTCACCAAAAATTTTCTTAATTTTTGCGAATCTGGATATTCACCCATGCTCTGCTAATATTTTAGGCTGAGTTTTAGGTTAATTTTGCACTACAATGCATTGTGCTATTATAGGTTTATCTTCAATGGAAGAGTGCTGGGTCCTAGATATTTTCTAGATTTTTTTTGTAATTTAGCACTTAGTCACCAAAAATTTTCTTAATTCTTGCGAATCTGTATATTCACCTATGCTCTGCTAATGTCTGAGTCAGAGTTCTAGATAATCTTTGCAAACTATTCTATAGTTCTTATATAGAATTATAAGAAATCGAAGAGTTCTATCTTCTTGGTAGGTTCTAAATTTGTTTTTGTAATTTATCTCGGACAGTTAAAAATTTTATTATTTCGGGTAACGTTAATCTTCAACCATGCTCTGCTTATATCTGAGTCAGAGTTCTGGGTTTACTTTGCAAATTTTTTTAAAGTTCTGTTATGGGATTATCATTAATTGAAGAGTTCTAGTTCCTGGGTCGTTTCTAGATTTTTTTTTGTATTTTTTTTCTCGGACAGATAAAAGTTTAATTATTTCGGGTAGTCTTTATCTTCACCCATGCTCTGCTAATATTTGAGTCTGATTTCTAGGTTTATTTTGCAACACAATTCATAGCGCTATTATAGATCTATCTTAAAGCGAAGAGTGCTTGGTCCTAGGTTATTTCTAGATTATTTTTCGTAATTTTGCACTGAGTCACCAAAACTTTTCTTAGTTTTTGCGAATCTGAATATTCACCTATGCTCTGCTAATATCTGAGTCAGAGTTCTGGGTTTATTTAACAAGATATTCTGGAGTTCTGTTATGGGATTATTAAAAATCGTAGAGTTCTGGTTCCTGGGTTGTGTCTAGATTTATTTTTGTATTTTTATTCTCAAACAGTTGAAAATTCAATTATTTTGTCTAATCTTTATCTTCACCCGTGCTCTGCTAATATCTGAGTCTGAGTTCTAGGTTTATTTTGTAGTACAACGCATAGTGCTATTATAGTTCTATCTTAAACCGAAGAGTGCTTCGTCCTAGATATACTCTAGATTTTTTTTGTAATTTTTTTTCTCGGACAGTTAAAAATATATTTATTTCGGGTAGTCTTTATCTTCACCCATGCTCTGCTAATATATTAGTCTGAGTTCTAGGTTAATTTTGCAACGCAATGCATACTGCTTTTATAGGATTATCTTATAGCAAAGAGTGCTTGGTCCTAGATAATTTCTAGATTATTTTTCGTAATTTTGCACTGAGTTACTAAAAATTGTCTTAATTTTTGCGAATCTGAATATTGACCTATGCTCTGCTAATATCTGAGTCAGAGTTCTTGGTTTATTTAACAAATTATTCTGGAGTTCTGTTATGGGATTATCATAAATCGAAGAGTTCTGGTTCCTGGGTTGTTTCTAGATTTTTTTTGTATTTTTATTCTCAAACAGTTGAAAATTCAATTATTTTGACTAATCTTTATCTTCACCCGTGCTCTGCTAATATATGAGTCTGAGTTCCAGGTTTATTTTGCAATACAACGCATAGTGCTATTACAGGTCTATCTGAAACCGAAGAGTGCTTGGTCCTAGATATTTTCTAGATTATTTTTCGTAATTTTGCACTGAGTCACCTAAAATTTTCTTAATTTTTGCGAATCTGGATATTCACCCATGCTCTGCTAATACCTGAGTCTGAGTTTTAGGTTTAGTTTGCAACACAACGCATAGTCCTTTTATGAGTCTATTTTAAACCGAAGAGTGCTGGGTCCTAGATATTTTCAAGATTTTTTTTTGTATTTTTATTCTCAAACAGTTGAAAATTCAATTATTTTGTCTAATCTTTATCTTCACCCGTGCTCTGCTAATATCTGAGTCTGAGTTCTAGGTTTATTTTGCAATCCAACGCATAGTGCTATTACAGGTCTATCTTAAACCGAAGAGTGCTTCGTCCTAGATATACTCTAGATTTTTTTTTGTAATTTTTTTTCTCGGACAGTTAAAAATATATTTATTTCGGGTAGTCTTTATCTTCACCCATTCTCTGCTAATATCTTAGTCTGAGTTCTAGGTTAATTTTGAAACACAACGCATAGTGCTATTATAGATCTATTTTAAAGCGAAGAGTGCTTGGTCCTAGGTTTTTTCTAGATTATTTTTCGTAATTTTGCACTCAGTCACCAAAACTTTTCTTAATTTTTGCGAATCTGAATATTCACCTATGCTCTGCTAATATCTGAGTCAGAGTTCTTGGTTTATTTAACAAGTTATTCTGGAGTTCTGTTTTGGGATTATCATAAATCGAAGAGTTCTGGTTCCTGGGTTGTTTCTAGATTTTTTTTTGTATTTTTATTCTCAAACAGTTAAAAAATCAATTATTTTGACTAATCTTTATCTTCACCCATGCTCTGCTAACATCTGAGTCAGAGTTCTGGGTAAACTTTGCAAACTATTGTATAGTTCTAATATAGGGTTATCAGAAATCGAAGAGTTCTGGTTCCTAGGTTGTTTCTAGATTTTTTTTTGTATTTTTATTTTCAGACAGTTAAAAATTCAATTATTTTGGCTAATCTTTATCATCGCCCATGCTCTGCTAATATTTAAGTCTGATTTCTAGGTTTCTTTTGCAACACAATTCATAGTGCTAATATAGATCTATCTTAAAGCGAAGAGTGCTTGGTCCTAGGTTATTTCTAGATTATTTTTCGTAATTTTGCACTGAGTTACTAAAAATTGTCTTAATTTTTGCGAATCTGAATATTGACCTATGCTCTGCTCATATCTGAGTCAGAGTTCTGGGTAAACTTTGCAAACTATTGTATAGTTCTAATATAGGGTTATCAGAAATCGAAGAGTTCTGGTTCCTAGGTTGTTTCTAGATTTTTTTTTGTATTTTTATTTTCAGACAGTTAAAAATTCAATTATTTTGGCTAATCTTTATCATCGCCCATGCTCTGCTAATATTTAAGTCTGATTTCTAGGTTTCTTTTGCAACACAATTCATAGTGCTAATATAGATCTATCTTAAAGCGAAGAGTGCTTGGTCCTAGGTTATTTCTAGATTATTTTTCGTAATTTTGCACTGAGTTACTAAAAATTGTCTTAATTTTTGCGAATCTGAATATTGACCTATGCTCTGCTCATATCTGAGTCAGAGTTCTGGGTTTATTTAACAAGTTATTCTAGAGTTCGGTTATGGAATTATCATAAAACGAAGAGTTCTGGTTCCTGGGTTGTTTATAGATTTATTTTTGTATTTTTATTCTCAAACAGTTAAAAAATCAATTATTTTGGCTCATCTTTATCTTCACCCATGCTCTGGTAACATCTGAGTCAGAGTTCTGGGTTTACTTTGCAAACTATTATATAGTTCTAATATAGGGTTAACAGATATCGAAGAGTTCTGGTTCCTGGGTTGTTTCTAGATTTTTTTTTGTATTTTTATTTTCAGACAGTTAAAAATTCAATTATTTTGGCTAATCTTTATCTTCACCCGTGCTCTGCTAATATCTTAGTCTAAGTTCTAGGTTAATTTTGCATCATAGTGCATAGTGCTATTATAGGTCTATAGTAAAGCGAAGAGTGCTTGGTCCTAGATATTTTCTAGATTTTTTTTTGTAATTTTGCACTGAGTCATCTAAAATTTTCTTAATTTTTGCGAATCTGGATATTCATCCATGCTCTGCTAATATCTGAGTTTGAGTTCTAGGTTAATTTTGCATCACAATGCATTGTGCTATTATAGGTCTGTCTTAAAGCGAAGAGTGCTTGGTCCTAGATATTTTCTAGATATTTTATTGGATTTTTGTAGTCAGCCACAAGTTTTTTTTTTAATTTCAGCTTATCTAGGTATTTAACCATGCTCTGCTTACACCTGAGTCTAAGTGCTGGGCTATCTTAGCAGTACATTGTATAGTGCTACTATGTATCTATCTTAAATAGAAGAGTGCTTGGTTCTTGATGTTTTCTAGATATTTTTTTGTAATTTTTTTACTTGGTTGCTTTTAATTTTCATGCATTTGATAAATCTAGGTCTTCAACCATGCTCTACTGATGCCTGAGTCTAAGTTCTGGGTTTACTTTTTATGAAAACATACATTTCTAGTACAGATCTTTCTTATAATGTTCAGTTCTTTGTCCTTGGTATTTTCAATTATTTATTTTGGATTTTTTTATCAAATACTGAAATTTTTAAAAATTTTGGCTAATCCAAGTTTTCAACCGTGCTCTGTTGGAGCTTGAGAGTTATTCGTTATTTTATTATTCTTTTTTCTGTTTATCTGACCTCTTGGCTACTGAAATTAGGGACAATGATCAATATCTTGGTTCAAATTTTGCAATTACCGCCAGTTTTACAAAAAATATCGGTTTATTTCTGGTGTCGGTTTAGTATGTTTGTTATTTTTTTTTTATTCTATATTGGTAGAACTTTTTTTGAAATGTATCAGGAACTATAGAGTATACCTTTATGGACCTAAAACACTTTTAAAATTTTAGTTTTGGAAAAATTGATCTGCTACCGGAAGTTAGCAGATCATATTTTCATTCGACTTTTTTTCCGGGAAAAACGTCAGAACTATTTTCGAAAAGTAGCAGGAACTCTAGAACTATGCTGCATGCGAATAGAACTCACTTTTTTTTGTGATCTGCTGGAATATGATCTGCCAAGTTCACGCACACCCATTTCAAGCCACGTACAAACGTATTGCTCTTAAAAGTTGCACCGGTGCATACGTTTCAGCAGATTACCGGTCTATTACTTACGTCCATCGAGAGAGGAGGGTCTCTTTAGTTAGTGCTTTTACACGTTGAGAACTAAATATAGCTCAGTAAGGTACTTTATTTGTGGTGAAAATATTTTGTGTTTCCAAAAGGTTGCAGGTTTAAGTTTCCGAATGTTTGTGACGTCTGTCTTATTTACATGACCAACGTCTTTACTTTCTCAGATCCTTGATGAACTCATATTTTGTTTTCCTCAAACCGTTTCTTTTTTAATTTTACGAGTAACATGATGTGCTTTCAACTTGATGAGATGTAATATGGTTTCATGACTATTTCTACGCTTTTATTCTTGCGACCACACTTATCTTATCTAAAGTCATGAGCGAGATTAGTATCTTGTTTTGAACTCACTATCTGCCTGACAAACTGTCATCACCATTTTGTACCATAAATACCATTATAACCTTTTTCTCCATATAAATGTCCTCCGTGACATACATCCCTATCTTCATACACAGCATCATGAAACATAATAATGTCACTTAGTACTTCACTTGACGTAAGTGAAGTACACTCGAGAGCGCATCAGAAGACCTTTTTGACAAATTATCATGTCGTTTTGTGCTCGTGATGAATGGCGCGCTCCTGACGATTTTGTGAGTACTCGTCATTTTGCTGGAGTGTTCAGTGAAAGGAGTTAAGTATGTGAATGATGTATATTTTATACTGGTTGACTCGTATGTACAAAAAATTGATCGCTTACGTGTTAAGTTTTAGATAAACATTAATTATTTGTGTCCCACTTCAATGACAAGCTGTTATCCAGAAGTATTCATCAATGTAGGTTTAAAAGCCTGCTTATTCACGTAAAACTACAAAACTGTAAAATTAGAACACATTTTGTTCTTCCACGATAAAATGATTTCTCACCAAAACATATAACTTTACAAACAACGCTAGATATCACAATTTGCATAGTGAAACTAACATAAAATTTCGTCCATTCTTCAAGTGTTCGCCAGCGCGGCGGTACCCAGGTGCACACTTGCGACTTTGCGAAAAAAAAGTCGCACGATTTTTCAACGCCGCTCGTTTCCCGACGCGCTGGCGATTTTGCGCAATTGACCTAATTATGACGTCGTGAAATTCAGCACTGAAAACTGTTTTAAAAATTAAATTTTTCAGTTTTAGCTGAGCTCGGCACAAACTATTTAATTTTACGACTATTACATTATTACGGTTCTTTTTGAAAACGAAACCGTTTCTTAAATAAATGTAAGTCAAAGCTTGTGAAATATTTTTTGAGGTCAGTATTGTTTTGGTTAGATTCTGAAATTAATCCTGAAAAAGGTTGCCAGCTTGCAGCTAGTTAAGATTTATATACTTTTAAAGTCATTTTAAAGATGCTTTCATTAAATTGTCTCTATCTTATTCCCAGAATTTACCAAATTCAGCACCTATCCCAACCCAAACTAAACCGTACAACTCAACTACGAATTAAACCTCTCCCAGTGTACATTGACTGGTGTAAGATGCACCGCATCCCCTACCATTTGCTCTCGAATATTTGATTAACTAGTAACAAAACGTTCATCATTTATTCACAGTTGGACGGCGTATAATTTGTTTAGGCCCTTTCGGTGCCCACCGAGATCTTCGAAGGGATTACGAAGGGTACTCGAATCAATGTTATAAATGGCTTCGCTGTCAATAAATGTAATGTTATTAGGTTCGTGCGTTTGTTGTTTGAATTCAGTGTCGCGGGAAATTCGTGTTTTATCTGATTACATTTTGTTGGCATTGTGACATTGTTAATTAATATCATTACTTACTGTGTTTAACTGGGTTGATTTCATCATGGATTGGTGTTTTATTTCAATCGCACCATGGATTTGAATTATTGTTACTTTAACAGAACGGTTAATCTCCTTATTCAAAATGGTATTCTTATTAAAGAAACATCTGTTGATCTTCCTTATTCACGATCACCATGAATAAAATTTCTTTACGAAATTCTCATAACAATCTCAATTTTAATATCGACAACATTTGGTACTAGTCATTTTGATGACATAGAATATTCAGAGGCCGAGGGGAGGGCGTCTCATTAAATTTTAATATTCTTCTCCGTATTTACAGACACCCTTGTAATTGAGCGTGTGACGATGTTTTAATTCATTATTCCTTTGTTGCTGTTGCCTTGATTAAAATTGTATCATCTTGTAAGGGATCGCTGAAAGAGGCCAGCGAAATGGGATCTGAAACAATATTAATGTTTCCTCAGGATATTAAACAACGAAATAATTATTTATTTTTATTTTTGATAACAAACAGTGAGCTAAGGTCTGCCGTATCTGTTCCCCTGTCCATTTCGAATATTACATTATCTAGAAATTCATCAGTTATATCATCTCCTCCAACAAGAAACTCATTGTTAAAATTATTTCAATGTGAAACCTGATAAGCCCCGCTCACAATCTTCGGTCGATATAAAGGCTTTTTGTGACCCTCTCCCAGTCACCGGCTCATTTGTCAGGGGGTATTTCTACGTTGCGTTTCTCGGTTTTTGCTTCCAATTTATTAGCAAACGTATAGAATGTCCGAATTTTCTATGTGACGAATGCTTTTTATTATTTTCCTGTATGGGGAGAAATAGTGTGTGAATGGAAAACGAAAGTCAATATTAAATACGATTCAATACGTTGCTTTTTATATTAGGTAATAAAAGGAAAACTACAATTATATGAATAGCATATTAAAATATGTACTTAAAGACCAAGAAAAACGCTAGGTTATTGATGATGGGTTCAATCAAATGCCTGCCAGCAGTCTTTTTGGTCTGCACACTCAAAAACCAGTAATGAAATGTTAAACAAAGCCTGCCCAAACTAGAATTCATATTTTAAGTTTGAATTACGAGCAAATCCCATTGCAACGATTCATCTCAAAAGTAACAATATCGGAACCAAGATTTATAGCAATAAACAAACAATATCAACTGACACAGTTTATTCTAGTTACGACATAAAAGGAGGGGAAGCCTGTCTGCCGGCGACAGCAATGGAACCTACCTGTTGGAACTTTTTGCAATCGACCGATGTAATATCCAGTGCAATCTGTTCGTTATTTAGTGGCCTGCCTGCCAGGGTAATCACAGAGGATCATCTTGTTTTTCTTGATTTTTATATGAATGCAGATGTTTCTATTGAAATAGAAGTAGTTATACAAATGAAAAACTGTTTTATTACGATTTGTTTCAAGCTTGAGATAAGTGGAACAAGATCTGGGATAATAGTTTCTCAGAGCTGGTTTTCTTCTAAATTAATTTTGTCGTTGGACTTAGCTAAGGACTATCATCAGCTCCAAAGTTTTGTAGTGGTTTATGGTTCTCATTAAGGCTAAAGATCTTTGAAGATTAATCCATGACCCTTAGAATAAGTCACATGATGTTCAAAAATATATTTTTAAAACTATTAAGTTCCTCCTTCCACATCGAAATTATTACTGAAACTCTTCGTTTATCTAGACGATATGATTCTCGCATCCAATAAAACCAAACTAATTGGTAGAGGAAGCCCACTCATATTCCTTTTCTGCATTCGTAGTGTGCTTTATTTTTAATTTCCTGTTCGCTCGCGCCGGATCCGGAAACACGCGTCTCTCGCACAACTAGACCTATTGTAATGGAAAAATAATCATGTGCTTTTTGTTTTTCATAGTTTGATGAATCTTTTATCCTGGTTATATGTTTGGAAACTTTTATATTAGTATATTGTATGAAATCACATACGGGGTTATTTTATAATACCGACTCTGAAATCACGAAAAAAAAATCAGCTGTTTCATACAAAAGTTCAATACCTACCCGACTAAAATGTATGAAACAGCTGATTTTTTTTTAGTGATTTCAGAGTCGGTCCCATAGTGAAAGTTGTTCATATTCATGGGTAGAACACCCAGTGAAAATTGGCCGGTCATTAAAAATAACCCCGTACATGCGTTAGTGTATATAAGCATACCACAATCAAAGCACATTTCCCGATCAGAAAATAACACAAGAGCTTTTTAGAAAAAAAGTATAGCTAGTAATAACCCTTCCTTGATGAGAAAAACCCCTGTTAGTTTTCTAACGGAACACAGGCATCGTTAAAATGAGTAACAACTACAAAGTACGACGCAGAGAATAGCAGAACTTGAGGAAACAGATAATGATGGCCATCAATAATCACGCTGCACTCGTTACGGTGCTAGTTAGCTACGTGCAAGGGAGATAGGGAACGTGTTATTTATATTCTTGTTTTCTGTTTCTATCGTTTATTAGTTAGTATAGCAAGAACTGTTTTAGTTTTAAAGAATGCTTATTTCATTTCATGTCACTTCACGGTCGTTCACCACAATATCTTTTGAATGGTACCGTTAATCATTATCACAGCTGAATCCGGTTTGACTAGAAGTCAACCCCAATATATATTAGTTGGGAAAAGGCTAGGCAGACGATGAACGTCAATATGATGACAGTCACTTGAGGTCATCCAGGTCGCACTGTTTTTGATATCACGGGTATCCAAATGAACAATCAGCGACTAAAATCGAACGCGGCCTTACAGTTACGATAATAAATCGTATATCGGTACAAACGTAAACACAAAACAGCTGGCAATACTTTATGTATCATCATAAAAGTGCGTCTTAATTGCGTTTTCACCCATAAATTCTGAAGCCAACATGAGGTAAGTAGGTGAAAATACCATCGTAATCACAAATGAAATGTAAACAGATCCGACGAAGAACAGAAGCTTTGCGTAGTGGATGTGACCTTGCTGGGTCTAGTTTAGAAATTGTGGAAGGTTACAATAAAAACTGTACTGGTGAATGTATGGGCCATTTCTATGTTTAGGAATGCACTCGTATTTCATAAATTGATAACGGAGGGAGAAATAAGCATGAGTTTTCTTATAATAGAAATGTCTAATAACAAATTGCTTCTGATTCTAATTCTTTTACTTTTAAAGATGCCCTTGATAGAAATCCACAGTTACTAGAAAACAAATTACAAAACACTCACCCCTTAAATCGAGCAACTGCTGCTATTTCCAGCAGAAGTTACCGAAACTTGTATTCAAACAAAAAGCTAGGTGAACTTGCAGGCCGTGTGTCCCCCGGGCTAGAATTATAACTTCATAACGTGATTAGTCAACCGGCACTCGCGCCAGTTGTTCTATAACTTGTTCCCACTCGCGCCAGTAACTCGTACACACAGTTGGCGAATTACTCAGCCATTATCACTGGCTGCCCTGTTTAGGCTGTCTAGTTTAATGTTGGATGTATTGGAATCCGTAAATCCGTGAATCTGTACCCACCGGCTTTGCGGTTGCCAATTAACTTGGCTTGCTGGATAACTGTGACTAGCGACTGGTAGCAGTTGTGATAATAATTTACAGCACTAGCGTTTGGGACTTAAAAACGATTGATACCGGCTGTATAACATTGTATCTGCTACTTCAAGTAAAACTATTCACCAACAATCAAAAATTGCCACTGAGTTGATCCTCTGACAGATTTAAGACAAAAATCGACAAGAAGAAGGTATCTACATTTCTAAGAAACCACTACAGATCAAGATATCAAAGCCAAAATAAAAAAAAAAACTGAAAACGATGTACTGTTGCACAATTATAACTAACAATTACCAATTTTCAACCACGGCTAGATGCATGAACTCACTGCAGTATTGATTCTGTGACAGTAGTTTCTGCTGCAGCTTCAAAATTACTGTCTCCGTAGTAATTCTACAATGTAATATCCAAAGCGCTACTGTGCTTGAAATTGGCGTAATAACTTAAACGTGGTTAGCGTCCAACTTGTGCGTTTGTTCGTCAACTTAGTTCGCTCGCCGTCTTGCCTGTGTGTTCTCTGTTGTTGCTTAAGTGATTGGTTTAAGTTAGAAAATGAGTTCGTCTTGAGATGAAGCTGTGTAGAAGAGAATAAATCCGATCCACTTTTTATTGTGGTCTAGATTTATATTCTTGGAAGATGTTTTTAATTTAGCGTTGTTAAACGTTTAGTTTTTTGTACCGCCAGTTTCTTTATTATTAGATAAGACTTGTCCTCTAAGTAATACCTAAGATTTCTCTTTAATACATTTCTAGTAGAATTAACTGTTTCGATCCCATGTCTTTCTATCATGTTTTGCCATCATTGTCTTATCAATTCATAAATCATAACCAAAATACTATTTTATCAACCCAACTCAAATCTAGAATCAAGCAATAACTAAAGAAATCCATTGGAAAATATTTCTTCAATAAACCGCGTTATTTCCCACATCGTGTTTAAGTAAATAATTGTAGGGTTCCTTCCATTGAGGTGTCAACATGACGAATGGGGCAGAGCCGTCGATTTCTTTGTGCTCAGATTATAAAGAAATTCTCCGTTTTCTACTATTATTGAAAATGTTATGTGTTGTTAATGCTATTATGATGTAGTATTGAAATTTTGCTTATTGTTCGTTTTGTGGTCGGGATTATTGTTGAGTTAAGTGTAAGGTTAACCTGGGATTCTGAGGAATTTGAGATAGGCGAAATATGTTATTTTCTTTGTGGCATATTGTAGAATTGTAGAGATCTACATCGATAGCTATCCGTTCATGTACTTACATGCATATTTTCAGCTTTCTGTTTCCTTGTAACAATCTCTGGAGCTTGCAATTTGCATGTTCAACAATGTTTATCTGCATAGTTGCAGATAAGACAGACTGAAAACGTTCTTGATCTATAAAAATAAAAATCTATAATATTTTGATAGCAAGTTTGTAGCATAATAACCTAGATAGCTATTAATACAATGTCCCAACAATGCAGACCTTTACTGCAGATAATAATAATCGTTATAGTTCTGTTGCCATTTCATAAAAGTTGAAGGCAATATACGAGGCAGGGGACGTCGCACATACGGCAAAATGACCACTTTAGGAGGTCAAAAAAGAAATATGTGAAATAATATGTGCATTTATGGTTGGATATGTTTCTTACCTAAAGGGTTACTTTGTATTGAGATTTGAGAAGATTTCTTAGTACCTAACCTACCTACCTAAAAGATATTTATAAATTATAAAAATAAAACAGAATTGAAAATCAAATTTGTATATTTTAATTATAGTACAAATAATTATAAATTATACATCAATTATGTTGTAAACAATGTAGTTAATTACTATCACTGTCGTCATGATCATCCATTGATTCTTCATGATTACCATCCCTGTCTTCAATGGTTTCTAATAGTGGCACATCCAACATTTCCAGCACCTCCTTAGAAAATGGTTTCCTTTTTTTGTGATGGCCCCTCCTCTTGGACGCAATTTTTGGATCAGAAGCTATTAGCATCCAGTGCGCAATGTCGGTATTGGTGTCGATTCTGGAGGTTTTTCTTGCATGGAAAAGTCGTAAACCTTTGTATTCTTTTTGACTGGTTTCCAGCATTCTGATTCTGAAAACAAACCCACGGGCAAAGGTAGCTCCTTTATTATGTCTGCACCGTGTATCAATAGTTTGTGCACAGATGCACTCATTTTGTACCAATTATAAAGATCTAAACACATTTTTGCAGTTTCGATGCAGTAGTTTTTAAAACTAACGTAGTTTACGCTAAATCCACATGATAAAACACTCAGGATGTTGGCAAATCTTTTTATAAGTTCGGGATCTAAGCCTGTGATAGCCCCAGATTTTATAGGTTCAGCAAAAAACACTCTTTTTAACACCAAAACCAGATCCATTCTTTTAATATTGAATTCCGAATGTCTTGGTCCACTCCGACTACCTGTGAAAAAAAGGGTCTAGTGTCACAATGCGTTGGTTTGAGTTCCTAAAATTTACAGTATTAGTAGTCAACAAACACACAATTGTAAATAATTAGAACAGAAAGCGGTACTAAGCGGAACTTTTTTTGAAAGTCTAAGGAAGTATATATTTTTTTATGAAAAGTAAGAGCGGAATGAAACCGTCATTTATTAATACATATCTTGTATAACTAGGCTGAAAAAAATATTAATTAATAAACATACCTGTGGCCTCAATGTCCATAAATAATATTTAGATTTTTGCACAATTTGAACGAACATAACACGTTGTAATGCCTTCCGGTTTCGAATGCAACTAGCCGTACGCTGCACAACTCTTATCTGTCGGACCCTCGGGCGCCTTTGTTGTGAGCATAACAAAGGATGTTTAGGGCCAGCACGATGCCTCATGTAGTTGACTCGAAGAATACAAGCAATTTTAGTCCTTATATTAAAGTAATAAAATTTATTTTTGACCTCCTAAAGTGGTCATTTTGCCGTATGTGCGTCGGGGGAAGATATACTGTTGTCACTATGCATGAAGTAACAGAAAATCAAGTCTCTGATCTTCTTTTATATTATAATTTTATATATAATTTGGTGAAAGAAATAATTTCCAAACACAGCACTTCGAAATTAGTCGAATTTAATGTGAAAGAAAAACCAGTGGAAGACAGACAACACGATTTTTTTGTAACTAAAATAAACTTTTGCTACAATATGACACTGTTATTTTTTAAGGTTATCTATGTGTAAGCTTGAACCTTCTACACTCTTCTTCACTTTGTTTCTCTACACTTTAAACACCAATACTAAGATATTGCCCGTGACACTTTAGTGCCGGAGTAGCACCTGTCTAGAATTGTATTAAGTTGCGGAGTGGAGGTGAAAAGTGGGTCAATTTCAGTTATGGTGGTACATTGTAGGGCGACAATTTAGTTAGCTGTGTTGAAGTTGAGATTTATAAAGGTTTTCAACATGTATTTTATTAAGTGCCATTTTTTTAAGTGCAGTTGCAATTCATAAATATAATAAAAACGTATTAGATTTGATTTCTCATGAAGATTTCACATTTTTATAATCAATATATATTCTAACCTAAGCTTTATTCTATTTTTAAACATTTGGTGTTCATTAAAAGTAAGCATAAGAGTATTTTCAAATGCTTCCTGCACTAGGCTTGGCGATTCCCGGCTTGCTTTTACTTTAAGAGAAATAAACTTCTCCTGCATTTATCCCAATTTAATTGTGCTCGCTACTGCACGTCCTCTTGCATACATCTATATTTGTTTTTAATGTCATAATCGTCACCATCTTAGTCTTTTCTTCTTTCAAACAGTCCATCCGTCTTTGGTCTCCTTCTATTCTTATAATCATACACATTTATACTTAGGTATCGTAGTTAGTAAGTTTTTATACTTTTCATAGTTAGTCAGGTTTTACCTACTCGTAATTCATTGCTTTCTTTACCATAGTGGTATTCAATCATTTTATTGAAACATTTTTCTTTTCGTTGTCCAGGCTGACGTTTCTATACATAATTCAGTCCTTCATAACCTTTTTTTAACGATTTACATAATAACCCCATACCATTTGAGGGTAAGCATAGCTGACGCAGATGTACAGCGGTGCTTAGCCGATGTGTTGTTGCACCAATATGTCATGGCGGGCCCCGCTTGATTTGTGGCGCTATCTGTCTCGGTTCCCATGACAACGCGCGTATTTTACCTTCAGCTCTTACGTTTGTATCCCATGAATGTGACTTTATGTCAGGGGGAAAAGTTACTTGTAAATATGCTGCTTGGGATTCATGATTGACTTTATAGGTTTTTGGCTCTGTCTTACTTATTCGTAAAGTTATTACGAATCCTTTTTGTTTTGCCTACTTATTTCAATTTTCAACCGTCAATCCGCTTGCCAATAGTTAAAAAGTAGTATAAAAGTGGCGCCAGTGACGGAAAAGTCGAAAGGAAACTGTTTGTCCTGGTATGGTCATGTGAAGAGGAGGGATGAAACGCATGTGCTGGCTATGAATATAAATGTGGATGGATGGAGAGGAAGAGGGAGGCCAAAGAAAAGATGGATGGATTGTGTGAGGAGCGATATCAAAGAAAAAGGGAGTTAGTGATAGTGTGAGGGCTGATAGGACAAAATGGGAGAAAAAAACGTGTTGCGCCGACTCCAAGTAACATGGGATAAGGGCAGGAAGATGATGAATCTGCTTGCCAATTTTATTGATGATCAATGATGATGACTTTACTGTAGCTAAAGTAGGACCAAAGAGACTATCAATGTACCTTAGCGAGGCAACAATTATGATGACGCACTAATACTAAACAGCCTCAACGTTCTTAATAAAACTTTTTCGACCTTGTAGTCTTCAAATGTACAACGTTAACAATATTAAGAGTTAAGTAGACAGACGTCCAAGCGTTGATATATTTGAAAACACTGCTGAAATACCATATAGGATTCATATTTGAACCTCCGACACATAACGCCTTAACTCCCAATTCTTACAACGTGATACAAAGCTTAGGTCTCAGTGACAAAGTCGAATTTGGTACAAAATTCGTCGTGGAGTTTCGTAAGGCTGTTGATGCTTTACATAGTGCAAGATCGGACGTGATCCATCAAAGTACAATACATTGAGAGTATGATATTAGATTTATATATGGACTGCGCAGAAATACTCTTAATAACAAGCTTGAGAAATAGTAAGGAAATAGTCTCATCCTGACAGGCACTCTTCTTAAACATCGTGGACAATTTTGAATGATACAATGACAATGATATAATTTGATAGATAGTTAAGACTGTCTCTAAGAGTCTTCTTCGAACTGGTAAGGGCAATCTATGAACATCTAAATCTATCTAGAAATTAGCCACGACTTTGGTACTATCAGTTAGTCAATCAATCCCTGAAGCTGAAGGCACCAGGTGTCCTATTATTTGTAAATCAGCATCAGCGTCTCCACTCTTGGATGAACTTTTAGTACTACGATTTAATTCAAAGAAAATAAAAATACCTTGCGAATAAAACCGCGAAAATACCCAGTTCTTTATAATAGGTAAGTAACAGCTACAAATATCTCAACAACATCTCAGGAAAATCCCTCTTATCCACCTGAAAGGAGTACATTTGTGATTCTTTCAAGATTTATTAGTCCACATGAGATGGCGCCACTCGATAGTGGCGCCATCCAGCTATTCCGCGCTATTTTCCAGGTAGTACATTCCGATGAATGTACTACCTGGAAAATAGCGCGGAATAGCTCGACTGTAAAAATAGCCCGCAGAAAATAAACCTCATACAGTGCATAAAAGTGTTTATATGTTGCACATTAGTTTGGTTTCAAAGTGTGTGTTATGCTGGGAACGTTATGGAGCTAGAATTTTGATGCAGTTTGCATGTTTTAGGAGATAGTGCTTTTAACTTATTCTGTATTTTCTTTTAAAGTGAGAACGTCACTTTGTTATCAGCACCTGTCGATATTATTTTATGAAATAACTTCCTTCAAACCTTGTTTAAGCATTCTTCATAAAAGGTTTTATGATAATCAAACAGACACATTCCCGTATTTCATTTAGTTATTGTACTCTGCAGTTCTAGATATAGTCTTAATTATTGAAATAACTTTCAATAATTAAGACATGTCGGGATATCCATTCTCTTTTTAATCCGTGTGATATATGCTTCCAGTGAACTCGTGCCACATTCCTTCCATATTACTTACTTCAGAGATCCCTTTCTCCTACAATACAATAGAAAACACGATGCCACTTAACGTCTACCTGTTTCCCGGGCAGACAGACAGACATATTTTATAAATAAATTCTACCTTCGGAGCGCACCTACAGGATCACAAACACAATGTGATGTAATATCATACTAAATAATATAATTAATATCAAAATTCATGCCCCGCGCGCTTCAGGAGCGAATAAAGCGAAAACAAGAGCGCTGAAAGCTCATAAATTATATATTCTGGACACTCGGCGATGCAGCCTTGTTAAAACAATTGGAGTTTTTCAACTACCTTCCATATTTTTCCTTCTTGTTATAGCTTTTTTCTTGTTCTGTGTTGTGAACATCCTGTAGTTGCTATGATTTAGTAACGGATTATCTAGTCTTGTGTAAAGAAAACTTTTGCAATAAGATGAACAAGTTACTTCCTTGCAATACACAAACTCGTAGTGTTTCATAATTTTATGTTTTATCATATTCTTAAGTTGCAGTGTGTTTGTCATCTTTCTATCAGTAAAAGAATTCTCGCTATCGAGATGGTACTTTCAAAAATAACCTTAATACCAAATAATTAGACCTATATAAACTAGTTTTACATTAATTTGAGCTTCTAAAAATCCGTTAACGTATTTCAGACCAGAGATCTTCACATTCCCAAAATAACCTCAATCAAAAACAGTTTCTAACTTTTATTTCAACGGACGTCCGCCATAAGAATTCAATGTAAGTTCAGAGATATAAAATTCAAGTGCTTGCTTCTATTTAAAGCCGACTACAGTTGTAGTGACAGTTTGAAGCCACAGAACACGGTATCTCTAGATAAGAGGAGCCATTACTAATAGTGCTCACGCAATGTGCGCTGAGCGCAGTATGGACTAACTGGATTTTTTGTAAAAATGATTAAAAAACATATCTAAAGTTGACGGAAATGTGAGCGTTTAAACAGAGACGGCAATATTTACTGCTTATGACACTGTGACGTCACTCACATTACTCACAAGTCATGCCACAGTGAATTAGCGCTATCCAGTGGTAATGACGTTTCGCGTGACAAGGTTAGAATAATTACTTCAAAAGCGTGTAACTTTTCCACCTATTTTATTATCCTTTCACAAGTCTTTATCTAAGTAACATCTTTCAAATGCGCATTCTTAATGAAGATTTTTAGTACTAGTCGAAACCCTACTGTCACGGGCTGTATTTCTACCAACCACGACACTCACTGAAACGCCCAGTTTGTATGGAAAGTTCTGACAGTGCCGTATCTAGCAGCGGCGTGGCCTCTCGGCGCTGTTCTGGAACCGAACCAAAAACAAGTCGTCACGACTTTTAAACTTCGGGGTTGTTCGCTACGTTCAAATGTTTGGATTCAATGTGCATCTGTGTTATTCATATTTCTTTGGATTTTGAATCGGTTTTGAGTGAGAATGCAGCTATAGTTTTATGTTAATAAAGGCATTATAGGGATGACCTTTGCCCAGGGGCAGGACGGTTTATGAAAGTAAAAACAAAACAATACGATTAGTAGGTATTGTTTTTAGTTAGGTAGTTAAATCCTAATTAATATTATAAATGCAATAGTGAATTTGTTTATTTAATAAAAGTTTAATAATAATAATAGGTAGTCGTGTCAGCCAACGGCTTAATAGCCACGAGTCTGAACCAACACCTACGAAGGCTCTCGTTAGGTAGCTGGATCAAGGGCTTGATTCAGAAAGTAGTACTTCTGGACACAGCTCGCATCGTTAGGAGGTTCCTCTCTCTGGAGCCCTGACCGCCGGTAGCTTGGACCCTGTTCCCGATACCGGTGGGCTACTATTTTTTATATTTTAAAAGGAAATAATAGTTTATTGGCTCATAAAAAGTGTTACAATATGAAGGTGTGACACTGGAGCCCGCACTAGTACCCTGTGTTGCAGGATCCAGTCTCTTTCGACAGATAATAAATAATTATGAAAGATTTTTTTTATTAGGCAGCATTCCAATTAAGTACAGGCCAGGATTATTTTAAAATCGATTAGGCACAAGATATTCTTAAATTGCTTTTACGTTTAAATTGTTAAACCTGATGAATTTTGGTACAGGTATAGTTGGGATCCTGGAGACAGTCAGTCCTAGGCTACTTTTTTTTTAGAAAAATTATACTAACGCGCTAAGCAAACCCGCGAGAAAAAGCTTGTATAAATATATTTCAATATAGTATTAGATTCTAAATTTCAAAAATCAAGCGGTCCCCTAATAAATTTAGCCCTTTGCCTACAGTACTTTCCTTCTCTCTTCAAAATCTATCCAAAGGTTGTCTTTAAAAGATCGCTTTTAGCGATAAGGCCGCCCATTGTGTTACCCTATGTAATGTTTTCTTCATCTATTTATTCTGTAACTTATATGGTGTACATAATAAAGAGTATTCGATTCTATTTTATTCAATATCCTTCTCGAGTTCAACCATAAAACTACGACACAAAAAGTCACCGGCGACTAATCTCAACGGCGACAGTCGCTCGTGTGTATCCGGCCTATCTGTCGGACACTTCCCGAATTATTTTTTTCTCGTTCAAAAGAATCGGCCTGAGTCGCTCGGAGTAATTACTTACTCATTTGGTTCCTTTGATTCTCCCCACGTTTTTAACTTCGAAACTCTGAAGAAATTCTTATATTTTTGATGAATATTTTTTGTTCGAGTATTGTTGGATTACTTTCGAATTTGATGAGTATGGAATCTGCTTTGAGGGTTAGAGTTTAATCAACGGTTGAGGGGATCACAGAAATATGATAGGATTTATAAGGGGATACTTGTTCTTACAATCTGGTTGAAAATTCGTCAGCAAAGCAGTGACTCTTCTTTTATTAATTTATTTTTTTCAAAACAATGAACTGAAGTTGACACAATGTACGATGCTACTAGTGAATCGGGTGAATGTAGCCGCAGATTCGGACTCGCCACTCAGGAACTGGCAATGCGGCAGGTCCAGAAGAAGATGGCAAGATAAGTGGGAGTCCTACTTGAAAGCAATGGCTCAGATTACTAAACACATAAAAAAGAAGAAAGGGAGGCTTTTGCCTTGCAAGTTCAGAGGTCATATCAAAATGGCAAATTTTTATTAATAATTTTTCCAACTTACAACTACTTATCCTTACAGGGTGAAACGATAGCTTAAAAATATTTTAATACTTAATAATAACGTTGTGTACACATCTTATTAAGCAAAATATTACTACCCGTAATAAAATTCATAAATCCTATATCGCACATGACACAAGTATGAACTAAACGGGTAACCCTCTCCGTGCGCGCAGCCGCAGCGACCACATATCGACGAAACAGGTCCCGCAGACCGCGCTCTAATGAAGCCACCAATGTAGGCCGTAATCACGCCGCATTTGCGCCATACACTGCGTTTTAACGAAGACAAACCCACTGGCTGTGGGGAAAATTGTTACTCGTGCTAGGCTTGGGTTTCTGAAAGGGTTATTTATTTCAACTTATGTGAAATGTCATAGTAACCTAGTTTAAAAAATTGCTTACAACGTCCTACTGTAAGGCTACATATTTTTACTAGTTTGTGAAGATGAATGGATGCTGTTACTCTTTCGCGCAAAACCCCATAACGGATCTTGATGAAACTTATCAGTGAATTTTCTTTTTAAGTATATTGTGTATACTTAAATAAAAAAATAAAAAAAATAATAATAATAACAAAAGAGGAAACTAATTAGTACTTTCCTTTTTATATTAATTTAAATTATATTTATTTATTTATGAACGAGTGTACATTAATACACTTTAAAAAGAAAATTTTAAGCCCTCGTCATAAATTGTATAATTGTAATCAAAAATATCATTAGGACCGCCTCCAAAAATCAGTTTTGAATTTCTAATGTGGAAAACTAATCATAATAACTACTATTTGACAGCACATTTACGAATCAAAGATAAATCAGACAATTAGGAATAAATTAATGTGAAACTTTAGTACAAGCAACATTGATGGTCTGGACAAAAATGTTGTCGATTCTTGTAAACTACACTAGCATCATCTATTCTTATTATCACCGCCACCGCCCGTCCCTAAAAGATATCCAATAGATTCCTAAGTAGTTCTTCTTGTAACCTTAAAAGCACATCGATGTTTGACACGGGATTTAAAAGGTAGGTATCATAAAATAAGAGCTACAAAACTAACTACTGGATCAGTCATCAGCGAACTCGCTTTCAAGTATGTTGAATATTGCAACTACTTTCGGGATTATTCTCGCTGTCGCTGTAACAGCCAACTTAGTGCAGGAGTCGACATTTTCCAGTTCATATACCCGTGAGGGTTTTGGTTTTATTGAGCAGGCCCTTATTTAAACTACTGTAAAGCCAATACGAATCACAATCGTTTTAAAATCACAAGTACGGACAATAAGTTCTATTTTAGATTTTAATACGTTCGCTGCAATATTACTCGTAATAACGTTATTAATAAACTAGTTCTCAGTATACTTTAGCAATTTTTGCTAGAAGAAAATTAGCTGTGGCAGGGTATCTTTTTATTTCCCAGCGGTTGCTGTAAGAATAAGAGATGGAAATAAATATTTATTTATGGAGATAGATATAATTAATCTAACTCAATATAGCCCTGTAGTGTTTATAACTTAGGCCGTAATATTTCTGCGAATTATTTTGATCTTCATAGAGACAAAGACGTACTAAATATCCCCAAGTAACCCTCAAATGCCGCATCATGATCTCGCGCTGGCCGCAAACTATCGGGTCTTTCGGCCCGTCGAACAGTAGTAGCGTCAACCCTCTCGCGGTGGGCCATTGCGACCGCTCCGCCCGGGCCACTGCGGCCGCGCGCTAATTAACCACAAACAAAAGGTGGCCATTACTCACCGCCGCATCCCTCGCTGATTTTATTCAACTTTTACAATAAAACACGCCATTTTGTTTCGCGGAACATTTTACTGTTAGCTTTATTGTGGATTGTGGGATTGAACATTTAGTTCTATTGTTTTAAACGACCTTGAAACGGCTTTGGAGTTTGCGTTTAATAGTTGACTGCGTTTAACTATTCCACAGATTTTCTGAAGGAGTATTTTTATTGAGACATCTTAAAAGAATAATAGTGCGAGGATCTAATAGAAAATATCTTTAATTCCGTTAGGTTGAACCTGAAGAGATATTGGACTGGTCACAGCTGTTACGGGATCGATAATATGGACCGGCTCGTAGTGAATGCTTTATCGAAGCGAGGGCTGGTTTGTATGGAGGGAAGGTCTACGTAATCTCTACTTATCGTGTGATTGAGCCTGGTGATCGTATCGGACTACCAAAGTGTATTATGTACCCTAATAGCATCCTTCTAGAAGGGTTTATGCACTTGGTATCTGAATGGGTTAATACTGAATAAGGCTAGATGGGATATTCTGTCATCCTAACTAATATAATAAATGAGAAAGTTTGTTTGTTACGGATTGTTTGTCTTAATTGCTGAACCGATTTTGGTAATTTTTGTTACAGCAGAGATAGATGGAACTTTGGATACCGTTACAGGCATTTTTTTTTTGCGGAAATCTTTATTAACACAAGCGAAGCCATGAGCATAAGCTAGTATTCATATACAAATTCGTTTTAATAGCGTTGTGTTTTAAATACAATGCGCATTGCAATTTATTTTGCAAATTTTTTATTTGAATACACCTATTGGATATATTATTATTAATCACATTATACTTCAGTACATACTAAAAGGAATTTGCAGAACAATCGGCTGATTTTAATTACGACGACCGCCCTCTCGTGGGGCTGCGTTGAATTATAATTCATTGCTGCAAAAATAAGTGGGTGACTGTAAATGAATATTGTAGGGAGGGTACATCTACATTTTTGCTCCGCGTTTTGTTTGAAAAATGTCTAGAAATGGAGTGTAAAGTTACGTAGAAAGGAATACTGAGTAATGCTGGCGGAATTTTGTCATTTGTTGGAGTCGGAATATAAGTTACAATTACTTTAGCAGCGTCTCTTGAACTATTATTTAGTACCGTCATTCTTGAATGTATAATGACATGAAAAAAACTTATGTTCTGTATTTGTTACTCGTAGAATATGTGTATGCTATGGGGAATTATTTCCTGTTGAATTATATACGAATTTACACTAATGCTGACAATTCTAAATTCTATCGACATTTGAAACTTAGTGAAATTGAAATACTTAAGCTTCTAAACCACACAAACGAATAACCAGTACAAAATGTAAACTATTTTGATATTAGAAATAACCGGAACAATAGCTAACAATATCTGGCGGCCGGCGTTATCTACCGCGGACGACTTGCATACAAAGTGCTCACATTATTCCGGCCAACAGTTGATTTTATTCATACCCAGCCGTGCTGCATTTAATTCATTTTAATTCTCTGTCCGTCCAGTTTGCGGCCGACAATTTTAATTATTAACTTTAAAATTATTTACCGACCACCATTTTACCGACCATAGGACCATTTTAGGGTTAAATGGATGAACCTTTGTAACGCTCAGCTTTGGTCTAACTGCGGTTCGTTTGGTATGTAATCTATTTTTAGGAGCACTGGGATTCTGTAGAGACTTTAATCATTTTACATTTTATCTCGTCTAATAATTGTTAGGTACTTTGTTTGGGATCGTTAGGCCGTTACAGATAATGAAATAAATGGTATTGTGTAAGGGTTTGAGATTCATGTGAAAGGATCGAGTTAATTATTACGAGTGGATGATAAGTCAATATTATGAATCTAGGTAACTTAATATTTTCATCAAGGTGACTCAAAAAGGTTTCAGCACAAAAGCTTTTCAGTAAATATTTAAATAACTGCCTGCAGCTCAGTTGGGGAAGTTAAATATAGACATTTCTACCTTTGTAAACGCTCCATGATCAGTACTCAAATAAATGAAATCAACAACCCAAAATCTCGTTACATACTGCAATTTCAGGAAAACCATTCTAACAAGATAAATAATAATTTATCCGTGCTCGAACGAATGTGGTAAGTTTAATTAAAATGTGGATTATTAGCACGAAACTTAATGTTATCTAGTTTTTGCCCACGGCTACGCTCACCTTAATACAGATTTTCACAAACAAAATGTCTTTCCGGGCTCCAGGGATCTATCTCGGTACCAAATACCATCAAATTCGGCCCAGCGATTTATCCGTGAAAGCATAAAAAAAAACAAAGCCACTTTTGCAATTTATAACACCTATTCTTTGTGCAGTAGGAATTAATATGTACGATTTAAGGCTACTTATACGAACATGACACGCTCGATTTCGATAAACAGGGTCGCTTAGACCCCGAAACATTATCGCGGTCGACAATAGTAATCGACGAACGACACATAATAACCAAAGCAGACCTAAAAGGGTTCGTGTAATGGAGCAATTGCCAGTTAATTACGCGTGTGGGTCTAACAGACCCGCCTTGTTTTTGTAAGGGTTAAATGTTTTGAGGAACTAGTGTATTTCAATTGAAGGGTTTGTATTTATTTGAGTAGGTATTGGGAATAAGTGTTTTGGTGTATTTTCGGTAACCCAAATATCACACGGGGTTTGATTTTGCAGAGGCAGAGGTGGAAACCACACCCATATTTCGGCAGTTATACAATATTACAGAATTAACACAAAACCTGAAAAGAGATTATTGCACTCATCATTATGAATAACTTTTCAATTGAGACCAACTCTGAAATTGCTAAGAAAAACATTGTTGTTCAGTACATTTAGTCGAGTTTAATAAATTGTTCATAATGATGAGCACAGTAGCTCTTTTGTGTGTTGCATGTATTCTGTTACATGATGCATTAACATCAACTGTAACTGAGATTTTCTAAATTAAATACCTTATACCACTTAACCTGTCCAGGGGATTTAAACGCAGACCCAATTAACAATTTTACAACCTATTAATACTGGAGCAAACAATTTTAAAGTATATATTAAAAACCTCCAAAGTAATCGCTTCCCTATCCTGATTAACCTAAATAATTTCTTCACAATTTGATTCATCTCAATCAGCTTATATCTCCGTGATCCACTCATCCAGTTCCAACCGGTACAATTTTAGTTCGCAATCGATCCGTCTACCCTCACCATCTTATGAACACTCCCTCTCCATGTATTCTATGTCGCATTGTTATTTTGTGAATGAGGGGTCAGAGGTTTTTGCGTCTTTGATCAAAGTCAGGAGGCAGGACCAATGAGAAGAGCAATCGTCTTAGCGAATTAAGTATTTATGCCATATTTTGCTGGTTATTATCTATAGGAAACGACCAATTGGAACTGTGCACTAGCTTCAGGGGGCTTCTACTCTCTAAGCCCGAAGTCCGTAGTTTCGGCCTTAGTGTCGGGCGTTTTCTACGCCGTATCACCTACGGACTTACGATTTGACATTTGAGAAAACGCCCGACACTAAGTCTGAATCTACGGACTTCGGGCTTAGAGAGTAGACCCCTGATTCTGACGTTTTGTAACTAATCATAATACAATATGAATTTTAAATGGTGTTTACATAAAACGTGTAACTTGTAATTTCAACTTGAATAAAACTTACTTAAGTTTGTATATATAATGTATAAAAATTAAAAAAGTGTTTATAGAGTTTCTAGCACGTTCTTCTCCAGAAAGATCTACGCTTTGGAACGTGCCAATAGCTTCATCTTTTTGACCGACTAACCTTGATAATTCAGAAGTGCCTGTGAAATGCTTTGAGTTTTTTGAATTTTCAATAACTTTTCAGAAGTTACGTCATCATAATCTACAATACGTACCTACATACAATAAACAAAATGCAACGTTAAAGTGATTACAGCTGCAAGCCTGCGGTTAATTTTAAAAGCCGGGTATAATGCGGACTAAATCTAACGGCTTTGCCCGGGTAACAGCACCAAGAAGACCCGGCTAATACCATAACACCCGGGTAATTCGTCGCAAAGATGGTGTCTCGCCATTGGTTTTTGTTAGTTCCATTATCTGTTTCGGTTTTGTCCTTATTTATTTTTGGAACAGACGACACGGGTTGATCCGGGAGGTTAAGCGATTGCCGAGGTAGATATGTGGCTTGATGACCATCTTATTAAGGTACTCCTCAGTACCTCGGAAAGCATCTTTAGCTTAGATCCTGACTGTCATCTGTAGATCTTCGACAGTCGTTACGGATAGTCATCAGCCTGACATTCTGACACCAGTTTTGCTAATGGGTATCTACCACATTAACCAGTTACTGGGTTTGGGATTGAGTACTGGTAGTCTACCCTGATACAAACTTTGGTTACTATCTACATGATAAGTTTAAGTGTTGACGCCAGTTAAACTCCCTAGTCGCGTTTGCAGCTCATGCGGAAAACTATTAGCTATCAAGTCCATACTGTTACAAAGAAAACATTTTTCCAGATTTATCACACTATACTCTCATAGTATCTTAGAACAATTTAATGCCATTTTTAAACAAACCATATTCTAAAGCAGGTAAAGAATTTCATAAACTTGAAAACATTTACCAAATTTTCCAAATAAAAATGAAAATAAAACAGTTTTATTTTGATATGAAGTCAAGGTAAACGATATTACAATGTTTTAACTGGGGGTAAACTCCGGATAATACGCGTAATCTCCGGCTATTAATGTTTTTAAGGATAATACCGGCGCCGAGCCATATCTGAATGAAGTCGATTGAAAACTCGAAGGAAATGGAAATTGTTATTTTGAGAGATAAACGAAATAGTTATTGTTTTAGAGAACATTATGTTTATTAAGTGACGCTGTAAATTCGATTTTTTATAAGCTATGAGGCGATGAGGCGCTTAGACTTAGTTTGTAATTTACAAATTATAAAGTAATAGTGCACTCATTGTTGAGAAGCTTAAATAATAAATAAATAAACCTACAGGTACTTTACTCAATAACAATAGGTAGGTACTTAAAAATTTAAATGCGAAAATAGTTCTATCTATGACATGACTGTTCCCTGGTAACATAGATATACTATACAAGTTGTTTGTGTCTGTTTTTTTTATATTTCTTTGCCTTGTAAGGATAAAATATGATACTTTATATAGGTACCTCAATAATATTAAGTTCCTTATTAAGAGCTAAGCCGCTGGCAAGACTAGTATTTTAATAAATACCTAAGCTACTTTATGAGTACCCTTGATTAATATCACCTAAATTAAGTGTTAGTTCTATCCGTAGCCATGGCAACTGGATGTAATTAATTATTCACACCTGTTAAAATTTATTTCGTAGGCTCCTGTATTAATGATAAATTGCTTAATTATTAAAATATTAAGTCTTTTGACTACATTCATTAATTTTGTGTTTTATCTTTTCAGGTAAGTCCAGTTGGTAATGAAGATGGTAGCTGTTAATGAAAATAGCTGAAGTAGCTTTACTGTAAGTTATTTATTTTCCTAAAAACATAAACATTCTTCATTGAATCTTCTTGTCCTTTGTTTGCAAATTTGTTAATATGCTTTGACTAGGTTTCCACTTGCAACCAACTCGTATGCAAGTTGAATTACATCCTGCCAGGGTTGCGGATTTTTTTCGAAAGAGTCACCGCGGCCCTGGAAAGCAAAGACACTAGGAGGAACACGGATGGGTTTTAGTCAGTAAGAGTCTTACACTCCCTCCTGCTCCACCCAGAGCGGAAGGGGTCATTTGATGATTTTCTATGTATAAAAAAATGTAATTATAACATATAGAAAAGTTCGATTGATTGAGCTTCGCAATGCAACTCGCGTGCGAGTTGCTTGCAAGTGGAAATGCGGCAAGACGTTGTTTACTCGGAAGATTACAAAGTGAATATCTTGTATCTCAATTATTGCTTCACAACATGTTGCTACAGTAAGCGCCAGATAAATTTGCAATAACGGTCACTGACCCACATTAATATAAAGCTATCCTGATTGACTTCTATCGTAACTAAAAACGATTCGTAATTTATGTATGCGCCTTATCAGTTATCAAATATCCCAGCAGAAACTTTACACGACCTAGAATATCATTTAGAAAGCCTGAAAATATTGATCAAGACCTACTCGAGTTCAAGCAAAATAATATCATAAACATAATGTACTCAGATAAGTACGTAATCGACCATTGAACACTTCACACAATTTCTTCCCAAAAAAATACCACTTAAACCTGAACAAAAGGGAACCAGCCAATATTTACACAAAACAACTACCCATTCATCGCGTCAATTCATTCGCCACACAAAAGATAAGTACATAATACAAGTTATATCTTTCTTTCCCACGTCCCAAAGAAATTACTATCAAACTATAATAGCGCTCTTATGAGAAAAACACGCAGTTTCCGTCACTAAAATAAAATAGAAAAAGCGGTTATAACTGGTTATAACTAGTTATAGAGGCTTATAACTGGCTGTTACCGCTACAATCTGGTTATATCCGGAAATCTTGCCAATTACCGCACAAGTGGGAGGTTGAAACGAATTAGTGAAGTGTTATTATTTTACTCTTTTTTCTATTAAGGGTTCTCTTTAGTGAGACGAAACGCTTGTATAGTTATTTGTTCGTATTACTTACTTTACATTTTTCATGTGGACCTATTATATTAATCGTTATTTCAAAAAATCGGGAAAGAGAATACAAAACTACTTAAAAGATTATTCTTAAAGTTTGCCTTCCCGGAAACAGATGAAGTTAATTATATTTTTCTGTAAACCCATAACACGAGTTCCTTCTGCTTTAGAGATTATCAAAAGTTAACGATATTAATAAAACAGTTCTTTATTAGCCACCCCATTTAATCGAGGTAACTGTGTTTGCTTTAAAATAAAAAAAAACACTGACGTTGACATATGAATTTCAACCTTACTTTTCAAATATGTAAAGTTTATATTTGCTTGGTGTATAAAACCAGGGGTACTCAACACGGGGTTGAGCCGGTGTAAATTTTATAAATAATTATTTGGGTTTGCAGTAATTACTGTCTGAAACCTGAAACCTGAAGCCTGCAGTAACTGTGCCACTGTGTCAAGTTTATGAGGCGACGTGTTGCGTAACGATTTCATACCTATATATGTTATTTTATAACTTTGTGAGGAGGTGGGTCTGACCAGACAATAAGCGAACTTTGTAGAACAACTTTACGTTGGATTTTATTAGAAACTTGTAAACGATAAAATTGTGGATTGCGTTATAGGTTTAGTAAATCTACAGTATTGGAAATACTTTAGTATTAACTAAGTTGTTAGAAGTAACTTAAGATGAAGATGAGATGGGTGGCACTCACCTAGTTATTTTAGTGTCATTTGCCCGCGTCTTCCCTCGATGATATACATATTTTCGAAGAAATATTAGCCCATAATTATAGTCTACAGGGTTCCTTCTGTATCTGTACCAAACTTCATATTAACTGCCTCCGTGGTAGAGTGGTTTAGGCATTTGCCTTGTGACCCGGTGGTCGTGGGTTCGATTCCCACGGGAAGTATACTTTGTAAAGTGGTTTTCCAGATTGACTAGGACATTGGAGGTTTGAATCACCGGATTGTCTGATAAAAAGATGATTCCGTGCTTCGGAAGGTACCTACGTATAAGCCGGCGGTCCCGGCCGCCAAATGGCAGTCGTCAAATAAACCATGTCAGAGGCCCTTGAGGTGGTTTAGAAACTCTGACACTAGGGTGCGTGGGGTCGTTAGGCCTTACTGCCCACACGATAAAGAAGAAAGAAAGATCAAACTTCATCGAAACGATTCGGTGATTTTGACGTAAAACTGTAAGAAAGAACTGAGTTTCACAGATGTGATATTAGTTAGCATTTATTTCATATAAAACGTGCATGAAAAATAGACTAAGGTAAAAAAAATCCAGTGGTACTCGAAACTGTGCCAGCAAGGCAAAGTTATAGAAATAGGGTAAAGCAACTGAATGGACTTTTTCCTGTCGCAAATTATGATTAGGATTGTACTTAACCATCCTCACAGTGTTATCCACCTAACCACTTCATTATTTTAAAAGCAAATGCAAGCGTTAAACTGAAGATTTTTTCATTCCATTAAGATGGCGTTTACTGAACAAAAACCAACAAAATACGGGACAACAGATTTCATTTTCCCCCATTTAATCAACTTGTAAACACAATGGAAACTTAACCTTACGGTTTAAGACATAAAGTTGGTTTTGTATTGTTTCGTCGGGTTAGGTCAAAATGGGGTCGATAGGAGTTTTTACGGCTAGAATTCACCTGTTGAAGGTACGAATGGTTATTGTTCAATAAAAACGTGTAGTATTGTGTAATGACACCTCTAGAGCTGCCTTCATGAATTTGAAAGTTTGTCGTGGTTCCGTATATGTATTTATTTTAGTGGCTGTATCTTGTAATGTAACGTTCTCTGATTTTGTAACCGTATGTTGTGAGGACGAATTTTGTGGCGGTTTTATCGTGGTTGGTCGTTTAGAATCTAAAAGCGAGACGATAAATCGTAAACGTCCCTTTTGAACCTGAGATTGGTATAAACAGGTGTTCTGTGGTGGATTGGCGATTGAAATGATGAGTGTCATTGAGCCGCGGTTTTTGACCGATTAATAATACAACCCATGTAATGATTTCTGGATAACCAAAACCTAAGTAGCCGTAACATATCATTTGCTTTTTGTATAAAGAAAAATCATTTATTTGATGTTATTTGATGACACTCCATCAGGTACAATAACATAAAATGTCTATGAAATAAAAAACTCAAGTGATAGTTTGAAGAAAAAGAGGCCACTAATAGTTTTTAGGGTACACTTGTGAGCGTTAATTACTGCAGAGGCTGCACAATTGTTCACTCGATACTTCTTATTACTCTCTTGTCTGTTATGTATGAAGAACCACACGTAATCTTATATAGTGCCGTTGATCAGCTTTAAGACCACTGTTCTCTCTTAAACTGCCATTAAAGTGCTACTATTCTGCTAATGTGTACCTTTCTCGACCTTAACTGCTCCAGCCCTGACTTGTGAAAATTCCCAAATAAAAAATAAATCTTATGTAAAAATTAACATTAAATTCGCGATTAATTCGGCGCACACCGGTGTGTTGCCGGTGCTTAAGCGGTGGCTGAATAATATGTGCCCAAACCGGTGGTGTAAGAGCTGTATAGCGTGCTATAAAACTCATATGCTGCTTACTTAGACAGCTCAAAGAATAAATGTGTACCATTAGTCAACCGCTATTGAACCCCCAGTGCTACTTGAGATCTTATTAAAAAATAAAGAAAATTAATTTAGAAAACTAAAGAAAATTCGGATATTTAATGATTCTATTTACTACCTCTGGTGACTCTTAATCAACTGATTTATAAACATTCCATATCCTAGACTCAAAATACCGCCTTCATTATGTTAATCAAGAAAACGACTCCATCTCTTCCAGCCAAAAAGGCCTGCTAGGACAATATCGTGCGCAACATTACGTGACAACGAGCAGCAGTCGGGCGACTTAGAGCGGGCTTATTGTAGCCATTTTATGTGGCCGGCTGAATTACAGGCGCATTAGGCTACCGATTTGTTGCCTGTATTGCTGGGAAGGAGCCTGTGTTTCGGGGTCAGTTCTTCTGATGTGTAAAATTGTGAGTTTTTGTTATGAGACTTATATACTGGTACGTTTGCTGATGTAAATGAATGTAATGTTATCTGCTGGCATTAATAGTGGCGTATGGCATCTTAGGAGAATATTGTTTTCTAGCATTCACCGATGGCACACAGAAATAGTGGAGTTTTCTGTAAATACATTCTGATCTGTACTTCTATTAATTATAGGTATGTCGCAGCGAATTGGCTTAATCAGCCGTTTAATTGGTGGCCAAGTTTTTAATTTAAAGGCGCCCATTTTACTAAGTGACATCTATTGTTTAATATCCTTTAATGATTTTCCCATGTCACTTATGTCGCTGATTAAACGGCGCAGTTCAATGAAAAGGCTAGGCTTTTAATGAAACGGCTGACTAAGCTAGTTGGCTGCGACAGGTATATTGCTAGACAAGCGTGCTCCATCGTCGATCACACATTTTCGCTTACCATCAGGTGAGTAAGTGGTCACACGCGAGCCTATCAAGCGATTTTATTAGGATATAAATGGCTTGAACGACCTCTCTTAGCTTTTTTTTTACTAAACGTTAAGTTTAACAAAACAACCATTTCGTATATCCTTGTCCAAAAGATGACTTTCCTATTCCCAAGTGAGCATCAAGAACACAAACAAACATTTCCCTCCAAAATTACATACTTCAAGTTTAGCGTCAAATGGAACGTAATTATCATGTAAACTTGAATAGAAGCCGTAATTCTACATAATTGAATAACTTGCTACCCTCGCTCGTATTAGCTTTTAGTTAATTATATAATATTATAATTCTGCGATTCTCGTGTGAAACTAACTTGGACTAATTTCTGGGTGGACTGAATTAAACGGGTAACTTAATATGATATATTTTGTTACACCCAGGAGATTACAAAGGCTATAATTTAGGGTTATAATTACTTCAGTTGCGTCTAAGTAGACTCATCCGAGTATGTTTTCCTATAAAAATGTTATCTAATCAAATGATGATTTATAATTTTCTGGCTATTATTTTTCCTAGCTCTTAAAAGCTTATAACTTCTTGGTAAAACGCCTACAAGTATGTAGTTTACCAACAAGTTAGTTGCGTTTAGTTTTGTAGAAATAAAACGTAGTAAAGTTAATAAATAATATGCAACCTAAAACTCAGCAAAGAATAATCCTGCATTGGATTATTTTTTTGCTGAGTTTTAAATTTAAACTACAATAAAACGTACCTACCTGTACTTTTCCCAGAAAAGGAGCACGAAAAAGCAAAATTCTCTCTAAAGTTGGGTGAGAATGCACAAACCAGAGTTTACCTAATAAACGAACGCATTAACAATACACTGTATAGTGGGGGTGGTTTCCTACCTGGTACAACCCCACTTTAGCCCCCTTTAGCCCCCTCTCTACCCCCGAAATTATGTCGTCAGCCGGTTAACAGGATTCCAGCATCTTTACCGGAGTACGCCGCGTTTAAAATTAAGCTTTATTTTGAAACAAATGCTATTCGCTTTAGAAATAAGGTTTGCTAGTGGATTCTGTGGTTTGCGGGGTAGTTGGATTTCAGAAGCTGTGCCAATTTATTGTGATCGATGTTTATGACGAAAAATAGGTGCATAGTACAGGCAAACAATTAGATAGGTGTATGAAATTAACTGCTGATCGATTCTGTTATGTAACATCGTTTTTACTGTAACATCTTACAGTAATCACTTTAGAGCAGTGAACTGTAATTTCTCTTTGATTTGATATCATCGCCAGCTGACTTCATGTGTTCTTCACCTAAGTTTTACGGTGAGAAGCATCTCACCGTGAACAGCTTTTCTATGAAAATGACAACGTGAAAACTTTATATAAGTGAACGTGACGTGAAATGTCATTTCTCATGAAGCTAAGAAATGACAGCTCGCTTCTAGCTACCTACACCGAAGTTTTCACGTTGAGACTTTTACCGAATAGTACCACAGAATCGCGCATCTGTTGTTCAATTAATGCACGGATGTAACTTGCCTGCACACTTAATAGTTTTGCTGTGTGTACAAAAAACAAATAAGAAGTTCGGATTTAAGTTCATAGTTTCACAGCGAGTCTTTCCATATTTGTGTTCATTCCATTGTACTTCTATGTTTGTGTGCTCACGCAAAACTCTCCCCATGAGCACAATTTCGCCTTAATTCCTAAGTTCCATCGTTACAAACAGAAAATGTTTTCATCTAAATACTTGGCGACTAAACTGCTTGTTCACGGAATTTTTTCGCCAGTGTTTCGGACATTTCTTGTTTTCGACACGACGATGTAATTTGCCACTTTTTCGCAAATCATCTGGGCTAAGCACAAGGGTGAAGATTCGACAGTGGCGCCCCCTGGGGAATTTCTAATGAAACTTGTTTACTCGAAGCGCCCCTGGCGACACCTGACGGTTTCAAAATGAACTAATTAAAGGAGGCTGCGAAACTTTAAGTGCTATAAAATGTAGAACGTAACATTTTTATGAGATTTGCTTCGAAAAAATAAAGATGTTTTTTTCTTGGAGAGAAATAAAGTTGTTGCGTCTGCTGTTATTAATACAAATTCTTTGGCCTAGTTTGTTTAGGATTGGCTATTCATTATGTTTTTTACTTATACAACGTGTAACAGAATAAACGCAATACCTACTAACTTTTACTATAGGACCAACACTGAAATCGCAAAAAAAAAATCGAATGCTCCATACATTTTTGTGAGCATAACTCGACAAAATGTACAGAACAGCTGATTTTTTTTTCGCGATTTTTGGGTTGGTCCTATAGTAAAAGTTGTTCGTAATGATGAGTACAATGACCCCTTAAGAGGTATTGCGTTTATTCTGTTACACGTTGTGTAATATACCTAGATGTTTTGGCCTTTAGTAGAAAACAGATAACTTTGGCTGGAAATACTTCTTTCTTAAGTAACTTTCCATCTATCAAAATTAGTTTACCAACTTACCCGACTTTGAAAGATTTAATAAAATATCCTGTCACTCTTTCAATCCAATGATTATCACAACTTTTAGCCCGTAAAATGTCACTCATTTCAGTGTCAAAATAAATAAAAGACATTCCCTTTTAAATAATTTAAACAAACACCCCTCCTCACGTGCATCCACCCGATTATTTACATGTATCATCCCCTCTGAATACCAAACAAAGATATAACTCAAACGTTCGACTGAAGGAATGCTCTGACGTATGCTAAACAGAATAAAACGCAACACAAGATTCTAGACGTGATGCGTTTCGTTTCTGCTCCATACAAAGTTATACATTTTTTGAAATTCATTTTGTGAGGGAGTTTTGATTTCTACAGAAAATGTTGTAAACATTACCTATGTTGTTTGTTTTATGTACCTATAATATTGTCCCACTGTTAGACAAAGGTACCAGAGCCTTTTACTCTTCCCGGTGTACTACGGCATGAAAGTTGATTTTTTAATGGTTTTAATTTTTAGGTTAATAATTCACAAAAAGGCTACCTACCGCAAACATGTCTAAAATAGACAGATATTTAGACATTATTAGTCATTACCTGATTTAATTATTTTATTTGATACTTACCTACACTAGATGAGCTTGTGGCTCATTTAGCCATTAGCATTCCTTCTTCTTTTTTTGGCTGTTGTCATTTATAACAGCCAAAAACAGAAATTCCGCCGTGAAAAGCTCGAAAACCACGCTAAGCCGTTGGTTCCGGCGGTCATTTGTAGATCGATGGCAGTCGTGACGGATTATCAGAAGCCTGACAATCTGACTCCAGTCTTGCCAAGAAGTACCGTGTTACCCAGTTAATGGGTTGTGGAGGTCTGCTAGGCAGCCGCTCCACGTAAAATACTGGTATTCAGCTGAATCCGGTTTGATTGAAAGCCGACCCCAATAAAATTGGGAAAAGGCTAGGCAGATGATAATTCTGTCTAACAGTAATACAATTTTTTACCAATATGAAAACAGAGGTTTGTTAGCAATATTTACAAGGGTATTATTTTTGTAAATGTAATTTTGTATGGAGAAGCAACAAGATCATCCCTCTTTGTGCTCGATTAATGCCTCCCTCATACGCATTCTCTCGCATAACTCGAATCTGCATAACATTCCAGGCTCGCTGCTTTATTGCTATTGATTCGCATAAAAAGTCACCGAAAACGACAGTAAATGGCTTTCTTTAAGTACAATACCGTTTCAACTGAGATCAAAGAATGGACTTAGGGAGTAACATTAAACACTGAAGATAATATAAACTGATCTTATTCTAGTATGGTTTGATTCACACAGTTTATCTCAAAATATACAAAAATACAATACTAACAGTGAAAATAGAATCAAAATTGATATAGGTAACTATTTTAAAAATATATATCTGTCCCTCACGCGAGAACGCTGTTTTCTATCGCAGCTGTATAGACGTCATGAACTTTGACGTCAGAGTTCGTATCGGACTTCTCTTTCTAGTTGTAAACTTTGAAGCTTTGTAAGTTCACCGCTAATGGGTGTATTAAAAAAAGAAAAAAAAAATTATTTCATTTATCAAATAAAAAATTGCGTGCATATTCCCTATTAAAAACTTTAGTTTCATTTTCAAAACTTTTGTTCCCGTAACTGTAGTCACAACAAGAAGTAATAGGATGTTTATAAGATAAGCATTGTTCTCGTTTCAACCAAAATACCCACACACAAGAGGATAGAGGTCAAACAAGAGCTCTGAAACATAAAATTCTATGTATTTACGTAACAGTACCTTAGAGGTAGCTCGGCCTTGTTAGGTATACCTATTGTTCTTTTATCAGAGAAGACAATGGAGGTAGGAGGTGTAGGTAAATGAGGACGGGAGTATCAAAATTGATATACAGTAGCTAGAAAATTCTTGGACCACTGATCAAAATGATTTGCCTCTACTTTTATGTCTACCCTGATTTAGTTCGATGTGTTTTAAGTTTTTACTCCAGACAGTAAAGATTTAAAATACATGTAACTAGCATTTTCCCGTGGATTAGCTCACGTTACGACCTATTTTAAAAACCGTGCGTTTTTTATCGAGATAAAAAAAAACCTACCTGTGACATGCAGCGGTAGTGTACATTTATATCAGAACAATGAACTTATTATACGGATGATCAGTACTTCCAGAGATTACCTTTTTAAAACATAATTAAACATACTAAGATTTTTTTGTTAATAAAGTTTAGTTTTGATAAAAAATTCTGTGACCATTGTGACTGTGATTGTGAAAAAAAAACACCAAAAACTTCAAAATGAAACCGCTGAAAAAAACCTCAAAAGAAAAAAAATTCGTTTCTTTCTCTCAACTCCCGTAATTTCATAGACGTTTGGCAAGGTGTTCCATATCGGGCGCGCCTCCCCTAACGAGCTGTCACACAGATAGGCATCTGAAGCGAAGTTGAATTATTGTCCCAACTTCCTCTGATTTTAGTTATATGAGTATTAGAGGAGATATTATAATGTGTAGGTGGATCTAATTTGTGTGGGAGGAACAGATAAATAATTCAAATTAGAATTGTTTTGAAGTTGGCAACATCGGGGTATGTTTGTGTTTGCAATACTGAGATGTCAAGTCATTTTTTGTACAACTGAAATACCTATTTGATTACGGGGTCATTAGGTACGTTACGACTGACCAAAAAGGTTGATTTTTCTTTACCCAATTCTAAAACCGGCCACTACACATAGTGCCAATAAATTCTACAAATTTTTAAGTCACGTTCGGTGTCACATCTCATTCGCAATCTGTTAAAAAAGCCTCATTTCCCATAATTTCTGACAGTTTGCTACTGACATGCGAATGCGTCGGCAGATGGTCGATGGGACCGAAAAGTTCTAGAGTGGCGACCGCGTTCCGGTAGACGCAGCGTTGGAAGGCCTCCCACAAGATGGACCGATGACCTGGTGAGGGTCGCGGGGAGGCGATGGATGCGAGACGCATAGGACCAGTCGTTGTGGCGACACTTTGGGGAGGCCTATGTCCAGCAGTGGACGTCTTTCGGCTGATATGATGATGCAAATGTGAATGTTGCGTTAAAATTAGTAGAATAAAATTGGCACTCAGAAATGCCCAAAATGCCATCAAGATATATTTCAGGTACCCTCTTTCTTATCCGTCGTCGGTTAGACTTTCGGCTACGTCAACGTGAAACTTCACAAAAGGCAATCATAGACAAATATCTTATGTCAATACTATTATTATTTGTGGGAAGTAAATCCCCAACCTATTCGGAGACCGTAAGCCGCTTACAGCTACACCCTATATTTTCCCATATATTCCTGAATCAGCAAGCTTCTAACATTTAATAATAAAACATCTTACGTATTATACAAACAATTCGTATTCGTGACAGCCCTAAAAAGAAAAATTATCACCTGTCACATATACAGGACGTTACAAAAAATAACACATTCGCTAAAACGCACAATGTCGCGGGAAGTCGCGCAAAAACGCGCCGCGTCGCTTGGTGGGAGGGGGGGTTGTCGGCTGTTAGACAAATGGCGTGCTTACTTAGCCGTCTGCGTTTTTTCACTGAGACATACATTCGGCAGCGGCAGTTTGTACGAATTGTGTCGATTTGATAGTTTTTCCGGAGAAGCGATGTTCTTATTTTGTAGAAGTATGTGCTGGATTTGGCTGGTAGAAGCTTGTGTTGAATTGTTCAATCTGTCTTGAGAATCGTCTTTTTTGTGTCAAAGTACGACAAGATGATTCTAGATCTGTAATTCACATTTATATCTTCATGTAAAACATTTCGATTTAATATGACCTTTCTGTTTTAATTAGGTTATTGGAATAGTACTTACTGATAGCTCTGCTGATTGCTGAGTGGACAAGTTATTCATTCAAAGTGTTATGAAGCATAATTTTCCATCTTTACTTCCCGAAGATTGAGCTCAACTGCTTCCTAATTTGACGGAACAATAAAACAGATGTCTTCTACGATTTACTCAACATAAAAAAATTAATTCAACAAACCTTTCAACAGGTCTCTGGGCACTTCAAAAACACCCTCTTGCAAACTTACTCCATTATTTAGTATCAACCTGTGTATTTCGGCCAGCACACAGTATTAAACCTTGCTTACTGAACAATAAAGTCTGAATTTGACTGCGCAACTGTAAGCAGTTTACGTCTTGAGGGAATTGAGCCAAACTTTAGCCATTTTGAGGTAAGAAGAGAGTATTAGTTCGACAAGTTTAGGAGGTTTTCAAGTTATCTCGAGCGTTTAAATGCTGTTGAGGTAAAATGGACCATTTTAGTAGGTGTTAAGATTGAGTTTAGTTTGGTTGGGGATAGGGTTGACAAACAAAATTTGCACGCGGTAAAGTGCTGACGCAACGAATGTGCTTCGTGTTTATTTTAATTGGTGATTGTTTTTGTGAAGCGTTTATCGAGCTCTCGAGCAATGTAGCTCGATTTGAAGTCGCTGTTGCTCGATTTAAAGACGCTAATGTCGCTCGATTGGAAGTCGGGACACGTCGGGGCGCGCTTTAAGTTCATCTGCTTGATGCGAAGTGCGATTGAATTGTTATTGTCTTACGTGTAGAGTTGGTGTTTAGATTATATTAAATTAAAACTAGGTGCGGTGGGGTTTAATAGATATGTTTTCATTTCGTGTTGGAAGATTTTACTTGCTAATGTTTTCCAGCATGTAATTCTAGTTATTTAAACTCATTTTTTAGGTTCTGTTCATGGGTTTATCGCAAAATGTAAATAAGGGACTACATCAAATGTGTTCAAAGTGTTGTAGATGCAAACGAAGCAACGATTTGACCTATTAAAGAGGCTGTGATCTCCAATCAAGTATATAGATAAACTTTTGTACCTTTTAAGGGATGACTGTTTTGTGTTATAAGATTCTTTATAAATAGTGTAGGTACCTACCTAGTTTACTTTGAAAAAAAGAAATGCTACGTTGTTTAGTTCGCGGCTCAATGAATTTAGATGATTATGAATTGATGAACCAAGTATTACTTAGGTTGAATCTAAATAAGAAGACTTGTGAACATTCTATAATAGTTGCAGAGTCAAGTGATAACTTATCAGCATCAACTTAATTATGATTAATGATATTATGTACCTACATTAGTACGAATACAAACAGTAATCAAATATTTTGAAAGACCCGGTTTCTATTTCATAAGCTGAAAATTTGTCAAACTCTACTGAAAAAAATATTAACGTCAAATTCTTTAGGAATTCGGAAAAAGAGTGTTACAATACTTAAATGCTAACTTGGTTAGTTGAAATTCCATCCATCTCATTTTTACCTGTTATAAAAATAAAAAAACTAAAATTTTAATTAAGTTTAACAGTAATTTTAACTTAAAACGTTAACTGTTGTGATTCGTTAATAAAAATAATAGCGACAAGAAACTGTTATTGCATTAGACCTCGTAAATTAAATAAACGATACAATATTTGATTGACGACACGATTGGCGCAGTGGTTGAGCGATCGACTGCTGCGCTGCGTGTCACGGGTTCGATTCCCGCACGGAACAAATATTTATATGGCCTACAGATAGTTGTTCCGGGTCTGGCTGTTTGTGTATGTGAGTTTATATGTTTGTGAACGCACCCACGATACAGGAGAAATTCCTAGTGTGGGGCAACGTTTTTTAAATAAAAAAAAAAATATACCTACCGCAAGCGCTGGTTCGCAGTGGAGGACCCAGCCCCTGCGGTAGTGGGGTTTTGCCCAGCAGTGGGACATCACAGGCCGAAAAAAAAAGAAATTCATTGAGTAGATTGTCAGAAACCAGAAAACACCACGGTCATTTAAGTACCTTTAACAACACGAAAATAAAACACAAACCCTCTGCACTAAACACAAAGCCTGCACACCTCAATCAAGCACTATCCCTTAAAAGCTCATAAGCGGATCCAGGCGGCAGCATCGTATAATGAGTGGTGTAAACGCAGTCTACACACTGGCCCACAATGGCAGGCTTTGCCCGGGAATTTTAATGAACGTCGATGTCATTACTACTCGGCATGCGGAGGTATGCTGCGGAATTCCGCGCTGATTTCGTCCCATATGTTGAGAGGTAGATATTGTTTTCTAGACAATGGGAAGTATGTTTTGATGGCGGAATTTTCTGTAGGTGTGTAGGTACAGGTATTGCTGGGCTTGCCCTAGTTTTGTATCCGATTTTGACTAATCAATGCCAAGATTCTGTATTTCATATTATTACCCCAAGTGGTAGGTATCCAGGCTTGCGGATTTTGTTCGAAAGAGTCACCGCAGCCCTGGAATGCAAAGGGCACTAGGAGGAACACGGATGGGCTTTAGTCAGGAGACTGACACTCCCTCCTGCTCCACCCAGAGCGGAAGGAGTTATTTGATTATTTCCCATCCATAAAAATAAAAGCTATAGAGAACTTAAATCTACTCTCGGTAATTTGGCTTACTCTAGAAGGATATCAAAATGAGATTATTATGGAAAAGATGTGAATTGATAAATATTTTGGAAACTGGTCAGAAAACAAGACTTACGAAAAGAACATAGACGTAGAGAAAATATAATTATTTAAACAATGTTTTTAGTAACACAAGTCCGCCAATTACTTCAGAAAGCCTGTTATTTACACTGTTTGATGAGTTAAAATGTAAAACACATGAAGCAATTTTTATTAAGCTTTCAGCGAATGTGCTGCCCGTATCTCTGGTCATTATTTACCACTGGCCACCCTATCGGGGTGAATAAATAAAATTAATGCGCCGCCATTTTAAAATTAACGACGTCATCAATAAGGTCTCTTCAAATGAGTATTATTTTCATATCTCTTTGATTGGGGTAGGTGAGCAGTCATAATGATAATTTCATAGGGTTCTGGGGGCTTAAAGACGTGACGTGAGGGACTGTCGTAAATGTTACCCCACTAAACTCGATATTAATTACCGTTTCCGATTGTGTAGCTGGTTGTACCCTACAGACGCTGTCCCGCCCGAACGTTGTCTTTCCTCTAAAAAAATAAAGATCCGGATTACAAATGCATATTATCTATCGAGTCCAATTATTGTGAATCTATAGCATTTACGGACACACGCAAAAAATCATCTAATTTAGCTCAGCGTTTTAGGAGTTCAGTGAAACAGGTGATATAGGTGCTAGCACCACTTACTTATATTAATAATAAATAAAACACCGGTTGTGAATTAACTTCGTAAAATAATTACTGGGCATCTGCCTTAATAGAGCTAATACAGGTCTGTCACATAAAAACAATTAATATTTTTCACATTTATAATATTCAAATATCCTTAATGCTTTTGCTAGACTCTACCAAAGTTTTATCCACTATCTTGTCTGCCAGTGACTGCAGGTCACTGGCAGACCAAGGAGGTCACATCGTGACAGTGCACATACCAACGCGTACAAAAGAATTTATTATAAACGTACAAAGATTGTGAAAATAATTATAAAACAAGTGCAAATAATTTTATATTACGAGTATGTTACTCGGTTCTTATGTGATAAGTATGCAAATTCGAAATGACCTACGGATAGGCAAAAAAAAAACGAGTGGAGTAATAAATCACTAAATAATTTGCAAATCAAACATCAATACCCAGTCAAAGATTCCTATCTAAAATCAAGGTCTTCCACAAGAAGAACCGCGAGTGCTTTAATAAAATAAAGCGACTGAAACACAAAATGTACTCAAATGTAAAAAGGTGGCGGCTAGCATTTCAGCTTTTTAATTCTCCTTTGAGGCGCTTCCAGACTCAAAGTTAGTCGCAAATCGCATTACGGTCTGCCTTTGTCAAGCATGGCTGATGTAGACGTCTATACCACTTGCTGTTTGCTGATGTCAGTTTTTTCTTTGATTTACTGAAGGAATGACAATTTAGATCTCGTTTTAAAAGGGAACTGTGTTATAAATGTGATTCTAATGTGCTGGTCTAGGATTATTGAAACGTTATCATTAAGTTTTTTGATTAAACATTACGTCAAAAGAGTAGCACTTATGTGACGGTATTATTTAGTTTCTAAATCAAAAGAAATATGGTTACATTCTATAGTATCTATTTTGTTTGCGTCGACAAAAAGTTCCAACAAATATCACAGTTTTTTCTGCAAATAAGAGACCTATGAAAATAATGGTATCTTGTTTCCTTTCACACTCAATACAACATGCCGATAAAGGTAAATAAATAATTGCACCTAATCCTCGTTTCTAAAGCTCCAAGGAGTAATCTCGGTGTAATAGCAATAAAAAATGTACTAACCAGAGCACAATTTTCCGAGCGCCTGATAATTTTCTTATAGCAACGAGTGTCAGTATTGTTATTGCAGCCATAATTTTCAGGCGCTCATTTGATACGGGGCTAATATTTCTGAATTGTAAGGGTATTTATGGTACAAATGACTGCTATTATTTTAGAATAATAGGGTCACCGATTCTATAGCAAACTATTTTACTTACTCACTATATTAAGCCTTAGGTATTTCGCAATTTTATTTCTCTAGTTTTTGTAGTAACTTTTCTTATTCATAGTAAATTTTTGAGAACAGAATGATAAAAAGTTAAAAATACATTTAAAAAAAGAGTTCGTGAATAAACTGAAATTGTGTACCTACTATCATGAATAAAAGGTCAAGTATAAAAACGGTATAAAGCTATATCACCGTATAATTTTCCCTAACTTATGTAAAACCTTAACAAAAGCTGAAAACAACGCCGTAAAGTTGATTTTTAGGCATTCTAAAATTAGTGCGTAATCAGAAAGTTTTAAAATAACGAGCTTAAGCTCAATGTCTACACAGATTAGCCAGAATATTCAAATTATAGATTCAGACGATATGGCAGTGCGTGGCGGACGTATTTGCCGAAATAGGTCGGACAGTAGAACCCTCATCTCAGTCGGCTTCATAATTACTTCTCCACGTTAAATTTTCATTGCCCTCTCCGTAATAATATGAATATTAAAGTAAAAGGTCGGAACTAGTGATGTGTAACGACTCCGGTCCCGCCACACGTGTCCCGATTTTCCGGGACTTTAATTCCGCCATGACGTCTCGTTGGGGACGCTCAAATATTCCGTTTTCTAAATGTCACCGTTCCATTCTTAATATTTTGTGTTTTTGATCCGTCGGTGTTGACTGGCTTTGTTATTCATTAATCCATATACGAAGCCTTATTTTCATCATATGTGCCCGGAAAATATTTTACGTTTTCTTTTGGATATGTATACAGCGAAGGTTTATTACTTTTCAGGTCACGATATTTCTTTGAACCATCTGTTTTGCTTTGCATGTAACGGGGTGTGTTGCCCCTATCAAAATATCGCCTATTTGTTGTTTGGTTCAAAGAAATTTTATTGTTATAAAGTGAAGCTTTAGAATTCTTTGCACACCGATAGCTACAGCACGTATCTGATTCTTTTGATAGCCTTTTTTAAAACAGTACAGACAATGTAAACGATCACAATAACTTGTTCCTCATTACAAATGGAAATGTAAAGTTCCGTGTCAAACAATAAATCCCTTTATCCTTTTGTGTTCACACGGAGAGCCGGTAATATCCCGTGTAACTACAACACTAGTTGCTACTTATTATAATATTAATTAAATTACGTTTTAGTGCTTAGTTTTACATTTTGTACTCTTGTTTTACTTTACGCTTAATGAAAATGATTGTGGTTGTAATGTTCATTGTTATTTCAACCCTTACGTGGCCTGTTGAGGTAATAACGTGACTACTGTTTGGCTTTAGATTAACACTAAAAGCATTATCGTTCGAATAATTTCTAGATTATGGCTCGACTTTGGCTTTGTAGTAAAGTAGTTTCAGTTAAAATAAATTTGTCGGATGTAAAGCTGTTAACACCGCAAGTATTTTACAAGCGCCTGCTTATTTTTTTGACACAAACGCATTCTGCTGCAGCAAACATCTCTATGTAATGTTGCTACACTAAAACCAAGAGCGTGTCGGCCACACAATTTTCCTCTTTTGGAGAGGAGATGGTTATGAAATTAAATAAAAAAAATATATATAAATTTTGAAAGTAGTAGTAGTGAATCTTCAAAAGGTTATAAAAAGTTTTCTTGTGAAACCTACAGAAATATGAAAAAAATACAAAATCCCCATGTTCCCTGCCATTGTTTGATAAACACGGAAAACATTTCAATAATAATCATATTAAAATGTCCATTTAATTATTCCATAACGAACTCGTCCCTAAAAACAAACGTTACACTGTAAACATGAACGTAATCTCAAATAACAATAGCCAATAGCGAAGTCCGTCAAAGTTAACCCTATGACCGCGCTCGCTATTTATTTACCATCGCTAATCCGCCATGTTGGTACAACCGACCCCGACCAATTTAAAGAGAACAAGGCTAATCCGCCCTTTGTAATGACCCAACTTGGGGTTTTAACCCTTTCAAATACGTAGGTACGACTTTTTTCACCCCCTTTGAATTTATATCAGTTAATTTTTTATTGTACCACTTTATGTGGGTATGTTGTTACGATTATTACGTGACGTTTACGAAGTTTGGCGGAAACGCCCGAAGCTCAGTCTCGAGATGATAGTAAAGGGATGTGGTGGTATGTCACGGTCGCGGTGATTATGTGGTCATTCATTAAAAGTTGTTGTTTATGAGTGTGGATTTTAGAAAAATAATGTTTTAGTTAGAAACTATTGTGATAAATTTAACACTCTAACACTAACCTAAGTTAGTGTTAGAGTGTTAAATTTATCTGAATGTGAAAACTTTCATAATTGTCATTACGACTACCGATTATTAGAATACTTTAAACTAAAATCAATGGTTTTAGAGATTAAGCGTGTTCTTATTTAAACAAACAGCAGAAGTAAATATATATTTTTGCTAAACTAGTACAGACCTACATAATTGAAGCTCCCAATTAAAAGGGCTGATTTAAATATTTACAGCAAAATATATTAATTGACACTGCAAAAATCCAAAACTCCAGGAAACACCCCGAGACAGGTAATACAAAAAAATTCAAGACTTAATCCCTTACACGTACTCACCTACTTTCAAAGTGACCAAAACCAGTAAGTTTTACGGTCGACTAAACTCTAAACATCCCTTGTTTTATGGTCATAAGGTTGAAGATCCAGTGGCTCAGTGTTTTAGCCTGAGGTTAGCAAAATGGTGGTTCTTTGAATGATACTCGACACAAAGGGCGCCTCTTATACGTTCTCGGGTACTTTTAAATAGTGACCTTGACACGGGGTCTTTGTAACTAAGAACTGAAGATCTTTTTCATTTTGAAAGTATACAGCGAAAGATAGCATCTTTTTGTTAATGCTGAATTCGCAGAAAAAATGTTATTTCGAGGATACAGATCCGTCGTTTCAGATAAAAAAGTACAATTATTGACACTTCGTTCCTCAGAGGGACGTTTAGGGTCGAATTTTAAACATTTTGTCCTGATTTTAGCGTTGTCATTTTGGGGTTAAAATTGTACCTAAGTACATATTTATTATTTGAAAAGTAAATAATACAAAGGACCTGCATTTAGTGAGGTATACTACAAGATCACCTTTGCCCAACCCTTTCAGAAAAAACAGGGTTCTGTTTTATCTGGACGAAAATTCAATGATCTAAACAACATCACAGACTTCTGTTCCAAACTCCCTTCAGTTAGAACAACTAAACGTACCAAAACATACAAAACTTGAACCCGAGCAAAACAGAACTTGCCCCACCTAAGCTAGGTAGGGTACATAGGGTTAAACTCCAAGATGGCGACGACACCTAGGATCTACAGATCGTGTTGAGCTTACAATCACACTAGTGACAGTTTTAAATACAGGCTGTAGTTGGAGATACGCTATAGAAAGATATATATTATAATGCTTTAAAGTATAAGGTAATTTCATTAGTTGGTACAAACGTACCTTTGAAAGCTTTGACAAAATTTGTAGTGAGAGATAAGTTATAGAGAAGATGATGCTATAATGTGATGATGATGTAAATCTCATGCAGTGATCAAAGATCTGAAGTTTCTGCAAAATTCTACAAATTAAGCATCATTAGCAACACCCTCTTATTTAAAAAAAAAAAAGTTGCCCCACGCTAGGAATTTCTCCTGTATCGTGGGTGCGTTTACAAACATAGAAGCTCACATACACAAACAGCCAGGCCCGGAACAACTATCTGTAGTCCATACAAATATTAGTTCCGTACGGGAATGAAACCCGCGACACGCTGCGCAGCAGTCAATCGCTCAACCACTGCGCTAACCGTGTCGTCATTGGTCGTAATCTGTCAAAATATAGGGAAATTGATGGTAGTTTTGACAGATTGCGGCTGATATGCAAGTGTGAACTCGAAACAACAGGCTACATCATGCAGGTTATACAAACGTCATATAGGGGAATATAGTTTTGACAGCACCTGTCTATCAAACCGAGCAAGTCTATTGAGCTCGAACAATGCACATGTCGCAGTAAGATAGATAAAGCCGTAATATAGTTATATCACTAGGGATATAATTATATACCGTAACATAGTTATACGAAAGCGATTCTTCACTATCTCACTAGGAATATAGTTATAAAACCGTCGAAGTTTAGTGATATACTTATATTACTAGATTAAGTTCAGTGTTATAAATATATTAGGGTTTGTCTCAAAAAAGTCATACGAGTATTGTATCATATTGTCATTATATTGTAGTATATTAAAGCTTTTTTGAAAAATTGAAATATTTCAAAAGTGTGCCACTTTTTTGAGACAGACCCATTACTTGATTAAGCTTAGTGAAATAAAAATCTCCCATATATAATTAAATAAAACAAAATTTTATTGGTTTTATCTTTATTAATAAATCAACTTGATGTATCCTGCAGTTAGTTAAAATTACTTTGTGACATTAACACGTATTAAAGTAATAATTATAATTAAAACGATATTTTTTTTAATAATAAAACATTCAAAATCTTTTAATGCCAAACAGTTTTGAGATATCTTTATTTCTTATCAACAAGTCAAGGTCTTTACCTATGAAATTGCCGTTCTGCAGTACTGGCCATTTCAAATCAAAATAATTTTTGTTTGGCTAAGAATTCTAATTTCAAATTAATTTTATTTTAAAAACATGGTTTTTTTTTCCAAAAGTAGTCATTGTTTATTGATTAGTGTTACATTTTCATCGCATTTCAATCTTTTTCGTCATCATGGATACGTTAAAAATTCGAGTAATTATGGAATATGAGTACCGTCGTGGCAGCAACGCGGCACAAGCGGCACGCAACATCAACGACGTTTACGGAGCTAACACTACAAACCAAGGCACCACCTGTTATTGGTTTGCTCGCTTCCGTTCTGGAAATTTCGACCTGAAAAATGAACCTCGCGGTCGTCCGAAGCCTTTGGTCGACAATGACGAATTAAAGGCGATTGTGGAAGCTGATGATACACAATCTACGACTGAATTAGCAGCAGCTTTCGACGTTAGCGTCAAAACAATATTGGTCCATTTGCGTCAAATTGGCAAGGTAAAAAAACTTGACAAATGGGTGCCCCACGAACTCAATGATCGCCAGCGCGAAGTACGCGTCGAGACGTGCCTTGCACTGCTCAACAGACACACAAATGAAGGAATTTTGAACCGCATTGTTACCTGCGATGAAAAATGGATTCTGTTTGATAACCGTAAGCGCTCAACAAGTTGGTTGGATCCTGGTTCAGCACCTAAACAATGCCCTAAACGGAAACTTACCCCTAGAAAAGTGATGGTCACTGTTTGGTGCTAGTCTGTCTAGCGCCGGTGTGATTCATCACAGCTTCTTACCAAACGGGGTGAGCATTACTGCACATGTGTACTGTGAAGAACTGAACACAATGATGGAGAAGCTGGCACATCTCCAACCAGCATTGGTCAATCGCTCGTCTCCGCTGCTCCTGCACGACAACGCGCGACCTCATACTGCACAGCAGAGGGTCTCCAAGTTGCAAGAACTGGGGTTGGAAGCTCTCCGTTATCCGCCCTACTCACCAGATCTTGCGCCTACAGACTACTACTTTTTCCAGAATTTGGATAACTTCTTGGCGGGAAAAAAATTCAATACCCGAGAGGCAGTACAAAATGACTTTGAAGAATTTGTTGCCTCCCGTCCGGCTGATTTCTTTAAGAAGGGCATCAATAAACTGCCACTGCGTTGGCAAAGATGCATTGATTGCATGGGTGATTACTTCGAATTATACAAATAAAAAATACATGAAAAAAATTCGTTTAAATTTTTTCATACAAAACGGCAATTTCATAGGTAAAGACCTATTATTTTTTATTTTTTGTTCAGACAAGAAGAGGAATCATGACATCTAGAATTACATAGCACTGAATGCTTCTTACAGCTATTTCACTAAACTTAATCTAGTAATATAAGTATATCACTAAACTTGGACCGTTTTATAACTATATTCCTAGTGAGATAGTAAAGAATCGCTTTCGTATAACTATGTTACGGTATATAATTATATCCCTAGGGATATAACTATATTACGGCTTCATCTATCTTACTGCGACACACACACCGCTACGTCAAACTCACATGACTAGGCATGATTATTATTTAGACAATATCAACGTCACGCTATATCATCGCTAGCACTGTGCTATGCCCTAAAAGCTCGCAAGTGGCAACTACCGACGAATCCTCTGTGACAAAGCGGCGAAGACAAAAGACGACGCGACGAATCGCAAACGTTCCTGTCTCTTTGTACGGCGACGTCGCCTTGTCGCCCTGTCGCTTTGTCGCTATCTTCGATGCTTCGGCCATATTTTACTGGTGACATTTGTTTTATTGGATGGTCTTTCATGTTGCTAGACGGAAAAAGAGTTATCAGGTTCACTATTGCGTCTACCTCTCGTAAAGTGAAGGACTATCTTTCAATTTATACACTTTTTCATAGGCAAGGTAATGCTATGTTACTTTTTATCAGCCTTTTTTGTCCCACCTCCCACTGCTGGGCAAAGGTCTCCCCCAACTCCTTCCAGATATTTTTGACCCGAGCCACCTCGGACCGACACTGGCAGTAGACTTCTAGTTCGTCTCACCACCTCTATGTAACTTATTCCAAAAAATATCAGACACGTAAAACCAAACACCATTAAAAATAAACCACAAAACTGAAACATTCATAGACCTCTCAAAACAGAAAACACTTCATTCGAACAGACACGACAAAAATACAAACTAAGAAATGTATCTTTAAAAAATCAACACATACGGTGTATTTGAAGGATATTATTCATAAATGCAAATACGGGCTTAGTACCAAGTCCTTTGGGATTCGCGCGGGATCGCAGGAGATCGGGAAAGATCGGGAATGATCGTGGGGAATCGGATCGCGGTGCTAAATGACGCGATGGCTCTGCATCTTGGGACTCGTGGATTATTGAATATTTTCAAGCTGGAGGACGTGTTTACAATGTCGACGGATGTTCCCGTTGAAAGAGTGTTTGAGTGATGTGTATATTTGGATGACTGGCGAAAAGTAAGATGGCGTCTGGTGGTTTTATCGCTTGGTAATGGATTTTATGAGTGAACTTATTGACGAGTGGGTTGTGGATACATTTGGAAGCTGTTTGACCTGTTCTTCTTGTTAGCGTGTCGATGCTAAACATATTTTTGTTAAAATTGTAAAAAACGTTGGCCAGACAGCGCAAGCGCTATTGAAATATTATATGCACTGGAATTATTGTTCGTAAAATCTAGCACATAAATGGACAAGATTCAATTAGTGCCGTGCCTGAAATAATAGTAATAATTCTTTATTGACATCATAGGTTACAGAAAGTTGTTTGAAGCCTCTGACTCCTGAACTAGGTGTACCTGTATGTCAGGAGTCAGCGCCCTCTCCCATTTTATTTGGCTTAGATACTAATGTCAACATGAATAGAAAAACGTGTGCGCTACAAAATATAATTTTAGAAGAAATAAAAATAAAATAAAATACAATGACAGAAATGAAATTCTTAAATCAAAATTAAATTAAAATTATTTAATTAATTAAAACGTGCTGTGAGTGTGGAAGGTGTGTACGTGTGCGTGTGGGTGGGTGTGTGGCGTGTTTGTGTATGAGTAGGTGTATGAAAGATAGGTATGGTCATTGTAAGTGTTCCTGTACAAAATGAGATTAATTATTTATTAAAAATCGCAGCTTTTTATTTATTCTTATCTTATATTCTTCACCCAGCTTGCCTGATTAATTTTTGGTATTCTTATCTCTGAACTAAAAGAGGAGCTCGTGGCTAAATGTTAACAGGGACGATCTTCAAGGATAAGCTGTACATTTTTGACAGTCAGAAAATCGGACACCAGTCTTGTCAAGAAGTACCGTGTCACCCAGCTATTGGGTTGTGGAGCTCTAGTAGGCAGCCGCTCCACGTACAAAATATTGGTAGTTGGGAAAAGGCTAGGCAGATGATGATGACAGTCGTTACAGATAGTCAAAAGCCGGAAACTCACACCAGTCTTGATACGGGACTGAAAGCTAGGCTGATCTCTCTGGACTAATAGCCCCAAATTCGCCTATAAAGAGTCCAAGTCGCATAGTGCAGCTCCATCAATTTGCCTCCTTGAACGACACTGGCAACTTGAAGAGCTCCCCTATTATAACGTGATAGAATGTCGCACGCCTTTCGATAGTTACTCGGAAGTGTCTCCAAATCGTATAAGGCTTTAAAAATAGGAAGGATGTACGGAGGGGCATGAAATTGGTACTGTTATGGAATAAATTGGTGACTATTTTCTTCGAGGGTTTCGAGACGAGCTTATTGGGGATTTTGTTTAGTATAACAATCTATTTTGTAAACGTAGCTGTATTACATTGAAAGTGTTCTTATTGGGCTCCATGATCGATCAATATTCTTTGTGGTTCTTAGTTAAATCTACTTTTACACACTCATTTACATATGTCGAAAGAAATATATCTACTAATATCCGAAATATTTAGACATCACTACCCTACCCCATGATTAAAGACGTCATAATAGCGGAGCCTTACTAACGTGTTAAAATATTCTATGTTGTTTTCTTAAGATAGGAATAGTGACGTAAATATAGCAATTTTACTTCAAAATTTAAACTTCCAGCTAAATTGTAAATTGCGTCCTGACACCACAAGCCAGATGTTATTAAATAAAATATCAAAATGGCATCGTTTTGTGTTCAAGCGCGTCCTCTGATATGAACGCGGCCGCGGCGCAAAACCCACATGAGATCCTTTACACGCTTTTATTAAAGTTTAAATATAAATATTTTGCGAAATTCTGCTCTTATAACAACGCTTTGGAGAGTGATCAGCGTTTATAATGTATTATTTTTAAATAAATTTCAGTAGCTACTGGGTTCTGTGAATGAGCAGAAGTTTCATGATTATTTGCTGCCAACTATTTCTAATATTATTTTCTTTGTAACAAGTAGTAATGACATATCAGAAAATGTACTTATCTACCACAGAACGCCGTCTTTAAATTCAGATATATTAACGGCGATTCTCTAGAAAATACCAAGGATCGACAGCCTTTTCTTGTGGTCCTCAAAAAGGTACTCGGTTCCCCGGGGTATGCAAGACTTCTTACTTACCAAACCCCTCGGTGGCCGTATTTAGAGAAGGTTTCATGGAGATTCCGTATCTCTAGTGGCACGCATAATATACCTATTTATAGCCAGCATTCTAGCCTGCCTTTTTTTTAAGGATGGGAAATCATCAAATGACTTCTTTCGCTCTTGGTGGAGTGGAAAGGAGTGTCAGACTCTTACTGACTAAAACCCATCTGTGTTCCTTCTATTGCCTTTTGCGTTTCAGAGCCGCGGTAACTCTTTCGACAAACTTTGCAACCCTGGCAAGCTCTAGCCCTAGCGGGCCCCGTCGTCTTTGCTCACAGCTCTTTCCGGCGCTCGTGGAACACAGCGCGCCGTCGACTCAGGCCTGTTCAGATCCGACGGCGAGCTACCCATTGCTCGCCGTCCTCAGGCAATTAGTGGCCGATGTTCGCCTGGAGGAGGCGAAATGGGGCCGTTATTGACACATTCTAGACTGCTTTAAGACTGAAAACAACTTGTAAATCTTACCTAAATATAAATACATTTTAAAATGTACTTACGACCTCGCTTTTATCGGATGAAAATGATAAATCAAATTGCTTTAATTTTGTGGCACCCTATGTAAAAATAATCGTGATGAAAACCTCACTCAAATTCTATCAAGTAGTTCTACTCGTATTCAAGCCTTATTTGACTTCGTATGCAGATCTATTTGAAGATATCTCATCTTCCATCTGACTGATTGCAAACGTTACATGATATCTCCACTTGATATATTCTTCGGTAGCCGTTCACACACATACACAGTGCCTTCTCCGGGAACCTGACGCACAAGGAGCCCGAATAATCCTTCGTAATCAAACATGAGCTGAGGTTTTACAGCACATTTCGCTGCCAGAGCAGATTTTTTTAATATTGCCAATGATTAAGGCCGCTCAGTAGGCGGAGAGGGGAGAGGGGGGTATTTATTAAAAAATAACTCAGATGTAAAAGCGGTTTAAACGCGTAGACGTGTAGCGGTTAGCGGTGTTATGAGAGGAGCGGAGAGCGGGTAATACGATTTTATAATTTATAAGTCTTGTTGCAGTTGACATAAAGAGTTTAATATTTTTGGCGCATGATTTTCTGATTTATTTCGTTGCGGGATCTAAGACAGTAGAATCGTTTCTCCGAGTCTCGTGGAGCTTCATTGAATCAGCGTTTTTCGGCACTGTTGATTCTAGCTTTTAGGAGTTGGGTTTGGGAATGTGTGGCGGGCTTGTTTTGGCGCATGATGTAATGTCATGCAAATAAAGCTTTCGCAAATATCCGGACATATTGTTTCTGTTGTTGCTGAAGTGGGGCTGCAAACCATCAATTGATTTACAAACCGGTAGCTTCAGATCTACCTATTTTTTACTGACCATGAAAAGTTTTCTCACACACTTGGTAATGAGGTTGTTAGACCACCTGGCTCTTTTCCTCTGTCTTTTAAAGAGTTTTTCGCCATAATCTTTCTATCTTCTTTTATGCTATCCGCTGCCGCTCACCGCTTAGTCCGATGGTATAAACAAACCCCAGCTATGCGTGAGCGCCGTCAAAGAGCCGACGCCGCGATATTGAACATTTTTGAACCGACTGATTAAAATAATGTTTGTAATTTTGTGATACTTCTCCCTTCATTGTCTCTTTGATGTCGTTGTGATTTTTCAATGAAATTCTTCGTGGTTTTCAGGCTGGTGAATATTTTCACTGATGTCTCTGAATAGTACACATTTATTTTAAACCGACTTCAAAAAACGGAGGAGGTTCTCAATTCGGTTGTGTTTTTTTTTGAGAATAGCCTCTCGTATTTGGCGCATCTTGAGTATCATCCTGACTGGTTGTATATTTTGACTACCATATGAGCTACCTATGTAGTTCATGCTGATTGAGAAGCTGAGAATCATTCCCTTTTGTGTCAGTAATGTAGCAGTTACCAATCGATGTTAAAAGGTCATTATGAAAGTATATAAAAGGTCAATCTTAGGTCAGTTCTGGTCAGTTCATTAATGTTGAACAAGTGTGGGTGGTCAAAATACTAGTTCTAATTGATTGTGAGGTTTCAGAAATATTAAAAAACTAAAGAAAACAGATTCCCACTGATCAATTGACCTATAGTGAAGATTGAACTGAGTAACAGGGCAGTTCATTGTTGCGTGTACGTTTTACGTAGGTAGCTGAAGTACCTAACTACTAAGAAACTTTTATTTAACTTGACTTGTTAGTTTGTTAAGGTCAAATCTTACAAGATAATTTGAGACAACTTTCTCTTGGGCATGGTCAGTTGAAACTTTGTATACTCGCTGACAAAAAATTCAACAATGCTTCATTTCTTATATCACGTCTCGTCTCACGGTTAACACTACACTTTGGAACGAGCAAATTACTTCATATCTTTGACTGACCGACCATGGCAATTCAAAAGTGTCTGTAAATGGTTTAATTGAAATAAACGCTTTGAGGTTGACTATCTCACCTGGTGGGAAGCGAATGTGATCGACGATGGAGCACGCTTGCCTAGAAGTTACTTATTCCCTCGTTGACTAAGCTCCCATATACAAGATATCGGGAAACGGAAGCTGCTCACTATTATAACCCAATTTCAAACTTCATTACCCACCTACACTTCTGCTTACCCCCGATCCCTCATAAGAGTACCAATAAAAGCTCTCAAAAGTAAATAAAGTGCGATAAAATCAGTTTTCCGACCGACACCGCCACTTATTAGATTTGGTTCGACATCGGAGCTCATCTACTATCAGTAAATAAAGGCACTAGTGTGGAATCGAATTCCTTTTCAAACTAGCAGGTATCGGTAACTTGGATTACCATAATGGAAAAGTTGGGAGTAGTGATGGAAGGTACCTACTGAATTATGTAGGGTATTTTGGAGTTCGGTTATTACATATTTATCGCCTGAAAACTCTTTGTTTGTGGTAAAAATGAAAATCGTAACGTGAAACTAATTGCAAGTCTTTTTAGGGTTCCGTACCCAAAGGATAAAAACGGGACCCTATTACTAAGACTCCGCTGTCCGTCGTTCTGTCCGTCTGTCGCCAGGCTGTATCTCATGAACCGTGATAGACAGTTGAAATTTACACAGATGATGTATTTCTGTTGCCGCTTTATCAACAAATACTAAAAAACAGATTATCATAAATAGTTTAAAGGGGCTCCCATACACCAAACGTGTTTGTTTTGCCGTTTGTTATAGTCAAAGCATTTATTTCAATTAGACCACACTACAGACAGGCACTTTTGAATTGTCAAGGTCGGTCGGTCAAAAAAAAAAAAGATGAAGCTATTTGCACGTTCCAAAGCGTAGATCTCTATGGAGAAGAACGTGCAAGAAACTCCACGGACACTCTTTTAAAAATAATATTTTGTTACAAAATTATGGTTGCAAAATGTGGTACATCATTTATATTGAAATTATACATATATGTGAGAACGATGTAAAAGACGTGCAGGATAACAGTCCGGAGTAAAAAAGAAACAATTCATATAGATAATGGTACGGAACCCTTCGTGCGCGAGTCCGACTCGCACTTGGCCGGTTTTTTATACAGACTTAGACTTCTCCATGGTGTACCTATGTGGTTTTACTAAGGGATCGAATGTAAAAGGTCCTTATTTGACTTATATTATTTGGCTATTTCATCTATGAAGACCAGAGTCCGGACCGCCAGCTCCGGAGCTTTTTGACAGTTTCTAAACTAACTAACTAACGTAACTTAGTGCCAATGTGACCTTTTAAGCTCTCGTTACTACAGATCTATTTTGACAGACTGTTTCAATGCTCATTCTTTCTGAGTCCTTTGCTCTACAACGGGACAGTAATGTGCCACTAGTGGCCCCCGCGCTAGCAGCACTTACTGGTACTAGTTACATAATATAAATAAAACACGAATTGAGATTCTACTGCTTTTTAAAATTTGGCATATCCTTTAGTAGAGAGCTAAAACATGTCTGCCGTATAAAAACAATCCCTATTTCCTTGCCTAATAGGGTAGATGACTTAAAAGATCTAATTAGTCCGTCAGATAGATTTCCAAAAAATATTAGATACGTATTTTTTCTTTTTTCACATAAACAAAAAATGAAAACGATACAATGCGTTGAAAACTCGTATGACGTCACTTGTAAGTAAATACTTTTAACTTACACGTGACGTCATGAGCCCACATTCTTGATCCTTGATGCGTTTTATCTTCATTTTTTTTATTGATTTGGTAAAATAAAAAACCGACTTCAAAAAAAACACTACAAAGTACAAACTAACTTTAATTTCGGAAGTCGGTGTCAATTAACTAGGAAACAACCATACACCGACTACTTTTGAAGTTGGTTTTTTTTTTGAGAATAAGTTTTTTATTTTTCACTTTTTATTTATATTTTGGCAACCCACACCTACCAACGCCACTGGAAAGTCACAGGAAAGCAAAATACGCAATTTCGTATACATGGATGATTTTTCCACATATTTTTTCCAGCTATTTGGATTTAAAAACCAAATTGCTTAACCATCATCTGCCTAGCCTTTTCCCAACCAAATTGGGGTCGGCTCCCAGTCAAACCGGATTAAGCTGAATACCAGTATTTTACGTGGAGCGGCTGCCTACCAGACCTCCACAACCCATTAACTGGAAACCAAATTGCTTAACTGATTTTGATAAAATTTAAATGAGACCAATCGAGAAGTATATCCTTTCATGTAAAACAATATTTTTTCAAATCGGTTCATAAATGACGGAGATATGACGTAACAAACACAAAAAAAAAAAACAAAAAAAAAATTCAATCGAATTGAGAACCTCCTCCTTTTTTGGAAGTCGGTTAAAAATACGTGTCCAAAATTTTTCGATAATCTAACTGACGGACTAAATAGACTCATACGTTTTTTAACAAAGAATCATCCCTATTCAAATACTATTTATATTTCTGCTGGACGCTTCCAAAATTCCAGCGATTAACTTGTATGCCAGTGACCTCCCAAGGAGTCTACAGTAACAATCTAATAATATTTTTTATTGTACTTACAGAGTTTCATGGCACGCTATAAACATTTTTGATGGCGTTGACCATACTTATAAAGTAATCCACTTTGCCTTTTATTTTTGCGACTTGCCTGGAATAATAAGCGGCTGTTCTTAGACGAGTTATCCGTCAAGTTGTCTACTGAAGTGGGTAGTAATGATAAACTTAGAACTAATATTTTTATAGTGTGAAAAGGTTATCGAAAGCTGGCTCAAGCTGTACAAATAGAAACTGCTAGGACATTGCAGGTTTGAATCACCTGATTGTATGATAAAAAGATGATTCTGTGCTTCGGAAGGCACGTATAACCCGGTGGTCTCAGCCGCCAATTGGCGGTCGTCAAACCATGTCAGAGGCCTTGAGGCGGTTAAGAAACTATAACACTAGAGTGTGTGGGGTCGTTAGACCTTACTACCCCCACAAGATGAGGAGCAGAAAAGAAACTTGATTTATAGAGCTATTCTAGTGCTATATCTTAACAGTTTTACTTGTAATAAAAATTAGTTTTGCTGTGACAGCGCCTCTTTAATATCGTACTAATTGTAAAATAAAATTAATCATAATTCAAACCTGCTATTCGTATTCTATGACCCATAATTAAACCACGGAATGAGTCCCATTCGATGCCAGACGACATCAAGGTAGATCAAGCGACGTGCTCGTCTCTGCCCAGACTGCTAAAGAACAGTTTTGTGGAAAAAGGAGAGGAAGGTCTTTGCCCAGCAGTAAAAAACGTAATAAGCAACTTTCATAAAAGTAACAGTAGTCGACAACACAACAGTCAGCAAGCAAAGAGTCTCGAACTTAGGTTTTTTTTAAAATACACATTTAAATGTCCAACAAGTCAAATGAAACCTGTAAATGTGAGGCAGTAAGTTAGCGGAACAAGCACAAACTGGGACAAACTGTTCCTTTGTATATGAACCAACCTCTCCGACACAAGGATAGAACTGCTCTCGGGAATGGACCTAACTGTTGTATGTATGTACCTATGGGTCAAATGGACTGTGTGTGGAGAAAACTTTGTATGAATGGAATGTGGATACAGTAGTACAAAATTAAATATTGTATTTTGTCAGCTCTTTATTTACCGTGACAATATTTTATTCGTAAGATAAGATAAGATTAGAAGGTATCTTAGGAAAACAGCAACAGCCCTATAATTTTCTAGATTAAAGCCAGCTACAAGTTAACAAAACCTAGAAATAGACACCAATATCAAAATATGCCCGCCCACAATAGCTTTTGGCCGAGACTTCGTACGCGCTTATCCCGTATTTTCTCGTTCTCGTAGGACGTCGGCTGTGCGTTGTCTGTCAGTCACTCAGTCACTAAATTACTCAGTAACGGAAGAGTTTCATATAGCTGTCGCAGCCAACTAGCTTGATCAGGCGTTTCAATAAAAGCATAGCCTTTTCATTTAAATGTGCTGATTTTTCAACGATCCAAGTGACATCTTTTGTTCAATATCGTTTAATGATTTGCCCAAGTCACTTATGTCACTGATTAAATGGCGCAGTTCAATGAAAATGCTAGGCTTTTAATGAAACGGCTGATTAAGCTAGTTGGCGGCGACATATATATTGATTGATTACGTACAAGAATTCCCTAACCCAGACACTAAGTTTATAAAAGACACAAAAATACGCTTAAAAATGTATCTTTACATCATACAAAGCTGACATGATATTACAAGTGAAAGCTAAAATCATAAGCTGGCTCGTGATGCTTGTCTGTCATACATGTAACCTATTTAGGGGTTGAAACTAGTCCGGGGCTCCGGGCAGACATATCAAATATTTATGAGGATGCCGAGCGCAGGCAACGCACGGCGGTCTTTAAAAGGAGAATGTTGATTTTAATTATTTTGTTGCTGCTTTTTTCAATGTGGGGGTGAAATGTAGTGTTGGGGGGGTGAAATGTAGTGTTGGGGGTGAAATGTAGTGTCGGGGTTGAAATGTAGTGTTGGTGGTGTAAAAAAGGGGTCAAGTTTTGTGTCATGGAAAAAATTGCAAGAGCTCTCAATATATTACATGCATTTGGTATTGTTTTAAGAGCCTTTTAGATAAGCGGTAGGCACAATGCTGTAGTGGTCTGACCTGAATTTTTCGGGCCGATGTGTCACGGGCCACGAAATAGAACACAAACTAAATTATTTCTTAAAACAACAATTAATTATATTAATAAAATAAAGAGCTTTTTATTACCTCTGGTTTCATCGGAAAACGAATGACCTTGCCGCAAGATAAGATATGGTTAGCAAAGTCCATCTGTTGAAACTACAGTGTTTTAAAAGGTTTCAAAAATTATGACTCACATAACATTCTGATGGATTTTCCACAACTCTCTCCCATAAATTTTCCCTCAACCCAAAGGTAGATGTTCCCCCTCATATATAGGAACAACGCGAATAACTCACACATTCCCACATACTCGTACAATATGATTAATTTGAGTGTTGTTACGACGCGTCATAACGCCGTATTAGCATACGTCAGTCGGACGTGTGCCGACAATCTATTAAACGAAAAAACTGCCCCCTGCGCCGCGGATACGCATACAATATTTATGAGATATTCTGCCAGCGAGATGAGATGTGGTGCGAGGTAGAAGCGGAAGGCGGTTTATTGTGAGGTTTTATTCAAATGCAAATAAACCATTTTACTGTCGTACAAAGATTTTGGTCCAACTCGGACTTAATAAAAGTCGTAATTTATTTATTTTTTATTTATTTATTATAGTTAATTAAAACGGTGTAATACCAATTACAATAATTAACATGGAAACACAAAACAAGACAAAAGTAAAACATCTAGTGGACAACATTCAATGGTTTAAATTAAATTAAAATTAAAACTAACAAGGAATAGTGGACACTCTTGCATACTTCCTCTCACAGAATGCCAGACATATACGCATTAATTTATTCCATTCATCCGCAAACACATCACATTCAGGGTTGGCAGACAGAATAATAAGTTAGGGATATGAGTTTGACTTAAGGTTACCAGAATTACCATTTAACTCATTAGAATTGCGCCCATGCTGGTTTTGGCCTATCATTATAACAATATAAACATCCTTTTAATACTGTTTTAATTCTAGAATTTACCACGTAATTTGGTGTCCTACTTATTTCCGCTATACTCCTCTAACTTTGGCTCCTCAGTTGAAGTGGTCTCGGATTAAAGTTGGCTCGGACACGATCTGTCTCGGGAATCATGATCCACAACTAAATCTACCGAGTTGACTGAAAACTGCCCGATTATTACTTCAAGCTAGATTATACGAGATAACAGCTTGGTGTGATTTTTAGTTAAATTAAGTTTTGGATTTAACTTTTGGGTGAATGGTATAGACTATCTAAACTTTTAGAATAAGAATAGTTATTTCATAATTAATTTATTTAATTTTATTATTCAGTAAGAATTTGACTTGTATAGAGATGTACAGACTGTTTCTACTTATACATTTCTAAGGCAGGAAGAATTGATAATGAAATATATCTCTTGGACGAGAATCGTGACTAGAATGTGTTCGCGGACGAATGGAAAACACATGATCAGATAATGATCGTCTGGAGTTCTGTGAGATGAACGTGTGAATTTTGTGTTTATCATATATAGATAGTCTTAGGGGTTTAATTGGCGGATAGCCGTTTTTTTAAGTAAAACCAATAAATAAAAGCCATACAGCAACAGTAGCCATTGCATTGAACTAGTTTACCTTAAAGATGTTTATCTAGTATTTATTTCTTCTGCCTTTTGATAAACTTTAGCAAAAATGCGGAAAATTACCATAAAAATATCTCCTCCACTAACTTAGTCTGGTAAAAAGGCACAACGACCGTATAAAAAGCCCCCATAACTCTACTCGTACCATAAAACAAAGAACACATAATAATTCCCCTTTACACAACACCTTCACGCCGTCAACTTGAGCAATAGGGGTGGGCAGGCAAAAAATTAACAAAGTAAGGTCTACAAAATAAAAGGAAGGGTCGCGTCGTATTAATATAATGGTTCCGGGCTGCATTTACACCGTCGTGTAACACAGGTGTGCGTGATCGTAGAATAGTTATTTATGATATTAGTGCGGTAAGTTGGTTTTTACAAACGAGTAGACGAATGTAAGCCCGAGACGAAGTCGAGGGCTAACCATAGTCACGAGTTTGTAAAAACCAATTTCTGCACGTATATCATACAACGTTTTTCAATACATTTGCGAGAAAACAGTACAATAGATAATGAAACAAACTTTTTGTTTTTAGATATCAGTCGGAAATTCGCAATAATCTTTGACATTTCTAATATGAAAATGGCGCGAATTTGCAAACGGCGCCACAATCGCGTGGTGAAAATAAGAACTACATCTTTCATTTATTTATTTTATTATTCTTTTCTCATTTTCTCTTTAGTATTAAAGTGAGACAAACGTATTGAGCAAATGCGCTTCCAAGCAGGTTCGATCATTCAGCTTATTTATTCTAGGATTGTGAAACTCCTTGGTGATATTCTTATTTATTTTTTTATAAAAATTAAAAGAAAAAAACCGTAAAGAATACCTAATTACATATTTTACCGCACGGCGCTATACAATAGCACCGTGCGGTAATATATGTACTTAGGTGAGAGTACTTATTTTACCGCACATTCCATGATGTGGTGTGTAAAATTTAACTTTCGAACAATGTGTACAGGCTTCGTAAATGCATTTTTTGAGCAAATGTGTTGAAAAATATTATTATGTGCGTTGATTTCGATGATTTTGAACCGCTTTTGAGTTTGTGATTGACTGATTTCAATACCAAATTAAAAAGCTGTTTATTGTTCGAAAAAAAAAATTGACAAATTGTTTTAATTGTATAATAATGTCTTTCCAGAAAAATCCTCTTGGTATAAAACATGTAGCAGAATTAACGCAAAATCTGAAAACGGCTCATTATACTCATCAATGTGATCTAACTTTTATTAAAAAACCAACATTTGGTCGAGTTATGTAAACAAAAATGCACGGGGCAGTCGATTTTGTTACACGTTTTATAAAATTCTATTTTCCCTTGATTTTTCCCTTTTTGGCGTTGTCTTTAAGAGCTTTTGAATCCCAATCAAACTGATTTACAAAAACCTACGGCTCACAAATCACTACCTTCACTCACTTCCCAAAACCTTTTCCACAGCGTACGATAAGCAACGCAATCGGACCACAGCCTATCCATTACCTGCGAAACATTGCCGCACAAGTTACGCACCCGTGTAACCGCATCCATGTATAGGCACCTCGTATTTTGCGTCCAGATGTCCTCGCTTACTGGTTGTTACAAGCCTGCGTTGTGCCGATAAAAAATAACTGTTCTCTGGAACAGTTATTTTATGTGGTATGTTGTTTTTCGGAACGGTTCCTGCGTTATTGGGTATGCGATTATTTTGACGCATTATGTAGAAAATTAAGGATGTATCGTATGGTTATGGGAGATGTACATTTATGGGGTGTTTATACTTCGTGAATATTTTTCCGATACGGTATGATAGAAACGTCTCAAATTCAAATAGGGATTCTGAAAAAGCAATATTTCTTTTGTAGTTGGGTACTTTAACTTTATCCGTGACGTAACTTTTCAGTATTGTAACGTGTTTTATTTTTTGTTACAGGTAAGGCAGTGTTTTTCAACAGCCGTGTTTTAAGAAATATTATGACATGTAAGTGAACACAAAGTATGTTTTATTGTAAGTTTTTGTTAGAAATTAAACGGATTTGGAAGAGACTTTATTAAATAAAATAAACTACTCGAGATTTTTTTAAATTAAAAACAATCATCGATTGGTTAAGGGTCACTTCTCTTGACATGGAGAAAAATAATAAAGATGAACTAATAAAGCTAAGCTAAAATTATTTATAAAAACGAAAATTGACTAAAAACGGTTTTTCTTTGCTTCGAGAAAAATGAGAAGGTTTCACAGCGAAAAACGCTTAACCTCTCCTCGTCATTGTAACCACATGCCTAGCGAGATGTACTCACTAACGCGCAATATCGTGTAGTCATCAGTCGGCAGCGACATGACTTCATTAAGCCGCTCGGCCAAGCTCGGCCATGCTCGGTGTCACTCGGGTGTAGTCGCTGACGAGGAGTTTGGGATACAAGCTTGCATTTTTAAAGGAATTTGGGAAAGGGATGTTGATTTGGCTGGCTTTGTAATAATTCTAATTTAATTGTAATTTCCGGATGAGAGTAAGGTTCGAGGCAAAAGTGCTCCATTGTCAATCACATCGCCCATCAGGTGAGTTTGTGTGCATAAGCGAGTCTGCTCAGCAGTAGAGTTACCATTATTTTTCTTTTATTATTGTAAAAGAAAAATAATAGTAACTCTACTGATGAGCAGGGTGTTCACGTTACATAACTTAATCTATGAATGTGGAAGTAACTCCTATCTATTTGTGACCTTTTCAAGTCTCGGTTTGGCACAAATTTAGACCATATCATCATCTGCCTAGCCTTTTTCCCAACTATACTGGGGTCGGCTCCCAGTCAAACCGAATTCAGCTGAATGCCAATATTTTACGTGGAGCGGCTGCCTACCAGACCTCCACAACCAATTAACTGGGTAACACGGTACTTCTTGGCAAGACTGGTGTCAGATTTTCTGGCTTCTGACAATCCGTAACGACTGCCAAAGATCTAAATCAAAATTTAGACCATATCCTGAGTGATTCTTTACATCCATGTTATTGTTACCCTTGGGATAATTTTTGACTTTCACGCGAGCAAAGACGCTACCTATTTTTATATTACTTGCTAGCTACATATTATTTTGATCTAAAGTCAAGCATTATCAAATAACCTGGCACCTTTACTCCTCTCAAACTCAAAATACTCGAAGTCCCACGTCCCAGCCCAGTTATTAAGGCCCACGTACACGACACCGTCGCCCGATGCAATCGAGTAGTACATGTACTCGCTGGGGACCGTTGATTGGCTGCCTGATGACGTCATGCGCTCTTGTGTGCCCGCCGTGACGTAGGGCTAAATTTAATATTGTGGAGTTTGTATGTTGTTGGGGATAAGGATTTAAACTGATAGATATATATCGATACACAAGGAACCTTGCATCAGTAGTAATAGCAAAGAAAACCAGTAACTACTGCTAATATTGACAATTGTGCATCGTCAGCCTTTTTATGCACTAAGGTAGGCGCCAGATAACTCGCAATAAAGTACATTGACCCTTCCCTAATGTCCCTTCGTAGATACCCGAACAATAATTATAAACCGTTTTTCATTACTAGAGAACGTAAAGGATCACAATAGAAGTCGATTCAGGATTCAGTTTTACGTCATTATTTCAGTTTTTGATATTAAGTTAGAATTTAAATATACCACTGAATAAAATAAAAAAAGGCAAAGTAGTACTTAAGTCTTTAAGTAAACTAAGTCGCTAGACAATGACATAAAAAATCGCCACTTTTTCTACAGTAAATTGAAAAAGATAAATGTTGCCCCCCCACGAAAATATTTAAAACAGCCAAAATATTTAAAAAATCTATTTAACTATGAAATATGAGACAAAAACATTATACAGCATTATTCAGACTTATCATTGTAGTATGAAAACAAACTTACCTTTCAGCTACACATTTTTTTTGTCACACCATTTTCACCCTTATTTCTTGAACTTAAGGTATTCTTTAAATTCCATCAGTTGAAAATGTTATTTTTGTGCAGACCCTACTCTGAGCATCCCACAAATGAGAGTTGTCACCTGTGATACGTAAAAATAGAAATATGTAGCGACAGCGGAAAAGTTTCACAAAGTTTTTTTGACACTTTATCTTTGTCTTGTTGGAGCTATTTTAGAAGCTCTTTCACTGTCAATAAGTTAGCAAAATATAATTTATAAGTTTTTATAATATTTAAATTAATTTGAGGTGCAAAAACTACTCGGCGTTGGTATACTTTTCATTTTATGGTATAATGTGTTGCACAGTGTTAAAAAGGGCTTAAAAATTCCCGTCTTCATTTCGCCCCTCTCATTCAGGGAAAAGTTATTAAAACAATATTACCAACTACCGGGGAGTGTACTTCAAAAACCTACCTGAAAAGCAGAACGTTCAATTTCAGCGTAATAACCAGAGTTGATAACACTTTACATTTTAACTCATGCTTAACGAAGAAACGCTTTCAATTATTTTTTCTTTCTTTTTCTATTTCGCACGGGTAACCATCATTTGCTATGTATACGTAAAGTTGAGTACATTTTTAAAACTTATTTTACTGGTAGCTTTTTTTTTGCTAACCGTCCTTTGTAAGCGAGCATTATGTAAACGTTCCATTACACGCAATGAGCTGCACATTTATGCGTAGAAGTTTGACAACGTTCGTATGTGAGGTGAAACAGATTGGCGAGGGGTGAAATATGTGTCTGTGGGATTTTAGGGGGTGAAATTCTTGTTAACAGAGGATTCAATTCAAAGTTTTTTTGTTTACACAGCTTTGTTATTGTTCTGCAGAGACCCGTTTTAAAGTTATCTTGTTTTTGAATTTGCTTTTCTCGTGGGCCAGAAGCTGTGTGTTTACTTTTCATCTCGTGTTTATCAGAAATAAGTCTTCTAGTTCTTGACTAAGTAATTTCAGAAACTTTGATCAACGTTATCTAGTTAAGTAAGTCTAGTTACCCTTAACACCCTCGGTTTCAACCCCAGACATTCAAAAATAAAAAGTCAATGTAAAAGCGATGACGTTTCACCACTTACGACACTCCAAACTGGTCCATTACAAATGCATTTGCACTCTATTGAAAGTTTTACAAAAAACACCTTTATTACAAGCAGCATAAAGTCCACTGCAACTGCAATTTAACATTTTGTGTCTTGTACTGAAAACAAAGTTACTTTTACGGTTAGGTTACACGAAATTACACTTTATTTAATAGGCAATAAGGTGTTAACGTGTGGTATTGCAGCTGAGTACATTCGCTGTCTCATCACATAGTTGTCTGTCTGTCTGTCTGCTTGACAAATTGTTTCCCGAGAACGATTAATGGTATTATGATGCTTTGTAGATTTATGATCTGATGTAAGATAATGGAATATGACGTGTGGCGTTTTGAGTGAATACATAGTACTTGCTATGACTACTTGTGTAGCATACTGGCAACAAGCGTTACTGCTACACGTAGGGTCCTGGGTTTCGAAAGAGCTACCGCGGTCCTGGAAAGCAAAGGGCACTAGGAGGAGCACGGATTGGTTTTAGTCAGTGAATTTGACACTCCCTTCTGCTCCGCCCAGAGCAGGATGAGTCATTTGATAATTTCCCATCCATAAAAAAGGGTCCTGGGTTTGATCCTCAGGTAGAGCCAATAAGTTGTATTATTGGAAAATTTCTAAGGTAGCCCAGTGACTGAAATTATGGCGTTATTATAATTAATGGGCTTGAGTTTGACCCATATTGACCGCTGTCTCACCTAAACGAAGGCGATGATACGGTCGAGGATGGAGTACACCAGACTTGAAGTAATCTTTTCACTTCTGATTGAAATACTCCCAGGTTATAACTCTCAGGGAACAGACTCCGGCAGAGAATTCCACTCCTTAGCTTAACGTTGGAACGTCACGCATAATGAGGAGCAATATGCTTGCCCTTGGTTCACTCGTTGTACAACAGACGTCAAAGTAACCCTTTTAAAGGCGTTCTGTCAATCCTTTTACACGAGTGGCCTGTGGGTATCATACACGCGCCGAGCCTACAGCGTCCTGCGTGTTGAATTTAATAATGCTTTCAGAATGCTGTTGGGACTGCCATGGCGTTGTAGCGCTTCAGGAATGTTCGCGGAGGCTCGCACAGATGGTTTCCATGCCATTATGCAAAAGAAAGCGGCCTCCTTACTACAGCGCTTGCATGGTAGTGACAACAGCATCCTGAAAATGATAGCTGCCAGACCAGACTGTCCCTTTCAGAGACACTGGGTGGGGACAGTCATAGGTCAACCTTAATAATAAGTAAAACTAAAACACTAACTAACAATACTAACCTACTTATTTAAGCACCATTGTTACTAACACCAAAATACTAACTGAATTATGGACCTTATAGTCTGAAATAAAGTTTAATTTAATTTAATTTAATAATAAAAGTTTTCAATGGTCTGTAATTTCGGGAAATAAAAAGGATTGGAGGAAGCTAGGTACCGACTGAACCACCAGCTCAGATAGTTTCCTATTTCAATTGATCATTCACTTTTCCGTAACTGTAAACGAATGTAGTAATGAGACTATATGTAGTAGATAAGTAATAAAATACAACGCCACTTCAATCAGTATCAATATTTCAACCAAATCAAATAAACATGATTATAAGTCTGGTGGAATTAATCAATTCGTACTCGTCCTAACGGTGGTTGAATCTGAATGGTGGCAGGTTCTTCTCCAACTCTGATTCGCTGACGCTAGAGGAATCCTCATCCGAGTCACTAGTAGTGTGAGTGTCGGATGCGGAGGACTCGTCAGTCAGATCCACTTTGTAGTCATAGAAGAAATGGTGGTTGTATGGGCGTAAGCCGTCCTTCGTCCCGTTGGGGCAGCGATGGTCTGCTATCTTTGTGAACACTGTCGAAATAAAGATGGAAGAAACCTTAAAAAAGATTACAATTTTTTAAACTTCAAGTAAACATGGGTTAGTAAGTAATCGTGGGAGATTTCCTGTTGCCAGAATATTTATTGTTACACTAGCTTCTGCCGGCGACTCCGCCCGCGCGTATGTCGGCTATCGTGTAAAAAAATAGCCTATCGTCGGTGATACTGCAATACCGCGTAACTAACACTTTGCTATAAGGTCTAATTTTTAATACTGCAATATCGTGAAACATACTTTGCTATAATGCCTAACTTTGAATAAAATAACAGCGAAAATTAGACCTCTACTGCAATACCGTGAAACTACACTTTGTTATATGGTCCAATTTTCCATACTTCAATATCGCGAAACACACTTTGCTATAATGCCTAACTTTGAATAAAATAACAGCGAAAATTAGACCTCTACTGCAATACCGTGAAACTACACTTTGTTATAAGGTCCAATTTTCCATACTTCAATATCGCGAAACACACTTTGCTATAATGCCTAACTTTGAATAAAATAACAGCGAAAATTAGACCTCTACTGCAATACCGTGAAACTACACTTTGTTATAAGGTCCAATTTTCCATACTTCAATATCGCGAAACACACTTTGCTATAATGCCTAACTTTGAATAAAATAACATCGGAAATTAGACCTTATGGCAAAGTGTAGTTTCGCAGTTTTGCAGTACCACCGACGCTATGTCCTTCTCCATATCCCAGGCTCCATATATCTGCCAAATTTCATAACGATCCGTTCAGTCGTTCTAGCGTGAAACCGTAACAGACAGACAGAGGTACTTTCGCATTCATAATGGAGATTTGGAAGAATCTCTAGATCTCTAGAAACTTCGAAACTGTACACTATATTTATTGATAGGCTTGCGTTTTTACTAGTATCTCACCTGATGGTATATGTGGTCGGAATAAGAGCATGTTCACCAAGAAAGAAGTAACCTATTGCAAGATGCTAGGTAGAGGCCAAGCTAGCTAACTAATTAAATTCTCCGAAAGGTTTTAAAACTAAGGTGTAAGTCTATAAGCGGTGAAGATGTGTATCAACATCCTTCTATCTCGCTGATGGACCCTGTGATACCCACTTGTGCCATCCTGGCAGTTCCTCAAGTGCATCATGCAGAGGCTCTTGAACGACCTCCTGGCTCGCTGGTAAGCTCCGCAGATCCACTTGATGGAAGGGTCTCGCCATTTCAGCTGCATGTCTTCTGGGCATTTGGTGCACTTACGATGCCATTTTCGCCTAAAATTAAAAAATCACCTTTGAAAGGATTTTTTTGACATAATTAAATTAATCTGCTTAGCCTTCTCCCAGCAATGTTGGGATTGGCTTCTACTCAAACTGGTTTCTGTTGACCAAGAATATTTTACATGAAGCAACTGCCTATCTGACCTCCACATCCTTTACTTCATGGCATAACTGGTTCTAGATTTTCTTATTTCTGGTTTATAGGATCGACTGTCATATCTACAAATGTCAGCCGGAACCAACGGCTATGAATATTGGTCTTAAAAACTGACTCATATCTCTATGATCTAAACGAATCTAAACTAATATTATAAACAGGAAAGCTTTATTTGTTTGTTGGTTATGATTTGGCTCAAAAACAACTTAGCCGATTTTAAAAATTCTTTCACCATTCAAAAGCTACATTATTAACCTAAAACATAGGCTATATATTTCAACCAGTTCAGCATACCATCCTTTGCGTTCTACAGTAGACTTAGGATCTCGGTCCTTTTTCTTCTTGGGTTTCTTTCTTACTTCGGTATCTGAAGATGTGTCTGAATCCGTAAACTCTACATTTAGAGATTCTGATTTTCCTCCATCTTTTCCTGTTGATAAAGTGACAGTTGTAATGATTACAACTTGTGAAAAAGACACACAACACTTGGACACGCGCAAATTACGGTTTTTTTCTGATCTATTTAAATATAATTATTTATCGCAGATGCCTCGGCATTGAAATCTCAGAGGCATAACTGAATGCAGAAATGTTAAATAAATGATGTTGTTATTATACAGCACTGCTTACCTCTCAACCGACTGCAAAATAGCTATGCGAATGCACAAAAGTTTTTTTAGATTTTTTGTTATATTCTACTACCACAAACCGTGTTCTTATTTCAAGACCTGTAATTGACTGACTTAGCCTACTCCCGGTCATAGGCTTCTCTGTTTTTGTGCCTATCCTCAAGCTCCCGAGTTGCTCATCCAGGTTCTACTACCCCTCGTGTCGTTTGCCAATCTTGCTGCTGGACGACCAGCACTTCTTCTTCCAATACTTGGACGCCACTCGGTCACAGTCTTACTCTATTTGTCATCATTCTGAAGGTATACATACCTTCATGTGAATCCTTATCAGATGACGTGGATTTGTCTTTACGTCTTGTTTTAACATCTTTCAGTTTATTATCCTGCTCTTCTAATAAAGTATCATTAGTTACAAACGCTGTTACGATTTGCGCTATAAAAATTACATCATTTATTATATTGTTCACGTATTGCCTAAGTTCATTCAGAAATATTAATGTGTGTGGGTAAAGTTAAATGTTTAATTGCAAAACAAGTCGTATAAAGAAACTACGAGTGTTTATGTATTTTTTGCAAATAATAATTCCATTATTTTATAAACAATATTAATTTAATAAGGCTTCTTGTCATAACTTTTATAAACTTACCTAAAATCAATGCAAGTATAAGGCTAGCCAGTCTTCGAGCCATAGCTTTTCGTCAATCATTTTATATCCCTTTGTAAAACATATGCAGAAACCCATAAATCCAGCCAAGGCAGATTTATATCCATTCGATTTGATTTTTACGATACATGTAATTTTATTTTTATTGCGTAACGTTGTATTATTTTATTCTCTAGAGTCACATTTTTGTCAGTCATTCCAAAGGACAGTTTTGAAGAAACATCAACGTCTTTATCGCTATTTAAAATTGTAACATTATGAATTAACAAATGCATATTACTTCTTTCTTCAAATTGGCTTAGTTTTACTAAATTCTCTCTTAAGGTCTTTTAGCGCCTATAGACGATTGAGATCTAATAATACATATATTGTTAAGGACTCTATTTGATGAGCAGCAGTCTGTATTATACTCTTATATTATACTGAAATTAAAATATGGTTCTACTGTGCATTAAATAGCATCAACACCATCAATTATCTCCTACTTCGTTAAATTCTACACAGTTTGTTTTAAGTAGGACAATCAAAAAATTACTTCAAGGGAAATCCAAGGATTAGGCTATTAAATAAAAGACTAAATAATCAACTTGTTTTTCTATTCACAATGATATTACACTCTGTATTGGTAGAACCAACTCCTTCCATGAATAGGGTCATTCTTGCATTTATGATCATGTAACTTCACGAACACTGAAAAAACAGTTAAAATTTTAAACGCTATTATTTATAAACCGACTACGGCAAAGCCAAAAGTAAGGGTTATTAATTTTTTTATAAATGTGATATTCAAAGTGGAAATTATATTTTTGCCTACTCCTCTGCTGTTATTTTCTGATTAATTTTGTTGCGGGATCCAAGACATTTAAATCTTTTCTCCGGGACTCATCGAGCTTCATTGACTCGGCGTTCTTCTGGTGGCCACTGTCGATTCTGGCTTTCAGGAGTTTCAGTAGTTTGAGAATGTCTGGATTTTCGATTGTTATAAATACAAAACAAAATAGCGATATTATTGTTGGATGAAACAGCTAAATTAAATCCTGTACTTAATGCCTTGTATAACACTCACGGCACTGATTAAACGAGATTCTCTAAAAATCAATCAACGTGAATATAGTAGTGCACTGCTGGATATAGGCTTCTTCCAAGTTGCACCAGAACACCCAGCTCTCTGCCTTCTGCTGCCAAATAATGAACTGCGATCTGATCTGCTTCAACGGCTATTGCATCTTCTACAGCCAACACCACTTCAGCTAGCTTACTTTCCAGGCTATGTCGGTTACTAACTATAATTTTGTAACACTTACTGGTCCCATCCTGGCAGTTCCTGTACCTCATCATGCATTCACTCTTGAAGCTTCGTCTCGCCTGCTGGTAGGCTGAGCATATCCACTTTATGCCAATATTGGTGTACTTCTTCAGCATATCATGAAGACACGGAGTGCAGGTCCGGTACATCTTTGTGCTGGATAAAACGCATTACTGCTTAGGTGATAGAGCCAATTTTTATGTAGCATGCATGTTAATAAATAATGAGAAAATGTTATAAGAAGATGAATGCAGATGTTATCTTACATGCGTCTCTTTTCGTTTGTTTCTTTCGAGGAACCAGTGGATGTGTCAGAGCTTGTGTCGGAATATTTTGAAAATTCACTGAAAATAGTATTAACAAAATTAGATTCTTAAATAATAACAAAATGCGATTACTCATTTGTATCATTATGAAACAAGTAAAATGTAATTTAATAAAAGAGGTTTAGTTTACAGACTGACTTAATATATTTTTAGGCAGTCTTAGTTTGAGTGATGATAATGTGAGAACAAAACTAGAAGATTTATGTTGATTATGGTAGAAGAAATAGTGAAAATAAATTTAATACTGTCATCAAAACAAAATCCAATATAAAGGTATTTACACTATCACAAGTATTTTTTATTTAAATAATCAGAAACATTTAACACAAGAACTTAATTTTACATATTATATCTACTATATTTCAACTTGCTTCTTAAGCAAATATTGTGAACGCGAGTTGGGTAAACATTTCGATAATGTCCGGTTATTGCTGAAGCTGTTCAAAGAAGGGCTGACCGTGCAAAATGGCGTCGTTCCCCTGATTTATCTCATAGCGCACGTAAATAAATTATCTCATAAATAAGGACGGGATCTTTTCGCTGAACAAGTACATTTTCTTCTAGCTAAATGAACGATATGGGTATTTTTGGGGTTTCTATGAGGTTTTTAGTACGAAACCGCATATGAGAAAAGTTCTTTAAGTAACTTGGATTTGAATAACATGCAACTAAGAAGCAGTCATTAGACTCATTTCTGGGATTTTAGGGTTCATAGAGCAAGTGACTGTTTTCTAAGAGTTGGAGAGTTTTATGAATCGATGGATGTATTGTGTGAAAGAAATGACTTGAAAGACAAAAACTACTGAGATGACGGCTTCAGATGTATACAGATAAGGAAATCATACTGTGTTGGCTGGAGATAACTTGGTTTAAAGGCTAAGGAATGATGAATATAGTCCTAAATTCTGTGTAGGTAAGACAAGAGGATGGTGATGATGCTCCAGTGTATACAGCGATGCGTCATCGTGATGATGATGCTGATGTCTATAAGAGTCACCGTGGCCCTGGAACGCAAAGGGCATTTGGAGGAACACGGGTGGGTTTTAGTCACTAAGAGTCTGATACTCTCTTCCGCTCCACCCAGAGCGGGAGTAGTCATTAGAAGAATTCGCACCCAAAAATAAAAGGAAAATGATGAAGCTTCAGAACTCACAGCGATGAGTCGTAAATAATGATGCTAAATTGTTATTACGGTATGATAAAAATGAAGCTTCAGAACTCACAGCGATGAGTCATCGTCCTTCTCCAGCGTGCTGGCCGGCTCCACATTAGAGTGGCCACTATAGTCGTAGAAGTTTGGGCCCCGATTCTGTGCGTCTCCGAACTGGGCCAGTTCCTGCATCTCTTCCATGTGCATCAGACGGTACGGGGTCGTCTGACATTTTGATGCTGGAAGTGTTTTTGTTAATATTGGAATAGATTATTCTCCTAACCAAGAGTAATACATACTATATTACCATTAATGCAAAATTATCTTTGACTGTCTATTTGTGACTTCCTCACACATGTTTATTTATTTTTTTATTATTGATAGGCTCGCGCTTGACCACTATATCGCCTGATGGTAAGCGATGATGTGGCCGAAGATGGAGCACGCTTGCCTAGAAGTAACCTATTCACTCTTGACTTCCGGGTTGTAGCTATCGGGAACCACAGACTCTGGCAGGGAATTCCACTCCGTAGCTGTACGCACAATGAATGTATTGCACAATGAATGTAATGTACGCTTTGTGCGTGTGGGTGGGATGTCCACCATGTACCGGTGGCGCATCGCCGTACGTATTGTGGTCCAATGATGGAATGGGCTTGGCGGAATTAAACTATGAAATTCCAACGCATATTCCCCAAAATGCAGTCGAAACTTTAATGGCTGAAGGAATGAAACTTGGCACACGGATAGACCTTGATCTACTAAAGGACGTCGTAGGATTATTTTAATTTTGAGAGCATGTTTCCCTGGTATAATTTTCACGTGGGCGTAGCCACTCGCAGAAGCTAGTTATTTGGTAAATTGGCGATAGTTCGGCTACAGCAATCTAATAGTCACCCATATTAGAAAAACTCTTATATATTAGTCGCATTGCCGATCATGGGCTCTATACAACGTGACATTAAATTAGCAATAGCGATTGTCTAGTCTATGAAAGATTGGAATTGACCACGTGATATTTCGGTAGAACTCGTCAGTCCCATTCATTTTGGGCGTGGTTTGAACCTCATAAAGTATGTCTTTATTTTAGATACTGATAGATAGATGATATTATTATTTTCTCCTCTTACTAGACTACTAAGCCAAAGCTTAGCATTTCCATTGCAGTATTATAGAAATAAAAATGCATTTTAGTCTAATTTTATTTAAATCCAGCTCATAGATTCATTCTGCGCTCTCATGTAGAGATTCATACAAAATTCATTAGTAGCCAGAAAGGTTATGATCAAAATGCGCATATTATTAAATTTTCATACGATGCATTTATATTATAGGACGAATGATTTGTAAATCTTAATAGGGTAGAAGATTTTAAAATATTAATGCAGTTTAATAAAATCTGTCATATTACTTACGTGATTTCTGGCATAGAATTTGTATGTAACAAAGTTATCGAAAACTAGACCTTGTTTAATTTTTTTAAATAATTGATTTCGAAGGTCACAAGGGTCAATTATTTAAGAGATTCATTTTTATTGAAGCTGTTGAAGTAATTAAAAGATTCATTTTAGTTAGCTTTGATCAAATTTACGGTTCACATAATTATCAGGATTCGAATATCAGACTCAAAGTGGAAGTTTTCATTGAAACGCAAGTCAGCGTCCTCTCAGACGTTTTTACTTCAATGCTAAGTTTCAAATTATGTTCTGGAGAGATACTATGAGAAGTAGAAACAGTTTTCACTGAGAACATATTGGCTAAAACTTAATAAGACGTGGAATATCGGTCGTTTTGCACGCTTTGGGAAATGTTGAGCCCTTTCCCGAATGTTGTCTACTCATTCACTTTGCACTTAATTCGCTCGATTTGAAATGCAATGAATATTTATATTATTGGTCAGATATTACTATGATATTATGCCTAAAAAAATTATTTTCGCCGGTAGAGTTGAGTAGACATGATTTAAAAAAAAAATATTCAATACTAAAACGAAATCTCTTACCTTTTATGAATAAAAATGTAAAGAACCAGACTAACATTATTTTATAAAACTTAGATATTGATCTAAAATAAAATTCACATTATTTATTTCAACGCCTTTAAACTAGAATTTAAAATTTATTTTCAACTTTATATCGTTTATACATTTTATTACTATTGTGAAAGTTTTCATTCACATTTCAGTATTACAAGAATGTTACTAGGTAAAGTTATGCAAATTTAAAAATAAAAATCCTGTTTACTTAACCTGTTTAAAGCCATATTATATTGTATAAAAACAAAGCGGGGCTGAGAATTTCTGCCTGAGGAACGCCGCCGCACTAGTAAATTCACTCATATTATTATGATATGTGGATGATATAATTTATTATCGGTGCCAGTTATGAAAATAAAACAAACAAATAACGATGCTTTTGCTTTACTATAAATATAAATAAGCATCTTTTGCTGAACACACTTCTTAAAACTAATCGTGTCGTCCATTTGAAGCCGTGTCGTCTGTCTCTTAAATATTATATCCTGAAACAATAGTGCTCTTGTTAGTTGAAACTTAATTAACTTTACTTAGACGTTGTCTCTATGCTTCTTCAGATAAAGTTTTAGAACTAAAAGGACCTTTAGACGTCCCAACTTTAATACTCTTGCCGGTAAATTTATACAGTTATGGAGACATAAAATTGGGTGAACGGTGTCATATATATTATTATGAACTATTGGTGGTTTAAATTAAACTCAATCTTAAGGAACATAACACTAAAGTTAATAATGTTTATTTCAGTATTCCTTTCTGTAGCAATACCGCTCGTTAAACCCAATACGTTTCAGCTCGTCAAAATAAACGGGCGATTTTCATATTCAAATATTGGGACCAGTGTTTTAGTTCCTTCTTATTCATTCTGTTTTAGCCTTTCTCTAACTAGGGTCTGGATTCCAGTCTAACTGGATGTAGCTAAGTGCTAGTATTCAGTATCTCAGTATGTTAAAATGATCATCCGTGGTCGTGACTCTCTGTGCCATAGAAATAAACAACCGACAAGTTACTCCTACACAATAAAATAAAAATTTATAACAAAATCATTGTAGGTATTTAGTACTTACACAATTCATAACATATTACCGTCAGGTGGCGTCATCTGAAAATTGGATAAAAGTAACTTGTTTATCAACTATTTCAAATTAAAAGAGGAAGGAAACAAGGTTCAAAGAAAGTACAGGAGAAATTCAATAACTAGTGAAGGCCCAAAGTTTGATTAAATATAATTTGCATGGCGGGCGCCACCATCTGCTCTCCTAATATATTTTTAATTTATGTCCAAAAAGTTGAAGGATCCGCACGGGGGATTACGGGGTGCGCTTGTTAAAAATTATACTAAAGTTTGGGGTTTCCTCCGTAAACATCTGTGGGCGTATGCTGAGCTGAAGATGTTTTTATATTTTCATCAATAGCTTATTTATGACTTAGGCTTGGGAACTGTTGGTCAATACATCACAAATGTTGATAATGTTATACCAACTTGGCCTTTTTTCATTCTTAGGAGGAATAATGACATAGCTACCTATTGTAAATCGAAAAAAAAAGTTGAAATAAAAAGTAATAAAATACTAAATGTGATTGATACCTTTGCCAGACTTCGAATATCCTATAGGTGCTGCGTATTTTGTCCCCAAATTCTGGACACCTGAAGTAAAACTAATTGTTAGCCAAATTCGATTCCTTCAAATGATCGTAAATTAAGACGCATAAGCATTTAAGAAAACTCACTTGGTCCACCTATGGCTGGTACCGGAGGTTTCACAAAATTCTCTCTGAGCTGTGAAGGAGCATACATCGTTGGTCTCTCGTAAGCTCTCTGGTACATCCCAGGATACGAAGGCGCTGGAACCGTCTGAAACCTCGGATCAAACTGCTGGTAGTGCCCCTGCGGCGGGTAGTTATTCCCTACCGGATCTCCTTGAGCGTACTGGTAGTTGGCAGGATATCCGAAGTTATTAGGTTTATACTGTCCAATTGTGTTACCAGTTCCAGGCAGCACTGGTAATCTGGGCGGGTATTCAGGATATTGTGGGTTCACGTATTGGGGCGCATAGTTCGGTTGGTACGGGTAGCTCGATGAAGGGTCTATGTAGCCCGAGTATGGCGGTACTGGCGGTTGGTTCAATGGATCAGCTCCTTGATTGCTTCCAGGATAGATGTTCACGGATTTTGGACTGTACGAAGGGTATGCTGGTGGAGGTCTGTAAGTGCTGGTGGTTGGTTGAGATGCGCTGGTTAGAGCTTGGACGTCAGGGCTGCTCACCGCGTTGCTTGGTGATACATACGGCTGATTGAAACCTGGAACATGTATGATTCAAATATTTGTTTACAAAGCAGCGGAAAAATTTAGGACATGTTCAGTTCACGTGTTTTTTGTAAAAGACAAAATTCGAATCACTTTGTATACACCACGGCAACCTAAACAAAAGTATCGGACATAAACCTTTCAACCAAAATTGAAACAGTTTGGCACACAGATTTAAAATGTCGTCCCACTCTCCCCAAAATCATCAACAATAAAACGAATTTTTACGTTGACCAATAAAACAGTGATAACAAAAGTGGCACCTGAATGGAAAACACAATTACCCTCACGCTATCACGTTCAGGGGTGAGTGGCTCCGTTAAACGGACATCGGGGTGTCAATACACTTGAGGGGCAATCTATAGCGTGGCAGTTCGCTCGATGGCGCCCGTTCGAACCCACCCAAACTGCGTTGCGTTTCCAAAACGATTCACCGTATTGGTTTTCCTCAATGTTCTCCTACTAATTAGGGACCGCTATCTCAGAGAACGATTGATTTATGTACCATTGTTTGTTCTGTTATCTCCTATCAAAGCGCTACCAGGGGTAGAGGACGGTTTACGTAATTTTTGGGTAAAGCTTTGTTTTCTCTCTAATAAATGTTTTCGGGGGAAACGTTTCATTTAACAACAGATGGAGCAGATTTTGCGTTATTTTTCACGAAAAGTTGTATCTGTGTACGAGTTGAAAATACATTTTCTCTTGGCTGGGATATTTGACTTCTTACTGCAATAATGAAACTAGTATTTTATAAAATATGCTTTTGATATTTCAATATCCTACCATACCGTATCGGTATAACGTCGAATTCCATCTTTTTTTACGTCACCTGTTTCTGCAATTTTGACGGCGGCGGCGTGTCGCAGCGGCTCGTAAATTTTTACTTTATTTGTTTGCTTTTAATGTTCCAGTTGATACGAGTTTTTTATTTCACCCCCTGTCACCCTCTGTGGATCGCCCGCACGTTGGGGCGCAAACGAGCGCAAACGGTGCCATCAAATCGACAGTTATCACGCATTTGTGAAACTTTTCAACTGCCCACCGAGTGTTAAACTTTGAATGGGGATCTTGAACTGACGAGTTTAATCTGAAATGAAAATGGTGGATCAATTTCGAGGGTTTCTCTCAGGATCACATTAAGATAAATATACTTTGAAGTAATGCTCACCTAAATGGCAGTAGTTTACCTGGGAGTGCTGAAACAAAGTAATTTAATTATTATAATTATGCTACTATTTATAAACGTCCAAAAGCCACTGAAGTTTTAAGCTGGTCTTACCTGTTTTAACAGAATCTGGTGGTTCGATGCCTGAAACAAATGCCAATATACGTTAAACAGAATAGTCACTTGAATATTTCAAAATAGATGAAACAATACTAACAGCAGGAAGGCTTGGTGTAGCAGTTGATTTCGACGGTGATCATGCCGACGGCGGTGGCTTCAGTGCACACGCAAAGCTGGCACTCATCCCAGGGATGCTGGAAAGTCTGGTTAGGAGGGTACGGCCGGCAGGACTCATCTGTAGAAATGATCCTTGTGATGAGCTGTTTATATGGAATGACAGTGAAGGTGGACCATGTTGTAGAAAGATTTGTTTGTGGAAAGAATATTGTGCTTTTAAGTGTTAAAGGTTCATGAATCTTTGATTTTCGTTGGTGTATTTTTATTTCCTTGGTTAGACTTTAGACTGGATTAACAAAACTCACGTGGTGAGGGTCCTGGTAGGGGTCCAGGCTTTGGAGTTCCAGGTAGTGCAGGAACCGGTGTAGTCGTCGTTATAGGAGGCCACGGTACTGAGAAAACATAGAATAATGCTGGCAAATTCGGATGTTAAATGGTTACGAATTTTAGAAAGAAATTGTCAAAAAGAATGAACATTCTACAAAGTCGCATTTTATAAAACTCGATGTGGAATTATAATAGCCCCTTACCATAATTTTAGTTATCAATAGTTTTGATCAATACCATAGTTATATTATTCATTCACTAGTTTAAGACACATTTCTTTACAAACTTAGGAAGAATTTTAACAGCCATTAAGAAATATTTACAAACACTACTCACAAGGTTCCACGGTCACGACCTCTGGTAATGGTACGGGCTCTATCGGTTGGTGGGGTTCCCTTAGAGGTTCTATAGGCAGAGGTTCAGGAACCGGGCTTGGTTTTACCTGATCAGGTTCTATTGGGATGGGTAGAGGAGGTACAGCCGGCTCTGTCACTGCTTCCAGTTTTGGAACTGAGGAAAATTATCATTCATGATGATTACTTTTTTGGAAAGAAATCAGTAGAAAATAAACGATAAGTTAATTCGTGTCAACGATGATATGACAAGAAAGGCACAACTGATATGAAGGCTAATAGAAAGGAAAGTGTTATGCCATTTTAAATAAAGAACAATAAGGATAACGTTAGAAAAGAAAATGTAAAAAAGAACATTGAAGAAGATTCCATCGATCTACAGAAAAGGATTTAGAGAAGCTCACCACAATCGGGATGAGGGTAGCATGTTATCTGCTGCTCAGAATTCCCGTCTTCTAACAAACTCTTTGAACACTTGCACAGCTTGCAGGTTTCAGTTGGATGTGGGAACAGCACGTTTTCGGGGAATTTCTCACATATCGGTACTGCAAAGATTAATATTTGATAAAGACTGCACATTCTAATAGTGTTTTGTGAAAATCTCTTGTATTAAATTTAATCTGAGTGTGAATTTTACTCAAAAAGTCAGTAGTATGCTATCTCTTGTAACTGGGATTTTGAATTATTATAATCACTCAGTAGAAAGATCTTTCTCATTATCTCGCCCTTTGTAGTTTGTATGTTTACACCTCATGAAGGAACTGGGGATACTCAACTGAGTAATGTTCTTCGTGGACACTTATCGTCACATAATGTATCCTCTGTGCAGTTCACATCCAACATGAAATTCATAAAATTGTTTATTTTACTCTTCCTCATGGGTTTATTTAAGAAAATGTCACTCATACATTTAATAACATTTATAGATAGAACTTACGCGGTATCGGCATGGGAACATCCGGTATCGGTGCTGAAAAGTCAAAAAATATTTATTATGAGTGTGTTAATAATATATAAGACAGTGTGTTTGTTAAGATCTCACCGTGTAAGCTTTGTGAACTGTTAATCCATATCAACAAAATGGAAAAACAGTTCACTTCGTACCTACTCACTCCACTTAAGTTTACACGGTCAAATATTGACACAATAGACCAGCTGAAATACTTACGTAAAGCAGTCACATCGGCAGGCGCAACTGAAAAATAAAAGACATTGAATTTAATGCAATGTCTTGCAAACGGATTAACAGACCACACACTCCTTGATGCCTCATATTACGAATTAAGGCAAAACCTGGATAAGGCTGGCGCAAATGCGTTGGCATTGACACCAGCTAAGAGCATAGAAATGATGTTGAATTTGAACTGATGATGACGATAAAGAAATTCTAAAATCTACTCACTACACTGGGGGTTTTCCTTGCATTCGATCTGAACATCAGTCTTTCCAGACACCAGAGCTTCCCGGCAGATGCATAGTTGACAAGGGTGTAACGGGTTCGTGAACGGCACTCCGTTTGGCAAAGGGTTGCAATGTGCTGAAATTAAAAACCAGGAATCTATAAAATGTCTTCACTACACGTATATTAATCAGGTCAAGTTTATTTGTAAAGCTCACAGCTTATTCATTATGATTCTAAACATCTTTGACGTCAAAATGTTTTCGAAACTTTCCTAAACAGTACAGTGAACATAAAGTCTGTCTAAAAGCTGGTCTGGCAGTCACTAATATGAGCAAACTAAACAGAACTGGTGGTTTCATTTGGAAACTCGTAGCCATTTCTTATTATGAAGTTATTAATCAAAACGACAGACTAAGACAGCTCAGTTTAAGAAAGATCGTTAATCTTTCTCAGTGAAATATTATTTCTAGATCTTGATTGGAATTCTATGAGACCTGCCTTTGGTAAATTAAAAAGTCTAGATATTATTAATGACATTTCATAACTAGTGATAAACTTTATTGCTATGATGCTATGGTAGGCGCCAGATAAATGTGCAATAACGGTCATCGACCCACATAAATAATCCAATATAAAAAAAACAGAAATTAAGACAAAGCTGCCCTGAATCGACTTCTATCGTGATGCTTTACGTTCTCTAGTAATTAAAAAGGTTCATAATTTATTGTTTGGGTATCTACGAAGGGACATTAAGGAAAAAAGTTCAATGTACTTTATTGCAAGGTTATCTAGCGCCTAACATAGAACAAATTGGTCAAATAAACCATCTGAGAATTTCAAATATTGTAAAGAAATAAACAAAAAAGACCACATTTTTCATACTTCGATTGGGATGAGTAGTTTAGTAGTTGAATCAACTCTTTCAATTTGGGATCAAACAATACCTATTCTGACTATTATAAAATAAATATTGTAAGAAACTTACCTGTTTCTGATGGCGTAGGCAGCGTTGCGACAGGCTCAGGAAAAATAACTGGGACCGGCGATGTTGCTGGCTCAGGTGTTGGATATACAGGATACGGTTCAGGAGTAGGCACAGGCTGATAAGGCTCTTGAATATGCTGCTGCGGATTTGGCTCTGGTTGAGGCACAGGTGGATAAGGCTCAGGCATTATTGGTATAGGCTCAAAGGGCCCAGGAGTCGCTGGTTGAACTGTTATTGACTCTGGAAGTCGTGGAACAGCTTCTGGAAGCTTCGGTGGGGGGCTGTGGCAACCACCACAACTCGCACACACGGGTTGAAGGAGTCCGTATTCATTGAGGCAGATGCAGACCAGACAGTCGAGCTCTTTAGACCAAAAGTGATGGAATTCGTTTTCTTTTGTGCATTGTATTACGTTTTCTCCTCCTGAAAATGGTGAGATTCTTGTTCGATTTCGATTTCTCTTAAATACAAAACAAATAAATGAATTATGTAAATAACGAATTGAAAATAAAATAAAAAAAAACGTAGGTTTTTTCGTGGCTAATATAACTCTAAGTAGTTCTGAAAAAATAAATATTATTTTTTAGAAACGAAGTATTAACTCACCAGGCATTTTATTAGGAAATACATATTCATGAGGCAATATTGCTCTGGACTTCGCATCTGAAACAATCCATAATGATTAAATACTTTTATTCCGTACTCTGACGTCGTTATTAATTATTATAAATTAAATTATTACCCTCGAATGCGATCGGCGAACTTTGCCTGACTGAAAAACAAAATATTTCAGTAAACAAGTGGAAAGTTTTATTACGGACATTATTAATTGCTTTACGTATCGATGATATTTTATCTGTTTTCATAATGATTTAAACACACTTGGTAAAACGGGATGATGGGGTTGGTATTTAAATACGACTATTCGTATTTAAATACCAACCCCATCATCCCGTTTTACCAAGTGCGTAGTGTGTAGTGTTTTGCTTCAGAAATCATCATTTGCCTATGCAAATGATGATTTCTGAAGCAAATTGTTGTTGTATTCACTTACTGGCAAACACGTCAGGTGGTCCTTGTGCTTCGTTCTCCACCGGATTAGAACCGCCTGGTCGAACAGGTGATTCAGATGGGTAATCATTTGCATACGGACTTATTCCCTGACTATGTGCACTACCAGCACCACTGGCAGCTGGTTTGTTATCAGGATATGTTTGTGCAGCCTCTGCTCCTGAAGGATATAACTGAGGATATGCACCACTGGGTGTATGAGGATTATATTCGTATGGATCCCAGCCACCCTTCGATATAAGATCTGCAGTTGAATCAGTATCGTCTATAACAGGATTATATTCACGTGATCTAGCTGCAGCCGTAAAGGTTGAAGATAAAGGAGCGTCAGATTTTGGGGCGTTTGCGTTTGTATCGGAATGGTATACATTTACATTGCTTTCGTCATGAAGTCTTAGCTTCTGGGAATTTTGTTCCCTGAATTGGACCAAAGAAGATTCGTAACGTGAAAGGTCAGACTCTGATACTGAAATAGACTGATACGGGTTGATTTTATCTTGAGTGAGATTTGTTGTAAGAGAATTATTTGGGATTGGTACGGGTTGATATACTCCATTATTGATTTGTTTCGGAGAGTAACTCGATTCGATATATGGGATCATGTAAGGGTTATTCGATGCGGAATTATTTAAAGGAATAGCCTGATATATTGTTCTATCGGCTGGCGATTGTGGTTGAGCAGAATTATGAGTTCGACTATTAGAATGTGATGTATAGGATCTCTCGCTATATAATTTAGCTAAAACTTCTTGTTGCTTATTACTAGGCTTTGGGATAGGGATTGGTTGATACTCTTCATTATCAATTTGTGTCTGTGGAGGATTAGGATCTTTATAAGGAACTAGATACGAATCATATGGGGAAAAATTGGGATCAGGCAGGGGAATCGCCTGATATTGCTCCTTTTGACCGTACGAATAAGGTGAATTTGGGCCTTGGATATACGGTCTTGTCTTAGTTTCATATCGGTCTTCTTTTGGTCTTATAATAGGCACAGGTTGATATTCCTCACGATCGCCATGTGTATGAGTGGAACTTAGTCCTTTATAAGGAACCAAAAAACGGTCATATGGTGAGAAATCAGGATTAGGTACCGGAATAGGTTGGTATGGTCCACTATTGTCTTGTTTATAGGCAGAACTGGCACCAGATACCGGAGAATAAGAGTAAGATGAAGGAAAAGCAGAGTGCGAATCCGAAGTTGGAGCTGTATTTGGTAGCATAGATTTAGGCTCAATAATGGGATTATTTGACTCACTGTTGCCTTGGCCTGGCACCTGGGGGAAGCTCGATCCTTGATTATACGGGCTCACATTAGAAGGACCATTGTACCCTGTTTGATAAAATCCATTATCTGCTTGGTTTTGCGCCTGAGCGGGGCTCAATATTTGGCCATAAGGGTTGTAAGCAGGATCTCGTTGATAATTTCCACCATCAGGTTGTGGGTTCGCATTAGGTGAAGGTTGGTATAATCTATTATCTGCTAATTCTTGGGGTGAGTTCAATCCAGCAGTGTAAGGGTACGAACCAGGGTAAGGATAGTTAAGCCCTTGGCCGTATGTGTCGCTATTAATTGCTTGAGCCTCAGCCTGTGAAAAACTGGATGGTGGTATGTAAGGGCCCAATTCTTCATTAAAAGGGTTAAATGGTGCTCCTCCGGCTGCAGCTGTTGCTCTTGACTGAGCAGAATCTGCAAAGCTTTCAGCATAAGCCGATGCAGAGCCATCTCCGTTTGACTGGGCTGCAGCATTACTAACTGCGGAGTCTGGGGAATATAAAATAATGTGAATAGTATATACCTACTGTCTTACTACCATACAAATGACCTATAAAAGCGTAGTGCTGTTACCTCTACGAGCATCACTTTGTGAGACATCCCCCGACCTTCCTTCATTGGGCCGAGAATTTGTTTGAGTTTCACTTATACTTAATTCTGAAAATCGCAATAAATAAAAATTTTAAGTTCCCATTAACAGTTCGCCAGTTACAGATTTTTTTTAAAGAATAGGTAACAAGTTCAAAATATACAGTTGATTAGAATTATAATGATAACATTGCAGTTCTTACCACTTTTGAGATCACTGGGAGCTTCTAAGTCACCGTTTTTTCTTAAGCCTACGTTATCCTTCGCCTTGTCATCGTCCTGGAGAACTGTTGATTCTTTTAAAGTGTTTAACTCTTCACATCTGCCTTCAGATAACAGGAAGGCTAGGAGGCAAATGCCTCCAAAGACCCCAGCCTGCATCCCGGCTTATTGCTCTTGACCCCTAAACGTTCAGTCCTCCAGTTACCATTAACGATAATTTCCATCAATGTGTTTTCGACCACTATACAGAGGTTTTTATAAGAAAGACTGTAATCTGTGTGATAACCATTTGGCGTTTTAATATTAGTTCAGTATGATTTATTGTGATTGTAATTGCCGCATGTAAGTGCGTGTGATTCGATTTGTAGAATAATTTATTGTCTAGCCGTCAAGTGGACGTGTGTGTAATTGATTTACATCTAAAGGAGTCATATGTTCAGATAGAAAAACGACAGGGGACTAAATAAAATAATTTAATTGTTGGTTGCTATGTTTGTACTTTAAAGTGTACCTATCAGTAAACTGTAGAGAAGATTCACCTAGGAAGGTAATAATCAATCATTCAAGTACTTTATCATTGATTCTAACAAGTAACTTCAGTCAATTGTATAAGCCTTAGTTTTTTACATTCGTTTCAGTCACTTAAGTATGCGTTTATATAAGCGAAATAGCATTTAAGTAAAACACCTATAAACGTTTTTTTATCAGTTGTAAGTCTTGCCAGTGATGATGAAAAAATAAAATGACTTGCTTTTATAAATGCCATTCTAGTGTGTGATGTGTCTCTTGTGAGAATGGAGGACCAAAAAGTGTTTCTACTATTTCAACTAAATCATTAAGATAATAATTCTTTAATGTTTCTGGTTCGTGAAAATTAAAATGCAAATGTATCCCACTAAATGCTTTATTATAAATACATATAAGTATGAAGTTTGCTCGTCGTTTTCTAGATGCTTCAATTAAATTAAATCAATAAAACAAAATCGTATCCATATTCTTGCCATGTTTGTAGAGAGATCATTTTGTTGAGTTTCGGTCTGTAACAAAAAACAAATTGTCGTTAGTATTTGATTTACCATCGATGACTTGTCTCGATATTATTTGTTCAACAGTCAAAGGCAACCTAAAATATACGAAAGGTATATTTTAGGTTTGCCATTGGGGTTGCTTTATACGCATTATTATATTTCTTTTCGTAGTAGATTACAGCATTATGGTAAGGTGGTCTGAAGCTATCCTTATACATTTTTCAATAATTTTAGTAGTAGTATCAACATATTCTAAGTAAGTACTTACTGATTCATAGAATTCCGTAATAAGTGATTACGCTCTCATTCTGAGCTTGAGCTTGCGTTGCTCAGTGTTGCGTTTCTTTCTTGATTCTTGTGCAACTGGAATATCGTCGGCAACTTCATCTGACGAGGCGGCTCTAGCGAGATCTGCATCGCTCTCTGGTTCTCCACTTCGGATACCAAAGCCAGCATTTGCTAATGCTTGGGAAATAGCGTTTGATCCTCCGTAACCACCATAACCGCCGCCAGCGTTGGCTGCGGCTGCTGCTGCGGCGGCTGCTGCACTAACATCTCCATAACCACCACCTGCGGCGGCTGCTGCTGCTGCTGCGGCGGCAGCGGCTGCACTAGCGTCTCCATAGCCACCTGCTGCTGCTGCCGCTGCTGCTGCTGCAGCGGCGGCTGCATTACTATCTCCATAACCGCCATATCCTGAAGCCGCATTAGCTGCAGCTTGAGCAGCTGCACTAGCGTCTCCGTAACCGCCTAATCCACCATAACCAGTAAGAGCATTAGCAGCTGCTTGAGCGGCAGCATTGGATCCACCGTAACCTCCATAACCAGACGCGGCGTTAGCAGCTGCTTGAGCGTCTGCTAAGCTATATCCACTGCCATAACCTCCAGTGGCTGCGTTGGCAGCTGCTTGAGCGGCAGCATTGGATGCGCCGTAACCTCCATAGCCAGTCGCCGCATTAGCGGCTGCTTGAGCGTCTGCTGAACTGTATCCACTACCAAAGCCTCCAGTGGCTGCGTTCGCGGCTGCTTGAGCAGCAGCGTTGGATGCGCCGTATCCTCCATAGCCAGTCGCGGCGTTAGCAGCTGCATGAGCGTCTGCTAAGCTGTATCCACTGCCATAACCGCCAGTTGCTGCATTGGCGGCTGCTTGTGCAGCAGCATTAGAAGATCCCCAGCCATTTGCGGCATTAGCGGCTGCTTGAGCATCTGCTAAGCTGTATCCACCACCATAACCTCCATTCGCAGCGTTGGCGGCTGCTTGTGCAGCAGCATTAGAAGATCCCCAGCCATTCGCGGCATTAGCGGCTGCTTGAGCATCTGCTAAGCTGTATCCACCACCATAACCTCCATTCGCAGCGTTGGCGGCTGCTTGTGCAGCAGCATTAGAAGATCCCCAGCCATTTGCAGCGTTAGCGGCTGCTTGAGCATCTGCTAAGCTGTACCCACCACCATAACCTCCATTTGCAGCATTGGCGGCTGCTTGTGCAGCAGCATTAGAAGATCCCCAACCATTTGCGGCGTTAGCGGCTGCTTGAGCTTCTGCTAAGCTGTATCCACCACCATAACCTCCATTTGCAGCGTTGGCGGCTGCTTGTGCAGCAGCATTAGAAGATCCCCAGCCATTCGCGGCATTAGCGGCTGCTTGAGCTTCTGCTAAGCTGTATCCACCACCATAACCTCCATTTGCAGCGTTGGCGCCTGCTTGTGCAGCAGCATTAGAAGATCCCCAGCCATTCGCGGCATTAGCGGCTGCTTGAGCATCTGCTAAGCTGTATCCACTACCATAACCTCCATTTGCAGCGTTGGCGGCTGCTTGTGCAGCAGCACTAGATGATCCCCAGCCATTTGCGGCGTTAGCGGCAGCTTGAGCATCTGCTAAGCTGTATCCACCACCATAACCTCCATTTGCAGCGTTGGCGACTGCTTGTGCAGCAGCACTGGATGATCCCCAGCCATTTGCGGCGTTAGCGGCTGCTTGAGCTTCTGCTAAGCTGTATCCACCACCATAACCTCCATTTGCAGCGTTGGCGGCTGCTTGTGCAGCAGCATTAGATGATCCCCAGCCATTTGCGGCGTTAGCGGCTGCTTGAGCTTCTGCTAAGCTGTATCCACCACCATAACCTCCATTTGCAGCGTTGGCGGCTGCTTGTGCAGCAGCATTAGATGATCCCCAGCCATTCGCGGCATTAGCGGCTGCTTGAGCATCTGCTAAGCTGTATCCACCACCATAACCTCCATTTGCAGCGTTGGTAGCTGCTTGTGCAGCAGCATTAGACGATCCCCAGCCATTTGCGGCGTTAGCGGCTGCATGAGCATCTGCTAAACTGTATCCACTACTATAACCTCCATTTGCGGCGTTGGTGGCTGCTTGTGCGGCAGCACTGGATGATCCCCAACCATTTGCGACGTTAGCGGCTGCTTGGGCGTCGGCTAAGCTATATCCTCCGCCATAACCAGAACCAGTCACTGCATTCGCGGCTGCTTGGGCATCTACTCCACTGTAACCACCACCATATCCTGCGGCAGTATTAGCCGTTGCTTGAGCAGCTGCATTAGAATTGGAATAATCTCCATAACCTATCAATGAACCGTAACCAGCATTTGCAATAGCGTTTGCTGCAGCATTTCCAGCAGAATTGGCTGCTGCATTAGCATTTGCATTAGCCCAATCTAATCCACCGAAAATACTTCCAAAGGCTCCAGTTCCAGCATTGGCTGACGCATCGGCTGATGCACTGGAACCACCAGGGAAACCTCCATAGTTGAAAGGTCCGAAATATCCGTTGTAACTCCCGCTATTGGCGTTGGCCGCTGCATTGGCTTCTGCATTGGAACCATGCCCGCCAGAACCTGCGTTAGCATTAGCTGATGCACTTGCTGAGTTGCCTGGAAAAATTAAGATTATAAAAAATTTTACGGTTGATAATATTTGTTTGAACATAGTCAGTGGTTACACAAAACCACTGTATAACTGTAGCATTGGATTTAGAGTCAAAGCTACGCGTATCCTAGTAGAGGAATTCAAGTAGAAGCAAATTTTTTACAAGTATAGGACCATGTGTTATTAAAATGGGAATCCAGTTTCAGTATAAATTATGTTGTAAATGTTTTACTACTCACCAGATATTAATGGCAGTGGTTGTGATACTGTAACATAAACATGGTTTTAATAAATATTTCATCATCATCACTTCCCGCTAGCCCAGCTACGTTTACTATAATTATTATTACTACCACTAAAGCTGAGACAACCAATTTAGAGGTAGATCTGCCCTTTTACCACTAGCTATTCAATATTGTTTATATAATATGAAATGAATAATGTTTTCAGTTTAATATTTCGAGAATTAAAAAGTATAATTTTCTTAAAATGCGTATAATAATTATTCTCTATCATAAGGCCTAAGAAAAGCAATGTAGTCTATATTAACGATATTTTGCATAGTCATCAATAGATGGGATTACTTACTCAAACATGTGGAGTCAGGGTGAGTTTCGATGTACACGTAGTTGTAAACAACTTTGCAGACGTGGACCTGGCAAGGTTCTGAAGGTACGTGGAAAGGCACCAGTGGTTGGTGGTTTCTGCATTCAGGAGCTGAAAACGATTAATATTCATGATTATTTTGTTGTTCAATATTACGTTAAGGAAATTTAAACCCCAAAAAATATAAATGAAGAAGGCATTCATGAAGACATTTATCTCACCTACGTATAAGATGACCGGTACGGGGTAGTACTTGGTTTCTGTGAAGAAAAAAATATCGATTGAAACTTCGGTCTTAGATATTGAAGAAAAACAATAAATTGACGAAGTCGATTTTTGAAAACTCTTAATTACCTCCGGGTACTTGAACAGGCACAGGCACTGGTACAATCCTGTCCTTGCCAGGAACAGTGATGTAATGGTTCACTGGGTAAGGAACTGCTATCGGTGGTGATGGCACTGGAACTGGCACCTTCACTTCAGGGCCGGGCACCTGCTCGATGATCTTGATGGGCACTGGCACTAGCTTAGGTGGCTGCTGTACTGGGTAGGGCCTTAGTAGAGAAATAGCCAGCGGTATTCATTAATTAAGATGGATGCATTACAAAAATTGATAATTACAGCTGGGAAGAAACTGCTTATAAAAGTGCTAATTAAAAATAATGGAAGAAAAAACATGCTATGCTGACCACAAATAAAATAAGCTCAAGCCAGGATGATATAAATAGCTTTATGAAGCTCTTACCTGTCAACGGGATACGGTACAGGTATTTTCTTCTCAACAGTCACTGGGACTGGTACCGATGGTCCGCGGATGTAGATCTTTTCAGCTGGTACCGGAACGGGTACGGGTACTGGTACCAAGATGTGTTTACCTGGTATTGGTACCGGTACGGGGTAAGGACGCGGTGGTCCTGGTATGAACATGGGAGGCGGACCTGGAGTTTTGAGAATAAAAAAAAAACATAATATCCATCTGTATGAATCTTCCTTAACGTATGTGCATTTTTCGCAACAACAGATTCTGAAGGAACACTCATTGCGGGTGCATGTAGTAAAAAAAAATCTGCAGTTTTTAGCGGCAAATATTCGTTCGCAAGTATAGCTATTAATTTGTTAACCGTATTTTGATCTAACTTGAAGAGTGTTACGTGCGTCAGTGGTTCATAAATAGTATTAAAAATTCAAAGAGCTTAAGGTACTGGTATTCTATCAGCCATAACGATTTAAAAATGAAAGGGTCAGCAATCTTTAACATTGTGAAGCAATCTTTAACATATTGGAGTTCTGGCAAACGCGTTCTGGCTATCGCTGATAAAATCTCACTTTGTATAGAACCCAAGTTTATAGTGCTAATGAATACTCACAGTACATGAACTGATCCTTGGGCGTGGGTTGGGGCTGTGGTGGTGGCGGCGGTAGAGGATGAGGGATTGGTTCAGGTAGAGGAGGCAGCGGGAGGATCGGTGGCAACGGTATTGGCAGCGGCAGAGGCAACGGCGCCGGTGCTGCAAGAATAGAAAGAAGTTTTCTTGATGCGCGTTTCTGCATTAAGGTTGAAGCAACTAATGAAGAAAGCTTTACACCAACTGATTGTAACATCAGATTTAAATATAATCAACCCTAAAGAAAGCTCTTCTGCGCTCAAGTAGGTATTGAAAAAATATCATTTGGTGCCGTTTGTCCTAAATCTGGAGCTGATTACGTATTAATAAATAGTTAATTAATTAATTATAAATTCAGCTGATTAAAATAAATCATTACCTGGCGCTGGCTCTGGTTCTGGTAATAAACATTGCAATAAATTAGTGTTGTATTTATGTGTACTGACTAATTTAAATTATGTTTAATGAGCTTATCTCTAATGTTGGGTGCCAGATTATTTCAATACTAGTAACGAAAAGTGAAAAAATATACTGGTGCTTTGATAAAAGAATACGAGGAACAAATGTGTAGTCACTCAGCAGTTGCTTAATAAGTTTTAATGTTTCAAGTCTAGATCGGCCACAATTCCTTCTTATCGTTATTTTAGATCTAATATAGAATTTTAACGTTGAAAAGAAAATGATAAAGAACACATACCTGGTGCTGGCGGTAACGGCAATGGTCCGACCTCTGCAAAGAAACATCATGATATTCATATCGAACATAGTTTAAATTATTTTAAAATGTAAAAAATTTACTCAAATAAAAGTGGTAGTTCTTTGAAAATCCAATAAAAGGATTCTCACAACAAAATTGCAATTTGAAAATTTTCAATTCACTTATGTTTTTTTGCCGTTGATTTAAGTTTTCAATAAAATAACAAAATAATCTGTGAAACGGTATCGTCCATGGCGTCGTACTAAAATACAAAAAGGCAATTTCCAATGACGTGAGAACTTATCTATTAAATACCTGGTTCTGGCTCAGGTTCCGGAGAAGGTTCTGTGAAAAATGCAATGTAAAAAAATAAAGCTTCCGCTCTGAAAATTTAAATTCAATGCGTGAGTCCTTTTCGTCAGAGATATAATAGAAAAACGATGCCATAGGGTTGTGCATACATATTCGCAAATAGAATCTGTAGTCGACGGCATAGAAAGTAGCTTTTTAATGTCATCCCAATAAAACAATTTCCATCAATACAATGACCTTAAAATAAACCAATACAATATTTTAAAGAACTTAAAGAAGAAGTACAACAAAAAGCCAAGTTAAAAAAAAATCTTAATTACCTGGGAGTGGCGGATAGACTATGTCTATTTCTGGAAATACTATAAAAAAAAACAAAATAAATTTTGGTTAACCTCTCCGTGTAAAAATATTATTGAAGTAAGTATGTATAATAATATCATAAAAAATGCTTTAAAAGTTATACCTGGTGTTGGAAGTAGAGGTTCTGCAAGTAAAAAAAAAATGGTAATATAAAAAAACATAAACTCAGTCTTTACCACCCCAAAAGTTTAAGAAGATAGGAAATTCAAGTCCAGTACAGAACTCATAAGCCAGACTAACAAAATCAGAATAAATACAAGATGACAGTAATCAAATTGCAAAATCTAGACAAAAAAATATGTACTGTAATCCGTACTAAAATTTGATAGTATTTTTGTGGTCAGTGAAAAGAAAACTGAAACCAAACTGATGTATCTCTTCTTCTTAATTTAAGGTTATGAGTAGATTCTGAAACTCCTAAAACGAAAAACTCTAAAGCCATAGGGTGAAAAGCAAATACGTGAAATACCTGTATCCGGTTGAATGTAAGGAAGAGGTTCTGTCAACAAAATAAATATCACTCACTTTTTGAATCAAAACAACAACTTCAAGGAAATTTAAGACAAAGCTTTTTAAAAGACACAAATATCTTGAAAGACCTGCTAAGTCATTGATTATGAAAGGAAAAAAAGAAAAACCAATAAAAACCGAGAAATTACCTGGCGCCGGAGGAGGTGGTATTATTATTTCAATAACTGGAATTAATATAGAGCAAACAAGTTAGACCAGCATCGGTAATAAAATTGCAATGCATAGTAATGTTTATTTAGAATGTATACCTGGTTGCGGAGGCAATGGTGCTGGAGAAGGTTCTGCGAAAAGAATTAAAACAAAATATAACATAGCCTTTCATATTCATCAATAAACATCAACTTCAATCAGAATCAGGAACAATACATTTGAGTGCACATAATAAATACGTAAGAAAACATCAAAGTTTAAAAAATATCAAAATCAAAGACTCAACAATATCTGCAGTTAAGAACAGTGATAACTTATTATACCTGGAGAAGGTGGTTGTGGAGCTGTAAAAAGTTTCAATGTGTTAATATCAATTTGATATGAAGAATTTGATATAACGAATGATATTGAATTGTTTGCCACAATAGTAGAAGATAACAAAGCTTAATCATTATTTTTTACCTGGAGGTTGTGGTATTATTATTTCTATTATTTCTGGAATTAATGCAAAACATGAAGATTAGCATTCAACATTATTTTAGACATGGATAAATAAACGAAATAATCTGCCGTAAATATACCTGGTTGCGAAGGCAATGGCGGAGGAGATACGGGAAGTATGTCTGTGAAAAATTACAATTGAAACCATCGTATATATGCAATTCAACTACAAGATAATTTATAATACTTACTTCAGAATCATAGTTCAGAAAAAGTAAAAGGAAGAAAATCAAACGGAAAACAACTGATCGACAAGATATGTCTACATAACGCAGAAGATACAATAATATCAATAGGTACTCAATTCAGAAATAAAACGACTGATCAATCGAATATTAAACGTAGAATTGACGATCCCAAGAACGAAATAAACAGACAAATGATTGATACCTGGTTGTAATCCAGATGCTGCCAATGAACAAGTGAATGTGTATAATACATTATAAATTAATTAGAATACAATCAATGCAATAATGTAGCCTCAATATGTACCTGGTTGAGGATTCAACGGAGACGGAGGAAATGGTGGTAGTTCTGGTGAAAAACAAAAACAAATTATGAAATCCAACTGAATCACAATACTGGAATAGCTACAGATGAATAAGCAATACCTGGAGATTCACATGAGACCCACCAGGAGGCAGACGACATTGAAAAAGTGGCAGCAGTATTATGCCCTCAGAATAAAATTAACCGAGCAGAAAAAATATAAAGCTCCAAGAAACGGAAATGCTAACCTTTCTTCTATTCCCTATTTCAATTAAGAATGTAAGGAAGAACTAAACCGATTTAACTCAAGATATTGTAGAACAACTTGTTTTCATGCGAAGTAAGTTTATATTATACCTGGTTCAGGAAGCTGTCCTGGCTGAGGTGCTGATAAAATGTTATTTTTTGTAAATATTTATCACTACACAAGTAAATGTCTATCCACAGGAACAATATGTGCTATTAATTTACCTGGTGTAGGAATTCCAGGTATTTCTGGAGCTAGTAAAAAAATAAAGGAATTAAGGCCTCTGTTTTTTTTAATTATTTGATTTTAAATTCAATTTATTGTGCCTAAAAATATACCTGGTTTGAAAGGCCATAATGGCGGAGCTAATGGTAGAGATTCTGTGAAAAAGTAAACCAAAATATAATGTACCATTTGTTTTGACAAATATGGAGCCCAAATTACTTAAGGGATGTTATTGGTAGTCTTTACGGAACTGAGTCAGATGAAAACAATATCTACTTCTTCGCATCGAAGAAGTAGTTAGTATTTTAGTCTGTTATCTGGAGAAATTAAAGTCGATATAAATATTATATGTGATGTATACGTCGCAGCCAACTAGCTTAATCAGCTGTTTCATTAAAAGCCTAGCCTTTTCATTGAATTGCGCCGTTTAATCAGCGACATAAGTGACATAGGCAAGTCATTTAACGATATTGAAGCGAAGATCTTTCTTAGCTCGCTGAATAATCGGCGCAATTAAATGAAAAGGCTAGGCCACCAATTAAACGGCTGATTAAGCTGCGTTTATTCTGTTGCACGTTGTATATGAAATAAAGTTTCAATACCTGGCGGTTGCACTGGTTGTGGTTGTATTACTGAAAACGTATTTGTTAACAATAAATTTGAGCATATTTATCAGGAGGGTAAACTTGAAATATTCCAAAAAGATACTGGAGAAATCAAAGGTTTAATTAGTTATGGAACTAATATAGAAATTCAATAAATAATAGGCAGGTACATTACTTTATTAATCATGTCGATAAGGGAAAACTTCTTGTTAAGTTTAATGAGACTTAAAATGGTTACCCATTTAATTAAAAAAAAAACGATGATCTCAAATCATTAAGGGTTTCAAATTACCTGATGGTGAAATTGGTGGTGATATTACTTCTGGAGCTATTATAGAACAATTAGATTAGGTTTTAGATACAGCATGATGTAAATCAAAATTTAAAAATATTCCGCCTAGAAATGTAACTAGTTGTAAAGGCCGCGGTGATGGGGGCAATGGTATATTCTGTGCTAGAATTATTTTTACCATTTCGGGAACTGATTAAGAACATAGTTAGTGGGTTTTTGGGAAGTTTGAATTGGATAACAATATCTTTAAGGCGTTAAAATTACCTGGTTGAAGAGGCAATGGAGGTGAGAACGGTGGGAGTGGCTCTGTGAAAATGATTTTCAAAATGTCTTCAATCTACTAAAACAACTCACTATGGGAATTAAAACCCTTTTGTTTTTATATGTTTAACAAATACACAGTAATTATAATACCTGGCGGTGTCAGTGGTTGAGGTAGAGGTGCTGCAAGTTTTAATTAAAATTTAAATTATTTTAGTAAAAAACGGACATAATGGCGGAGCTAATGGTAGAGATTCTGTGAAAAAGTAAACCAAAATATAATGTACCATTTGTTTTGACAAATATGGAGCCCAAATTACTTAAGGGATGTTATTGGTAGTCTTTACGGAACTGAGTCAGACGAAAATAATATCTACTTCTTCGCATCGAAGAAGTAGTTAGTATTTTAGTCTGTTATCTGGAGAAATTAAAGTCGATATAAATATTATATGTGATGTATACGACGCAGCCAACTAGCTTAATCAGCTGTTTCATTAAAAGCCTAGCCTTTTCATTGAATTGCGCCGTTTAATCACCGACATAAGTGACATAGGCAGGTCATGTAACGATATTGAACCGAAGATCTTTCTTAGCTCGCTGAAAAATCGGCGCAGTTAAATGAAAAGGCTAGGCCACCAATTAAACGGCTGATTAAGCTGCGTTTATTCTGTTGCACGTTGTATATGAAATCAAGTTACAATACCTGGCGGTTGCAGTGGTTGTGGTTGTATTACTGAAAACGTATTCGTTAACAATAAATTTGAGCATTTTTATCAGGAGGGTAAACTTAAAATATTCCAAAAAGATACTGGAGAAATCAAAGGTTTAATTAGTTATGGTACTGATATAGAAATTCAATAAATAATAGGCAGGTACATTACTTTATTAATCATATCAAAAAGGGAAAACTTCTTGTTAAGTTTAATGAGACTTAAAATGGTTACCCATTTAATTGAAAAAAAAACGATGATCTCAAATCATTAAGGGTTTTAAATTACCTGATGGTGAAATTGGTGGTGATATTACTTCTGGAGCTATTATAGAACAATTAGATTAGTATTTAGATACAGCATGACGATATAAATCAAAATTTAAAAATATTCCGCCTAGAAATGTAACTAGTTGTAAAGGCCGCGGTGATGGGGCAATGGTATATTCTGTGGTAAAATTATTTTTACCATTTCGGGAACTGATTAAGAACATAGTTATTAGGTTTTTGGGAACAATATAAAATCTTTAATACAATATCTTTAAGGCGTTAAAATTACCTGGTTGAAGAGGCAATGGAGGTGAGAACGGTGGGAGTGGCTCTGTGAAAATGATTTCCAAAATGTCTTCAATCTACTAAAACAACTCACTATAGGAATTAAAACCCTTTTGTTTTTATATATTTAACAAATACACAGTAATTATAATACCTGGCGGTATCAGTGGTTGAGGTAGAGGTGCTGTAAGTTTTAATTAAAATTTAAATTATTTTAGTAAAAAACGGACCTAAACTGGTAATTAATTGTTCAACAATGTTGAACCATTTTATACTGAAGAGAACGCTTAAAACATTTAATTCGTGTTTACCTGGCGGTTGTTGTGGTGATATTATTGTTTCAATTATCTCTGAAACTAATACAGAACGAAAATATCACGCTTATGTGTGGGAAGTTGAAAATGATAACCAAAATAGCGTTGTCATAAATTATTATTATTATTTTTATAACATTGACGGCGTGGAAAGGAAGGTACTGTAAAAACGCCATACTATCAAACTATTTGAAAGTCAACCATTGTTTGATTATGTTGTTATTTTATGGTATTACATAATATTACCTGGTGGCTGAAGTGGTAGCTGCACAGGTATTGAAAAATAAGTATTTTTGAGCGTAGCAGCTGGGAGTAGTTAACTTGTAGCTTTCGAACTTTTTTAAGAATGAACTTGGACCAAATGACAAGTTGGACCATTTTAGACTAAAGGAAAAATAAGAAAAAAAGAACAACTCTCAAGTTACTGCGGTGGTGTTAGTATTGGGTCTAATTCAGAAAGAAGAAATCATTTTACTTTCAACATAAGTAGTTTGATCTTAAAAATTTACCTGGTTGCAAAGGCAATGGAGGTAGGGGCAACGGTAGAGGTTCTGGAAATAAGTATAATGTAAAAGAAGATGTACTTCCGAATTATACTTTTCCTTAAACATTTCTAGTTGTGGACAAACAATATAATTATTTATAGTTTAGGACGCTAGGTCGGACTTGGTATACTAATTTGATAGTTAGAGAGTCATATAGTCCATTTCATATAATTGATAATTATGTTATACTTGGCGGAGGTAATGGTTGTGGCATTGGTTCTGTATAAATTGAATTGGTAAATATAAATAAAATTATGAGTGTATGCTGAGAAAAGTAAAATATAAACAGTTTTACTTAACAAGAGATATGAATCATATTAGTTTACCTGGAGGAGAAATACCTGGTGCAAGAGGCATTGAAGGTAGGGGCAAAAGGGGTTCTGTAAAAGAGTATCCAAAATAATTAAGTAGCTTGGAAAAATGTAATAAGGGTAAAGGCTTGTAAAATTCTATACCGGGCAGTGGTGAAAGTGGCTTTGTTAATACTGAACTACATAACGTTTCAACTATCTTTGAGCTTAGTGATAATAAAGGTAATATATTCAATATAGAATATGTTAGAGGCACCACCAAACTGATTTATTTCAGTTAAACAAAAATACAAAGAAGAATTTATAAGAATGTTATGCGTTTTACCTGGAGGTGATAGTGGCGGTGTTATTATGTCTTTAGCTTCTGAAACGAATGCATAATGAAGAAATAAGGACCCTGTTTCAGTAGTTTCACTGAACAACATCATATATTTTAGTCTTCAAAATACCTGCTATTGAAGACATTGTTGGATTTGGTAGTGGTAGTGGAAGCGGTTCTGTGAAAAAGTCAACTAAGATATATATTTGCTTTTGACCGCCAACCAATGTATAAGAAGTTCAGGGACATAATCGTAAAAGTTGTCAAATTTTTGCAAATCATATTCATGGTGAACTAAGTGGTTGAGCTTGTGAAAGAGGTTCTGCAAAACATAATGTACAAAATTATAAATGAAATATTTATTATGGTGGTTATTGAAATTAAATTGAGTAGCAACAAGGCATAAAAATGTCAGCCAAAAGTAGGTCAAAGTGACCCAAAATATTGTCTTTGGTCCTGTGGTACAATGTATTCTACTATTCTGGAAATTATGCAGAAAAATAGCAAACCACATTTCGTAAATTAATTCGAATATTAATTCAAAAGTATAATCTGCAGTTTTAAAATATAACTGGTTGAAGAGGTATTGGGCGTGGGACGTTGCAGTGGACGTGGTTCCGTTTTAAAATTATGCATACTATAACTTGACAGTGTAATGATAAAATAATAGAGATTTTCAATGTGTACTGTAATACTTTCGGGCTTAAAATGTACCTGGTTGAAGAGGCCAAGGAGGAGGATGTGACGGTATTGACGCTGTGAAAATTTTAACCGAAATGTAGCTTCGCCATACACATTATAAGTGAATGAAAGACTAAACTGCAAGGTTTTGTCAGTCAGTATGAAATAAAAAGATTACATAATTATAATACCTGATGCTGGTTGTGGTTGTCCTGCAAATAATTAATGTTTCAAATAATTTGTTTGAGTACCTACATCGAGTTTATCAAAAAGTTATCTTGAAATATCCAATGCGAATATTATTGACGTGACCGTAATACTGGAACGATTTTAGGTAAAATAAGGGAAAGACTAATCAAATTCTTGGAGCATTATTTGTTGAAGGAGCCGGTGGTACATTTGTATTTTAGTAACTTCAGCAGACAAGAATTTATTTATTAGACGATAACAAGAGTTGTTTGAACTTAATATCTCAAGCAGGTATAATAATATACCTGGTTGAGTAGCCTTCAGTTGAATTTGAAACTGTCATTAGTATTACAAAATAATATCTGTTATTATACCTGGCGGAGGAAACAGTGGTGATAGATGATCTGCAGAAAATCAATTTGTAAAATATTATCTGTTCTGTAGTTACCTTGCTACTATGTAGATTAAATAATTTCACAAAAATTTAGTTTTGCTTAATATCAATCGTATTAGGTTGTAATTGAAAATGTATGTACCTGGTAGAGACGGAAGTATATTTGGTGGTTGTGGGGGTAATGGTGGCAACGGAAGAGGTGCTGAAATATAATCGTGGTCAGATATTAAAGTTCAAGAAGATGACCTCGTGCTCAATCGAAGAACTAAAATAAAGACCTTCAGGTGTACGAGTAGCAACTCATTGAATATTGTGAATGTAGGATACAGAGATACTGTATATTTCTTAATTACCTGGTGCAGGACTCGGAACGAACGGTGAAACTATAAACATCGGATAGAAATATGTTAGTGATACCTGACTAATAATTTTTTTCTGTATTACCAGAAATTGACCGAAACAGAAATTGAGAAAACAAGGAATAAATTAAAATAAAACTGCTGAAAACAACGCCTACTAAAACTGATCAGTATTTAATCTACGAGTGAAGACAAAGTAGAGCTCAAATAATCACAAAACGATATTACACGAACAACCGAAGACACAAATCCGCAGACAAAACCATGTGCATAACAAACTAAAGAAACACCAAAACCAAAGACAAAAGAAACGAAAAGACAATTCAAAATAATGTCAGCATCACTTACGCGGCTGAGGTGGTAAAGGTACAGGCTGCTGGTCCTCTGTGAAAATTCAACAAAGTTTACTTACTAACCTTTGAGTCTGACTAGGACTTCATAGAAAAAAACAAATCGTTAGATTTATCCAACCATGTCGTCATGTTGGATGGATGCACACGATGTCGTATATTTCCATCGAAACGCCATATTATTATACGGGTGTGATTTCACTGTTTTTACTCTTGATACTCTTGGTGAGTTCAAAACTAACGATGTAATTTTTGAAGTTTTTAGAACTGTATGATTGCTTACGGAAGCACAGGTTGCAGGCTGCACACTTGGAGTACAAGAGCCCTGCAGTTGTGAAGCAGGCGCAAACGTAGCAGATGTTGTTCCTCTTCTCGTAGTACATGTCTCCGGCTGCGGTGCATTTGTGTATCGGTTCTGTGGGGAATAGAAAAGGAATAAAAAACTTTAATTTCGGAAGTCGGTGTGAAGCAACCAAAAACACCGACTTCCGAATTTAAAGTTATTTTGAACTTTGTAGTGTTTTTTTGAAGTCGGAATTCTTTTTTTTGTGATTTTTTTTTTTACTTGTTAGTGGTACCCCACACCTAACAACACCACTGGAAAGTCACAGGAAAGCAAAAATATGCAATTTCGTATACATGGATGATTTTTCCACATATTTTGTCCAGCTATTTGGATTTAAAAACTACTAACCCGATTTTGATAAAATTTCTATGGGTCCAATAAAAAAATATTTTTTCAAATCGGTTGGCAAGCGACGGAGTTATGCGCGAACAAACATAAAAAAAAAATACAAACATCCGAATTGAGAACCTCCTCCTTTTTTAGAAGTCGGTTAAAAATAGTGAATAACCGTTATAGAACCGGCTGAAGTTTGTAAAAAAAAAACTTTTTATGAGTTGTAGGGTTGTACTTTGAAATGAGAATTCACTCGTATTTAAAATTTCAAAGAAATACTAGTTTTTCTTCCTTATGTAGTATTTTTATCTGACTGCCTCAGAAAGAGGGTAAAGTTTTTTTTTTGTTGCATTAAGTCCACCAATGTTCTACTAAACATTGAGTTGAAATAAATAAACAAAAATACTCCTACCTTATTTTCCTAGGACTTAGGCTCATATTCCAAATTGTAAACTCCAACTCAACCCGAACTCCAACATGAGCACGAAAATGTCAATGTAAACTTGTCTTATTGACGTTTCTGTACTCGAGAGATGAGCAAACAAATGCAAAAAACTTCAATTTATGACAAGCTCCGATGGAGTTGGGGTTCAAGTTGAGTTGGAGTTTACGTTTTGGAGTATGGGCCTTAGTGTTGAATTTAAAAAAAATAAATATTTTGTAAGGAAGATACTAGCTAATGTTTATCGTAGTGCTTACCGAAGCTGATCAGTTCTTCGGGATTGAACATACGACTTTCATCAGAGTCGGAGTCCTCTGGACTAGAATCGGCAGCTTCATCTGTAAAACATACATTATTCGACATGATCATATGTCTCAATATATAGAACTATAATTAAGCACCATAGCTTCATTAAAAATTTTCGTTCTGTTATTGCTTCATTGTTTCCTTTCAATCCAGCTAAGATTTCTTGCAGATATCTAATCCCCAGGTCGAGTAGTCGTATGGAGCCGATGTCTGAATTTGTGACTTACCCTGACATTTTACAAATGTTTACTTATGTCGTACCAATTTCCAAAACACACTGTCAAATTAAAAAAAAACCCTCGAATGGTGACGATTACCTGATGATTCTTGTGAAGCCGATTCTGCTACAAATCCTGATCGGAGCAGCTCGGCGCTCTCTGGTGCGGAATCTAAGAGCTCGACTGTCGTAATTTATTAGAAAAAAAAAAGTAAAAAAAAAATTAAGTATATTTTATGTGCTTGCTTGAACATTTCAATTCAAGTAATAAGTATCTTGGTACAAAATGGAATGTAATATATAAAAAATGGCTGCTCCAAGTCAATCTTGTTCTCCCGATAAGCACCGATAGATAGACATAGAGGTCTTGAATAAAATTGGTTTAACTAAGAAACATAATGTTGACTTACCGCTATCAGGCCGGGCTGTAACCCCCACAGCCAGCAGAAAGAGAAGCCAAAGGCTCCCCTTGATCTTCAACATTTTCTTGGACCCTAAACCTTGGACCCAACAGTGAGTTGCGCCCAACTCACCGAAGATAACTACGGAATCAACACCTGCACTATTTATACCATTTTTCTTAACGCATTAAAACGCATACCGAATCAATTTGATTATTAAATTCACAATAATATATAGTTTTTAATCTTATTTTTAATATATTTAAACGAGGCGTAGACGATTGTGGGCATTAATTACGTGTTTACATAACTCTTTGCAGCTGTTGTGAAGTGAAGTCGTCTTTCTTAAGTTCCTGCGAACGGTTGTAGGTGACGTTCCAGGAAATGGGTCAATATGTCACTTGCACCGTGTTGCCGGCTGTCGCCTTTGAACGCAATAGCAGTCATATTTATCTTTTCCAATACACCTCGTATTCCTTCAGTATTCCCCTGGTTTTGAAATATTATTTGGTTGAATACTAAATGTATATATGGTCCTGCATTTCTTAAGATGATATCATTATAATTTATTGGAAGATCGTTCTGCTGTTTCTAAATCTGAAATGATCATTGTCGATTTTCAACTAGCTAGGTACAAAACTTTTCAAAACAAATTGGCTTTTCAAGTTCAGGAACCATATCGAATGTTACAACATCTTCGTTTCTCCAACCAAATGGTAATTCAACTTTTGATGTAAAAGTTTTGGATTTAAATCACAAATTGAATAAGTTTTAATTTCATCATTCCCCTCAGTATTTAACACCACAATGAAATAAAATGACATTTAAAATGTCTGAAAAACAAGAGCAACAGTCGGGGTGCTTCGCCACAATGGGGCGGGAGCCGGAAGCGGGGCTCCAGCGGAACCGGAAGTGCGACCCACTAATGGCGCTCCGTGGCGCCATCTACGTGCAAGCCTGCGTGAACTATTGTTGTTGGGATGAAATTTTCCAAATGTGTTGTGTGAAATTTTAATGAAAAATTAACATTACATATTTTGTCGGATTGTAGTGAAAAGAGATACGAACAGGATAAATGAAGTAAAACGATTTTGGTAACTCACTTAGAATCCACTAAAAATCTTATTAGTCATGCTCGGTTATCCATAAAGAATAGAAAAAAAACAAGCAATCAACATAAAAATCCCATGGGAAATCGTGAACAGCAAATACCGGATTCAATTATCAAAAAATCATCAGTAATACTAATAATTTCATCCAACAGGCCGAAATCCAATCGGATTCGAACAACAAATACAGAAAAATACCAGAAAAATCTATTTGAAAACGAATCAGTCCCATTTGGCGGGAACATGATTGATTAAAACCAAGATGGCTGCCATTGTTATTGACAGCTGACATTACTGCGTTCGTTTGGTAGTTTTTGAGAAAAATATTATTTTATTTTACAATGGCTGACCTTTATTGGTGCATTATGAAAAAAAAAACAATATAACTCACACCAAAGACTTTTCAAGGAAAAACTCAGAAAACAAGGAATGCCGACGTTTAAATATTTATTACGCTTCCCTTTTGTTTACATAACTTTTTATTTTGCAGCTTGGCAAATAACTACCTAGACAATTTCTTTTGCTCCACAAATCCATAAGATATACCTAAAAAATCTATTTGAAAAGGATACTTACATATCATTACTCGAGTTACCTGAATTACTGATTAAAAGGCTCCTCTGAGAGTTTTTCTTTGCCAAAGTTTTCTCTAACTAGTTGCTAACTGGCAACAAATGTACGTATGTGTACGTACATTCCACTTGGGTATGGATAGAAGGAATTCTGATTTTGAATACAAGCATGTAACAGATTTTATTTTCGAGGAATTACTTCAAATTGAAAATGTATTAAAAATTCAGATTTATTTCCGAGGGAATATTTTAATGATTGAAGAAACTGAGGTCTCGTCTATATTCTAATGCTTACATTTTCTTTGTATTTAGTTTCGTTAAAGAAACTGAACCCGTCTTTTAATGTTGTTATTGTTTAATATTGAATATCACAGACAAAGTTATTAATTTTTGTTTATCTTCATTGTTGCAGGTATATAACATGAAACGTAGCATCCTGATCATTACGCGGCAAAAAGGTAGAATATTTCAAGTAGACAATATTGAATATTTTCGAACATTTCAAGAAAAAGAACGGCTGATGACTATTGTCAGTGTTTTCTTGTATTGTCGTATCGACGCCTTCATATCATATACTCACTGGCTTCTACCAGCAACTTCGCCCACGTAAATGTTGGAAATTATTTCCAGGGGAACATACTCTCCGGACATAAAGTAGCCTATTTTTTTTATTTTTTTTTATTTATGAATGAGCTAACTCTTGACCTCGATCACGCCTGATGGAAAGCGATAGATGAGGTCCATGATGAAGCGAGTGGGCCCAGAAGATGCCTTGAGGCACTGGTACTCCCACGCGTCGACGAAACACAGCAGGCTGCTTGACTCCGAACTCCGGTGGGAGGGTGGTCGCGAACCAGGCGGGTGTTAGCCCTACCACCGCAAGGGAAGGATTGGCCAGTCTTATAAGGTGTTAGGTGAGACTGTCCAGGATGCGCCGAGCGCTCGGTTCGGTTGAGTGTCAGATGGAACAAATTGCGCTACACGAGGAGGCTCCTTCATGCATCCCAAAATTTGCCTATGTGCTATTCCAGACTATAATCTATCCCTGTGCCAAATTTCATCCAGATCCGCTCAGCCTCATCTAAACTTTCGTATTTATGACAATTGTGAGATCGTCGTCTAGACATTGTATTCCCATTTCTTATTACATCTACAACATAACCAGGTTCAATCTCCAACCCCATGACCCTCGTTAGTCAGTAAACTGCACTGCTTCGCCCTACAGGGTCACTGCAGGTGTCCTGATCAAATCTACATACATGGGTTCATGCAGTTTAAACTTTGCTGTTGTCGAGCTCAAGTTGTTTTGCTGTATTAGTTGCTAGTAAATCATTTGTGTGTGGAAAGTTGGTGTTGTTCTCACAGTTTATGTGTTGTTTAATAATATAAATAATGGGTTTTTACTAAGATGTGATGGTCCGGTGGTAGTTTTTGCGAGAGTGGTTTACTTATCTAAACAGCGTTAATTTCTCACGGTGTTTTATAAAAACTTCCAAGTCCTTATTTCCGGAAAAAGGGATGATTCGTGTGTTAAAAAAAATATGATTCTATTTAGTCCGCCAGATTATGATCGAAAAATATTGTTTTGCTTTATTATCAAATCAACAGAAATTGACGAAGATAAAACGCATCAAATATCAGGAGAGCTGGTGACGTTTACGTGAAAAAAGAAAAAATACGTGTCTAATATTTTTTGGAAATCTATCTGACGGTCTGATTAGATTTTAGTAATTTACCCTATTCATGAAACTGGTTAGGCATACGCAACATACTTACATAGGTCTAAAAAGGTTCGATCATAACAATTTTTAGACGTTAAATGAATTAAACTGGACGCCTGAGGGAGGACGTCGTCGTCGAGGTCAACCGCGGCAAAGGTGGTGTGACGACCTTATCATGTTTGTGGGGTAAACTTGGCCAGAGATCGCCCAAGACAGACAGATTTGGAAGGAGAAAGGCGAGGCTTTTGCCCAGCAGTGGGACACAAAAGTAGGTTAGCAAAAAATATATCGCATGCCTACGTAGTTTCATTGAAATCGATTAATACACCTCCAATGAAGTCTTAAAAGTTTATCAGTAAGCGTATGCTGATTAATATGATTCGGAGTGCATACTAACAGATACTTACATTTTACGCTTTTACCCCTAAACCAACATCAAAAACTTTCATAACTCAAACACTCACATAATATGAATCATAATATCCTAATAGCTACATCGTATAAATAACCTTCTTTTCATAAATATCTGCTCAACTCATTTCAATTTCGAAAGCTCTATCAATATCATGGAACATTCCCAAATACCGGCTTTTGAACATTCCCAACTGCGCACGATGAACGAAAAGTTTCAGCGTTTAAAATACCGAACTATACATCAGTGGCGCCATCTGCCGCCGCCATAATGGAAACTGCCAGAGTTAGCTCGAATACATGATGGGGATTTTCGCGGAATGCAATTCAATAGGTGCCGTTACTTCTGGATTCATTTGGGTTTTGGGGTAGGTATGTTCATTTTGGGGTTTTCATATTGGGGTATTGATGTGTAATTTATTTAGCATAAAACAGTTTGAATTACTAAGCCGTTCTTACCGGTTGCAATATACAATTTTAATCTCTAACAGTTAACAAAACAGCTTAGTAAGAATAAAAGTATCTATTGTTCAAGACATTCTCATCTGCCTAGCCTTTTCCTAACAAACCGAATTTCAAAACGGATTTAGCTGAATACAAGTTTTTTACGTGGAGCCACTGCGTATCTGACTTGCACAACCAGTAACTGGGTATCACGGTACTTCTTGGCAAGACTGGTGTCCGACTTTCTGGCTTCTGACAATTCGTAACGACTGCCGAAGATCTACAAATGACAGCCGGGATCAACGGCTAACGTGCGTTCCGAAGCACGGAGAATTCTCGGTATATTTAAGATGGTCACCCATCCACAGACTGACCTCAGCAAGCGTTGCTTAACTATGAAAAATCAACCCCAGTTATTGTTTAGACACCTGCTCCTATAAGTTGAAAACATTGAGGAGTAATAAAACCTCTGATCTAAACCCGTTCTGATTGTATCTAATTATGTCATGTTGCCACCTGCTAATGTTGTGAAAGACTTCTAATTACCCCGTAATTACGAAGGTCAGTGACCGCTGCACTGTCTTTGAACATGAAACTGTAATCACTTTGGATTCCCATGGGAATGCAGAAAATGGTTGCCCTACGTAAATCATGTTGTAAAATATTACTAAAACATAAACAGCTATAGAAGACGTGAGGAGGTTGTGGAGGTCCTATGATAAATATGATAACAGGTTTTATAAAGTTTTTAACCTGTTTCGATCGTATGTTTGACCGAGCACTTCCTGAAATGCGATTAAGCTCAAACTTACCAAGAAGCTAGTATGATGATGCAACCGGAAGATACATAATGTATGAAGGAACATCTTAACCAAACTACGAGTAGATAGCACCTTCGTGTTCGGTCTCACTGGATATATTATAATGACCAGGGATATTACGTTTAGTACATTAAAATGCTACATTAGCATGAGCCACACTTTCTTAATTACAATGCACTTGTAGGAAGTGCCTAAACTGGCAAAACAAAAACGTAAACCTGCGGTGGCCTTTGGTCAGTCGCAGTCAACACTTGTCGTGCCCGGATTATCAACGCGTTGAAAACCGTTCTGCTGCCGCTCTGTGACATCTTGTCAACACATACAATCAAGGTGAAATAACAGTTCATTTCAGGCTAACTCCTGCCTTCGTTTTTTCGGTGAGATTTAAAAAAAAATCTCAAAGCATTTATTGCAATAAACCATTTACAGGCACTTTTGAATTGTCAAGATCGGTCAGTCCAAGAGGTGAAGCTATTTGCACCTTCCAAAGCGTAGATCTCTATGGAGCAGAACGTGCAAGAAACTCCATGGACGGTCTTTAAAATCAATAAATTGTCACAAAGTTGTGGTTACATTGTTTTTGTTGAAACATGTAGAAAGGCGTGCAAGGCATTATAGAATAGACCGGCTTTACTGGTGGCATATTAACTTCAGAGCCAGTTTCTAGGCTTGGATCATCATTTACAATCTGTATCTAGAGCTGGACTAAAATGATGTCTTATATCAACACCAAACCTTGGTGTCTGACATACACACGCTCAGTATAATTCTACTGAATTGATATTCTGTAAATTATACTTCTCTTATACAATGTGTTTGTTGCTGTTGTGTTGTCTATTAAAATGAAATATGTTTTCTTTTCTACGTGATACGTCAGCTAAATGTATTAGGGTATGATTTAAGCTATCGCCAATTTTATTCGTTTTGAATTTCTTTAATAGGGTTAGGGTTTGTCCTCAAAATAGTGGATCTGTCACCAAAATGTAGTTGCCAAATAATTGTAAAAAGCAATTCCATAATAAATCACATGTAATCCTCGGGATATATTATCAAGTATCAAATAAATAGGTTGGGATTTATTATAAAACGGGAAGTAAACCATATTACTGGGTGGATTAAAAAAAATAACCACGAAGCTGATGGCGGGGTCTGTTCGCTCGCTACGCTCGCTCACTTGACCCCGCCATCCCCTTCTAACCTAACCTGTCCGAGTCGGGGTGCCCTAAGCTCCCTGTGCCCTATGTTCGAATATTTGGTGACAGATATACCTTTCTGAGTACGAAGTTAAAGGAATAAACCTATGATTTTGAGAACAAAGTTTTATCCAAGGAATGAACTACGATTTTATTGATAATCCATCTCTTATTTTACATACATATTGGCATTAATTTGGTAATTCATACCTGGCGACACTTTTTATATATCTGAGAACGAAAATACTTCGTGGCGATAGATCTATTTATTAGGTGATGCAACTTGATGACAAATATAAATTTTGGTGACAAGAAATATAGTCCCCAATGTATTATTATAAAAGATTTTGTCACCCGAACTCGTTTTAATTCCATTATTTTGCAACAAAACATAAACCATTTCACCTGCCTCATATAAACTAATATCCTTAATATCAGAAGCGAACTGCGAGTAACAACAAAATGTTCATAATTCCTGGAGTATGAGAACTTTATGTGTAAACGTCGCGCGGATGCGGCGCGTCATTTGTTGCTATGTCGCTCGGAACACACGACGGGGTAGGGCTGCCAACGTCGTATCATTTAATGAGGTGATTTTACTAAGTTATTGAGAGAGTTTTTCTACGGTCTACACAGGGTTATCGATGCTTTGAGACTTACGTTGCTTTTTTATTGACCGTAGTTTTTACATGCGTGCTCAAGGAAGCTAGCTAAGGCTAACGCTGCTATTTGGCCTCCCCAAAGAGACCAGACGTATCTATATTTGCAAGATTAATGTATCACAATGTTGATAGAAGGCGTCGTCCAAAATAGAAAGTAACCATTGCGCATCGCGATCTTCGCGGGTCGTCTCGACAGTGCCCTCTGTCGCCCTTCCGAACAGATTAACGCAATGATCGCTTTCTATTAGTAGGACGCCATCAGGGAAACGGATGATCAAGCATAGTGACTTAAAAACTTCAATTTTATAGTCCGTGTAACTATTTATATCACAGTTGTATTTTTATCAGTCCTATGAAGCTTTAGGCTACTTATTGTGTGTCAAGCTACAAAACAATACATTTTCCTAATTAAACATCGAATCGCCTTGTTCATCCCTAACTTGAGTATTACTTACTTGAAACTGTGTGCGACACCTCTGTTCCTTACCGCGGTAAATTCCGTTGCTATCCGTACTCCGGGGCTCCGGGGTACCTGCGCTTTTAGCAAAGGGAGTCTTTGAAGCGCCCGGAAATGCCTTAATGAGGAATTGTTATTGTACCAAGGGTGCTTGCTCAAATTATCATGCTTCGCTGGAATATGGAATGTAAAGCTGGGAGTGGAAGGTGTGTTTTTGTTTGAAGTTTTCAGTAGATTATTATATTTTGTGGTGTCGGAACGCTTAGTTTTGTTGCTTATATGGACGGATATTTTGTTGTTGTCGATATTTTCTTTGAAATAAAACAAGCAGGTAACTAAAATGATGGATTTTCTCTCAAAAATAGTCAATAATTAGGCTTTACATCAACTACAACTGAAAATAATTGGAATTCCAGTGTGTTTCTACAATCCATATTTATCAAGATTTTTTTTAAATTTAAAGATTAGGATTATTAGATTATCAAGCTTTCAAGCAAGATGAAAAAGTTATAAGGTAACCGCTTGTCCTGGTATGGTCATGTGAAGAGGAGGGATGAAACGCATGTAGGTAACTAAAAGGGTTATGAATATAAATGTGGATGGATGGAGAGGAAGAGGAAGGCCAAAGAAAAGATGGATGGATCGTGTGAGGAGCGATATGCAAGAAGGGAGTTAGTGATAGTGTGACGGCTGATAGAACAGAATCGAAGAAACAAATGTGTTGCGCCGACCCCAAGTAACATGGGATAAAGGCAGGAAGATGATGAGGTATCAAGCTTTCCACAAATACGAGTACCTAAGCGGTACTCATTTCTCACTTCACGTCGAATTTAAAGCAAAATTAAATGTACCGTGAATAATTAAAAGCCTCCCAAAAATCTTGAACCTTACTACAAAGCGGAGTACTTACTGTAATTAAAAGTAGCATCTGCGTAATCTGGAGTAGTCTGAAGTGTCACAACCGTACCTCTCTTTAGATTACTCGACGTCGCGAGTCATGTTCCACAATCTGAAGGATCTTAAAACGCAATTTACGCTGTTACGTACCTACCTTCCGTATTTTGTAAGGTTTCATATATTTGCTTATTTTGTAAGTGTATTTTGCGAGGTTGTCATCTTGTAAATTTCATAAAAAGTCAGAAGGAATATGTTTAGCTTCTTTGTTATGTTAAATGAATACGGGTTTATTCATAAAGAAAGTCATATTATTATTTTATAAACATGACTCGATGTGCTTGTCAGGTCAGGTTTTAATATGGTTTATGTTTTATACATTACTTCGTTCTTTAATTCGAGAGTGAGTTCCTATTTACCAATAAAGCGCCAAGCTTTACAAATATTTTTTTACAGTTACTGTTTAATGTCAGCCAATACCATATCATTGCTTAGTAAAGGCCTATTTCCTTGTCTTTCAATAATAAGAGGATTTTTTTATTTACAATCCATAAATTAAACTTTATTTCTTGTATTTTAAAAAGTCATTTCCCTTCACTATCCTTTACATTTAATATGACATATTTTCAAAAATATCTCCACACTTTTCACCCCATCCCTAGACAATGCTATTAATCAGGCCGGATCTACAATCTGCGGACCACCTTCTCTGCTGACCCTCATTAGACCAGTTTCCGCCACGGAAGGGCCTGTTCAATTCATTGTCACAATGTTTGGATGTCCTGTTATCGGGTTCGAACTTACTGTCGAAACGGAGATCCTTATGACTCAGATGGATGAGAGATTTTTGACGAAGTTTATGAAATGAAAATATTGCATTGAATAAATTACAAATAAAAGCTCATTACTCCCTTGAAAGAGTAGAAATCTTTGTACCCATAATTATGGGACTATAACGTTAAATGGGAAATACAATAGAGGGCCTAATATTATCATCAATCTGGTCCAGACCCAGACTAGACCGGACTTTTACTGATTTTTTTTAATGAAAACATCAAATGATTGCCTTACCTGGGCTTGGAACTCATGTTTGCGGTCATTTAACCGAAATTCCAGTAGATATCTATTATTTCATGAAGTTCGATGTTAATGATAAGAATGTGGAGGTAGCGGTACAGAGAGTAAAGTCCCGCATACCCCCATTGAAAAGGGAGGATCCTCCGACCGGACGGTTGTTGTGTCTGGTGGGTAACTGCCCGATAGTTGATATTCGGACTGTTGTATCTGTTCAAATCGCACGGTAAACTCTGATATCGCGATTCAGGATTTTGTTACGTTAGTTCCCAGCTGTCGGGATAGATGGCGTTGCGGGTCTTGTTGTTACAATGTAGATTTTGCTACGTTTTTGTTTGTTTGTGGTGGCATTGATGCTGCTACAAGAATATCCAAGCTTACATGTTCTTCAAGAAAAAAATCCTCACACTTTTAACATCGTCGCTCTTTACACCATTTTATTTTACAGCCCAGTTTCAGTCACTTCCACTTCCTAACTTATTATTATTTTATGAAAACTGAGAGCCACATGAGAGGTAGCATCACATTACGGAGGTATCGCAAAACTTTATGATGCTTATAAGAACAGAGTTATGGAGGTTCCTGGCTGACATTTGCATGAGTAAGCACCTTTTTAGCTTGTGTCTTAAGACTAAAGCTAGAGTGTTTTAAGGATACATTTAGACTAAACGCCGCGCTGTGGAGTTTCTTGCCCTATTGCCTAGTAGCTTACTACCTTATAATATTAGTGGGAAGTAGGATAGGATAGCAGAAAGTAGAATAATGAAGTGATTGGCAGCGTGGAAACAGCCACCTGTCCAATTCTACACAACTTTTATGTAAACAGCTATGTTCACGTTAGAAGACAAGTCATCATATCAGCCGAAAGACGTCTACTGTTGGACATAGGCCTCCCCCAAATGGCGGCGGGGGGTTTTCCATAATCGCCACGCTTGGCAGACGGGTTGACGATCGTAGTGTAGCTGTAGCAATGTACTTCAGATGATGCTGCTGCCCATTCTCTGGTGAGTCTCTTAGTCGCCTGCCGACACCCACGGGAAGTGATGGGATGGTGCTATTCTTTTACGTCCGACACCATACAGAACAAGAAGACAAGTATATTCATGACCTCGCTTTAATTCATAGCTTAACTCCCGTAGTCTTGTTGCTTTCTGTCAATGAAATAATTTTCGTATTTGGATCAGGAGTTCCAGAGATAACCAAATATATAAAACAAATAATAATTAATAAGCTATATTACAAACTTATAAACTAAGAAGCTTAACTCTTTATGATATAAGTTAAGATGTCCAAGCCATACTCGTGTAACCAAACATCCAAAACTTGGATAAGAACGTCCAACTTTCCAAAAAGAAACAAGTGAAAAACAATTTGGTGACCAACAAAGACCACGAAGACACTTCTAAAAGATATCCAATACAGTTTTAATTAAAGAAAAGCCGAGAAATTAAAGTGCAGCGCCTTAATAATGTACAGTGGGTAGAATTACTGAAAGTTTCACAAGTTTTAATAAGGCGGCGGTAGGGGCGCTAGTTCAGGAAGGAAGCCAGCGAAACTTCCTTCAACTGAAATATTTCAAGGATTGCTTTTGCACCAGGAGATTGTCTGGTGAAGCGCTTTTCTTTTGAGTTCTTACGATGCACTTTTGTTGCTTGTTCTATAAATTTTGAAATACTCAAAAAATGAAGAATGAACTCCATTCGATCAATCTGAAAGTAGTGCAAATTAATGAGGAGCTATAAATTATTAACTCAGGTGGCACTGCAGGATAATAAGAGAGTTCCATGGAGTACTCGTAAATGAGATATGTAACAAAATGTGAAAATGTTAATCGACCACATCCTCGCTTTTTCATCAGGTAAGTCTGTAGAAGAAATGCTTTGATAACGCAAAGGTCCTTCACTGATCGAAAGCTGCACTTCTTTAGAGTGACATAGAATTTATATGATTAGTACTTATCCCGGAAAACAGCACATTTCATATGAATAAGCCACGGGAGCTAAGCATCGATAAAACTACAATTTAATATTACCCTCTCGTTCGAAAATCTCCCGTACTGAACACGCCCTAAGGTAACTCCTGTAGGATTTTTCTTTTGTTTTAATACTGAGATTGCTTGCTATCAATAACTAAGTTTAATTTTCTTGATAGCACGGCGGGTTATGAAAAGTGCTCGCTGCGTTAACTGCGATATTAAAAATGTAGTGTTTAAAGCTATTTTGTGTTGTTTTGAAAATGTATTCATTTTAAGTTATATTATAGTAAAAAAACATGCTTTTTATTCTACCTGTTAGATACTTTTTCCACTAACACAATAGTGTAACTTTACAACAATGTTGCAAATTCGCCATATTATTATTTGCATTGTGCTGTTACGAGATATTTAGATTGATCTCTTGCATTAACCAATGCTGCCACAACAAAACATCCAAGATTCCCTGCATTGTTATGATAAAGCAAATCCATACAAATACCTAATGTTATAGATGAAGTAACTCTGACTGTCTGTTTGTTATCTACCTTTGCATGTCTTTATGACGTATTTGGGAATTTGACTCACGAGTTGACCACGTCCTGGATTAAGACTTTCCGGTACGCGGTCGCCACTCCAGAACTTCTGGCAACATCGACCATCTGTTCTGCGAGCAATGTGCCCTGCCCACTGCCACTTTCAGGCGATCCTTTAGGCTATGCGTACCGGAAGACGCAGCGTTGGAAGGCCTCCCACTAGGTGGACCTATGACCTGGTGAGGGTCGCGGGTAGCCGATGGATGCGAGACGCACAGAACCGGTTGTTGTGGCGACACTTGGAGAGGCCTATGTCCAGCAGTGGACGTCTGCAGGCTGATATGATGATGATGATGATAGGACTTTTTATTCTGGGAGTTGGTTTCCTAAGGATAATTTTCTATTGATTTCTTGGTTTCGCGAATTAAATAATTATGCTCGATTAACGAATCTATCTTACCCTCCCTAGTTCGTGCCAAGTTTCGCGGTATTTTTCTAAAGTAAGCCATTAAAAAAGCCTAAAACAATAAACTACAAAATTGTAAAAGTGAAGTGAGTTCAGAAAGTCGAGGTCGTCGGCCTGTCGCTCTGTCGCGTCGGTCGCAATTGTCGTGTTGTCGCGCAGGTGCGCCGTCGCTGTCGCCAACTAACTTGTTTCAAAACTTTCTGTTTGTGTGGAAATGGGGTTATTGTTTTGGCTTAAATAGAATGGTAATGGTGAAATTGTGGGATTATGAAGTTATGATGGTTTATAAAAGTCATTAGCGGTATCATTGTCTATTGATTAAGTTGAGCAATCTTACCATTTTGGTTTGGTATGCAAACTGGATGATGATCGTGGAGAAATCAGTTCCTTTTATCAGTTTTCTTATTATTTCCAGACATGTATGACGTGCGAATGCAATCATGAGTCCTTTGTTAATAAAGACAATGCTATGCGTCTTCTATAAATAAAATTACAATAAAATATAACTCCGTTATTCCATGATTCCGGTGTGAGAGGGCCACACAAAAATAATGATGATTTTAAGACGTCATGGTCTTTTACGTTCGCCCCAAATCTTGTTTATCGCCTGAAATGAAAGTTTAAAGATTAGTAAGTAACGTCAGAGATTATTCTAAAGATTTCAACCTTGTCTACTAAAAAATACCTACGAGTATAGTTAGGTAGGTATCTATATTCGATACAATGGATTCGTGCATAACCCCATTGATTTCTTACAGCAACCCTTCCAAACGAATGACCTCCCAAACCCAATAAGAATCCCGAAGAAAAACACACGAAAATGTATGTTCAGCAAAATAAATAACCAAATAAAAGTTAGTGGCGTTATATTAGGAGTTTAGGGGCTAACCGTACCGCCATATCTCAAGCCAACCAATCAGGTGAGTGCTTCGTACTTTATAGGAGTTAGGTGCAGGTTCGATTTCCATTTAAACGTATTATAAAGACACGATCTGCAGTTGTGACCGTTTATGAAAAAGATAGGAATTTTTATTAACTCGATCGGTAGTTTTTTACGATCTTTAAAAAACTGGTGGGAGCGAAATTGCTGAGCTGATCAATTTCGTTCTTGCAAATGTAAAGTAAGGTATTGATGGACTGCGATTGATTTTAATTGGTCTAAGAAGCGTGATGGTACGTTTGATAAAACTTTTCATTAGAAGTCTTTACCATTGCACATTTTCCAGCATAACACGGATTACCTTCGTATCTTTTCTCATTCTCTGACGAATCTATTCAAAGGTTGTCTGTACAAGATCGTTTTTACCGATAAGGCTGTTCATTTTTACATTTCACTATTTTTAAGCTACTTTCAAAATTTGTTATGGAATACAATAAAGGGTATTTCTAATTTATAGCATTGAGTTTCTTGTGCGTAATTTTTGTGTGGAAAAATAAACAGCTCAACTCTTTTACACTAACTTAATTCTATGAGTGCAATGGCGCTCTTGTCTCTCACAGCGATATCTAACTGTTGTCAGTTAGATGCCTTTAGGACTGAAAAAGAAACTGCTTTGAACTGATTGGTTTTCGTAAAACATTGTTACATTGACGGACGGCTCGAAACTTGTCCATTATAAGCCAAAACTACACTTTAATATTGGCAAACCCGTCGTAAAAAATCCACACATCTCAATTCCTTTTTTAATACAATTGCCACATAAAATAAAACTGAAAAGCTCTCCAGTACACGCAATGCATGCTTTGTAAAAGTTACAACTGCCATTTTATTCCCCACTTAGAGTACGGACGGGGCTCGTGGCTAACTAGTGCGGTCCATTGCAGAACAACTTTGCTTGAATTGCAAATTCCTCTGCAAGATACTACTGTTTTACTTGCTGCAAGCGAATTTGAGAGCATACCTTTATGTAGGAAAGAACATGCTGTATATTTTATAGAGGAGTTTCTGAGGTATAGGGAAATTTTGAGTTGTTTTGTTTCTTATGGTATATTTATAGTAAGAGTGGTAACGCACTGCATCCGATCCGAAACGTGAAAATACGTTCTGAAATGGTCATAGAACTAGTAGTGTAGTTTACATACTAGATCCGACTTCAGTCATCCGATTTCTTGAGTCACCAATTCGGAATAAATATTGACGGACTGAAGTAGCCGTAGTAGGTACTGTTTTTGTATGAACGCTCTCGCATTACCTCGGATTCAAATCGGACATATCCGTTGGTCTTCGTACATACAAATAACAGTGACGATTTAAACATTCTCTTAAGCTCTGCGTAGGAATGACGAAGATACGCAAAAGATGGCCTCTGAATAGCTTGGGTTTGGATCAGAGGTCGGACTAGTGCGTAAGCAATATCCGAATACGGTCCGAGTTTTTTGTATCCGTATTTTCACGGATTCGGATCGAATGCAGTGCGGAACCGCTCTAACGGTAGTTGTAGATAGTCAGAAACCTAAAGAATATTACACTAGTCTTGCAAAGGGGATTCGGGTTACTGGGTTTGTGGAGGTCAGGTAGGCGGTCGCCTTTTGTAAAATACTGGTATTTAGCTGCATTCTTTTATTCCGGAAAAGGCTACTCAGATCGATTGATAGATTGATGATCGACAGATATGATAATAAAACTAAACGTGGACTGGTTGGTTTTTCAGCATGACCAAAAATTCTTCTAACTGAATAGAAACGAGTACCAGCTAATCATACTAGCCTACTGCATGTTGGCTATTGCAAATAATTGTGTTACTAGGTCATCATCATCATCATTATATCAGCCGAAAGACGTCCACTGCTGGATATAGGCCTCTCCGCGCGTGTCTCAACCGGTCCTGTGCGTCTCGCATACATCGGCTACCCGCGACTCTCACCAGGTCATCGGTCCAAGTTGTGGGAGGCCTAACGCTGCGTCTTCCGGTACGCGGTCGCCACTCCAGAACTTACGACCAGGCTAGGTTACTAGGTACCTCATCATATTTTCCGCAGTTTCCCAGGCTAAGATTATTCAAAAAATTTAATGGTTGATTCACACATAGCCGTTCGGTGGCCGGGCAGTGTCAGGGCCGTGGCCGTAGATTGTCAGTGCCGCCGTGGCCGTGCAAGGACCGTGCATCCATATCTGCATGTCTGTGCGTCGGCCCGGGCAGCGTATTGCCAAACTGTATACTGACCCAGACCGGGGTTGCTCTGAGTTCGATCGCAGTTTGCCTTTGTAGTTGAGGAGCAAACAGTATATCTATTCAGAGAGTATCTGAATCAATATACATTTTGCTATAAAATACTAGATCAAAATACATACAAGTCCAGACATCCATACTTTCCTGTGTGTGGTGTAGTATGTAATATATAAAAAAATAACCACGAAGGTGATGTCGGGGTCTGTTCGCTCGCTTCGCTCGCTCACTTGACCCCGCCATCCCCTTCTAACCTAACCTGTCCGAGTCGGGGTGCCCCAAGTCTCGCAACAAATCGCTCGCAACAAATTGGAGTAAAATGCATACATTCTCAGATTGCTCTGAGCTCGTATGTACTTTGCTCCAATTTGTTGCGAGCAAAATGCATACCTTCCCAGATTGCTCTGAGCTCGTATGCACTTTGCTCCAATTTATTTGTAATTTTAATGAGCACGATGTAGTTCATTCAGTACAGACTACGGGTGTCTGGGTCAGTATACAGTTTGGCAATACGCGCCCGGGCACGGAAGCTCCGGCGCCTGCCCGGACACGGACGTGTGTGAACGAGTTCATACAAAATGTATGCAACTATATTTTTTTGAGCTCCGGACGGACCACGTCCCGGTCACGTCCCGGACACGGCCCGGCTTTGTATGAATCAACCTTTAACCTTCACTGCTCAGTTTCATAAAATAGGTGCTAGGCTTTTATCATAATTTTCAAATTTAGATAAAAGCTCCAATCAAACAAAACCCGACTTTCTAATCAAAATGTTTACTTCATTTAGGAAAAAAAACTGCAAAAAAGAAAACGCAATTTCCAATACATTTCACAGACGTTACTTAGAATTCAATATCAGAGATAAGATATCAGTAACATCCACTGTCATAACTTTGTAGGGCGAGGTCTTTCGGAGGCCTTTGGAGTCCTCCGAAGGACTTGTCAGGCCTTTGTTTGGCCGAAAAAAATATTTTTCCCCATCTCCGCTGAAAGGTTTCCAGTTTATTTATTGACGGGCTGATAAAAATAATTCTTTGTAACGCCGTCGAGGACTCGGTTTGTGTCCTGCGAAACGCTTAAATTGTGGTTACCGTAGCTTTAGAAAATGGAAGTGTTTTGTTTTTTTTTTGTTACTTTCCGGCTTGTTTGCGTCAGTTTAGATTGTGAATTGTGATAGATTTTTCTTGGGGATTTTATTGGCTTGTTTACTCTGCTGTCAAATAATAAACTTGTGATAATTATAGTCGTATACGGTTAAGTGACGTGGTTCATCTCTAAAGTTGTCAGAAAGGACTCACATTTATTGAAATAATAGCCTATTATCTCTTTACCATGAATGTTGTCCTCTGCCAAAACCATCTCCAATAACTTCCCGGGAAGTCCCTTTGACACATAACAACTCAACCATATCACATTACCTACCCTCAAAACCACATAATTAGCGACGGCGTAGTGCTGAAATTAGCCGCTAGATGGCCACATATCATTACGTCGTCGGTATGCTGACGGCTGAGAGCCTTCGAGTGAGCTTCAGTTGGCTAGTTTGTCCGCCATTTTGGACGGAATTGTGGACAGTCCTGGGAGGGTGGTGTTAGTGATAGGTAGAGAAGATTTTTAAAGTTCAAATTTTGCAGTTTTCAAAACTACGCTTACTTGCAGATATACCTTATAGTACTCCAAAAATAGCGACAGCAATGCTGCCGTCATAAGAAAAAAACACGTATCTACACAAAACGAAGTAACCGATTTCCGACGTTAAGAAAATAACTTAAGGTCGGAAATCGATTACTTCATTTTGATGTCCTTTTTAATTTCCAGAAAAACGGTCCTATGCTAATAGATATTTTGCTAAATTGTGTGGATCATGTCACCTTTACAAGATCATCTATTTTTCTATTAGATTGCTTGAAGCTTTGTATTGTCGTGTTGTTAACATAAGCAGGTATTTAGATGGCTTAGCAACTAATAAAAAACAGATATCAAAGCTGATCGAAGTTGATTCAGAAAATTTAGCCATATTTCAATCATTGGACAAAGTTAGAAGAATATTTTCCTCACCTGCCCATTACGGTCCAGTTTCAACTGAGCAATGCCAAAACCATAGGCAATATACTATATATAGAAAAACATAAGGTAAACCAAAGGTTGACTGGTACATGTACCACTACTGTACATAAAGTTTGACAGTAAAAGTTTTTTAAAAAAAATAGTCTATATTCTACCAGACAGTCCCTATTTCCCACAAACGGTGGCTCCCACCCAATAACCCCGTGCCACGGTTATGTGAAAGACTCGACTATCATCGACACTAGCGCCAGTACAAGTACCAGCACTGTACTAGCCTGGCCCCTTGATATACCGGCCGCTGGGAATAGAGGGGCTTCTTCGCTTTTGAAGCTTGTTACAACTTTACTGGTAGTTTTTTGTTGTTGTTTTTTTACCTGCTCTTTCTTATGGACCCAAGTAAAAGTTACATGGTAAGTAATTAATTCTTCTATTATTACAACTACAACAGCTTGCAACTAAAGAAAATTACAGTAGTTTTGTCTTCGTCGGTTTAGAACAAAAATCATGAGGAAATCGACATGTCATAGAACCAAAAAATCGAAAACTTGCGACATCCAACAACCGTACCACTGGGCCCGTGTGGTAGATAGGGACCCATTCTTTCTCACAAGAAGAGGTCTGTGATCTAGCAGAAGGTACGCTTGCTATGCTACAGTCGTCTTAAGAGCCTTCAGGTTTTGGAATACAAATTTTTGAAATCAAAAATTGGATATCAAAAATTTGGATTCTAAAACCTGGCTACCCCGTGGAGGATCTTTGTGACCACACTTTATAATATCCATTTTCAAGTATTCCAGTTTTTCGTGTAAACCATCCAAACATGTTTTGGCTTTCGCTGACAAAATCGTTTTGATTGAAATAAAGAAAGTTTAACTACTGTGTTGGTGTAGGTAGACACCTACTTGTTTAAGATGTAATGTCGTCAATTTGTTTTTACATTATAACGTGGGCGGTGGGCGCTACCTGCCATTAATACTCGTTACTTGATGTAAGTAGTGACACTAGTGACAAGCAGCTGATTGAGACATGGTCTTCTTGTATGAAGTGTCATTTGTGGTGAGCAAGAAGGTTGTAAGGGCTATCAGTATTATATTCTTTTGGGAAACTTTTAATTTAGAGATTGAGTCATTATTGCACATTGTTCTGTAGGTGAATTTTTAGATTACCTTTCTCAATATCACTTTGCGATGTTACTTTGCGTAATTTGGAGAAATGAACAAATGTCATTAAATTACGTATCTGTTTGACATGAATCCGATAGCAATGTTTACAAAGTCAATTAATAGAATATAAAATAACTACTAAGAATATAAATCATGTATGAATATTTCTACATGTTATCCTGTTGTTATTGCAGCTTATAGAAATAACGTTATATTTAACAGATATTTGCAAATTTGCATTTTATTATTAACATTGCACCCACCACTATTTTTCTATATCACCCAAAGGTTGACTGATACAAAATGCCTTACAAATTTAATCCGCCTCTGTACGTTCTTGCGCGTAAAGTATTTAATAAACAATGTATAGTACTAGTAAGTACGTTTGAATATGATATTTTGCTATCTTCTGTAATAACTGATATTATCATGAAAATCCCAGCCAAAATCTCGCAACAACCCAACCAAAATCGTATCTCTTGTGTACAGCCTAATCTACCTAACCCAAAACCCAGGTGTTCAGAATGTGTAATAAACAAGCAAGCAGAGGGCGCCACCGTACATGTCAAGCGTGACACGTGATTAACACTAGCCTCCATCAATCATCTTGGGAAAGTTGTCACGCCACTGACAATCAATTACACCAGTTACTTGCGCCAGTAGTGGAGCCAGTTTTTGGGCGAGTGTAGAATGTTGTTGATCTTGTAAGGTCGCTTAATGATAGATGTGATTATTAGTTTTTTGAGGGCGATGCGTGGGAGTTTTGGTGTTTGTTTAAAAAGTGCAGTTACGTCTTTCTTCAGTTGCTTTACGGTACTTGTATTTTTCTCGCTTGCCAGTTGCCAGAATGTTCTATTCTAGAAAATTGTTCCTAACGTTAAGGTCTGGCATCAGTTCATCATCATCGTTCTCTGCGTAACGTGTATTCTTCCTCCATACTTGTTTGATAATCATCAGCTGATTCATGACTGAGAGGACGACTATCTCGGTCAATCAGCTGATGTAAAAGTGTATTTTAACCGTGATAATTAGGTACGGTTTTTAGTTCAGTCCTAAACTCAGCTTTCCCTTTTGCAGTCCTAGCTACCATTTGCACTTTATCAAACTTCATGGTCTTTTCCTTTTTATATTCCCTACGATTATTATTTCGTTCTACCATCAAATTCATTAATTTCCTGAAACAAAATCGATACATAATTTTCAATCCCATCCATTTAAAATAAGCCACTAGCATTCTTTTCCCCTTATCTCCATAATTGATACAAGTTTATCATCGTCTCTCGTAGTATCAACATCATATTCGACTCCCACGCAGCCATCAATATGCATGGCCTTACGAAACTTCTCCTCATCAATGAACGATATTTTGTTTAGTTTACGTTTTTCGTTACTATTGGTTATTTGTGGAAGTGAATGTCTGTCGAGTTCTCAGTTCACGTGAGTGAGGATCGAGTTTCTTAGTACGATTTTCACGAATTTGGTCTGCATTTTTACTGAATTCTTCAATATTTTTCTGTTTGTCTCAGCTAAGTAGTCATCTTGATATACTCATATCATCTTTCACACAGCCTGTCTATTGTTTCTTTGGTCTTTTTCTACTTTAATCCACGTTCATACTCAACAATATTGATTCTTTATTAAAGTTAACTATTTTAATTCAGAGATTTGCAGCTTTATACAAATAAGTATAATCCTTTATGCTGCCACAAAAGTTTTACAATAATTGAATTTAAAAATATTTCAATGACTAGTGAGTTCATGACATGCATTGACAACTTTGTCTGTTTACCCAACTTTGGCAAAAGCCTCTTCCATTTCTTTCCATTCTGTTATGAAATTTGCTACTTTAAGAATTAGCAATATTCCCGGTCTTCAATCATTTATGACTGTAATTATTTCTTTGTTTTTATTTACCTAATCGTTTGGTGCTTTTGCCAAGAAGTCTGCAAAAGCTTCTTTCCATTTCATCTATTTTTAGCGAGTAATGCATTTGAAAGTAAATTATATTTAAAGAATAAATCAGTTTGTAGGCTTTCATATATTTATTAATATGTCTGGACTAGGAGGCGGACACGCTCCATCAATGGCTGCCTCTGGAACAAACAGATTGTTGACAAACAGACAGAGGGTTGACCTGACCCTCTGCGTTATTAATCGTTTTCGTCATCTTGGTCCCTTTCCTTGCGAAGTGATGTTTCTTAGATTAACCTTATTCTTGGGATGGGAAGATGTTATTTGTTAGATTTTCCATTTTATCATTTAGGTAAGGTACAACTTGGTCGGTAATGAATGATTTAACGAACTCTGGTGACTTTGTCTAAATTATTTTGTTAATAAGACGATGACGAAATTAAACTATAAGTAGATCGTTTTAATACAATAAGCAGGAGGCTGTCCACCCTTGGTTGATTTCCCAAGTAGTCGTGGGTGCTAAGCCCTGCTTCTTTCAAATTATTAGGTATGTATGTCCACAATCAAAGTGTAGATTTCTCTATTAGCATTTATGTTTCCCTACCACCCACAGCCCGTCTGCCTTTAAGGAGAAAAAAAACAGGCATCTTTTGGGTTCGTTCGTTCCATCGAATATCTCATTCATTGCTTTTAAATTAACAGCCCATAAAATCTCGTCTAAAACTCACCTCACCTTTACAAGTTCGGTGTAATTTACTACTAATTCCTTAGTAGCGGCAGATCCACTTCATTCATGAATCCACAGCGTAGGTGTTCGACCGTTAACGTAAACTAGTTCTGATAATGTGTCTACCTACTAAAATGGCGGTACTACACGTCAGGTTACCGGCAACCTGTTCTAAAGGCATTTTGTTTACGCTTTTGGATGATATTTCTATAAAAATTTATGAGTAGGAAGTGGGAAGTAGAATCTTTGATTAGTTTTTCAATATCGCATGCTTTTATTGGATTACATCTGCTGACTGTTTGTGACATTGATTTGTCCGGCATTGCACCTGTGGTCTCCGAATTTGTCAAAACAGAACTTGTTTCATCACTGCACGCCAATGCGGGACCTTTCCAATTTTACGCTTCTGAGCTCAATCCTTATCCACTAACTTCAACACATTACCTTTGCTTTTTTATCTTCATAAATTTCTTTATTCATCCCTAAATTGTTTAGCTTTAGGCCATCTTTCAAAACTTTTATAGCAACATGTACTTCAAAAGCCAACATTCCCATCATACCAGTCACAGGTACATGGGGTTATGTAGCAACACTGACCCATGTGGGCGACGAGGAACTGATTCAAACCTGATCTCGAAGATTTCACCATGGGCCTTCTTTGGGACATCCCACGTCTATAATGTGTCAAAGAGTTTTCCAAATATGGTCACTATCATGTTATGCCCATAGATCCGCGTATGGTGGTACATGGGCCTATAAGTTACTTGTAGGTGAGATCAAACTGAAACTTCTGCTAGGTATACTGCCTTGTTGGTCTAGTGGTTGCAAGCTACTACTGAGTATGAGGTCTTGGATTCGATTCCCGGCTCGTACTAAGTGTTATTGGGTTTTTCCATCTGGAAGAATCTCGTCAGAGAGTAGCCCGGAGTCTGTAGCTCTGCCCAGATGGTGTCAATAGCCTCGTCTCTTATAACATATGAGTTCAATATAACTGGCGATATGTAGGTGTAGGTAGGTACTACGAATGCACTTCTGCCTGTCCCTTTGTGATGATATCGTAGCTGTTTATCAGTAAAATGATTTCTGAAACTTCTTGCTCTAACTCGTCATTTTCACAGTTTTCTATTTTAATTTAACAGGCACACTCACACACAAAACTGTGTTCTTAAATCACAATATTTTTTCGTAATATTTTGTGAATTTACTTACTTACTTTTCTTTATTTTTAACATTTATTATATTAGTATTATGATTTACAGAAAATTATGATTTTAATATGGTTACTTTGATAATAACTCTTTTTTCCTTTAACTGCAAACATGTGTAGAAAGTTGCACTATTTTCTGTGATCATTTGTACAGTAATGTCTCCAATTGAAAGGCGACTGCCCAGGCTGCTCCAAATCTCTCATTCTGTCCAATATGGTTTCTGATTATCAACGCTTTCAACTTTCCGCCACGGCTGCCACGTAATAATCGTGATTTATAGTTTTAATTTTGTTTTTCCTTTCTGTCACAATGACTGTTGCCGCTTTGTTTAGACCGTTCGACTGAAAGTTAAATGATATAGATTTGTTTTGTGATTCAGTCTAGAAAGTTGGATAGTATTGAATGTTTTAGTAGTGTAAGTGTTTTACACGACTCGATCGTTAAAAGCCTCTTGTAGGTACATTGCTTTTTCTGTGAAAATAACTCAAAAAAGTTTTAAATATCATAGAAAACAGTACCTACCTATTTATTATTTTAAATTATATTTTTTAATTTTTATTGGTAGTTACAGGTAATCTTAAGAAACTCATTTCGGTTTTAAATATTATGTACTTTTTAAACATACCACAATGTAGTCTTTTTAACCCAAAAGTTAATACTGTTGATAGGTTGAGAATACCTTGATAGGTTGATAGGTTGAGAATAACTAAGGGTTGGCAACACTGGTGACAGGTCGTGAAA